>CM033691.1:35399649-36724474 GCA_019514585.1 Dendrobium officinale | reverse complement strand
TTCATGTTTACCTTAAAAAAATTAGATTTTGTTGTGTATAAAGAGAATAACTTACAATCGCTAAACCTTTTAATGTTTAACTTTAATTATGTTGTAGAGACAGTCTTCTGGATATTTAGATAGGTTTTGGGAAATTTATTAATAGGTAGTCTGAAAAGTGCACTATTTTCTTAAATTAAAAAAAGAATCAAACTCCCAAAAATAATGTTGCAGTATAATGAAAACTAAAAATAAGTTTTCTGAAAATTATCTAATAATCTAGAAAAATTCTAAAATCATAAGCTTATGCCTCAATATTAAAATTTTTGCTAGAAGTAGGGCATTAGATGATTTTCTAAAATCATTTATTTATATTTCTTCTACTACAATGCAATGGATATAAAAGCTTATCTGGTTGAAATGTGGTGATTTTCAATAGTTCTTACCTTGGAGGAAATTTTGGCGTTTGAATTCACAAGAAGTCCAAAAGGGCCAAAATTTCTGATATCTAATATTACTAAGTATTTTGGGAGTCCTAAGGGCGTATTTTATAATATGCTAGCACAGAAGTCCATAAGGTTGTTGAATTCAAGTATATTTGATTTGATGGTAGATATAAGAGCTTGAGAGAAATTTCCTACTTTCTATTTTGGCATATAAAGTGCTTTTTTTATTTATTTTGAATGCACAATCTACTTTATTTAAGTTATCTATAATCAATATTATGTTCATAATCATAAATTTCTTACAAACTACTTTTAAATTAAGTTAAATGCATAATAGGTGAATTATTTAAAATTTAGATCGATGGGTGTGTGATCTATTAAGTTGTGTTGGCTAACACTTATTCTACACTATTTCAAGAATGGGGAAAGGAAATGACCCGATTGAATTGCTAAGAATTCATGTTCTAATGTCTAAGTCAATAAAGTTTTTTTTTTGGGGCAATCTAGCAACTTAATTATTTTATTTGTTATGGTATGTTGCTTTGTACTATTACGTATAGTTATTATATATACATTTTGATGATAAATGAAAAAATATATAAATTTGTTGATGTGTATTTTTTTCTATTTATGGGAAGTTAATTAGAAGCTCCTTGGTCTTTTTTAAATTGAAGAATTTGTAAAGTCCCCAAAACTTAATGTTAGGCTCAATCTATCACCATTCAATATGTTATGACATACCTATATGTGAGTCATATTATATTGGATTGTGACAGTCACCATCTTCTCTTCTGCCCTAAGTATTAAGCATAAGATTTGGTAAGGTCCCCCTCATTATGATCACTTCCTCCAATAGGAAATTTAATAGCCATATGGTAAGTCAAAACTACTTCCCTAATGTTGTTTAGTAAAGGCTTGACAAAGATGGAATTTTATGTGGTTTGGCAGTCATAATGATGAAGTACACCATGACAATATATTATTGGTCACCCATACCCCATGTAACAGGCAGGATGAGTACTCCTTCTATGTCTTAGCACTTACAAAAAAAAAAATCATATAGTGAAGTTTTAGTAGGGGTAATCTAGGAAGCAAGAAGGTTAATTTTATCAAATATAAACTTAAGGATTATGTTAACAAAACTCTCTATGTCAACCAAGATGCTATCAATATAATAATTGGCAAAAGGTAGTGAAGTCCATAGTAATATTCTTGGGATTATCTTCAATGGATTTATCTACTTCATAAATATACATAGAGCAACATCTATTACTGGGATCTTGAGGTTGTCACTGAGCTTTCCTTTTGAAACTTCAATCTCTTGGTTATCACTGTGTAGTCTACTTGCTCTCTACATGTAGAGATAGGCACTACTTCAACTATATAAATGTAATGAGCAAGGATAATATATTGCCCTTGATTGGGGTCTTCCCTAGTTGCCAGTCAAGTATAAATTCATTCAAATTTCTAGCCTTAATGAGGTCCTCAACTACGGCACCTTATGATTTAATAGAATGATTGAAATCATGAACCTATAATTACTACTCAACTAATAATAGAAATAATCATAGCTACTACAAATCCAAATGATAAAGTAGTACATACATATTTCATCTCATTAAAATCTAGATACATTAATACAATATCAAATATTTTATACATCACAATAATAAAACACTAGATTATAAAAATGATAACGCAATCACTCAAACTTAGAAGATCTTCCTCTACCCTTTACCAACTTTATTGGGCCTTTCCCTTTCCCTGAAATATCAAAAGAATAAAATGAGCATGACTCACCTAGTAGACTTCTTACCCCAATCCATTAAAGATATCAAAAACAAATTTAAATATTAAATTATAATATTATTAAAAGAAAGAAAGTGACTTGTAAAGAATACAATAAAGTACTGATAGAACATAATTTCAATATATAGTTAAAGTTATCACATACTTGTAAAGCCACTTTCATAGAGATTTACAAATACATCACATAACACTTATAATTCAAGCTTCACTTGTGCTTGATTTTCATATTTCATCATGGTTCATATAGAAACCCATAAATTTCTAATATTCAATTAGGAGTATTACTTATACTCATTAATATATCTAAAACAAGAAGATTATAATGCAAATGTCCCAATGCCTGCTTATAACTCCAATTCCATTTATGCCACACTTTAACCCCCAAAACCTATCTATATGGGCCATAATTAAAATGCAATAGTGCCATAAAACCTCCAACGTCTGCTCCCAAAAAGTGAGGCCAAAATATTCCCACATCCACACTTGGTGGATGGGGCCATAACGAAAATATAGAGCCCTTATAACATATTAGAGAGTGCACTATTTCACATATTAGAATAACTCCAATTCTAATCTTCGATTAGTGTAAAAGTAAATATTATATTAACTTTAAAGTAAATATTATTGTAAAAAAATATATAAATTCAATGTTCTAGTGATATTTGCATAAATTATCAGTAAAACCCAAATTAAAGGTATAACATTATGTTCACTAAACTTGTCCTATTTAACTTTCAACTTTATAGGCTTATCCATATAAATATTTTTAGACTTTTATATAACTGTCACAAAAGCCTCAAATCATATATTGAAAATTTTTTGTAGGAAAAATCAATCAGTGGAAATTAGATTTCTTATAAGCAACACATTTATAATAAAGCTAGCATAAAATAATATAGTAAGAGTTACACTATGAAACCTTTATAAAACTCAAGAAAAAATTTGGACCCATAACTTTTTTTATAGGACCATTGAAATTGAAATTAGAAATATGAGATCAAAAGTCTACCTTATGCTTTGTAATGTACTAAACATGATCGATGGACGAACACCAAGATTTATCCTCTAAATCCCCTCTTTTTATTTTCTCTCTACTCTATTCTCTTCCCCTTCTCATTCTCTCTTCTTTACAGTGGGTTAGGAATAAATGAATTAACCAAATGGCTTAAGATATTTTTATATTTAAAAATAATAACTTGGATCACCCAACTCTTCTAAAATTCCCTATAATCTTTTAAAAAGATAGTATGGAACCATAGCTGTGCATTCTAGTGTCACACTTCCCCCTTAACTCCATCTCTCAAAAAAGTAGCTCAATGCTAGCCTCCCCAATGCTGCATTGCTCCCTACACAACTTGGTGACTTACATTTTTCTAATTCATAACAAACTTCCTGGATGACCTAAGGGTTTAATAAGCACTCTAGGATTTCTAATTATTGATCCAATCAAAATTGAATTGAATGCTTAATTATTCTAAATTAACATAATTACCTAGTTTTTAAATGGTTAGCATTACATTAACTAATCCATGGAGGTGATAGCACATGACACTGTGCACTTAAAAAGCTCCTTATTATGTAGGGAATCTCTTAACTTAGCCATGGATACACACATCAAAATATAAGTAGCACAAGTGGGGGCATGTCATCTATCTTCCTAGTGGTGTGAGAAAGCTCCTTTAGCCTTGGTTTTGGCTTTCATACAATCTTAAGTATAATGGGTTTCTAGGGAATTCTTTAAAGCTCTAGGTGGTAACAATTATATAATGTTATGGGCCTATTATCTATTTAGTTCCATAGGTGTTTCCCTTCTCTATCTTACCTTCATTATTGATCTTTTAGTGGAGAGACTTTATAGGGGTAAGTGTGTGAAGAAGACTTGACCACTCTATTATGCTCCTTGGCGCTGACAGGACTGTTGGTAAGCTCTAAGGTTCACATTCTACTGTTGCGAATCTAATTTCATGAAATATAATTTTGATGATAGAAAACATTACTAATACTTCTATTTTTCTATGACTGCCTTGCATACTAACATTTAAGGTCCACCAGATCAAGTGCAAATTAAGCCAGCTCAAGAATGGGTAGACTAGGGATGAGTCAGTCTGTAAGGGGTTTTTTACCTTTCCTTAAGTTGATTGTAATAAAGTGAGTCATGATGCTAAGTAACCTTGCACACACAAACTTAGAAAAAAATTCTTTCTTTTTTTAGTGTTTTTAATTTTTGATCTCATCATTCGGGATGATCCAAAAATCATCAAGGACAATAAGTTAAAAATAGAAATCCTAATTAGGGCAGCCTGGTTAAGGCAGCTACAATTAAGCAAATCATCTTGAATGATATTATCATTGTCTGGGATGATAGGCTTAAATCAGAAAGAATCAGCCTCCAGATTTATTTAGGCATGTTTTATTTTTGGACATTGTCCAGGATATCGTCATGGATGATGTAGTGTAACTATGCCTAAATTAGTCTGGTAATTAAGGAAATAAATTAAGGTTTGATTGCTTGATCATATCATCCAAGATGATTGCAGGATCGTCAGTTAAACATGTTAAGATAGTTGCTATTTGCATGCATTACATTTTTGCAACTTATGAAGTTTTGATGATTCCAAACAATATTGTTCAAATGTGTAGTTATATCCTAACATTTTTTGGAAGAATTGTATTTGCTCTTGTGTGTACTAACATTTCAGGGAAAAAGAACTCCAGACTACGAAGACTTCAAATTAAAATCAGCATGAGATACCTTGAAATTTTTTAAGCTTGCACTTTGCTTAGAAATCAAATTGAAAGGGAGTGATTGTAACTTGAGTGAATAAAAACATGCACACACAAATAAGGAGATCATATTAAATTTGTATTGATCGTACAGGACGATTTTCGTTCGTACTGGATGATTAGACAGTTATCTCCTATAGAGCATATGGAACGAATAGGAACTTGCTCGAAAAATTTTCTAAGTCCTATTCGTCCAGGACGAAAATAAAATATCGTACAGGACGATCTGTCCTCTGTTAAATTTTCATCCAGACGAAATAAAATATCGTACAGGACGATCAGTCCTCTGTAAAATTTTCGTCCAGACGAAATAAAATATCGTACAGGACATCAGTCCTCTGTAAAATTTTCGTCTAGACGAAATAAAATATCGTACAGGACGATCAGTCCTCTGTAAAATTTTCGTCCAGACGAATAAATTTTCGTCCAAAACGATTAACCGACTTAAGACAGTTTTCAGCAGTTTCTAGAATCGACCTTGTAATAACCGTTCGTACTGGACGAACCTAGTTCGTACAGGACGATCACCTGTACGAAGACATTTCGTACACATATTCAAATAGGGTCATTTCAGATCGTTTAAGTAAAATCGTCCAGGACGATCCACGATCGTACAGGACGATCCACTGCGTACAGAATTGAATACTTGCAGTTTTTGGGCAGTTTTTCTTGTCTTTTGTATAAATAGTCCAAATTAGACTGCCACCCAATCTTTTTGTCATTTGATCTTCGTGCCTCTTGAGAGGATAGCCAAGGAGAGAGTGGAAGAGAGCATTCAAGGGAGGATTCCTACCACTGGAGCGAGAAGGCTTCACTTGGAGTTTAAAGGTAAGAGTCTCTACTTGTGAATTGGAATTACTTCACTCTTTTCCTTCTTCCTTCTAGATTCTTGTGAGAAGATCTGTCAAGGAGATCCGGTTCTCTGCCGACACTAGGAGAGTGTGAAAGGACGAAGGGTTCTCTGCCTACACTTGGAGAGTGTGAACAGCCGAAGGGTTCTCTGCCCACACTAGGAGAGTGTGAAAGGACGAAGGTTCTCTGCCTACACTTGGAGTGTGTGAAAGGACGACGGTTCTCTGCCAACACTGGGCTTTGTGTAAAAGGACGGACAGTTCTCTGCCGCACCGGGGAGTGGTAAAAAGAGTGTGTTGTAAAGGCTTCTCCGCCTTGCTGTGGGTGCAAAAGGAGAGTCACTATTGGTGTTAGTGCAATAATCAGAGGGTGCCTCTGGGGAGTGGATGTAGGTCTGGTTATAGACCGAACCACTATAAATCTGGTGTCATTTACTTTACTGTTTTTACGTTTCCGCACTTTTTATTTCAGTTTTAAAAACTCTATGGTTGAAAAATATTTTTCTACAAAATTTAAAAAGAGATCTTATTTCAGTTCAATAATTTTTTTTTTTTTTTTAAAAAAGGGGTCTTAATTTTAACTTAGTTTTTTAAACTACCAATTCACCCCCCCCCCCCCCTCTTGGTAGCCTTGGGACATTCACTTAGGCTTAACAACCTAAGTATTAGACTCAACAAGCGGTATCAGAGCTTCGTTTCAATATCATAAGTTTGAACTACTTTTTGATTAACGTAGATGGCTACTTTCGAAAACCGGAACACACCTGAGGGTTACTCTATAACTAGACCTCCCACTGTTTGACAATATTCCTTTTGATTTTTGGAAAACACGCATGTCTACTTTCTTACAGTCACTTGATTATCGCATGTGGATGTTAGTACAGGATGGATACACAAAACCAACTAGATTAGTTGATGGAGTGATGGTAGAAATACCTTTTACTGATTGGACTGTAGAAGAACGTGACTTAGCACAATTAAATGCCAAATGTTTAAATAGTTTCTTTTGTGCTTTAAAATCTGAAGACTACATGCGGGTTTTCCACTTGCAAAAGCGGAAAGGACATATGGGATAGACTTTGTATAACTTATGAAGGGACAAATGAGGTTAAACAATCAAGACTCAATATCTTGTTACATGACTATGAATTGTTTTTCGCATGAAACCTAATGAATCTATTTCAGACATGTACACAAGATTTACACAAAATTGTCACTTCTTTGCATGCACTTGGTAGGGAATTAACTAATGCTGAAAATGGTCAATAAGATTCTTCGTTGTTTACCTACTGCTTATGATGCAAAAATTACTGCAATTACAGAGTCTAAAGATTTAAACATTTATTCTATTGACAATCTTCTTGGTTCACTCATTGCTTATGAGCAAGGAGTAAGTCAAAGGAAGATTGATGCAGGTGAACCACGAAGGGAGAAGAATATAGCATTAAAAGTGGAAGAGTCAGAGAGTGAACACTCACAACCTGAGGATGAAGATGATGTTGCACTAATGACTAGACAATTCAGAAGCTTTTTAAGGAGGAAGCAGAAGAAACGCCAGTAATGGAATAGAGGTAAGTTTAACAGAAATGGCAGGGTTTCTAATGAATTAATTTGTTATGAATGCAGGAAACCTGGTCATATCAAGACTGATTGCCCAAAACTCAAAGCCACTCCTAGCAAGGAGAAGATTGAGGAGAAACCAATGGTAAAGAAGGGCAAGAAGAAGTTTCAAAGAGCTTTCTGGGCGGACTCAGCTTCAGACTCATCTGAGACAGAAAAAGAAGAAGAAGTCACTAATCTTTGCTTGATGGCAGACAATGTGGATCACTCAGATCAAGAAGAGGTATGTGACTTATCCTATGATGAATTATTTGAAGTTTTCTGAACACATGCATGATGCATATAGGAAAATGAAAAGGATGCATGCTAGTGTTAGCTTAGAACTGAAGAACTCAAAAAGGAACATGAAATCCTTAGGAAAGACCATGCTTTAATAGATGACAACCACATGAAACTACTTGATGAATATGATGACTTTGAATAAAAATTTTGAAAATCTAAAATCATCCTATGCTGATCTTAAAAAAGAATTTAAAAGTTTTAAGGATGAATCTGAGAGCAAAGCATATAGAATCAATTATACCAATCGAATTTTGGAAGATATGAATTCATTTTACAAATTGACTATAAGAGCTCTCGAGGATAATAGGAAACCCCCCAGACTTGAAGATTTTACAAATCCTAAATATTATCCTAAATTCATGAAATCCCTTAGAAGACAATCACATGGAAGAAAACTTAGGAATATTTTTCCTAATTTTAAATGTAATAATTATGAATTTTTGGGACATATAGATCACACCTGTACCTTGATGATGAAATCTAATTTGGAGTTGAGACCTAAGATGCATAAACCTAGACATATCATACATGTATCTGATTATAAATTGCTAAAAGGTGAACCCAAACTTGTTTGGGTTCCCAGGTCTAACATTTGATATTTTTGCAGGATTGCTCTCACACAAGACCTCGTGGGAGCATATGGTACCTGGATAGCGGATGTTCAAAGCATATGACTGGAGACACTACACAATTCATATCGTCAGGAATGGAGGCAAGGTTACACTTGGAGATAATACCACAAAGAAGGTGGTTGGATCAGGTATGATTGGTAATTTCAAAAACTTTTTTTATAGACAATGTGCTATTGGTTGAAGGCTTAAAGCATAATTTGTTAAGTATAAGTCAGCTATGTGACAAGGGTTATAATGTGAAATTTTTTACCTACTAAGCTGCATATTAAGCCTAAATGGGAAAGAAGTTTTAAATGGAAAAAAGGGTAAACAATGTTTACATGCTAGATTTGAATTCATTTCATACTCCTATTGCTTTATGTTTGAAAACTGTTTCTGATGAATCTTGGCTTTGGCATAGGAGACTTTGTCATTCTAGTATGAAAAATCTTAGGAGAATTACCCAAAAGAATTTAGTAAGAGATATACCAAAACTAGACTTTACTAAGGACCATCTTTGTGATGCATGTCAATTAGGAAAAACAAGTGAAGTCCTCTTTTAAGTCCAATAATGATCTTAGAACTAGTAAACCATTGGAAATTCTTCACATGGATCTTTTTGGACCAGTAGGAACTGTAAGTCTAGGAGGGAAGGTATACGGATTTGTTATTGTGGATGATTTCTCTAGGTTCACTTGGGTTAGATTTCTTTTTCATAAAAGTGAATCATTTGAGGAATTCAGAAATTTTTTCAACTTGGATTCAGAGAAAACTAGGATGTGAAATAATATCTATACAAAGTGATCATGGAGGAGAATTTGAAAATGATAGATTTGAAAACTTTTGTAAAGAAAAAGGGATTGATCACAACTTTTCTGCTCCTAGAACCCCTCAACAAAATGGGGTAGTTGAAAGGAAAAATAGAACATTAATAGAAGCCGCCAGAGCAATGTTGGCAGAATACTCTCTTCCTAAATATTTTTGGGCTGAGGGCGGTTAGCACTGCATGTTATGTTCTGAATAGGGTGAATGTGAGATCAAATTTAAATAAAACACCCTATGAGTTACTAAAAGGTAGAACACCAAATTTGTCTCATTTGCATGTTTTTGGTTGCAAGGTGTTCATTCATAACAATGGAAAATCTGCCTTAGGAAAATTTGATCCAAAATCAGATGAAGGAATTTTTGTTGGATATTCAAGTGTTGGAAAATCTTATAGGGTATTCAACAAAAGAACTTTAGTTATTGAAGAAACCACACATGTTGTATTTGATGAATCTGGAAATTTAGAAGAGCCAAATATTGTTGAAGAAGAAATTGAGGAAAACTCCCAAAAGATTGATAGATTAAATTTGGAAGAAAATGTGGAAGAAAACTTTGAAAGAGAAAACCCTTTGCCTAGAGATTTGAAATTTTCAAAAAAACCACCCAAGAGAATTGATTATAGGAGAACCTAGTGAGGGTGTTAGAACTAGGCATGGATTAAATAAGGAAGTCAATCATTCAGCCTTTATTTCAACCATAGAACCCACTAATATTGATCAGGCACTTTCTGATGAATTTTGGATATTGGCCATGCAAGAAGAGTTAAATCAATTTGTAAGAAATAAAGTTTGGGAATTAACTACAAGGCCAAAAGATCAAAGTGTTGTTGGAACAAAGTGGGTGTTCAAAAAAAAAAAAATGAATGACTCAGGAGTAGTCATTAGAAATAAGGCTAGATTAGTTGCAAAGGGGTATAATCAAATTGAAGGAATTGATTTTGAGGAGACCTTTGCCCCCTGTAGCAAGACTTGAAGCAATTAGGGTTTTACTTGCCTTTGCCTGTTTTAAAAGTTTTAAATTGTTTCAAATGGATGTCAAAAGTGCCTTTTTGAATGGTATTATTGAAGAAGATGTTTATGTAGAACAACCTCCAGGATTTGAAAATTCAAAATACCCAAATCATGTTTTTAAGTTAAAAAAGGCATTATATGGATTGAAACAGGCACCTAGGGCTTGGTATGAGAGATTGAGCACTTTCCTACTTGAAAGATCTTTTGAAAAAGGAAATGTGGATACAACTCTCTTCTTAAAGAAATTTGGAAAGGAAATACTCATTGTTCAAATTTATGTGGATGATATCATCTTTGGATCTACAAATAAAAATCTTTGTGATGATTTTTCTAATACAATGAGTAGTGAATTTGAAATGAGTCTAATGGGAGATTTAAATTACTTTCTAGGTTTTAGCATCAAGCAACTTGAGGAAGGGACATTTCTTAGTCAAACTAAATATATTTAAGGACATCCTCAAGAAATATGAAATGGACAATGCTAAACCTGTTAGTACACCAATGAGTTCCTCAGTTCAGTTAGATAAGGACCTTAAGGGAAAATCTGTTGATCAAAAGAAATATAGAGGGATTATTGGATCTTTGCTTTACTTGACTGCTAGCCGACCAGATATTATGTTCAGTGTTTGCTTATGTGCTAGATTTCAATCAGATCCAAAAGAATCACATTTGACAGCAGTGAAAAGGATTTTGAGATACTTACTAGGAACTCAAAACTTAGGAATTTGGTATCCTAAGTTTAGCTCTTCATTTGAAATTATTGGTTATTCAGATTCTGACTTTGCAGGCTGTAGAGTGGATAGGAAAAGCACTTCTGGAACATGTCAATTTATTGGAAATTCATTAGTTTCTTGGTCCAGTAGAAAACAAAATTCAGTAGCCCTATCTACTGCAGAAGCAGAATACATTGCATTAGGAAGTTGTGTGGCACAAGTACTTTGGTTTAAAACAACAGTTGATTGATTTAGGATTATCTGTAGGCACTATTCCAATTTATTGTGACAATACTAGTGCTATTTGCATTTCCAAAAATCCTATTCAACATTCTAGAACCAAACACATAGATATAAGACATCATTTCATAAGGGATCATGTATCCAAAGGAGAAATTGAACTCACACATGTTTCAACTGAAAATCAACTTGCAGACATTTTTACAAAACCTTTAGCCCTTGATACCTTCAGTACTTTAAGAACAAGGCTAGGTGTTATTGATTTAAATGCCTAAATAAAATGTCTTTGCAACATTGATGTTTATGTTTTTGTTTTGTTTTTTATTTTTGTAAATTTTTGTGTGTTTTGAATGAATTTGTTTTTGAGTGTAAGTTTTCTGTGTTTTTTTTTTTTTTTTTTAAGTTTGGTTTGATTTTCTTAATTTAAAATTCAAAAATTCAAAAATTGGAGAAAATCGTCCGGGACGAATTTTGTTCGTACTGGACGATGTGAGAAAAATTGGTTTGCGTGCATTTTTACCATTTTGAGAGCAGTTTTTTAATTAAATCGTCTGTACGATCTGAATATCGTCCAGGATGAATTTTTTTCCTTTTCTCAAACGACGGGACGATTGAATGCAGCGGTTGAGTGGATAAGACAGTTTTTAATATGGATTTCGTCTGTACGAAATTTTTGGTTCGTCCAGACGAACATATGTCGTTTCAGTATAGGGGACGGTTTTCAAAAGACATTTGAATGAGTTACTTTTTGATCGTCTGTACGAACTTTACTTCGTCTGTACGATCGGTCAAGTCAAAAGTCTGTACGAAGGGACGCATTGTAAGTTGTGTTGATTATGAAAAGCCGTTACATTTTGGACGAATTGGATCGTCTGTACGAAATAATTTTCGTCCAGACGAACGATGATTTTCGTCCAGGACGAACATTTTTTGTCCAGGACGAACGTATCGTTTTCTTTAAATATGAAGGCTTTCTAACTCAACTATCACACACTTTCAAACTTCTCTTTCAATCCCTTTCTACTTTCTACTTTCTACTTGTCAATGGCCTCCTCAAGCAAAAGACAAAAGGTGTTGGTGAAGAAGCCCAATAGAAATGCCTCAGATAACTTCCTTTCTAAGGCAAATGAGGAATCCTTTCCTCGTTTTGCTTCCGCCAAAATCACTCCATCTCGCATCTTAATCCAAAGCGAGATAAAATTTTAAGGTAATACACCTTTTTGACTCAACCCAATTCCATTTCATACTTTCTCTCGTCCATTTCTACAACAAGCAAACTTTTCTCTACTTTCTAGCCAACATGAGTTTCAACTCTGAACACTCTTGCATTAGATCCTATGTCTTCAAGCAACAAGTAGAAATCACCAAGCATGACATTGGTGCATTTCTAAATCTTAGGACTGAAGGATATAGAGCCCATACCTTAATGTCTGAAAACATATTTAGATGGGATGAAGTCAATAGTACAATTAGAAAAAGTGGTCTAAACTATCATGTTGCTAGAGTTTCTGGGATGACCAAAAATGCCCGTATCATCCAGCATATCCTTAGATCTTCAATCATTCCTAAAGCTGGTGATAGGATAAACATTACTCCTCTCCTTTCTGTTCTAACCCTTTTTTAATTATGGCTCGTCACCCTATCGACGAAGCCCAACTCATCATAGATCATCTCTATGGGCTTTCAGAAATAGGACATGCTGAACAGAAGAGGAAAAAGAATATTTCTTTGGGACATTTAATTACCTACATTTTGGAGAAGAAATATAATTTGGTGCATCCTGACGAAGATTATGAAGAGCCAGTTTACTATAATGATGCATCTTTCAGATTGCTCTTCAGGGAGGAAAAAGAAAAAGAAAAAGCACATGCCAGTGCTTCAGAAGAAGAAGAAGAAGAAGGAGCGCAAACCTCTGCACCTCAGTCAGATTATCAGAATCTGATTGAGAGATTTGATAGATTAGAGACTCATATTGATCAAAGGTTTGATCAATTTGATGCTCAACTTGTGCAGCAACAACATGACATTGGTATAATTAGAAATGAAGTACATGATATCAATACCAATGTAATGTTGATGGCCTCCTACTTTAACCTTTTCGGTGGCATTCCTCCTCCTCCTCCTCCAGAACAGTAGAGATGAATTTCTGTGTTTTTGTTGTACTCGTGTTGTATTTTTTTTTTTTTTTTTTTTGTGTTAGTTACTCATGTTTTTATGTCTTGTTATGTTAGTGTTTATGTTAAGTGTTTGTTTGTCTTTTACTTTAAGTTGTGTTTAGATTTTGTGAAATGTGTAATCCTTTCATAAAAATCAATGCATTTCGTACTTGTTTCAATGTTGATTTGTTATTGAAATGTGGTTAATTTTTATGAATTTCATTAGTATTATTTAATCTTCATAGTGCTTAAATTAGATTGTAATTTGAGATTATCTACATTAGAAAATCTAGTCTTTCTAAATTTAAAAGTTGTTTATAACTTGTTGTAATTAGAACTTTTAAATTCATGTCTATTCATTTAGACTACATAAAAGTTAAAATTATTATTGCAATTTAGATGTTTTCTTATTTTGTATTTCCTTACTCAAATAATATTTATGCACTTAGAAATATTTGAAATTTTAGATTATTGATTTTGGAAAGAATTGGTCTCAATTACTCTTGAAAATTGTACAAAGAGTACAAAAATCAAAAGGAATGCGCAATGGTTCGCCAATATGAAAAAGAGGCACAAAATCAGCCCAATATCAAAAGATGCACAAAAAATGTGCCCAAAAATTTGAAAAAGATGCGCAAAGCGCCACATGTGGTAATTCTCTTCTTTCCAAATTCTTTCAATCTCTTAATTCAAATTGATCTTATGTTCATTTATATTCTATTGAACTTTGAAATATAGAATTTTTCTTCATCTCTCTTGTAATGATTTTCTATATTGAAATGTCTAAATTGAATCATGTCTTTGCTAAATTCTTCTTACTTACAATGTTATATCACTTTTTTTAAATTTCCTGAATTTCTATGATTGACCTAATGTTTTTAGTTTAAAATTGCATACCTTGTATCAATCACCATTTAGATTAAATGTTCAAATGAATTTTCATACAATTACTTACATTTCTTGTCTATTTCTTCTTCACTTTTTGTTTGTTGTCAAAAAGGGGGAGAAATCATTATGTTTGTATGTTATTGTGTTTGTTTTGTGTTTTTGTGTGTGTGTCTGAAAAATAAAAAATTTTAAAATTTTTTCTTGGTTTAAATTGCCTCCTTATTTTCATGTCTTATTTTCATGTATTCATCAATTCAGGGGGAGTTTAGGAGATTTATTTAAATTGAAATCATACAAACAATAATTGTTTTGCCATCATCAAAAAGGGGGAGATTGTTAAGATAGTTGCTATTTGCATGCATTACATTTTTGCAACTTATGAAGTTTTGATGATTCCAAACAATATTGTTCAAATGTGTAGTTATCTCCTAACATTTTTTGGAAGAATTGTATTTGCTCTTGTGTGTACTAACATTTCAGGGAAAAAGAACTCCAGACTACGAAGACTTCAAATTAAAATCAGCATGAGATACCTTGAAATTTTTGAAGCTTGCACTTTGCTTAGAAATCAAATTGAAAGGGAGTGATTGTAACTTGAGTGAATAAAAACATGCACACACAAATAAGGAGATCATATTAAATTTGTATTGATCGTACAGGACGATTTTCGTTCGTACTGGACGATCAGACAGTTATCTCCTATAGAGCATATGGAACAAATAGGAACTTGCTCGAAAAATTTTCTAAGTCCTATTCGTCCAGGACGAAAATAAAATATCGTACAGGACGATCCGTTCTCTGTAAAATTTTCGTCCAGATGAAATAAAATATCGTACAGGACGATCAGTCCTCTGTAAAATTTTTGTCCAGACGAAATAAAATATCGTACAGGACGATCAGTCCTCTGTAAAATTTTTGTCTAGACGAAATAAAATATCGTACAGGAGACGATCAGTCCTCTGTAAAATTTTCATCCATACGAATAAATTTTCGTCCAAAATGATTAACCGACTTAAGACAGTTTTCAGCAGTTTCTAGAATCGACCTTGTAATAACCGTTCGTACTGGACGAACCTAGTTCGTACAGGACGATCACCTGTAGGAAGACATTTCATACACATATTCAAATAGGGTCGTTTCAGATCGTTTAAGTAAAATTGTCCAGGACGATCCACGATCGTACAGGACAATCCACTGCGTACAGAATTGAATACTTGCAGTTTTTGGGCAGTTTTTCTTGTCTTTTGTATAAATAGTCCAAATTAGACTGCCACCCAATCTTTTTGTCATTTGATCTTCGTGCCTCTTGAGAGGATAGCCAAGGAGAGAGTGGAAGAGAGCATTCAAGGGAGGATTCCTACCACTAGAGCGAGAAGGCTTCACTTGGAGTTTAAAGGTAAGAGTCTCTACTTGTGAATTGGAATTACTTCACTCTTTTCCTTCTTCCTTCTAGATTCTTGTGAGAAGATCTGTCAAGGAGATCCGGTTCTCTGCCGACACTAGGAGAGTGTGAAAGGACGAAGGGTTCTCTGCCTACACTTGGAGAGTGTGAACAGCCGAAGGGTTCTCTGCCCACACTAGGAGAGTGTGAAAGGACGAAGGTTCTCTGCCTACACTTGGAGTGTGTGAAAGGACGACGGTTCTCTGCCAACACTGGGCTTTGTGTAAAAGGACGGACGGTTCTCTGCCGCACTGGGGAGTGGTGAAAAGAGTGTGTTGTAAAGGCTTCTCCGCCTTGCTGTGGGTGCAAAAGGAGAGTCACTATTGGTGTTAGTGCAATACTCAGAGGGTGCCTCTGGGGAGTGGATGTAGGTCTGGTTATAGACCGAACCACTATAAATCTGGTGTCATTTACTTTACTATTTTTACGTTTCCGCACTTTTTATTTCAGTTTTAAAAACTTTGTGGTTGAAAAACATTTTTCTACAAAATTTAAAAAGAGATCTTATTTCAGTTCAATAATTTTTTTTTTTTTAAAAAAAAGGGGTCTTAATTTTAACTTAGTTTTTTAAACTACCAATTCCCCCCCCCCTCTTGGTAGCCTTGGGACATTCACTTAGGCTTAACAACCTAAGTATTAGACTTAACAAAACAAACCTTAGTTTCTTCTTGGATGACCTGAAGGATTCTCTGGATGATATGTATTGATTTAAACTAACCGTCCGGGATGATGATCCCAAATTTTTTGGATGATCAGTTATTTTTTCATCGTCTAGACATGCATCCATGATGATGTTCTGGATGATATTCATCATTTTGTACTAATTGTTTGGGACGATCATAAGATCGTCCGGGACGATCAAGCCACTTTTTCATCATCCAGACATCCATCCAGGGTGATGTACTGGATGATATTTGATGACTTGAGCTAATCGTACATGACAATATCCAATTATCTTGGATAATATGAACAAATTAACCTTCTGATCATCCAAACTCTCCCAAAATCGTCCTGGTTGATTGAGCTGAATTTATACTGATCATACAGGATGATCAGTCGATCATCATGGATGATAATGTTGATTTGTTACAATTAAGAGAAAATTCAAAGCTCTTCTATATAAGACCTCTTGTTTAATCCAAGTGTGCATCTTTTGCTACTTTCTTGACTTGAGAGAGCCAAGAGGAGAGGGAGAGTAAAGGGGAGAGAGAGAGAGAGAGGATCTAATGAGGGGGAGTTTGTAAGGGGTTTCACAAAGGTTGCTCCAAGCAAGGATATATGTGATCTTCTTCGGTCGTCATCCTATTTACTTGAAGGTTTGAGAGACGTCTACTTTAGTAATTAATTGAGGTTCTCTGCCTGCTTCAGGAGGAAGCGAAAGGAGTTGGGTTCTATGCCTACTTCAGAAGGAAGCAAAAGAAGTTGGGTTCTCTGCCTCATCGGTCTTAATGAAAAGGAGGTATGTACAGGCTTCTCCATCTTATTGTGGCAGCAAAGGGATAGTCACTGAGTTTAGTGCCATGCCCAGAGGAGAGGCTCCAGAGAGTGGATGTATGTCAAATTGACCGAACCACTATAAATTTCTGTGTTCTTTATTACTATTTTTTCTCATTTAATTTTTGCACTTCATGTTCCATGTAGTGAATTTTGGTTTGGCTTAAATTTGTGTTTTTGATTGAGAAATTTTTTAAAATACCAATTCAACCCCACCCCCACCCCCTTCTTGGTTAGCCTTAGGCTAGTTCATAAAGTGCTTAACATCCATAATGAACTTTCTTCAACATGGTCATTATTGTGGAAATATGAAAGTCAACTTAAAAGTTTATATTTTCAATAAAATTTGTGAATCGTCTTTAAAATATAAGAACCACACTTGTTGAGATTCACTTTTAATATGGTCTTCATCAATAAGATATAAAAGTCAACTTAAATGTTTGTATTTTCATAAAAATTTTGGAAGCATCATAAGAATATGGGATCCCCTCTAGTTGAGATTCACTCTCAACATGACCATCATAAGAGATTTTAAATAATTTAATCTTTTTAGTTTGAACCGTATCAATTTAGTTTTCTTAGTAGCAAATGAGTAGGTTAGACATTGATTTTAAGGATTATTATTTATATGCTGAAATTGAAATATTATATATTTACTTAAAAATATTAATCTTACTGACACTAGGCCTTTTAGGGAGGATAATTAGATCTAAATTTTTTTTTTTTTTTTTTATTTTAACCCGCATAACCTTCTCAGATCTTAAATTTAGGAATTTTGTATAGCAGTCAAGAGTACATGCAAGTACAATCTCTTAAAGTGCATGCACATTTTATGTTTGTATATTTTTTCATATATTATGCACAATGCACTTACAGGGTTTTTAGCGCACTCATACGATATTTATATATAGCATCCAGTGTATTGATTATATTTGCATGCTTATTAAGGAAAATTTGGTGGGTTATGAAGACTACCTCAAAATGCATACACGTCTTACAAATACTTGGATTTAATCACTTAGCTCACCTTTGACTTTTCTGCATGAAATTTAAAGCATTACATATTATAAATTGAATTCTAATTTACAAAACTAGTGCAAGTGGATATTATATAAATTTTGTTTTTCTCCTTCATATTTTATAATTTTAGGAGTTTTGGGGTGTCTCCTTCTACCCTCTTGTATGAGGGTATTGTGAGTTCGGGGGTGAACAAATCAATTTTATGGTGAATATAAAGATCTTTCTATGAATTTTAAGACATATAATAAAATTTAAATGTCTTACTATAAAATTTTTATACGTGGAAATTATATAGATTTGGCTTATGCATTTTAGATAACTTTCACTTTTTATGATTTTTTGCCTTTACCTTCCATATGCTTACATGAAAGTATTGTGGATCTGATGGTAAAAAAGGAAACTATAAGCAAATATAAAAAAATATTGTATGAATTTCAAGACAAACAATTGGATTTGAATGTTGTCTTTGAAAAGTCCTACAAGTAGCAACTTTGCAAATTTGGCTTCTGTATTTTGATATATTGCACTTTTTATGAAATTTTTCCTTCACTTTTTGTTTGCATATACAAATTAGGATTGTAGATCTGGTGTATTAAAAGAAAAGTTTAGGAATGAGTTTAGAAGTAGGCATGCAAGCACTATGTCGATATATGACACGACTATGATTTTTTTTAAACATGCCATACTTTTGAGATATTTAAATAATATATCTTCTTAGGTTGTGAGCCCCACCAAAAAATTTCTCACCTTGAAAATTTGAGGGGAGGAGAGAGAAAATATTTCTCACATCTCATATCATTACTTTTGCAATGGTTCACTTACAAATTCTCAGGGTTTTGAATTTCTGCTCATGCTCAGTCTAGTTAGCCAATTCGATTCCTTTTTTTTTAAAATTTGATTCCCTATAAGTTATGCTCCTTACAAGGTTTAGGTTTTGTTACAAGCTCATTCATTATTTTATTCTTTTATTGTTTATATTTAATTTTTAAGTATTTGATTTTACATTGCAATTTGCTTAAATAATTAATTTTATAAACTATTGGTTTCTCCAAACATTAGTTCAATTATGTTCGCTGTAAAAATTTTCTAACTCTCCAAATTTATTAGAAAATTTTGACAGTTTCTTAACATCTCCCATATTTGGGAGAAATTTTAGGCTGTGCTAGGCCTTCCCACCACACCTGGAAGGGCATGTATGGTCGGTGTCAGGTCACTTCATAGATAGAATTTCCAAATCCCACCATGTTTTGAGGAGCATGCATGGGGTACCTGTACGAGAAAACTTAGGTCAGCTCAAAAAAATATACCCAATTACATCACACCTATTGTTGATGAGGCTTATCCTGCCACGCTCTAAGAAGCATTCATGGGTCACACTTCATAGTGATAAGTGTGTCACTCAAGAGTCTACCACTGGATTATAAACACTACTGACAAGTTTCATCCCACCATGCCTGGAAGGGCATGCAGAAGAGTCTACCAGCCTCATTCGATACATAATAAGTGGATTCTATCCACAACGTTCTGAACATGGCTAGAAGATTCTTCCCACCACGCTTGAAAAGACGTGCATAGGAGTCCCTCACCAAGTTAATGGCATCATCACGTGTTTCAAATTTTTTAGGCTAATAAAGCATTATACCAACATGTGAAATAGGGGTAGTTGAGGATGTGAATGAGAATCAACATGCAAGTTAGTGAACACAAGCACATATTTAACCATAACACACACACACACACACACACACATATGGCGATATAATTTTTTTTAACCAAAGTGAAAACCACTAAAAATTTTATTAAACCATGATTTGCAGACATGGCTCTTGATAAGCCCACTGAGGATGCCAATTTGGTTATGATTAATCTACATGATACTAAGGGTTTCTTAAGAAAGATGACAAATTAGAATAGTACGAGGAGATGCTATGAGGCTATATATAGCATTATTGAGATTTTTTATGTCCCAATTTTAATCCGATCAACTTAAACTCAGTCTGTTTAATAAATAGGTAAAAAAAATGGACCTGCCCAACACAATAAATGATTTTAATTAAAAAACTTTATTAACATATTAATCATAAATTTTAAATTAATTTATAAAAAATAAAAAAAATTCTATCAACAAAGAAAAAATTTTACAGCAAAAATTAAACTAATTTTTTTATAAAAAAATGAAATTGACGGACCAACCTAAACTCAATAATTTAAAAATAACCAAGTCAAAATTTATGACCCAAATTGAATTCCATTTTTTTGGAATGATTGATCTAATGACACCAATAGGACACAATGTAGAAAAAGGATTCATGTAGCCAACCCCACGTAGTGGAATAAAGGCTTCATGATGTTGTTGTTGTTGTTGATTGATCCAGTGACACTAATATAAATGAATAGTCTATGGTCCTTGACCAATAATCCTACAATTCATTGACTAATAAAACATCAGTTTCACCACATATTTTGATTCCTTTTAGGGATTACAGTTTGTCTTCTTTGGTGTCACTTTGGTGTCCATGGAAGACAAAAATAAAATTATGATGTATGGATTGCCCACATTAAGGAAGAGCAATCTTGTCAGCCAGAATGAATTGACTTTTTTCTGTCTTGTTAGCCTAATCAACCCGCCTTGGCCAGAGTAAGGTAAAAAGGTGAAAATGGTAGAAGATTTTTTTAGTTTTTAAGCACCTATTCAATTTTTAACTTCTAGCATTCACTATTCTCCAAACCTCTGGCATTCACTTCTCCTTAAAAATTATGACATTTGATTAGTTTTCATTTGCAAATATTTCTTCACACGAAAAAAAGGTTTGTCCATTATTTGCTTATCGTAACAACTGCGTATTATCTGCATAATAACTATGTATGAGCTGCATTTTTACTTTAACTTTTTTATTATATACTTAATAAATTTATGTGTTTAACTTGTTCTTTCTAGAATCTTTTTAGGGATTACGGTATGTCTTCTTTAAAACTGCATTTTAGTTGCTGCTAGTTAGGGTTCTAGGTATTTTCTACGTATCAAATGCCTTTTTAGTTCTGTATTTTTATTCCTTAACAAATTTCAATGTTTAGCTTATTACTTTCACCTCTTTTGTAGGGTTTAGGGTTTAAGGTTTGTCTTCTTCTTTATAATTGCATGTTGGTTGCTTTTGGTCAAGGTTCTAGGTAATTTCTACGTATTTTTTGCATATCTTCTTCATAGTCTATGTATTTTTGGAATTTTTTCTATGTATTTTCTACATATCTTCTATGTATCTTTTGCATATCTTTTGTGTGTCTTTTGCATATCTTCTACAAATTTTCTATATATCTTCTACATATCTTCTATGTATTATCTACGCATCTTCTGCATATTTTCTATCTATCTTCTGCTTATTTTTTTCTTATCTCACGTCTCTATTTCTTTAATTTTTTAATTCTAAGTTTGACCTCTCACTTTTCGATGATATGTATCAACCTTCCAAACAATCTATGATTCTTTTATGGAGAAAATACACCCTGATGTGGAGGAAACCTTAAAGTGATTAAACATTTACCCATTTCTGAAATTCCCTACTCCTGAGTATAACATCCCACTGATTTATCAGCTCCTCCAACTGTGGGATATTACAAGATAATATTTTATAATAAAAGGTCATGTTACACCATTCACAGCTGATAAAGTGGTCCTTCTTACTATTCTTCCAAATAGAGGTGAACAGATCTCCTGCCTTACCTCTGCACCTACAAGAGTCTCATCAAAAACAAATAAAGAGTGAAATGTTGGAGTTAAATAAACAAACCCCTAACCCTAATGTATTTATATTCAAATTTATTTTTTCAACTTAAAAACTTTAAAACCCCTAGGAGGCTCCCTATAATATCAAATAATGTATATGAATTTTTATCAATTAATTAGGTGGGGAACATTAGGAAATTTTTAGTTGAAAGTTTAATAAAATCTCCAAGAAGATTTCAATGCACAAGCGAGTTGGTTACATCAATAGTTTTGTGCCTCTATTACTTGTAAGTGCTAAGATCTTCATTATAATTTTTATTTCATTTTACTAATTTATTTGCTAAAATTATATTTGATCTTATGCATAATTGGTTTCGGGAGCACACTTAAATTTATCCCCCTATGCACCCTGACCAAATGGCTTATTTCCTTCATTATGGTGATAATTTTGTATATAATTTTGTGAAGACCTATAATTTATTTATTTAATTAAAGAAAAGACATGTACTTATGCATATTTATCATGTTTTAAATTTTAATTAATACCTCTAAGAAGAATGAGTATTTACTAACAAAATAAATTCTTTGTAGATTTTTAATGCCCTCTAGGGTGTTACCAAGGAGGAAGAAGCTTGCATGGGCATCCAAAACTATCAAACCTCCTTCCCATCAAGAAATACCCTCCCCAACAACAAAAATAGAATTCCCCACCCACATACCTCATTCTCCTAATCAAACTGCCCTCCTCCCCCACTAAGCCCCCCACCCCCTAGCGCCAATCTCCTCAACAAGCACACTTTCCAACTTCAGCTCATGATGGGATGTTCTCCATAAGAAAATGGTGAAATCAATTTAGGATACCTACACAAAGTTCTTCCATGAACTTGAAGGTTGGTTGAGTAGGAGATTTGAGCATCTAGATGAAAGAGTAGAATTAATTCATGGCAAGCTCAACCACCACATTGCTTAATGAAAAATGTATCCTGAGCAACAGCCTAGTCCATCATCCACATCCTGCTAGTAATCCATCCCAACTGAAGGGATACATTCTCTACTTCAAATCAAGCAGGTAGCCCCGCACAAACCAATTATTATTCCTTGAATCAATAAAGAGAAAGTTGCTAGTGAACTAGAAAAGAAATTGGTAATGTTTAAGAGCAGGAGGGATGGGAAGAATAAAAAAATAGCGACCCCTACCCAACCAATCAGGATTGAAGATGTTCAAATACTAAATTAACCTATAAGTATAAGAATGGAAAATAAAGGAGAGTGGATGCTAAGTAATGAGAAGATACTATTTTTGGATGAATGCTTTAAAAAGTTTATTAACAAGTAATTTAACTCTGCAACACAATATTATTTACTCCATTTTTGTTACATGTTTATTGCATTTTTATTGCGATTTTACTGCATATTTACAATGTATATACTACATTTTTACTACAAATTTATTCCATTTTTATTATGTTTACTAATATGTACTATCATTTTACTGCATATTTGCTACGTATTTTCTACATTTTTACTGCAAATTTGTTGTAATTTTATTGTATATTTAGCGCATATTTACTGAGTATATAATTCATTTTTACAATGTATTTTGTCATTATTCACTCCGTATTTACTACATATTTTATGCATTTTTCAATGTATTTAATGCATATTTTATTTGTTGTAGGTCTGATAAAATATTTTCTTCTAGGAACATCATAAATTCTGAAGTTGGTGTTGAAAAAAAAAAAATATATCAGATAAATAAGTTGACAATAATCATGTAGATGTCTTCGCCCTATTATTAAATGAGAATAATAAGCTTAGCCCTGACAAGTACGATAACTTTCTATGCGTCTAGCCAATGCATTATCTTAGTATACATGTTTCATTTCAATATAATATTTTTTTTAGTTGTTTCATTTTTCATGTCCTAAATTTAACTTATTGTAGAATTACAAGCAAATTGACCCAACTACAACTTTATATGTCGAACATATCACCAATGTTGTTGTTAAGTCATTCAACCTTCTACTTTAACCAATCATTCACTACGACCACTGTACCCTTCTGATTCGGATGCTGAAGAAAGAGAGGCAGATATTTTATGATTATTTGCCCAACCCCTAGTATAAGCAAATTCTTCCAAAGATTGTAAGTGTGAGAGCAAATATTAAAATTTTTAAAAGTTACTACTAAACTAATATATTTTTGTTGTATTGTTCATATTAAAACTTACATGATGACACGAAGAGGGCTTTTAATACTGATATCCGATAATGGAAGGTCCATCCTATCAATAGTGAGCCAACTTAGACTAATAATATCAATTGTGGAATATTTATTTGCAAATACATGGAAAAGATTGTTCTTGAAAGCAACACCAGTTAGGTTGAAAGTAAAATTGGCAAGAAGAAATACCAAAATATAGGGCAAAATTTGTGCACATACTATTTTGTTCATCATTAAAATAAACCTTTTTGAATATAGGTTTTTACTTAGTCTGTAAAATAGAATTGTACAATGCACATAGTTTGATTAATTTTTTTAGTATAATAGTTTTACTTAGTCATTCATTGATTTTTTTACAAAATATAATATGAAAAATAAGCAAAAAGAATAATAAAATTATTTATTGATGAAATGCAAAAAAAACTTAGTTTATACTCATTAGTTTTGCAAATATACGGAGCAGATTAGTAGATACGCCATATATACAACCATTGTAATATAGTTTTTACAAGTTTTATAAAATAGAACTTGGTATAATTATAATAGCCTGCTAAATTTTAATATAAAATTCAAGATAAAATTATATTACAATTTAATTTTATAAAATTTTTAAAATTTGGTAAAATTAATTACTAATCAAAATATAAGAAAATTTTATTTTATACGAAGTATATACGTAGAAGATACGCAGTAGATACACATCAGATATGTATCAGTTATGACACAGATATGCAATTGTTGAAATATAATTTTTACAACTTCAATAAAATAGAACTTGTACAATTATAAATTGGTTTTACTTATTCTTTGATTAAATTTTATGTAAAATATAACTTGAATAATATGTAATATAAAAAATTTGGTGAAATTATTTAGTGATGAAAATTAGAGAAAACTTTTCTTACGTAGCAGATACACAACAAATAAAAAACAAATCCAGATGCCTAACTCTAATATAACCAACAAAATTGAATTATACATTTATGCACTAAATACATAATAAATATGCATAAAATACACACTAAATACCTAGTAAATATGCATCCAATATGCATATAATATGCACTAAATACTCCGTAATTGCTTAATAAATATGTAATGAATACATAATTAATATGCAATAAAAATGTAGAACATACTTGTTAAGTATGCATAAAATATGAATTAAATACTCATTTAATAAGTAATAAAAATAGAGGGTTTAGGGTTTATTATTTATGTTATAGGGATTAGGGTTTAGAATATAGGGTTTAGTGTTTTTAGTGTTTAGAGTTTTACAATTTAGGGTTTACTATTTTTAATGTTTATGGTCTTAGGGTTTAGAATGTTTGTGTTTAGGTATAGAGTTTAGGTTTTTGTAAGGTTTAATGTTTTTAGTGCTTAGGTTTTTTTAGGGTTTAGTGCTTAGCATTTAGTGTATAATGTTTATGATTTCGAGAAATAGGGTTAGGTTTTTAAGGTATACTGTTTAGAATTTTTAGCGCTTTAGGGTTTAGGGTTTAAGGGCAAGGTTTAGGGTTTTTATAATTTGGCGTTATATGTTTTTAGTGTTTAGGGTTTTTAGGGTTTAAGTTTTGAGGATAGGGTTTAGGGTTTTTAGAGTTTAGGATTTAGGGTAGAGTTTATGGTTTAGTATTTTTAGTGTTTAGGGTTTTTAGGGTTTAAGGATAGAGTTTATAGTTTAGTGTTTAATGTTTAGGATTTAAGGAAAGGGTTTAAGTTTTTTAGGGTTTTATGGTTTAGAGTTTTTAGGGTATAGGATTTTTAAGGATTTTATAGTTTATGAATCACAAAAATTAGATTTTAGGTCTACTTTTTAATGTTTAGGGTTTAGGGTTTAAGCAAATACTCAATAAATATGCAGCCAAAATGCAGAAAATACTCAGCCGACACTCATCAGATATGTAGTAAATACACATCAAATATGTAGTGAATACATATTAAATACTCAATGAGTACACTATGAATACATAGGATTTAGGATTAATGGTTTATATTTATGGTATTACGATTTAGGATTTAAGGTTTAGTGTTTTTAGTGTTTATAGTTTAGGGTTTAGGATTTAGGGTTTAAGGTTTTAGTGTTTAGGATTTTTATGTTTAGTCTTTAGGGTTTAAAGTTTAGGTTTTAGAGATAGCATTTAGGATTTTTAGATTTTAGGGGTT
Source organism: Dendrobium officinale (assembly GCA_019514585.1). Classification (NCBI taxonomy): domain Eukaryota; kingdom Viridiplantae; phylum Streptophyta; class Magnoliopsida; order Asparagales; family Orchidaceae; genus Dendrobium; species Dendrobium officinale. The sequence goes on along the minus strand of CM033691.1, from coordinate 36,698,195 downwards.
TAGAGTTCTTAGTGTTAGTGTTTTTAGGGTTTAGTATTTTTAGTATTAATAGATATATATGGTTTAGGTTTCAAGGTTTAGGATTTTGTTTTTTTTGGTTGAAACCTGCCGAGGGGCCTATACGTTAAAATAAAAAGTAGTTACAAAGTCTTTAAGGGGGACCCTCAACTCCCTAATGCTAAAAAGAGCTATAACAAAGCAAAAGAAACCTACGAGCTGATAGTCCCCACTAAGACAAAATACAAGATAACCTAGTAACATGCTAATGATGCTATAGACATGCATCCATAAAAGAAATATACATAAGAACATGAAGCACAATCTTTCTACAAAAAAAAAAAAAACTTGGCCACAACCATAAGCAAATCCACCTGAAGATAAATAAGGCTGCAAAATAAAAAACTAAAGCACAAAGTAGTATAGAGGTTTAATCGGAAATGAACTAAATTAAGAGCAAAGTAACAAGAAATTATATTACCCATATACAACTTCCAAGAAAAAAACCTCCCATAGTAGAACAAGAATTGCTCCCACCAAATACCAAAAACCATGTTAAAAATACCAAAGCATAAATCTAGGATATACTTACATAAATGCATAAACTCTAAAACCAAGAACAAAAAGAAGTTGGACAAGCCATGCAAGTACATTAATAAAATAAGGTTTATAAGGTTCTTAAGGTACATCTCACTATTGCTTGAAAGAGCTACAAAACAAATCCCAAAATAAAAAACTATGCACCAATGGTCCCTTATTATGAGCGCAATTACAAGATAACATGGGTACATTCTTAAAAGCAAAGTACCCATCTTTGATCAATTTATCACTGGAGTGCTTCTGGACTTAATTGCACTATCATGTTATTTATGTTGCAATTTATTCATCAAATACAAATTAATACTCAATATGAAGAAAATGAGTAATAAAATATGCACTAAATACACATCCAGAACACACCAAATACTCTGCCAACATGCATAAAAAATGCATTAAATATGTAGTAAATACTCAATAAATACATAATAAATGTGTATTGAATACACAATAAATATGCCTTGAACACACAGTAAAAATGCAGCATCATTCTTGCATAACATCATTCTCTTTCTTATGTTTATGCTTGTCAACCCTGAATAATTCATTTTACTTGACGTCAATTTCAAGTAGCTTTTATTTTCATATAGAACAAAGCTATTATTACAGTTGAATTTACATGTTCTTTGGGATTAATGAATTTCATTAAGAAAAAATTAGAGAATTTTTATCAATTGTTATAATGAATTGTAGCAAGTGTGAAACAAATACTTGGCATTGAAATGCTTATCATGTTCATTTTCTATAGTCCATTATTAGCATAACATTTATTTATTTTTTATCTACAGAGGGGCCTAATCATTAAGTAGAAAAATATTTATAAGGTCCTTAAGGTACCTTCAGCTCACTACTTCTCGAAAGAGCTACAAATCAAATTTAAAAATAAAACTTGTAAGCTGATGGTGTCTTCTAAGCACAATTATAAGATAACCTAGGTACATTATTGAATGAAAGAGCTCATCCTTGATAAATTCTTCATGGGAGTACTTCTTGATTTACTTGTACTATAATGTTATTCTTGTCAAGTACTACAGTCTCGGGCCTATCAAAATGTATGTTCTTTTGAACGCCATTTATCGCCCATTCATTATAGAGTATGACAGAAAATAGGCAAGAACATTCACCTTCATGTGGGTTATACTTTTTGCACAATTGAATAACAGCAATATGAATAATATGATAGTGCAAGTATGTCATGAAGTAGTACCTGGAGAATTTTAACCCATTATTCCCAACTGCAACAAATCAGTTTTACTAGTATTAGTTGAAAATCTCTCCACTAAACTAAAAAAATTTTAGATGTTCTCCTTTTACACTGAAATTTTAAAACATTTTTTATTCTCATTTATTAGTGCATCTTGACTATTTGCACTAGTTAAACCAGTTGAAGCATTTGTATTAGTTTTGCCTTTACTGATACATATACGTAAGCTCACTAAAGCTTGCTCAGCTATCCAATAATCGACTAATTGTTACATGGGAAGTTCAGACTGTTAGGATTGCTGGGTATTCGTTGAGTATTTATAAATATGTAACAAATAAGTAACAAATTCTCAGTTGCAGTATTCGTAAATACCAGACACTCCATTCCATAACAGGTAAGGGAATAAGTAAATTGTCAAATAGTTTATACAGAGAAGATGGTTGACATATGCCTCTAAAAAGATAACATACAGATAAAAATAAATTCAATCAAGCTAGAAATAAAGGACCATCAATAAAAGATTGAACCAAATGACCCCCTTTACCTAACTCAACTCCAAGACAATCAAACCAAAGAGATACATGTATCAACATAAAGACAATAATGAAAGCTGTTAAACTAGTAATAAAGAACTACCATAAAAGAATGTACCAAACTTCACCCAATTCAACCACATCAAACACAAATTATTACTCATGGCAGGAAACCCAAGCAAGCAAATAGCGAGATACACATACCAGAATTGAAAAGACAAAAAATTAGAAAATATAAGCTATAATTACACAACAAATACACACTAAATACACAATAAATATGCATCAAATACATAATAATTACACAATTAAAAATATAGTGAATACTCAACAAAAAAGTAATGAATGCGTAGTAAATATTGGGCTTAATTTCCTTTAAATATAATAAAAATCTAAAGTAATTTTCCAATATTAATAATTTTTTAATTAAAAAATAGCAAAAAAATTTCCTTACGAAGCTACAATTAAATCTCTAATGAGTAGTTTGAGATTTAAATCATTCAAACCAAATCATTTTTTTAACAAATAAATATATAAAAATGATTTATTTAACATTTAATAATTAGAAATAAATTAAGTACAATTAATATTTTACTTTAATAATCAATCGTCATTAATAAACTTATTGCTTTTATTTCCCTAAATCAATAATATCCATCATCATCCTAATATACTCAGCTGATTACTGACTGGAGGGTATGCCAATATTGAATTCCTCGCTGAAGCAATCAGGCTTGCTTGTGAAATTACTTTACTTTGAAGATGAAGATATTTGTGGTGTGTTTTCTTACACTGGTTGTTTCCCTGTTTTAAAAAAAAAATCTCAAGAAAAGTTAGTTATAATATTTCATAATATATATTAAAAAGAAATTAGTTTGGAAGTTAACATACTCTTCGGCTTCTTCTTTTCTTAATGGCTTTTCAACCTTACATTTAAGATTCCATTAGGCCTGCGCTTTAGTGGATCTTTCACTTTTGCAATGCCTGTGTAAACTTGTGGTTCTTTCTCATCCCATAAAAAATCAAATCGATATTTTTAGACATATCCTTCATCATAGCCAACATGTATTATTCAACCTCCTCATTCCACTATGCTCATGTGCTAATTTGATATTCAAACTTCTCATATGGCTTATGAATATGAATCCACTACTATCATAAGAATTATTTAGAGAAGATCCTATCAACATGCGACCTGAATATATATCTTTTTGAGCTCTTGTTGACCATCACAATGGTAAGTACTTCTTAAGGTTTTTTATAATATTTCTCTGACTTAAAATCCTCATGTAGTGAGAACATAATAAACCCATCATTTCAAACTTCCTATAGGTGTATTAAATGCTTCCATCTTGTTCATCAAAATCAATAACCTAACGATTAGATGATCCCTATTATATGTTCAATAGACAAAAAACTTGAAAGAATCACTTGACACAAACTTTATTCTCAATCCACCCACACCCTACAAAAATTCTTCTTCAAAAAATGAATATAATTTTAATAAAAAAAAATTAAGCAGCTTGCTTTAATATTTGGTTGCTTTTTATTTCAGGTTCTATTTCAAACTGGCTACAATTATAACCCTCATCCTGTTCATTTTATTGTCAAGTCCTCATCACCTTCTCTAAACTAAGAAAAAAATAAGCTATAGAACTTGTGGGCTTAGAAATGCTATGAAACATATTATTAGTAGACTCGCTATGTTGTGTAGATATAATGTCCATGTTAAAATATTTTTCATTAAATATTGTTGACCACTTACACTTTATCCTATAAAGTTCCTCCTACCAACCATAATTTTAGAGGTTTCCTTCTATGATTATTTTAGCCCATGTTTTCTCAAACTTCTCATCAAAGTCTCATTTGCTTAAACACTTATTGAAGAGGCCTCTGACTTTATTGTTGTTATTAATGCACTTCACTTTTGATGGATATTCCATTGGCATAGTATATCACAAGTGTAAGGTAATATAACTTCAATGTCCCTAATAATTACTTGATCTTTATTGTAATAATATTTTTAGATATTTTTCACCTATTATTTGTACAAAAGTTATGAACAATCATATAAATGACTCAAGATCTCTTCTGACAAGAAGATCACCCCAAGCAAAATGTTTTAATAATGATTACTAACCCCAATAAATAGTGAACATACTAAATTATACTTATTAAGCCTATAACTAGTATAAAAAACTATCACATCTTTAAAGAAGACATAATCTATCCTACATATCACATCAGCCTAAAAAAATTAACAATCAATCAAATGTATTAATTTGGACATCCTAAGAAAATATGTTTTCATCAACTTGACAATCTTTAAATAACTGAATCAAAGTATTAGTGTCCCCAAATTCAATCTTTTATTTTCTCTCTTTTTGAATAAAGTTGTAATTATCCCTCTTAGAGAATCTGATATTTTGGATACCTCCAACTTCATCAACAAGGTTGGAAAATACATAAATAGTTATTATCCCAACTTATGTCATTGATTTAAAAACTGAAGCTTTATCATCATACACACATTCCTACATGATCTAAGAAGATGCCAGTATTCTAGCTTAGACAAATCATGATTGTGGCTTTCAATAAATATTTTCACCTTCCAATATAGTTTCAACTACTATAAACCTAATCATAGTTGGACAACCAATTTTAGTGTAGATATTTTATTTGAAAATTAAGAATAAGCATCTTAATGAAACCAGCTTTTGAATAAATAAAATCCTTACATTTTATTTTTTTGGGATTTGGCCACACTAAAACTAATATTATGGACATAATTACAGTAAGCCTTGTATGCTTCTTTCTCATTCTAATACACTTACTGATAAATAGAAGCAAATAATTCAAAAATATGCAGTAAATACACAGTAAAGAAGCCATAAATATGTAGTAAATACACAACAAATACACTTAAATAAGAAACAAAAATGCAGCAACTATGCAACAAAAATCTAGTACATATGTAGTAAAAATAAAGGAAAAACCCACTAAATAAGCAGCAAACTACACAGTAAATATTCAGTAAAAAATATAATAAATAAGTAGTAAAACATAGTTAATGCATAATAGAAGTGTTGTAAAAATGCAAAAATACGTAGTAAATATAAAGCCAATATGCAGTGTTTGAACATTAAAAATGTGCATTAATTTTTAAAATGCATTAATTTTAGTGTTCGCAAATGTGCATTAATTTTAAAAATACATATAACATTTAGTAATACACAGAAAATATGTAGTAAATACACAACAAAAATATAGTAAATACGTAACAAAAAAAAAAAAAATGCAATAAAAACATTGAAGCAACTCACTAAACAAGCAAAAAATATGCAATAAATACTCAATAAAAAACAGTAAATATGCAATAAAATACAATAAAAATTCAAAAAATACATAAAAAATATGATGCCAATATGCAGCATTTGAACCTTAAAAATGTGCATTAATTTTAAAAATGCATTAATTTTAGTATTCACAAATGTGCACTAATTAAAAAAAATGTAAATAATGTGGAGCAATATGCATTAATTTTAAAAATATGCATAATAGCTATATGCTATAAAACAAACTTGGAAGTAGTTGGAATTTATCGATAAGTTGAAACCAATATCTCTTAAACCTAGCTTTTCCTCTAGCTATAGTTCTTTTAACTTCAACTGTTCTGCTTCTTCGACATTTGCATACTAGTTTTTGGCTTCCGCATCATGTGGGAATATCTTGTACTCGTAAAAAGAAACATCATCCTCCAAATCAATTTCATCTTTATCAGCGTTTTCTTTATTTTTTATTTCTCAGCTTGTACGAAAAGTTTCTAAAGCGGAGCTTTTTTTAATGAAATCTTGAAAGAAGAAGCATCAACCCTAAATTAAATTGTATGGAGACGGTCTTTTTGGGCAGGGTTGGGCTACAAGACATAAAAAAGTAAAAAATAATAAAATGAAATACAAATGAACATCCATGTTAGTAATGCATGTTGAAAGTTTGTTAAGTATGAATTAGGTTGTTAGACCTAAGCTTATATCCCAGTGGCTAACCAAGAGGGGGGTAAATTGGTAATTTAAAAATTATGCCTCTTTTTGAACCGATAAAAAGTTTAGTGAATTTTTTATAAAAATAATTTTTCAACCACACTTTCAAACAGAAAAAGTAAAGTAAAAAGTAGAGGAAAATAAAAGAAATAAAATTTATAGTGGTTTGGTCAAACACGACCTACATCCACTCCCAAAAGTGTCCCACTTTAGGTATTGCACTTTTACCACTTAGTATCTCTCCTTTTGCTCCCATATCAAGGCCGAGAAGCCTTTACAAAAAAACTCTCTTTCACCACTACCCGGTGCGGCAGAGAACTATCATCCTTTTACACCCTCCAAGTGTAGGCAGAGTACCTCCTGTTGTTCACACTCTCCAAGTGTAGGCAGAAAATCATTTGTTCTTTCACACTTCTCCAAGTGTAGGCAGAGAACCATTCATTATTTCACACTTCTACAAGTGTAGGTAGAGTACCCTTCGTTGTTCACACTTCTCGAGTGTCGGCAGAGAACCAAATCTCCTTGACAATATCTTATTACGAGAAATCTGGAAGGACAAGAGAGAAGAGTGAAGTAATCACAATTCAAACATAAAGGTCCTTAACTTTGACTACCAAGTGAATCCTTCACACTCTAGTGGTAAGAAATCTCCTTCAAATACTCTCTCACACTCTCTCCTTCAATCTCTCTTCAGTTTACATGAAGACCAATGGACAAAAAGACAAAGAAATAATTTTAAAGAGACCTTTTATATGAAGGACACAAAAAACCATTCAAAAATTGCTAAATTACAAATCTGTGCGTACTTGATCGTCCCATACGATCGTGATTTTGTCTCTACAAATAGTGTAAAAACTATTGTGTACGAACCCTATGTGTATTGGGACGAAATAACTTCCTACCTGGTAATCATCTTGTACGAACTAAGTTCATCCAATACGAATAGTTATATCAAGGGTTCGTTGGGACTAAATTGCAGGACGATCCATATGTTTAAGCAACAGAGGACACCATCCTAGAATGAATGTACAAGTTCGTCTGAACGAACCTAACAAGGTATGAGTCCAGAGAACATTGTCCTGGAATGAACTAGGTAAATCGTCTGGACAAATAGTTCAAGTCACCAGAGAACATCGTCCTGGGATGAACTGGGTAAATTGTCTGGACGAACCGAACAATGCATGAGTCCAGAGAGCATCATCCTGGGATGAACTAGGTAAATCATCTGGATGAGATGATTTGCTTAGTTCATGTTATGGGTCCAGAGAACATCATCATCCTGGGATTAACTAGGTAAATCATCTGAATGAACCAAACAATGCATGAGTCCAAAGAGCATCGTCCTGGGATGAACTAGGTAAATTTTTTGGATGAATAGTTCAAGTCATGGGTCCAGAGAACATCATCCTAGGACAAACTAGGTAAATCATCTAGACGAATATTTTAATAGTGAGAAGTCAGAGAACATCGTCCAGGAATGAATGAGACATTTAGTCCGGACGATCAGGACTTGGAAAAATTTTTCTTCGCTTTCTGTTAGTTCCATTACTCTCCAAGGGGTATAACTGACCTGATCATCCCGTACTAACTTGGTTCGTCCCATATGATCAGTATAATAAAAAATTTGATTTTTTAAAAGATCTCCCAAGTATGTGTGTATTAAGTTACTCAATTATAATTACTCTTTCAGACTCAATAAAGATGAAAAATACAGACTTCAATTTACAAAATATCTTATGCTGTAATTTGATTTGAAGTCTTCATTAGTCTGGAGTACGATTGTCCTGAAATTTTAGTCCACACAAGAGCAAAAACAATTCTTCCAAAAAGTGTTAGGAGAAAGTAATAATTAAAACAATAATATTTGAAATCATCAAAATTATACAAGTTGCAAGAATATAAAAAATACAAAAGCCCATCATCCTAGGATGAATGTACAAGTTCGTCTGGATGAACCTAATAAGGCTTGAGTCCATAGAACATCATCATGGGAAGAACTAGGTAAATTGACTGGACAAATAGTTCAAGTCATGGGTCCAGAGAACATCGTCCTAGGACGAACTGGGTAAATCATCTAGACGAACCGAATAAGGCATGAGTCCAGAGAGCATAGTCCTGGGATGAACTGGGTAAATCGTCTGGATGAATAGTTCAAGTCATGGGTTCATAGAACATCATCCTCGGACGAACTAGGTAAATTGTCTGGATGAACCGAATAGGGCATGAGTCTAGAGAGCATCGTCCTAGGATGAACTAGGTAAATCATTTGGATGAATAGTTCAAGTCATGGGTCCAGAGAATATTGTCCTGGGACAAACTAGGTAAATTTTCTGGATGAATAGTTTAATAGTGAGAAGTTTGAGAACATCATCCAATGACGAATGGAACATTTCATTCGGATGATCAGGACTTAGAAAAAATTTTTCTTTACTTTCTATTCATTCCATTGCTCTCTGAGGGGTATAACTTACATAATCATCCCGTACAAACTTGGTTCGTCCCGTACCATCAGTATAATAAAAAAATTAATTTTTTTAAAGATCTCCCCCAGTGTTTGTGTGCTAAGTTACTCAATTATAATCACACTCTCTCAGACTCAATAAAGATGAAAAATACATACTTCAATTTACAAAATATCTTATGATGGAATTTGATTTGAAGTCTTTATTAGTCTAGAGTATGATTATCTTGAAATGTTAGTCCACATAAGAGAAAAAATAATTCTTCCAAAAAGTGTTAGGAGAAAATAATAATTAAAACAATAATATTTAGAATCGTCAAGAATATAAAATATGCAAAAGCTAAGTAGCAACTCGCTTAACGACAATCTCCCCCTTTTTTATGATGGAAAAATAATTATTATTTGTATAATTTTCAAATTTTTAAGTATCTCCTAAACTCCCCTAAACTCCCCTTGAAATGATAAGCATGTGAGAATAAGGGGCATTTGAACCTAGTAAAAAAAATGTTTTAAAAATTTTAATACACTATGCAACAAGAACAAACGAACAAACAAATGCAACGATAACACAAAACATTAAGAACAATTGATTGCAACAATAAAACAAATAAATAAACAAACAACAAATGCAATATTACGAACAAAATTTATGAACAATATTTTCTCCCCCTTTTTGACAACACCAAAAAGAGAAGAAGAATAAAAACAGAAATGTAAGAACTCATATGATAATCCTTTGATAATTGATCCTTAAAAGAGATTGAGATATATTTGCAAAGATAATTAAAGGTCATTAGAGAAATAGAAGGATTCATATGATTTAAGAAGAGATATAATATTGACAAGAAAAAAAATATTAAAAACATGAATCAATTTAGACAATTAAATAAACAAAATTATTGCAAAGTAGATGAATGTAAAATTTCTATATTTTTTCAAATTTTAATACGAAATAAAATTGAATAGAAGATCAATTTGAATTGAAACATTGAAAGATTGAAGAAAGAATTAACTATCACATGTGGCGCTTTAAGCATCTTTTCAATATTTGTGGCACATTTTTGTGCATCTTTTTACTTGTGGGCTTATTTTGTGCCTCTTTTTCAAATTGTGAACTATTGCTCATTCTTTTGATTTTTGTATATTTGTACATTTTCAAGAGTAATCTTGATCTTTCCAAAATCAATAATCTGAAATCTCAAATTTCTCTAAGTACAACAAAATTTATATTGATAAGAAAAATAAAAAAATAAGAAAACATTATAATTACAATAATAATATAAAAATTATATTAATCTAACAAGAGACATTAGATTGATATTCTTAATTAGATCAAGTTATAATCACAACTTAAGATATGAAAAATTAGATTTTCTAATGAATTTAATTTTGAGTTGCAATTCAAGATATAGCACTTGTGAGATTAAATATTTTGTGGAAGTTCATACATGTCAAAACACATTTCTGAAATGAAATTAAAGATTGTAAAACAAGACATGATAACTTTTATTGATATCATTGATAGAAGATGATACATTTGAGCAAAAATGATATCAATACAAACATAAAACCAACTAACACATAAATCATAAAAGCATAACTGACATCACATCACATCACATTTGAAAAAAATAAAGAACTACAGTGATCACTCTGAGGGACCCTAATCTAGAAGAGGTGGCTGGTTGTAGAAGTTAAAATAGCTACTCATCATAGTCATATTTGAGTTTATACCATCTATTTGCTCTCACATCCAACTCATATCCTGATGGTACTGAGCATCCTGCATTTGTAGATGAGTTTCAATTTGATCAAAGCATTGATCAAAATGAGTCTCAAGATGATCAAACCTGTGAACCAAATCTTGAACATTTGGTTCACCAGCAGGTGCAGGTGGAGGTGCTCCCATTTCCTCCTATGAGTTACTAATAATATTTTGTTCATATTTTTCATCTTTATTAAAGGTCGCTCGAAAGATTCATCATTGTAGTAGAGAGGCTCCTCTAGATTTTGAACTGGATGGACTAGATCATACTTTTTTCTCCAAAATATAGGTCACAAGATGTCATAAGGCTATATTTTTCTTTCTTTTGTAGGTGACATGGCCAATCTCAGAAAGTTCATAAATGTAGTCAATGATCAGTTGGGCTTTATCCATAAGTTGGTTAGTCATAATCAGATAGGTCACTGTAGAAAGAAGAGGTGTGATATTGACTTGATCACCAGCTTTATGAATAATGGACGTGCGAAGAACATGCTGGATGATATGGGCATTGCGATTAAGAGTGGCTACCTTAGGCATATGACTTACTCCTCTATATCCTCTAATTACTTGATTCATTATTGTCTAGTCATAGTCAGTGGAGGAGGTCAAAGTGTGGGCTCTAGTCCCTTGAGTTCTTAAGTTCAGAAAAATTTCCAAGTCTTCTTTAGTGTTTTCTACTTTCTTTTTAAAAATATAAGGCCTAACCACAGATTGGTCAGAGTTAAAGGACATATTGGCATGAAAGTAATGGAAGGTCTCCTTATTGTAAAAATAGATAATAGTGAGGATAAGGCAAAATTGGGTGGAACCAAAAAGGTGCATTGCCTTGAAAGTGAGTTGGTCCTGGAGAAGGACTTTAGAAGGAGTGATTTTGGTAGAAGCAAATCTAGGGAAGGATTTTTCATTTGCCTTGAACTAGCCCTGGAGAAGATATAGGGGAATAGAGATTTGAAAGGGATTTTTTTAAGTGTTGAAATTTGAGTTCAAAACCCTTCAATTTAAAGAAAAAATGAGAATTTGTACAGGCGAAAAGAATTTCGTCCCGTACAATTTATGGTTCGTATGTACGAAAAATATTTCGTATGGATGAAAAATATTTCATATGGACGAACAAGTGAGTCCAAAAGTGAAATGACTTTTCATACTCACACAAGTTACGAGGCAACCTTTCGTATAGACTTTTGACAAAGACGTTCGTACATATTAGAAATTTAAGATCATTTTTTATGACAGTTTGAAATGTCCCCGACATTGAAATGCCACGTGTTCGTATGTACGAACCAAAGGTTCATACGTACGATCAGGAATAACTAATTTGATCTTATCCATATAACTGCCTTCATGCGTACATACGATTGAATAAACATTGTTTGGACGATTGTAAATACGAACAGTGAAATGAAAACTGAAAAATTGTATGCAAACCGTTTAAATCTGACAGTTACTACACAACACAATTCGTCCCATACGAAATGAATTTCGTACAGATGAATTTCACACTTATAAGTTTTTAAGACAACAATCAAAATTATGAATCTAGATGTGAGAAAATACAAAAACAAAATATATAGATGTTCGCAAAAATAAACACAAACAAAATAAAAGAAAAAAAAACAGAAAAAGCACAAAATAAAAAAACTCACAACACACTAATAAAAACATACATCAATATTGTAGAATCACTTTAATTAAGCATTCAAATCGAATCACACCAAGCCTTGTTCTTAATATACTGAAAGTATCAAAGGCAAGTGGTTTTGTAAAAATTTCTGCAAGTTAATTTTCTATTGTAACATGAATGAGTTCAATTTCTCCTTTGGATACATGATCCCTTATGAAATGATGTTTGATATCTATATGCTTGGCTCTTGAATGTTGAATAGGATTTTTTGAAATGCAAATAGCACTAGTGTTATAACAATAAATGGGAATAGTGCATATAGTAAATCCTAAATCAATCAACTGTTGTTTTAACCAAAGTACTTGTGCCACACAACTTCCTAATGCAATGTATTCAGCTTCAGTAGTAGATAGGGCTACTGAATTTTGTTTTTTACTGGACTAAGAGACTAAAAAATTTCTAATAAATTGACATGTTTCAGAAGTGCTCTTTCTATCAACCCTACAACCTACAAAATCAGAATCTGAATAACCAATTATTTCAAAGTTCCTAATAGATAACTTAAAATTCTTTTCACTGTTATCAAATGTGATTCTTTTAGATCTGATTGAAATCTAGCACATAAATAAACACTAAACATGATATCAGGTTGGCTAGCTGTCAAGTAAAGCAAAGATTCAATTATCCCTATAATATTTTTTTATCAACAGATTTTCCCTTAGAGTCCTTATCCAACTGAACTGAGGAACTCATGGATATATTAGCAGGTTTAGTATTATCCATTTCATAATTTTTGAGGATGTCCTTAACATATTTTGACTGTTTAAGAAATGTACCCTCCTCAATTTACTTAATGCTAAAACCTATAAAGTAACTTAAATCTCCTATTAGACTCATCTCAAATTCACTACTCATTATTTTAGAAAAATAATCACAAAGATTTTTATTTAAAGATCCAAAGATGATGTCATCAACATAGATTTGTACAATGAGTATGTCCTTTCCAATTTTATTCAAAAAAAGAGTTGTGTCCACACTTCCTTTTTCAAAAGATCTTTCAAATAGGAAAGTGCTCAACCTCTCATATCAAGCCCTAGGTGCCTGTTTCAAACCATATAATGCCTTTTTTTAATTTGAAAAATGATTTGGGTGTTTAGAATTTTTAAATCCTAGAGGTTGTTCTACAAAAACATCCTCTTGAATTATCCCATTTAAAAATACACTTTTAACATCCATTTGATACAATTTAAATCCTTCAAAATAGGCAAAGACTAACAAAACCCTAATTGCTTCAAGTCTAGCTACAGGGGCAAAAATCTCCTCAAAATCAATTCCTTCAATTTGAATATATCCCTTAGCTACTAATCTAGCCTTATTTCTAATGACAACTCCCGAGTCATTCATTTTATTCTTGAATACCCACTTAGTTCTAACTACACTTTGATCCTTTGGCCTTGCAGTTAATTTCAAAATTTTATTTCTTACAAATTGATTTAATTCTTCTTGCATTGTTAATATCCAGAATTCATTAGAAAGTCCTTATTCAATATTTATGGGTTCTATCAATGAAATAAAGGCTGAATGATTGACTTCTTTGTTCATTCCATACCTAGTCCTAACACCCTCACTAAGTTCTCCTATAATCAATTCCTTTGGGTGGTTTTTAAAAAATTTCAAATCTCTAGGCAAAGGGTTTTCTATCTCCAAATTTATTTTATCATTCTTTTGGGAGTTTATTTCTATCTCATCCTCTTCAACAATTGGCTCTTCTAAACTTCCTGATTTATCAAATACAACATGTGTGGTCTCCTCAATTACTAATGTTCTTATATTGAATAATCTATAAGATTTTCCAACACTTGAGTATCCTATGAAAATTCCTTCATCTGATTTTGGATCAAATTTTTTCCAAGGTAGATTTTCCATTTTTATGAATAAACACCTTACATCCAAAGACATGCAAATGTGACAAATTAGGTGTTCTCCCTTTTAGCAACTCATAGGGTATTTTATTTAATTTTGATTTTAGATTCACCCTATTCAGAACATAACTTGCTGTGCTAACCGCCTCAGCGCAAAAATATTTAGGAAGTGAATATTCTTCCAACATGGCTCAGGCGGCTTCTATTAATGTTCTATTTTTTCTTTCGACTACCCCATTCTGCTGAGGGTTTTTCGGTGCAAAAAAATTGTGATCAATTCCTTTCTCCTTATAAAAATCCTCAAATTTTTCATTTTTAAATTCTCCTCAATGATTACTTTGAATAGTCATAATTTCACGTCCTAGCTTCCTTTGAATCCAAGTCGAAAAGTTTCTAAATTCCTCAAATGATCCACTCTTATGAAATAGAAATCTAACCCATGTGAATCTTGAGTAATCATCCACAATCACAAATCTGTATACCTTACCTCATAGGCTTATAGTTCCAACTGGTCCAAAAAGATCCATATATAAAATCTCTAATGATTTACTAGTTCTAAGATCCTTATTGAATTGAAAGAAGGACTTCACCTATTTTCCTAAATGACATGCATCATAAAGGTGGTCCTTAGTAAAGTCTAGTTTTGGTATACCTCTCACTAAGTTCTTTTGGGTAATCCTCATAAGGTTTTTCATGCTAGAGTGACAAAGTCTCTTATATATGCCAAAGCCATGATTATTAGAAATAATTTTTAAACAAAAAGCAGTAAGAGTTTTAATACAATTTAAGTCTAGCATATACACGTTGTTTACCCTTATACCATTCAAAATATCATTACCGTTTAGGCTTGATATGCAACTTGTAGGAAAGAATTTTACACAATAACCTTTATCACATAGCTGACTAATACTTTGAAGATTATGCTTTAAGCCTTCTACCAACAAAACATTCTCAATAAAAAAGTTTTTAAGATTTCCAATCATACCTGACCCAACCACCTTCCTTGTGGTATTATCTCCAAGTGAAATCTTGCCTCCACTTCTAGCTTCCAGTGATATGAATTATTTAGTATCTCCAGTCATATGTTTTGAGCATCCGCTATCCATGTACCATATGCTCTCACGAGGCCTTGTGTGAGAGCGATCCTGCAAAAAATATCAAACATTAGACCTGGGAACCCAAACAAGTTTGGGTTCAACCTTTTTGCAAGTTATAAAAAGATGCATGTATGATATGTCTAGATTTATGCATTTAGCTCTCCACACCAAATAAGTCTTCTTCTTCAAAGTACAAGTGTGAATTATATGTCCAAACAATCCACAATTATTACATTTGACTCTTCAAAATAGATTCCTAAGTCTTATACTATTCATCTGTTTATTCTGGGATTGCATAAATTTAGGATACAAAATAGGATTTATGAGTCCTATTATCCTCGAGAGCTTTTATCTTTAGTTTGTAAAATGAATTTATATCTTCTAAAATTTGATTTGTATAATTAATTTGACACAGTTTACTATCTGATTCATCCTTATTATTCTTAATTTCTATTTGAAGTTATCCAAAGGATAATTTTAACATTTCATGATTTTTATTCAAGTCATCAAACTCATCAAGTAATTTTATGTGATTGTTATCAATCAATGCATGATCTTTTTAAGGATTTCATGTTCTTTTTTTAAAGATATTGTAATTCTAAATTCAGACTAACATGTAATTTCTTTAATTTCTTATATGCAACAAGTATGCATTCAGATACTTCTAAAAATTCATTATAAGTCAAGTACATACCTCTTCTTGATCTGACTGATCAGGATTATCAGCCATTAAGCACAGATTTGTGACTTCCTTCTCCTTTTTAGTCTCCGATGAATCTAAAGCTGAGTCCGCCTAGAAAGCTCTTTGGAATTTCTTCTTGCCCTTCTTCACAACTGGTTTTTATTATACCTTCTCCTTGTTAGGAGTGGCTTTAAGTTTTGGGCAGTCAAATTTAATATTTCCCGATTTCCTGCACTCATAACAAATAACATCATTTGAAACCTTGACATTTCTATTAAATTTACCTCGATTCCATTGTTGGCATCTTTTTTGCTTCATTTTTAGAAAGCTTCTGAACTGTCTAGTCATCAGTGCTATGTCATCTTTATCCTCAGGTTGTGAAAGATCACTCTCTGACTACTCCACTTTTAGTGCTATGTTCTTCTCCCTTCGTGGTTTATCTGCATCAACCTTTCTTTGACTCACTCCTTGCTTGTAAGCAATAAGTGATCCAACAAGATTGTCAATAGAGTAAATGTTTAAATCTTTAAACTCTGTAATTGCATTTATTTTAGCATCATAAGCAGTAGGTAAACAACAAAGTATTTTATTAACCATTTTCGCATTCATTAGTTCCCTACCTAATGCATGTAAATAGGTGACTATTTGTGTGAATCTTGTGTACATATCAGAAATTGATTCATTGGATTTCATGCGAAACAGTTCATAATCATGCAACAAGATATTAAGTCTGGATTGTTTAACTTCATTAGTCCCCTCATAAGTTATACAAAGTCTATATCATATGTCCTTTCCACTCTAGTAAGTAGAAACTCACATGTAGTCTTCAGATTTAAGAGCACAAAAGAAACTATTCAAGCATTTGGCATTCTGTTATGCTAAGTCATGTTCTTCTACTGTCCAATCTGCAAAAGGTGTTTAACTCTAACTCCATCAACAATTCTAGTTGGTTTTGTATACCTTTCATGAACTAAGATCCACATACGATAATCAAGTTACTGTAAAAATATAGACATGCGTGTTTTTCAAAAATCAAAAGGAATATTGTTGAACAATAGAGGTCTAGTTATAGAGTAACCCTCAGGTGTGTTTTTGTTTTCAAATGTAGCCATGATAGTTAATCAAAAAGTAGTCTAAACTTATGATTTTGAAAATATGCTCTAATACCACTTGTTGAAACTTTGTTAAGTATGAATTAGGTTGTTAGACCTAAGCTTATATCCCAACGGCTAACCAAGAGGGGGGGTGAATTGGTAATAAGTAGAGAAAAAAAAAGACACAAGATTTAGTGGTTTGGTCAAATACGACCTACATCCACTGCCTGAAGTCTCCCACTTCAACTATTGCACTATTACCACTTAGTGTCTCTCCTTTTTCTCCTACAGCAAGGCGGAGAAGCCTTTACAAAAAAATCTCTTCCCACCACTACCCGGTGTGGTAGAGAACCATCGTCCTTTTACACCCTCCAAGTGTAGGCAGTGTACCTCGCACTGTTCACACTCTCCAAGTGTAGGCAGAGAACCATTCATCCTTTTACACTTCTCCAAGTGAAGGTAGAGAACATTTCATCTTTTCACACTTCTCCAAGTGTAGGCAGAGTACCCTTCGCTGTTCACACTCCTCGAGTGTTGGTAGTGAACCAGATCTCCTTGATAATATCTTCTTACGAGAAATATGTAAGGATAAGAGAGAAGAGTAAAGTAATCACAATTCAAAAACAAAGATCCTTACCTTTGAGTACCAAGTGAATCCTTCACGCTCCAGTGGTAAGAAATCTCCTTCAAATACTCTCTCACAATGCACACATCATTATCATTTTATTAGTGTTCGAATGCAGAGCTACGCCAGACTCCCCATGGAATAATTTCTACACTAGAGCAGTGTAATCAATAATTCCATCATTGGGAGAAATTATTTTTGGTGCGAAGTTCAAAAATATATCTCCATATAAACTCCAACTATATCTTGACATCTAGACCAGAACATGGATATTCAATAAGGGTTCAATTTTTATTTATGTCTTATTAGCCAATTGACCCGACATAGAGATAAAAAATTTAAATTCATAGGAGTTTAAAACCTCAAAGCTAGGTCACTTTACTTTTCATCTTGGTATTTTACTGCTCACTTTCTTTCTCGTTCGGCATTTTAGATGCTTCACTACATTCCTTCGCATTCCACTCAGTACAAAAATTAGTCACCACATGAAAACAAGTGCAAGAGATTTTGTATGCGCTTTTGCTGCATATTCATAGGTATCAATACTATATCGAGTTCTTTTATTTTTAAAACTAGGTTATTTTTGTTTACTTTAAAATTTTTTAGTTATTTTTGTTCATTTTAACCTCATGTTAAATGCACTTTAACTGTATTTTTGTTGTGTATATTCTTTTATGGTTTCAATTTGTATAATGACTTCTTTAGTTTTCAAAAATAGGTTGCATAGCTTTATAATATTTGACTATATACTATACATTTGCTACTATGCTTGAACTGTACTTTCATTGTGCTTTTCTTTATATTCAATTTATTTTTGAAGCTTTTTGAAAATTTTGCTATCTCTTTCACTATGCTTTCACTATACTTTTGTTGTGCTTTAGATGCGCATTCACTATGCTTTTGCTATGTTTTAGCTGCGATTTCACTGCACTTTTCTTTACATTTACTATGCATTTTATTTCTTTGTAGGAGAAAGTTTTGAAATTTATGTATGTTAATTTTTTTCTCAATATGGCAGTGAGCTGATATTTGTTCTCTATTTTGTTTATATAAAAAATATATACAAGGACATAAAAGGATCATTTGAAACCAATATAACAAAATAAAATATCCAAAGTGATTGTACAATTTTCAAGATTGTGTTCCTTTTTTTGTACAACAAAAGTATAGTGAAAAGCATCAAAAGCACAGCGAAAGCACATCAAAAGCACATAAAAAGCACAGTGAATTACTATTATGTTATTTTTTAGAAATTTTTTCTTACAGATTGATTTAATAGAGAAAATAATTATAATAACATGATCTGAACTAAATAATTTGATTATGATAGTGATTTCTATATTATGGAATCTAGAATTAAAATTAAACTTGATGTGATCGAAAACACAGGATATGCAGCAAAAGCGCATAAAAAAAGTAGGGAAAAAGCATCAAAAGCAGAGTGAAAGAACCATAAAAGGGTAATGAATTACATATTGTATTGTCAAAAATACTAATGTGTAGCAAAAGTACAGTGAAAGCATATCAAAAGCGCAGTGAAAGCACTTCAAAAACACAATGAAAGCGCATCGAAAGCTTAGTGAAAGAGCATTAAAAGCATAGTAAAAACACATCAAAAGCACAGTGAAAGCTCTTCAAAAGTGTAGTAAAGGGCAATGAGTTACATATTGTATTATCATTTTTCATAAAATTTTCCTTATAGATTTAATTTATAGTGAAAACACTTACAGTAAAATGATCCAAACTAAAGGAAATTGAAAATTAAAGTTGATGATTGTCCAAACCACTCATTATGAAGCAAAAGCGTAGCAAAAGCACAATAAAAGCCTAGCAAAAGCGTAACAAAAAGCATAGTAAAAGGGCAATGAATTATACATTGTATTGACATTTTTTAGAAAGTGTTTTTTACAAATTTAATACATAGTGAAAACACTTATAGAAAAAATGATCTAAACTAATAAAATTTAAAAATTAAAGTTGATGATTGTCTAAACCACTCATTTCAAATTTAATTCATAGTGAAAACACTTATAGAAAAATGATATGAACTAATAAAATTTAAAAATTAAAGTCTAAACCACTCATTACGCAGTAAAAGCGTAACAAAAATAAAGTGAAAGAGCATCCAAAATGCAGTTAAAGCACATTCAATTACACATTATTTTGTTATTTTCTAGAATTTTTTTTACACATTTAATAAATAGTGCAAAAATATTACTAGCATGAACTGAAATAAAAAAAGCTAATTTTATTATAATGAATTTAATAAGAACAAGCAAAACTCTAAACTTTCCCTGTGACCTGACCGAGCAGGTTAAACCATGCTAGTGGGTACTGGCCCCTTGGAACCCACCAAGGGGCGTTGCTCTCTCGAACCCTCGATAAATTCCTTAAATATACAGAAAAAAAACTATTATTCTTTAATGATGCATCTCTTTTAACTTCAATTCTTCCTCTTTCTTGGTGTTTGCATATCGCCTTTCAAATTTTGCATTATGTTGGCATATCATATACTCGAAAAATGAATGTCCTCCTCCAAATTATTCTTCATCTTCATCGGCTCTTCCTCATTTTTTCTTTCTCAGCGGATATAAAAATTTATTGGGCTAAAATCCTATATATTGTTGAGCATTCATGATTATTTTCATTTAAAAAGGAGCACCAATCCTAGAATTTAAATTTGAAGGGGATGCTAAACCTCTTGGCCAGGTCAATCAGGCCGACAAGATAAAATTTAAAAATGAAATTTATTTTGAATATTCATGTCTTCAAACTACAGGTCATGATTTAGTTGGAGTTCAGATTTAGAGCTAGGTTTGGACTCCTCGTAGAATAATTTCTACAATACTGGAGAATTTATTTTGTGCGGTCTCTGAACGTGCTTTACGTCCAGATTCTAAAACCTTGCCGCCACATGGCGGCCTGGCGACAAGACCCAATGAAATTATAATATTTTTTTGAGTCTTTTCCAATTTACTATACAACCTGACGACCCGACCCGGTCCAGAGCAAAAAATTTAAGTTTTACGAAAAGAAACCTGTGTAAAGGGCCAATATGTAAGGTTTAGGGACTATTTTTGCCATATGAGGTAGGATTTCTTTAAAGAGGTTTGGAAGATTTCTCTGAAAGCTGAGAAGAAAAAGAAAAAAAAAAGACATATTGCGGTGGAGAAGCACAGAAAGTCGGGGATATTATTGGTAAATTTTAATCTTCAAAGAGGTTTTACTATTTTTCATTTGACAAATTAGAGTTTTTAATGGTTTAGGGTGTATCGTTCAAATCTTTTTTGCTCATCCGAAGTTTTATTTCTCTGCACAAGCATAGATTCAAGTTTGGATTCTATGTACAAGTTCAGATAAAAACATAATTTGCTGTGTGTTGTTGTTGTGTAAACTTCATTAAAATTGTTCAATGAACTTAAATATGCTAATGGATAACAAATCACAGTGATATACATCAGTACATAATAACAGTACACAATGGTACACAACAACGGTACACAACATTAACAAGTATAAAAAATGGAAAAAAAAAAACATGACTGAACATGTGCTAATAACTTCATCATGAGAATAGAAAACAGTACACAATAATACACAACGATACACAATAACGATACACAACAATAACAAGTATAAAAAAATCAAAAAAATCACTGAAAATGCTACATTAACTTCTTCATGTTAGAGATGATTTAAAGAAAATGAAGTGTGAAAAATCCTAAACCTAAACCCCAACAACCCTATTATATAAGAAAAAAATTATTACTTGATATTTAAAAAACAAAATAGAACCAACATATCACATAATAAAGCACTTCTTTTCTGGGAATATAAAATTGACCTTAGCCATTGCATCTGCGATGAAAATATCGAGCAAATTAAAGAACTTCAGAACATGAAGAGCATCTGAAACAAGAGAATCTAAAATATCTCATTTTTAACTTTCCACTTAAAAGACAAAATTCTCTTAGTAAAAAGTAATTTTGGTCGGTCACACGATCAACTAGAAAAGATGAATATATATATATATATATATATATATATATATATATATATATATATATATATATATATATATATATATATATATATATATATAATTTCATTGTATCTATCTCGGATCGTCACATGGGGCACAAAATAATTTCTCCCTTGCCCTTCCCCGGGGCTGTGTAATCGGTATCCCCCCTCCCCAATTTTATTTTTTGTTCATCAACTGTTTTTTTTGACCGCGATCCGCTGATGGAGGTCCTCAGGACGTGGATAGCTTCTTCGCAGTTCATTCGTTTCAACCCCAGCTCTACCTTCGCTTTCGCGGTCAGGGCCAGTGCAAGGGTCCGCTGCTGTTCCTCAGCTTCCTCCGCCGCGACCGACGCCTGTGAGAGAAGCATCTCGGCGGACGGAAACCAGCGCACCGACCGCCGCCGAAGGAGCTCCTCGTCAACATCAGACAGAGACTCCATTCGGGCAATCCGTCTCCAGAAGGTAAAAACCTATCATTCCTCAGCGGCAGTTTTCTATTTCATTCATCCAATGTTGTAATTACTTCATGTCGTTTGTATAAGGATTGTACCTGTCTGTATAGGATTTAAGGTATGCATGTTTCAATCCTGTTTTACATCTTCCCGTTCGTCCTGTAATCCCTCAAATGTGTGTGTGTTGGAAATTAGTGCAATCCTTATTGAAAATGTGTTTGGGAAGTGATTGCACCTCTGTTAAATGGAAATTAGTTTCAAATCCTCAAAATCAGGCATTATTGAAGCCCCTAACTAGCGTCTCCACTTGAAGCTATCCGAAGTGACCTATAGCTAATGTGGAATTGGTTCTATGAAAAAAGGTGTGCAAATATTTATCCTTTAGTGGACCTATACTTCAAACCAAATAACTCCTAAAATAATGAGAAATGAACTAGTCATACAGACTCTAAATCCAATTAGTGCTTCTAATGCTAGTCATATATCCCAAAAAATAAGCAAATAGAAAGCTAATGAAAAGAAACCTTCAATCTAACTCGACTCTGCAAATTGGAGCATGATAGGGAGCACTATGGACCTCTTCATTTGCATTTTGTCCTGTTTTATCTTGCATGTGAATCCAAATAGGAAGTGAATAGGCCAACATGTTCATCACCACTCTTGATGTAGTGTAATAGAATTCTTCTAAAACCATGCACATAGGCTTGACAGCCACCCAACTATTTGATCAGTAAGCATTTTTTTCTTCTTTTAAAGCATCTACCTATAGAACTTGGTACGTTAGAATTATCTAAGCTTCATGCTTAACACTACATTTATATTCAAGTATATTTGAGGAATAAAAGTTAATCACTACTCTTGATGCAACTCAGTAGAGCAACATCTTCATCACTACTCTTGATGCAACATATTAGAGCTTCTCTAAAGCCATGCACCTAGACCACTTCATGTTCATTTTGTCTTGCATGCGGATTAAATATGGCAAAATATTCACCACTACTCTTGATGTAGTGTAATAGAGCTCCTCTAAAACCATTCACCTAGGTATGACAACCCACCCAACTATTTGGTCGATAAGCTTTGTAAATTCTTTAAAAGCCTCTACATATAGTGCTTTAAAAGTAATCCTTATATAAATTTCTTGCGTAGCACCATATTTTTATTGAAATTTCATTGAAACATAAAAGTTAAACAGACAATAGTGGCCATAATAAAGCAAGTCTAGGTTAGTGCTTAAAGCACAAAACATGATTAAATTAACAAGTAAACTAGTACCACAACAAAGCATTAATCTGCAAATGATAAAAGGAGCTCCTTCCTCCTGTTATTTATAACCTTATTTGCGTGAGGTGGGCTAGAAGCAACAAGGAAATGGCTGGGCAACAAGGAAATGGTTGGAGAGATGTGTCCAAGCTAGCTTGATGCTACTGGAGCTTACCTGTGGCCTCTCAAAACCATCATTATCAACTAAAAGCCTAAAGGAGTTCTCAACAACATCTTTCTTTGCTTTGGCACTATTGGTTTGTAAGGTTTTTGGATTTTGCAACGTTTTAAAAGGCGAAATCGGGAATCGAGGCGTTTTGGCTAAGCGAGGCGAGGCGTAAGCCTCGAGGCGGATCGAGGCGTAAGCCTAAAAAATGATAAAAATAAAGTAATTAACAGTGCGTAATTAACAGTGCCGAGCATGTACCGCTCGGTACCGAGCATGTACTGAGCAATATCGAGCATGTACCTAGTGGTACTGGCTTGGTACCGAGCGTGTACCTAGTGGTACAGAGCATGTATCGCTCAGTACCGAGCATATACTTGCTCGGTACCGAGCGGTACTGGCTCGGTACCGAGCATGTACTGAGCGATACAAGCTACTCAATAATTATTATTAATACTATTATTTATATATTTAAAAATATATATTTTAATTTATATTAACTAGGCTAATTATATTAATATTTAATTAATAATTATATTACTAATTAGTCAATTAATTTATGCACTAATTATACTATTAAGTATTTAATTAATTTGCTTAATTATTAATATTTAAATTATATTAATTAATTTAATCAATAATAACTTAGCTGCATCTAGGGTTTTCCTTTCATCTTCTCTTTTCGTCTTTGTTGTTCGGCTTCGTTGCTTCATAGGAGGTGTAGAGATTACACGCGTCGCTTCTTTGGCTCCTTTGTGGCTGTTCGACTGCGCTCCTTCGACGACTTTCCCTTCCTGTCGGATCATAAGTTACGACATTTTGATAAGAAGAAACAACGGGAGCTCGTTGGCTCGCTGGCTTTGTTGGTAACTTTCTCCCTTTCGAGGCGTTTCCTCGATGCGCCTCGGC
The DNA here is from genome assembly GCA_019514585.1 of Dendrobium officinale. Classification (NCBI taxonomy): domain Eukaryota; kingdom Viridiplantae; phylum Streptophyta; class Magnoliopsida; order Asparagales; family Orchidaceae; genus Dendrobium; species Dendrobium officinale. The sequence goes on along the minus strand of CM033691.1, from coordinate 36,673,741 downwards.
ACCTCTTGTATTGAGGCGTACGCCTCCGTGGAAAAAGACGTAAGCCTCGCCCGGACGTTCGAGGCTTAAGCCTTAGTTCGCCCGACCTCCGCCTCGATTCGAGGTGCGCCTCGAGGCGTCCGCCTCGAACGCCTTTTTAATCAATGGGATTTTGTATGGTTAAATATTTTGACAATTTGATCTCAAGCCAAGTTTATCACGTCTAAAGATCGGCTCGAAGTCATTCGATTTGATCTAGTCTTGTTATAAGCATGGCTCATTAATTTCGATTTGAGCCAATAATAAATTTAATTTCACTCAATTTTTGATCTTTTTAAACAAATTCATAGTCTAACATACATTCATATACTCTTATAGTTTCAAATCAAAATTCATTTGTATATATATATATATATATATATATATATATATATATATATATATATATATATATATATATATATATATATATATATATATATATATATATATATATATATAGTGGGTGTCAATTTGGGCTTATGGGTTAGGTTTGGGTTCAGATCCAACCCGAAAATGATCCTACATGAATATAATGAACTCAAACACGATTCGTTTATTAAATGGGTCAAAATTCCTGAAATAAAACTCGCTCGAGCTAACCCAAACCTGTCCAACATGACACAAAATATATTTAAATTATGATGAGTTATTGTTAACCTGACCCAAAATGAACACAATAACTCAATTTGAATACAAAAACTCTTTAAAAAAGTTTTATATAAGATTTTCATTAAAAAACATTATAGCTAAGTCATTATCTTTTGGGTTGACCTGAGCTCGACGAGATTTTATTTTTGAGACATGATGACCCATGCATGTCCTGAATATTATATGGGTTGAACCAAATCCAAATTTTTTGTGTTAGGTTTGAGTTAGGTTTTTGTGTTGGCTCTAATATTGACAACTTTATGTGCACTTATACATACAAGCATATATATTTTAATATGATGTAGAGCATAGTTGTCAATGGCGCAAAATAGTGTGCGCCATGGCGCACGGCGCGGCACGGCACACCTACGGCGCCATGTTCATGGCGAGGCACATGTGTTTAAAATAGCGCGCACTATTTGCGCCACATGTGAGCCATGACACATGGCGCACAACGCAAAATGGCGCTCCAAATTGTTTTTAAATTTCATTATACTTATGAATATTTTTTACAAGAATTTACAACTTAACAGGTATGATTCTTATTGATTGCTACTTGAAGTGTTTCACTAGCAACCATAGTTTAGAGGCGTCCACCTCTTAAAATTAAAAAAAAATGCTCGGTACCGCTCGGTACATGCTCGGTACCGCTATGTACATGCTTGGTACCGTTATATACATGCTCGGTACAAACGACTTATGAACTTCAAAAATAAGCAGAACTTCAAAATTACTCTTACTAGAACCCCGCCAGGGGGCAGCGCCCCCTTGGACCCCGACAGCCCAGCATATTGTTGTGTTCATCATCTTTAGTAATAGTTGTTAGTGTTAGTCTGCTTCTTCATGAGTGCATGCTTTGTATAAGTGTTCTTCATGAGTGCATGCTTTGATTGGGAGACATTGGACTCTATAGAAGAGAAGGGGTGAGAACTTTAAATGTAAATTCTTATCTCTTGGATAGCTTGTCTTTTATTTTTAATGATATTTTATATTCCTGCTTATTATTTTATAATTCTTATATAGTTTGCGCCATGTTCAAAATGGCGCGCGCCGCGCCCAGCGTTATGCGCCATGGCTCTGAAAGGACCTTTGCGCCCTGGTGCGTTATTCGCTGTTAACAGGTATGATCTAGAGAAGACTCAATCTAATCTATGGTTGAGTTAATTCTTGTCCATCTCCAACAATACATATCTTTGACTAACCCTTCTAGGAGCCAATCTTTGTGTTTATGGCGATTATCAAAACCACATCTTCACCTCATTTATCGCTTCACCATTATCTTCATAGGGGTTAAACTTCGAAGGTTATCATTGTAACTATTATTGCTATGAGTTCGGTTTCTTTTACTCGTCTGTAACCACTTAACTAGCCTTTTGATCACAAGTCAACTTATGCACATCATCCTTGATGACTTTGGTACTTGGTCTCCTTCTATGTTTCTCGCAGATTTATATACCTTAATGATTTCTTTTATTCTCCATTGATGATTATGCAAGTGATTTGTCCCCACTATGCTGGCGCTTTTTATTAACTTTCTTCCTTGACATTATCTAAGAATTTTGTCCATCAAAATTCTCTTTGATACCTTCATTTAAGGTTTTTATTTGCACCTTATTTAACACATATCTTGTTGCCAACTACATGAATTTGACACACACTATTGTTTCTTTAATGAATTGATTATGCTCCTTGTGCAAAGCTCTAAGATCTGGGTAACAAAAATTTTGGTTATTTCATTTATGGTCCCGCCTAAACTTAAGTTGATATATTGAACCTCGAGTTTGTACGGGAGTGTTACCATATCTAAATTATTATATGTGCTAACTTATTTATAAAGTTTACTTTATTTGTAATTATAACTTTTTTTCATGAACGAGGATATTTTCTTTTTTGCATTATTTTATTTTATTTTTATTTATTTTTACATTTTCTTTTCCTTATATAAGCATACATATGCTTGTGCTAAAAGACAAGAAGTAAATATATTGTTCTTTACATCTATCTCTTTTATAAATAGGAAAGTCTTATAACTAGGAGCAAGAGTAGGGAAGTGATTCCCACGGAGGATGACATGACCCTTAAGCCTTTATTTAGAGTTGAAGTTCTTACCAATTAAGTTTGAATAATTAAATAAACTGGCAACAACAACAATAACAACAACAACATCAAGCCTTTATCCCACTACATGGGGTCGGCACCATAAAGCATTGTAGGCCTCACTACCATCTTATAGAATTTTATCTTAAGTTTGAGGGGTACTTTTCTATCACACAACAAGCCCGATGCATTCCTCCACTTCAACCATCCAACTTGAATTCTGCTGATAATATTCCCATCTATTTCACCATTAATCTGAACAATAGATCCAAGATGTCTAAAACGTGTACTCTTATTAATGACTTGATCGCCCAAAGTCACAATCCCCTTACTAGGTCTATTACTACTAAAATTACACTCCATATATTCCGTTTTAGATCTACTCAAGCGAAAACCTTTAGTGTCTAATGTAGACCTCCATAATTCAAATTTACTTTCAACTCCCTCTCTAGTCTTATGAACAAGAAGAATATCATCAGCAAAAAGCATACACCAAGGTACATCCTCTTGCAAATGACTACGAGAACATCCATGACTAAAGCAAAAAGATATGGGCTTAAGGTTGATCCTTGATGTAACCTAACTGAAATAGGGAAATACTTGGTCAAACCACCTTGTGTTTGAACACAAGTAATAGCTCATGCATACATATCTTTAATGATTTGAATATAAGCATTATTAACTTCTTTCTTTTCAAGAACTCTCCATAGTGCTTCTCTTGGAACTTTATCATATGCTTTTTCTAAATCAATAAATATCATATGTAGATCCTCCTTATTTTCTCTATATTTATCCATCAAACTTCTTAATAAATGTATGGCTTCCATAGTCGACCTACCCGGCATGAATCCAAATTGATTTTGAGAAACATTAGTATCACGCCACAACCTATGCTCCATAACTCGCTCCCATAGTTTTAAAGTATGGCACATTAACTTAATTCCTCTATAATTCGCACAATCTTGTGCATCACCTTTATTCTTAAAAATAGGAATTAACACACTCATTCTCCACTCATCTGACATCTTTTTAGTCTTCAAAATAGTATTAGAAAGTTTAGTAAGACAAGAAATTCCTTCATCTCCTATGCATTTCCACACCTCTATTGGAATATCATCAGGTCCAATAGCTTTTCCACCCTTCATTTTCTTTAAAGCCTCTCTAACTTCGGTTTTATTAATACGCTGATAAAAACAAAAATCTTTATTTTCATTTAGGGTGCTAAGGTCACTATAGTCAATCTTATTTTCACAATTTTCATTAAAAAGTTTAGCAAAATATCTCATCCACCTTTGTTGAATATCATCTTCTAAGAAAAATATTTTTTGATCTTCATCCTTAATACACTTCACTTGAACTAAATCCTTACTAATCCTATCTCTTTGCTTGGCTAACTTATACATATATCTTTCTCTTTTCTTAGTATCTAATCTATTATATAAATCACTAAAAACTAAGGTCTTTGCATCGCATATTGCTTTTTTAGATTTCTTACGAGCCTCTTTATATCTTTCCCAATTATCAGAAATTTTAAAATTAAACCAATTAAATAAACTGTTACTTAACAATATTTCCCATACTGATTCAAATAAAGGTAAGTAAAGATTAAACACAAACAACGATAAATTGTATTAAAGTGCTATCACATGGCATATAATCCACGATTATCATCTACTAGTTTTAGGGTCAAATTTCCTGAATTTTAAGGAATTTTGAATGAGAAAAATTGATATTAAGGTATGTTCTTATCATTGCATCACCGTCTTCATATCGTCTTCTTCTCCTTAATTTGATTAGCTTTTTGTACTTACCATAGTCCATATGCTTTCTTTGATCCGTACAACCATTCCTAAACTAAGCCAAAATCTAAACCCTAAACCAAAACAAATTCCAAAAACCCAAACTCTTGACTACAATGGCTACCTATGTTTTTCATAAGCAAAATGTTTTGACTCTCCTAATCTCATACATGCCTTGACGCAATTGGCCATAATTACTTTCCCCATGTACCCTCAAATTTCTCAATTATCTTCTCTTTGAAATTTTGGTTCGATTCAAGCTATCTTAATATCCTTCTTTATTTTCTTTTAAATTTAAATTTAAACCACTTCCTCAAAATCCTCAACAAACTTAACTCTTATCCATGTCATTTTACTATTCGACTCCCCATGCTTTTTCCTTAAACCCACTTCTTTGAAGACAGTGATATTTCAACTTTGGATGTCTTAAATGTGTTTTCCCAACCTTAATCTGGTAGATTCATTTCTATCTTGATCCAATCAAAACTAACACAATTCAATTGGGTTGATCCCAACATCCTAAATCACCCAATCTCACCCAGCCATAAACCTGAATATTAAAAAAAATCAAATTCAATCAGATTGAATTGATCTAGTAGTTTGCATGAAGGCCTCAAAGCTTCCAAAGATGTCTTTCTAGAGCTTTGATACTGTTTTTAACAATTCATGACGAAAGCCTTCCCTATAATACCTTCATTTCAGGGATGGATTATTCATCATCTTTTTTTTTTTTTTTAATGATGGATTTTCCATTCATTTCTCCTCTTTAGCACCTATTTAGAACATGTGTCTTATTAAACCCTTGACTTGGTACTCTAGACTAGTGCAATGAATGTTCTCAGACCCTACTTGATATCATATTGCTCATCTCACTTGAGGTTTTATGTGAAGTTGATATGCCTTGGAGTCAATTTCAGTGAGCTAAGCCAGAAATTCAGAGAAAAACAACAGAATTTAGAAGAAACAGTGGCTACTTTGTGATTAATACACAGTAAGACACAAAAGATACAAGCAATCTACAATTAGAGAGATAGATCGTCTCTCCCAATCAACTTAGATGCCGTTAGGAAGCCCTCACAGAAAAACTACGGTAGAAAACTCAATAAAATATAATCTTTCTGTATGAAAGTGAAATCCTGCTGCTTTTTCAGGTTGAAGAATTAAGGAGCAGAGGCTATGAACCATATGCATATAAGTGGGACAGAAGTCACAAAGCAAGGCAGCTTCAAGATATTTATGCTCATTTAGAAAATGGAGAAGAGTGTAAAGACGACTCCGTATCAGTTGCAGGAAGAGTTATTGCCAGTAGAAAGTTTGGTAAACTTGCTTTCTATACTTTAAGGGACGAATCTGGAACTGTCCAGGTTTGTCTAATCCATCTTTTCCCAAGCTTTGCTTTTCATCTTTGTGGGTCAGTGTTCTTTTGCATTTATTTAGTGTCTAATATGTCTTTTGGAGCACATTTGCAGTGATTACTTGATTTTTGATCTTAGAGTTTCCTTCATTGATAAAATAGGGCTCTTTTTGTAGTCGCAGTCTAACTGATATATAAATTTGCAGAGATACTATGTACTGTAGCAAATTGCTGGTGCAAAGGATGATACTAACGAATATTTTTTATTGCTGCGAATTTTGTTTTTGGATGGATTAGTACTTTAATGATGACATTTGGATTTCTGGTTACGTAAGCCTCCTGATTTATGTCATACATAACTTTGTTTTTCAAATTCAGAATGTTCTGTAATGTATCTCAGAACTGCACGTCAAATTGTAATATTTATGATGGGGACATCAGAGCATGAAAGATATATCTGAGACGTGGCCGTCGATCTACGGCCACGATCGAGTAGATGTGTTTTGAGTTATTTCATGTATTTGTTATATATGTTGTAATTGTTTTTCTCGTTTTATTCCTTGCTTAAGGGAAGTTGTATGTAAGCCCTAAGGGCAAGGTCGTCTTTTATCTTTGAGTCCTTTTAACTAGGCTATTTATAGCCCTCATGTCATTCTTCTAAAGTTAATGAATGAAATGATAAGAAATTTTTGTGCTATTGCTTGAGTTCTTGATTAGAGAAAGTCGCCTTAGATGGTTTGGTCACATAAAACAGCGGCCTTGCGATGACCCGGTTAGGAGAGTAGAGGTATTAGATTTGACTTTTGTTAAGAAAGGTAGGGGTAGACCTAAAAAGACCTGGTTAGAAAATATTAGGAATGACCTTTCTTTATTAGATTTAAACGAGAATTTGACTTTTAATAGGACACAATGGAGAAAAATGATTCATGTAGCCGACCCCACGTAGTGGGATAAAGGCTTGATGTTGTTGTTGTTGTTGTTGTATTGCTTGAGTTCTTGAGAGATCTTGAGAGTGCTTGGAGAGAGAGCGAGATCCCTAGGAGAGGGAAAACTGATCACCCACCAACTTTGGAGAAGGCCGGATTCATGGTTTGTTTTATCGTTCTTTTCTTTCAATCTCTCTTCCTCCTAGTCGCCGGATCTCCTAGCCACCCCACCTTGCCGTCGGCCACCACCTCAAGTCACCACCACCTCAAGCCACCACCCTCCTTCCCCCACTACAACGACCGACCCGCTTATCCAAACCCCACCCCACCGCCGACACTTCATCCAACCGAACCCAAGCCCAAGCTGCCCCCTTCCCCCTTAGTTTTTTCCCTCCATCCTTGCTTACATTGATTCCTTTCCTAATTGTGTTGATTAATTTAGGTAACTCATTAACTTATCGAATTCAAATTATTTTAATTTGAAAAGTTACCTAAAATATCACTCCTATTTGAGAAAACTTTTCAAATCCTTGCCTATTGAATTAAAGTTAATTTAGGATGAAATATTTCATCCTAAATTTAAGTCCATGACTTAAGGACGCATTAATAGCCTCCTTAATTTCTCTTCCAAATTCATAGCCGCCGGCCCCCTTTGGGTTCTTCATTAATGCTTACAATTACAACCTTCCTAATTGGATTTAGATATTTTAGGTAACTCAATTAATTAACAAATTCAAATAAATGAATTTGAAATTGTTACCTAAAATACCAATCCTAATTTAGGAAAGTTTCCAAATTTCAGCCCTAAGTATGTGATGCAGACAACTCAAGATTATATTTTTCTAATGCAGTTAAAAAAAAAAAAAAAAATTTCTAATGCAGTTACTATGGTGCGCAGTATGCTTTATTGTAAAGAAAAAATTTATATTCATAGATCACAAGTTATCAATTTATTTAACAATTCACTTTTTTAAAATGAAATTAAATAATAACTGTCTTTAAGCTCAATTGATAATGAAATAATCATAAATATTCAAAAATGTCAGCATGAATATGGAAATAAAAAAACCAGCATGCACACAAATTAGTTTTCACAAAATTAGGTTTTTGGCGCAATTTTTGACCAGAATCAAGAGAACTAAACCAAACAACAACAAATTATTTTGAAGAAATAGAAAATGTGTAAAATTACCAGAATAAAAAAAATAAAAACCAATTGTTTACCTCAAAATTAGAGTCAAGCAAAGGTTTCATATTTGTATACTTGCATATGCCTTTTTAGTCATTCAACAGGTAGTTGGTGGGTAGCAGGTGAACTCGTACCTCGAGGATCTAAATGGGTTGTCGAGATCTAATTTGACAGGATACCCGGAGTGGAGTTGCTCCTCACGAGAACAGTCAATGGTTCTCGAGGACTATTCACTTATCACTTGCCTTCTAGCAAGGTCTAGCCACCGAAAATCTTTTACATGGTTGTACATTTCTACATAAAATTAGCAGGCTTTGAAAGCACATATGAAATAATGACATTTCTTCATCATTATGAAAGATGATCAAGCTATATTAATGGTTTTGCCTTAGGATTAAGTTGGGGAGATTTTAGCTTCTTATAAAGATGGTTGTGAAGTTGTGAGAAAAACAGTTTTTTTTTTTTGAGACTATTGTGGGTGTTATGAATATATTCTGTTTTGAAAAAAAATTTACATTAATTTCTTACAGGTGCCACATATTAATATTAATAGAACTGGTTGTGAAAAATAGCTTCTTACTATAAAAATTTCTATAAATAGCAAGAAAGTAATAAAAAAGTAGTTGTTGAATGGAGTTGTGGTTATGATATAAAAAGTAAAGCAGTGAATAAGCTTCCCTAAACTCATCGATTAAAAAGGCGTTCGAGGCGGACGCCTCGAGGCGCGCCTCGAATCGAGGCGGAGGTCGGGCGAACTGAGGCTTAAGCCTCGAACGCTCGGGCGAGGCTTACGCCTTTTTCCACGGAGGCGTAAGCCTCACCGCGTGAGGCGTCGAGGCGCATCGAGGCAGCGCCTCGAAAGTGAGAAAGTTACCTTCACAGTCAGCGAGCTCCCGTTGTTTCTTCCGATCAAAATGTTGTAGCTTACGATCCGACAGGAAAGGGAAAGTCGTCGAAGGAGCAAAGTCGAACAGCCACGAAGGAGCTAAAGAAGCGACGCGTGCAATCTCTACACCTCCTGTGAAGCAACGAAGCCGAACAGCAAGGACGAAAAGAGAAGATGAAAGGCAAACCGTAGACGCAACTAAGTTATTATTGATTAACTTAGTTAATATAATTTAAAATATTAATAATTAAACAAATTAATTAAATAATTAATAATATCATTAGTGCATGAATTAATTATCTATTTTAACTTAACTGGATAATTAGTATTATAATTATTAATTAAATTTTAATATAATTAGCCTAATTAATATAAATTACATTTAAATTACACGGTATGCTCGGTACTGAGCGGTACATGCTCGGTACTGAGCGGTACATGCTCGGTACTGAGCGGTACATGCTCGGTACGCTCGGTATTGAGCATACAGGTCGAACCCCGCCAGGGGGCAGCGCCCCCTTGGACCCCCGGCAGACTGGTATATTTTTGTATTCATGTTATTTTATTATTGGTAGTACAAATAATTGTTATTTTTGTTATTTTTTGTCATTATTTAAAATTTTAAATTAATTTATTTTAATCATTTTGAGGCTTACGCCTCGATCCGCCTCGAGGCTTACGCCTCGCCTCGCTTAGAAAAAACGCCTCGATTCCCGATTTCGCCTTTTAAAACCTTGCCTAAACTCACTCGCAGCGATCACCCTGCCTCACTGAAACATGGAGATTACTTTTCATTTGAATTAAGTAGCACAATTGCACCATGCTTTTAGGAATCAAACATCCAACTTTTCCTCATAAGATTTATATTGAAAAGAGAAATTTTGTTCAAGCCAAATTTATTTAAATTAAGTTCCTCATAATTTTATTATTAGATTAAATTGGCACATGATCAATCTTAATCTAGGTTTAAATTAATGCCAATTTAGTTTTAAATTCCTCAAAATCCCAATTTAATTTTCTTGTAACTAAACTTTGTGGGATTAGTTAGGTTGAGGCCTCAATGTGCTCAACCTAAAAAAAAAAAAAAGGAATCTAAGAGCCTTTCTGAGAAGCATGGACCCCAAGATCACTCTTTAAATTATGTTGAACTGAAGACTTTGATTGACGGACTTGATTTAGAGAGCAAAACTTGCTGCAAGGTACCTATGGTGGCATTGGTAACTTATAAGGCCACAAGCCAACCCAAATGTGTTACTAGAGTTGATCCGAAGTTGATGTCATTATATAGGCTGAACATCACGGTTGTCCTAGCTAGCATGTCCTAGTTGCTTGCTTAAACGTTTATCATTCTTCAATATATGAGAACAAGCTTCTTATCATGCTTTTAGATATCTTATTGTTTTTGTATTGATTCCAATTTCTAGGCGCTTCTCTGGTTTAAGTGTATGATGTTTAATGAGCAAACCAGCTTCCACATTGACCATGCAAATTAGCCTTATATGTCACCAAAAATACCTATACTTTATCACATGTCAAAAATTGAAGTTGTCCCTTCTAGTTTGTCTGAAGCTGACACAATAATTCAGATCAAGTCATCATGGTTTGCTCAACTTGTCTAGCTGATCAATAGATTCAGTCCCCAGAGACATGATTATCAAGGTTGTGAAGTTCTTGGTTTGTGCCTCATCTATGATTAAAATGTGCAGGGAAATTGCAACTATGCATAGTTATCCTTTGCATAAATTTCTTTTAGTTAAATGTCGCTCATATTGAGTGCTGCGTGGGACAATCATTTTATTTTACGTAATTTTCCCAAAATTTATGGCATGCTATGTTTAATCTACTCCTTTCTTGTTAATCCTCTCTTATTAGTTTCTTCTACTCTTATTAGTGTATCTTTTATCTTTCATATAAGTCAAGGCCATCTAATTGTATTCCTCACCATCTTTTCTTTAACATTTGTTACACCAATATAATATCATAATTTCATAATTTATCTATCCTTACAAGTTTTATGCTTAAACCATATTACCATTCTTATTTCCACCCCACTTGTAAATTCCACATACCATGCACAAACATATGGTGGGATATGCCTCTCTTACACTATTTGTGGCATTTGTAGCTCTACTTTGAGAAAGGAAGCCTTCCAGAGGATCAGTTCGAGCTGATAAAGGCTTATATTGACATTGGTGATATTTTGGGAGCATGTGGCTCTATAAAGAAGACAGATAAGGGTGAGATATGATCAGAGCTACTTCGGTTAGATATTCATTTTTTTTCCCGAAGTTTTTTGAAAATATTATTCATTATCTCTATCCGAAAGTCTAGCCTTTTTTTTATATGTATAAAGGTATTTTATTATTTCACGTCAGGATTATTTTTTCATTTATTCTTAATGGGGAAATACAATGCACGTTAAATGTGAGATAATAAATCAAGTTATTTCCATGGTAATTATGCGGCTACATCAGACAATGCTCAGTTTCGGTTTTGCAGGGGAGCTTTCTGTTTTCGTGAAATTTGCCAAACTTCTTACGAAGTCCTTGCTTCCCCTTCCTGACAAGTATCATGGCTTAGCTGATGTGGATAAACGTTACCGTCAGAGGTTACTTTCTTTTCACCACTTTTCTTATGATAGCTCCTTTATTTTATATTTTTTGAGTTTTGCCTGATGAAATAACGATGAGATATTTGCATATGATGTGATTGAGTTATTTATTTTATTTTCTTAGAGTTTTGCAACATTCAGTCCTTTGAGGGTGTAATATAGTACTCCAGATGTAAAAGTCTGACACACTGATTTGCTAATTTTTCATTTTTTATAACTTTGCAAAATTTCCATCTGATTCTATTGATGGAGAACCTAACTCTGAATTGTACGAGATAGAGGCATGTATGCAAGAACTGTTCATGATTTTTATATCAATATCATCAGGGTTATGATTTGCTATTCTCCTAGTTCATTTTATGAGGCCTAGGCAGGGGAATTTACCTGAGAGAATTGCATGTAATGTTGCATATTGGCAAACAACTTCCTGCTTTTCATGTCGCCACTTGCTTTGTCTTCTCAAACATCATTAGGATCCTAAAGCAGGTTGCAATCACCATATAGTTATGTTACTTGTCATATATACAAACTGCTGGCTCACATAATCCTTCACAACCTTTTCAGTCTGGATCAAATTTTTGCCAGGAATGAAGGGAGGATGAGCATTCATATAGTCAACCAAAAATAGTTATGTTAATGCTAGTTATGATGGTGATAATGATAATGCTACTGTTGTGAGAAACCAATTCCTGCAGAATTTTATTATCATACGCATAAATATGAATCATTAATTTTTTTTTTCTTTGAAGTTTAAGCTTCCTGGATTGCTTTGGAGCATCCCAGCTTATGCTTTTTCAATCCTGAAGTATGACTGGCCTTATATAATAAAAACCTATTATTACAACATTGTTTTGTAAAAAATCCATTTGTTGTAATTGTGTTAAAAGCCAACTACCTTTGTTTTTTCGATTGTTCTGCCATCTTTATTTTATTTTACGGTGTTGCAGTTATATTTCTTCACTTAAAATGTTGGCTTTCCGATGACTCAATTAAGAGAGTAGATATATTAGATCCGACATATAAAGTAGAGGTAGACCTAAAAAGGCTTGCTTATAAAGTAATAGAAATGAACTTTTTTTATTAGACATAAATGAGAATTTGATTCTTAATAGAGCATAATGAAGAAAACATATTCATCTAGCTGACCCCACGTAGTGGGATAAAAGGCTTGTTATTTTTTTTTGTAGTCATCTTCCTGATAAAGTAGGGCAGTGTAGTCAACACTTTATCTCTTGTTGTTGCTGAGGACTAGAGAGTGGAGAAAGAGATCAAGTGGTAGAGAGAGGGTGCTGGAGGAGAGGGAACTTGAGGAGAGAGAAATAGATTGGTTAAGAGGAATCCTGAGAAGAGCGAATTAAATAGGAAGCAGCCATGCTTTCATTAATGCATGATTAAAGTTATCCGTTAAAAGCTCACACAACTTTTTAGGCTAATGAGTAAATTAATTAATTACTTAATTATGATGAAGAAGAAGAATACCATTATGATCCGAGAACTGGATAAACATAATACCATAGATAAAAGCTATTCATACCCTGGAATATTAGATAATGTAAACAAACATGCTAAAAGACAATACAGATTATGGCGATGATGATGTTGATAGTTCTGCATCAGGTTTTTTCATTTTTGTTATCTGTATAGATACGCACTCTAGCTGCAATAGTTCCGTCACTTTCACATTATTTTGAGTTCTTATATTTTAAAAGTGAGTTCAAATATACGGCAATCATTTAAAGAGAGGTGGTCATCCAGAAAATTTATTCCTCTGAATCTTTTTTATTTTTATTATTTTCCCTTCACCAAGAATCTCAAAGTGGTAAATAAATTCTTTTAGGATTGTCATGTACATGTGCTTTTTCTTATATTCAGGTATGTTGACATGATTGCAAATCCAGACGTTGCTAATATTTTCAGAATGAGAGCAGAGGTACTAAAGGATAAAATATTCTTATTTTTCCGCATATTACCATTGACTACATTTGATTTAACAGCAAATTTGTTCTATTAGCTGCCATTGTGCCATTGTTCAATCATAAATGTAACTGGAAGAGGTAGAAAAGATGAAATATATGGGAGTACGGGGATTTCTTTCTTGAAACTCTAGTGACGCAGGATATCTTTGGATCTAGAGTTTTCTAATGCAAATCTTGGATGTGATGCACAAAGGAGCACACAGAAGTTCAAAATTTGCAGCTCACCAGCATTAGTTTAGGCCAAATTTGGTCCCTTTTATGAAAGCCATAAAAAATATAAAATCCACTCCAACTAATAATTTCAAAAAAGAATTTTTTTAAGAAATTTACGAACAGTGAAAGCTATGAAAGAATAATGATTGACACCACATGAAAAGTAAAATTATAACAAATTTGATAAAATTTAAATCTCACGCTTATCTCTCCCTTATATCTATTTTTTGCATCCGCTCTCTCTCCCTTCTTATGTCTGAACAGCCAACGCCTCGTTGCATCTCTTTCACCTCTCTCTGGTCTCTTTCTCTCTGGATGGAGCTCTTCTTAGATCCAATGTAGGGGGAATTGGGATTGTTATTCGTGATAGCTTTGGTAAGTTGATTATTGTAGCTGGTTGGAGCATATGCCATTGGGATGGTACACAGGTGGAGATGATGACTTTTCATTAAATAGATAAGTTACTTATGAATTGGATGTTTGAACTCGAAGGAGTTGTTGTGGAGGGGGATAATGCCTCTGTGATTGAGTATATGCAGAATTTCAAGTATAGGGAATTGTGGAAACAGCAGCAGGAAGAATGGGATAAATGGAGTTTGATGAAGTTGTTAAATTAGGTGTTATTTGTGCATACATATAGGAGGTTCAACAAGGCTGCTCATTGTTGTGCTCAAAGAGCAATAGAGGATACTTTTGTTTGGGATATAGGAGATAGTTTTAATAGTTGTATTCCTCAAGAATTTTTTGATATTCTTGAGGACAATAAGTAGTTCTCCCTTTCTTGCTTAAGGGCATGTTGGCCCTTTCTTTACTTTACTTGGTTGTAATAGCTTTTTGATGAATGCAAATGCAAAAGTTCAGCTCTGGTCTCTTTCTCTGGCTAACTATCAACTCTGCCATTCTTCTTCTTCACTCCATAGCTTTAGTACAACCTTTCTCTCATGCATGATGCTAATTACATCGGCGATAGAATCTATAGTGTCCTAAAAACTCTCTTGATGAAACGCTCTGCACCTCATCATGGCAGCTACCAAGTTGCATCTCATAGCCTTTCGTATGTCATAGATTTTGCTGTGCTCCATTACAGCATCTGTCAAAGCACGTTTTAAACAAAATTTCAATCAAAAGATGATAAAAGGAGTTAATGAGAAGAAATTATGACAAAATTTAATAGCAGTTGGGATCTGTAGCTTCATCAAATTAAATCCTTATTTAGAAGGCCATTAGGTGTAGCAATGATTTGATAAAAATAAATTCCAATCCTGCCAATTAATTTTAAACAATAACATAGTTTAGAACAAGAAAAGGATATTAATCCCTTAATCACTCAGAGAGTAATTAAACAAATAGCTGAATGTAATCCATAAGAAGGGCAGATTAGTATTAAGACATGATTAAACCATCCTATTCCTCTTTAATTTCAATCAAAAAAGATGATTACAAAAGAGCAAAAGAAGATTAATTACTTAGAGTGTAATTAAGCAAAAAATGCTAAATCTACAATCTATAAGAAAAGTGCATTAGTGTTAACACACAACTAAACTATCCTAATCCTGCTTAATTTCAAACAAAAAAGATGAGTAGAGAACAGAAGAGAGATTAATTGCTTAATTACTCAGAGATGAACGAACAAACTGTTGCCGATGAGGTCTCTCTACTCTTTGTGATGCTGAGAAAGGGACACCAATAACTTCTTCTTGATTCTTATTCATCAAATCGATTCAGAAGGAACAAAAGAGAAAGAAGTAAAAAAAAAAAAAAAAAAAAAAAAAAAAAAAAAAAAAAAAAAAAAAAAAAAAAACAACAAAAGAGAAAGAAGAGAAATAGAGAGCTGAGAAGAAGAAGAATAAATCAAATTTTAGAAATTTGTTTCCTCTGAACAAACAACAATATTATATATAATAAAAATGAGTGGACGAATTGATTTTGAAATGAGGCGGAGAGGTCAGAGGAAGCCGAGAGGACTGTCGTTGAAAATTTATTAGAGTGGTTTACACTTAATTCTGGTTTACGGTTGCAGTAGATGGGGTAGACGATCGACATAGCCAGCATTTCACATATCTCCGACTTCAGTTGGTGTAGGAATGGTAACGCATTTCTCCTTCATCCATGTTTAGTAGGTGAGGGCAGGCAGTCGATTGGCTACCGTTTTGCATTCCTTCAATTGGATGGGGAATGTTACCATTTGGAATATGAAATGTTGCAAATGGAGATGTTAATTTTAAGAGATGTTAATAATAATGTAAAATTTATTCTTATAAATGGAAATCTGAATTTAATAATTGACAACATGTGATGAATAGTTATATATTGTAATTAATGCACATAAAATAAAATGTAAAATTAAATATATTTATTAGTTTAATTAAAATGAATACTAATAAGTTGAGGGATGGATGGATAGGATTTTGCCATTTGTATGATTAAGAATGGTCAAGATTGTTTAAGGGAAGAAGAGTTTCTGTTAGATGAAGGATTAATATATCATTATGATAATTAATACAATATATTTGATAGGAATAAAATTATATCTATTAATCAATTATAATTAAAATAATTGAAATGAAAGGTTATGATTGAATTTGAGTAATTAAAATGGAAGGCTAGGATTTGATATGGAAGAAAATTCAAGCTGCTTTTATAATTGTAGTATAGATATAGTTCCCATTGATTAATATTTTTTGTCAATGGAGCTATCATCCGGATTTAAGCCTTTGTTGAGTCCATTTTTTGAGAGAAGGATTGGATTTGATATGTGCTACTTACACACTTTCCTTGTAGGCAAGACAACCTTTTCGAGAATGTTGTGTAAAAATTAGAGCTTGAATTTATAGTTAAAAAATATTTTCTGAATTTTCAAAATATTTGCTTGTTTTCTAATAAGTGTTGTACGACTTTTGGAATGATGTAAATTTAATTTTTCAATTTTAATTTTTTTCTCATGCGACATTTTTGGGCCTCAATTTTAGGATTTTGATGACTTAGGTTAGAACAAATGCTAGTATTTTGACATTTCTTTTAAATGTTATATGCATTTTTTAGTGCATTTGCATGATGCACTATAGGCTTTTTGGTGTATTTGTATAATGTGGCTTTTTGGTGTATTTGTATAATGTGACGGCATGCTTTCATTGCACTTTGAGTGCTTTTTGATATAACTACATAACATACATGCATTTTAATATATGTACACAATATTTTTGCATGCTTTTTAATGTCTATGATAACTCAAACAATTTCTATCCTAGCCACATCAGTCAGCTCAATAGCGCTATCCAAAATTAAAGAGTAAACCAACTGTGACAACAAGTGAACCAAAAGTTCATGGTAATGATGGGGATGGCATGCTCTCATGAGGCATGTGTAATTACGTTGGGGTGAGAAGAAGCACCATATAAGATGCCAAAACAAGCAACACAAGAAAGAGTGCAGTTGAGAACACGAAACAATTCTTTCAATAATGCTTGGAAGGTCGATTATGATGTGCAACTTGACACATTGGATTACAGAAATTAAAAAAAAAAAAAAAAAATCTCTAGCCTCAATAAGCCAAGGTCGAGCCAAGGGGTTTAGAATAGTTTGTACATAACTTATGGATTATGCTATTACCAGGCTACTCCTTTCTCGGTTTGCTTGTTCCAAAATTAACAGGCAGTTGATCAACCACATTTGCAATTGGGTTTGATTGATTCTTCTGTCTGAATAAGCTAGATGCTTAAGTTATGGAGTTCCGTAATTACCTCTCAAGAGGGGTAGGTCAGCCCCTGAACTAACTTGACTTTAGGATTACTCATCCAGAAATGAAAAAAAAAAAAAAAAAGGATGAAAAAGAAATCTAGAGCGACTTATTGCAAAAGTCTAAAATTCAATTCAATTGAACATGCAATTTGTTTATTCTTCAAACTAGGGAACCAATAACTCATTTACTTATAATGAAATTTGAGATCTTGGTTGAGTTTACCTTTATAAAAACAACCATTCCCCATAAATTAATTTAAAACCTAAATATTTAACATGGGCTTATAATTCGAGCTTAAATTATTTTCTTAATTGAGAGTGTTCTTCTACAAGCGGAAAGGGGTAATTAATTTTATGGGTTTACCTTCATAGGATGTCTTAACTCTAGATCTAAATGAAGTATAATTTGCACATGAGGGAGTTTGGTTAAAGTAATTCTGATCTACCTCTGAAAATGGCTACTCCTGAATTTCTCTCAAATTGGGGATGCTCGGTGAGGGTGACTTTCCTAAGAAATCAAGATGATGCTAATCATTCAAATTAGAACTATAAGGTTCAATAATGAACATGCTTATTAGTAGTTCACAATCTTCCTATGAAGCTTTTGACTAGTTCATGTGAACCTTTTTTTAATTGTAGGCTTACTTTAGATTGGGATGTTTTGTTAGGAATGAAATGTTTCAATCTCTTAATTTATTTTTTCATGTATTACTAATGAGATAAATTTATAATTTCTTGTATTTCTTTATGTAGATTGTGTCAGAAATCCGAAAAACCATGGATTCTTGGGGCTTTATTGAAGTTGAAACTCCAGTATTACAGGTTCATATGCAAAGTCTGTTCGCACTGTCTAGTTATTGAGATTTTACCATGTTGTGTGGGACATTCATTATTTGAGTATTATATCTATGTTTTTAAATGCACCTTGCAATATTCTAGGGCTGGGATAGGATACAATTTTTTTTTTCAACTGGAATCTATGTTTCGGTTGCAGGCATGGTTCTACCTAGCTTATAGGGTTCTAAACCATCTAACATAGTTTTTTTATCGATATGTTTTAATGTCTCGGACTGATCTTATGAAGATTGTGGTGTTGCAATGAATTGGGCATTTAGTGGGTTAACATTAAGTAGGTTTGACTTAATGAAACTTTTTTTTTTTTTTTTTTGAGATAATCATATAATGTTATTACTGAGTGTGTATTCCATCCAAACTAATATCTTTGACTGACATTCTAACAGATCAATTTACAGTATCCTTAAAGCTGGCTTCTTGTTAAAAATTTAATGGTATATATTTGAAGAAGCCTCCATGCCCAGAACATGATTCTTAGGTACAGCAGGACTGTTTGCTGCTTCTTACCTTATTTTTTAGGGATCTGTAGCAATGATTAGAATTTGTGTTAATACATTGGGGAGTGCTGCCAGACTAGTTATTCTTGCATCATCTTATTCTGACATCGATTAGGAAAATGGATGGATGTGCCCTGCTTAAGCTGGTTAAAGCTGGTTATTTTCTGGAAATAATGGAAATGAAGCCATCTGTAATAGTGTAGTAGTATGATATTTATTAGGAGCTGACAAAGGTGTTCTCTATAATAGCAGAGCTAACTTATACATGGAGTGATATCTTTATTCTGTGTTTGATGCCAAACCAAATAAACCAAATTGGCATTTTTTTCCAATCATTGTTAGTAAGCTTTCTATCTGAGATTTCAAAAAACTTGGTCTTGCTTCTTGATTATGAGGCTTTCGTGCTGTTGGTGTTCGTTAAGTACCTCTACTCTTTTCCACTTGATTTCTCAGTTGAAGGTTGGGGACATATTATTCAAAGTATATTTACATGTAGGGGACTCGGGTGTTCTCTCTTAATGCAACTTATACATGGAGTGGTTTCTCATTTAATTATTCTATGTTAAACAAAATGAACACGGGCAGCTTTTTGGTGAACGTATTATTGATGATCTGCCCATGTGAGCATCCAAGTGCCTTGCGATTGCCAATTGAATATGGAAGTGTTGTGCTGTTTGTGTTTCTGAGTGCCTCAACCTTTGGTCGCTTTTTTTTCTGATTAGAAGGTAGAGTGCATATTGTTGAAAGTATAATGTTATGTAATACAAAAATTAGTATAGATAAAACTTGATGCTTCATGTTCCTGTAAACAATTTTTGTGTGATATTTTCTTAGGCTTATGAGTTTTTTATGTTTTGGTAATTCTAGGAGGTGAGTTTTGTTGGCTACCTCTAGGCTTGCCACATATTGATGGGTATCATAATCATTGTGTGTAACTGTGTGTTCGTTTCACTTGTTACCAAGAGAAAATGTTGGTTAATAGATTTCATTGATAATCAGGGCGCAGCTGGTGGTGCAGAGGCCAGGCCCTTTATTACGTACCATAATTCTCTTGAAAGAAATCTATATTTGAGAATTGCAACAGAGCTGCACCTGAAAAGAATGTTGGTAAGAGCTTTTCTACCCTCAACAGCTATTTTCTCTAGCATGTTTTCACGAAACAAGTATGCAATGGAAAACCTTTTAGTTGCTATTCTCATGTGACATGGGTGAGAGCCTTTCCATGCCTTCAACAGTAACCCGCTCCAGTATGTTTTAAGAAACAAGTATTTAGTAGCTATATCTTTTAGATGCTATTCTCAGATGACATGAATAAACCTTAAATGCAGCTGAAATTAATCTAATTTCTGCAGAAGGTGAATCGAAATTTCTCGGTGTATTATTCGATATTATTCATTTTGTTTATTTGACAGGTTGGGGGATTTGAAAAAGTTTTTGAGATAGGAAGAATTTTCCGGAATGAGGGCATCTCCACACGTCATAATCCTGAATTTACTACTATTGAGGTCACTGTTATTTACTATTGTTGTTGCTCACTTTGCTTCAGTCTCTCATTGTGATTACTGCAAATTGGTTTGTCGGAAATTTAACTTGGTGAAAATGATAAGTAGTCTACACTTTTGATGGTTCTAGCTTTATAAATTAGGCAATCCTTGATGTTAATAAGATAATTTTGGTGATACTGATATCTTTTGATTTTAGCTTGGATCATAGATGTATGAGGCGTTTTCAGACTATCAAAGTATGATGGACAAGGCGGAGGAAATCATTACCAGATGCGCACTCAGAGTACATGGAAAGCTTAAAATTGATTACCTGGTAATATTCTAATGCTTATCTTGCAACACATACTTCCTGCATCAGAAGCGAATTTCAGAAAACTTTAGCTATTTATTGGTAATGATTAGATATATCATGTGATGGATACTATCAGGCATATGGTGCCATAGATCTCTGAAATGTTAGTGTAGGTCCTACGGGAACTGGTTCGAGAAGCAAGAAAGAAATAGAAAAATGGGTTATGAGAGAGAGTTGCACCATTTGCCTTATTGTATTGTGATATATCTTTTTCTTTTTTGCCCCGTGTTTGATTCCATCTTTACATTCTTGGGTGGCCTATTTGTGTCTTTAAACGTTAACTGTTAATTTAATCTCTTCTTCACTAGAAATTAATAGCATCTTTTGATTTTGCACGGCGCATCATCATATTTTTTCCTAATAAAGTGAATTTTATCATTTTTTTTTTCATTTGGTCTTTTCTAAGTGATTAGAACCTCTCACCTTACCTGTTGGTGGACATAACTCTATCATCTAAGGCTTTGTTTGGGCATTTAAGTTTTTCATTTTTGGCTTTTTAATGCTCCTTTCTTAGCAATTTGACTTTTAATAGTTCACAATTGGAGAAAAAGATTCACGTAACCGACCCAAAATAGTGGGTTAAAGGCGTGTTGTTGTTATTGTAAAGCTCATTTCTCGGCCATAGTTTAAAAAATGCTTATCCAAAAACAGCTTTTTAATGGCATAATTTTGAAGTAATTGCGAAAAAAATTTCTTCCAGATGCACATTATTTTTTACTGATTGCTATTCTTATCATGTAAGCAATTGAAAAGCTGTTCCAAACAAAGCTCGAGATTAGGCTTGATCATGATATTTGATAACAACTATGCGAAAATTATGAAGCTGGTGTGACGTTGTATCTGATCATTATCCTAAAAGATGATGAAATGACTATTTTTTTCTTAAATATTGTACGGTATTAAAAGCTTATTTAATATTCTTTACTATCATTTATTTGATGCTTGGTCTTAAAGTTCAATTCCATTTTCCACCGATACCATGGTATGGCGTGCTGAAATTGAATAGGTAGATATTGTTAGCCTGCAGTCTGAATTTCCAACTAATTTTTTTGTTTAATGTGTCGGTAACCATAAGTAAATTCATTATCCTGCATTACCCAATAAATTTCTCTCGTTGTAGACTTTTATAGATTGAATTTAATGATCACATCTCTTTGTTGTTGGTGATCATTCTTTCTTGATGTTGTTATGGGATGGATATCCTCCTTCATATCAATTAACTGGTGAAGTGTGGCATGAACCAAGCTCCTTGTAGCTTCTTAGTAAATGATATGGACTTATCAGAAATAAGTTGGTTATTAGAAGCATGAATCTACTAAACTAATGCTTAGGGCTGGTTTTGAGTTGAGTACATATTAGTCCAACTTAAACTATCTGAGTTTTGCTTGGCTAGACCTTGACTTAATCAAAATATTTTTAGTCGAGTCTTGATTTTTAGCCAACTCAAAATCAAATTTAGTCAAATCAAAATTTTAAATTTTCAGTGCATGCAATCGATCCTAATTTTTTTTTGAGTTTACTCGAATTCAGCCAGGAATGTATACACATTTGCTTGTATTGGATGTCCTCATTTATAAAGGTTTTTCCATTAGTACTAAAATCTATGTAAATATCTAATGAAACTCAGAATAACTAATCCCTTAAAAAATTGAGAACACAACCCAGGATCTCATTTATAAATATTTCTTCTTAATAATTAAGTCTATGTAAATATCTCAAGAAACTAAGTAAACTATATTAGCCATATGCTATCAAGGGGGGGGGGGGGGGGGGGGGGCGGGGCGGTGGGGAGCCTTGGCCCTCTTCCACCAGCCAGCGTGCCTTGCCCATCCAATCAACAAGTCCTACCTTCCGTCATGGGTTTGCTGTAGGGGTGTCAATTCG
Organism: Dendrobium officinale; assembly: GCA_019514585.1. Lineage (NCBI taxonomy): Eukaryota > Viridiplantae > Streptophyta > Magnoliopsida > Asparagales > Orchidaceae > Dendrobium > Dendrobium officinale. The sequence continues at coordinate 36,651,190 of CM033691.1, read as the reverse complement.
GGTCAACCCGTCGGGTTCGGGTCGAACCCGACCCGACCCGTATATAAACGGGTCAACCCGAACCCGACCCGTTTTTATAAACGGGTCGAACATTCCAACCTGGACCCGACCCGAGCGGGTCACGGGTTGACCCGACACGACCCGTGACCCGGTTTTTTTTTCATTTTCATTCGCGACTGCGAGCAGCAGGCGCGGCAGCGCGGGTAGTAGCGGCGACGTCGCGGGCGCGGCGCGACAGTGGCGGCAGCGCGGCACCGGCAGCGAGGCGGCAGCGGCAGCGAGGCGGTGGGGAGCCTTGGCCCTCTTCCACCAGCCAGCGTGCCTTGCCCATCCAATCAACAAGTCCTACCTTCCGTCATGGGTTTGCTGTAGGGGTGTCAATTCGGGTCAACCCGTCGGGTTCGGGTCGAACCCGACCCGACCTGTATATAAACGGGTCAACCCGAACCCGACCCGTTTTTATAAACGGGTCGAACATTCCAACCTGGACCCGACCCGAGCGGGTCACGGGTTGACCCGACACGACCCGTGACCCGGTTTTTTCATTCGCGGCTGCGAGGCAGCGGCGGCGGCGCGGCGCGGTAGCGGCGACGTCGACGTCGCGGGCGCGGCAGTGGCGGCAGCGCGGGCACGCGGCAGCGAGGCGGCAGCGGCAGCGAGGCGGCGGCAGCGCGGGCAGCGCGCGAGCGGCAGCGCGGCAGCGCAGGCAAGCGACAGCGGCGGCAGCGGGCGGCACGGCAGCGCGACACGCGCAGTCTGGGCGACGCGGGCAGCGGGCGACGCGGGCAGCAACGGGCGACGCGGGAGTCTGTAGTGAGTGCGCGCGGGCGACGCGGGCAGCGCGGGGAGACGCGGGCAGCGCGGGGCAGCCGGGGGCACGCGGGGCAGCTGGGCAGCGCGGGGCAGGCGGGCAGCGCGGCAGGGGCAGCGGGCAGCAGCGGGATTGAGCGGGAAATTCATTTTTTTAAATTAAATGGGTTTTCGGGTTGACCCGGCAACCCGCCGGGTCAACCCGACCCGACCCGTTTTATCAAACGGGTTGAATCTGCAAACCCGGACCCGACCCGTTTATCAAACGGGTCGGGTCCAACCCGGATTTTCCGGGTCGGGTCCGGGTCGGGTTGTCGTGTCGTGTCAAATATTGACACCCCTAGTTTGCTGGATGGTTCGTAGCCTAATTTGCTTTCAGGTGATTGAGCTTGCAAGTTTCAGTGGCCGAACCTCCCCTTCTCAGTTCAGAGAGCTGCCTTGGCACTCAATAGGGAGCAATCTTTGAGGTTCCTTGAGTCTGTTTTGCTGCAGCCGCAAGACTAGATTCAACACTGTACAAGAAGTTCAAGAATGCATTAGATTGATCAACGAAGAGATAATATAAGTGCAAGAAGTTCAATTCAGATCTTTGTTGTCCATGGATGCATTACTTTTAGTGACAAAATATGAAAGGAGCATATATGTGAAAGGTAAGACTAGCGCCAGTGGCAGATAAGATTAGAGAGAGTCGTTTTATATGGTTTGTTCAAATAAAATGCCAACCTTCTGATGACTAAGTTAGGAGAGTAGATGTATTAGATTTGGCTTATGTTAAGAAAGGTGAACCTAAAAAAACATAGAAATTATTAGAAATGACCTTTTTTTCATTAAATTGAAATTAGAATTTGACTCTTGACGGACACAATGGAGAAAAAGGATTTATGTAACCATCTCTGTTGACCTCTAATTAACCATAGCCCATAATCCACTAGCCCACAATCCCACTAGCCCACAATCCCACTCTCCACGTAACTCAGTCACAATTATAGAAGAACAGAAGTAACCTCTCTCAATTCCTTGGCACGCAAAGACAAACCGCCGGCTCTCTCATTCCCGACCTCAGATGCATGCAGACAATCCGCACAACCCACCTGTACAAGAGCGTGAATCGCCCCTCCCACTGGCTCCCATTCGCACGTACTCAGGGCCGATCAAACGGCACTAGGCCTTCCGTCCGCATCCTTCCATGAACGGACTTCCCTCCTTTGTGCCTGTCTTTGATCTCGACTAACTCATCCATCCGATTCCCGACCAAGTCTATCCTACACACTTAACTGCAGACCTATATCTTCTGTTTGCTCCATTTTACGTGAGGAAGCTTTCGATCCTCCAGCTCGATTGCTCGCAAGAGTCCAACATGGCTTGTGTCCTCGCTGACCTGAAGCCGAACCCAACTGTGGGCTTCCGCCTCTGTCCCGCTCCTTTGATTCGACCAAACCCACACAGGCCCCGACCGACCCACTATTCCTGTTCCAACCATTTGGCCCTATCCCAAGTGCCTTCTCCGCCTCCCTCTAAGTCCGGTCGGCACTTGCTTGAGCCATTTCTTCGCACATACAAGCATTCTTATTTGTTTGAAATAGTAAGTGAGAGGAAGGATATCTATATAAGTGTAATAGTTATCATAATAAGAAGGAGAAGCCACGATCATCAATTGGAGGAGAAAAAGACGTCACCGAGGTCGATTCTTCCCCTGAAGCCCTCGATCGTTGATTATAATCCGATTGAGCGGACTTGAAAGGGCAAGTGTCTTTTCTGACCTTCCCTCGCGGGGAGGGGAATCCGAAAAGCTGCCGAAATTTCAGAAAAACTCCAAATTGCAAAAATTCTACTAACAGGTTTCGTGATCGCTAAATTGGAGGACTTAAAAACCTATACTAGGGTTAATTCATCCCTCGAAGCCCTCGACCATTGAATTCTATCTTTCTGGATGGACTAGAAAGGGCAAGTGTCTTCTCGACCTCCCCTCGCTGGGAGGGGACGTCAGGAAGTTGCTGAAATGGCGTCGGGAAATTGCTGAATTAAATTGGAGAGGCATAATTAAACAAGAATTTATTTAACCCATTTAAACTAAATTTAAAAGTTCACTTAAATTAAATTACTAATTAGTTTAATTAATTAAAGTTCAATTTGTTAAAAATGAATTTTAAACTCAAAATTTTTAATTAAAAATAAAATTAAAATTCATTTAATTAAACTCGTTAATTGATTTAAAAATATTTTTTTTTTTGAATTGATTAATCAATTTAAACTAACCAAAATTAAAATTCAAATTAATTAAATTAATTGAATAATAAATTTAAAACTTAATTTAAATAATTAAGTAATTTTGAAATATATTTAATTTTTAATATTTAAAATTTATACTAATGAGTTGAGCAATTAATTTTAAATTAAAATTCAAACTTTAATTTTATTTAATTAATAACCTAATTAATTAATCTAAATTAATTTGAGATTTAATAAATTTCTTTAAAAAAAATATTGAACAATGTTCATACTATACAAACCCAAGGTTTAAAATTGCGTAATTAAACCTCGAGGCGATTTTCGTCCGTGAGGCGAGGCGTAAACCTCGAGGCAGTGTGAGGCGTAAGCCTCACGGATGCAGAATTGCGTAAATGAGAATTTAAGGGTTTTAACAGGTAAATAATAGCAAGATTCTATCATATAATAAAAACATCTAAATGATAAGTAGAATTAGTGAAAATTAAGAAAATAGATGCAATAAGTATTGCAATCAAATATCCTCTAAAGATCAAGAAGTAAATAATTGAAGCAAAAGGCATATCTGAAAACAAGTCTTGAAACTCCTATTCTGAGCACATTAGAGAAGCTCAAAAACATATTCACGAGACGTGAACGACAATAACTATTCAACCCTATCAAAATCTCTCTAAATCCAAATTGAGAAAAACACCTAAATCCACCACAACTCAAACTGCATCATCATCTTAACAAAAACTGCCGCACACACCTCTTAAACACAAAAAGCAAGAAAATACAAATATGAAATGCAGTATAAATAGAAAAACTTGATTCAAAGAAATAAAATCCATTTCATCCAATTAAACCGAAAACCAAACAGAACCCTAATAAAAACTCAAACACTAGCTCAAAACCAACAAAATCACAAAGCCCAACACCTCGTCTTTCTCTCTTCTTCCTAACGCCGCCGCCTCATCTTCAAACGAATCGAGGAGCCTTACGTCCTCGAGATCGCCAGATTCTTCTCTCGTCGATATTGCAATTTCCCGGCGGCCGCCATAGGCAGAGGTGAGTTGCAGGTCTCTCCGGCTTGGAGCCATGAGCATAGAATTGGAGAAGGGAAGAGAAACCTGATAGGACGAGAGAAGAAGATCAAAACAGGCAGGTGAATTAAAAGAAGGGAAAACAAAAAAGAGAAATATGTGGAGTTTGTCTGTTTCGCGAACAGAGGCTTGCGGGACGGAAGTTTTCGGTTCTATGAGGCGTATGCCTCACTCATAATTGCGCAATTGCGCCTCTGAGGCGCGCCTCAGACAAGGTGAGGCGTACGCCTCTGGCAGGAGCGGAATTGCGTAAGCCTCGAGGCGTTTTTTGGTCAAATTGCTCCGAGGCGCGCCTCTTATTGCACAATTTTAAACAGAGTACAAACCTAAGTACAACACACACCAAGTAAGCACTAAACTCTTAAAACTGACTAAAACACCAAACAAAACAAAACAAAGAAAACTTTAAAAAATCCTAATAAATCTAAACCTAACTCCTACTCTTCAAGGTCAAGCTCCGGGCAAACTCCAGCTCCTATAACTACTAGTCATGAACACCTACAAAAAAGTAAAACAAAAGGCAGCACAGGGTGGTAAACAAAACTAGTACTGTAAGCAGAACACTAGTACAATAGGTAAAAACAAGCAACAAAAATAAAATGCTGAAAGTATAAACTATTATAACACTACTATTGTAGGCAATACTAGCGCTGAAACAAACAAGCAAGCAAAGCTATTACTGTAAAACACTACTACGGGTGTCGAGGTGGTGAAAAGCACAAAAGTAAGTATCCACTGCTAAAGCCCTGCTAAACTAAATCCCTGCTAAGCTATGTTCTACAAGAAATCTCTAATAGAGGCCGTAAGTCATACTATAATTAGAATATTAGGGAAAACTTCTCACGACATATGACATGTCCCCCATAACATATGAGCTACTTCTAATAGAAGTAGTAAGACTCAACTTTTTAAACCTAAGGCACTTCCGATGGAAGCAGTAAGACTCAACTTCTCAAACTTTTGAGCTACTTCTGATATAAGAAGTAAGACTCGACTTCTTAAACCTACTGGCTACTTTCAATGGAAGTTGTAAGACCCAACTTCTCAAACTTCTCAAACTCACGGGCTACTTTAAATGAAAGCAGTAAGACCCAACCATTTAAACCCTTAAGCTACTTCCAAGAAAAGCAGTAAGACCCACTTTTATGATTAGGACCTCTGACAGGGTGGTTTTGCAGCCAAACGACACCATTAAATTACGGTCATAGTTGGAGCTCGTATGTTCCCCAACGACGCTAAATCATTCAGTAATGAATTAATATGATATGCCTGATTGATACAAAACCCTCTGTTAGCTAAGGTGACTTCAAATTTATCCCATTGGACGAAGCAAACCATGCGGCTGACAATGATTCTTTTGTCAGGTTGGGTTGACTATCTCCTCTGACTGAGTAGACTAGTGATCATGATGGCTCGAGACGATAAAACTATGAGATCCTGATTAGGTCTATCATCACTCCCCCACTATCTGCTTTAAGTACAAGGTGGTAAATTTTTTAAATTTTAAATATTGAATTTTCAATTGTCTAAACTTTACTGCTACTATACACCAGGTACTATCTATCTATTTGATGACTAGCCTTAACCTAAAGCTTTCTCTCGCTATCTGGAAAGGTAATTAACTATTGGGTCTTTCATTTTAATATTTACCTTTTTTGAATCTTAATCGAGCTTTGAATCAAGTAAATAAATTAATCATGTGTTAAATGTATGAAATCGCCTTAACCAAGCTTTGTAATAAGCATCATATCAAACCTTAATTGAGTTTTTTTTATTGATTCTTAATTGAGCATTTTTTACAAGCTTGTTCGTTAGCCTTAAGACAAAACTGTTTAAGATCATGAATGAGTTGACCAATAAGATGTTCAAGTCTGTTCATTTTGCAATTGAGTATTTATTAAAATGTTTAAGCTTGTTTAATTAGTTAATCAAATAAAAATAAACAAATTCTTATTGAGCCAAGTTATGAGTAGCTTGTCAAATGTTCAATTCAGTTGCATCTCTACTAGGTAATATTTAATTGGTATGAACTGGATCAAAGCTGATTGTCAGATCTATGGGATTTTAATTCGTGTGACTTGAGCGCAGAAATAAATGATGCAAAAAGATCATGAAGGAATCCAACTCTGAATATATGTGAATACCAAAGACTAGAAACAGCACAAGCCAAGCTACCACCATGCCAAGAAGTTTTTCCTAATTTCTAGTTGTGCAAAATTATTTTATATATTATTGAGTTAGCGCTTTTATTTATTTTTTGTAAGATTCCCTTAGCTCTAAGTTGTCTCAAAATGAATTGAATTTGTAATTTGACACATAACTTGACTCTATTCATTTCAAATTGACTCAATACTTGAGTGAATTTTTAGTTTTGAGCAATATTGTTGGGACTACTAATGCTCTAAATTTAGTAGGAAAATAATGTTGCAGGCCTCTAGCTTCATTTGCTTGTAACCCTTACCTTCTGTCCTCATTCTTGAGTCTAGGACAACATTCAGGTATTATATTGCATGCACTCCTATGTAATCCGGTACAGTTGAAGATTTCTATCGTTAATAACATTCAAATGCTATGTATGGATTTATTTGCCTTATGTATCCTAGTGAGAGGAAAAGTTATCAGCGCATTCTTGCAATTTTCCTGAGTATCTCGGCTTATTAAATATCCAGATAGATTGTTTTTCCATCCCTCAAGCTGAAACATGCATACAAAAGATATGCACCAATGCTGAGAAAATTTTGGTGAATGTATGTTTATTACTAGAGATAAGATCTTCTATGTCATTTATAACAATCATCAATTATGCCAAGTGAAAGAAATGTTTCATGGATAAGTTCTTTTTAATAAACAGCTTTATTGTTTATGCCGGATTTTAAATTTTATCTTTCATTTCCATTGTTTTTATAGGGAACAGAAATTTGTTTTCAACGACCTTGGAGGAGGGAAACTATGCACAATCTTGTTAAAGAAGCTACTGGTGTCAACTTCGGAGAGTTTAAGAATGATCTTAAGGCTGCTAAAGAGGCTGCGAGAAATATTCTAAAAGCCACAGAAGAAGATTATGATGTTCTGGTACAAGCATGTCCATCCGTTGGTCATGTTCTTAATGAAGTAAAGTTTTTTTCTTGTAAAGACCTCTTCTAATTTTATGACTAATTACTTACTGTGAATTGTTGTACTTGCTTTTCTTTTTTTTTGTGTTCCTAGTTAATTCTTCTTGCTATACAACAGTGGGAACAAGATTTCAGGTCTGAAGTAATTAATTGCAATATATTAAATCTCTAGAAGCATTGCATGTGGCTTTCTTTTTCTTTTTGTCATTCCTTATGTGTTCAGGTGATCATATACCATGTAATAGCAAACTTGGCAATGAACTTGCACTTTGTTGTTGAAATTTTTTTCCCCTTGGATTTTTCAAGAGGGCCAACTTTCTGTTGAATATGCAAAATTTGTCTATTTATAAACTAACACCTAACTACCTCTATTACATTAATACTACCTAAATCTTGAAGAGCACAATAAATTACAACTTGTCTTTTTCAATTTAATTAAATTCTCAATAAATTAGTTGAGATGCAAATACATATGTTTGCTGGTTGTTGATTATCTCCAGAGAGTAGACCACCATGTGTATGAACAATGCCCAAGTCATAGGCGTCCATATATTATGTAAAAACTTTTTTTTTAATCTTATCTAGACATTTTTTTAGAGATGTGGAAATGCTTAGGAGATGAAGGAATTTCGTGGCTTACTAAACTTTTTAATACTGTTTTGAAGACAAAAGATGCCAAATCAGTGGAGAATGAGTGGGTTAATTCCTATTTTTTCAGAATAAAGATGATGCACAGGAGTGTGCGAATTATAGATGAATTAAGTTAATGTGTCATACTTTAAAACTACGAGAGCGAGTAATGGAGCATGGGTTGTGGTGTGATACTAATATTTCTCAAAATCAATTTGGATTCTTGTCGAGTAGGTCTACTATGGAAGCCATACATTTATTGAGAGCTATGATGCACCGACACTTCTCCTCAAAGAGGCGTGCAGTGTCCGACACGACACTCGTCCGACACGTGTCGGACACGCCGAAAATGTGTCCGATTAAAAAAATATTAAAAACAAATTGGACACGCGTGACACGCGTATCTTAAATATTTTATACTTTTTTTAAAATATAATTTCTTATATTTGGTAAGATTTAAACTAAATTTCTTATTTCATATCCACAACATCAAATCAACGTCTGCATTTAATACCCATTCATCGAATATTCTCATTTTCATTTCTCTTTGGCAGTGAAGGTATTTTCATCTCCTTTCCTTTTGCACAATTACAAATCTTTCTTTTGTTGAACTAGAGTTGAAAGTAGTGATATTCAATGATGATGATATTGAAAGCCAAAAACAAACCTCTAAAGCTAATCCTAGTAGTTGAAGCTTGAATGCTTGATGTTGTAGTAAGTGATTATTGGCTTATATTTTTGTGGTTATACTATATATTTTGTACTAAATATTTTATATTATAAGCTAGACAAGTTATCATGTCATTCATTTATTATTCTTTATCATTTTTAATATGATATTACATTAATATATATATACTATATAAAAAAATGTATTGCCGTGTCCGCGCCGTACCCGTGTCCTATATTTTCAAAAAAAGCTGTGTCCCGTGTCCCGTGTCCGTGTCGTGTCGTGTCCGTGTCGCCGTGTCCGTGTCCGTGCATCATAGATTGAGAGGTATGATGGAGAAATATAGAGAGAATAAGGAGGATCTACATATGATATTTATTGATTTAGAGAAAGCATATGATAAAGTTCCAAGAGAGGTGCTATGGAGAGTTCTTGAAAAGAAATGAGTTAATAACGCTTATATTCAAATCATTAAAGATATGTATGCAAGAGCTATTACTTGTGTTCAAACACAAGGTGGTTTGACCAAGTATTTTCCTATTTCGGTTGGATTACATCAAGGATCAGCCTTAAGTCCATATCTTTTTTGCTTTAGTCATGGATGTTCTCACTAAACATTTGCAAGAGGATTTACCTTGGTGTGTGGTTTTTGCTGATGATATTCTTCTCATTGATAAGACTAGAGAGAGAGTTGAAGGTAAACTTGAATTATGGAGGTCAACCTTAGAGTCTAAAGGGTTTCGCTTGAGTAGATCTAAAATTGAATATATAGAGTGTAATTTTAGTAGCTATAGACCTAGTGAGGGGATTGTGACTTTGGGCGATCAAGCCATTAATAAGAGTACACGTTTTAGATATCTTGGATCTATTGTTCGGAGTGATGGTGAAATAAATGGGGATATTATCAACAAAATTCAAGTTGGATGGTTGAAGTGGAGGAATGCATCGAGCTTATTGTGCGATAGAAAAGTCCCCCTCAAACTTAAGGAAAATTTTATAAGATGGTGGTGAGACCTGCAATGCTTTATGGTGCCGAATGTTGGCCATTAAAAGAGAAGCAGAATACTAAGTTAAGTGTTGCAGAGATGAGGATGCTTAGTTGGATGAGTGGCTTGACCCATAGAGATAGGATATGAAATGAGCATATACGTGAAAAGGTTGGAGTAGCTCTAGTGGAAGATAAGATTAGAGAGAGTCGCCTTAGATGGTTTGGTCACATTAAACGGAGGCCTTTCGATGACCCGCCTAGGAAAGTTGAGGTATTAGATTAGATTTATATTAAGAAAGGTAGAGGTATAACTAAAAAGACTTAGTTAGAAATATTAAAAATGATCTTTATTTATTAGATTTAAATGATAATTTGACTTTTAACTGGATACAATGGCAAAAAAGGATTCATGTAGCCGAACCCACGTAGTGGGACAAAGGCTTGATGTTGATGTTGTTGTTGTTGTTGTTGCTGTTGTTATCTAGACATTTTTTTTATAGGAAACATCTAGGATGAATTTTTCGCTGGGTTAGAATTTATTTATAACTCAACATGTTTTAGGCTAAAAATGCAACCTTCTGGTTTTCATATGAGTGAATGCTTGTGTGATCACTTGTTTTTTTTTTTTGTTCATTTAACAGTTTAGAAGTTATTCAGGTTTTTGAGATGATTGTTGAGCCAAAGCTTCTGCAACCAACATTTGTTCTCGACTATCCAGTTGAAATATCACCACTAGCTAAACCACACCGATGGTATGTATTTTTGAATGATTCATAAAAAATATGCTTTTGGTTTGTGAATCTAGTTCCTGCTGTAATACTTTGTAGTGTTTTACTGGTTCTTTTGCTCTTCTAGAAAATTGTATTATCTCCACATGCCGTTGACTCTTCCCTTATTACTTTTTACCAGCTCCTTGCTTAGAAAATGAAAAAACTTGTCTATGCAGTTTCTATATACAAACGGGGCCTTCAACCATTGGCCCAGCCTTATGCATAGCATAGTTTGAAAGATTGGAGTATATTGGTTTGGCTCATTAAGCCTCTATAAAGATAATGTGATGGCCATACATAATAGGAGAACAAGATACTCCTGCTATGGATGATTTTGACCCATTTTGGAAATAAAACCCATCACATGAATAGTTATCCAAAGGTTAAGTGACTAGTTTTTGCAGTTCCTCCTTGGTCAATAAAATATCATATGAATAAAGTTTGCCTTCTCACTTGACTAGAAATTTGTGTTAAAAAAAAAAAAAAATTCCCAAGTATCACTTCTTCTTAAATGATGGTTTTAATATAGGCAGGGAAAGATGGAATGGTGGGATATGACACTCAAATATTGCACATAAGAACATATATCTTCAATGTTGAAAATATGCTTAATAAATATATTAGGACGTAAATATAATGCATAAGCTTTTGATTTGATTTTTTTATTAATACTGTAAGGATAATAGGCCCTTGCATGCAATTTCCTATGTGTGCTTTTATGAAGCGTTCTGGATTTATATGAATCATGACAAAGTTACCTTCATTTTACTTTTGAGTACTTCTCTTAAAAAGCTTCACACTATTTCTTATTATGCGATTCAATATACTTTCTAACCTTTTCATATAAATCATATATATGATGTACGTATGATGTGACAAAATCATAATAAGCATGAAGCAAAAAATTGATAAGATCTATAAGCTTTCTAGGTTTCAGGCTTTGAACAATTTTAGATGGTGTTATGACCATAGATTTGCATATAGTGCTATTGCATGTTGAAGGAAAATGTACATCCCAATGACCTAAACCTTTTGCAACCAGACATCTTAATAGATTACCAAGGTTTCTATTTACTATTGCAGTCTTATTATTTGTTCGATGGTGAAAGAATCATGAAAATGTATGGGTTGTACCTCAATTTCCTTAAGATTTTCTAGAAATAAGAAACAAAATTGACATCTTTATAAGATAATATGTTCTTGGTTAGTCCATGTTACCCAACTTTTTTTTTTTTAAAGAAAGTGTTGGTACATAATATGCAACAATAGTATGAGTGCATTAAACGAATTGAGTAATTTTCGAAAACTTATCCATAGCCAATATTATAATATCCTGATCACAAAGAATCCTTTATTACCCCAATACAAAATCTATATAGAAAACAACCCTAAAAGTCGAAGTGATAAGCCAAGTGTATGTACAAAAATGTTTAACTATTTTTCTCATGGCATGCATAATGTTGAATCACAATCCTAGCAATATCCTTTCTTAATGAAGGTCAGTAAAAGTTGCACACAAACAAATATATAGTCTTATCCTAACCAATGTAATCTTCCATGCCACCAGCATACATTTTTGCAAACATTAATATCATGAACAGAGGCCTGTTATCCTGCGAAAGCAATGCTTATTGCCTTTATGAGGATATCCATATCAAAATCATGAAAGTACGTGAAGGAACATATGACATATTCTTTTGATTGTGATATATGAAGTGAAAGTTAGGATGTGTCTTGTACCCATCTCATATGCTAACAAAGCTAGTCATATGAATGCATATAGAGTTTAATAGTAAGAAAACTTAGGATAATGCATCTGCTTATTTGTATATATGTTTCAGGATGTAAGTAATCCTAAACTCAATCCATTAGACATGCCTACTATTTAACTTCTTTTGAATATTTATCTATTTTAAGATCTAATTATCAGAACTTTCAAATAATTTCTTTGGTATAAAATAATGTATTCAATATCTTGATGCCTAAATATAATAAGAACAAGATCAACAATGGCAACAACAAGCTTTTATCCCACTACATGGGGTTGGTTGCATAAATTATTTTTCTTCATTGTGTTCTGTTACAAGCTAGATTCTCATTTACATCTAATAAAAAACACAATTTATAATATTTTCTAACCAAGTCTTTTTAGGTTTACCTCTATTTTCTTAACATAAGCCAAATCTAATACATTTACTCTCTTAATCGGGTTATCGAATGGCCGATGTTTTATATGGCCAAACCATATAAGATGTCTCTCTCTAATCTTATTTGCCACTAGAGCTATTCCAACCTTTTCAAGATCTAATTATGCTGCTACTATCTGCTGGATACTACACATATGTTCAATGACTAGCTTTGATCGAAAGTTCTCTCTCATTATTGGGAGGGGTAATTAACTATAGGTGCTTGCGCCTATAGGAAACTAGAAGTCGGATCATAAATTCTTCACAAAATAAGGGCGAAATCTTTGGTTAGTGTCTTATCTAAAACCCAATATGCCTTCTGAAAATTTACCATGGAACCTAAACTCGTTAAAACTCTCCTCGCCGTCAACAAAAAAGAAAGGGGCCGTGAAGAGGCCGGGATGTGAATTTTCGGAGCCAACAATTATGTATAATAATTTTTCAAGTATGGATTGTTGATTGGAGGTACGAGGGCATCCATCATTTCGGGAAAAGTTTCTTGAATTATTTATTTTTGCAACATTAGAGCTTGATTTTGTAAGTAAACTTCGATTACGATGTGCAATTGATGTGTGTATTTGATTGAAATTTGTTGCTTTAAACATTGTTGACTGTCTACTTGCTCCCCCTTGTTTGTAGATGATTACATCTGAAAAGTTTGACATGCCATATTGGTGTGGTGAGCCTAAGAGTATTCATTTTGATATTAATTTTTATTGTGAGAGGCTTTATTATAAGCCTTAAGCAAAGGTAAACCAATATGATTTAGTGAATCTCACAGTTGAATATCAGATTCCAAGTTTATAATAATGCTTGTTTGCTTGATTAAATTGAGAAATTGAATTAAAAATCATTCTTTTAATTGCAACTTCTTTGAAGTCTTCATGTAAAAGTTAATTAGGGCCAAAAGTTTTTCTAACTCCAGCCTTTGGAATGTGGGGGATCAGATTAAAAGAGCTAAACTTAACGATTTTTCCTTATAGACAGGATGATGGAATCGAGAACACGTGTTCATTCGACAAATTTATATTCAGATGAGAGACAACAACAACAATAACAATTGACCTTTATCCGACTATGTGGGGTCAGCTACATGAATTCTTTTTCTCCATTGCGTTTTATTAAGAGTCAAATTCTCATCTAAATCTAATAAAATTGTCATTACTAATATTTTATAACCAATTCTTTTTAGGTCTACTTCTACCTTTCTTAATATAAGTCAAATCTAATACATCTACTTTCCTAACCGTGTCATCGAAAAGCCGTTGTTTTATGTGACCAAACCATCTTAGGCGACTCTCTAATCTTATCTTCCACTGGAGCTACTCCAACCTTTTCACGTATATGCTCATTTCATATCCTATCTCTAATAATAATGTCACTTATCCACCTAAGCATCCTCATCTTTGCAACACTTAACTTAATATTATGCTTCTCTTTTTATGTTCAACTATCTACACCATAAAACATTGCTGGTCTTACTACCATCTTATTGAATATTCTCTTAAGTTGGAGGGGGGCTTTTCTATCACACAACAAGCCGATGAATTCTTCTATTTCAACCATCCAACTTGATTATACTAATAATATCCCCATCTTTTTCACCATCACTTTGAACAATAGACCCAAAATATCTAAAACGTGTACTCTTATTAATACCTTGATCACCCAAATTCACAATCCCCCACTGGAACTATTACTACTAAAATTACACTCCATACATTCAATTTTAGATATACTCAAACGAAAGCCTTTAGACTCGAAGTTTGACCTCCATAATTCATGTTTACCTTCAACTCCCTCTTTAGTCATATCAACAAGAAGAATAACATCAGCAAAAAGCATGCACCAGGGTACAACCTCTTGCAAATGTCTAGTGAGAACATCCATGATTAAAGCAAAAAAAATATGGGCTTAAGGCTGATCATTGATGTAATCCAACTGAAATATGAAAATACTTGGTCAAACCACCTTATATTTGAACACATGTAATAACTCCTGCATGCATATCCTTAATGACTTGAATATAAGCATTTTTAACCCCTTTCTTATGTAGAACTCTCCATAGCACTTCTTTTGAAATTTTATCATATACATTCGCCAAATTAATAAAAATCATATGTAGATCCTCCTTATTCTCTCTATACTTCTCCATCAAACCTCTCAATAGCTTCCATAGTAGACCTACTTGACATGAATCCAAATTAATTTTTAGAAACATTACTTTCACGCCACAATCTATTCTCCATAACTCTCTCCCATAATTTTAAAGTGTGAGTCATTAACTCGATTCCTCTATAATACGCACAAATTTGTGCATCACCTTTATTCTTAAAAATAGGAATCAACACACTCATTCTTCACTCATCTGACATCTTTTTAGTCTTAAAAAAAATATTTAAAAGTTTAATAATCCTATAAATTCCTTCATCTCCTAAGCATTTCCATGTCTCTATTGGAATATCATCACGTCCAATAGCTTTTCCACACTTCATTTTCTTTAATGCCTCTTTAACTTCAATTTTACTAATACGACGATAAAAACTAAGATCTGTATTTTCATTTAGGGTGCTAAGATTACTAATGTCAATCAATGTTTAAAATTGCGTATTCGGGTATTGAGGCGTTTTTCATTCGTGAGGCGAGGCGTAAGCCTCAAGGCGTTTTGAGGCGTAAGCCTCAAAATCAAAAGATTGCGTAAACATAAAATGATAAATTTTTTAAATACTAATGAGTGATTAATATAAAACATAAAAAAGCATAAGATATGAAGTGAAATCAAAATATCTCAATAATAAGACAACATGAAATATAATTAAACTCAAAATTCTATCTTTCCCAAATCTCAGTATTCTTTTCATTAACATATAATTCCAATTTCTAAAAATAAATAGCAATGACATATCACATAAGAACTCATAAATCATCAGCACTGTCATCACTAAGGGGTTCTTCATTTGAATCATCATTATGATGAACTGCTCTCTCCCCTTCCTCCTCTCCTATAGAGTCCAATGTCGGGCATTTACTTCAAGATTTATGTAAGTTTTAATATATATAGCGTGAGGCGTAAGCCTCATTCCAGTGAGGTGAGGCGGGCCTCAACCGAGTCGAGGCGCAAGCCTCATAACAAAAACTCGGGGCGTAAGCATCGAGGCATTTTTTACTGGAATTGCGTAAAGGCGGGCCTCAAGGCGAGCCTCATATTGCGCAATTTTAAACCATGATGTCAATCACATTCTCATAATCTTTATTGAAAAGTTTAGCAAAATATCTCATCTACCTTTGTTGAATATCCTCTCCGAATAAAAACAATTTTTGATCTTCATCCATAATATGCTTCACTTGAACTAAATTCTTACTACTCCAATCTCTTTGTTTAGTAAACTTTTACATATATATTTAGTCCACCTTAGTATATAATCTATTATATAAATTATTAAAAGCTAAAATCTCTACATCATATATTGCTTTTGTAGACTTCTTATGGGCCCCTTTATATCTTTCCCAATTATCAGAATTTTTACATCTAAACTAATTTTTATAACAAATCTTTTTATTTTTTATCTTTTCTTGCATATTTTTATTCCACCTTCAACTATTTTTACTATTAGTAATTTTTTCCTTTCCTACTCCATGAATATCTTATACAACATTTTTAATATCATTAACTACTTTTTCTCACATAATATTAGCTTTCTGATGTACAGACAAAATCTTAAAATCTAGAATTTTACTCTCAAAAATATTTTTTAAATACCCTCATCTAATCCTAGAACAATGATTTACTATATTTTTTATTTTCTGTCATTTCATCTTAAAGTCCAAAACTAATAAGTGATGTTGGACATAAACTTTCACTTGGAATAACTTTATAATATTTGAAATCTAGATGATCTATTTTTCTTATGAGAAAATAGCCAATTTGAGTTTTACAATACCCATTCTTATAAGTGATTAGATGCTCATCTTTTTTTTTTTTTAAATGAGATATTAGCAATCATAAAATCATTAGCTAAAGAAAAATCTAATGTTGTCTTACTATCTTCATTAGTCGCTCCAAAGTCATAGCTATAATGAATGCTTTTAAAATTATATCTCTCTCTATCAACATATCAACATGTCCATTTAAACCTTCTCCAATAAAAACTATTTCTTCAAGAGGTATCTTTTGTATTAATTCTTCTAGTTTATTTTAAAATTTTAATTTTGAACACATATTCAAACTTGTTTGAGGAGCATAAGCGCTTATAATATTAATAATTTTTGCATCAGCAATAATCTTTAAAGCTATAATTCCATCTCCAATTCTATTAATATTTACGATATTATCCTTCAAACTTTTATCTATAATCACACCCATACTATCTTTAGTATGACTTCTACCAAAATACCATATTTTAATTCCTAAACTATCAACCTCCTTAGCCTTTACTTTAACCCATTTAATTTCTTGAATGCATAGAATATTTATCTTCCTATGAATCATAATATCTATTAATTTCATTAATTTGCCTATAAGAGAACCTATATTATATGTTCATATACTAATTTTAGTTTCATGGATTAGCTTATTTGCCCACATTCGTCCATGATGTGGGAACCCTTGCCTTTTTAACATTGCATTCGAGCGTCGATACAGTGGTCCTTGCACACGTGTCGCTATATTCATGCCATACAACGTGTTGTTTTAAAAAAACATCCTAACATTAACACAATGTATTCAGATGAGAGTGTTTTTATAATAATTGAATGTTTCAAAGCAGTCATGTACATTGTGGAACATAATTTGAAATTAGTTTTTTTCTCTTAAGGCACATAGTATTTGAAATAATCATAATTTTTATTTTCGAGTAGCAAAAGTGTTGTCGAAGGATGCATTAGAGAAATTACTTTTTGATAATTTATGTGCTTTAGAAAGTACATGCTTTTCAAAGTGTTGCATGGTTTAGAAAGCATAACAATTAACTAATTTTTCCTTGTGATTTCACACATTATTTTTAAATTGTGCATATTCAATTGTTTTTATGAATGTATCTGTGTTAAAATGCCCTCAACTTTTCATTTCAAAGTCATTATTGTTCTCATTTTATCTACTTGTACTCATGTGTTTTTAGATCTGTTTTTGATAGTTGCAAATTAGAATCTATTGCTTTCTATAAAGACCTATAGGCTTTTTTTTGCAATCAGTCAGTATTTTTTCAGTGGACCCTAGAGTGAATTTTTTTTAGCCTGTAAATATAAGCTCCCATTTGTCATTCTATTTCACTTTTAGTCCATGGTTATGGGAGTCACTCTTAGGTGTTTGAAATAAGATCATCATCTTGGTTGAAGTTTGAAAGATTTTACTTGTGAGGTTTGGAGTGGTTGGAGAGATTGGTGAAGACAAGTTTAGAAATTGCTAGTTGCGTGCAAGTTCGGGTGATTGGAGAGTCATTACTGATGTTGGGATTTTCGGACAGCTTGAAGGTGAAATGTGCCAACAAGATTGGGTTTCAGCTGTCAACAGGTGTAGGAAAGAAGCGGATTGTGGGCTATCAGAGAGGTAGACTGGTTGTGTAAGAGAGTGGAGGTTGTTTGATAAGTTGGTGGGGAGCTGCATGAGTGAGGAGGCAGCGGTTTTGATGAGCAGTGGGTAAAAGCGTGTCATGCTTAAGGGTTTCTGAGAGAGGATGAGGGGAGCTGTGAGCATTTGTGAAAAAGATAAAAATGGCATGGATGTTTAAGAGACAGCGCTAGCAGGCATCCCATGAAGTTGTGCTATAGCTCCTAAGAGAGGTGTGGGAGGTATGAAAACTTTTGATTTTTAATTTTTTTTTAATGATTTTATAGTGTGTGTATTTCACAAGGTGGTTTGACCAAGTATTTTTCAATTTCTATTGGATTACATTATGGATCAGCGTTAAGCCCCATTTCTTTTTTGCTTTACTAATTAAGGATGTTTTAACTAGACATTTGCAAAAGGATTTGCTCTAGTGTATGCTTTTTGCTAATGATATACTATTGGTTGGTAAGACTACAGAGGGAGTTGAATGAAAAGTTAATTTTTGGAGGTCAACCTTAGAGTCTAAAAATTTTCATTTGAATAGATCTAAAATCGAATACATGGAGCATAATTTTAATAGTAATATATCTAGTGGGGAGATTATGACTTTGGGTAATCAAATCATTAAAAAGAGTACATATTTTAAATATCTTGGTTCTATCGTTCAAAGCAATGGTGAAATTTATTGGAATATTATTAGTAGAATTTAAGTTGGATGGTTGAAGTGGAAGAATGCATCAAGCATGTTGTGTGATAGAAGTGTACCTGCAAACTTAAAGGAATAATTCTATATGATGGTGGTGATACCTACATTTCTCTATTGTGCAGAATGTTGGCCATGTTGCAATCTAGGATCTCTAGCTTGTTATTTTGATGATAACAAATATTATTGATTGAATTTTTTTTAATTATCCTAGCAGATATATATTGGATATTATTTTTGTTTGTGCACACTAATATTTCATGTACAACATACACCGCTCAAGATTACTGAAGACTCAAGTTTGGGTAGAATAGGATATCACTAAAAAAAGTCTGTAATCTTAACTTTCTTATATTTTCTATTTCTTAAGTTTTGGCCATGTAAGGGTGTATGCAAAAATTGGTAACCATGCACACATAAGGGGGTGTGAGGAAAATTTAAGAAGTAAATTTTTTAAACTAATCGCACCATACGATTACAATCATACTGTACGATCAGTTATATGAAAAAGAAGGCTAACAACTAATTGAATCATTAATGTTAATGTACTAATCATATTGTATGATGTAGATCATACTGTACGATTTGAGAAATCATAGCCGCGACATAAATATAGTGAGAATTTTAAAAAATGAATTTTGAACTAATCATACTGTACAATATTTGAAAACTTAAATTATCCCCTGTAATTAGTAATGCCTTTTGTTGGCCTTCCTCTCGTATTACTATTTTTGGAGCTTATATTCCTTGACCTTCTTCTAAGGTCAGATTTGATACTCATCATATCTAAAATTCTCATAGAGGCAAAATGCTTGATATATAAAATAATGTTACTTAGTAAAAAAGCTTTTAATTGTCAAAACTTTTACAGAGATGCTCTGAACGCTCATAAGAAGGAAAGGGAGTCTTTCTACCCGAACATAATATCATTAGTTTGAAGCGTTCATGCACATGGACTTGTTGAATGGTATTTTGTGTGTAGGATGCCTTGTTAATCTGCCAGAAACCATTTTGTTTCTTGTTTTTAATTTTGATGAAAAAAAAAAAAAATCCTTTGGAGTTTTAGGGCTTCTCTTGGACACTTCTTAGTATATCATGAACTTGTGTTGGACATGCATTACATCTGCATTATGAAGCTTTAAATGATGTCTATTATTTGTCTTGTTTTATTTAGAAGTCCTAGAACATCATGAAACTAGAAAGTGGGCCCAGAGAAATGATTAATTTGCCTCTTTTGTAACATGGAAGTCTGATATTTGAGTTATAGAAATGATAGGGAGCAAGATAGTGTTTTATGTTTCGAACATCAACCTGTCCTTAGATTCTATATTAATGGGAGCTTCATGTGTTGGGTATAACCTTTTTAGATTGTGAGGAGAGTTGTGATCATACATGTATAATCTACCGTCTATTAAATTTGTCAAGCCAGGGCTTTGAAATATTTAAAGATTTGTGTGTAGCTGATGTCTTTGCCTTAATTTTTAAATAGTTGTATTGAGATGTTGTTGTGGGCTCCAAAAATTCGGCCCCCGACCTCCGCCTGACGGTTGCTTTTCTTTGGTGAGGCAGTTTTAACGGATTAAGTTTCAGGGTAAATTTTGGAAGGCAGATGGGTTTGTAGATTAGACGCTACCCAGAGATTTCGTCCTCATTTTGCGAGGACTTTATGATCTGAGTTCTCGTTTCCTATAGGCGTAAGCCCCTATAGTTAATTACCCCTCCCGATCACAAGAGAGAACTTTCGATTAAGGCTAGTCGTCGATCATATACGTAGTATCTGGCATATAGTAGCATCATGGGTATAAGTATGTGGAAATTGAAAATGTTTGATATTTAAAATTGGAAATTTCACCATCTTGCACTTAAAGCTGATGTGGGTGAATGGATGATAGACCCGATCAAGATTCCATGGTTGCGTCGTCCCAGGCCATCGTGATCCTTGGTCTGCTTAGTTAGAGGAGGTAGTCAACCCAACCTGACAGAAGGATACTTGTCAGCAGCCATGGGTTGCTTCGTCCAAGGGAACCTTGTAGACTTGGGTTGAATATTTGCCTAAGGGATACATTTGAATCCACCTTAGCTAACAGAGGGCTTTGTACCCTATCGATCATACCCTATTGATTCATATCTCAAGGATTTGCTGCCACTAAGGGGCGTATTGGTTCTGGTCATAACCGGTATTTCGTGGTGCCATTGGCTGCAAAATCACTCGGTCCAGAGGGCCCCGGGTCATAACCATTTATCCTGCAGTGTCATTTGGTGGCAAAATCACCTGTTAGAGGATACATACCACGTCCTTAATAGCAGGAGATTGTTTGAGAATGGATCATAGTGATATTTTCGACTAAGCAGTAGCTCCATGTGAGTTGAAGTAAATTTTAATTTGTCCGTCTCGGCAAATTGTTACGGAGGGTAGATGGATTTTACTTTAAATGATTTGATGGTTGATTTCAAATTTAAATATCTTAGACTTTGATGATTTTTCAGGATTTTTGGATTTTGGGTGGCATTGGAAAGTGTTTGAGTCACCCCTCCGGTTGAGATAAACATTCAACGCGGCTATCATCGGGGTGAAAGGGGTTATTTTTCTTTGTTGATTGAAACCTGTCGACTATTAATTTGCGGACAGAGGATCGAGTTTCGTAGTCTTTATGCCTTTATTAGTGAATTCTATTGATTATAGGCCTTGAAGGCCTAATATGAATGTATGAAAATAAATATATCGATTGCTACAGCTGTATATTCATTTGATGGTTCGAACTCTGTCGACTTCTACTGATCCGCATATAAGGATCATGTTCAAACATGAATTCACTTATTAACCCGCACAACATCTCTAGACGTCACGTGTGTACCCATAACACGCTCGCCGAGGCCCATGCGGGTGTTTGAGGGCATTTTATAATTAAACCCTGTCGACTCCTTTTTACCTGCTTAGGAGGATCGGGCTTAAATTTGTTGACCCGCGTATCATCCCTAGACATCACGTGTGTACTAATAACACGCTTGTCGGGGCCCATGCGAGTTCTTGATTATAAATCTCTTTTTAGTGAACCTATGTGTGTACAAACTACAATGCATGTGCTTGGGTATTTTGAGATAGTTTAATTATGTAGCTAACTGCCATTTGAATGCGCACAACATTCTATTTGAGGGTTTGAACACGCCTTCTGTCAACTTGTATGAGTGTTGTGGATCCGGTGGCATGTTGTAGCAGCTTTTGGATCAGTTGTTTGCTGCTTTGTAAAGGTAGACTGTCGTGCACCACTTGTTTCTTTCTGCAGGTGGATTGTAGTGCACTAACGAATCTCCTGCTTTTGCTTGTAGATATTGCATTCATCACAAACTTCTATGATGGCTCGTAGATAATACTTTACATGAGAGGCTTCCTACGATGGTTCGTAGGTATTTAAATGTGCTGCAAACCATCTACTTCTACCTGTGAGTAGACATTGTAGTGATTGATGGCACCTCGCATTGCATAGGAGAAATGTACGTGATAATCATTACTAAAATAATTGTTGCAACCCTTGATATGGTCGGAATAGTGGATATATTCTCAATTTGTAGTTGTGAACTTAGGCCACCATACTTCGTATTAATCTTTAACAGCACATCTGTCATACATTGATCGTTAACTTCGGTAGGCGCAATACAATGTATGTTGACACCTGCTTGAATACATCCAGATGTATCATGTTGTTACTTCCACTGTATCTCGAATCCCTTTGGCTACATCTTACATGCTGAGCATGGGACAGGTCTCTTGTAGTGTTATTGAACTCTTCTACCTGTAGGGGATTGACATGTCTTTTCTTGGGGTTCAATCACCATTGATGATAAAGATATTATTATATTCCTTCATCCTTGCCTCTTAACGAATTCACTGTATGTAGGTTGTATTCATTATCATTATTTCTCGTAAATTATTGTGCTAATTTATTTGTCGTTCGGCATTAGCAATAAAGAAACTATCTTCTTTATGACTCTTTTGCTTCACTTGTGTACATGTCGTACCCTTCGCATGTTGTAGGTAAACTACTATGTATATGACAAATCTCTACAATTGCTTGTGGATGCTCATTCAGTTGTTCATAGGTACTCATATATGTATTGGATTCGTGATTCTTGTTTACATGTGAACTGCAGGGTCATATCACATTCACTGTGCGTTATCCCTATGTCGTAGAGAACCAATGTATTCATTTGTACATGTGCTAGCATTGGTTGTTGGATAGATTATGCTCCTCACATATTACCAATACTGGCACTACTTATTACGATCATATGCTCATTTGTAAGCATAATATGAGATGGATGTTTCAAGCCAAATGTCATCGTTCTAGAGTTTCATGTCATGACTTATAATCATGTCACACCTTTCTTCAATTTCACCATTGCTTGTGAGCAAGTTGTATTTGCAACATCATTGTCCACTACTAGTTATTGTTTACTTGCATTTGATCTTTTTTCTTTGATGTTTCTTCTTGGAGATGGTGACTTGTTGGTGATAAGGATGTAGTAGCTTCCTTGTCCACCATGAATATATATTTAAATCTCAATGTTTACTTGAATGTATTTGAGAAATCAAAGTTATCATTTGATTTTGATGTTTGCATCTTGATAATGTATCTCTTAATCGAGGGTCTAGTTCATCATCATTTGCTCAAGCTTGATTTAAGTTTGATTTTATATTCAAGACATGGTTTGTTGAGGCTCAAGTTTGAGTTCATTGTAGACTCAAATCAAATCTGTACTTGAGTCTAAATCTTTCAAATCATGTTCAAATTATTTAATTTTCAATTCAAATCAAAATTTGAGTCCTGGTTTGAATCCGACTTTGAATTTGAGTTCATTTCAAGTTCCATGTCATCGTGAGCTTAGTTCTGTAAAGTTCACCCAAGCTCAAGTTTATTTCAAGTCTTCTTTGGTCCATTTCAAGTCCTTACTTGAGTTCAAATTATGTTCTCATTTCAATTTTATTTTAATTAAGTTCAAAATTAGTCATTTGCATTTTGTCCACAAGTTCAAGTATAAGTCCCCTGCTTTTCTTCGGTATCTGTTCCAAAAGAAAAGCAATTGTTTTCTCACAAGCGGGTACTTATAGGTATCCCCACTTTGTAGTACGCATAGCACCGGGTTCTCATCCCACCACGCTAAGAAAAGCGTGTATAGACAATTTTTCGGTATGCCACGAACTCCGAAAAAGGGATTTTTGGTGATCACCTGATTCGTCGAGAGCACCGCGAAGAATTTCTTCCCATCACGCTAAGAAAAGCGTGTATAAGTGATCGTTTTGTCGCGTTGCAAGGGTCGAAAGCAGGTTCTCGGAGTTTTTAGGATTAAAAGGTTATACGAGATGAGGAAAGTGAAGCTCTTTTTCTTTTTAATATAATTAATTGTAATTAATGATAGTTAATTAAAATTGATAATCAATTAATTATAATTAACCTAGTTATTCAAAATTAATTGTGATTATCATTAATTAAGAATAATTAATTTATATTTAACTGTTGACCTGCAATGAAATAAAAAAAAAATAGATGATCGCATGTACCTGTCCGGCCACGAACATCATCGTGCTCGCCATCCTTCGCACGACCCGTCGTTTCTCTCCACGTCATTCGCACGATCTTGCGTCGTTAAAAGACCGCGAGAACGAAGTCATCGGGCTGCTCTCCGATGCTCCTCTCTCTGTCGCTCTCGATCTCCCTCTCGCTCTCTCACGGTTTAACTCCCTTCCGCCGCTTCTCCCTCCTCCGGGGACGTCCGACGTAGCTCATTCGACGACTTTCCCTTTCGGTCGGATCGGAAGGTGCGACACTTTGATCGGAAGCGACGACGTGAGCTCGCTGGTTCGAAAGTTATATATTTTGATCGGAAGCAATACGGAAGTCCGCTTGCTGTGAAGGTACTTTCTACCGTTTCTAGGCTTCTTCGGCTTCCACATTACCGTTCGACTTTGCTCCGACGAACTTCCCTTTTAATTGGATCGGAAGCTCGACATTTTGATTGGAAGTAAAAACGGGAACTCGCTTGCTGTAAGGGTAACTCTCTACCTTTCGTGTCCCTCTCCGGCCTTCGTCCCCGTCGGATCCCGCTCCTTCGACGACCTTCCCTTGGTGCCGGATCGGAACCAAAGCGGAGCTCGCCGCTGTAAAGGTAACTTCATCCCTTTCGCACGCTAGTTCGGCCAAATCCCATAAATTCGCCTGATTAGAGATATTTTTTTAATATATATATATATAATAATAATAAAATTAATTATTATTAATTAATTTATATTAATTAGTTGTAATTAGTATAATTTAATAATTAATTATAATTAATTCAAAAAAAAGGAAAAGAAGTGAAGGCCTCTCCATCCTCGATTCACGAGCCTCCCCGCCGGTCTTCAAGGTATAAATTTCTAACTTAAATTCTGTCCTCGACGTGCTTAATGCACTGGTGGAACTTTTATACGCGCTCTTATAACACGGTGAGGGGGAATCCAGTGCAACGAGTGCGACGAGGCGAGTAAGTGGTGAGGGCAAGAAATATAGGGAGCCTCCTCGCCCACACAAAATGAGAAGAGCAACCCGAACACCCGCTAACACACTAAAATAGAAGAATGGACTAAAGATGAGAAAGAACAAACTCTTACATTTCAAATCTAATACCGACTTAGAAATTAGAAACAAAATTACAACAACTTACAAACTTTGACAAATTAAAAGACTCCCTAAAGTTGCCTCACTTTGAGAAGAAGGATACAGATGGAGTGGCACTTGCGGAGAGACAAAAGAGATTAGAAGCTGAGACGAAAGGTTTGAAAGAGCTCACAATATTTCCGGAGGGGATGAGAAAGAATACGGACAAAGCTCGCAAGCTTATCCAAGCAAACCCGCAGGTTATAGCTTTTCCAAAAATCACATTTCATTCACTATTCAAAACATTACAAATCCCCCATATATATAGGTATGAAAGGGAATATCAAAAGACACAACATTAATTTGCACAAGAACCTAAGCACCATGAGCACGGAAATCCCCCCCATGCATCATGGAAAACAGTCCAAACCCAGGAACCGAAGCAGCAGCCGTGGGAGACAAGGAGGCCGCATGGAACCAAGGCGCCACAGCCACGGGAAACATCCCAGGCTCGGAAAACCAACAGCCGGCCTGAATTCCAAGGGGCAAAGGCACAAAAAAACTAAAGCCCATGGTGGAAGCCAAGGAGCCACGCATGGGAAAACCAAACAATTTTCTTGGGATTCCAAAAGCCCTTTTAGAAACCCAAGAGACAACTTAAATGAAGATATTAAAACTATAATAAAAAGTACATTAAATAAAAGATAACTATGAATTAAAACTTAGCTAATAATGAGCTAACCCTTAGTTTAATAAATGAACTAAAGATCAGCTCATAAATGAGCTAAAATTTTAGCTCAATTTTGATTGAGCTTCTAAACTCGAGGGAGGCCTAAAATTGATTTATTTTGGACATGGGTTAACCCCCCCCCTTTGCCTACATCAGATTCTCCCCTTCTTGAAGAACTCATCTTTCGATGAGTTAGTTTTGGGTTCTCTTGAGGAGGTGCATACTGTTCATCCAGCTCTTTGATTTTGTCTTCAAATTTCTTCAAAATTTCTTGTTCCTTTTCGAATTGTTGTTGTAAATATCTTTTTCACTTCTCGAATTTTTGATCACATAGGAACATGTGATAATGAAACTTGTATAGACGGTCTTGAAGTGGATCAGTAGAATCGCCTTCTGTAGGAATCCATCTGTCCAACGGGAGTGAGACGTCAGGATTATTTGAATTGATTTCCTCGTATGAATCCATATTTTTGTTGTTTTCAATTTTTTTATTGACTAACTCAAAAAAGACTCAAAAACTATAAATATAAACTTAGACTCACAATACGACTCTCGACAAACTAAACTAAAACTCTTGACAAGACTTGACTTGACAAAACAAAACTTGACAAACTCAAAAACCTATGACTTCCTAACTTGCTCTGATACCAAATTGGTGGGGACAAGAAATATAGGGAGCGTATACCCCTCGCCCACACAAAATGAGAAGAGCAACCCGAACACCCGCTAACACACTAAAATATAAGAATGACTAAAGATGAGGAAGAACAAACTCTTACATTTCAAATCTAAGATCGACATAGAAATTAGAAACAAAATTACAACGACTTATAAATTTTGACAAATTAAAAGACACCCGAAAGTTGCTTCACTTTGAGAAGAAGGATACAGATGGAGTGGCACTTGCGGAAAGACGAAAGAGATTAGAAGCCGAGACGAAAGGTTAGAAAGAGCTCGCAAGATTTCCGGAGGGGATGAGAAAGAAGATGGACAAAGCTTGCAAGCTTATTCAAGCAAACCCGCAGGTTATAGCTTTTCCAAAAATCACATTTCATTCACTATTCAAAACATTATAAATCCCATATATATATAGGTATAAAAGGGAATATCAAAAGACACATAACATTAATTTGCACAAGAACCTAAGCACCATGAGCATGGAAATCCCCCAATGCATCACGAAAAATAGCCCAAACCCCAAGGAACCGAAGCAGCAGCCGCGGGAGACAAGGGGGCCGCACGGAATCAAGGCGCCACAGCCACGGGAAACATCCCAGGCTCGGAAAACTAGCAGCCGGCCGGAATTCCAAGGGGCAAAGGCACAAAAAAACTAAAGCCAATGGTGGAAGCCGAGGCACACATGGGAAAACCAAACAATTTTTTTGGGATTCCAAAAGCCCTTTTGGAAATCCAAGAGACAACTTAAATGAAGATATTAAAACTATAATAAAAAGTATATTAAATAAAAGATAACTATGAACTAAAACTTAGCTAATAATGAGCTAACCCTTAGTTAAATAAATGAACTAAAGACCAGCTCATAAATGAGCTAAAATTTCAGCTCAGTTTTGATTGAGCTTGTAAACTCGAGGGAGGCTCAAAATTGATTTATTTTTAACATGAGTTGACTCCCCCTTTGTCTACATCAGTAAGCCCTATACACGCTCTTGTAGCGTGGTGGGGACAGTCCTCGACCTCGACATTAGCACCGCCAACGACTGCTACACAAGGTATAATGTTCCAAATCCTATTTTCGACGTTTGTGCCGGACCGAAGAATCACATATACGTGCTCTTTTAGCACAGTAGGAGGGAGCCCGGTGCGACGCATATGGCGAAGTGGGTAAGCCCTATATACACTCTTGTAGCGTAGTGGGGAGAGTCACTGATGTTCTTGTACGGGTACTATTGAAGGCCCCATACACGCTCTTGTAGCGTGATGGGATGAAAAGATGTACGGCCGCGGTGTCTGAGGACACTTATCATACACGCTCGAGTAGCGTGGTGGGAAGGCCCAGCTCCCTTACATTTCCCCTAAACGGGGGATATGCCGGAGTGCTGTCAAAATTTTCATTTAAGTACACAATACTTGAATAATTTGAAGACATCATTTGAGCAGTAATGCGAAGGACAACAGAGAACTCGTACTTGAACTGAAAGCATGGAACTTGAACCAAATATGTAGAGGACTTGTACGAATGACAGGGGACTTGGACTTGAACTAAACTATAAGAAATGGAATCCCAAATCCTAAAATTCACAATCAAGATCAAAATTCAAATGCCAAATAACAATCTAATGCATTCAAACAAATACAAGCAAATAAGCAGGGGACTCGTAGCAAAACAAGACCTCGATGCATACAAGCTAGAACAGTAATCCATTCACAATATCTGAACAATCACAAACAAATCTCAATTATCAAATCCTATGAACGCATGAGACAAAATACATAGGGGATCATGATGAATGCAACAGACTCCTACAACGGTCCCTACAAGGTCAATGCACTATGTTTGTAAGCAACAACAGACAATTGCAAAGTGTACGAGTACTACCTATATGTAGCAATCAAAGATCTGTCCCTGTAAACAAATACATTCAATAACCACCTTAGATTAGTGAAAGGTGGATATGATGTAGGAACAATGGCTCTCTTACGAACACTTCTAGGAGGTCGTAATGAATACAATAGGTCCTTTGTAAATACACACGAGCTGCTTGTGGATAACAACAGTGGGTATATCGTAAGTACAATGAACCCCTATGGAAACAAGTGCAGATATCACCTACGACAGCGGTGATTAAGATACTGCAAAGTATGTTGGGTTCGAGACAACTCGATGTACGAAAAATGACACATGGCAGAATGGAAGAGATGTTTGAATAAATTAGAACTAAACTTCCTAGTGTTTCAAAGTTTCTTCTTAGTCCTATACTTAGAAAGAAAACAGTCATGATATACACAAACACCGGAAGTAACAAGTCTACGATATTAAAGAGCTTGAAAGAAATTCTCTTCAAATAAGTGATCATTAATTCCAAAGCATAAAAAGACCTCCCTGGTGAAAGAGAAAGGGGAGTCAACATCAAGATGATGAGATACCTCATAACATCCAGATATATCGCCACCGGATTTGCAACACTTATACAAGCAGACAGAAGGCGTCTACAATCTACAACGCACCGCCATCGGATCTGCAACACTTATACAAGCAAACAGAAGGCGTCAACAATCTACAACGCACCGCCACTGGATCCATAATACTTTTACTAGCGGACATAAGGAGTGTAGAAGTCTCAAATGAAATATTGTGGGTTCAAATGATAATTACATGCACAACAAAAATATTTCAAAATGCCCCTATACGTGCACCATAATTTGTATACACATAGGTACACTAAAGGGGTAAATGCAATCACGACCCGCATGGGCCCCGGCGAGCGTGTTATTAGTACACATGTGACACCTAGGGATGTTGCGCGGGTCGATAAGTGAATTCAAGTTCGAACATGATCCTTATTTGCGGATCAATAGGAGTCAACAAGGTTCGAACCTTCAAAAATACACGGTAGTAGGGACCGATGTATTTGTTTTAATACATTCATATTAGGCCGTAAAGGCCTATAACAATGAGAATTCACTATTAAATGCATAAAACCCGTGAAACCCGATCCCCTATCGACAAATTGATAGGGTCGACACAGTTTAATCAAATAAAAATGATCCCAAACACCTCGATGATGGCCGCGTTGAACAGAAAATCTCAACCGGAGGGATCCATTACAAATAATTTCAAATGCCATCCAAATACCCAAAATCCAAATCTCCAAAATCATCTGAAATCATAGATATTTAAAAAATGAAAATCAACCATCCAACCACTTAAAGCAAAATCCATCCACCCTCCGCAACAGTTTGCCGAGGTGGACAAATTCAAATATAACTTCAGCTCACAAAGAGCCAAATGCTTAGTCGAAAATATCACTAGGATTCATTCTCAAATAGTCTCATGCCAGTAAGGACGTAGTACGTGTCCTTTAACCGGCGGTATTGCCGCGAAATGGCACCGCATGATAAATGGTTATGACCCGAGTGCCCTTTGAACTGAGTGATTTTGCCTCCAAATGGCACCACGAAATATCATTTATGGCCATAGCCAATACGCTCCTTAGTGGCATCAAATCCTTGAGATATGTATCAATAGGGTATGATCGATAGGGCACAAAGCCCTATGTTAGCTAAGGAGGATTCAAATTTGTCCCCTTAAACAAATATTCACCCTAGGTCTACAAGGTACCCTTTTACGAAGCAACCCATGGCTGCTGACAAGGATCCTTCTATCAGGTTGGGTCGACTACCTCCTCTGACTAAGTAGACCAGGAACCACGATGGCCCGAGACGACGAAACCATGGGATCTTGATCGGGTCTATCATCCATTCCCCCACCATCTGATTTAAGTGCAAGATGGTGAAATTTCTATTTTAAATATCAAATTTTTCAAACATCCAAACATTTCCAAATCCAAACCCACGCTGCTACTATATGCCAGATAACACGTATTTTCTACGTATCTGATTGACAATTAGCCTTAATCGAAAGTTCTCTCTCGTGATCGGGATGGGTAATTAACTATAAGGGCTTGCACCTATAGGAAAATGAGGGCGAAATCTCTGGGTAGTGTCTTATCTACAAACACATCTGCCTTCCAAAATTTATCCTGAAACTTATTTATTTAAAACTACCTCGCCAAAAGAAAAAAAGCAAACAAACAGTAGTGTGTGGAGGCCGGGGCTGAATTTTCGGAGTCCACATTAACTTAAATTAATTATAATTGATTATCATTAATAATAATTAATTAATTAAAAATAAAAAATAATTTTAATTAACCTTAATTAATTTTGATTAATTATTATTATTAATAATTAAAATTTAAAAATTAATTAATTTATAATTAACTTAGATTAATTATAATTAATTATAATTGATTATAATTAATATCAATTATATAAAATTAATAATAATTAATTGCAATTAATATCAATGAATTGGAATTAATTTATAATTATCTTTAAATAATTATTATTAGCTATAATCAATATTAATTAACTATGTTTTAATTACAATTAATAAATATATTATCGGGCTATAGGATTCATGCAAGATTTGGCATAAGATTAATGTGGGATTTGAGCTAATTTTTTGCTAAATCTTATCGGATTGGATTTGATCAACCCGTAAATCTCACAGTGGAATAAATCCTCTATTTCCCCCTTTAAAGCTGGGCAAATTTATAGGATTTAGTCGAAGTAGCATGTGGAAGGGTAGAAGGATCATTACCTTCACTATAGTGTGCTCCCGTTCTTGCTTCCAATCAAAATGTCGGAACTTCCGAACCGAACAGGAAGGGATAGTCATCGATGGAGTGAGGTTGGCCTGCAGGTAGGTCGTCTCTCCCCCTCTCTATCTCACTCTCTCTCTTTTTCTCTCTCTCGGCTTGTGAATAGGGGAAGGGCGACAGGATGCGGTTCGAAACAACGACGAGAGCTCTCAGTTGGGGCTTCGTTTGGGCTTGGAGATCGGGATAGGAAGTGGAATCAGAAGATCAGAATAGGCTAAGGGTATCGATCTTTGCGAATGGAAGCAATGACAGGAGCTCTGATGGTTTGGTTGGAGCTCGATGGTGTGTGTGTAAGAGGCCTGAAGGCTTCATTCGTTCGGTATTTAACGATGAGAAAGTGTCTAGGTGGCACACGATTCTGACAGCTTTCCTGGGAAGAGACGCAAGGAGCGGCATGTTGCGGATCAATGGTTTATGATTTTGATGATAACAAACATTCTTATTTCTATACGACTGCCTTATGTACTGACATTTCAGGTTCACATGATCGGACTGTAATTTGGAACCAGCTTAAGATTGGGTAGACTAGGTCTGAGTCAGTTTGTACACTTTTTCCTTTCTTTAGTCTATTGTATTTGTTATGGCTCCTGATATTTTGTAACGTATAAAAGTTTCCGACTGTTCCCTAGAGTTTACTGTTTTTGGTAACATCGTCCTGGACGATATTTATATCGACCGGGACGATCTGTTCAAAAGCAGAAACCCTAATTATGGCATCCTCATTAAAGCAGCCGTCATTATGCAAAACACATCATTCTGAACGATTTTGTATCGACCAGGACGATATGCTCAATTCTTAAAGAATCTGCCGTCAGATCTAATTAGAAATAACCTATTTTTGGACATCGTCCAGGTGGATCATCCAGGACTATAAAATATCGTCCAGGACGATCCAGGTCAAATTTTCCAAAATTTCTCTGGAATTTAAGGAAAGCAATTATGACTTGATTTCACGATCAAATTGGCCTGGACGATCGCCAAATCGTCCTGGCCGATGTACTGGACGATTGGACACCGGATATCTATTTTTCAGGGCGATGTTCAGGACGATATTCCACGACTTGTTCTGATCGTCTAGGACGATATATTATCGTCCTGGACGATATGAACAAACTTTTTCTGATCGTCTCAAATCGTCCTGGCTGATTGGGCTTAAATTGCACTGATCGTACATGACGATATTAGTATCGTCCTGGTCTCCTGGATGATAATGTCGGCATCTTGCATTAATGAGCTCATTTTGAGATCTTCTATTTAAGTTATGACATGACACTTTGTAAATGTCTTTGGCAGCCATTGTAGCTTCGTTCTTGTGGGGGAAACTTGAAGAGAGAGCTTGGAAGGGAGTGAGGAAAGGGTGGAGTTTGTAGAGGGAGAAGATCCTGTGAGGGGGACTCAAGGGAATGTGGAGGGGGATCCACACGGTTGCTCCGGCAAGCTCGCACCTGAATACCGTTGGATTCAAGGCTTGTCTCGAGGGTAATTCACCAAAGAAGATGATCTCTTTGGTGTCAAAAAACCCGGCGACTCCGCCACACCGGGGAAAGGTGGAAGTGATTTTGTAAGGGCTTCTCCGCCTAGCTGTGGGGGCTAAAGGAGAGACACTTGTTTTAGTGCAATACTTGAAGGATGCCTCTAAGGAGTGGACGTAGGTCAAGATTTGAACGAACCACTATAAATCCGGTGTGTTCTTTCTTATTATTTTCTTCCGCACTTTTATTTCTGTGGTGATTTTGGTTTGAGTTTCATCTTTTGTTTTAAAGTTATCCAATTCACCTCTCTCTTTGTTAGCCTTGGGCCAGTTCATAAGCGCGTAACATCCTTAACAAACTTTTAAGTGTCATCAGAGCACTTTCTAGTGTCATCTGAGCACTTTCAAGTGGTATCAGAGCATGATTCATAAAATAAGTTTTTAAAAGCTTTTGAATTTTCGATCCATGGCTAATCGTAATGTTGCGGAAGGTTATTCAATCACCAGACCTCCTTTATTTGAAAATATGTCATTTGATTTTTGAAAAACTCGCATGTCTATTTTCTTGCAATCGATTGATTTTCATATGTGGCATATGATTTTAACTGGTTATTCATCACCGTCACGTATTATTAATGGAGTTAAAACTGATATTCCTTTTAATCAATGGAATAAGGAAGAACAACTAAATGCTCAACTGAATGCAAAATCTTTAAATTGCTTTTTCTGTGCTTTAAATTCTGAAGATTTCATGTTAATATTCACTTGCACTACTGGTAAGGAAGTTTGGGATAAACTACATACCATATACGAAGGCACGAATGAAATCAAGCAATCCAAGTTGAATTTGTTAATGCATGATTTTGAATTATTTTCCATGAAACCTTATGAAACGATCTTAGACATGTATACCATATTTATTCAAATTGTAAACTCATTACATGTTTTAGGAAAAGAATTTTCAAATTTTAAAAAAGTTAACAAAATTCTTCATTGCTTACTGGATAATTTTAATGCCAAAGTAGTTACTATTTGTGAATCAAAAGATTTGAATGATTATTCTATTGATAATTTGATTGGCTCACTCATTGCCTATGAGCAAGGTTTGGGTCAAAGATTTTGGGATGCAGGTGAAACGATTATTCTAAAACCTGAAGATACATAAAGAGATAGCTTAGTTGGTGACGAATGCAATAACTTGACAAGCAAATCACAAAGCTCACCAAAGCATAAGCAAAAGTGGAAAAAAGGTAAAAGTGGTAAGGATGTCCATATTTCTTCTGATATTATTTGCTTTCGATGCAGGAAGCCTGGACATATGAAAAATCAGTGCCCTAATTTAAGAATTCTTCTTACGAAAGAAAAGGATAAGGCGAAGCAAAATTTAAACTGGGGAAATAATGAAAGGCAAAAAATCTCATGGGCAGATCTGGTTTCTGAAACATCGGACCAGGAGAGAGATAATGGTTAAAAGCCTTTCGTGTTTTTGTGTTGTGTTTTTATGTCTTTTTTTATTTTGTATTTTTATTTTGTTTATTCTTTGAAATTTTTGTTTTCGCTAAAGTTTTTCTCTGATCAACACACATTCACATTTCTAAAATTGAAAAATCTATTTCCTGTTTTTTCTTGAAATCCTTAGTAAATTGTGTTTGACTTCTCTAAAACAGTCAAAGGAAACTCATGTTTTTTATTGTCAAATTCTATTTCCTAAAAGAGGTTATCCTACTTTTTATTTAAAATCTTTTTCATCTATTAAATTGGTTTTTGAATCTAAATTTTTAATCTCCTAACATTTTATTTATCGCATAGAAATCTTTTGCAAGCTGCTGAATCTACATCATAATTTTCTTAATCAAGAATTTTGTTTTTGTCAATAATATGGGTTTATTTTTGGTTTTTAAGATTTCAGAAAGGTATCATATTCAAAAAATTGGCCAATGATGGCAAAAATAAAAGATGCGCAAAGACGCCAAATTGAAAAAAAAAATAGAATACGCAAAATGTATCAAAAGATGTGCAGTGCGCCAACTAATTGTCATGAGGCATAAATTAAGCCCACAAAGTTTAATGCGTACCATTCTTGTACTTCTTAAAAGCTTAA
The DNA here is from genome assembly GCA_019514585.1 of Dendrobium officinale. Taxonomy (NCBI): domain Eukaryota; kingdom Viridiplantae; phylum Streptophyta; class Magnoliopsida; order Asparagales; family Orchidaceae; genus Dendrobium; species Dendrobium officinale. Next base: position 36,616,131 of record CM033691.1, on the reverse strand, counting down.
GAAAACCCTTGATACTTTCGATACTTGAGTTTGAAAATCTTGATTCTTGATTCAACAATTCGTGCATTGATCTTCTATTATATATATTTTATGGAATGAATTTTTGAAAAATGATTGTTTCTTTCTCTAATTTATTACTTGATTTAGATATTGAATTAAAAAGTTTTTTTGCCTTTTTAAAGAACTTGAGTTTGGATTATCAAATTCTGAATTTCTAACCTTTTTTGGGCTATGCATTGTCAATACAATTCTACTAAGTTTTTGATTAAAACCTATGATGCACGGACACGGACACGGCGACACGGACACGACACGACACGGACACGGGACACGGCATTTTTTAAAAATATAGGACATGGGTGCGGCGTGGACACGGCATAATAATTTTAAATATAATATATATAAATTAAGGTAAAATGGAAGTAATAAATGCTTTAAAATGCACTGGTAAAATGGAAGTAATAAATGCTTAAAAAATGTCTCAAACTCATTTCAATAAAAACATAAATCTCTCTCACAATAAAACCACTATTTCAAAATGCAAGAACAACCTACAAAACCAAAAGCAAAAGCAAGAAAAACATGTGGATTCATCCAATTCCTACAGCAAGAAAATCATGTTGTTATCTTTTAAGTTTCTTTAGCTTTAATTGCAATGCACATTTATTACAGAAGGTTTTGTTATGTGACTTGTGTCCTTTCTAATTTCTAAGCAGTTAACACATTGTATTTCAAACATGTATTTTTTTTTTTTAACATTAATGATGAGAACTTGAGAAGTCTCAGTACAATGAATAACTTGAGAAGTCTCATGTATTCTGGGATCACTCCTTCATGTGGTCAAAGCCAAAACGAGCTACTAATTTTGATGTTAAGAAATTATCCTAACATAAGTACATAACACTTATGATAAATGAACACATAAATATTTCTAACATAACACTTATGAATTCACGATTTCAGTTCTCTTTTGTATTGCTAAAAACTTAAACAAGATTGGGATTTAATTTAGGTAAAACAAGAATAATCGCATATCCTATAAACTAGGGTTTCATTTAGGGTTTTTTTCAAAACCCAAAACAATCAAAGTAATTTCAGAAAAAATTAACACGCTCTTGTGAACACAAATCTATATGATAAATGAGAAAAAAATTGAGAGAAATGACGAATGGCGAAAAAAATTCTAGGTCAAACTTACAGAGAAATGACGAATGACGAATGGCAGCAAAAAATTCTAGATCCGAAATCTGGATCGGCTGCTCGGGAAGGTCGGAAGAAGCCTGCTCGGGACGCTCGGACGGTCGGAAGCAGGAGGCGACGGTGCGGGCTGGAGCGTCGATCGGCTGCGCGACTCCTCTGCTCGGGACGGCTGGAAGCTCGCGTGCTCAGGACGGCTGGAAGCTCCGCCTGCTCGGGACGGCAGCGACTCCCTCGACGGGATTAGCGACTCCGCCTGCTCGGGACGATGGCTGCGCGATCTCGCTCGAATGAATTAACCGGATTAGGGTAAGGGCTTATTAGGTGTTCTTTTTGTTTTTTTTTTTTTTTAATATGAAATAACCGGACACGCGTGTTAAATTTTTTTTTTTAAAACAGGACACACCTAGAACGTGTCGGACACGTGTCCGTGCCGTGTCGGGCTCGTGTCCGTGTCCGACACGTGTCCGACACTGCATTGCCTCTTAAAACGAAGTGTCGGTGCATCATAGATTAAAACCAAGAGGTAAATTTCCCATTTTAAGATTATTTTTTTTCACTAAATCAAGGAATGTTTTTCTCTTTTGTTCGTTTTGTTTTTTGTTTGTGCCTCCTCTCTTTTTGATAATGTCAAAAGGGGAGAACGTAATGTTGAATTTCTCTTATTTTTTATCTCCCCTATTTTTTATCTCCCCTATTTTTTAAAAGGGTTTATTCTAGTGAGGGGGAGATTAGGAGAAATTGTTTTTTTTTTTTAAATTCAAATTGAATTGTTTGCCATCATCAAAAAGGGGGAGAATGTTGCGGATCAATGGTTTATGATTTTGATGATAGCAAACATTCTTATTTCTATACGACTGCCTTATGTACTGACATTTCAGGTTCACATGATCGGACTGCAATTTGGAACCAGCTCAAGATTGGGTAGATTTGGTCTGAGTCAGTTTGTACACTTTTTCCTTTCTTTAGTCTATTGTATTTGTTGCGGCTCCTGATGTTTTGTAATGTATAAGAGTTTCTGACTGTTCCCTAGAGTTTACTGTATTTGGTAACATCGTCTTGGACGAGATTTATATTGGTCGGGACGATCTGTTCAAAAGCAGAAACCCTAATTAGGGCATCCTCATTAAAGCAGCCCTCATTATGCAAAACACATTGTCCTGGACGATTTTTTATCGGCCAGGACGATAGGCTCAATTCAGAAAAAATCTGCCGCCAGATCTAATTAGAAATAACCTATTTTTGGACATCGTCCAGGTGGATCGTCCAGGACTATAAAATATCGTCCAGGACGATCCAGTTCAATTTTTCCAAAATTTCTCTGAAATTTAAGGAAAGCAATTATGACTTGATTTCACGATCAAATTGGCCTGGACGATCGCCAAATCGTCCTGGCCGATGTGCTGGACGATTGGACACCGGATAGCTATTTTTCAGGGCGATGTTCAGGACAATATTCCACGACTTGTTCTGATTGTCCAGGACGATATATTATCGTCCTGGACGATATGAACAAACTTCTTCTGATCGTCTCAAATCGTCCCGGCTGATTGGGCTTAAATTGCACTGATCGTACATGACGATATTAGTATCGTCCTGGACGATAATGTCGGCATCTTGTATTAATGTGCTCATTTTGAGATCTTCTATTTAAGTTATGACATGACACTTTGTAAGTGTCTTTGACAGCCATTGTAGCTTCGTTCTTGTGGGGGAAACTTGAAGAGAGAGCTTGAAAGGGAGTGAGGAAAGGGTGGAGTTTGTAGAGGGAGAAGATCCTGTGAGGGGGGACTCAAGGGAGTGTGGAGGGGGATCCACACGGTTGCTCCGGCAAGCTCGCACCTGAATACAGTCGGATTCAAGGCTTGTCTCGAGGGAAGTTCACCAAAGAAGAAGATCTCTTTGGTGTCAAAGGACCCAGCGACTCCGCCGCACCGGGGAAGGTGGAAGTGATTTTTTAAGGGCTTCTCCGCCTAGCTGTGGGGCCTAAAGGAGAGACTTATTTTAGTGCAATACTTGGAGGGTGCCTCCAAGGAGTGGACGTAGGTCAAGATTTGACCGAACCACTATAAATCTGGTGTGTTCTTTCTTATTATTTTCTTCCGCACTTTTATTTCTGTGGTGATTTTGGTTTGAGTTTCATCTTTGGTTTTAAAGTTATCCAATTCACCTCTCTCTTTGTTAGCCTTGGGCCAGTTCATAAGGGCTTAACATCCCTAACGAACTTTCAAGTGTTATCAGAGCATTTTCTAGTGTCATCTGAGCACTTTCACGGCATCAGCGTAGAACAGTGTACCGTAGCGGGATTTCTGGCTGAATTCGCGGGATCTCGACAGATACGAGGTATCTTTGCCTTCTTTTGTTTGTTCTTTATCTAGAGGTTAACAGTTGTGTTCGTGTTCCCATTGTGCCCCCCTATGTTTGAGGCTTGATATTTTGGTCAATGTGATCTTTATGACTTGTTCTGTGTTTCTTTATGTGGTTAAATTTACATGTATATGAAGACTTGTTAGCAGTCCTGCAACTCCAGTATGTCCTAAACGAAGAGATGTGCATGTATGTTGCCCTCCTGTGTTCTTACACGATATGTTTGAAGCTTGGTATTTTCATTGAGATCTTTATGACTTTCATCCAAGAAACATAAAGGCATCTTGGTATTTTCATTAAGAACATTTTGACATTCATCCAAGATACAGGAAGGCATGCTTTCAATTTAATTTCTGTTTAATTTCTCTGAAATTTCTGTTAGGCTGGTGGTTTATATTAAATTTTTTGTAGGTGTCCAGGCTTAGTTGAGCGGTTTGAGCTTTTCATTTATGGCCGGGAGCTTGCAAATTCATTTTCCGAACTGACAGATCCCATTGATCAGGTATAATTTGCCATATTTCTTTTCTTGATGGTAACTTATTTTTTCTGTTGCCATTTATGTTCCCCTCAATTTAAATCCAGGTCTTAATAATCTGTTGTTGTTAGCTTTGAATTATCAAACATCTTGTGCACTGCAAGAAATACCATAATATTAGAGGATTTTATCAGTCCATTTTTTTTAAGCAAAATACTGAGATTTTGATTGCCTTAATGAGGCTGGCATTATGTCTTCAAATCCATATTCATATGCTTTCTTATAAATTTATTAATTCATCTTAAATACATATTCATTTGCATACAGTGTTATTCATGCTCTATCAGTTGGATGGTTTATTTTCAAAAATGATCTAAAGATATTTACTTCACCTGTAGTCTTAGACTCTTATGCCTCATTTGTGTTTTTGCTTAATGTTATAGAAACTTCGCCTTCTGGGGCAAATAGAACAACATAATGAAAAGCGAGCAGCATTTGCTGAACAGAAACGAGCGAATGATGATTATTCATATGATGTCTCTCTTGATGAAGACTTCATAACTGCGTTAGAGTATGGCATGCCTCCAGCTTCAGGAATGGTATTATTTTCATCTATATTTACTCCAATTTTCCCTTAGTGCATTTATTATTTTGCTTGATCCTCTTTGCATTTATTGAAATATCTATAACTATTAGGTTGCCACCGCTTTATTGATTAGTTATTATTGCTGCATAGTTTTACTACATCCTTTTACTCTTTTAAACTCTGCTCAAATTTTTTGTTAGTTCAGATCTTTTTCATTGCAAAGATTCATTTTTAGTTTATTAGCCATTGCACTGGGACATTCAACTTTTCGTCTAGTTCTTTTTTTCTTCCTGTAAAAAAAAAACCCGAGCGCTGGCATTGTTCTTTCGCTTCTCATGGATCAATTGATTATTAATAGAACCTTTCTCGTTTGTTCCTATAATCTATACCAATAAGAAACATTAAAGCTAGTTCAACATCATAAAATTTCCTCTGCTACAGATAAGTAATGCATTAGAACATCTTTCTTATTTGTTTGTCAGGCTCTATCAAATCCCCATTTAATATTCCTTTCAAGATTTGTATTTGACGTTATTAACTTTAGTTCAACTTCTCAAACAATATCTACAAACGAGCATATGTGCGGTGAGTTGAGAACAATCAAAATAAAAAGATAAGCTGTTAATCTTCATGTATTAAGAGCTATGGATGGATTGAGTTTCATTCTGGCTAATGAGTGCAAACTCCTTTTCTATTCACTGCAATAAATACATCCATGTGAGTTAATTTCTCTTTTCATACAAGCATAGGAACCGTTATATAAATCCAATTTAAGCCAGGTGATCCCGTGGTGGTCAAATAAAGTATTTTATTCCTTTTTCATCTTCAAAAACTTAAGGGTTGAGCTATTTTGATCAATCTAAATGATTGAGACTAAACCTCAAAATATAGGTTCAATAAGTCTAAAGACTAAATCTCGAAACTTTTATATGCTCATAAACCTAAATGTCAAGCTACTTCAATCAATCTAAAAGATTGAGACTGAGTATCAAAATATAGGTTCAACAAGTCTAAAGACAGAACCTTCAAAATTTTAGTTGCTCATAAACCTAAAGGTCTAGTTACTTCAATCAGTCTAAAAGATTGAGAGTAAGCGTTAAATATGGGTTCAACAAATATAAAAGTTGAACCTTCCAAATATTACCTGCACATAAACCTAAGGGTTGACCTACCTTGATAACCTAAAAATCAAATCTCAATTCAAGAAGACAACAACAACAACATCATGCCTTTATCCCAGATACATAAATCATTTCTCTCCATTGTGTCATGTTAAGAATCAAATTTTCATTTAAATCTAATAAGGAAATTTCATTTCTAATATTTTCAAATCAATTCAACCACAATATAAAATAAAATAAGAAATATTATTATTAAACAAGTATATGTATACTCTCTAGAAAGGATGTTGGACAAGCTATCGATGCTTTGACTGAATGTTATTTATATGCTTCCATACCCTTGTGGGTCAACCCCTATTGAAAGTGGGAGAGATCGGTCTATTATCATAGTGGTGCAAAGAAGTCTCGACATCTGCGTATTATTAACCATATAAAAAAAGAAGAGGGAATAAAAGAAAAGAGAGGAAAAAATACATAAATATAGAAAAAGGGGAGATAATAAGTAATATATATATATATATATATATATATATATATATATATATATATATATATATATATATATATATATATATGTAAAAAAAAAATACATACCAAGACCACGATGTCCATAAAGAAGTTTAGGGCTTCGCTTCCTTATCCTATCATGAACTCTTGATGATTCCCCATGTATTGGAGTGAAATCTTGAGGCGCTAAATAAGATCCTCTAACTCCTACTATATGTTTGAATCCCCGATTCATAAAAAGAAGAGGAATATGATGAATTCAGGACAATATAAATGTCCAATAGCATTTTGAGCGTCCATATGTGTAATATAAAAATAAGCTTCTGTACCGAGATGAAGGCAGGCCCAAGTCTTGGAAGATGCCCCAATGTAATGGTCATCTCATTCGGACATGAATTCCCCTCTCCTTTGTTGACCAGCCTGTTCACGGCTTAGAAGATCATAATCTGTATGAACGCATTCTTCATAAGGATAACATAAGATGGGAAAGTCCGATATAATTTGTAAATCAGACAATGTAATGGTCATCTCATTCGGACCAATCCAGCACATATTCATAATGTTGTCCCAATGCTCTACTATACCCTGGATCCATGAAGTCGACAAGTGGCTATAATCAAACATAGAAGCATATATGGCTTGATAAACCCCCGCTCGTCTGAGTATCTTGTGATACACCGTGAACACATAACATGCCCAATAAATATAATCACTCCGTGCTCAAAGGAGAGTGCCAAACATGGGATCATAATTCTGCTCCTCAACCTCATGACATAATAAATGACAACTCATAAGACAAATGATACATGTACTATATGCGTAATTTGTTATTGGTTTAAGGACATCTTAATCGTCATAGCTCAAATCATCAACAATCTTTTCTAAAGAACCACCATCACTATGCCATAATTTTAGAGTAATAATCTAGGATGCAGGATCATGTCCTACCATAATATCTGAATCAAAAGCAACCATGTGAGAAGAAAGAATGAAGGGCCCATCATAAATATCTATCAGCTAGTATTTCTCAGTGCCAAGATAAGCGATCTCAAATAGGAGGCGACTGAGAAAAATCACATCCGCCAATCTCCCTCCAAATATGCTCTTCTATGGGTTCGGTGGGGTGCATTGAATGAGGCTTGATCCATACTCTGTTTAAAATTGCGCAATAAGAGGTGCGCCTCTGCGCAATTCGTCCAAAAACCGCCTCGAAGCTTACGCAATTCCATCCCTGGCACAGGCGTACGCCTCACATGGACTGAGGCGCGCCTCAAAGGCGCAATTGCGCAATTCTTAGTGAGGCGTACGCCTCATGGGAATGGATCCACCCACTTAAAATGAATGTTTTTTTCTCCTTAAACCCGCACAACAGCAGCTCCTCCCGAATTTTTCCTACCTGCATGGCTCCAGTTCGCGAAACAGAGAGCTCCCGCACGGTCCTTACCCGCCAGCTTCCCTTCCCGCCACTTCTCCCGCCGGCGCCGCCTCTCTCCGGCGAAGTTGAAACTTCCGGCCGCCCTCTAGGAGTACTTCACATTGGATTTTAGGTTTTTTTTTAGTTTAGGGTTAGATTTTTCAAGTGTAAGAAAATCTAGGGTTTATGTTTTTTTTTTATTGTAAGAAAAACCCTTAATTTCACATTTACGCAATTCTGTGTCCGTGAGGCTTACGCCTCAGACCGCCTTGAGGCTTACGCCTCGCCTCACGGACGAAAACCGCCTCGAGGCTTAATTACGCAATTTTAAACCTTGGATCCATATAAACATCTTGGACTAATAAAAAGATGGAGAAATTTAAAGGAAATAAAGAGGAAAAAGGAGGTTCTCGCTAGATATTTGCAAAAGGTTGTACCTTGGGATATGCTTTTTACTGATGATATTCTTATTTTTGATAATACTAGAGAGTGAGTTGACTGTAAACTTGAATTACAGAGGTCAACCTTAGTGTCTAAAGGTTTTTGTTTCAGTAGATCTAAAATCGAATATATGAAGTGCAATTTTAGTATAATAAATCTAGTGGAAGGATTGTGACCTTGGTCGATAAAGTCATTTCTAAGAGTTCACATTTTTGTAAGGTTGGGTCTATTGTTTAAAGTGATGGTGAAATAGAAGGGGATATTATTAGTAGAATTCAAGTTGGATGGTTGAAGTGGAGGAATGCATCAGGCTTGTGTGATAGAAAAGTCGGTCTTAAACTTAAGGGAAAATTTTATAAGATGGTGGTGAGACTTATAATGCTTTATGTTGCTGAATGTTGGCCATTAAAAGAGAAGCATAATATTAAGTTAAGTGTTAAAGAGGTGAGGATGCTTAGGTGGATGAGTGGCTTTACTCTTAGATATATGATACGAAACGAGTGTATACGTGAAAAGGTTGGAGTAGCTCCAGTGAAAGATAAGATTAAAGAGATTTGCCTTATATGGTTTTATCACTTAAAACGACGCCCTTCCAATGTCCTATTAGGAGAGTGGATTTATTAGATTTTACTTATGTTAAGAATGGTAGATGCAGACCTGTGGGCTCCGAAAATGCGAGCCCCTGCCTCTTCACAGACCCCTTTCATTCTTTTTCAGGCCGTCAAGGAGAGTTTTAACATGTAAGTTTCGAGGCAAATTTTCTAAAGGCATATTGGGTTTGTCGATAAGTCACTACCCAGTGATTGCCTCATTTTGTGATGACTTTATGATATGAGTTTTGGTTTCCTATAGGCACAAGCCGCTATAGTTAATTACCCATCCCGATAACGTGTGAGAACTTTCGATTAAGGCTAGTCATCAAACATATATAAAGTATCTGACGTATAGTAGTAACATGATTTGGTATTTGAGATTTTATATTTAAAATTGAAAATTTCACCATCTTGTGCTTAAAGCGGATGGTGGGGAGAATGTCATGATACTATGGTTCCGTTGTCTCGGGCGATCGTGATTTCCTGTCTACTTAGTTTGAGGAGATAGTCAACTCAACCTGACAGAAGGATTCTTGTCGGCAGCCATGGCTTGCTTCGTCCAAGGATGTCTTGTAGACCTGGGGTGAATATTTGATTATTTATCTGAGGGGATAAATTTGAATGCACCTTAGCTGACAAAGGGCTTTGTGCCTTATCGATCACATTCTATTGATTCATACCTCAAGTATTTAACGCAATTTGGGAGCATGCAGGGTCTAACCATGATTGCAATATAATAATGTCATTTTGTGACAAAACCACTTGGTCAGAGGGTCACGGTCATAACCATTTAGTGGTGAAACCATCGGTGTGGTACCATTTAACGGTGAAACCCCTGGTTAGAAGAAACATGCTTCGTCTTTGTTGGCAAGAGACGGATTGAGAATGAATCCTAGTGATATTCCCGATCAGATATTAACTCTTTATGAGTTGAAGTGATTTTCAAATTTGTTCACCTCGACAAACTGTTGCAGAGGGTAGATAGATTTTGCTTTAAGTGTTTGATGATTTATTTTATTTTTAAATATCTTAAATTTTAGTATCTTTCGAATTTTAAATTTTCATAAACATTTGGAGACATTATAGATATTTGTGTTCCTTTCGAGTGAAATAAACATTCAACATAGTTATCATCGGGGTTTTTATGTGTTATTTTATTTTTTTAACCATGTTGACACTATCTATTTTGTTGGTAGAGAATCTAGTTTGAATTTGAATTCATTTCTTAACTTGTGTAGTATCCTTAGACATCACGTGTGTACCTATAATACACTCGTCGGGGCCTATGCGGGTATATACTGTTACATGTATTTTATATATTGCATTTTTATGATTGTTATACATATGTAGTTGTATACAACGCATATACATGTATCACGTATATTGGCCTATGCACTTTACATTTTGCATTTGCACACTATATAGTTGCAGTGTACGACATTTTTGTATGTAGATAGAATATTGCATGATATTACTTGAATAAAATTCTCTGCATCTAGCAAATACATGCAAGAGGACACTCTGCTGTGCATGTAAGACATATCTGCATGTAAATGCAATATTAAATGTTATGCTTGAATGAAATCCTTTGCATCCTACAAATGTATGTAAGTGGTCACTTTAAAATGTAATTATAATGTCAAATGACACATTTGAATGAAAACATTTGCATCCTACCAATTCAAGCAGGGGGTTATTTTGAATTGTGATTGTAATGTCAAATGACATGTTGGAATGCAACCATGTGTATATCACAGATGCATGCAATAGGTCATTTTGAATTATGATTGTAGTGTCAAATGACATATTGGAATGAAACCCTCTGCATATCGTAAATGCACGCATGTTATGAGATGCATAAGAATGCGCATTTTAATTCATGAGAGGGGTGTTTTGCATTTTTTGAAGTACCTAACTATGCATGTAGCTATTACTTGCGATGATTTCAGGACTTTATTTTGGGCTTTTTGGATGCGTTCTATCTGCTTGTACGAATGTCACAGATCTAGTTTCGTGACGCATCAGCATAACGCGTTGTACATTTACGTAGCATGTATGTACGAGGGGCATTTTAAAGTATTTCACACTAATCAATTTTGCGGGCAATTATCGTTTGAATGTGCTCAACATTCTATCTAGAAGCTTATAGACACATTCTATCTTCCTATATAAGTGTTGTTGATTCGATTGTGTGGCGTTGCTCTTCAGTGGTATGAGGTTTTTACTATTGATTTCCTGCTTTTGCTTACAAATGAATTATAGTGTTGCATCCATAATAGCTATGAGATAATTAATTGTTCTGATGCGAGCGCCATATTCTTATCCTTTGAGAGATCATATCCACAAATCATCCAATCCTTACTCAGGCTAGATGAGGACATCCAGGTTACATGATGTCGTTTTGTGATAGATGATGTATCATAATCTAATGAGACCAAAGGCTCGGCTGATATGTGATAGAGACCACTTGAATATTCCAAGTGATTCCTATCGGATCTTCGCCAAAACACAATTATTTCGCTGTTTTCAATAGAAAATAGCCACCAAACAATGGAAAAACTGAGAAAATAGGGAGAAAACGTTGGGAAAACAATAGTAACAATTGTATTCCACTAGTAGACAAACAAAACCAAAGCAAGATACAATGTTCTTCAATTCGAGAGGAAGAACAACTCTCCAACAATCTCCGGCAACGCCAAGAGCCCAAGCAAGAAAACCTAGAAGACGAAACTCATTTAAAATCAAGATGATACCCTAATCCCCTCATAACTCCCTATTAAAACAATCTAATTCAAATTAAAAGCAAAAGGACTACTCTACCCTTCCTTCTTCCTCCAAAAACACTTAACCCATGTTTGAATTGCAAGTGGACCCCACTCCCTGGCTCCCTCTCTCTTCCGCCCGGCCCTGTGTCCGCCTCCTGTAGAACTGGACCGGCTGGGCCGGTCCAGGTTGAGCCGGTCCAAGCTGGACCGGCATAACATTACCCCCCTCCCAAAGTACCACCTTGTCCTCAAGGTGGAAGGCAGGAAACTGCACTGCAATCCTCTCCAATGGCTCCCATGTGGCCTCATAATCTGGGAGGCCGCTCCACCTAATTTTCACTTCCTTTTCCCCCTTTTCATTGATGCGCACTCCTTCTACCGCTAGAGGCTCCAGTGTCACTTCCATGTCTTCCCTCAATGTGCTGGGCAGCTCTGGGCTTACTGCATACTCCCCCACCACTTTCCTCAACTGTGATACATGAAAAACGGGGTGTATTCTGGCTGTTGGAGGAAGCCTCAATCTGTATGCCACCTCCCCGATTTTCTACTCCACTTCGAAAGGGCCAAAATATCTCGCTGCTAGCTTCTCATTTCTCCTTTAGCCTATAGTCCTCTGTCTGTAAGGTCGGAGCTTCAAGTAGACCTTGTCTCCCACTCCAAACTGTATATCCCTCCTTTTACTGTCCGCCTGTTTCTTCATAATCTGTTGGGCTCTGAGAAGATGCCTCTTGAGCTCGTCCAACACTTGATCTCTTTCCTTCAAGTGCTGATCCACTGCAGATACAGGAGTACTCCTATGGCTGTAGTGTACCAGGTGTGGGGGGTCTCTTCCATATAACACCTTAAAAGGTGTCATCTTGGTAGCCGAGTGATAGGAGGTGTTGTACCAGTATTCTGCCCAGGCCAGCCATTTTGCCCACTGCTTCGGTGTCTCAGACACAAAGCATCTCAAGTATGTCTCCAAGCTTCTATTCACCACCTCTGTCTGCCCATCAGTCTGTGGATGATATGCTGTGCTCCTCTTCAATACTGTGCCCTGCATCCTAAATAACTCCCTCCAAAAATGGCTCAGGAACACCTTGTCCCTATCAGAAACAATAGACTCAGGTACCCCATGCAGGCGGACTATCTCTCTCACAAAAGCTTTTGCTACTGATACTGCAGTGTATGGGTGTCTCTAGGGAATGAAATGAGCATATTTGCTCAATCTGTCAACCACTACAAATATGACCGTGTACCCTTCTGATTTTGGAAGCCCATCAATAAAATCCATAGTAATCTCTTCCCAAACCTTCTCTGGTAGGGCCAGAGGCTGTAGTAATCCCCCTGGTGCCATCGTCATGTACTTGTTCCGCTGGCAGGTGTCACACTTAGCCACCATCTCCTCTATGTCTTTCCTCATCCCTTTCCAGTACAATTCAGCAGCAATTCGGCTATAAGTTTTCTGCACTCCTGAATGCCCGCCTATGGCACTCCCATGAAACTCCTGTAGTAGTTGGGGAATATGAATGGAAGACCTAGGGATCACACTCCTTCCCTGATAGTACAGTCTTTCTCCCACCACTGAATAGCCTGGGTGGCTGTTCTCATCTGATAGCACCTCTTCTTTAATTCTCCTTAGCTCCTCATTCTGGATGCTCTCCTCTTTGATGGCTCCCCAATCTATCAGAACAGGTACTGATACCGCCATCCCCTGGAACTCCTCCATACAGCGTGATAAGGCATCCATTGCCTTATTCTCTAGCCCTGGCCAATAGTGGATCTCAAAATCATATCCCAACAGCTTGGATAACCACCTCTGATGCTCTTCTGTGACCATCCTCTGCTCCAACAAGTACTTCAGGCTTCTCTGATCAGTTCTGACAATAAAGTGTCTGCCTAATAAATAAGGTCTCCACTTTTGGATGGCCAATACAATAGCCATCATCTCTCTCATATACTGACTTCAGCCTAGCCCGGGATGACAGTATCTGACTGAAGTAAGCTATGGCTCTATGGTTCTGCATCAACACTGCTCCCAATCCATAGCCTGAAGCATCTGTCTCCAACACAAACACCTGATTGAAGTCTGGCAGAGCAAGCACTGGCACCGTCGTCATGGCCTTCTTCAGCTTCTCAAAAGCCTCAGAAGCTGCTTCCCCCCATACAAAATTATCCTTCTTCAGCAGCTCTGTCAGTGGTCCTGCTATGGTGCTGTATCCTCTCACGAACCTCCTGTAGTAGCCGGTCAGTCCCAAAAATCCTCTGAGCCCCTTCAAGGTCTTGGGTTGAGGCCAGGCCAGCATTGCCTCTATCTTGGACTGATCCGCAGCCACTCCCTCCTGGGATATCACGTGTCCCAGATACTCCACTTGTGCCTGAGCAAAGTCGCACTTCTTGAAATTATCCTTCAGCTGATGCTCCCTCAGCACCCCTAACACCACTCTTAGGTGCTCCAGGTGTTCCTCCTCAGTCTTGGAATGTGGCTGGTGCATTGGTGAGGCCAAAATGCATCACCAGAAATTCGTAGTGGCCCTCATGAGTCCTGAAGGCTGTCTTCTGCACATCTTCTTTCCTCATCCTGATCTGATGATAGCCTGACTTCAGATCAATTTTGGTGAACAAAGCAGCTCCATGCAGCTCATCCATCAACTCGTCAATAATAGGGATGGGAAACTTATCAGGCACTGTCTCTTTGTTGAGAGCTCTGTAGTCAACACAGAACCTCCAACTCCCATCCTTCTTTTTCACCAGCAGAACTGGGCTAGAGAAAGGGCTCATACTGGGCTGAATGATCCCCCCTTCTAGCATTTCCCCCACCAATTTCTCAATCTCATCTTTTTGCACCTGAGGGTATCTGTAAGGTCTCACACTGATAGGGGAGACTCCCTCTTTCAGGATGATCTGATGCTCCCGCTCTCTGTCAGGTGGGAGTCCCACCGGAGGTTGGAACACATCCTCGAACTCCTGTAGAAAGGGCTGAACCAACGCAGGAATGGGTTTTTCTTCCCCCTCCTGTTGATCCTCCAAGCTCTGTAACTCCACCAGGAAACCTCCTCCTTCCTCATGGATAATTTTCACCATCGACCTGAGTGACACTCCAGCTCTGGACAAACCTGGTTCCCCCCTCAGCTTCACCCTCTTGCCTTCTACCATCAGTTCCATCACCATGGTTCCCCAGTTCACCTTGGTTTCACCCAAGGTCTGTAGCCATTTCATGCCCAAAATGACATCGGTGCTACCCAACCTCAGGGGTAGGAAATCCTCCACCACCCTGATCTCCTGTAGGCTCATCTCCACTCCCTTGCAGATCCCCGTGCTAGACTCAATCTTTCCTGTCCCCATCATCACCCCATAACTGCCTGTCTCAGTAGGCTCTATCCCCAGCTCCTCCGCCACCTGGGTGGATATGAAATTGTGGGTTGCCCCACTATCGATCAGTACTACTACCTCCCTCCCATGGATCTTCCCCTTCACTTTCATGGTATGGCTAGGAGTGAATCCCATCACAGAATTGAGGGATACCTCGGCCACCTCCAACTGAGGGTCACTCTGTTCCTCATCAGAGTCATCACCCTCCTCAGGCGCCTCGTCTATATAGACGGTGAGAGCCCGAAGAGCGTGATCCTTGCATCTGTGCTCTGGAACAAACTTCTCCTCACATCTGAAACAAAGGCCCTTGGCCCTCTTCTCCTGCATCTCCTCCTTAGTCAATTTCTTTAAGCTTCCTGCAGTTCTAGTCACCCCGCTCTTCTCCTTTCCACTCTCTCTAGGGACACTAGTGCTTGGCCCTTTTGGAGCCAAGTAAGTGGTAGTTGTCCTGGTGGGACCTCCCGAGTGGTTGTTCCGCCAACTTCGAGCGTTGGTCTTCTGGTTCTCCACCAGCTGGGCCAACTCCATTGCCTCCCTCAGGTCTCTCGGTCTCATGACCTTCACCGCATCCCTAATTTCTGGCTTGAGCCCCTTCATAAAGTTCCCCCCCAACGTGTTGTTTGATAAGCCCTCCATGTCGCCCACCAGACTCTCGAATTTCTTTCTGTATTCCTCCACTGTCCCCTCCTGAGTGAGGGCATAGAACTGCTCAGAGATCTCCCATGGGCTGCCCCCCCCCCTGAACCTCTCTCTAATGGCCTCCTTGAAATCCCTCCACGTTCTCACCGGATCCCACTTATCCATGTACTTGAACCAGGCAAAAGCCGCCCCTTCCAAGCACATGCTAACAGCCATCAATCTCTCCTCCTCCATAAGGCCATTCACTGCAAAGTACCTTTCCACCTTGTGGATCCACTCATCCACATTTCCCTCTTCGAAGACAGGCATTTTCAGCTTCCTGGCCCTCGTGTCAATTCCGTATGCTCTGTTCCCCCCATGGCCTCCTCTGTCCCAAGCTATGGGATCTTCCCAAGTTCCTCTTTCTCCATATCGGGGCTCATCCTCCCTCCTTGGCCGCCGGTAGCCATCTTCCCCTCGTGCCCCGCCATGGTGGTTATAGATCCCCCACGGCCGGTCCACTGGGTCGGGCCTCCGACGTCGCCAATCATCTCCTCTTCCTTCCCGGAAATCTCCCCTTCTGTCATGTTCTTCTCGCCTAAAGGACTCCTGAGGTGGCATCCTCCCGTTGCTGTTAAGCAGTTCCAGCTCCTCTTCCTCTTCTGGATTCACCTTCTCCTTACTCCTGCTCCCACTACCTTCTCCTCTTTCCTCCGCCGGCACCGCCCGAGCTTGCCCCTCCAACAACTTCTTCATCATTTCCTCCAAAGCCATGAATTTCCCTTCCACATTTTCACTAAATGTGGCCATCTTCTCTTCCAGATCCGCCTTAAGTTGACCCATCTCGGTCTCCAAGACTTCTACCCGCTTAGATGTCATGGGAACCAACGAGATGCCTCCGGATCCGCAAGAAAAAACTTCCGGACAGCAAGAATCTCCCTCCAAACAGTCAAAAACTGCTGTTTTCAGGGGAAAACAGCCTCCGACCACCCAAAATCTGCAAAATTCTGCAGCGAAACAGTGGAAAAACAGCCCTCCACCGTCCGGATCTTGCTCTGATACCAATTTGATAGAGACCACTTGAATATTCCAAGTGATTCCTATCGGATCTTCGCCAAAACACAATTATTCCGCTGTTTTCAATAGAAAACAGCCACCAAACAATGGAAAAACTGAGAAAATAGGGAGAAAACGTTGGGAAAACAATAGTAACAATTGTATTCCACTAGTAGACAAACAAAACCAAAGCAAGATACAATGTTCTTCAATTCGAGAGGAAGAACAACTCTCCAACAATCTCCGGCAACGCCAAGAGCCCAAGCAAGAAAACCTAGAAGACGAAACTCATTTAAAATCAAGATGATACCCTAATCCCCTCATAACTCCCTATTAAAACAATCTAATTCAAATTAAAAGCAAAAGGACTACTCTACCCTTCCTTCTCCCTCCAAAAACACTTAACCCATGTTTGAATTGCAAGTGGACCCCACTCCCTGGCTCCCTCTCTCTTCCGCCCGGCCCTGTGTCCGCCTCCTGTAGAACTGGACCGGCTGGGCCGGTCCAGGTTGAGCCGGTCCAAGCTGGACCGGCATAACAATATGCTATTAGATTTCCTCGTCTCCACTTTGTCACAGGGAGTCTCCTCGAAGCATGAGCAAGAAAAAGCACAAGATAATTTTTAGCACAACTATTAATTTTTATAATACAACACTCTAAACCCCATAGCCGCCATAAATGTTTTTAAAATTTTATACCATTCTATCAATATGTGCATTTAAATCTCTAATAAAAATTATTTGTTCAAGAGGTATCCTTTTTATTAATTTGTTTAAATCATTTCAAAATTTTAATTTTGAGCACAACTATTAATATTTATAATATTATTCTCCAAAATTTTATCTATAATCTCACTTGCATTATTTCTAGTAGGACTCAAACCTGATGCCATAGTTTAAATCCTAAATTATCAAAAAAATTAGCTTTTTTCTCGACCCATTTAGTTTTCTTAATATATAGAATATTTATCTTCTTATAAAATCATAATTTCTAATAATTCTATAACTTTGCCTGTAAGTGAACATATATTTCAAATTTTCTTCATAATTCTAATTTAATGGACTAGTTTCTTTGCCTACATCGCCCATGATATGAGAAACCTTGCTTATTTAATATTGTTAGGAATTGGTGCAGTGACTCTTGCACAGTTTTTATTGTATTTGGCCAACATGTCACTTCCAGGGAATGCCCTAGTATTTACGTATTGTATTAAATGATTCATGTTATTTAAAAATATATATTAGTTAATATGTTCATTTTCTTTGCAATTCATTCAAAATATATTTAACTCAAAAACTAATTAGTAAGTTTGGAAGGAATGGTTTGTTGTTGTAAGAATAAAAAAGTTGGGCGAAAAATTACAATATCTATTACCACTTATTTGAAAACTTGGACACGAGTATAAAGTGAAATAGGGGTGAATCTCGTCGTCGTTGGAGTTCTTGGTGCGACAATGATGAAGGTCTGGCAGATCAGAGTCGTGAATGTTCATGTATTTACTAAGTCTTGTCGTCCTAGGATCTTGTCGACTTTGGGGATCCTCATCGCTAATGATCCTTTGAACTGTAGCGATTGCGAGAATCTAGTGTTCTTGTCATCACGTCCTCTATGGATAACCCTAGTTGAACGCGATGCGGGATTGCTAGATGATAGATCGGGATATATGTAGGGGAATGGGAGAGCTTGTTGGCTACATAAGAAAGGAAATTTTATTTAATAATAATATGTGCTTTATTAAAAAGTTATAATTTTAAATATTAAAAATATGTTTCTTAAAATAGTTTTATAATAAAATATTAGGACACGTGTTAGACAGTGTGTCTGATTTTATTTAAATATTTATTTTTTTCAGACACACCTACGTCATGTCTAACACTGCATAACTTTTGAATGAGTGTCAGTGTATCATAGAGGACAATCATGTACTCAGATCCAACATCTGTAGGCCTTCAAACTTGTGTACAAAAAATTCTTCTTCTCCATCTCTACATTATGAATATTGTGGTGGACTCAGATAAACTGATTTGTTAGGACTACAATCTGAATTAGATAAAGAGCCACAGAAGTAAATAAAAGAAAGTAATTAAGAAGAAATGAATGAAAGATTGCTTCGAAGGGAGGGAGGCAAGGAGGGTGTAATGGCTAGGTGGCATTGATCCCGTGACTGATACTAAACAAAGGTCATGTTTTTTATTCTATTAAATAAACATCTCTAATTGTAACCTATGACCAGTTATTTTGTGACGGGCCATAGTTTTTTAAGACAATGTAAACCTACTAACAATATGATAAGAGCAAGCATGCTGGCTATTGACGATCTTAACCTAACCAATATATAGATGGTATTTTAACTGATATGTAGATGACAGAAGGATGGTGGCATACATAACATATTGAACCGAACTAGTTATACTACACAAGCGGAATCGAAAGCAGGTAACTGGAAGTAGACGTCTGATACTTCCTCAATTTGTTTTTACTTCTGATTGTGGATTGTTCTTTAGCAAGGATACGATCTTTTGATAAAATAGTGTAGAAATCAATTTTGTATAAATTAGGATATACGCAAAAGGCTGTGCTTGCCCAAGTTATTGCAAGACAACTACTGCATTGCTCCAAAAATTAACCTGAGAATACAAATAATGAATAAAATATGGCATTTTCTGGATTTTCTGTCGCAGTTATTTTGATCTACTTAATACAAAGCTAAATGATTTTTTAATTTAAATTTTTAGAAATAAGTCATATTGGGTAGAAGAGGATTAAAAGTCTGCAATTATAAATGCCTAGAGCTTTGCTTGCCTCGCATGTTATGGAACAATTTGCTATTTTTTTTTCTTTTTAGTTTGCTTATTCTCCCGCTTAAATCTGCAGAGTTGGGGGCATCTCTGTTTTTAGATTACTGCATGTTTTAAAATGTATTTCTCCTCTAACAGTTAATGACTAATTTTCAGGGACTTGGAATTGATAGATTAGTGATGCTTCTAACTAATTCTGCAAGCATAAGGGATGTTATAGCATTCCCTGTTCTCAAGATTCAGCAGTAGGATTCTGCCTTGTATATGTTTGGTTATATTGGGAAGATGCTTTACAAGAAAAAGACTATTCTTTTGTTAATTTATGGCTGGAAGAAATCATTAAGTATCTTCTGTTCAAATAGAACCAATGACAGAAAAAGCTCGAGAAGTTTTCGAATTTTCATTCTTTCGTGCTTGACGCACTACATATTTCTCTTCTCTATGTAACTGTTGAGGTAATTGATACTTTCTATTCCATATGTTGCAGTTTATTCAGTAAACAAAAGAAAGTTTGTATGTATAATTATTGAATCAGAAGTAACATTATGCAGAATGTACGATTTATAACTATTTATTACTCAAATTAGTTAGTTTTCTTTTTTATTTGTATTATTATTATTATTATTATTATTATTATTATTATTAGTCAGTTTTATTTATTTGTATTATTATTATTATTATTATTTTTGGCAACGAACGTGTTCGTGATTTAGAAGTCTTGATAAAATAAGTTTATTCTTGTAAGTATTAGGTTCCTTTTTATGACTGCAAAAATATTATCAAATGATTCTAACAATTGGCGACTGATATTAGGCTTCACAAAACGATCTAAAAAGCAGCCATTTTACCTTTCAATATCAAATGTTAAGGTTATAATAAGGTAGAGATGATAGGAGAACTAGGTTAAAAAGCTAACAAGGATTAAACCTAATGCAATACCAAGATAAAAGTTAAGAATAACGTCACAAATTTGAAGTAAAAAAAAAAATACAAAATAATAAAAAAAAAGTCACAAATGAATGCATTGCAACATGATTTGGTTCACCGAATGCATTGCAACATGATTTGGTTCACCGTAAGCTCATGAACAACAAATAATCTTTTTACGATCATTGAAGAATAGTTAAGTAATTTAATTCAATATTCGTTGCTGCGTAGATGGGTTACGTCGGTCAAGAAAGCAGTGAAAAATACTTGATTTTAGCGCCATTCTACTGAACAATTATTACGTCCTCTGACCGGATGTAGAGCTACGTTCGGCCGTCAATAACATGTCGCCACGTGCTCTTACTCTCTACCACGTGGCCCGACGACTTTACTCGGATCGGAACCCGGGAATGCTATGTTTGCGTATTGCGAGGTATTACTCGGTATTTGCTCAGTATTGCTCGGTATTGCATGGCAATAACGAGAAATACCGCTCTGTGAAGACCAATATCAAGCAAATACTGAGTAATACCGAGTTGTACTGAGTTGTACCGAGTTTTTCTAGAAAAACTCAGTACAACTCGGGTATCTTGGTATTGCTCGGTATTGTTAGGTATTGCATGGCAATAACGAGAAATACCATTATGTGAAAACCAATACAGAGCAAATACCTAGTAATACCGCGTTGTATCGAGCTTTTCTAGAAAAATTCGGTACAACTCAGTACAACTTGGTATTACTCGGTATTTGCTTGGTATTGGTTATTGCCAAGCAAAATCGACCAATACCTAGCAATACCGAGTAATACTGAGCAATACCTAGATAAATCGAGAAATATCGAGCCATAATGGGTCCGTTCTGGGTCAAGTTGTCGGGGCGCGCGGTAAATAGTGAGAACGCGTGGCGCAATTCTACTGGTGGCCGAACGTAGAGTTACGTCCTGTGACCAGACCAAATAAAAGTTCCATTCTACTCGACTTATTTGGTTAATTAAAATTTTTTAGGAAGCCTTAAATTTTATTTTATTTTATTTTTTCTATTGGGAAAATTCATGAATATATGGAATAATAAATTATTTGCTCCTAAGACTTTAGGATGTTATGTAGGCCTAGAAAAGATTTATAAATAGGATATTATTTTGAACTTTTTAAGCTGGTGAATAAAAATTATTTTTTTATTTGTGCAAATTTTATGTTAAAAGGTTGGATGACTGATCTATTATTCGGTGAAGCATTGTGGAGTAATATCCTAGGATTGTGGTGAATCTTCAATTATCTTTTCTCACTTTTATTCCTCTTCACCATCTCTTATCCCCTACATAAACCCAATGTTTGCTTCCCTAAATGCAAAAATGCATCCAACTTGTTTTAAAACTCTCCTACATATTCTCTTATATACCACATGACCTCAAAGGCTTAAACTCCCTAATAATCCTAACTTATTGATATAGGGTTTATATTATATTTATTGTGAAGGCAACAACTTATTAGTGTCACTTTAGGGTGATGATTATTTTTTTTATTTTTGAAAGATGTATAAAGCAATAGCATTAAAAGAAAAATCACCTAATACAAACTAATATCATCACATTCCTACTTTAACAAATGAAAAAAATGGAGGAATGTGTTCCAAACTAATATCATCCCAAACAAAGTTACCATTAATAGCATAGCTAGCACAACCATTCGCTAACTTATTACAATCTCTATTCACACAATTGAATATAACATAATTAAACTCTTTGACAAATGAAAAAAAAAATCTAAACCACACTCCGGTTCATGCAAGCTCATCCTCTTGATGTTATTTTGAATGCTTTTAATTACATTTGTATTGTCTCCTTCAATGATAATACATTTGTATTGAGTCATCCATTCTTTAATAATACCTTTTAAAGAGAAAATAACTTCCATTTCAAGCCGAGCAATATACTGATGAATACCTTTGAAACCAAATGCAAAAAGAAACCTTCCTTTATGGTCTCAGCAAACAACTCCAATTACGGCTTTATAAGAAGATAACAAAGAAGTATGAACATTGATTTTGATCCAATCGGGTGGAGGAGGATGCTAACATTTATTAAACAGCCGAAACGGTTGATTAACATCCCATCATCCTGAATTATTTCTATTGGACATAGAAATAGAAGACATTCCAAGAGCATTAGAAGCAATATTTAAATTACTATCTTACTTACCTTCATGAATAAGTCTATTTCTAGACTTCCAACAAAGAAACACAAAAGCTTAATAAACATTAGCAATAAAGGTAATTGTAGTAGCATTGTGTTCCAACCAGCAAATACATTAAACAATATTCTCAAAAAGAGGAATGTGAAAGCCCCATTGATTCAAAATTTTCACAATTTGAATCAATTTATCACAAGTCATCGCCACATATCTTCAATTTTCATACATCCTCTAGGACATGAGTTCCCCTCCTTTAATCTTCTATATTCCAAAAATTGGAAAGTAGGATAGCTTTATGATATAATCTCCACCAAAAAATTTCAATCCTTGGATTAAGTTTTATTTTCATAATCCATCGCCAGTAATTTTGCATATTTGAATATGATATAATAGATTCAAATGATAATGCTGCCAATGATTTCCCAGAATTCTGAAGAATCAGCTCCATTTGATCCTTGTGATACACCGGATCAATTTGAATTTTACAAATAATCTCTACCTCTCCAAACACCTGATGAAGCTTCTACATGTCCCAACCACCATTTCTAACAAAGTAATCTACTATTAACTCGTTACTATGTAGAATTGCAAGAAAAGTAGGTCACTTGCTTAAAGCTCTGTCTAATACCCAAACATCTTCCATGACATTAACATTTTCCCCATTGGATATTTTCCATCTTACAATTGGTTTAAGAGCCTTTGCACCACTCAAAATGATTTTTCAAGCAATAGACATATTATGTTTCCAATCAGGATTCCAACATGATGTGCCATATTTAGGTTTTAAGGCTTTATGCAAAAATGAGTCTTCTTCATTCATAAACTTCCATGCAATTTTTGCTCTTAAAGCATCCACCTTTCTGACACAAGAATGAAGAAAATGTCCTCCTAAATGATATGGTTTATACAAAGATTCCCAACTAACAAAATGTAAACCATTTCCATTCTCCTTCTTGTGCCAAATAAAATCCCTACAAGCTTTATCGATTTCAATCAAAACTCCAACATGTACTAGGGAATGAGTGCAATGAAACACCGAAATTGATAAATAATAGATCTTGCAAGAGTAAATCTCCTTGACAAAGAAATAAATTTACTTCACCAAGTATCCAACTTTCCAATAACTTTTTCCAACATGAAATTGAAGTCTGATGCCACAATTCTTCTCAAAGCAATCTTACCTCTCAAGTAATAGAATTCATTAACAGATTTAAATCCCATTACTCATGCAATACTCTTTTTCCTTCTTCTACTCATAGCTTTCCCAAAAGAATAGAAGATTTATTATAATTGATCTTTTTTCCTGACCAATTACAATAATCCAATAGAATTCCTCTAATCCTCTTTACCAACTTCATATTAGCTTCAGAAAAAATCAAGGTATCATCTACATAAATAAGATGAGATATCCTAGGAGAATTATGGTGAATTT
This sequence comes from Dendrobium officinale, assembly GCA_019514585.1. NCBI lineage: Eukaryota > Viridiplantae > Streptophyta > Magnoliopsida > Asparagales > Orchidaceae > Dendrobium > Dendrobium officinale. Next base: position 36,592,294 of record CM033691.1, on the reverse strand, counting down.
TAATCCCTATCTCATTTTCCTCTTGAATTAAAGCATTTGATAGAAGTTGGGAACATAAAACAACGAGAAATAGAGATAAGGGACAACCTTGATGAAATCCACTACGAACACAGATCCACTTTGAAGAGTTTCCATTAATCAAAATAGAGAATCTTGGATTTTCTACACATTCCAAAATAAGTTTTGAAAAGTGCAAAGGAAAGCCAAAGTATATCAAAATCTGCTCCAAAGTTCTCCAAGACATGCTATCATATGCTTGCTCCATATCTATCTTGAATGAAACCAATCCTTTTGATGATTTGGAATATCTGAATTTATGAAATATTTCTTGAGTAATTAAGACATTGTCTGATAAGGAACAGCCTTTAATGAAAGTTGACTAATTTTTAGAAATTAGATTAGGAAGCGTAGCAACGAATCTATTGAGAAGAATATTAGCCACAAGTTTATAAATAGTTTTACATAAACTTTTTGGCCTAAAATTTGAAGGTATCATTGGCATGTCCACCTTTGGAATGAGCATAATCAATTAATGTATCTTTCCAATTGGTTTCCATTGTACCCGTAAAGAAAAAACATCTTAAAGCATTCCAAATATCCAAATTAATGATAGACCAATAAGATTTGAGAAATGAATGATTAATACCATCCACACCTGGTGAAACACCTCCCTCAAATTGATTGACAGTTGCTAAAACTTCCTCCATAGTAAGCTCGATATTCAAGACTTCTCTATAATAATATGTCATTATACCAATGGGTTTGGCCAATTGTTTAAAGTGCAAGATCTATATTCCCACTTTAATTGGAAGAAATTGAAAAAAATGTTTAAAATGATCTTAAATAACTTATCGTCCTGGACGAACACCTATTCGTCTGTACGATGTATGGTCAAAAAGTATGTACAAAAGGATGCCTCATAAATTGTGTGTTTACAAAAAGTCATTTCATTTTGAACGTTATCATTCATCCATATAAAATTTTTTTTATCCCGTACGATCTCAAGATCATACATACGAAGCCATTTTCATAATGTACGATGGGTCATTTTTCTTTAAATAGGAGGGCCATTAAAATGATTTCCATTCACTTACAAACCCTTCTTGAATCCTTCTAGAGGCTCCAACCTACGAATGAAAAGCTCTAACAAGCGCTCTTGAGTTAGGGATCGCCATCCAGGGGTGGGGATGACAACTTCTTGTCTATAGATAGGATGCATTCTATATGTATATATCCGCCAAAATCACTCCTTCTAAACTCCTCATTCAAGATGAAATCCTTTTTTCTATCATGCCTCTCTTTGCTTCAACCTAGTTCTCTTTCATTTTAACTTTGATCTACACTTACCACGTAGAGACTTTTCACTATTTCCTAGCAAACATGAGGTTCAATGATGATGAAACTATGATAACTTCTTTTGTCAAAAAACAATGTGTGGAAATCATTAAGGAAGATCTAGGAACTTTTCTTCACTTAAAAACTCATGGGACTAGAGCACACACCTTGACCTCTAAATCTGATTATGATTGGTCTGAGATCAATAAAACTCTTAGAGATGTAACTCAAGTATGTCACTTAGCGAGAGTCTACACATTGAATCAAAATGCTTGGGTCATCTAGCATATCCTAAAAACCTCAATCATCCCAAGGCTGGTGATCAGATAAATATAACTCCTATTTTATCCACTATTACATATTTGATCATGATCGAACAACCTATTGATGAGGCCCAACTCATCTTGGATTACATTCATAACTTTTTTGAAATTGGGCTTCCTCATCATAAGAGGAAGAAAAATATTGCTCTAGGATAATTAGTGACATATATTTTAGACAAGAAGTACCACATTATTCATCCTGATCTTTCCATTAAAATGCTAATCTTTTTCATTGATGCTTATTTTCGATCTTTGTTTGGGAGAAATGAGAGCTCTAATGAGGATACTGAGGGAGAAGGGGGAGCACCAGCACCTGCTCAGGGTCCTGATCAGAATTACTTTTAGGAAATGGTCCAGTGATTTGATTAGTTGTAGACTCATTTTAATTAACGCTTTTATCAAATTTAGACTCATCTAAACCAGCAGGATACACTGTACCAAGAAGATATGGGGTGGATCCGAGGTCAGTTTGACTCGGTGAATATGAATGTAGCTATAATAAATAATTATTTCTTAGTCTTTTATCAGCCTCCTCCTCCAGTTAGAGCCATTCTGAGTTTTAGATGTACTTCTTTATCTTTGCCTCTACTAGTCCTTTACTTATGATGTGTTTGTGTTTGTGATGTAATATGATGTGATGATGTCTTTTTATGTATCTGTTGTAGTACTTATTTTAGTGTTGTGATATTTTAGGTTTTGATGTTTAAATGTTATCTTATTGATATCAATGCATTGATTATATCCATCATTTTAATTGATATTAATAAAAGCTATCATGTTTTGTGAATTTATTATTGTTCTTATTTTTGAAATTAGAGTATCTTTATATCAAAAGCTGTTGCAAATCTGATTTCATGGATTAGAATTTTGATGATAACAAACATTCATGATTTTCTATGATTGCCTTGCTAACTAACTTTTCAGGTCCACAAGATCGAGTACAATTCAAGCCAGCTCAAGATTAGATATATTACGTCTGTGTCAGTTTATAATTTTTCCTTTATTGAGTCTATTAGAAATAGAGTGGTTTCTAATGCTAAGTAACCTTACACAGACATATTGAGGAAAATTCTATATGTTAATTAGAGTTCTCTATTTTGATCACATTGTCCGAGCCGATCCTAAAATTGTTCTGGATGATCATCTAAAAACAAAAACCTTAATTAGGGCATCATTGTTAAGATAGCCATCATTAAGCACATCATCCTAGACGATATTCGTATCGGCCAGGATGATAGGTTCAAATCAGAAAGAATTAGCCACCAGATCTATTTAGGTATTCTTTATTTTTGAACATCATCCAGGACATCGTCCAGGACATCGTCCTGGATGATGTAGCTCAATTATGCCTAAATTAATCTGGTAATTATAAAAAGTAATTAAGGTTTGATTGCTCGATCACATCATTCAGGATGATCTCTTGGATGATTGACATCGACCACTTCTACTTAGGGCCATATTCAGGATAATTTTCCCTGGATTTAAGCTAATCTGCAAGGACGATTGTGATATCAGCCTGGATGATTAAAACTAATTTTTTATTATCCAAACATCCTTTTAGAGCGATTGTCTGGACAATATTCATGGAATTGTACTGATCATCCAAGACGATATTATATAGGCTTGGATGATATGACCAAAAAGTTTCTGATCATCCTAAACCAACCAGGTTAATTGAGTAAAATTTATGCTGATCAGCCAGGACGATATCCCTATCGGCCTGGATAATAAAGTCAGTTTATATAAAATAAGAGCTATTCCAAAGCTCTTCTATTTAAGAGCTCTTGTTCTTCCCTTTAGCTTATCTTTTGCTGCTGCTTTGACCTGAGAGAGAGAAGAGGAGAGGGAGAGCAAGGGAGAGAGAGAGAGGATCTTATGAGGGAGTTCACAAAGGTTTCTCCAAGCAAGGATCCATCACCGTCTTCTCTAGTTATCGTTCTAAGTTCCTTGGGGGCTCTAGAAAGGTAAACTTCAACATCTGATCAAGGTTCTCTGCCTGCTTCAGAAGAAAGCAAATTGAGTTGGGTTCTCTTCCTACTTCAAGAGGAAGTAAAAGGAGTTGAGTTCTCTGCCTGCTTCAAGAGGAAGCAAAAAGAGTTAGGTTCTCTGCCTGCTTCTAGAGGAAGCAAAAGGAGTTAGGTTCTCTGCCTCACCTAGGTTGGTGGAAATGAGGTTTGTATAAGCTTCTCTGTCTTACTGTGGGGGAAAAAGGAGAGACACTGAGTTTAGTACAATACTCGAAGGGCGCCTCCGAGGAGTGGACGTAGGTCGTGTTGACTGATCCATTATAAATCTATATGTTCTTTATTACTACTTCTGTATTTATTTTCCGCACTTTGATGTCTATGGTGAATCTTAGTTTTTGCTTTAAGATCATGCTTTGATTGTGAAAGATTTTAAAAATACCCCCTCTTGGTTAGCCTTGGGCCTAGTTCACAAGGGCTTAACATTCCTAACAAACTTTCTAGTGCTATCTGTACACTTTCAAGTGGTATCAAAGCGGAATTCAAAAAATTAAGTTTGAAAACTTTTTAAATTTTGATTCATGGCTAACTTTAGTAATCGTAACACAACGAAAGGATATTCTATTACACGACCACCTTTGTTTGATAATATTCCATTTGATTTTTGAAAAACTCACAAGTCTATATTTTTATAATCACTTGATTATCATATGTGGATGCTTATTAAATAAGGTTATACACCACCTTCTCGTGAACTTAATGGCATTAAAATTGAAATTCTTTTTACTGAATGAACTTTTGATGAAAGAGATTTAGCACAACTTAATGCAAAATGCTTGAACTATTTTTTTTGTGCTTTGAAATCTGAAGATTATATACATGTTTCAACTTGTGCAACTGGTAAAGAAATTTGGGATAGATTATGTGTAACATATGAAGGAACCAATGAAGTTAAACAATCTCAATTGAATATTCTTTTGCAAGACTGTAAACTTTTTTGATGAAATCTTCTGAATCAATTACTGAAATGTATACAAGATTTACTCAAATTATTACCTCATTGCATGCTTTAGGAAGAGAGCTAACTAATTATAAAAAGGTCAATAAAATTTTGAGATGCTTGTCTTCTTCTTTTGATGCTAAAATCAATGTAATTATTGAATCTAAAGATTTGAATAGTTATTCGATTGATAACTTACTTGGATCACTCATTTCTTACAAGCAAGGGGTGAATCAAAGAAATCTAGATACAGGTGAGAAAAAAGAGAAAATTGTAGCACTAAAAGCTAACAATACGGACACTAATTTTTTCGGATCTGAAAATGATGATGTTGCCTTCATCACTAGGCAATTCAAAAGCTTTATAAGAAAGAAGAATAAAGACCATCAAAAGTGGAAAAGAGGTAAGGATAGCAAAAATTATAAATACTCTTCTAATGTTGTTTTCTTTGAATGCAGAAAGCCTGAACATGTTAAAGCTGGTTGTCCTACACTTAAGTAGCACCCAAGCAAGGAGAAGGGTGAGGAGAAACCCAAATACAGGAAGGACAAGAAGTGATTCTAAAAAGCTTTCTGGGCAAATTTTATATCTGAATCCTCTAAGACTGAAGCAAAGGAGGAAACCACAAACTTATGTTTAATGACCGATAATCAACTTGAACAGTCTGACCAATAAGAGGTATGTGAACCAACCTATGATCAATTAGTTGAAATTTGTGAGAGAATTTATGCATCTTATAAGAAACTTAAGAAAAAACATGCTAGCTTGAAATTAGAGTTTTTGAATTTGCAAAAAGTGCATAAAATCTTATTAAAAGATCATTCCCAAATTGATAACAATCACATGTCATTACTTAATGAGTTTGATGCATTAAACAAAGAGCATACTGAATTATCTAATACACATAATTCTTTGAAGTCATCTCATGCTGAGTTAGAAAAAGAGTTTAAGAAATTAACAAATCTCAAAGTTTTTGAAAATAACAAATCATCATTGCATACTACACATAAGTTTAAAAGGAAGCCTCACCGCCTAAGTAGATTAGTACATCCTTTTTCTGGTATTATATATTTTTCATGTGGCATGTTATGACACATTACACACACTTGCACCATTTACCATAGTAAACATTGGGTGTGGAGACCTAAATTACATGATTCACAGTATAACACATATGCATTGCATTCTTCTTTCATAAGAAGGGACCCAAACCTGTTTGGGTTCCTAATTCAGACATTTGATGATTTTATAGGCTTGCTCTCACAAAAGGCCTCGTGAGAGCATGTGGTGCCTAGACAGCAGATGCTCACGACACATGACTGGATATGCCAATCATTTCATTATATTAGAAACCAGAATAGGAGGCAAGGTTACTCTTGGACACAACACCACCATGATGGTAGTCGGTGCTGGTATAATTAGAAGCTCCAAGAATCTTTTGATTGAAAATGTTTTGCTTGTAGATGGACTAACACACAACTTGTTGAGCATCAGTTAGCTTTGTGATAAGGGCTTCATCATAATTTTTTTGGCTAATACTTGCATTATAAGCTTAAATAACAACACTGTTTTGTAGGGAATGCGGATCAATAATGTTTACATGCTTGACTTAAAAATATTAAAAGTGTTGCTTCATTTTGCTTAAAAACTGCTGCTGATGATTCATGGTTGTGGCACAGGAGATTATATCATGCCAGTATGAAAACCCTTAGGATAGTGACCTAGAAAGACCTAGTTAGAGGTGTCCTCAAACTCAAATTCTCAAAAGACCACCTTTGTAATATCTGCCAACTAGGAAAATAAGTTCATTCTTCTTTTCACTCCATTAAGGACATTAGCACCTCTAGACCTTTAGAAGTCCTTCACATGAATTTATTTGGACCCATTAGTACTTCCAGCTTACGAGAAAAATTCTATAGTTTTGTGATTGTCGATGACTACTCGAGGTTTACTTGGATTAGATTTTTGTCACATAAGAATGAGTCTTTTGATGAGTTTAGACCCTTCCTCACTTGGATTCAAAAAAAGTTAGGTTGTGAGATTTAGACCATCCATAGTGACCATGGGGGAGAGTTTGAAAATGAGCGATTTTGAGACTTCTGTGAGGATAAGGAGATTGGTCATAACTTCTCAGCTCCTAGGATCCCTCAGCAAAATGGGATAGCTGAAAGGAAGAATTAGACCTTAATTGAAGCTGTTAGAGTCATATTTGCTAAATATTCACTTCCAAAATACTTTTGGGCTGAAACAGTAAACACGTCTTGTTATGTGTTGAATAGAGTGAATGTTAGAGTCAAACTTGATAAGACACCCTATGAGATCCTTAAGGGTAGGACACCCAATCTTTCCCATCTCCATGTCTTTGATTGTAAGGTTTTCATTCAAAATAATGGGAAGTTACACTTAGGGAAATTTGACCCAAATTTTGATGGAGTGTTCCTAGGATATTCAAGTGTGGGGAAATCCTTTAGGGTGTTTAATAAGAGGACATTAGTGGTGGAGGTGACAACTTATGTAGTGTTTGATGAATATGATCCTAAGAAGTCTAGAGTTGAGGAGGAAGATGAAGTTTGAGAGAATACCAGTAGAGTTAGAAAATTGGAGAAGAGGGAAGAGCCCCAAAATACTAAAGGAGTAGGTGAGATTACCCAAGGAGTAGAAAATGTAGATCTGGAGGAAAGGGTTGAACCTACATGCACCTTGCCTAGAGATTGTAGATATTCTTCGAGTCATCCTAAAGAACTGATCTTAGGAGACCCTTATAAAAGTGTTAGGACTAGGCATCGACTTAGAAAGAAAGTAAACCACTCTTCCTTTATCTCAATGACCAAACCTACCAATATAAATCAAGCCCTTTCTGATGAGTTTTAGATCTTATCCATGCAAGAGGAGTTAAATTAATTTGTTAGGAATGATGTTTGGGAGCTTGTAGAAAGACCAGAGGGACAAAGTGTAGTTGGAATCAAATGGGTCTTTAAGAATAAAATGAATTATTTTGCTGTGGTGGTTAGGAATAAGGCAAGATTAGTGGCTAAAGGATACCATTAAATAGAAGGGATTGATTTTGAGTAAACTTTTTCTCCAGTAGCTAGATTGGAAGCCATTAGAGTGCTACTAGCCTTTGCCTGTTATAAGGGATTTAAGCTTTTCCAAATGGACATTAAGAGTGCCTTTTTAAATGGGGTAACAAAAAAGGATGTGTTTGTAGAGCAACCCCCAGGTTTTTAGAGTTCTCAATTTCTTGATCATGTTTTCAAATTAAAAAATGCCTTATATGGATTAAAGCAGGCACCCAGAGCTTGGTATGAGAGGCTTAGCACATTCTTAATAGAGAAAAAGTTTATTAAAGGGAGTGTAGACACCACTCTTTTTCTGAGGAAAGTAGGAGATGGTTTAATTATTGTTCAGATGTATGTCGATGATATACTATTTAGATATTCTGATAAAAGGGTATGTGATGATTTTTCTAAAACAATGAGTAAGGAGTTTGAGATGATTATGATGGAGAGTTATCATACTTTTTAGGATTTAGCATAAGACAATTAGATAATGAAACCTTTCTAAATCAATCAAAGTACATAAAGGACATCTTGAAGAAGTATGATATGGATAAAACCAAGCCAATTAATACTTTCATGACCTCCTATATTCAGTTTGATAAGGACCCAAAAGGAAAGTATGTTGATCAAAAGAAGTACAAAGGGATGATTACACCTTTACTTTACCTGACTACTATCCGACCTGATATAATGTTTAGTGTTTATCTCTGCACAAGATTTCAAGCTGATCCTAAAGAATCCCACCTGACTACTGTTAAGAGAATTTTTAGATACCTCTTAGGAACCCAAAACTTATGAATCGGGTATCCTGGGCATAGTACTTCTTTTGAGATTATTGAATATTCTGATTCTGATTTTGCAGGTTGTAAGGTGGATAGAAAAAAACACTTATGGAACTTCTCAATTTATTGGATAGTCTTTAGTTTCCTGGTCTAATAGCAAGCAAAACTCTGGTGCACTTTCCACTGCTAAAGCTGAGTACATTGCCTTAGAAAATTATATGGCCCAAGTCCTTTGGTTGAAGCAGCAAGTTCTAGATTTAAGATTAGCTATTGGCACAATTTCAATCCTTTGTGACAACACTAATGCCATATGTATTTCTAAGAATCCTATCCAACATTCAAGGACCAAGAACATTGACATGAGGCATCACTTTATTAGAGATCATGTGACCAAGGGAGACATTAAGTTACACTATGTGACAACTTAGAATCAACTAGCTGACATCTTTACTAAACCACTAGCCTTTGACACTTTTAACACTTTAAGACCAGATTGGGTGTGATTGATATAAATGCATGAACTTGATTTCTACTATTTTTTATCTGTTATCTGTTGTTTATTTTTCACTTCTGTTATTTTATTTTTATAGTTTTTTTTTTCTTTTCTTATCTTTATTATTTTTTCTTTATTTTTCATATTCTTTAATTTTTTTTAATATCATCGTTGATGGATATTTTTTGCCTTATTTTTGTTTTTGAAAATTTGTAGTCAATATTTTATAACTCTTAATCTATTAAAGGGTGAAAATACTATTGATTGTGTCTTTTTCTCTAATCTATTTTAGTGGTGTAATTTTCTTTTCTAAACAATAGTCTATCTCAAATTAACAACTGGACTTTGCAATTGAAATTTTTTCTACCTTGCTATAGTAATCTAGCTTATATTTATGATGATCAAAGTATTTATGTTAATTCAAGATTTCTCGTTATTCTATCATTGCATTTCTCATATGATTTTTTATTCTGTTTTGTGGTTTGTTCTTTCCTATATTAGATAGTCAGTTCTTCTTCTCTAATATCTAGAAAATATACTCATAACTAAGAATATTTAAGAGTATTTGAAAGAGAATCTAGCTTGCAAAAATAAAAAAGAAACAAAGTGGCCAACGATGCCAAAAATAAAAGATGCGCAATGATGCCAAATTAAAAAATATACACAAAGTGTATCAAAAAAATAAAATATACGTAAAGTGCGTCATTCAATAGACAAGAGGTATAAAATGAGCCCATCAAAAGCAAGCTCTCTTCTCTTTTCAAACTTTTAAATCTTAAAAGAATTCATGTATCACTTGAGATTTTGAAAGGCTTGATTTCAAATTTTGCGATGGTGACAAATTACTTTGATACATTATTCTATAAGATATTTTTCTAGAACCAAGTCTTGAACGAATCTCCTTTTCTTATCCAATTATTTTTTCTAAGCTAAGTCTTTTGTTTTTAGAAGACAGTTTTGCCCTGATAGAAGTTCGAGCTAAAAGTTAACATGATCGGATACTTTTCTGCTTTTTCAGATTTTTGAGGTTGTTAACTCATTGACTTACAAGTCTTTAAAATCAATCATGTGGAGACTATGTTATATTCATGCCTTGATAAAAAAAAAAACTTTCTGTTGCTTTTGTTAGTTTGTTTATAGTCTCTACCTTGTTTTTACTTTCTCCTCCTTTTTGTGATCTCAAAAGGGGGAGTAGTTTGTGTATTATTTATTATGTAGTTTGATTATTTTATTAGCACTATTTTTTTTAATTGTTCTTGAAACTGCATAGATTATTTTTTGATTTGCCATCATCAAAAATAGAGAGATTGTTGTAAATCTAATTTCATGAGAAAACATTCATGATTTTCTATGACTGTCTTGCCTACTAACTTTTCAAGTCCACAAGATCGAGTGCAATTCAAGCTAACTCAAGATTGGGTAGATTAGGTCTGAGTTAGTTTGTAATTTTTCCTTTCTTAAGTCTATTATAAACGGAGTGGTTCCTAATGCTAAGTAATCTTGCACACACAAACATGGAAGAAATTTTTTGTCTATTAATTAGAGTTCTCTATTTTAATCACATCATTAGGAACGATCCTAAAATTATCATGGATGATCGGCTAAAAATAAAAACCCTAATTAGGGCATCCTGGTTAAGGCATCCGTCATTAAGAACATCGTCCTAGATGATATTTGTATTGACTGGGATGATAGGCTCAAATCAGAAAGAATCAGCCACTAGATCTATTTATGTATTCTTTATTTTTGGACATCGTCTTGGAAGATGCAGCTCAATTATGCCTAAATTAATCTAGTAATTAATGAAAATAATTAAGGTTTGATTTTTCGGGACGATCGCAGGATTATCTGAGACGATCTCTTGGATGATTGACATCGGCCAGCTTCTATTCAGGGCGATGTTCATGATGATTTTCTTCGAATTTAAGCTAATTGACCAGGATGATCGTGAGATCGGCCTGGAAGATCAAGCTAATTTTTCATTGTCTAGACATCCTTTCAGAGCAATTGTCTAGATGATATTCACGGAATTGTACTGCTCGTTCAAGATAATATTATATCGGCCTAGATGATATAACCAAAAATATTTTGATCGTCCCAAACCAACCGGGCTAATTGAGCAAAATTTATGCTGATCGGCCGGGATGATATTCCTATCGGCCTGGACGATAAAGTCAATTTATATAAAATAAGAGCTATTCTAAAGCTCTTCTATTTAAGAGCCCTTGTTCTACTCTTTAGCTTAACTTTTGCTGCTACTTTGACCTGAGAGAGACAAGAGAAGAGGGAGAGTAAGGGAGAGAGATAGAAAGAGATAGAGAGAAAGAGACAGAGAGAGGATCTTGTGATGGGGAGTTTGTGAGGGAGTTTACAATGGTTGTTCTAAGTAATGATCCGTCATCTTCTTCTCCAATCATCGTCCTTAGTTCCTTGGGGGTTCTAGAGAGGTAAGCTTCATCATATGATCAAGGTTCTCTGTCTAATTCAAGATGAAGCAAAAGGAGTTGGTTTCTTTGCCTACTTTAGGAGGAAGCAAAAGGAGTTGGGTTCTCTGCCTACTTCAAGAGGAAGCAAAAGGAGTTGGGTTCTCTGCCTGCTTTTGGAGGAAGCAAAAGGAGTTGTGCTCTCTACCTCACCTGGGTTGGTGGAAAAAAGGTTTGTATAGGCTTCCCCATCTTGCTGTGGGTGCAAAATGAGAGATACTGAGTTTAGTGCAATACTTGGAGGGCACCACTAGGGAGTGGACGCAAGTCATGTTAACCGAACCACTAGAAATCTCTGTGTTCTTTATTTCTTCTTTCGTATTTATTTTTTGCATTTTAATTCCTGTGGTGAATCTTGTTTTTTGTTTTAAGATCATGTTTTGATTGTGAAAGATTTTTCAAATATCAATTCACCCCCACTCTTGGTTAGCCTTGGGACTAGTTCACAAGAGCTTAACATCCCTAACTAACTTTCTAGTGCCATCTGTGCACTTTCAAAAGCCACTTTGAATTGATCTAAAAACATGTTATAAATTAACTTGCAATAAAAAAATTAATTTTATTTTGAAATCTCATTTTTTAAAAAAATTTCATTAACTTATAACTTAATTAAGTTAAGCATTCCAAATTTATGTTTTTTTAGGCAAACATAATTTTAATATTTTTATTGCAATTTTGATGTCTTGTTATTTTTTTATTTCTTTTTTCAATTTAATTATTTTTATTATTAGAGAAATTTTATTTTAGATTAGTGATTTTGGAAAGACCAAATAAAAAAAAGGATATATCAAAAAAGAAATGTACAATGTGTACAAAAATAAAAGAATGCACAATAGTTTGCAAAATAAAAATAAGCACAAAATTAGCCCAAATAGAAAATGATGTACAAAATGTACACAAATCTTTGAAAAGATGTACAATATTGCCAATTGAAATTTTATGTTCTTTCCTCTATCATTTAATCTTTAATTCAAATCAATCTAATTTTCAATTATATTTTATATTAAAAATTGAAATTAATTAATCTTCATTTCATCACTTTTGCAATAATCAACCTTATCTAATTGTCTATAATGCATCATGACATTGATAAACTTTTCTTATCTAAGTTGTTCTTTAATTTAAAATTTTTGAATCTTTCTTTTTCGCCTTATGTAATTAACTTTATTATTGCAACTAAATTACAATTACTTTCAAGATCAATTTTTTTGATTTCTCATTTAACATCTTATATTTTATTTTTTCTTCTTCTTTTTTTGTTGTTATAAAAAAGGGAAGTAATAATATTGTTTGTATTTGTGATGTTTATGTTTGAGTTTTTGTGTTTTTTAGTGTGTTTGTATTTTTGGATTCATATTTTTGGATTTTATTATTTTTGTGTTTATATATTTTTGTTTCTTTGTATGTGTGTTGTTTATTTTGCATTTTTGTGTTTTTTAGTGTGTTTGTGTTTTTGGATTTTGTTAGTTTTGTGTTTATATGTTTTTGTTTAAAAAATTATAAAACAATTTTATGCGCTCTTTATGAAATCTTTCTATATTCACATGTTCATTCTTTTAAGCGGAGCAAAGAAGAAATTTAGGGTATGCATGTTAACTCAAATAATAATTATTTTGTCATCATAAAAAAGGGGGGGATTATTGAGATTATTACAGCTTAGTTTTTTTATTGTTGAGATTCTTGCAACATATATATTTTTTATTATTCCAAATATTATTATTTTAATTAATGTTTCTCCTAACATATTTTGGATGTATTGCTTTTGTTGTTTATGTGTTCTTATATTTTAGAAAAATTATACTCCAGATTATTTAAGACTTCAAATCAGATTAGATTATGGTTTATTATAAATGGAGTGTGTATTTTTTATTTTATTGAGTCTGAGAGAGTGTAATTGTAATTGAGTAACAGTGCACACACACTGGGGAGTATTTAAAAGTTGTAACTTTTTAAATTGATCGTACTGTACTAATTAATTTTGTACGGGACGATTTGTTCAGTTATTTTCCTCTGCGAGCAGTTAAATGAACTACATGAAGAAAATTTTTCTAAGTACTGGTCGTACTGTACGAAGGGTTCTTCATACAGAAGACGTCCAGAGTACGAATTAGACAGGACCCTTTTCGTCTCGAAGAATTCAAAACTTTTTCTTAACTTACCGTACTCTACGATACCTTGTTCATATAGATGATGTCAAGAGTACGAATTTGATAGGTCCTTTTTCGTCCAGACGAATGATAAATTTTTTTGAACAAATTGTACTGTATTATGCCCTGTTCGTATAGATGACGTCCAGAGTACGAAAGTGTGGAAAACCTTTTCGTCACGATAAATCAGAAAAAATTTCTTACGGTTTGTACTGGATGAACATAGTTCGTAGTGGACAATTAGCGTGTATGAAAATATTTCGTATAGGTTCGTACGCAACAGTTTTTGAACTATTTGTACATACAAAGTATGATCACATTATATTATTGTACACGCTCAAAATGATAATTTTTAGTTTTCTAGATGCTCTTTTTTGTCTTTCATATAAAAAGTCCATTAAAACGGACGTTAAGTGTTGTTCTTCATAATTTTTCAAGAGCAAGTGAATGAGTGTTTGTGTGAGAGTATTTGAGAGAGAGTTCTTGCAAGTGAAGTGTGAAGGGATCACAAGGTTACTCAAAGGTAAGAATCTCTTTTGATTTTTTGGTTATTAATCTTCATTTCTTCTTTTTAGTTACTCGAGAGAAGAGCTTTGAAGAAGTTTTGGTTCTTTTCCAACACTTAGAGGGTGTGAAAGGATGCTAGTTTTTTGCCGACACTTGGAGGGTGTGAAAGGATGACAGTTCTTTGCAGCACCGAGGATTGGTGGAAAAGAAAAAAATTGTGAAGGCTTCTCTACCTAGCTGTGGGGGCAAAAAGAGAGTCACTTTTATTAATAGTGCAATACCTGAAGAGGGAGTCTTCAGGCATAGGACATAGGTCTTGTTAGACCGAACCATTATAAATCTGCGTGTCAATATATTTTTCGTAATTTTTTTTTTGCAATCTTGTTGTTATGGTTGAAAAGCATATTTCAATATAAAATTAAGCTGCGTAATTTTTAATATTCAATTTTCTATAAAACATTTTAAGAGGATTTTTAAAATTACCAATTCACCCCCCCCCTCTTGATTAGCCTTGAGACATTAGCATAGACTTAACAACCTATTTGGACTTTAAATCTCTCATATTTCGTCCTTGTTCTTGACAATTGGCTTCATAAGACAAAGATGTTATTAATCTACCTGTATATGTATTGATTAATTCAACCTCTTCTTCCGCATCTTCAGTTCCAATAAATATTTGTAGAATCAAATCTTCCATTTCTTCAGAGAAATATATTTTCAATATCTCCTTGTAGTTGAAACTCGTTGACTATGAATTAGGTTGTTAAACCTAAGCTTACGTCCCAAGGCTTGTTGAGTCTAATACTTAGGTTGTTAAGCCTAAGTGAATGTCCCAAGGCTACCAAGAGGGGGGTGAATTGGTAGTTTAAAAAACTAAGTTATTAAGACCCCTTTTTTTAAAAAAAAAAAAAAATTATTGAACTGAAATAAGATCGTATTTGAGAGCAAGTGAATGAGTGTTTGTGTGAGAGTATTTGAGAGAGAGTTCTTGCAAGTGAAGTGTGAAGGGATCACAAGGTTACTCAAAGGTAAGAATCTCTTTTGATTTTTTGGTTATTAATCTTCATTTCTTCTTTTTAGTTACTCGAGAGAAGAGCTTTGAAGAAGTTTTGGTTCTTTGCCAACACTTAGAGGGTGTGAAAGGATGCTAGTTTTTTGCGAGAAAAATGTTTTTCAACCACAGAGTTTTTAAAACTGAAATAAAAAGTGCAGAAACGTAAAAACAGTAAAGTAAATGACACCAGATTTATAGTGATTCGGTGTATAACCAGACCTACATCCACTCCCCAGAGGCACCCTCTGAGTATTGCACTAACACCAATAGTGACTCTCCTTTTGCACCCACAGCAAGGCGGAGAAGCCTTTATAACACACTCTTTTCACCACTACCCGGTGCGGCAGAGAACCGTCCGTCCTTTTACACAAAGCCCAGTGTTGGCAGAGAACTGTCGTCCTTTCACACACTCCAAGTGTAAGCAGAGAACCTTCGTCCTTTCACACTCTCCTAGTGTGGGCAGAGAACCCTTCGGCTGTTCACACTCTCCAAGTGTAGGCAGAGAACCCTTCGTCCTTTCACACTCTCCTAGTGTCGGCAGAGAACCGGATCTCCTTGACAGATCTTCTCACAAGAATCTAGAAGGAAGAAGGAAAATAGTGAAGTAATTCCAATTCACAAGTAGAGACTCTTACCTTTAAACTCCAAGTGAAGCCTTCTCGCTCCAGTGATAGGAATCCTCCCTTGAATGCTCTCTTCCACTCTCTCCTTGGCTATCCTCTCAAGAGGCACGAAGATCAAATGACAAAAAGATTGGGTGGCAGTCTAATTTGGACTATTTATACAAAAGACAAGAAAAACTGCCCAAAAACTGCAAGTATTCAATTCTGTACGCAGTGGATCGTCCTGGACGATTTTACATAAACGATCTGAAACGACTCTATTTGAATATGTGTACGAAGTGTCTTCGTACAGGTGATCGTCCTGTACGAACTAGATTCGTCTAGTACGAACGGTTATTACAAGGTCGATTCTAGAAACTGCTGAAAACTGTCTTAAGTCGGTTAATCGTTTTGGACGAAAATTTATTCGTCTGGACGAAAATTTTACAGAGGACTGATCGTCCTGTACGATATTTTATTTCGTCTAGACGAAAATTTTACAGAGGACTGATCGTCCTGTACGATATTTTATTTCGTCTGGACTAAAATTTTACAGAGGACTGATCGTCCTGTACGATATTTTATTTCGTCTGGACGAAAATTTTACAGAGGACGGATCGTCCTGTACGATATTTTATTTTCGTCCTGGACGAATAGGACTTAGAAAATTTTTCGAGCAAGTTCCTATTCGTTCCATATGCTCTATAGGAGATAACTGTCTGATCGTCCAGTACGAACGAAAATCGTCCTGTACGATCAATACAAATTTAATATGATCTCCTTATTTGTGTGTGCATGTTTTTATTCACTCAAGTTACAATCACTCCCTTTCAATTTGATTTCTAAGCAAAGTGAAAGCTTCAAAAATTTCAAGGTATCTCATGCTGATTTTAATTTGAAGTCTTCGTAGTCTGGAGTTCTTTTTCCCTAAAATGTAAGTACACACAAGAGCAAATACAATTCTTCCAAAAAATATTAGGAGATAACTACACATTTGAATAATATTGTTTGGAATCATCAAAACTTCATAAGTTGCAAAAATGTAATGCATGCAAATAGCAACTATCTTAACAATCCCCCCTTTTTGATGATGGCAAAATAATTATTATTTGTATGATTTCAATTTAAATAAATCTCCTAAACTCCCCTTGAATTGATGAATACATGAAAATAAGACATGAAAATATGGAGGCAATTTAAACCAAGAAAAAATTTTAAAACTTTTATTTTTCAGACACACAAAACAAACACACAAAACAAACACAATAACATACAAACATAATGATTTCTCCCCCTTTTTGACAACAACAAAAAGTGAAGAAGAAATAGACAAGAAATGTAAGTAATTGTATGAAAATTCATTTGAACATTTAATCTAAATGGTGATTGATACAAGGTATGCAATTTTAAACTAAAAACATTAGGTCAATCATAGAAATTCAGGAAATTTAAAAAAAGTGATATAACATTGTAAGTAATAAGAATTTAGCAAATACATGATTCAATTTAAACATTTCAATATAGAAAATCATTACAAGAGAGATGAAGAAAAATTCTATATTTCAAAGTTCAATAGAATATAAATGAACATAAGATCAATTTGAATTAAAAGATTGAAAGAATTTGGAAAGAAGAGAATTACCACATGTGGCACTTTGCGCATCTTTTTCAAATTTTTGGGCACATTTTTGTGCATCTGTGGGCCTCCGAAGGAGCACCGCTCGCGGGGGTTCGAATGCAGAGAGTACGGCCGCACTATCCCGTAGGACAAAATGATCGTAGGCCTCTACGCTCGACACGAGCGGGTCGATGGGAGGGCAGATTGGATCGCGCATACGACTCACCATTGGGGATAGATACTGTCGCCAGCACACCCCGATGGGTAGCAATATACACGACCTAGTCACGGGTTTCCCCCACCCGATACGAGAGATCGAGTGGGGTAAAGTAGATTGCGGGGCCAAGTTTCCCACGGGCGCAAGCCCCCATGGTTAATTACATCCCGGGCCGGAGCCCAAGAAGACTCTCGATTAAGGATCATACATTATCTTTTCCAAATTGGGATTAGCACAAGGGTATAGACTAGGAAATCCTACTCAAAAGAAAGAAAGGTCTCAAAAAGGCTCAGTCAACATGCGTGGCTCATACCAGCATTCGGAGGCTCTAGGGTACTAGAGAGAAACTGGAGAAAGAAAGACAAGCAATCAATCACATGCGTGAGAGAAAGATGGAGGTGGCATCATCCTGTGACGCGGATAAGTAGGATTTAGGGTCCCTGAAAAGAAGGGACCTACCTGCTATTTAAGGCATACTACGAGACTGAATGTAGTTGTCTCGAATCCTAAATCTAGTTTGGACTTAGTGTTTGACACACACTAAGACCAGTGTCCTAACTAATGCTATGCAAAACCTGGACTTACCCCGGCCTGGATTGGGGGAGCCAGCTAACCACCTAATCGATTTAAAACCATGCTGTCAAGTCAGTTATGAAAGATGGGTGGGTGGTACAGTTCTTTGGAAATAGGACCGACATCTAGAGAATTTCCTAAGTGGTCCTGGACTTATGTGGGTTAGATGCTCCTAGCTAATGCAATTAAATTTTAATTAGTTGGTTACTAATGCAATGCATGCTAGTTGAAATGTCAGCTCATGAATGCTATAGAACTTTAAAAACAGGCTTATAAAAAATAATTTTTTGAAAAGACTGGGTCTCCCTAGGTCCGGCAGTTCATCCTCATAGGCCAGATTATCCGGACTCAACCCGCAGGCAGGGAGATGTCTTATAACAAGGAAAGAAAGATGCAGTAATATGCATGCGACCCCGGACGGTTCCGGCAATTCCCTAGGTTCGTTAAGTTTCTATATTATTTAGAACTTAAAATTTTAGGAATTAGTTATGAGTAAAAAAAAATTTTGTAGTCCTTAAAGAGCCTAACGAAAATCCAGGCGAAATCAAAGACGGCATGCAAGAAAGAAACTTAAGAAAAGCAGGCAATTTCTACTGCGCAATCAAGTAAACACATCAATATAAATCCCAAAATTAATCATCTAAATGTCCATAGGCAAACTGCCCTCATTACAACCAGAATTTGCAGAAAATAAAGTGGCCGGGCACCACTGCCAACAACCCGGATTTCTAAGCCTATGACAGACGCCAACAACTTTGAGTGGGATATTGGGTCTTCAATATTTAGCTTTCTGGATATCTTCTCCTTGGACTCCTTGGAAATCTCCTCCTTGGACTCCTCGGGTCTCCTCCTTGGACTCCTTGGAAATCTTTTCCTTGGACTCCTTGGATCTGTCGTGGCTTGAATATCCAAACGAAGAGACAATTCCCCCTTGATAGGGAGCATTGCCTTTTCTCTTTGGATATCTAAAGCCATCCAGCTCGATCTTCCAAATGGAAGAAGACTCTCCCCTTTAGGGACGCCTTCTTCTTTTGGAATCCGAGTCGGATAAGAATATCCCAACTCAAGGTTGTTTTCACAACTTTTAACTATTATTACAAATATTACATTCATTTAAAGTAGAAAATTCTAAACTCCCTGTATGGTTATCCTAAATAAAATCCCAAGCAGTTTTATATATATAAAAAAAATGCTAACACCATTGACCCTGTGCCAAGCCATGCTCTTAATTTTGAGGGCTAAGCAGCTCCACCTGTGCAATTATAATTATTAATTTTAGCCCCCATTTTTATTTGGGGGGAAGCTGAGCAAGCACCTGCATAAGACATTATTAGAAATCATTATGATGCTCCCCCTTTTTATTAGCTTGAGCATGGCCACCTGCACGGAAGAACAGTATATATATATGTCGTTCCTAACCTATGGGTAAGTCTAACGCTCATCACATCACATAGTACAGAAAAAGTAAGCAAACACACCAACAATTTCAAACAGCATGCAATGAAATCCACGGAAAGCTCCGGCACACAGCAGAAAAGTAAAATCCAGCGGCCTAACCTAGATCTAGAAGTGGTGCCCTAGCCAATAATTCTATGTGTGTGTAAGGCTAGTGTGGTTTGGATAGACCCTAAATGGGATAATTAATTAAAGTTATCTAGAGTTCAGGTTTGTTGGGGGTCTGAAAAGGATGTTTTAGCTGGAATTCAAGTATTAGTGAATTAGAGTTCATTTTAATTATTTCAGTTTGTTGATCAATTTTAGGAGCTTAGAGTACTGACATTTAAATTTTAAGTGATATTAGCCAATTTTAGAAAGTTCTAGGGTCCTCCTAGGAACTAAGCTAAGGGTCCAAAAAGTCACTATGGAAAAAAGGCTAAGTTTGGGATTTCTAACATCTTAAGAAAATACTAGACCTTAATACGAGTGGTTAGACAGGTAGTAGGCTGGAATCGGAGTTTCCTATCCAAAGTTATGAATTTTCTAAGTTTTGGGCCCTAAGTGAACTACGGTTGACCAAAATGTTGACTTTCTAATCTAAGCCGGTTTCTGGAAACCTAAAATTTTTAATAAATACTAGGCCCTAATTAGAGTCTAATACAAGTTAGTTTACCTAATTTAGAGTTTTCTACAATTAGTTATGGATTTCTAAAGGTCGGGGTATTTATTGGAATTTCCTAAATTTCCTACTAAATAGCTTTTTTTATTGTTTTGCTCCAAATCAACTCCAAACTGATTGGAATCACTCCCAAAGGTCAGGGATGACCAGAAAAAGTGTTCCCAAGTATTTGGAGAAGATTTGGGATTTTTAATAATTTTTAATGAATTATTAGGGGCAAAATGGTAATTTCCACCTATGGTCAAATTAGGGGTCAACCTGAGGTCAAACTAGGGAACCCTATTTATCTAAGGCCAAGGATCAGATTCTGGTCAGTTCAAGGTATTATGGGTAATTTTCTGACCTAATGTGTATTTATTATAATTTTCATAAGGTCTCGGGGCCCTATTTAACGGGTTAATTAGGGTTGGTTAATTAAGGAGTCTAAGTAGCCCTAAAATTCCTAGAAAATTCTGAGAGGTTTCAGATGTCACTAAATTTAAGTGTTGAAGTTTTCATGTCGTTCTGGGATCTATCCTAGCTCCTAGAAAATTTCTAAGTTCGCTAGACAGGTCCTTAATTTTTGTCCTTAGGGTGTCACTACGTTATAGGAGTTTAAAGTGATGTTTAGTCTAACCCTTCAGGTAATAAATGCATGGGAATACATAAACAATGAAAATAAACACACCATGTCCTTAAATCTAGGAGAGCCTAAGCTAAGTGCTCGTGGTGCGACCTATACATGCATTCTACGAAAATAAAGAGACAGACACCTAAAGAACGGATTAGTGAATGATTGGGACTCAACCATTCACTAACCCACTCCCCCATGATTGCTCTTCACACATAGGATCTATGTCTAAAATTTCATGAAATAGCGGGTCTCCCAAAATTAGGATTTATGTATAAGTAGTTTTAAAATAGTTTCAAAATACTGATAAATATAAATATATATATTTTGAAAAAATAAAATAATTTAAAAGTAAGTCAATTCAAAATACATAGATATAAGGAGACCCACTGATCACCCTAACGAAGTCTCAAGCGATTTGAAAATATTTTGTATCCTAAAAATAATTATCATAATTAATATTTAATATCAAAAATACTCGAATAATCGAATCCAAATAGTGATTGGTCAAAAAAGCCAAAATCAAGGGCTGGAAATGGCTTCAAAACATAAAGCTCGCTTTTCTGAAAAGAACGAGGGGTTATACACAAAAATCCGATTTAAAACGACGAAGATACGAATTTCCGAAGTTAAAACATAATAAAATAATATTTCAAAATAGCCCTATTTCACTGGTTTTGAAATAACAGAAAATACAGGCATACCTTTTATCTTAAAGTAATTTCAAACTATGCAGAATTCACAGTACATCCAAAACAAGGTGCTGTGCGTCGACAGCGGACTTAAAACGACAAAGTTATGTAATTTCGAAGTTTAAGTATAATAAAAATAATATTTGAAAATAATCCAGTTTGTTGTTTTCAAAATAAACACAGATATACTGAAAATATTTGTGCAGTACAGATTTCAAGGTGGGCAGCATTCAAATACGCTCAAAACGACGCGCTGTGCTTCGACAGCGGATTAAAAACAAGGAAGTTATGAATTTTGGAAGTCTAAAGGACATTAAAGGCTATTTTCAAGATAATTTTAAAAGAAATAATTAAAATAATAATAATAATAATAATAACAATAAATGATAGGCTAGTATTTCAAAATAACAGTAATTATAATAAATAACTATAACTAAATAATTTAAATAATAATAATAATAATTATTATTATATTAAAATAATAATTTAAATAATACTAAAAATAGGTTTTTTTTACTGTTTAATAAATAATTAAAAATATATCTATTATTTTTATAAAAAAAAAATTTGTAGTGTAGAGGACGACGATACGAATCCAACGAGGTATTATACGTCAAAATCGGACGAAAAACCAATTTTCTACGATTTTTAGAAGTTAAAATAGCTTTTAAAACAAATTTAATACTAAAATATTCGGTCTGCGACACGTGGCGCATCCCGGTTCGTTCCGCGGTTTCGGGCAATGATTGGCGCCGCCGCCAATCATTGTCCGATGATTGCGGCGGCGGTCAAGTGACGGGACGTCACTTAACCACATCGGACGGAGGATCACAGCCGTCCGATCCTCCGCGGTCGAGATCGACGGTCGGGATCACGCCAGACCGCCTGCGGAACCGCGGGATCAAACCACGCGGTCAGACGAGACCGCGGGATCCTCAGATCACGACCGTTGATCAAGAAATCAACGGTCCGGCTCGGATCTAGGGCGAAACCGAGAGCCAAAGCAATATTTTGCTTCGTTCTCCCAAACGGCTGGACCAAATCGCATGAAATTTTAGATCTAGGTTGTAGGCATGAAGAGCAACAGTGGGGAAGTTTTATTTTGAATTAATTCACGCTAATGACGACACTAATTAACCCTAAGTGTTCTAACTAGGGTTTGAGATTTACCTCAATCCACTAGGTGGATTCGGGAGATCTTGGTCTTGTTGGACTCGTGGGATCCTCTAGAACAAGTCTCTAGTTGACGCCAAGCTCCAACGCTTCCTCGATCAAACGGAAATCAACCGAGAAGGGAAATGGGCTCGGTCTCGCCGGAATCTCGCCGCCGGCGTGGGTTTACCGTCGGGAATTGGTTCGAAAAAGTGGAGGGGAGTCGTGGGAGTGCTCTCACAAAATCTCAGAGCCTAAGGTGGTCTCTAGATCGAGCAAGAGCAAAAAGATCCCTTCCCAACCCTAATTTCTCTCTATTTAAGTGTCTAAGCTCTAGATCAGCGGTCCAGATCTAATCTAGGTTAAATTAGGAGGGAAATCAGAGTTAGGGGCCGTGGTTTTTGAATTCAAAACGAAGGGGAGGCTTTAATCGCATTTATTTGCCATTAGTCTCCTTAAAATAGGCCAATTTGACCTATTTAATACTTGATTTGACCAAGTCAAGGTTTGAAGTGAAACAAATAAATTTGAATCGATGAGTCGTGTATTGTGTTGAATTGATTGCATTCTTTGATTCAACTTCAAATAAGTTTTTATTATTTTAACTTCACATTTGTATAAAATAAAGTCAAAAAATTTAATATTAAATTATTTAATTATTCTTATTTATATTATTATAGAAATATACTCTAATAGAAAAAATGAATCAGATGTGCGTCATATTGATTTGAAGTTTTTTCCTCACTATTTGAATTGGTGTTGCAATTTAAAAAAAGTAATAACTTTTGAAATTTTCACTTTACCCTAAAGTTTTGCAAATAACCATGAGATACATTTCATGTGTTTGTTTAACAATTAATAGAATATAAAATTTAATAATTTCTTAGAAGTAAATCGATCAGTATGAACCACAAGATAAAAGAATGGTGTTCATTTGTTTGCTTATTAAAAATGGGGCGGAGATTTCTTCTGGGGAAAGGATACATTCGAATGCTTGGCGCTGCGGGTTAGGGTTTTTCTTTCCCCCGCCTCCTTCTTCTGATCGTTTTTCCTGCCTCCTCCTCCTTCTCCGGCGCTGCCGGAGGACTTTTCTCTCATTGTTCTCATGGAGACTGGACTCCGTGCTGCGGACTTCCCTCCGCTCGTCCAGTCTCCTGCCAAGACTACCACTTTTACGCCGAAAGACTGGAATAGGGTGTTCGCACCTGAAGCTTCCGCACCTAAAGTTCTCAATCTCTTTCACTTCCCGTCTGAGCCGAAAATAGTGCCTTTTAATGATGCTAAGATGTCTAAAGGGGGCGAGGACTAGACCTTGTGCTTGGTCGGATACTCCATACGTAGGAGGCCGTTTTACGAAGCTTTATTGGGAGCAATAAAGAAGACTTGGAATCTTAAAGGATAGGTACAGCTGCTATCACTTAGTGAAGGTTTTTTTCTCATTCGCTTCTCTTGTACTGAAGACTACGACATGGTATGGTCGCTTGGTGTGTGGTTTTTGCTGGGGAGACCGTTCATTCTTCAAAAATGGCACCCCAAATTCAAGCCTAAAAGAGATAATTTTAATTCTGTTCCGATTTGGGTCAAAATACATGACATGCCTCTTGCATGTTGGAACTCGGAGGGGATATCTAGGATTGCAAGCAAAATAGGTGTCCCTTTGGCGGCTAATAACTTGACAGAGCAAAAGACCCGACTTACCTTTGCCCGTGTCTGTGTTCTAGTGGATTGCAATGCTACTTACCCGGAGGAAATAAAAGTGTCTCTGGATGGGGATGTTGTCTGTTTGAAGGTGCAATACGAATGGAGACCATTCCCGTGTGATCACTGTAAGTCTCTTATGCATTTTTCTTCTCTTTGCCCGTTAAAACCAGAGATTACTGGGGATGAGGTGCAAGGTAAAGAAATGCAAAAGAATCGTGGTAGGAGCTTTAGCAGAAGGGGAAATAACAGATATCCCTCGACATCTAAAATTTTTTCTAGACCTCCCAAAGGAGACTTAACTCAAAAAGTCCCTCTTGTCTCAGAACAGCCTAAGTTACCACCGTCTACTACTTCCAATGTGCCTATCAATAGCATTGGGAAACCCCTTCATTACCAACCCCATTCCCCAGCTCTCTCCACTGCCCAAGAAAACATCAACTCTGGTAATCTCGTGGTAGATAACCTGGTTACTGAACTCCCTATTCAGGCTCTGATAGGGACTACTATACCAAACCTTAATTCACCTAATGAGGAAGAGGTTGCTTCGACATCTTCCTGTTCCTTGCAAATCCAAAGTTTGGGGAAGCAGAAAGAGAAGTTGGTGACTTCTCCCAATAGATTTGATGTGTTAAATGATGAGGATGATCACATTACCCTGGGTGATACATAGGGTGAAATGGTAGAGCAAGAGGT
The DNA here is from genome assembly GCA_019514585.1 of Dendrobium officinale. Lineage (NCBI taxonomy): Eukaryota > Viridiplantae > Streptophyta > Magnoliopsida > Asparagales > Orchidaceae > Dendrobium > Dendrobium officinale. Next base: position 36,567,173 of record CM033691.1, on the reverse strand, counting down.
GAAAAGCAACAAACAGAAACAAAAGTATAAATCGAAACAGAACAATTCGGTGCTAGTCAAAAAACCTGCAAAAGGGAAGCAGGGAAAAAAATCCCATTCAACAAATTCTTAATGTCTATTCCTTCTATTGCTGTATGGAATATTCGTGGTTTTAATCGTCCAGATAAAGTCCTTTGCTGCAAGCATCTCTCTTAGTCCTTTAAACTGGATATGATTTGTATTTTGGAGAATAGGATTCATGCTCAAGTTCTCCAAGACCCCTTCTTTAAAATTTCCCATTTTGTTTTCCCCTATGAGAAAAGTTGTCACAACTTTGCCTCCTCACACTCGGGCAGAATCTGGATAAAATGGGATGATAACAAACTGAACTTCAACCCTACTCACATCTCCTCCCAAATTATTTTTGGGATGATTTCTGTGTCTTCCAAAGAACTCTTCCAACTTTCTGTCATCTATGCTTCTAATAGTGCTAATGATCGTAAGGAGCTGTGGGATATTATTTGTGCTATTGCCCCTGATTCTGAGTCACCTTGGGCCCTGTTGGGAGACTTTAACTGCTGTCATTTTGCCTCTGAAAAACTGGGAGGCTCTCCTCTATCTCAATCTGCACTATTTTAATTCAATCACATGATTTTCTCTCAAAGTCTCATAGACCTGCATTCAGTAGGAAGTAATTACACTTGGTTTAATCAACGCTCACATAATCCCATTCATATTAAGCTGGATAGAGTGCTGGTGAATGACAGTTGGTTGAAAGAGTTTCCTGAATCTTACTATTCTCTACAATCTCCCTCTTGATCTGATCATTGTCCGATTATTCTGCATTCTGGTATGATTGCTCAGTTTCGGCACAGATTTCTCTTTAAAAATTTCTGGATGAATATTGATGGCTTTTGGCATATTCTTGTGAGAGCTTTCTCTGAACCGGTTGATGGTAATCCTCTGTCTCATTTTAGCAATATTCTTAGGCCTTTAAAAGCATGCATCAAAAGAGAGTCTTGGTCTTCTTATAATGCTGTTAGTCGTCATATGGACTCTTTACTCGTCAGCCAAAAGGATGTTTTAGATTGCCTTCATGTTGATCCGACTAACAATAATTTCAATCTTATGTTAAAAAGATATTAATGCCAAGATAGCAGATTTTTCTACTATGCACGCCTCCTGGATCATTCAAAGAGCAAAGGTGAATTGGTTGAAACATGGGGAAGATGATCTTAAATTCTTATATGGCAAAATTAGAAGTAGGAGAGGTAGTACCAAATCGGTGGTCAACCTCCTCGCTTCTTCTTCTTCTCCTTCTTTCTAGAGCAGAAGTTGTCTCCTCCATTATTCAGCACTTCCAGAGCCTTTACAATCCTCCTCAGCACACTAGCTTTAATATTGATATTTTTCCTAAGGGCTCTGTCTTAACTAATTCTGTTGCTAATGAGATTTGCTCTTTTGTCAATGATTTTGAGATAAAAGCTGCTGTTTTTCTAGGTTCTTCCTCCTCAACACCTGGGCCAGATGGATACAATTTCCATTTCTTCAAATCTTGTTGGCATATGGTTGGCCCGATTGTGTGCAGAGCAATCAAATCCTTTTTTCTAAAGGTTACATGCCTAATGGGATTAAGCACACGGCTCTTGCTATCATACCCAAACACAAGAATGCGATGAATATTTCAGACTACAGGCCTATAGCTTTATGTAATGTTGTCTATAAGATTATTGTCAAAGTGATTGAGTGTAGGCTCAAGCCTGTTATGCCTAGTATCATTGAATATAACCAGTCTGGTTTTTTAAAAGCTAGGATTTCTACATACAACATATTGCTTGCAAGTGACATTCTTGCCACAACTAGTAGAAGGGGTGGTGCTAAATTGTTCTGTGCTAAGTTAGATATCAGAAAGGCTTTTGACTCCATTTCTAGGGAGTTCATTTTAGCTAGATTAACTCAAAAAGGCTTCTCCAATACTTTTGTTAACTGGATTAAAATGTGTATTTCTGATGTTCAAATTTCCATTGTGCTTAATGGTGCTTTGGAGGGTTTTTTTCCTTCTACTGCCGGGTTAAGGCAGGGTTGCCCTCTCAGCCCTTATCTTTTCTGTCTAGTTATGGATGCTTTCTCTAACTTATTAAAGTAGAGGGGTTTTATTATATCAGTGCAGAAAATTTCAATATGACCCATCTTTTATACGCTGATGATGTGCTTGTGTTTGGTGAGGCCTCTTTAAATATCTGTCAAAATTTGGCTAATATTCTTAGAGATTTTGGTAACTCTACAGGTCTCCATATCAAATTTGATAAAAGCGCCATTATGTTCCCTAAGCACCAACTCAATCAACAAGCCATTTTCCAGATCTTATCCATTAATAACATTACCTCTAAAATCATTTACCTTGGGATCCCTTTGTCTTTCAATAGGCTTAAGGTAGAAGATTTTCTTCCTTTTATGGATTGCATTAACTACAAGATGAATGGGTGGAAGGCAAACTTGTTGTCATTTGCTGGGTGCCTTCAGTATTTAAAGTTCACCATTCAAAACACCATTGAATACTGGATCAGTGGTTCGATTTTGCCTAAAAAGGTGTGTAAGCATTTTAACAAGGCCAGCTCTAAATTTCTTTTCTTCGGGGATTCTTCTCAATCCAGGAAATTGCATATGATTTCCTGGGATACTATTTGTCGTCCCAAGTACAAGGGTGGGTTGGGGGTACCCTCTGTCAATGCAATCCAATACGCTTATAATTGTTCTGTTATACTAAGGATGTATAACAGCTCTTCCCCCCTCTCCATTTGGGTGTCTAGCAAATACACATCTCCTTGGCGTCCACCTCCTTCTACAGCTTCTAAGTTCTGGAAATCAGTGTGTAGGACTGCTACTGAAGCTAAGGCTTGTTTTCATTTAAAGATTAATGCTAATGCCCCCATTTCTCTTATCTGGGATCAATGGTGTAATAACATGACCTTAAAGGATTATATGGGAGCTGCTATTTCTGTTCCTGATAGGAAACTGGGAACTTTTTTCTATAATTCTAGCTGGAATTTACTGGATTTCTTACCTGTGCAGTTGAGGGCTTTATTTGTTATGTCTCATGAATCTAATGAGCCTTCCCTTTTGTGGAAAGATAAAACTGCCTCCAAATTCAAAGATTATGTTGAGGAGTTTTATAGTGGTTTATCAGCTTGCAACTGGTACAAATATGTGTGGCATAAAGGTAGCTGTTTAAAGCACAATGTGTTTGTTTGGCTGGCTTTGGTGGGGGCCTTAAGACTATCGATGCCCTTCGTATTAAACATATAAATGTTCCTAGTAGATGTTCGTTATGTCATATTTTTGATGAATCTGTCACTCATCTATTCTTTGAATGCTCATATTGCTTCACGGTGCTTAATGTTATTTTGCCGGACACCAAAGAACTCCTTCTAAGACCATCTCTGCTACACATGTTTGTTTGGGTGAATACGAAATACAAAGGAAATTCTGCTTTGAAAATTTTTTACAAATTTATGGTTTGCTGTATTACTTACTTCATATGGAAGGAGAGGAACTTTAGGAGGTTTGGAGGGAATATGCACAGTTCTGCTACTCTATCCTTGTCTATTAAAAAAGTAATGTTTGAGAAAGTGCTTAAATGGAAGAACTCTTTTGGTTTGCTGAAAAGGTTATAATTTAGTGGGGTACTCAATTTTGGTGGATGTCGCTCAAGATTGGTTGCCAAATTTTGCATTTGCAGCAGTTTTTGTAGCCTGTATGGACAATGATGAAGCTCCTTGCTGCTGCTCCCTTGGTCGGCCTTAGTGGCAATCAGGGATTGCTGACTTTCTCGAATGATAACTTATTTTTTGAGTTCAGGCTGTTTCAGCCAAGGAGCTCGTTCTTCTCACTGGGTTATGGTCTGCTGCTGCTTTGCTATGTCCTCAGGAGCTGGAGTGCATCTCTTGATTTTTTTGGTTGTTATAGGTCATTCTTTTGATAAATTTTGATGCTTTGTACGCTTGCTCGTTTGTTTTAGGAGCTTGCCTTTATAGCATTTTATTTTATTTTTTTTTTACATTTTACATGTAATTGTTTCTCATTTTAGCATTTTAATATACGGGTCAAGCCCAAATTTTGCAAAAAAAAAAAAAAAAAAAAAAGGGCGACATTTAAAGGTGTTCGATATTATTGTGGTGGTGTTAACGCTGCTCGCTGAATTATGCTGAAAGGGCCCGTGCGAAGGAGTCCGTCGCCGTTTTTAAAAGGATGGTGGGCTAAGCACGTAAATTTTTTTCCCTTTTATTGTTATTATTTTTATTTAGGATGTTCTTATTAGTAAAATCTATATGTCACAAAAGAAAATTATTGGATTAGCACATACCATAGGTACCATTCGTTGACGCTTATCAGTTTTCTTATGACAGGGATCGTTAAAAAGAAAAAGGGAAAGGCTTTAAGCTCTGGATTGTGCGTTCAGATTTTATTTCCAGAACCGTTAAATCTATTTTCCGGAAAGAAACGCCTGAGTTAGATCGAGATAAGGTCGAGAAAAACGTCAGATCGCTTACGCGTCGGGGAGATGTCGGCGGCTGCGACTGCGACTCGGGTAAAATTGCAATCCAGCGGGAAGAAAACGGAGATCTCGACCTCGAAACAGAAGTCCGTGACTGTGGATTCCAAGCTTGCGGTATGTCTTTTGGGGCGAATCTTTCAATAAAGTTGTCATCTTTGTTGTGAATTTCAGTTATTTGTGGGTTCTTTCTTCCATTTGATTTCTGTTTAGCTGATTATTAGTGCCATAATGTAATTGCAGCTTTTTGGCAATTTGCGAGTTTAATTTTCTTGAAATCCCCCATTCAATTAAGACGCCAATTTATTGTTTCAAGTAATTTTAAATTGCCGCCCCTCTGTATGTTTTTTTTTTTTTGTTAGTTCCATGATGGATTGCAGGGCTTTAATTTTTTTTTTATTTGCAGATATTGGCATACTAGTTTATGCTCTGTTTGATATCATGCTTCTGATTTTAAATTGTTTTTTTGGTTCAGTGTTATTGGGAAGCCTGTGGTATTAAGATGGTGGCTCGGTGCTCCCTGTGAGATGCTGTCTATTTAGCTGTGTTATTATATTAGCATATGCCAGCGTAATCTTAGATTGAAATCATTTTGTTCAGTATTATATAAGGATTTCACTACTTAAATTAATTCCTTATAATTGATGTGTTCGTAACTTTATTTTCTTTTCCATTTTTAGTCTTATTCATAAGCAGAAACTTTAAACGCATCATGTTCCAACACTGTAACAATACAACGAGTATACCGCTATTTCCAAAAACGTGGCTGAAAATAATTGGAGTATTCGGCATCCATGTAGAAAACAGATCAACAAGTTGAGTCAAATTTGAATCATTCACACTGGATTTCTTCTAGAAAAGATTGTAAAATCTAAGAAATAAAAAAGGCAAGGGCACATTGAAAAAGAAGCAATTGCTCAAGATGCAAGTTGGAGTGGCGATTAACAAATAATAATAATAGTAATAATAATAATGGAGGAATAGGAGTGGAAAACCTTAGGAGCTTTCATCTTTCCAAGTTCATCTAACCAACCATCTTCGACTTTTGTTTGTTGCCACCTCATCTTTGATCTCTCTACCCCTCACAATTCTTTGAACTAGGGATAGAGGGGCAATGACTCAAGAGGAAAGGAAACATGAACACAAGACAATGCATGGTAAGAATAGTGTAAGCAAAATGAGATGCACAACATAAATGTTGGTTCTATGTTTGTCCATAGGTGACATCAGGACTTAACTAACAAGCATAGATCAAGCCTAAGAGAAAATTAAGAGAAAGAAGTATGAGAAAGCTAAAAAGAGAAACTTTGAGGATCATGTTAGATTTCTATTGGAGACTACTAGACTAATGTGATATGTGTCAATTAGAATGCCTTAGACTCATCCTCTAATTCCCTATTTATAGGTTTTGTTAGAGATTCAACTCTACAGGATGGACTACATTTGAGTTAAAGATTGGCGACTTAATGAATATGCTTCTCTAGATAAGATTTCTACAAATTGATTCTAGTGCTGGTGTATAATTGAATCCAGTCATGCTAGGAATATAATTTGATTGAATTAACCAAAGGGACATTAAGTGCACATTACTTCACCAATTCTTTTGTTTTTTGAAGACATCAGAAAACAAAAAAAGAAAAAAATTGCATAACTTGATTTAGCCTTTGGTAAGTGGGCATACTGATTACAATTGATTAGATGGATTTAATTATTTTTCCCCATACATCAAAATTATTAATGTTTCTAAATGTTTGCCCAGAGAGTCATTTTGAGGTTCTTCTACTACCACTCTTCTTCTTCTTCTTCTTTATAGTCACTTGCTTTCTGCCAATATATAGAGATTTGAGGATCCTTCTGACCTAAAAATTGTTTCTATTCTCTTGCAAAAAGGAAAAATAACTTGTAAGAAGAGTGAATACATAGAAGCAATGTTAAAAGTTCAATGGAGGGTGTTAAATCTCATTTAGGGTTTTAAAAATTTTCTTTAATAAAAAATAATTTTTTTTAATAAAAAAAAAGATCTTTTTGATATTCTTAGAGAAATTAAATCACCCAATGCGGAAGCTAATAAACGTAATAACAATCACAATGATGATGTTAATTCAATCAAATCAATCTACTACCAACCACAACATTCTTAACATGAATCTTTTTAAAAAAATAAATTCACAGAAAATTAAAATTCGAAAATAAAAGTGCGTAGAAAAGTAGAACGAGCATACCAGAATTTTATAGTGGTTCAGTCAACCTTGACCGACGTCCACTCATCAGAATGCTCCTCTCCGAGTATTGCACTAAAAACTATAGTCTCTCATTTAGCCCCTACAATTAGGCGAAGAAACCCTTACAATTTTTTCACCAACCCGATGCGGCAGAGTCACCCTCATAGTGAAGACAGAGAACCTCGACTTGTTTTTCACGCTCCTGGTGAAGGAAGCACTTTTTTTTCACCCTCCGGGTGAAGGTAGAGAACCTCGACGATCTTTGGCCTTGAAGTTCTTCCCAGAGCCACCCAAGAAACCAAATAAGACACTTGGAGGAAACAAGGTAGAAGCTTGCCCGAATCAACCATGTGGAATCCTCTCACACTCATTCTCACTCACACACAACCTCCCCTTTCTCCTTCCCAAAGCTCTTCAAGATCTTTATCAAAGCTCTTTCTCCAGAATATACAATAGCCCAAAACTTTCGAAGAGTCTTTTAATAATGTATTTAAACAATGCTTCAAAATCCTAATTTTTTAATTTGTCTGTAATTGTTCGTACAATAAGATCATGGATCATACAGTACGATTTGTTAAAAAAAATGAGTTCGTTTAGTACAAAGGAATAAGCATGGGACAAATATTCAATTTCTGTGTACTAATCGTAAGTATGATTTGAAGATCGTACAGTATGATTAGTTCAATTTTCTTATGTTTGTTCAGGACAATCACTGGGAGATTAGATATCATCTCTGTAAATCGTCTAGTACAATTAACATCGTACAATACGATTAGTTCAAAAATATAGTTTTCGTCCAATAAGATATCAGGGAGATCGGATTTTGTCTATATAGATCGTCCAGTACGATTTATCATATTTATTAAACCTTGATTTATTGGCTAATCACGTAGATTAATTTAAATAAAATTTCAAATACCATATTGTACGAATGGGATCTTACAGTATGATTAGTTCAAAAATTGAAATTTAAAAAACTTACTTAATTTTGATTAGCAGCTAAGGTTTCTGTTTTGAACAAATCGTACAGTACAATTAATTAAAAAAAATAATTAAAAAATTATTTGTTTTATGATGTTTCAAAAGCATCTAATCGTACAGTGCGATTAGTTCTAAAAAGTAAAAATTATTTTCTCTCCCATGTGTGTGTGCACAATAATCAAGTTTAGCATCCACCTTAACTCAAGAATTATAAAAAAATCAAGTAAATGAAAAATACAAACTCTTAAGAAAATATAAACCTATTCAACCAAGTTTTGAGTTGATCACTTTACACATTTTACGGTGGACCTGAAATGTTAGTGCGCGAAAATAAATATCCAATAATCATAATTGGAGAAAACATGATAGACAAATCATATTTTTTATTATCATCAAAGTCACAAAATCGGGATCCAGATTCGCGCATAACCTCATCTAAACTACTGAACCAACAAGCCCTAAACTATGAAGTGCTAAATCTTTTCACATCCACCACTCTGAAATTCTTGCTTGCCCTCGCTTTTTCCTTTTAATTCTGAACTTCTTTGTGAATTTTTCACATGTCTAAGGATTAGTTCCATTGTTCACATCATGAGATTCTATATCTGTAGGCGACCCATAGGAATAACCAAGAAAGATTTAGGTGAATATCTCAACCTATCCATAAAAGTACCTCAACCTCATTCAATGTATTCTAGGGGAGACTTTGATTGGAGTGTTGTCAATTTAACCATCAGAAATATTGCCCTAGATCAACATCAACCCTAGTCCACTCTTTGAATCAAAATGCCCTTCTTATCCAGCATGTTCTTAGAACCTCAATCATTCCTAAAGCTGGAGATCACATAAATATTACCTCACTTCTATCCTTAACTATATACTTTATAATGTTTGAAAAAAATTTGATTAAGCTCAAATGATCATCGATTACATTCATAATGTTACTCCCATTCACCTTCCTTCCACTAGAAGGAAGCAAAATATTTCTCTTGGTCATATCATTGCCTATATCCTGGATAAAAAATATGAACTTATCTATCTTGCTACCGCTAATTTTTTTTTAATCTACTATACCGATAGTTCCTTCCATGTTTTTTTTAGTCATCACCGAGAACACAAGCTAGAAGAAGAACCTAATTTTAATGAGGAAGGGGAGCTCGTCCTGTAGCAGCACCTACACCGAAGCCCGTACTGGCACTACTGCCAGCACCTACACTAGCATTCCAGTCTTGTTCCTAAGAGGAGTTGATAAAACGTTTTGATCGATTGGAGTTCCGACTGGATAGCTATATTCAGCAGCAACAACAATAATATGAGACCAACATGGCATGGTTCGACGAGCAATTTGATAATATTCACTAAAATTGCCAACCACCACCACCTGATCAGGGATCTTATTTCTAGGTTATTTATCTGGTTGGACTTTGGAGTTCTTTCTTTGTGTTTTCTCTCTTTTTTTGGTGATGTCAAAAGGGGGAGTATATAATTAGTTGTACTTTATTGTTTTCTAGTTATTTGTTTTAGTGTTTATGTGTTTATTTGTGTTTATATATATATATATATATATATATATATAATTCTCCCTTTTTTTTATCCTATTGATTTCAACAAACAACTGTTCTATACAGATTTCAGCTAAAAACAGCTGATTTCTTCAAATTAAATGTAGCAAACCGTATTTTCAACACTCATTTACTGAATTCCAGCAACTAACATTCTAGAACAACCTTAATATTCTATATATCTTTCCTTAAATGTTGTTAAATTCCTCCTCCACTGCAACCTGTAGCAGAAGCTCGGTATATTCCCTCCTAGCTTTTCACGACCAACTTCAGCACCAGAAAAATCTGTCGGGTAGGGAGAATGGAATACCCTAAGATGGCTTAAGGAAAATGCTTCATGTACTGATTGTTTAATACACTATCCTCCACTATTAATTTAATATATATAAACCTAAATCCACTAAGAACTCTTAGCTATTCCCAGCCGTTGATCACAGTTCTCATAAAATCCACCAATTGCATGCTCTATTTAGTGGAATTGTACTGGGCTGAAATCTGCTACATTAATTTCAAATTGTAACAATTACATTTTAATTACTAATCTATCACCATAATAAAATTAATTAGATGTTAATTACTTACTAATGAACAAGTAATGATGTAGGCTAATAAATGAATTTAATCGAACTTACATATGTACCCTTATATATATCACAATGTTAAAAAAAAAGTATTTAATAAAAATAACTCTAACATTTTTGACAAAATTTTGGGTATTATAATAGCATCGCTGATGTTGTGTTTAGATGACTTGAATCTGGTGATATGATTGGTCTAATCTAACTTCCTTAAATAAGCCTTGAAAATAGGCATTTTGAATTTCATTAAGGGTGGACCATCTACAATTTGGATGGAAAAGTGTTGGTAGGTTGAGCAAAGAGTCTTGGTTTGGCAAGGATGAGGAGATTCTTCTTCAATTTCTCTTGAATTAGATGAAATGTCTTTAGTGGAAGTTGGTGAAGGAGTGCAGAAACTATAATATTATTGGCGAAGTGGGAAATTGGCCGAGTTACATTCTTTGAGTGGATGAGCATGATTGTCTTGTTTTAAACACTCCTTTTATCATTGTTCTCAAATGGTCTCCCATCCAATTCAACTATTTTGAAGTGGCAAAATCCTATTGCTCAACTTGCGGAGATGTCTCCCTTTCGTTAGGACATCCATGATTTGAATTCTTTCCCTTGACATCTTCTATGCTTATCATACCTTGAAGAATGTTGGATCTAGATTTATCCATGGGTGACACCAAGACTTCATTAACAAACATAAATCAAGCCCAATATATAAATAAGAGAGAAATAGGAAAGCTAGTGAGAGAATTTTCTTCAAGGATCTTATTAGACTTTTATTAAAGAGTTTAAGATTGATGTGACATGAGTCAATTAGAATGTGTTAGACTCATCCTCTAACTCTCTATTTATAGATTTTGTTCAAATTTTAATACTACTAAATGACTACATTTGAGTAATATAGTGTGGGCTCCAAAAATTCAGCCCCGGCCTCCCCGCTTTTCTTTATTCGGCGAGGGAGTTTTAACGGAATAAGTTCCGGGGTTAATTTTGGAAGGCAGATGGGTTTGTAGATAAGACACTACCCAGAGATTTTGCCCTCATTTTGTGAGGACTTTATGATCTGAGTTCTGATTTCCTATAGGCGCAAGCCCCTATAGTTAATTACCCCTCTCGATCACGAGAGAGAACTTTCGATTAAGGCTAGTCATCGATCAGATATGTATAGAATACATGTTATCTGGCATATAGTAGCAGCAATAGGTATGGAGTTTTGGAAATATGAAGATTTGGATGTTTGAGAACTTGAAGGTTCATATTTTTGAAATTTGGGTTGGGAGATTTGAGAAATTTGATATTTAAAATTGGAATTTTCACCATCTGGAACTTAAAGCGGATGGTGGGGGAATGGATGATGGACCCGATCAAGATCCCATGGTTCCGTCATCCCGGGCCATCGTGGTCCCTGGTCTACTTAGTCAGAGGAGGTAGTCGACCCAACCTGACAGAAGGATCCTTGTCGGCAGCCATGGGTTGCTTCGTCCAAGGGGACCTTGTAGACCGGGGTTGAATGTTTGTCTAAGGGGACAAATTTGAATCCACCTTAGCTAACAGAGGGCTTTGTGCCCTATCAATCATATCCTATTGATTCATATCTCAAGGATTTAACGTCATTAAGGAGCGTATTGGCTCTGGCCATAACTGCTATCTGTGGTGCCATTTGGCGGCAAAACCACTCGGTTCAGAGGGCCCCGGGTCATAACCGTTTACCTGCAGTGCCATTTGGCGACGAAACTGCCGGTTAGAGGACACGTACCACGTACTTACTGGCAAGAGATTATTTGAGAATGAATCCTAGTGATATTTTCGACTAGGCATTTGGCTCTTTGTGAGCTGGAGTAAATTTTGATTTGTCCACCCCGACAAACTGTTGCGGATGGTGGATTGATTTTGCTTTAAGTTTTTGATGGATTTATTTCATTTTTAAATATTTTTTGGATTTTGGAATTTGTGGATTTTTGGATTTTTGAGATTTTTGCGGAGTTTTTGGGTTTTTGGATTTTTATGGGTATTTTGAGTGGAGCTATGAACTTTGGATATTTGGGAGATATTTTAAAATGTTTGGGAACCCCTCCGGTTGAGATCTGCATTCAACACGGCCATCATCGGGGTGTTCAGAGCCATTTCTCCTTATGGATCGAACCTTGTCAACTCTGTCAGGTTGTCGACAGAGGATCGGGTTTTGTAGGCTTTGAGCCTTTGGGAGTGAATTCTTTTGATTTTAGGCTTTGAAGGCCTAATATGAATGTTTTAAAACAAATATTCTGGTCGTCACGGCCACATATTTGCTTAATGGTTCGAACCCTGTCGACTCCTATTGACCCGTATAGGAGGATCGGGTTCGAACTAGAATTCACTTGTCAACCCGCGCAGCATCCCTAGACGTCACGTATGTACCAATAACACGCTCGCCGGGGCCCATGCGTGTTGAGATCGTATTTTTCCCTTTTAGTGTACCTATGTGCATACAAGTTAAGGTGCATGTGCGGGGATATTCTTGGAATAGACGCCTTCTGTCTGCTTGTATTAGTGTTGCAGATCCGGTGGCGTGGCGTAGCAGCTTCTGAATAGAGTTATTCGCTGCTTCGTACAGGTAGACTGTCGTGCACTATTTGTTGATTTTTGTAGGCAGATAATAGTGCACTAACTAATCTCCTGCCTTTTGGATCGTAGGAACTTTCACTTGTCATATTCTTCATATATTTTATTTTTGTCATTGATCCTTTCAGTACATCCGCCACTGCTATAGGTAGGCAGGTAGATGTATTCCATAGATTGAAAGTGACTTCAGGATACTGCACTTACTGAAGTCTTTCTGCATCTACCCATTAGTGGCATGTGGCACATATATCTGTCTTCGTAGAGAGATCGTATGTATTGCAGATCCTTTTTTGGAGTAGTATTTGATCGTAGAAGTGTTGTAACATTCACCATCTTTTGTTATGATAACTTGTAGGTGTGTAGGTATTTTGTTCACATAGCAGGTATATAGTCTTTGTATACAAATAACAAGTCGTATAAATTTCTACACTCTTTAGGGGCCTTTGAACTTATTCCATGTTAGATCCTTCTGCTCGCAAAGGGGTTGATGTATCTGCTTATACCTCTTGTATGCTTTGCATGTTTGGATTCATCACATGTCACTTGTCAACTCTCTTGATTGTAGGAAATTCGTGTATTCATTGATATCTCACTTGTTGCATGTCTCTACTAGTTTCTTTATGCAAGCCATATTTGCTATAATATTTCTAAGCATATTCTGTTGGTGAGTTATCATCCCTTTTACATGTCATTTGCTAATAACTCCACTCAATATTGCCTTCAAGCTTTTTATGTAGATTCGGGGATTAACTGATATGATTAATACAAGCTCAATGTTATTTGTATCATTCTTTTAGGGGATTGACTTATTCATCAGGAGCTTTCTCTTTCTTTATTTTGTAGGCATGAAACACTTATTGCTTGTTGTAGGTAGACAATCATACATGTTGTATGTGGATATTCATGCATGTGAAAATCTTCTACCATTATTTGGAAGTCAAGACCTTGTTGTTTTTCTTTTATTGCAAATAAATTGCATTTGGCCTTTGCTTATCACATATTCATTACAAGCCCCTATAACTTGGTTCAAACCAAGTTCATAAGTCTCATGTGATTTTGGCAAGTTCAAGTTCTCCACATTCACTTGAGTTCGTCATGGTTCAATTCTTTGAGTTCAAAGTCTCCTTCATTAAGCTTGATTTTAAGTCTTTTGTTCAAATATGTTAATGTACAAATCCTTGTCTTTGAGTTCAACCATGTCCAGGCCTTGTTCACAAGTCATCTGTTTGAATTCAAGTATCAAGCTCAAGTTCGATTGAATTTTGGTTCATTTGAATTTAACCTCTTTGTTCTATTGTTCAAGTCCAAATCAAAGTCCCTTGTTGTTCTTCTGTGTTCAACCAAATTCAGGTCCCAAATTGTTCTTCTCATTTGACTTTCAAATCAAATGTAAGTTCAAATTTTATATTTTCAAATTTGTTTGGGTTTGAATTCACTTAGGTCGATTGAATCAAGTTTATAAGTCTGAGTCCCTCGTTCAATCAAGTCCAAATGTTCACAAGCTGAGTCCAAGTTCGATCGTCCTTTGAGTTCAATCAAATTCCAGCATTTTGTTCTTGCATGTCATTCGAGTGCAATCGAGTCCAAATGTAATATTGCGTTCACCCGAAATTTCGGCAGCCTTCCGGCGTCTCCCCCGTTTAGGGGAAAACTACAGAAAACTGGGCCTTTCCCACCACGCTAAGAAAAGCGTGTATGGTAGGTGCCCTCTTTCGAGGACACCGCGGCCGTGTAATTTTTGATCCTCCACCACGCTAAGAAAAGTGTGTATGGGTATTTTGAAAATATTTTACAAGAAAACATTTTTTTTATTACAAGAAAAACAATTATTTCCCCGCAAGCGGGTACTTATGGGTATCCCCGCTTCGTCGTGAGCATCGCACCGGGATCCCTTCCCACCACGCTAAGAAAAGCGTGTATAGGCGGGGTTTCCAAGGCGATACGAACTTCGAAGAAGGAATTTGGGTGATTACCCGCTTCGTCGCAAGCGTCGGGACGCACTCCCTCCCACCACGCTAAGAAAAGCGTGTATAGGTGGTCGTTTTGTCCCGACGAATGTGTTGAAACGGGTTCTCGGAGTTTTAGGGTTTAGAACGATTATACCTGCGCGGGGTCGACGGCGTTGACACGTGGATCGAGGGAGAGAGAGGCATTCTCTCTTTTTTTCAATTATAATTAATAAAAAAAATAATTATAAATAATTATAATTAATTATTAATTAAATATAATTAAACTAGTTAATTATAATTAATTATAGTTAATAATAATCAATTAGAGAAATTAGATATAATTAATTTAAAATTAATTATAATTAGTAACAAACCATGATTATTTGTAATTAATAGTAGTTAATTATAAATAATCATAAATAATTATTAATTAAGATAAAACATAATAATTAAATATAATTAATTAAAATTAATCATAATTAATAATTAATCATAATTATTTATAATTAATGGTGATTAATTATAAACAATTATAAATAATTTTTAATTAAGATTAAAAATAATTAAATATAATTAATTGAAAATAATCTTAATTAATAATAATTTTTTTATTATTTATGATTAACAACAAATAATTATTAATAATCATAATTAATTAGATGGGATTTAAGCAGGATTTGAACAAAAATTTGGACAAAATCTATCACAAATCCTATTAACAGAGAGTTTAACTCTCTTAAACAGAGAGTTAAACTCTCTGTTTAAACGATTCGGCTGAAGAGGCGCACGACAGGGAGATAGCTACCTTCACAGCAAGCTCCCGTCTCTCCTTCCGATCAAAATGGAAGAACTTCCGATCCAAACAGGAGGGAACAACGTCGGAGGGAGGCAGAGGTGTCGGGTGAGCTAGGGCTCCAAACGGGTAGGTGGAATGCTCCCTCCTTCTCTCTCTCTCTTTCTGCGGCTTGGGGTCGATACAGTGACGGGAAAGGAGGGAGGAGGTCGGAGCTGTGGTCCGGAGCAGAGAGGGATCGGGCGTGAGGTTGAGAGGCGTCGGTTGTGTGGAAGCAGCGACGGAAGCAGGGGTTTCTGTGTGTGGAGTCGAGCGTGGAGAGCAGTGGGAAGAAGTCGAGAGAGTAGCGAATGGGAGAAGCAGAATGTTCGGCTTCGTTTTATAGAGGCGAACGGGGCTCGATCGAGGAGAGGATCGCAGAATTCGCGCAGGATTCCCGGGACGGCGCCGACTCCACAGCGATTCGGCGGGATTTCGGGCAGGATTTGTGGAGGATTTCCTGGAACCAACGGTTGCAAGGTTTGCACGCTAGATTTCTTTTTCCTTTCTTTTTTTGTTCTTTATACATAGGTTAACATATAGGTAAATTTACATAGAACGGTTTGATAAAGCTTGATATGAAAATGTCTTGCATCTTAACGGCTAACGGTTGTTTAAGTACTAGAGGCAATGTTTGATAAATGCCAAGTTGAAAACCTGTTCCGGAGGAAGAGTTTCTCTTGGTGAGTTCCATCATGTTGATTTCATTCTAATTTGGTGAGTAGTTTTAGGCGATTTGGTGATTATATCATTTTTATCGATGACTTGTGAATTTGTATAAGTATATCCTTTTTCTTGGCAACTTAAGGTTTGGGCCAATTTCAGCATGCCCAAAGGCAAGATGATAGACAACTTGACAAAAATAGTTCTTGGGATGAGTTAAAGATTTCAATGAATTTGGTTTAAGTGTTGATGATTTGCTTAGTGATGGTGAAATAGATGGGGATATTATTAGTAGAATTCAAGTTGGATGGTTGAAGTGGAGGAATGCATTGGGCTTATTGAGTGATAGAAAAGTATCCCTCAAACCTATGGAAAAATTCTATAAGAAGGTGGTGAGACCTACAATGCTTTATGGCGCAGAATGTTGGCCATTAAAAGAGAATCATGATATTTAAGTTAAGTGTTGCAGAAATGAGGATGCTTAGGTAGCTGAGTGGCTTTACTCTTAGAGATAGGATACAAAACGAGCATATATGTGAAAAGGTGGGAGTAGCTCCAATGGCAGATAAGATTAGAGATAGTCACCTTAGATGGTTTGGTCATATAAAACGATGGCCTTCCTATGACCCGGTTAGGAGAGTAGATGTAGTAGATTTGGCTTATGTTAAGAAAGGTAGAGGTAGACCTTAGAAGACTTGGTTAGAAAATATTAGAAATGATCTTTCTTTATTAGATTTAAATGAAAATTTATCTCTTAGCAGGGCACAACAGAGAAAAATGATTGATGTAGCTGATCCCACATAGTGGGATAAAGACTTGAGGTTGTTGTTGTTGTTGATAATTATTTGCTGAATTTACTTCATGTTAGTTTTATGACTTTAATGACTCGACTTAGATGACATTGAATGTACAATCTATATATCACCGAAATCAGCTGACATATAGTGTTTATTGAATTAGTATGCAATCTTTTTTTTTTTTTTTATTTGTTGTGTATGTCAGCATAGCAAATAACTAACATTTCTTGATAAAAAGATAAACATCATACAGTGAAACAAACAGTCTCTTAGGGATGTTAACGGATTGATTGATTCATTTTGTCCATTAATTCAGTTTTATCCTTTTTGGTTCCTTCAGTTGTGTTTAAACTGTAAATTTAAACAATGTAATGAAGGTGAAAGGGAAGGCAATTACAACCACCTCAAAGGCTACCACAACAACTACTACAGCAGTTAAGGTCAAATCTGCAAAAAAAGTCTATACTCTGCCTGGGCAGAAGTATGATCTTCCTGAAGAGGTCTTCTATTGTCGATTACATAGCTATTTCTTGCAAATTTAATTGCTATAGGTAGTAAATACATTGTGAAAGCTTTCATCTTATATGAGAAGTCTATTGCTATTCACAGAGAGAGCCATTGAGGATATTCTATGAATCATTGTCAAAGCAGATTCCAACAAGTGAGATGGCCGAATTTTGGTATGTTTTGGTATACTGGCATGAATTTTTATCTTCCCTTAATTGTGTGACTACTCAATGCAAAATTTCATATGCTTGTTTTAATGATATTTATGCTATTACAGACCTGCCATTGTGTCTGAAGAACTTGATTTTTTTTTTGTGCAATGTGCGATCTAATACCAGGACCATTATTATGAATGGTTGATTAACCTACATATAACCGGTTCAGAGCTTTAAGATATTTATTTGTAGAGCCCACAAATGCCTGCACGAATGAACACGAACATCATTTCTTGTTGTCTTGGATTAGTTTTTCCATTATTTCTGCTATCCCTTCATGAAGGGCATCAAATGAAAAAAAAAAAAAAAAAACTACCACTGTAATCTATTTTTTTAGGCATTCCTATTAATAAAAAGGATTAGCATAGGAAATAATGCCCGATGCCACACATCATGATAGATTTGAGCATCTTCCAAACAACACTGACTACATCTGTGCTAGACTAAGCATGTATGCTAGATGAATCTTATTTAAACTATAGTAAGCATTGCCATATGTTTGAACTAGTTCTATTTTTTAATAAAAGTATCCCAAGTAAAAAAAATGAAAGAAATATAAGAAAACTACATACTAGGCTGGTTTTCTTCTTAGAATTTATGATGTGTTTTTAGATGAAATTGAACTCATAAACAGTTAGCTGTTTTAAATTGCCAAATAAATGTGGAGGAATATAATCACATGTCGATTACTTCTGTTCATCATCATCATCTCGATCACATGACTTCATTTAAGTAGGGAATTTTTGAAGACTTCCTAGCGACTAACAAAATTGACTAAAGAATAATTTGAAGAACTCAGTAGAGAAACCACACCATTAGCAACATCAACATCAACATACCCTTCAATGATGCGATTATGTCCACAATGCTGATCTTTAATTATCAAATTTGCATTATTTTTAGTCAATATTACTTTTAAAAGTGTTCTCAGCTAAATAAATTTAGATCCTTCCAATTTGACATCCATTATTGGGCTAGTTTATGATTTCTATTTTTGAACAAGGAAATAGAAGGAGCAATTCCACTAACAATCACGTAGGGAGGAGAATGATAGTTCATTGGAATGGCTAACTTTATCATAGTTGATGCATCAAAATGACTTGAAACAACTATTTGGCTGACAATTTAACAAGTTTGAAGCAGTAGTGTTAATGTATCATGTTGTGAATTTCTCGATGAGAGGATGGACATTAACTTTTTATAGAAATTGTTGCAATCTCGGGCATATTATCTAAAAGGTTGTTGGAAGCATTTAGGAAGAGGTCATGCAACTCAAGGTTTAGAGAGGGGGCTAGACTCGAGATCTCTTAAGTAGTAGAGGAATAGCCATCTCAGAATATGACCAAACTCACGCTCTTAGAATCAGCTTGTTAGTTAATATAGAGAATAAATATGAACTCTTCAATACCCTCCACTCCAAGTCTGAAATCTTTGCTTTGTAGGTTTTAATCATGCTAGAAGTAAACATCAATGTTGCTTGTTACAGAATTAATATTAATAAGTCAGCAATGATATGCAAGCAAAGAATTCAGCTAGTTGTAGCAATTCCAACTGAACCCATTCATTGGGATGTCTAATATCTATTGTATGTCAGTTTCATCTGGGAATTGTACTGCCCAAAATGGATTTCTAATTTGGTAATGATACAAAAATCAATTCGAAAATGGAGAATGTGTGTGAATGTCACTAATTTGAACTTAGCTTACGCAACTGATAACTATTCACTTCCAAGAATTGATGCATTTGTCAACTTAGCATTTGGCATAAAATATAAAAAATAAAAAAATAAAAATAATAAATAAAAAAACTTAGCACTTGGCTTCTCTATGATGAGCTCTTAAAATCTTCTCTAGTTATTATCAGATAAAAATACATCATATTGATTGCGAGAACTTTTTTTTTTTTTTTATAATTGACAATAAATTGTACTGCTACAACATCTTATCGTTTGGGTTGAAGAATGTTAGGGCAACATATTAGAGAATGAAAGATTGTGTGTTTAAAGAGAAGAAATGATGGAATACTGATGCTTATTTGAGAAACTATTATAAAAAAGGAAATAACATATATTCTGAATCTGCAAAAGATACTCACAACTTTAAAGACATTGTATACTTTATCCAGGAATCATTCTCAAAAGCTCTCGTCCTTTATTTGGAACTCATCAAGGATTGTCTGGGTACTTTGATATCTGTAAGTTAGTTAAATGTTTTCATTTTTCATCATTCACTTATTTAGTATTGTTATGTAAGTTTACTTGTAAAACTCGAATGTAGCCTTCCCCGTAACATTAGACCTCGACATAAACTTATAAATAGAGGGTAAAAGAATGAGTCTCACAATCAATTTATATTCTGATATCAATTTGTTCTTTTCTGACACCAATCTAGTGTGATTCTCAATGCATCTCTCTCTAAACTCTCTTTCTCTCTTACGCTTAGTTTTTACTTGTCAGCAAGGTCTTTATGTCACTCAGATAAATTTGAATCTAATACTCCTACTCTTCCTTTAATACATTTCCTTAATTTTGCCACATTCATTTCAGCATTCTCTAAGAATAACTTAACTATCAATGACTTTTTTACCCCTAACACACTAATTCATATAGTTAGCCCATATTTTTCTTTGTTGAATATTTAAGAGAATCAAGTCATAGAATTTTTTGGTAACATAATAATGACACGTGTTTTTTGACTCGTATTTTGACTCTTTATTTGGTTTATGCTGTCTTCTTTTGTGATATAGGGTAAAATTGGATATGTTTAGAAGGAAATTTTGGGCAGCTTTTTACGAATTTTTCTAATGATTTGCTTTGGAAATGCTTCTTGTGGGAGTACATACTAGAAATTGTGACTGAGAAGATAAAATTTTGCATCCTGGTATCAATAAAAAGTTGAAAAACATAAGCCAAGTATCCTGGTATAGAATTTTGCATTCATGATTGTGCCTTTTTTTTCAATGAAAATAGGGCTATAAAAAAAAAGCAAGTTATTCATGTTCATCCCGATAATTAGGACGAATTTCATTAATTTTTATAAATTCATTTATTTAATAAGACAAATATGAATAATATTCTGCTCAATTGTGTTCTGCTCGATAGTAGTTCGAATATATATGTGTGGTGATATGAATATTCTACAATTTATATATCATTTTTAAGTAAACTTTATATTTGTAAACAGCTTGTTGTTGGCCTTGGTAATTATAAAAGTGGAACAAGTAAAAATTTTGACTGCTTCATTACACCATAATGAAAAGTGGGGCCATGTCCTACATTATAAAGTGTAAATTCTCAAGTA
Organism: Dendrobium officinale; assembly: GCA_019514585.1. Classification (NCBI taxonomy): domain Eukaryota; kingdom Viridiplantae; phylum Streptophyta; class Magnoliopsida; order Asparagales; family Orchidaceae; genus Dendrobium; species Dendrobium officinale. The sequence continues at coordinate 36,546,445 of CM033691.1, read as the reverse complement.
ATTTGCCAATACTACTACATTAGCATAGCATATGTTTTTATTCGTAATACCAAATTAATTACATTTGACCTTCATTTAGTTGCAAAAATACTGATGAATTAAGATGTGATAGTAACATGAAGATAACAAGTATTCAACAATAACCACAGTGACTATTTCACCTCTCTTCTTGGTAACCACTGCATCTCTGTTAGGCAAATGTTATTTCTTAAGTTTCGATTATAATGCCCTGTGGTGTACTTAACTGGATTAGATAATTAGTGGTTCCACAAGGTACCATAGTTGTTTTTTTTTTTTCATGTTGAGTCAGTCTTAAGCTGTCCTTAAGATTAAGGCTTTGTTTGGGAATATTTTGTTTTGACTAAAGCAAGCTTCAAACCTTGCATCAGGTGTTGGGTTATTTTGAAGTCAAAATTCGCATGGAGTTTGTTAATGTAAATTAACCAGCCATTTATCTGGTTCAGCTGTTCGGCCTTCTTTTGTTCAACATGAAGCATTTGAAAGAGCTAAAAAATGATACGACTTTTTGAAGATATAGAAATGTTTAGATAAAACATATTTTATATCTTAAAATATAATTTTACTTTTATTGAATATTAAATCAATTGATTTGTGTGATTCTTGGGAGTCACCAGCGGAGCAGCAGCGGCGGTGGCCGTTACTGTCCGGAGTTGGTGACCAGATGACCAAAGGCGGTCAACAGTGGTGGTCACTATATGTAAAAATTGTCTATATCTTTTTTTAATGAATCATTTTATTGAAACCAATGATGTATGAATATTGTGTGCACTTGTTGCTTGAGATAAAAGATTTTCTGACTACTGCCCAAAGACAATATATGTTATGGAATTTTTCCATTGACACACAGGATGATGGAACATGGCATGCTGTCTCCTGATAGAGCCAAGAAGGCATACGAAAGAAAGCAAAGGAAGCAACATCAGCTGCGAACAGGAACTCCAATTAAATCTCAAAAGTCTGACAGGCCAGAAAGCTCCAAGTCGCAACTATCGAAGAACAGCGACTCAAAAGCAAAGAAAAGAGTCGATTATAGTGACAGTGATGATGAAATCATCATAAAACACAAGAGGTCAAAATTTTAATCGAATATATCATTCACATAAACGTTCGCATTCTTACTTTATGGTTGCCAAAGGCATGTAACTTATGAGCATTTGATCTTGTGGGAGCAATTTACTTATTTATTTGTTAGGTAAGAAACATGATGTTCAACCAGTACTCGACAGCAATAAAACACTAATTGAACTCGTTTTTTATAACCCAGTATTATCTGTCATTCTTCTACCTGTTATTTTAATAGCAGATAACATTAGAAGGTACGTGCATAAGAAAAGAAGCCTTCGATTTAAACTATTTAAGTGGTATGCATGAATATGAAATTTGTAACATAAAATAGGGGTATTTACACATGATGAAATTGTTATGTATGCATATATTTAACACCTAAATATTTATATATCACTATAGTGTCTTAATTAGACAATAGTTTTATGAAAAAAATGCATTTTCTTCAAAAAGAATAAATTTTGGTGGCGTCTTTTATGTTAATTGGAGAATTAAGTATTGTATATATAAATAATAAATATGCATAATGCATAAAAAATCTCCTATATTCTTCTAAATCACAGAAATTTCAGTTTGACTGGCAAAGCACACAAAATCATGAAGAGTTAAACTTCTCTGATGCATTACATGAAGACAAATTACATGAATTTTTGAAGAAATTGGATGCAAAACATTTCCCTCAAATTAGTCCTGATATGAAATTTACAAGATCATTCTAGGAAGGAAGAATTTGCAAAAGAAAATTACTAAACAATTTAAACTCATGGTTTCAGTTGGGATGACTTTTCCATTGCTTTTAAAAAAAAACATTTTAAATTTTTTACACTAAAAAATTGCTTTAATAAGCAGTAAGAAAGTCATCTCAAACTAAGCCTAAAAATGAATAAGAGGCTGCATTATATGTACAAGTGTTACATTGTCTTTTTTACTCAAAATAATAGCTTGAACAGATATATATATATATATATATATATATGACAGAAGAATGAACAGGTTAAAGTACAGTTTCCACACTTTGTTAAGGCTTTTCTAAATCATACGCAGGTTCACCGAGTTCGTTAGTACTCAGCTCCATATCCTCATCTTTGAAACTAAACCTGATGGCCATCATCAAGAGGCTCCACAGCAGGAGTGTAATATGTTGGGATTTTTGACCTCATGAGAATATCTGAAGTTACTTTGCTTACATAACGAGGATTTTGAACTAAAACCAGCAATGGATCAACGGAGCTTTTGAACTGTGCTGGATGAGAAGTTGGCTGAAAATATGCAACACGCGGTCAACATATAATGCCAGCATTAGGTAAAAGCGGTTGACAGGACTTTTTCTAAAATGTTCGTGAATTAAATAGAGTACAGTTTAGGTAACTTACCACACCAAACTGCCAGTCTCTAGACGCCAGATCATTGAAATCAGCAGCGTCCATTTCCTAAATGAACAAAAATTAGAACAGAAACCAAACATTTTAGTCAATTGACCTTAACATAAATTTATAAAATGCTGAATTTATCCAAAACAAATTTGTTTATGGTCATTAAAGCTAATTCCTGGTTGAAATGTTTTATAACATAAATAGAATTATAACGTTTTTTCCCAAAATTTCTATAATATGCAAATATGCTAACTTGCTAAGTAGTAGAACAGTATGCCAATTAGCCATCAGCATAAGTTTCAACATTGACAATATAATCCTTTATCTTATAGCCCACTAATCTATGCAAAAACACTACTGTTTAAATGCACATGCACCCCAACATGTTTTTATCAATATATGATTCATGGCTCTGTGCTAATCTGAAAGTCCACTTCAACTTTAATAGGAAAGGTTTGAAGCTCAATATATTTTAATTTATATAAGATAAGGTTGCCTTCAAGTAAAAAATAGAGTATTATAAATTATAATTAGTTTACAATTTCAAGATAGCAATATAAATAAACATTAAAACTAAGCATTCATTTGTGACAGTTTTTTTGTTGTTTTCTAAAACAATTTTTTAGTACAAAAATTTTTGTATTAAAAAGCTATTTTAAAAAGCAGCAAAAAAGCTGTCTCAAATGAAGGCTAAATGTAGTATTGAGGTTGGACCTCATTCAACAGTTAATGAAAACAATTGATATTGATAAAGGGTAGGTAACATACGATGCTATACACGGGGGGCAGTTTCATCTCCCATTTGGACTTCATGGTAGGCATAACAGAGAAATGGGATGATGCTCCTAATGCGCTGAAAGTCCACCTGAACAGAAGTTGAAGTAATTATGCCAGAGTAACTATGCAAGTTCAAAAGCATCATAAAGAACCTATCGTAAGGAAAACCCAAATAATCATAAAATTTCTCTGTTTCTATGATTTCGGAAAATAATTATCAGCGAATAACCGTCAGTTGAACAGAAAAAGTTAATAGATGCCTTTGACCAGAGATATTAGAGAATAGAACGCTCAAAGGAAGCAACAAGCATACCCGATGTAAAGGAAAATGCAGAATTGTGCAGATTCCCGAACTAATAAACGTAACCAGTAATTATTTGGTGCTTCGGCAACATTCACATAGACCTGAATCTTAAGATTTTAGTATTGCTTGAAGACTTTCAAAATCTTTAAAAATAATGATGAAAACTAAGCATTTCTTACCAGAAATTCAACAACAGCTAAAATTTGCATTGTGCCTTGGAACTTCCTGATTAGTTGAGAAGTTTCAATATCAACAGTACAGCCTCAAAATAATCAAGAAAAAAAAAAAAAACTTCTTGGATATTGAAAAAATTTGCTGCACTAAATTTATACCACATACTTGAACATAGTGTACTTCATGCGCAGAGTATTGTGCATGCTTTGAACATTCTCATACTCTATAGAATTTAACTGTTCCCGCAAAACTAGGAGATTCTGAGAAATGCGGCGAAAGATCAAATAAAAAGATAGAAAATAGTTGAACAGAGCAAATACCTGCAAATAACATTAAGTCCAATTTATAAGAAAGTGGTGAAACAACAAGAAACAGTCGAGTGAATAATTAATTGCAATGATCTTTACTAATAGTCTTATAAAAATGGAGATTAAACAGATGAAGAGGTTGTTAGTGCTAGATGTAGAAAAGGATGAGTAGGGACTTACTGTGAAGTAAGGAATGGCAGCTTTGTAGCCAACAAGAGTCAAATATAGACCACAACCAAATGCCGCAGTCAAGCGCCGTTCAAAAACAGAAAGACGCTCATACATGATGCAGTAACCATGCGATATAAGCATAAACGACATAAATGATGCTGTTTGGAAGAGTATACCAGTTACATAGACTCCAAAAGACATCCACAAAGAACAGATCTGAAGTTTAGTGCACGAATACCTGCATGAGGCATTAATTACAGAATTCTGATAACAAGGAAGCAATTTAGATAGCATTAAGGAAAATTATACTTTGATTTTTTTCAATTACTAAAAATCATGTATGTATGTATATATATATATATATATATATATATATATATATATATATATATATATATATTTCCTTCTTTCCGATGTTAAAAGAACTCGCATGTTTCAAGTTATAAGAACAAAATTATGCTAGAAACCCGTCGAGAGCAGCTACAAGGTAAACTCTGATTAATCATTATATGTACCAACTTTTACTTGATCAATACAATATCAACGAAAATATTAAATATATCAAATAAAATGGATACCAAAGAATATGAACCTTATTTAATGGCATCTGTGAACACCGATCAACTTTGTTTAATTCGAACAAAAAAAAAATCAGCATATTGTTGTTCAGTCATAAAAAAGTTTCTAGGGATATTTTGTGCACTAATTGGGGGTTTGGCACCTCTGACCCACCAGTCTATTGAGTACAAACCAAGCCTGGGCTCAAATCAAGATACAATAATTTGAAAGAATCCACTATTCATCATCATTAGCCTTTTAGCACATACCTGGACCAGTAGATTCAGCCGGAGAATATCGCTACGTGTAAAAGCTAAAAAAATTTGTTTCCATAATATGATTGAAAATTCCTTTTTCTATTTACAGTATGAAACTAAATTCATTGATCATTGCCTGCATGACTGTTAATCTTTTAGTGTGTTACCAATCAACAAGTTAATCAGCATAATGGTTTCCGAACTTCTATGAAAACGCGGGACTAATTTAAATCAAAATTAATGAAACGAGAGAACAATTAATGCATCAAGCAACTCAAGTATCGACTAACATTCACTCCAGGAAGCTACTCACCAAAATGAAAAGGATAATCCTAGCTGCACGGCCTTGATCAGAGGAACAGCCGCCATAACACATTGCAGATTGTTGATCTGAAACAAGAAAAGAGCCATAAAAATCCAAGCTAATCATTTTGACCAAAATCACTCCCTAGAATCTATAGCGCAAGAAATGAGCTAGGGAAAAAAAATAAACCAAAAACTTCTGCAATACAAATTACCAAACAATTTATGCTACAAAAGGTAATCATTCAGGTGCCAATCACGTATCATTCAAGATCACTGTCAAAATCTAACCTAAGATATATGTTCGGAAAGGAGGTTACGAACCTGAAAATGCCGATTTCTCCAAGTGTTGACAGCCCAGGAGACTGTAAAGAAGCACCAAATCGCCAGAAATCCAAGATATAGCGATGGGAGAGACCGATAAGATTCATCCAAGGCTGTGTTTCGGAGGTGGAAGACACTCGCAGTATTCGAGTTCGAGGAAGAAGGAGAGGCTTCCATTTTCAACCTTTTCGACCAAAAACTGGAATGAGGGGGGAGGGAGAGAGAGAGAGGGGCTGGCGTCGCTGGACGGAGGGATTTGAAGGAAGCCGAGCCACCTCTGGGATGATGTTCCCTTTGGGAATTAAAATAGCTGGGACTATTTCTGCTTCCAGTGAAACTTGGCTGTATTTTAAGGGATCATAGCCTCGCTACCCTCGTAGCAGGTTGCTCATGTTGGGTTAAAACAATTTTTTTTCAAAAGGATGAGCGGCTTAACAGAATCTTTAAATTTATTTTAAAATCAATATGCAAAGAGTTCCAATGCAGTAAACATAAATTTTATTTTTCTGAATTCTAATTTTTTTAATATATATATATATATATATATATATAAAGAGAAAAATAAATTATATAAGAAATATTCTATATAAAATATGTTGGGTCTTAATTTGTTCTTCGGAGGCGCATCATTTTACTAAAAATTTTAGTTAATCAGAGTAAGAAAATGAGATGAGACAATTACTTTGGACACTCATTTAAGTTCAGAAAATAAATGAGGTGTTAAATGATCTCTATAATTAATAAAAATAATATTGATATATCCTCAAATAATTATCTTGATCGGACATGAGTCTCGAACCAAAATCAAGATTGGAAACATCAAAAATTAAATTGGAGATCATTTGAACTACAATTATAGCAAACTTATAGTCAAACTGAATGTCACGGAAATACGAACCCAACGACACAAAATTCGACTCAATCCGAGGCCAAATGAGTCCAAATCAAAGAACTAAAGCACATTCGGAAGGTTAAAACCATAATTTGGATTACCAATCGAGTTTCTAACGTGACATGCTTATAGTCGAATCAAGCAGCTCGACGAGAAGAATCCAACGAGCACAAGATCATAAAATTCGGATATCATTAAGGCATTCAAATGCCTAATAAAATGGTCAAAGATCAAGGGATTCAACATCGGCCATCCATTCAAAACACTCCCAATTTACCCTTGATCTTCCTCTTATTTACTGGTCATGTCACTATCAGAAAACTATAAATGGATTCCTCATTTCTTATAGAAAGGGACCCCAAATGAAAGGAAAAAGGAGGCCCAAGCAAGAAAGAGAAGAGAAGGAAGCAAGGAAGAGAAGGAAGAGACTCATCCTCGACCACCACCGAACTTTCACCCGGCAGCCTACCGACATCGGAGTTCTACCCGAATGCCATCTAAAGCCAAAGTTCTACCCGACCGGCGACTGACGTCGGACTTCTACCTGACGTCGAGCCTCCGCTCATTGCCGGATTTCTACCCGACGCTGGACTTCTGTCCATTGCCGAACTTCTTCCCGTCATAGGATTTCCGCCGATCACCGGACTTATGTTGGATTTCTACCCAACGTCGAACCTTCGCTTGCTCGTCGCCGAATTTCTACCTGACAACAGAGTTTTACCTAACACCGAAGTTCTGCCTGGCCGCCGACTGACGTCGGACTTCACCTGATGTCGGACCTCCGCTCATCGCTAGAATTATATCTGATGCCAGACTTTTATCCATTGACAGACTTCTGTTCATCTCCGGATTTCTTCCCGTCGTCTTACTTCTACCGATCACCGAACTTATGTCAGATTTCTACCCGATACTGGACCTTCGCTCGTCGTCGGATTTCTACTCGACGTCGGACTTCTACATAATGCAGGAGTTCTGCCCGACCGCTGATTGACGTCGGACTTCTACCCGACATCGGTCCTTCACTCGTTGCCAAATTTCTACCTAACGCCGGGCCTCCACTTGTTGCCGTATTTCTACCTGACACCAGACTTCTGTCCATCGTCAGACTTTTTCTAACTGTAGCCAGACTTTTGCCCATTGTCGGACATTCGTCGAACTCATATCTAACGTTGGACTTATGTCAATCGCTGTACTTCTACCTGACGTGGTCCTTCCAACCTCTGTCGTCTGCCAACTAAGGTCCTTTCGACTTACGTCGCTCATCGACTACTGTCCTTTCGACCTCCGTCACCCATCGATTACGATCTTTTCGACTTACGTTGCCCACCGACTGCTGTCCTTCCAACCAAACAAATATATCAGCAGTAATTCTTTGTATTCCCACCATGTAATTTACTCTACATAATATATATCAACCTAAGTACTTCCCCCAAAAAAGGGCCTCATTTGTAATCAACTGCAAATACTAGTGGATTCATTCAAACTGGGCTAGGCCCCATAGTTTTTCCCCCTTTTTTAGGGGTTTTCCATGTAAAAATCTTGGTGTCTCTTATAAATACTGCACCCTCTCTCTATCTGATTGTGTGCTGGATCTTCGTAAAAAGGTAAGATGTTACACTTTATATTTCTCTACCTCTGCAAATACTCTAGGATGCAACAGATATGAAGTTCAAAATATATCTCGTAACTCCTTAGTTATAGGATAATAGGAATACATGAAATATTATTCCTAAAAATTAAAGAACTATTTCATGATCTGATAAATATAAACTTGTATAGACACGTGGACTAAAATGAGATGTATACATATGACCATCTACTTCTTACATGGCTCGATACACACCCATTGGTGAGTATTGTGGGTAATTAGGATTAAGTGTTGGGGGAGAGTCCCTCATCGTGAGTGTAAATATAAGCTAGGCGATGAACATAGTTGATAGAGCCACAATTATAGGCTTCATAGACATGAGCCTCTTTTAGATTGGATGAGGTATATGTGGAAGGCAAATACCATTAGTTGTGAAGAGCTACTAAGAAAGCATAATCTTCTTAAAGCAAGCACCTCTTCGATTCAAAGCATGTTGAGGCAAGCTCTTTGGTTGAACTCATGAGGAACACGTGCATCTTTGATATGATCATCTATGGGTGAGCTCATATACTGCAAGATCCATGAGGGACAACACTTGTTTGTTCATAGCTTAGTTCTAGTGACTACAGCTCAAGGCGAGAATTGTTTTGGAAGAGTATTCATAATAGCCGAGTTCTTTGAGTGCGGATCTGTACGGTATGTATGAGTTACCTACATTAATATATATAGATATAAAAAATATATTAAAATGAATTTTAAAATTATCCAACTTATAATAAGAGTAATATTATATATGATATGCTTAATTGTATATCTTATATTAAAATATTTCACATAATTTTTTTTATCTAGTACCACTCCACAAATTCACATGATCAACACAAATCTTGATGTAATATTTGAATTCAAAAATTTTAGAATTCAGAATCATTTGAACTCTAATTTCAACAAATTTATAATCGATCCAAACATTTCAATGAGGCAAACTTATTGACACTATAGATGATCTTATCCAACTCCAAATGAACAATAATCAAGCACTTAAATTATTCCTCAAAACTTATGAACATAAACTGATAGACCAAATGATCAATTATAATATGATTATAATTGGATCGAGTGACTTGACAATATGAATGTAACAATCCTAATATCACTTTATTCTGACATTAAGGAATTCAAATTTTTATAAATAAGTTATAATAAAAAGGCTGGTGATCAATATGGATGATGGAGTTCTTTGAATTTGGCCAAATTTATCAAAATATGCATCTCAAAGTTACTATAAATAAGACATCATTCTCTACAAATATAAATGTTAAAGAGTTGAGAAAACTAAAGAGTTCTCTAGCATTTCTTGTTTTTATTATTGACGATCATCACTAGCAATCATTGCTATCATATATAGACACTAGTCATGTTCTAACCCTCACCATATGTTGGTTTTTTATTTGTCCATGTGTGACAACTAAATTCTGTAATCACTATAATGAGAATAATATAATCCTTTGTTCAATTTTGATTAAAGGAGGATTTTTGTATCGTATATTCTTTAATGTATTATTTCACATAGGTTAAACCTCGTGGTTTTTTCTCTTACTTATCTTTTATTTATTTTTTTTTATTCTTAAAACTTTAATCCATGCATGCTTAATTGTTTATCCAAAGCTAAGATATAAAACATATACTTATGTAAATTTTTAGCATGTAATAATTTGATAATATTTGTGGAACATTCCTAACATACTATATGCTTTAAATAGTTAAAAACAATATCTCAATCAAGAATAACATAATATAGGTGGTGAAGAATTCCCATGCATCACTTTGGAGGAGTGAATATATAGGATGGAAGAACTTCATGTTAAATATGACAACTCTTGGAGGAGATGGACTACAAAGTGCACCATCATAATATAATGGAGTTCTCCCTTAATAAAATCAACAATACTACATGAATGATACGAACCAAGCAGTAACACATTATTTTATAGCACCCCCACTACAAGGTCATCAAGTTCTCTCCGACATTATCAGCTTAACACATTCTCTTCATGTTTTTCAACCAACCCATAATCATCCACCAACGATAAAGCACTTAAATCAACATAATTTTATAGATGCCTCTCGTGATGTCATAGGAGATGTGATGCAAAGTCTTATTCAAGAGAAATGCCCTTTGAGGAAAAGAATCATTTTACTCATCTCCATAACTTTGAAGAAACTTTAAACCTAATTGATATAATTCTCCATTATCCTATTACAATGGGGTTTAAGTTAACTATAATTGATATATATGATGAGACTTCTAACAATTATGAGCATATAAATCATTACATGACCATCATGCGCATTTTACATTCCTCTAATATAGTTCTTTACATGATTTTCTCTATAATATTTAAGGATACGCCCGTACATGATTTTATTCTCTTTTGGGTAAAATTATTCATACTTTTGTTGATTTGGCCATACTATTAATTGAATAATTTATTGTCAATTGAAGAATAGTCAAGGACTCCTCCCACCTTACTACGATTTGCCAAAATGAGGGAGAGAACCTTAAGAAGTACTTAAAAAAAAAAAATCTTCTAAATCATGCCAAATCCTAGGAATATATCCAAAGTTATTAAAAGGTGTTTTTCTTGGAGGACCTTGCCTTGGATATTTCTACTTTTCACTAATGTGACAAGATTGTTCGTTTGTATGCTAATTTCATTCATTAAGTAGAAGATCAAATAACTACTAATGAGTCCATTGATGCTCATCAAAAGCACTTGAAGAAATTCTTCTCCAATTATAAAAAATTATAAACAATTGATCACTCTCCAATGAACAAAGCAATAGTGAAAAAATCAACTACACTCAATTTTGCCAATGCCACCTAATTATACCCCCTTTAAATATATTCAATGCTAATATTCTTATTGAGATTCAAAATTCTAAACACCTCCAATGAACAATACCTCTAAGAAGTTTGAACGGTGGAGATCAATCTCAATATTATAACTTCTTTTGTCAAAGAAAGCATTTAATAAAAAAATGCTTTAAATTGAAGACGAGATTGAATACTTAATTTGCTAAGGACAATTATGTTTGAAAACTTCTTAACATAAATTAGTAAACTACAAAATCTCCAATTATAGAAGGCTTATAGTTAAACTGAGTGCTTAACGAGATGAGCCTAAGATCAACTAATTCTGAAGTCATTAATGCATTCAAATGCTTAATAAAAGATCAACAATCATGAGGATCAATATGGATCATACAATAGTCTTTTGATTATGAGCAAATTTACTAAAATGCTATCTCAAAATGACTATAAATATGACCTCATTCTCTATAGAATAGAAGATTCAAAAGCTGACGGAACTAAAGAGCTCTCTTGTATTTTTCAATTATCAATGTGAATGATCACCACCAACAATTGCCAACACTATCTTCAAATTCCAATTAAACTCTAACCCAGTTGTTTGGCTCTTAATTGTCAACCTATGGTAATCCCTACAAACGAGAATAACATAATCCTTTATTCTTCAAGTGTGAGGAAAATATGATTTTTTTAATAATATGTTCTATAGTGGATTATTGTAGCTAGTTCCCATCTTTGGGTTATTCTCCTTTCTAGATTTTTCACATAATTTTTGATATTTAAAGAAAAGAAATAAAATGGAATGAAAAGGTCATGATTCCACTACACGAGGAGTCGGTAACGGAACTCAACGAACCATGCCACATGTACCTTTCCCATGATCAGCTACGTAAAGAATTGTGTGAACTGAACAAAATAATGAATTTCTGTCTTAACGAATAAGGAAAAGGTTGCCCAAATAAAAAGAGAGCTCATGTTAAATCGGGACCGTTAATGTCAACACGTGGCATCCATGGAAGGATGTTGGAATGCGTACTTTAAACATGGGTGGCAGCCCACCTAATTTATGGCCCCGAGGCCTTCAAAATTCAGATGGAGCTGGTGATTTGATTTTGGATTTAGGTGAGGGAATTGGCGTTAGGTGAACCCACCAGCATAATTTGGTTTACCCGTGCCTTTAAAACCCATCTAAGAAGGCAAATCTATCGTGTAATCAATATGATTTCTGTTGGCTGTAGGATTTCATCAACTTTAAACTGTTGGACTTCCCTTGAAATATAGAAATTATATTTTTTCACTAATTTAATTTTTTTTAATATATTTATTTAATAAATTTTCTACCTAAATTATTTTTTAGAATTTATTGTAGCTAGTCCCCTGTTCAACGGGCAACTTGCAATAGTTATTTTTTTAAATAAGTTGTTTGTTAGTTCTGCGATTGACACATAGTCTGAGACAGCATAAGTCGCACGTCTTTACATATTTTTAAATTTATTTATTTTGATACTTAATTAAATCATTAAAATTTTAATAATACCTAATTTAAAAATTTGTTCTTATTAAAATTGTTATACACTCAAATATTTTAAACATCTTATTAATGATAATCGGATGAGAATAATGAACTCTTTTGCTTTAAAATGAACTAACTAGATTCATGATGAACTTGCAATTACAACATAAACTTGTCAAGTTCATTATGAGTTCCTTAGATTTATCATGAATTCGTCGGGTTCAATATTAACCAGCCAAAAAATTAGTCTTAATGTCTTTAGAAACATTCATATTTTGATTTGAACAAACTTATAATAGAACATAGCATCTCAACTAGACAAATTCATTGATATGACAAATGATCTAATCCGACACCAAATGAGTCAAATCAAATAGTTGAAAATATATTTGAAAGCTTGAGAACATTAATTTAAGAACCAATTGCTATTCAAATCTTATATATTTATAGTCAAATTGAGCGGCTTGAAGAGATGAATTAATGAGGCAAAGAACATTTATTTCTAAGGTTATTAAGGCACTCAAATATGGAATAAATAATGTATGATCAAGCTCATAATTGTGGGCCCGTTCGATGGAGTATTTTAAATTATGGTTAAATTTACCAAAATGCTCCGCTTGAAAGGTTAAAAATAGTTATCCATTTTCTACATAAAGGAGATTCAAGAGCTGATATAGCTAAGGAATTCTATTACATTTTCTAGTGATCATCACCACCAACCACCATCAGCAATTGCTGCCACCACCACCAGACATTCCATCATTCGACTATTTTCGTCTGACTACTAATATTCAACACAATAGCTGGACTTCAAATGTTGACATGTAGACATCAAATTTATGTAAGCTCTTCAATAGGAGTCAAAATATTATTTTTAATTGAGTAATCACATCTTCTTCAATTATTAAAAAGAGTGAATTCTTACATCTCCAATTATATAGTGGATTATTATAATGAGGGTAGGCCCCATGGTATTTCTCATATTTGGGTTTTTCATATAGATATTTTAATGTCTTAAAAACTTCTATTTGTGCATGTTAAATCTTTATACAAAGCTATGATATTAAACAAACACTTTATCACTCCAAATTTTATTACACAAAATACTTTGGTGATATTAATGGAAACTCATATTCCAATATTCTATTAATATAGTGGCTAACGTGACTAATATTATTGGTAGTGAATTTTCTTGTTCCATCACTCATCGAGTTAATAATGTCTCACATAGTCACATTCATTGACATCATAATCAATCAAGAGTAGGCCCATAAGGCCCATTCATAAATGTTTAAATAACATGTTTACAACTATGGGAAAATATATTGCCATTGAATTTTAATTTATATTACTATAATCAAATACGTACAACTCAAAACATACCATCTTGAAAGACATAAATGTTATTTTATCATTGGTTTAAGAATATAAATAAATTCTATAGTTTTCATAATCAAACGCAACATTGCGAATATCCTTATAACTCAAAAGATAAAATAATATTCAATTATCATTTTGAAAATAAAAATAAACAAGGGTAAGATTGTCTACAAGCATAGATTTTATCTTTACTTAAGCCAACTAAAGTAGGGTTTATTTTTTTTGTTTTTACTAGAGTTCTAAGTTTCTTATAAATGTAAGCCTCTATCGTTAATTACATCTTAGAATAAACTCCTATAAAAACTCTTGATTAAATTGGTGACTAAATCTTTATCAATTTTATAAAATAGCATGAAGATTTTGATGTGTTGACTGGTACAAAAATAAGACATTGTTTTAGCTATTATTTGGAAGTTCAATTTTCTTAAGGTGTAAATCTTGTTCACAATGTAAATGTATGTCATCATATCAAGTAATACAATTAGGAAGAGAGTGTCGATTTCATGAGAAACTATTAGAATTATCCTACATTCACTTTATTACTGCTTACCATAGTGCTATATTTATTTAGTGAGCTAATATAAAAGGTATTTGTAGTTTTAAAGTAAAAGTTTCAAAATGTGGGAATAAAAGTTTTTGAGCTTTTTAAATGTTCTGAAATTATGAATCCATAAAATAACATGATTGAATTAGAGAGTTATTTCTTATGGTTGCTGTTGATTAGAGCAATTCTGCTTCTCATCTTTGTTGAGCTCTTCAGAGACTAAGTTAGGATCCTCACTAACTATGTTTAAACTATCTCCTTTAAACCACATAACCTTAACCATCATATCTTTGCATGGCTAGTAAACATTCTAAATTCTTAAATTATTCTTCTAGTTCATCCACCGAGGATCCAAATCTTACACGGAATTTTGAATTTATGTAAGACCTATACATAACTCAGCATACGTACAAAGATAATAAAAACGAAGTTCATATAATAAATTTTAAACCCTACTATAAGCAGTTCATGATTTTTAATTCATCACAGATTTAAAAAAATTGATTAGCTACATATGGAAGCGTTGAAATTATATTAAGCATAATAAAAAAACATAAACAATTTATTTCAATTGTTTCATAAGTACAAATTCATAATATCAATATCACGAAGCCCATTGAATATGATATGAACAAATAATTTTCAAATTTATGAATAGTTTTTGTGTCACAATACTCAATGAACCTCCTCAGATGATTAATTTTTCTTCACTAGTCATGCTATGTATTAGAATGGGGCCAAAGGATTAGGCACAAATTATCAATTTCATAAACTTATGTGGTACATTCAAATCTTAAAAACATAACCAACCGCTCAAATAGTTCATCCTCATTCATTTATATTTAATATTTATGACTTTTGAAGCTGAATCTGTGAAAAGATCATGCAGCCAACGATCGTGTCCAACATTTTACTAAGAATTGGTACAGGAAAATCTATATTTGATAATAATTTAGTCATGGCTTTGACATCAACACATCTTTGCCAACTCCTATCTTTCTTGACAATGAGAAACAATGAACTGCACATATTCTCGATTCTCTCTACTGTTATGATTCTTGAGTAGTTCATCTACTTGCCTCTCAAGATTCTCATGCTTAAAGATTTATTTTATGACGAAACAAGTAGGTAAGGATGGCCCAAGACTAAATAAATTGTAAGCTCTAGAGTCTAGACTCCTCAAATGTGGAAGTTCATCAGGTCCATCCTCAGATATAAATCATAGTCAATAGAACTGGATACCAACTCAAGAATCTTTAGCATTGTATCATAAATAGTATCTGATTCAATACTCTTGTGTTCAGACTGGCACCTTCTTAATGTATATGATGATTTCATTTTCTCCATTATTCTCTCTTTTAGCTCTCTTGAGGAAGTAAAGTTTAGAAATGAAAACTAATTGTTTCATAAGTACAAATTCATAATACAAATTAAAAGATAAGAAAGTAAAGTTTAGAAATGAAAACTAATTCTACAATCCTTTGCTCACTCCTTTGCTTTACTCCACCTTAATACAAGACTCCAATATAATAAATACAAGATGCGCACACCATTATATAACTCTTAGACACACACACGCTATCACAAACCGACACTAGAAATGACTCCACCAAGTTTCCAATCCCTTTCCATAAGGAATGAGATTATTATTTATAATATTTAAATTTAACTGAACTAGCACTATATTGCTAGTTCACTAATAGTCACTTTAGTTAACTAGTCCAAGTGACTCCCATTGTGGTGATGGGTGATTTGGCAGTGCAACGTTAAATGGGTAGCACCTCAACATTAAGCTTTCTTGTAGATTTTTGTTGATAACTTCGTTGTAGCACTTAAAGTGTGGTTTTATGATGCTGAAATGTGTTCTGGCGCTACAACACTAAATTTGTGGCATTAGTTTAATTTTTCTATTTTTTTTTAATTTCTTGTTAAAAATATAAGGATTACAAGCACAAAATAACATAAGCATAAACAAATAACATACTAATATTTTTCTTATCAAATTCCTCCAAATTAAACTATTACTTCTCCTCAAGTAAGGAACAGTACATTGGGATAAAAAAAATCATCTTTCGTCTTAAATTTAAATTTTGGAGAAAAATAAAATTAATAATCTAAGTACTTATAATAAAATAATTTATTACATCCTAATCCATCATTTTAAATTAATATTGAACTTTTTTATCTTTCATCTTAAAGATTTTCTAATAAAATAATTTATTACATCATAATCCCCCATTTTAAATTAATATTGTTTATAAAATTCCTCTTTTGTGTGAATAGTTTTGACTAACTTACTTAGATTTATTGAAATTTTTAAAATTAATGAAATTATTCATTTATAAGGTAATGTTCAAATCATTTTATTAGCTTTCTTTAAGGATTAGCATTCCAATAACTCCTTTTAGAAGTATATAGTTAGGGCTAGATATTGCAATACCAATTTATAATATTCAAGAATTAACACTTTTTAATTTTTCCTCATTTTTATTTAGTTAAGAAAGAATAATTATTTTGAATGCCTATCCAATAATTCCTTTTAGAAGTATATGGTTAGGGCTAGACATTGCAATACCAATTTATAATATTCAATTATTAACACTTTTAAATTTTTCCTCATTTTTATTTAGTTAAGAAAGAATAATTATTTTGAATGCCTATCTATTACCTTTAATTATTATTTTTAAACAGGGCTAGACATTACAAGAAGAATTTTTTTATATTGAGTGCTTTAGCCTTTTTCACTATTTTTTATTTTTTTATGCTTTTTATCTGCTAAAATTCCTTATTTTTGGTGTTGAATACTTTTCTCTTACATTCACACAATTTACTAATTAAATTTTATTAAAGGTATCTTAATTGTATAATTACTTACCTTTAGGTGATCTAGGATTGATTTAATAATTTAATTTACATTAATCTTAAAAGTGAATATTCCTTCATAAGTAGTCAAGTACTTGTGTGAATTTTAGAAATTTACTTATCCATAAGTATTAATTTTTTAAATGATGAGATTGGTTGTTATTTTGTAAATATTTTATTAGGAAAATTTAGCAATTTGTGTATTATGAAGATTTTTAAAGTTATAACTCAAATAAAAAGTGAAATAGTAAGAAAAGTAGTAAATCAATATTTGGAGAAATGTTTTATTTCATAAAATTTTTCTTAATTTATGCAATATTTTTTAATTTTTTTCTTAATTTATATTATATATTTAACTATAGGAAATTTTTACATCTAAAAAATAAAAAATGTAAGAAAATAATAACATGAATTACAAAATGGATAAACAAAAGAAAATACTATAATAGGTAAAATTAAACAACTAAAAAACAAAAAAAAGCACTTATAAATAAACTAAATTAAAACTAAAAAGTGCGAGGTCAACAAAAGGGATCTCTCGCTACTCCTAATCTTCATCTCCTCCTCCTCCTGCTCCTCCTTCTTCATGTGCTACTATCGGTGTTGCTTTTGAGGGACTTACTCCTACTCTTGGGTGCATTGCAAAGAGGGATGGTCTAGGAAAGAAGTTTTGCTGATCATCGGAGTCCATCTCCTGACTCTCATGCCAATTAGGGTTGCGTTGTAGTTAGCTTGATATTGATATAGTTGTTGGTGTTGGAGCATTATATGGTTCTAGCGACTGTACATCCCTTGCTCTAACTTGATCAAATATTTCCCAAAGTGATCAATAGGAACTATGATTTGATTTATATAGTTAGAGGTTCACCACCTATTTTTCTAGCATCCTAAGATCTTTGCCCTGCTATTAGGTGGGTTGGTTTAAATGGTCAGATCCCTCATCATACTATGATGTGGTGATTTTAAAGGACAATACCTTGGATTAAGTTAGGGTGAAAGTATATTCTAATATCCCAGGTTCCCTATTAAAAGTATGTTAAGGATGTTAAGCCCTTATGAACTAGCCCAAACTAACCAAGAGGGGGGGGGGGGGGGGGGGGGGTGAATTGGTATTTTAAAAATTTCACAATAAAAAACACAATCTTAGATCAAACCAAAATTCACCACAAGAAAATTGAAGTGCTGAAATTAAATGGGAAAAATAATAAGAAAGAACACAGAGATTTATAGTGGTTCGGTCAACTTGACCTACATCCACTCCCTGGAGCCTCTCCTCCAGGTATTGCACTAAACTCAGTGACTCTCCTTTTACTCCTATAGCAAGGCGGAGAAGCCTGTACAAACCTCCTTTTTACCAACCCGATGAGGCAGAGAACCCAACTCCGTTCGCTTCCTCCTAAAGCAAGTAGAGAACCCAACTCCGTTCGCTTCCTCCTAAAGCAAGCAGAGAACCCAACTCCTTTTTCTTCCTCTTGAGGCAGGCAGAGAACTCAATCAATCGCTAAAATAGACATCTTTAGAACCACCAAGGAACAAGGGACAATGACCGAAGAAGATGACTTAGATCATTGCTTGGAGCAACCTTTGTGAAACCCCTCATAAACTCTCCCTCATAAGATCCTCTCTCTCTCCTAAACTCTCCCTCTCCTCTTGACTATCTCAGATCAAGATAGCAACAAGATATATAATCTTGGGTAAATAAGAGGTCCTAAATAGAATAGCTCCAAATTTTCTCTAAATTACAACAAACTGATAATATCGTCTAGGACGATATTCAAATCATTGAGTATTGTCCAGAACATTGCCCTGTATGCATGTCTAGATGATGAAAAAGTAAACTGATCATCCAGGATGATTTTATGATCATCCTAGATTATTAGTTCAAAATGATAAATAAAGTCCAGCACATCTCCTTGATTGCATGTCTAGACGATGGAAAAATAATTGATGGTCCGGGACGATTTTGGATCATTCTAGATGATTAGTGCAAAAATAATACACATCATCCATAATATTGTTCTAGTCATCTAGGAAGAAACTAAGGTTTGTTTAATTGATCATCCCAGCCGATCCTACGATCGTCCAGAACAATATGATCGTACAATCAAACCTTAATTATTTTTTTTAATTATAACACCAATTTAGGCATGATTGTACTGCATCATTTAGGATGATAACATAGACGATGTCCAAAAATAAAATATTCCTAAATAGATATGGCGGTTGATTCTTTCTAATTTGAGCCTATCATCCTAGATGATGCTAATATCATCCAGGACAATTAGCTTAATTGCGGTTGTCTTAACCAAGATGCCCTAATTAGGGTTTCTATTTTTAATTGATCATCCAAGATGACTTAGGATCATCCTGGATGATGTGATAAAAAATAGAGAACTTTAAAAATAGATAAAAATTCTCCCCTGAGTATATGTGTGCAAGGTTACTTAGCATCAAGACCCACATCGATACAATTGACTCAAGAAAAGGTAAAAGAAACTTGATGTACATTATAAACTGACTTAGTCTTAATATACCCAATCCTGAGCAGATTTCATTTACAATTTGGTCTTGAGGACCTGAAATGTTAGTAGGCATGATAGTCATAGAAAAAATAAAAGTGTTAGAATAATTTGCTATCATCAAAATTATAATTCCTTAATCTAAATTCACAATAATCTCCCCTTTTCCATGATGGAAAACTTAAAACAATTTAAGTTGTTCAATTGAAACATTACAAGGAAAAATAGTATAAATTATGAAGTTCTAATTTTACTAAAAGACAAACATAGTACAACTAAACAACATAAAAATAGTCCAACTACTCCCCCTTTTGATATTACAAAAAGGATGAGGGAACTAAAAAAAGAAACATAAACTACTAAAAAGGAACAAAGTACATTATAGAAAAAATAACATAAGAAAATAAACTACAAGTAAGATGCCCCTGATCATCCAAAGGAGGTGGTGGTGGTGGCTGAAAAAAGCTAGAAAGAGTAGAAAACTGCTCCATAAACTAGGTCATATCCTGGTCATACTGGCGCTGCTGGTGAGCTACATATGAGTCAAAGCGAGCAACATTCTCCATATGTTGCTGCTCCTATGCATCAACATAGGAGTCAAACTGAGTCTCCCACTGGTCAAATCGCTTCACCAGCTGATCCAGCTGCGAGTACTAGCGGAGCAGAGCAGGTACAGGAACAGGTATAGGAGCCACCTCCTCCTCAGCTTCCTTGTGCTCTAGGTGGAGATGAGTACTATGAAGAACATGAAAATAATTATTAGCATAGAAGACAGGCTGAAAGTTTGGAGGGGCGGGATATTATTAGTTTTATTTGGATTCTAGGACATAGGTTATGATGTATCCTAAGGCAAGATTTGGCTTCCTTCTATGTCTTGAATCCCTAATGCTAGTGAGGTACTCAATGTAGTAGAAAATAAGACCAGTAGCATTGAATTCACAATAGGCCATGATGTAGAAAGTCGTGATCGAAAGGAGTGGAGTGATGTGGATACGATTACCATCTTTCGAAAGAACTAAGATACGAAGGACATGTTGGATTATCCTAGCATCTTTGAGTAAGCTAATAGACTCCCCAACATGATAGGAAATAGTAGTATTTCTAAGAAAGTGATTGGCCAGAGCCCAGTCATAATTAGAGTCTTGATACAAGATGTGAAGCTTATCTACAGTGGTGGATAATTACAGGAGCTCATAATAATCTTGATATGTGATATCAACAAGATGCTTAAAGATATAAAACTGAAGTGTAGTGAAGGAGAAGCTGATACGGAGGCTAGCAAAGAATTCAAAAAGCTGCTCAAAATTGAAGGGAATGGCAATGTGGACCTCCGAAGGAGCACCGCTCGTGGGGTACGAACGCAGAGGGTACGGCCGCACTATCCCTGTGGGACAAAACGATCACAGACCTCTACACTCGACACTAACGGGTCGATGGGAGGGCAGATTGGATCGCGCATACGACTGACCATTGGGGATAGAGGCTGTCTCCAACACACCCCGATGTGTAGCAATATACACGACCTAGTCACGGGTTTCCCCCACCCGATACGAGAGATCGAGTGGGGTAAAGTAGATTGCGAGGCCAAGTTTCCCACGGGCGCAAGCCCCCGTGGTTAATTACATCCCGGGCGGGAGCCCGAGAAAACTCTCGATTAAGGATCATACATTATCTTTTCCAAATTTGGATTGGCACCTGGGTAAAGACTAGGAAATCCTGCTCAAAGGGAAGAAAGGTCTGAAGGGCTGAATCAACATGCGTGGCTCATACCAGCATCTAGAGGCTCTAGGGCACTAAAGAGAAACTGAATAAAATAAAAGATCAAGCATCCAATCACATGCGTGAGAGAAGGATGGAGGTGGCGTCATCCTGCGACGCGGATAAGTAGGATTTAGGATCCCTGAAAAGAAGGGACCTACCTACTATTTAAGGCATACTACGAGACCGAGTGTAGTAGCCTCGAATCCTAAATCTAGTTTGGACTTAGTATTCGACACACACTAGGACCAGTGTCCTAGCTAATGCTATGCAAAACCTGGACTTACCCCGGCCTGGATTGGGGGAGCCAGCTAACCACCTAATCGATTTAAAACCATGCTGTCAAGTCAGTTATGAAAGATGGGCGGGTGGTACAGTTATTGGAAAAGGACTGACATCTAGAGAATTTCCTAAGTGGTCCTGAACTTATGTGGGTCAGATGCTTCTAGCTAATGCAATTAAATTTTAATTAGTTGGTTACTAATGCAATGCATGCTAGTTGAATCGTCAGCTCATGAATGCTATAGAATTTTAAAAACAAGCTTATAAAAAATAAATTTTTAGAAAAGACTGAGTCTCCCTAGGTCCAGCAGTTCATCCTCATAGGCTAGATTATCCGGACTCTACCCGCAGGCAGGGAGATGTCTTATAAGAAGTAGAGAAGAATGCAGTAATATGCATGCGACCCCGGACGATTCCGGCAGTTCCCTAGATTCGTTAGGTTTCTATGTTATTTAAATCTTAAAATCTTATAAATTAGTTACGAGTAGAAAAATTTTATAATCCTTAGAAAGCCTAACGAAAATCCAGGCGAAAACAAAAACGGCATGCAAGAAACAAACCTAGAAAAAGCAGGCAATTTCTACTGCGCAATCAGGTAAACACATCAATATAAATCCAACAAATCAAGTAAATGTCCATAGGCCAACTGCCCTTTAATTACAACCCAGGGTATGCAGAAAAGTAAAGCGGCGGGGCACCACTGCCAACAACCCGGGTTTCTAAGCCTATGACAGATGCCAACAACTTTGAGTGGGATATTGGGTCTTCAATCTTTAGCTTTCTGGATGTCTTCTCCTTGGACTCCTTGGAACTCTCCTCCTTGGACTCCTTGGAAATCTCCTCCTTGGACTCCTTGGATCCGTCGTGGCTTGAATATCCAAACGAAGAGACAATTCCCCCTTGATAGGGAGCATTGCCTTTTCTCTTTGGATATCTAAAGCCATCCAACTCAGTCTTCCAAATGGAAGAAGACTCTCCCCTTTAGGGATGCCTTCTTCTTTTGGAATCCAAGTTGGATAAGAATATCCCAACTCAAGGTTGTTTTCACAACTCTTAACAATTTATTACAAACGAATTACATTAATTGAAAGCAGTAAATCTAAGAATCCCTGCAAGGTTATCCTAATAAAAAAAAAATCATTCCAAGCAGTTTATATGAAAATAAAAGTGCTAACACCATTGACCCTGTGCCAAGCCATGCTCTTAATTTTGAGGGCTAAGCGCTCCACCTATGCAGTTATAATTATTAATTTAGCCCTCATTTTTATCTAGGGGGAGTTGAGCAAGCACCTGCATAAGACATTATTATAAAGCATGATATTGCTCCCCCCTTTTATTAGCTTGAGCATGGCCACCTGCACGGAAGAACAGTATATATATGGCGCTCCTAACCTATGGGTAAGTCTAACGCTCACATCCAGAGTGCAGAAAAAGTAAGCAAACACATCAGTAATTTCAAACATCATGCAGTGAAAACTACGAAAAGCTCCGGCACACAGCAGAAAAATAAAACCCAGCGGCCTAACCTAGGTCTAGAAGTAGTGCCATAGCAAACAATTCTATGTGTGTGCAAGGCTTGTGTGGTTTGGATAGATCCTAAGCAGGATAGTTAGTTAAAGTTTTCTAGAATTCAGGTTTATTGGGGGTCTACAAAGGATATCTTAGTTGAAATTCAAATATTAGTGGATTAGGGTTTATTTTAATTATTTTAGTTTTTTGATGAGTTTTAAGAACTTAGGACAATGATATTTGAAGTTTCAATTGCATTAGCCAATTTTGGAAAGTTCCGGGTCCTCCTAGGTATTAAGCTAAGGGTCCAAAAAGTCACTATGGGAAAAAGGCTAAGTTTGGGATTTCTAACATCTTAGGAAAATACTAGACCTTAATACGAGTGATTAGACAGGTAGTAGGCTGGAATCGGAGTTTCCTATCCAAAGTTATGAATTTTCTAAGTTTCGGGCCCTAAGTGAACTACGGTTGACCAAAATGTTGACTTTCTAATCTAAACCACTTTCTAGAAACCTAAATTTTTTTATAAATACTAGGCCTTAATTGGAGTCTAATGCAAGTGAGTTTACCTAATTTGGAGTTTTTTACAATTAGTTATGAGTTTTCTAAGATCGGGTATTTATGGGAATTTTCTAAATTTCCTACTAAATAGCCTTTTTTATTGTTTTGCTCCAAATCAGCCCCAAACTGATTGGAATCACTCCCAAAGGTCAGGGATGACCAGAAAAAGTGTTCCCAAGTGTTTGGAGAAGATTTGGGATTTTTTTATTAATTTTTAATGAATTATTAGGGGCAAAACGGTAATTTTCACCTATGGTCAAATTAAGGGTCAACCTAGAGTCAAACTACGGAGCCCTATTTATCTAAGGTCAAGGATCATATTCTGGTCAGTTCAAGGTATTACGGGTAATTTTCTGACCTAAGGTGTATTTATTGTATTTTCCGGAAGGTCTCGGGGCCTTAATTAACCAGTTAATTAGGGTCAGTTAGCTAAGGGCTTTAAAAGCTCCTAAAAATTCCTAGAAAATTCAGTGATGTTTTAGATGTCACTAAGTTTAAGTGTTGTAGTTTTCATGTCGTTCTGGGGTCTATCCTAGTCCCTAGAAGACTTCTAAGTTCGCTAGACGAGTCCTTAATTATTGTCCTTAGGGTGTCACTACGTTGTAGGAGTTTGAAAGGATGTTTTATCTAACCCTCAAGGTAGTAAATACAAGGGAGTACAAAAATTAAATAAACACACCATGTCCTTAAATCTAGGAGAGCCTAGGCTAAGTGCTCGTGGTGCAGTCCTATACATGCATTCTACGAAAATAAAAAGCCAGACACCTAAAGAACGGGTTAGTGAATGATTGGGACTCAACCATTCACTAACCCACTCCCCCATGATTGCTCTTCACATCTAGAATCCATGTCTAAAATTTCATACGATAGCGAGTCTCCCAAAGTTAGGATTTATGTATAAGTAGTTTTAAAATAGTTTCAAAATACTTATAAATATAAATATATTTTTGGAAAATAAAATAATTGAAAATAATTCAATTTATAATACATAAGTATAGGGAAACCCGCTGACCACCCTAACGAAGTCTCAAGCGATTTAAAAATATTTTGTATCCTGAAAATAATTATCATAATTAATATTTAATATTGAAAATACTCGAATAATCGAATCCAAGTAATGATTGGTCAAAACAGCCAAAATCAAGGGCTGGAAATGGCTTCAAAACATAAAGCTCGCTTTTATGAAAAGAACGAGGGGTTATACGCAAAATCCCGATTTGAAATGGCGAAGATACGAATTTCCGAAGTTTTAAATATAATAAAATAGTATTTTAAAATAGTGTAGATTTACTGTTTTTGTAATAACAGCAAATGCAGACATGCTTTTTATCTGAAAATAGATTCAAAAGATGCAGAATTCAGAGTACATACAAAACAAGGTGCTGTGCGTCGACAGCGAACTTAAAACGACAAAGTTATGTAATTTCGAAGTTCAAATACG
Organism: Dendrobium officinale; assembly: GCA_019514585.1. Taxonomy (NCBI): domain Eukaryota; kingdom Viridiplantae; phylum Streptophyta; class Magnoliopsida; order Asparagales; family Orchidaceae; genus Dendrobium; species Dendrobium officinale. Next base: position 36,521,089 of record CM033691.1, on the reverse strand, counting down.
ATAATTAAATATTTTTAAACATTGCTGTTTTTACTGTTTTGAAAATAATTGCACACAGACCCAAAATTTTCAAATAAAACCAATTCCAGAAAATGCAGAATCTAAATACGTTCAAAACAAGGCGTTGTGCGTAAAAATCCGATTTGAAACGGGAAAGTTATGGTTTTTTGAAGTTTAAAGGGCATTAAAGGTTACTTTAAAAAAAAATTTTAAAAAGAATAATGAAAATAATAATAATATTAATAATAATAATAATAATAAGTAATAATAAAAGTGAAATAAGACCATAACAGTAATAAATGATTAAAAATGTAATAGTTACTATAAATATAATTAAAATAATAATTTACAAGTAGTTAATATTAAAATAATAATTTAAATAAATAATAATAAAAACACATTTCACTGTTTTTTAAATAAGTTAAAATATAATTATAATTTTAAATTAATTTTAATTTTTGAATAAAGAGGATAAAAATCCGAGCGATTCGATATATTATACGTATTTTTCGGAGCAAAAATGGATTTTTTATGATTTTTTAAAGTTAAGATAGGTTTTAAAATAAATAAAATATTTAATTATTTAAAAAAAAAGGCTGCGGCGGCTGGGTGCGCCATGTGGCGACACGGGAGTGGTTCCGCGGTCCGCGCCAATGATTGGCGCCGCCGCTAATCATTGACCAATGATTGCGGCGGGACCCGCGGCTCACTTAAATGAGTTAGCGAGCTACGGGAGCCGCCGGATCACCCGTTACACAGATCGGACGGTCACGATCTAGGCGAACGGGGCTCGGACCGGCTACAGAAACCGCGCGGTCTGCAGAGACCGCGGATCGACGCGATCAAGACCGTTGATCGCGCGATCAACGGTCCAAAGAGAGCCTGGATCGGACTCCCGTTGAACCGAAACCCTAGATTAGGTTTTCGCCTCGTTCTCTCAATCCACTCGATGGAATTTCGCGAAATTTGAAACCTAGATACTAGACATGAACAGAAATTATGGGGAACCATTCGTTTGGATTACAAAGTGCTTTTCGAAAAGCTATTTAGACCCATGTGATGTGAGCTATTCTAAGGATTTTGAGAGATCTAACCGTCCGATTTTCACGTTCTTGGGCTTGTTGGATTTGTTGAAACGGAAGGAATATTTCTCTAGTTGACCTCAAGATCTGAATCTCCTTGGATCGAGCGGTAGAAGCCCCGAAAGTTTCATGGCTTCGGTTTCGCCGGAGTTCTCGCCGCCGGCGGGCCTAGGACACAGGGATCTGGTCGGGGAAGATGAAGGGAGGTAGTGGGAGTGCTCTCTCAAAGTTTCAAGGCCTGAGGTGGTCTCTAGAGAGAGGGAGAGCAAAAAGATCCTATTTTTGATCTAATTTTTGCTATTTAAACTCCTCTCTCTCCCTTGGACGGTGGAGATGATATCAAGGGTTAAATTCAGAGAGAGAGGGAGTGATTTAGGCGGGATTTGCAATTCCAAAACGTTCCAAATCAATTAGGGCATTAATTTGGGTATTAATGGGCTCTAAATAGGTTATTTTAACCTATTTAAGACTTGGTTTGACCAAGTCAACGATTGACTTGGTCAAATCAGTCAAGAGAGTCAAAGGAGTCAATAGGTTGAGCCATGAAATCCATGAAATTAATTTAGAATTGATTTTAGGCTCAAAGGGTCCAAATTGGTCAACTCTGGTTGACTTGGTTAACCGGGTTGACCCAGGGTCCAAGCTTGAGCTCGACAGACTCGACTCGACCCACTGGACCCAATGGGGAGGGCCATAAGGTCTGGCTTGGTCAATTTGACCAAGTCAACTTTTCGGGCTCAAACCTGGGCAAAATCGAGGTCAACAGGCAAGTGTAAGGATAAAAGTTGGAGAGGTGCGCGGAAAAAAGTCGAGAACAGGGTAAGAAAGAGTACGTGGGTTGACAGTCCGGAATAAGGTGATATCGACTGTCTTATAACGTAGATAGGCGGCTTGGCCAGCCTCCTCAATTAAATAAGGGTCAAGGTTAGCCCTCGAGGAACTCCTAGCAGGAATACGAGATCTCTTTCCACCTATCATGAGCATAAAAAATAAAGAAACAGTGAGAGTAAGGATGAATGGAGGAGTTCAGGTGAGAAAAACTATTTCACAGCCTCAGTTTGTAAAGAAATAGACCGATAGACTAGAATAATTGCGGAATCATCCAGGATAATCATGTGAAATTATTACATCCGGGATGATTGGTCAAAAAGGCGATAATATCGTCTAGGACGATCAGACATCATCCAAGGTGATTAGACACAGGAGATCATCCTGAGGAGTCATTCTAGATGATAGTTGAAAAAGAAAATTATTTAAGACGATTAGATGGATCGTCTTGGATGATCAACAATAATGGATCATACCGGTCAAATTTAATATTTATAAAGACTTCTGCCATGTGGATCATCCATGATGATCACCAATAATTGAGTAGAGAAAGAGAAGATCATCTAGGATAAGGAGGATCGACTAGGACGATCATAAATAATTGAAGCAGAAGACGATCAGATCATCCAGGATGATAATGGATTATCTAGATGATTATAAACAGAGAAGTCATATCAGCCGTCGGATGGAATTTTAAGAGTAAAAAATAATGTATCATCCAGGATGATATGAATATCATCGAGGATGATGTGACTAAAGATTGAAATTTTGGAGATGATCAAAGAAGGCCCAAAAATACAAAAACCAACAGTAAAAAATAAAATAACAAAAAAGATGATAAAATGATAAAAAGAACAAAAACAATGTTTTTTTTAATCAAAGCATGAATATGGTAAATTCTCCATGTGATTGAATCAAAAATTTGTAAAAATTAATGAGTTAACATCATCAAAATCTGAAAAATGGTAGAATAGCCAATCCTGTTAGCCCTAGCTCAGACTTCTCTCAGGGCAAATCATCTTTTGAAAATAAAGATCTAACTCAGAAAAACTAATTGGATAAGAAAAAGAGATCAGTTCAAAACTTGGTTTCAGAAAAATATCTTATATAATAATATACCAAAGTAATTTGTCACAATCATGAAATTTAAAAGCAAACCTTTTAAGATATCAAGTGGCACATGAATTCTTCTAAGATTTAAAGATTTGAAAGAGCATGAAGCTTGGATTTTATGGGTTCATTTTATTTCTCTTATCAATTGATTGTCGCACTTTGCGCATCTTTTAATTTTTGATACACTTTGTATATCTTTTAATTTTTTTGGTGGTCATTGCACATCCTTTTAATTTTTCTTATTTTTGGGCTCATTTTATGCCCTTGACATTTTTTGCAAGCTAAATCCCTTTCAAAACTCTTAAATATTCTTAATTATGAGTATATCTTCCAGATATTAGAGAAGAAAAATTCACTGTCTAATATAAAAAAGAATAAATCACAAAACATAATCAAATTCATTTGATAAAAGCAATGACAATATTATGAAAGTTTGAAAGTAATATAAAGACTTTGAATATTATATATATAAGATAGATTACTATAGCAAGATATAAAAGATCTTAATTATAAAGTCTAATTGTTAATTTGAGATAGACTTTTTTTTAAAAAAAGAAAATTATACTGCTAAAATATTTTAGAGGAAGGGAAACAATCAACGAGATTTCTCCCTTTAACTGATTTAGAGATGTGAAACATTGACTATAAATTTTTAAAAATAAAAATAAGGTATAAAATATCATTTCATCTATCACCAAAAAGAAAAAAAATAAAAAAATAAGAACATCAGAGATGAAAACACTACAAAATAATATTAAATAAAAAATTAACACTCAAAACTAAAAAAAGAAAAAAAATAACGGTGAGCAATAGATCAGAAAACATGCAAATCAAAATTTATTAAGCAACAAGTTTATGTAATTATGTGTCGCGAGCCTCTGCTGTCTAGGTACAACATACTCTTACGAGACCTTTTGTGAGAGCAAGCCTATAAAATCATCAAACATAAAATTTAGGAACCCAAATAAGTTTGGGTCCCTTCTTATAAAAAGAAGAATGCAATACATGTGTGTTATGCTATGAATATAATTTGGGTCGCCACACCTAATATATACTACAGTGAACAGTGCAAGTGTATGAAATGTGTCCTAACATATCTCATGAAAAATATCTAACATCAGAAAAAGGATTTACTAATCTGTATGGGTTATAGTGCCTCTTCCTAGGTTTCAAAACTTTTAGATCAGGTGTGGGTTGTTCTTATTTTCCTCAAGGGCTTTTAATATAGATTTTAAACCTTGAGTTAGCACTTTCTAAAATAGCATTATCAACTTTTAAATAGTGCTTCCTATGCTCAGATTCATCAATATATATTTTAAAATCATTTTCAAGTGTAGTGTGGGATGCTTTCAATGAATCATGCTCAATGATCAACTCATAATTCTTTTTATTTAACTCATCAAGTAATGACATGTGATTACTATCAATTTTGGCGTAATATTTACATAAAATTTCATGATATTTTTGTAAATTTTAAAACTCCAATTTTAGGTTAGCATGCAATTTTTTAAGTTTCCTATATGATGCATGAATTTTATCACATACTTCAAGTAATTATTTATAGCTTAGTTCGTATACCTCTTCTTGGTCAAACTAACCAAGATGATCATATGCCATCAAGCAAAAGTTTGTAGTCTCCTCCTCCGCTTTAGTTTCAAAGGAGTTAGATGCAGAATCTGCCCAGAATGACTTTCGGAACTGCTTCTTACCCTTAGCCTCTCTAAACTTGGGTTTCTCCTTACCCTTCTCCTTGCTTGGGTGAGCCTTAAGTGTAGGACAATCAGCTCGTACACATCCTAGCTTCCTGCATTCAAAATAAACCATATCAGAAGAACTTTTAAAATTTATGCTATCCTTACCTTTTTTCCACTTTTGATGGTGCTAGTGATCTTTCCTTAGAAAGCTTTTAAATTGCCTAGTTATTAAAGCAATATCATCACTTTTAAACCCGAAAGAATTTGTATCCATATCGTTAGCTTTCAACGTCACAATTTTCTCCTTCTTTTTCTAACATGCATCAAGTTGTCTTTGGTTTACCTCTTGCTCGTAAGCAATGAGTGATCTAAGTAAGTTATCAACATAATAAGTATTTAAATCCTTAGATTCAGTAATTACAGTAATCTTTGCATCAAAAGAAAAATATAAGCATCTCAAAATTTTATTTACTTTTTCATAATTAGTTAGCTCTCTTCCTAAGGCATGTAATGAGGTGATAATTAGAGTAAACCTAATATACATTTTAAAAATCAATTCAGAAGATTTCATATAAAAAAGTTTGTAGTCATGCAATAAAATATTCAACCTATATTGCTTAACTTCATTTGTTCCTTCATAAGTAATACACAATCTATCCCAAATTTTTTTACCAGTAGCACAAGTTGAAACACATATAATCTTCTAATTTCAAAGCACAAACAAAATAGTTCAAGAATTTTGCATTAAGTTGTGATAAATCCCAATCATCAAAAGACCATATAGTAAAAGAAAGTTCAATTTTAATGCCATTAATTTCATGAGATGGAGGTGAATAATCTTCTTTAACAAGCATCTACATATGATAATCAATCGATTTTAAAAACATAGATATGCTAATTTTTCAAAAATCAAAAGGAATATTGTCAAATAAAGGTGGTCAGGTAATAGAATACCTTTCCACAGTATTTTGATTACTGAAGTTAGTCATGTATCAAAATTCAAAAGTTTTCAAAAACTCAATTTTATAAATCCCACTCTAATACCACTTGAAAGTACGTTAGGGATGTTAAGCCCTTGTGAACTAGCCCAAAGCTAACAAAGAGGGGGGGGGGGGGGAAGGTGAATTGGTATTTAAATTTTTTTTTAATAAAAAACACAATCTTAGATCAAACCAAAATTCACCACAAGAAAATCAAAGTACAAAAATTAAATGTAGAAAAATAGTAAGAAAGAACACAGAGATTTATACTAGTTCGATCAACTTGAACTACGTCCACTCCCCGGAGCCTCTCCTCCGGGTATTGTACTAAACTCAATGACTCTCTTTTTTCTCCCATATTAAGGCGGAGAGGCCTATACAAACCGCCTTTTCACCAACCCTGGTGAGACAGAGAACCTAACTCCTTTCACTTCCTCTTAAAGTAGACAAAGAGCCCAACTCTTTTTGCTTCCTCTTGAAGTAGGTAGAGAACTTGATCAATTACTGAAGTAGACATATCTAGAACCACCAAGGAATAAGGGATGATGACTGGAGAAGATGACTCAGATCCTTTCTTGGAGTAACCTTTATGAAACCCGTCACAAACTCCCCCTCATAAGATCCTCTCTTTCTCTCCCAACCTCTCACTCTCCTCTTGGCTCTCTCCGATCAAGACAGCAGTAAGAGATATAATCTTGGGTAAAAAAAGAGGTCCTAAGTAGAAGAGCTCCAAATTTGCTCTTAATTGGAATAAACTGACATTATCGTCTAAGATAATATTCATATCGTCTTGTACGATTAGTTTAAATCATTGCATATCATCCAAAACATCATTCTGAATGCAGGTCTAGACGATGGAAAAGTAAACTGCTCATCCAGGATGATTTCACAATCATCTCAGATAATTAGTTCAAAATGACAAATTTTGTTCAATACATAGCCCAGATTTCATGTATGGATGATGGAAAAATAACCGATCGTCCAGGATGATTTTGGATCATCCTTGATGATTAGTGCAAAAATAATGCACATCTTCCATAATATCATTCTGTTCATCTAAGAAGAAACTAAGGTTTGTTTAACTTATCATCCTAGTCGATCCTACTATCATCTAGCATGATATGATCATGCAATCAAACCTTAATTACTTTTCTTAATTACCATACTAATTTAGGCATGAATGTACTGCATCATCTAGGACGATGTCTAGGATAATGTCCAAAAATAAAACATGCCTAAACAGATCCAGTGGATGATTCTTTTTGATTTGAGCCTATCATCTCAGACGATGCTAATATCATCCAAGATGATTTGATTAATTATAGTTGCCTTAACCAGGATGTCCTAATTAGGGTTTCTATTTTGAATTTATCATCTAGGACAATTTGGGATCATCCTGGATGATGTGATAAAAAATATAGAACTATAAAAACAGATAGAAATTCTCCCCCGAGTGTGTGTGTGCAAGGTTACTTAACATCAGGACCCACATCGATATAATTGACTCAAGAAAAGGTAAAAGACACTTGACATACATTACAAACTGACTCAATCCAAATCTACATAATCCCGAGCTAGTTTGATTTGCAATTTGGTCTTATGGACCTGAAATATTAGTAAGCAAGACAGTCGTAGAAAAAATAGAAGTGTCAGAATAGTTTTCTATCATCAAAATTATAATTTTTGAATCCAAATTCTCAACACCTATTACCCCAACAAACTCACAAAGGACATGAATTAAATGGAGATAACCTACTCCCACAAGAGTTGAACCCCTAAGCTTGTATTAGATAAAATAAAAATAATTTTGCTAAATTCCATAATCTTATCCTTTTGAATATAGTAATATAGAACTATCCTCTCTTTTGTTACCTCAATAATAATTTTACTTAGCATTAACTTCATAGATATAAAATAATCATAAGCCTTAGATTAGTGGGAGGGTAGAAGTAGTAAAATTAATTATTTTTTCCTCTCTCCTTATTCTCTGGCATTAGAAATCCTCCAGGTTAGGTATCTAATAATCTCCTCATAGTCAATGGATTTGGTGCAAGAATTTAGATACTTATCCCCACTAAATTAAAAGTTAGGGGTTTGAAAGATTTGGCTAATATATGTGATAATGAAAGGAACCCATTTATCCAAGATAAAGACACTTGTTCTGGGGCTCCTTTATGTTAGCAAAGAATGTCTAAACAATAACATTATTAGCTTGGCAAGGCTACAAAACATTGTAATCCTAATCATGCTCATTAATTTGGCCCAAGATAATCCCTCCAGGGTTATCAAAACCTTTTTATAAAATAATAGACATCCCTATCAAATTATTTTATCACACCTTGGTGGCCACACTAACAAACTCATAAAAGTCATGAGATGAAGAACTTCCCCTCTTTCCTAGCAAAGCTAACCTTGGGGGAAAATTTTAACTTGGGAAAATTAGATAGGAAACGTAGGGTTAAAATTCACTAAGTCTCTGGAACATAAGAGAACATGAGTGTAGATGAAAATGAAGATTTTAGCCCCTACCCTATTTATAATTGGGAGAAGCTACTGCGTTGGATTGAATGGTATTACGATGCTTAATCAAATTTGGAAAATAAGTTATAAGTGTTATGGAGCTTAAGATAGGTAGCATTATGACATTACCCTTGCAAATTAGAAATGCATTTTTTTTTTATTGCGAGATTTTTATAGCGCTAGACATATGGAAACATTATATTGTCCGATGAAATCACTACCATTATATTTAATCTACTCTATTTAATATTTAACCAAGTACTTTTGCACTATATGAGTGACACTATGATGCTTATTATTTCAATATTATTAGAGAGTTTAATGATACAACACTAACAGGGTAGCATTTTGGCACTCTAATAGGTGAAATGGTGTTGCAATGGACCAATCAAATTACATATTTTAATAAATGATATAATGCTATTACACTTTAGGCAATGATGCTGTGGTGTTGGGTTGAATTTTTCAAATTAATTTATATTCACAAATTAAACTAAAACAAATACACATGGATGCATCTAAGCTCTAAATAAGCCACAATTTTTTTAAACTTAACAAAAACACTTAAACACTCACCCTAATAAACAATAAATAACATGATCAACTAGGTTATCTTCTAGACAACAATATGTTCATAGTTTGTAGCTAGACTATGCTCTTAATTTAAAATATAGAGACCAATTGGGTTTCCTCTCAAATATCACTAAATATATAGTCTTCAACCAAACTATGTTAACATCCTATTCAAGATGAGTAAGCTATATAGAGCTTCTAATGCAATCAATATCTCCTCATGGATAAGGTTTTAACCTATGACCATTAATTTTAAAACTTGATGCATTTGAAGGTGTTAGATAAAAATTGCTATATATAGGTTCACCTTAACTATAATGAATAGAAACAACACAACACAACACAACATCAAGCCTTTGTCCCACTACGTGGGGTTGGCTACATGAATCTTTTTTCACCATTGTGTCATATTAAAAGTCAAATTCTCATTTAAATCTAATAAAGAAAGATCATTTCTAATATTTTCTAATCAAGTATTTTTAGGTCTAACTTTACCTTTCTTAACATAAGTAAAATATAATATCTTAACTTTGCTAACTGGGTCATTAGAAGGCCTCCATTTAATGTGACCAAACCATCTAAGGTGACTCTCTCTAATCTTATCTTTCACTAGAGCTACTCCAACTTTTTTGCGTATATCCTCATTCGTATCCTATCTCTAAGGGTAATGCCACTCATCCACCTAATCATCCTCATTTATGCAACACTTAACATAGTATTATGCTTCTCTTTTAATGGCCAACATTCGGCACCATAAAGCATTGCAAGGCTCACCACCATCTTATAGAATTTTCCCTTAAGTTTGAGGGGGACTTTTCTATCACACAATAAGCCCGATGCATTCCTCCACTTCAACCATCCAACTTGAATTCTGCTGATAATATCCCCATCTATTTCACCATTACTATGAAGAATAGATCCAATATATCTAAAACATGTACTCTTATTAATGGCTTGATCGCCAAAAGTCACAATCCCCTCACTAGGACTATTGCTACTAAAATTACACTCCATATATTCAGTTTTAGATCTACTCAAGCAAAAACCTTTAGACTCTAAGGTTGACCTCCATAATTCAAATTTACCTTCAACTCCCTCTCTAATCTTATCAACAAGAAGAATATCATCAGCAAAAAGCATACAATAAGGTACATCCTTTTGCAAATGTCTATTGAGAACATCTATAACTACAACAAAAAAAGACATGGACTTAAGGATGATCCTTTATGTAGTCCAACCGAAATAGGAAAATACTTCGTCAAACCACCTTGTGTTTGAACAGAACTAATAGTTCCTACATACATATCTTTAATAATTTGAATATAAGTGTTATTAACTACTTTCTTTTCAACAACACTCCATAGCACTTATCACTACAAGAAAATTGCGTGTTATCGGTGGACAAAATTTGTTGAAAAATGCCCAAAATCCATTGGAAATTAGTATTTTCAGTGGATTTTAATTGAATTTTTTTTTTTTTTACAGTAAAACACTCATATGAAAGTAATATCGATGCAAAATAGTTTGTCAGAAACATTCCTGACGGATTTTTGGCAGAATTATTCTGCTAGAAAAATTTCCGTCAAACTATTTTGCTCTAGAAATAAAAAAGAAAAAAAAAACTGTAAAATCAGTGTAAAATTTGACCAAACCAAATGGCTGCAGTAGCCGACCCCGGCCAAACCTGTGGCCAGCCCAGCTCAGCCAAACCTGCTGCAGCCTACGCGCCCAAACCTGTGGCCAGCCCGCCCTCAGCCAAACCTACAGTCAACCTGCACTTCTAAACCCACCATTGCATCAGACCCACGCGAGCCTGCCTGTGGGCCAGCTGACCCACGAAGCATACTATCAACGGTGGGATTCGATCCGTAGCCAGCCTGCCATCTAGCCCTTAACCACTACGCCATTAAGGCAAAACTAGCTTATTTGGGTTATTTATTTATTTATTTTAAAAGTTAATATCAATTTTAGTAATTTAATTAATTTAATTTAATGAAATAAATTTATTTTAATAATGATTATTAATTTAATTTTATAATTAATTATTAATTTAATTTAATAATATTTAAATTTATTTAATTTAATAATATTTAAATTTATTTAATTTAATAATGAATTATTAAATATTATTTAAGTAATTTAATTTAATAATATCTAATTTAAATAATTTTATTTGATAATAAGTTATTAAATTATTTAACTTATTTTAATGAAATAATTAATTATAAATATTTATTATATCATTTTATAGAAAAAATTTAATTTTGGTCAGAAATTTCGTCGAAAATAAATTTGCCAGAAAATGAATTAAAAATTTTACTGGAAAAGCCGTCAATAATCCATCGGAGGAGCTGCCGGAATTAGTGACGAATTTATTTTCGCCGGAAATGAGCAATTATCCTATAATCTCTTGGAACTTTATCTTATGCTTTTTCTAAATAAATAAATATCATATGTAGATCTCCCTTATTCTCTTTATATTTCTCCATCAAACCTCTCAATAAATATATGGCTTCCATAGTATACCTTCTCGACATAAATCCAAATTGATTTTGAATCTTGACCACCTAAATTTTAATTTTTGAAATAATTTTAATATTGAATTATACAATAAAACTTTTAGTCTAGGCTCAAAATCCTTTTTATAAAGCTTATGATCATGCCACTTCTTAATTTGCACTTTATACATTTTTAGTTTTTCATAAGCTATATGCCTAAATTCAACCAACTCATTCAATTGTATCATTGTTTCACTTTATCATCCTTCAAATAATAATTTAATTATTTGACAACCCAAAATGCTTTATGCTCTAGTTCCAAAGATAAATGGTAGGCTTTTCCAAAAATCAGTTTATAGGGTGACATTCAAGTAGGTATCTTAAATGTAGTCCTATAAGTCCAAAGTGCATTATTTGACTTCAAAGCCCAATACTTCCTATTAGGATATATAGTTTTTTTTTTTCCAAAATGCATTTAATCCCCATATTACAAATTTCACCTTGATCGCTCATTTAGGGAGATAGGCATTTATAACTCTATGTTTAATACCATACTGAATGTGGACAAATTTTATTTTGGGTTTTGGTTTGCCACATGATTTGATTTAAATGCTTCTTTAACCAAATCTACATAGATTAATTATATACCATTCCGAGAGATAGACTAATATTTCACTATCAATTTGAAAAGAGAAACTTAATATATTTTTATAATAAAAAATAACAAAAATAATATTCACTTAGCATTTTGATTGTGAAATTAAATCACTTTATTTATTTTTATAATTAAAAAAAATTAAAAATTATTCAATTCATCCCAAAGGATAAAAATAATATTCACTTAGCATTTTGATTGTGAAATTAAATCAATTTATTTATTTTTATAATTAAAAAAAATAAAAATTACTCAATTCATCCCAAAGGATAAAATGAATATTAACATTTTATTTTTACATGAAACTAAATCAATGAATATATTTATGTAGTCAAATATATAAGAAATATTCAATTCATCGTAAAGGATAAAAAGAATATTCACTTATCATTTTGATCATGAAACTAAATCAATGTATTTATTTTTATAATAAAATAAAATAAGGAATATATCCAATTCATCCTGAAGGATAAAATGAATATTCACTTATTTTTTTTACCATAAAACTAAATCAATGTATTTATTTTTATAGTTAAACTAAATAAGAAAATTCAATTCATTGTGAGGGATAATAGGAATATTCAGTTAACATTTTGATCATGAAACTAAACCAATATTTAATGCTAGGCCGACATGCATAAAAATTTTCCCTATCTTAGAAAGGAACTAAGGCTGGGTTTATTTTAATTCTAGGTTGTAAACTTATTATAAGGGCAAACCCACCCCTATAGTTAACTACATCTTGAAAAGAGAATAATATCGATTAAAGGGAATGCTAAAGTTTTCAAATTCATATAGATTTAAAGGAAGGCTTATACTATCATGATTTTAGTATACATGCTTTATATTATAAATGTTAAAGTTGGATTTAGTGTTTAGTTTTAGACTTTAGATTTTGAATTATAAAAGAATATGATAGAAAGGAATGTAAAGAGACTAAAGGGTATACATAATATAGACTTACACTTATCTAGAGTGAGCTACTAAGTAAAAAGTTTAAGCACTAATGATCATTTCATGAATGCAAGATTAGATGGCTCTATTTTAGGAATCAAGGAATTATAATTTAAAAAAAAATTAGTCAAGACTTTACAATATGTATATTATCGTGCAATAAAATAATGCATGATTACTAATTTTTAAATAAAATATTTGATTAATTCATAATTGATCATAGTACAATCTAAGGTCTACTGTAAAGTAAAGGTGGTCAGGATCCACTAACAATAAGCCTGAATATCTATTCTTATATAAATATATATTTGAATATGATTGTTTATTTTAGTCTTCAATCTTCTAGCTTTTAAATCTTCTATTGAATTTTAAAAGATAATGATCTTCAAAAGAAGAAGAATTATTTCCTTTTATCAAGGGGATCTTAATTTTTATTTTTTTATTCTGAATGAATATCTTGGGGATTTTAATTTTCCTCTATTAACCCATTAATTTTGTGCAACATAAAGCTTATAATGTATTTTTATGATTTTATTTGTATTTATTATGAATTAATAAATATTATTGGTAAATTATGTAGCTAAAACTTGGGTTTACTAATTAATAGTCCAAATGAACTTCAAAGGTAGCTAAATTTGAAACATAAGTTCATCTAAACTTATGCATCAAACTCACTAAAATTTAGTTCATCAAAGTCTTCCATTGTTTCATAATTAATCCCCTAAGCTATATATATATATATATATATATACCTTATGGGATTAATTTGGATAATCTACTTAAGGGATTGGTTTAAGATCTTTGGTATCCTAACCCTTACACATAGCACAATTAACATGCAAATGTTAAGTACCTAAATATCTATGGATTCATGTATGTGAAATTTCTAAGTTATTGGTAAAAAATTAGCTTATGAACTTGAAATGGCAAATTGAAGCCCTTATAGGTTTTTAATTGACGTGAACGTTTTTGGATATATAAAATACATGCCTAAGAATCATCTATGCCAATTTTACCTCATGGTGAATTATATTTGAAGAGTAATTTTAGAAATACCCTTGGGAGTATTTCTAAAATTACTTTCAATAAAGGAAGAATTAAAACAAGCAATCATAAGCTTTTATTATACTCCATAAACTAAATCCATAGTGCCTATGATTACCCTATCTAGATAATTGTATGAGGAGCTATAAATTCTTGAAGTTAGATTTACATAGTTAGTCGCATTTTTATAGAATCATGCGGTGCTTTTACAAAGTCAGTTGCACTTTTACATAGTATACTATTTAATTGGCAGGCTAATGATTGCTAGTGAATACCATGGTAACATAATCATTCGACATTGATTATAATCATTTGATTTAAGATAAACCTTATATGATATAAATTGAAACAAAATCACAAAATTAGAGGAGATTGAATCAAAGACATTGATCAAAATAAATGGGTGTGATTTCATCTTCAATCTCCCACTGGATTTCTCATCCATAAGCACATTCTAGGTAGATCCAAGAGATTGACTTGATGTATTTCATTTAAATATCTTAATAAGCATCATTTAACCATAAACCTTCCATTTAATGGTCAAATCCCATTAGATTGTTGGTTTCTTTCATAATTGATAGGTCCTACCTAGCTAGGAGCTAGGGATTGGAAGAATACCTAATCTAATGCTCCAATTGCTAAGTTTTGAGTTAAAGAAACTTTAATTGGGTGTAGAGAATATTTATTCTTTAGGGAGAAAGGATAGAGAAGCAGTGAATCATAATTTGATTTTGAAATGAAGGAGGATCACTAGAGCTCTCTAAAACTCATTAGAAACCATCAGAAGATAGGCTGGGATATTAGGAATTAGATGCTCACACTCTCAAGGAGTTTTTTTAATCAAGAGATGTAACCATTATTCAAAGAATTTGAGAGTTATTTATAGAGTTTCAGAAATGTATAGGGATATATATTTGGCCACCTCCAACTGTTGCATTCCATTTCCCCATAGTCTGAAATTTTGATGTTGACAAATAATGTTGATTGAGTTATCTTATTCTTCATTAAATAATTTGAATGTTACTCTTATCTGTGAGTACTAACATTTTAGGGAAACCACATAATGCTCAAGACAACAAAAGACTTGAGACTCGGTAGAATAAGATGTGAAGGAGTCTGTAACTTTGTATTTTCTTTATTTTTTATTTCTTGAGTATGGCCACAAAAATTGTATGCAAATTGAGTAACCATGCACACACACAGGGGGAGAATTTTTTAAAGAATATTTTTTTATGTAAATTATGCAATACAATTTTAAATTATACTGTATGATACATTGTGGCTCAATAGTTATATTATGTGAACTAATCATACTGTATGATAGTGATCACACTGTACGATTCATTTTCAACACAAAACCTTAGCCACTAGATTAATTTAAGCAAGTTTTTAATATTTAAATTTTGAACTAATCATATTACATGATCCAATCGTACTGCACGAATATTTGAATACTTGCTAAAATTAACCCTCGTAATTAGACAATTAAATTAAGGCTTAATTAATGATTGGTGATCTTATTATATGACCTGATTTATACTGTATGATGAATTGAGGCTATTTTTGGTCTTCCCAAAGATTGTATCGAACGAAACTTTGATTTTTCAACTAATCATATTGTACGATGTATACATCATACATGATGACATGAATATTTTAACTAATTGTACTGTACGAGTTGGATTATATTGAATGATGAATAGAGATGAATTTTGGTCATCCTATTGTTCATCCTGTACAAATATAAGAAATATAATATATCATACTGGATGATATTTGTATCATACTATATAATATATTGGACAATTATTGCCTGTTTGTACTCCTTCGTACCAAGAGGAAATCTATTTTGAACTGATCATATTATATGATAGTGATCATACTGTATGAACAAAAATAGCTAAATTAAATATTTATGATTTCTTGAAGCCTGATATATATTCAATACCTTTACTTTTTGAATAAGAGAGAGGGGAACATGATAAAGGAAGGGAACTCTTGAGAGGGTGCTCCTTGAGGGATTTAGGGATTGTGAGAGGAAGGAGAAGGTGAGTTTGTGAGGGAGATGGAGTGTGAGGGGATCACATGGTTGCTCTAATCCTGTTGCACGCTTGTTCCTCCTGTGGCCCGGGTAAGTCTTATGGGAGCTGTCTAGGGGAGAGCCTTCAAGGTCAATGTCCTCAAAGGTCCTCTACCTTCTCCAGGAGGGAGAAAAATAAGAAGGTCCGCTACCATCACAAGGAGGGTGACATAACATCTAACACTCCGCCAAACTGGTGAAGGTGAAAGTGAGTCTGTGTAAAGGCTTCTCTGCCTTGTTGTGGGAGTAAAAGGAGAATTACTTTGAGCAGTGCAAATCCTAGAGTGGAGGACTCCAGGGAGTCGACGTAGGTCAATTGATCGAACCACTTTAAATCTTTTGGTGTGCTTTTTTCATTTACTATATTTTATTTTTCTTGAATTTAACATTACTCTAACTACTTTGTGAGAAATTAATTTTAGTATTTCATTATGTGATTTAAAATTTCATCACCATTGTTACAATCGTCTTTTAATCATCAGCTTCTGCTTCTAATTAGTTACGTTATCTTTTGAAATTCACAAAAAATAAAACTCTTATTTAGGCTTTTATTTTTATTTTAAAATTTCAATTCCCCCCTTCTTGGTGTATCTCATACTTTCAATTAGTATCATAGTTGGGTCTCAAAAATAGTTTTTTAGAAAACCTGGAGAAAATTGATTATGACACATTTTGGTAACCATAATACTGCGGAGGGTTTTTCCACAACTCATCCTCCCTTATTTGACAACATACCGTTTGATTTTTTGAAAATACAAATGTCTAAATTTTTACAATCAATAGACTATGGCATGTGGATATTGGTACAAGAAGGTTACACTGCATATTTTAAACTTTTGAATGGCATTAAAACTCAAATATCGTTTACTTAATGAAGAAATGAGGATAAGGAGCTAACATAATTAAATGTAAAATGCTTGAATTATTTCTTTTGTGCATTGAAATAAAGACTACATGGAGTGTCCACCTATGATACTAGTAAGGAGATCTAGGATAGACTGTGTATTACGTATAAAGGAACTAGTGAGGTTAAATAGTTTAGATTAAATACTTTATTGCTTGACTATAAACTCTTTTGCATGAAACCTAGCAAAACTATATTTGACATGTACACTAGGTTCACCCAGATAGTAACATCCTTGCATGCATTAGGTACAGAGATATCTAATTTTAAAAAAGTCAATAAAGTTTTTAGATGCTTACCAAGTTCTTATGATGCTAAAATCACTGCAATCACTAAGTCCAAAGATTTAAATATTTATTCAATTGATAATTTGCTGGGGTCACTCATTGCTTATAAGCAAGGAGTGAGTCAAGGGAAAAATGATTCATGAGAAAAGAAGAAGGAGCAAATGGTGGATCTAAAAGCAAACAACTCATAAAGTAAAAGTTCTGTAGTAGAGGTAGATGATGATATAGCCTTGATGACACATCAATTCAAGAATTTTTTGAAAAGAAAATAAAGGCATCATCAAAACAATTAGAACAAAGGTAAGAGCTCAAAGAATACTAAAGTTACATCTGACATAATTTGCTTTGAGTGTAGAAAACCAGGTCACCTTCAAGCTGATTGCCCCAACATAAAGATCCATCCAACTAATGAGAAAGATGAGGAGAAGCCAAAGTATAAGAAAGGCAAGCTGAATACATATAAGGCATTTTGGGCCGACTCTACCTCATAATTGTCAACATAAGAAAAAGAGAAGTAGGTAGAATTTATGTCTAATGGCTAACGATAATCTTTATCAATAGGATTAAGATGAGGTATGCCAACTTTTATATGAAAAATTGTTGGTTATTTTTAAAAAAATTAATGATTCATATAGAAAGTTAAATAAAATGCATGCTAAACTTAACGTTGAATTTAGTACTTTACAAACTGAGCATGCAAATTTAGTTAAAGAACATTCTGATTTAGATAGAGATCATATGTCCCTGCTTGATGAGTTTGATACATTAAATAAGAAGCATATTAAATTTTTTGATGCACATAATTCCTTAAAAACATCGCATATTAAGTTAAAAAAAGAACATAAGAAATTGGATGAACTTGAATGGGAAATAGATAATAATGAACATCGTTTAAAAGTAGAAGTGGCAGCCTATGAATAAGAAAATAAAGCTCTTAAAGTAAAACTCACAACAATTAAAAATAATAAACCATCATCCCCATTAGCCCAAATGAATAACCCCTCAGCATTGCATGATCACATAACTTTAAGAATTGGCATAACCACCAACATAGGTTAGTGATCCCATTTTCTGGTGTTAGGTGCTTCTTTTGTGGCATTCTAGGTCATATAGCCTGCACTTACACAATCCACTATATAACACACCTCGTGTGGAGATCAACATGGCATTCATCACAGCATAACATGCATACATCTCATTCATGCAAGCATAAGGAGGAACCCAAACTCACTTGGGTAGGGCTGCAAATGAACCGAACTGAACTGAGTATGCTAGTGTTCATGTTTGAGTTCATTAATTTTTAGCTTGTTTAAGTTCGATTCATGTTTTATTCTACCTATATTATTTTTGTTCATGTTTGGTTCATTTAAATTAATGGTGTTCATGTTTGTTTTATGTTTGGTTCGTGAGCTTTAAATAAATAATCCTTAACAAGCTATATTTGTGAATATATTTAACAAATTTTTTACACTATCAAACAAGCATGTTCATGAACAAATCTAATGAGTATTCTTGAGCTATCAAATGAGTAAGATCATGAATATATACATAACTAGTAATTTTTAGCTACCAAATGAGCTCATTCACGAACAAATGATCTATTATTCATCTTATATTTGTTCATGATCATCTTACACAAATAATTTAGCAAGCATTGAAAAATGTGAAATGACTCTTCTCATGAACAAATTCATTCTATTGAAGGTATAAAATAAAATAAAATAAAATTTATAATAAAAGCAGTTGTCTATTTAAAATAAAAATATGATTAATCTATATGAATATATTATCAGGCTTATTCATAAGTTCTAAATCAAACACAAATTGAACTTTTATCAACCTTATTATCAAGCTTAATGTCAAGTCTGCTCACGAACTTCAAATGATGTCGTTCCTGAACATAAATGAATCGAGTACATTACTATTTAAGCTTATTTATTTAAGGATTGAGTATTAAAAATGTTTTTTTAATTTATTTGTTTAATTAATTAAATGATCAGAAATAAACTTTAATCGAATCAAGCAATGAGTAGCTCGTCAAATGTTTGGTTCGCTTGCAGCCCTACACTTGGGTTCTTAAATCTAACCTTTGAATGACATTATAGGGATGCTATTATAAAATACCTAGTGAGAGCATGTGGTACTTGGATAGTGGTTGCTCGAGACATTTGACTTGAGACACGAAGAAACTCATTACACTGGAAACTAGGATTGGAGGCAATGCGACTTTAGGAGACAACAACAACAGGAAAGTGGTGGGCTTAGGTATCATTAGAAATTGTAAAAATATTTTAATTAAAAATATTTAATTAATTGGTGGTTTAAAGCATAATCTATTGGGTATTAGTTAATTATGTGATAAAGGATTTGACATAAAATTTCTTTTTGATAAATGCTTGATTAGCTTAAATGATAAATTTGCATTAGAAAGAAAATGGATAAACAATGCTTATATGTTAGATCTTAACTTTATTGAAAATTCAAATTCACAGTGTTTAAAAATAATAAAGGAAGACTCTTGGCTATGACATAGGAGACTATGCCATGCTAGTATGAAAACACTTAGGAATATCACTCAGATAAACTTGGTTAGAGGTGTACCTAAGTTAGACTTCATTAAAGACCATCTATGTGATGTCTGTCAACTAGGAAAATAAGTAAAATTATCATTTCATTCAATCAAGGATGTAAATACATCTAAGCCACTAGAAATCCTTCACATGGACTTATTTGGACTAGTTAATACAACTAACCTAGGTGGGAAAAACTATGGATTTGGGATTATAGATGACTTCTCTAAATTCACTTGGGTAATATCCCTAGCAAATAAGAATGAGTCATTTGAGGAATTTAGAACTTTCTTCATTTGGATTCAAAAGAAATTAGAATGTGAAATCTCAATAATACATAGTGATCATGGTGGAGAGTTTCAAAATGAAATATTTGAATCTATTTATCAAGAGATAGGAATAGAGCATAACTTCTTTGCCTCTAAAATTCCTCAGGAAAATGGTATAGTTGAGAGAAAGAATAGAATATTGGTAGAAGATACTAGAGAAATTCTTATTGAGTACAATCTTTCTAGATATTTTTGGGTAGAAGTAGTGAACACTACTTGCTATGTTTTAAATAGGGTGAATATTAGGTCAAAGTTAGAAAAAAAACCCTATCAACTCATTAAGGATCGAATACTGAACCTTTCACACTTATGTCTTTGGTTGCAAATGTTTTATTTTAATCAAATGGAAATTTCCCATAGGAAAATTTGATCTTAAGGCTGACGAGGGTGTTTTCTTAGGTTATTCATTTGTAGGTAAGGCCTATAGAATCTTGAATAAGAGGACCCTAGTAGTAGAAGAGTCAACCTATGTAGTATTTGATGAATCATAGAAATCCTTTGGACCTAAATTTAAAGAAGAAGAGATAGAGGCCATTTAGGAAGTAGAAACCATTACCATAGGAAAAAGGGTAGAACCTTAGGAAGAGTTGCCTAGAGATTGGAGATATTTCTTTAGTCATATTAAAGAATTAATCTTAGGGGACCCATAGGAGAATTGGGCATGAATTTAGGAAAGAGGTTAGTAATTCAACATTTATTTTTATGATAGAATTGTGAAAACTTTGTTTCAATAATTAAAACCTAAGCAGGAGTTTTAACTTTTTTGATGTTTTTAAATTTTTAACATGAAAATTTAAACTGTTACGAAGTGAAACAATTGAACTGAACGTGCAACAATAGAATCCTTTTCATCCACAATTTCATCAAGCAAATATTATGAAAATTAAGTGCAAGTAAAAGTAAATAACGATAAGGAAAAAGCACACCGAAATTTTATAGTGGTTTGGTCAAACCATGACCTACGTCCACTCCCCGGAGTCCTCCGCTCCGGGAATTTCACTACAAACTATAGCTCTCCTTTTTCCCCCCTCGGCTAGGTTGAGAAGCCCTTACAATACTCCCTTTCACCAACCCGGCGTGGTAGAGTGTCAAGCACTTTTTTCACCATCCTAGTGACGGCAGAGAACCTTCTCATTTTTCTCCCTCTTGTAGAAGGCAGAGTACCTTCGAGGTAACGGATGTAGAAGAGTCTCCCCCTCAGAGAGCCTCCCACAAGTTCTTCCCGGGCCACAGGAGGAGAAAGATGCAGAAGTATGGAGCAACTGTATGATCTCCCTCACACCTCTTCTCCCTCACCAAGCTCACCTTCTCCTTCCTCTCTTGAACCCTCAAAACTTTTCAAGAGCTCTCTCCAAAGGATTTCCTCTCTAATCACGTTCCCCTCTTTCTTTCTCTCTCAAAAATATAACTATTTTGACACACAAACAGGCTCCAAAAATCCTTGAAATTTCCAAAGTAGCTGTTACTATCATACATTACAATTTCAAATCGTACAGTACGATATGTATAACATGCCTCAACCTGGTACGAAGTTGTACGAATAATTCAAAATATGATTGTATAGTACAATACTGAATCATACGGTACGATCCTCAATACTTCTGCTCGTACCGAACGATAGCCAGGATGATTAAATGTCATCTCTATTCATCATATGGTATGATCTAGATCGTACAGTACGAATGGTCAAAATTAAGGCATCGTCCAGGATGAATTCCGGGATGATCAAATGTCATCTCTGTTTATCGTATGGTATGATCTACATCGTATAGTACAATGAAGCAAAAAATAAGGATCATCCAGGACGATCTCCAGGACGATCAGAATTCATCTTTGTTCATCATATAGTACGAACGTATTCATACAGTACGATTATCAATCAGTAATTAGGCCTGATTTATTCCACTAATCACGGGTTAATTTAAGTAAGTATTTAAAATAGATCGTACAGTACGAATGGCGGAGAATAACTTACTTAAGCTAATGTGATGGCTAGGATTTTGGATTTGAAACACATCATACAGTACGATAGTATTCATACAATACGATTTGTTCACAGATAATGTTTTACAACATAAGATCATACCGTATGAAATATTGTCATACAGTACGATTACCAGAGAAAGAAAAACTATATTTTTTACTTTTAAAACCCTCTCCCCCTGTGTGTGTGCATGGTTGCTCAGACTTACAAGCAATTTGTGGCCAGACTCAAGAAAATAAAAAATAAAATAAATAATAAATTACATTACCAGACTCATACTCCTAATCTAACCAGATGAGTCTTCCCGTTGTCCTGAGTGGCTTGTGATCTTCCTGAAATATTAGTACTCACGGACAATAGCAAACCATAAATGATATTCAATGAAAAGTAGTTCAGGCGACATTATTTGTCATCATCAAAATCTCAAACTCGGGGTCATGGGTCGCAACACAGGCCAAAATACTCAAAATAGAAAAATATAGAAAATCCCTCAAGTGTGTGTGTGCAAGGTTACTTAGCATCAGGAACCACTTTTATAATAGACCCAAGAAACTGAAAAACATTATATACTGACTCAAACTAAATCTACCCAATCTTGAGTTGGTCTTGAGTTGCGTTCAATCTTGTGGACCTAAAAAGTTAGTGGCAAGGCAGTCGTAGAAAAACATGAATGTTTGTTATCATCAAAAGTCTAATCCATAATCTTAGATTCACAACAATGAAGTCTATAAATCTTATTTATTTTCTTGAGTTTGAGAAAGTGTGATTGTAATTGGATAACCGTACACACACATATAAGAAGTGCGAGTCAAAACTTAAAATTTTAAGATTAATCATAATGTATGATTTCCAATCCTACTAAATGATTTATCATATTCTTTCCTCCAAAATGAAATTAATCAAATCATATCTTATATTTTTTGAACTATTTATTCTCTACAAAGTTTGTACTCTACAAAATTTGTTCATGCTGATAACTCATAGAGTATGAAATGGATATAATGGGTGTGTTCTAGTTCATCCCAAATAAAATCATTTATTTTTGTATTGTTCATACTATATGATGTAAGTTCGTATAGACGATTAATAGAGTAAAAAATCAGGTACATACAAATTTGTCCCAAATAAATTGATTTATTTTTATACTATTTATATTTTAAGTTGTCAGTTCTTACAAATAACTTAGTACAAAATGGGGTCATCCACTTTCATATCAAATGAATCATGATTTGTGTTAACTATTTATACTATACGATATCAGTTCATATAGACATCTAATAGAGTACAAATAAGGTTCGTACATGATCATACCAGACGAATAGGTTCATTTTTGAACTATTCGAACAGTACGATGTCAGTTTGTACAAATGATTAACACCAAAATAAGGTTCATACAGGATCATACATAGATTTTTGAACTATTGATATAAACAATCCTTGATCATACTATACGATCTTAAGTCGGTTGACTTATAATTTTTTATTTTTCTAGATGATTTTTCTTGTGTTTCATATGTAAGAGTTCTAAAAACTAACACTCAAGACCTTTGCTATGATTTTCTCTTGAGGGTGGCCATTGAGTGTGAGTATTTAAGAGAGATTGTGAGAGTGAAGTGTGAGAGATCAAGTGAGGTAGAGTTGTAAGGGATTTATAAGGTTTTCTAAAGTGAGGATCTCTTTTTCTTCTTCAAATTTATGCCCATCTTCTATGGAGGCTTTTTTGAGAGAAGATTTCCAACATTATGTCATGGTACTCTACAATCACTAGGATGGTGAGAAAAGATGAAGATTCTCTGCGGTCACCAAGAGAGTGAGAAAGGATGTTAATACTCTACCACACCGAGTTGGTGGAAGAGAGTTTGTAAGGGCTTCTCCGCCTTGCTGTGGGGACAAAAGGAGAGTCACTTTGATTTAGTGCAATACCTGGAGAAGAAGTCTTCAAAGAGTAGACTTAGGTCTAGTTTGGACCAAACCACTATAAATTTGATATTCTTATGTTCATTTTACTTTTTCAATATTTTTTATTTTTCTATGATTTAAAATTTTGTGATTAAAACAATTATTGTGATAATCAGTTCATTGCACAACTGTATATTTCAGAATTATGGCTTAAACTTTTTGAAAATGGTTTTTAAAAATCTTATAATTTTTTAAAATTATTAATCAATTCAATTCACCCCTCTCTTGGTAAGCCTTTGGATATTTCAATAAAGTTTAATAACCTACTTGAACTTTCAATCTATTCAAGTGCTATGCAAGAATCCAAAACTTGATCAAGTGGATAAACATATAAATCTTTAGTCACACTAATTGTTGTTACTTTAGCATCCCATTCTTTGGGAAGGCTTCTAAGAATCTTGTAGACTAAGTCTTAATTCTTATATATTCTTCCAAGAGAATGTAATATGTTAATTATTTTCATATTAGAAAAAATATGTTAATTATTTTCATAAATATAGTATAAATGTCAAAAATTGACTCAAGAGGAAACATACAAAATAATTCATATTCATGAATAAGTCTATTTATGCGAGCATCTCAAATCTCACTAGTACTTTCATAAGTTATAATTAATATATCCCAATTTTCTTTTGTTGAAATTAAATTGAACATTTTCATTTAATCATCTAAAAGAAGTGTACAATGCAAAGTAATACATGCCCTAGCATTTAACTAATCTAATTCCCTCTCTAATGTAGTCCAGTCATCAAAAGGTTTTTTAATTTTAATTACATTAATTTCTTTAGTGGGTGTATGATATTGGTATGTAAGCATGTGCCATATATGGGAGTCTTGTCCTCTTCAGAAAATACTAATTCTAATTTTCCAATAAACAAAAGAGACATTATTTAACAATGGTTGTCGATGAGTGGATTATCCTTCGGGAATGAACCCTTAGAAAAACCTTATACCATAATTTATAAGTGGATCTACTCTAGGATATTAAGCCAAAATAAATAGAGTCAAGGCTTTGATACTAATTTTTGGATGACTATTGTGGACCTCCGAAGGAGCACCGCTCGCAGGGGTTCGAATGCAGAGGGTACGGCCGCACTATCCCGTAGGACAAAACGATCGCAGGCCTCTACGCTCGACACGAACGGGTCGATGGGAGGGCAGATTGGATCGCGCATACGACTGACCATTGGGGATAGATGCTGTCGCCAGCACACCCCGATGGGTAGCAATATACACGACCTAGTCACGGGTTTCCCCCACCCGATACGAGAGATCGAGTGGGGTAAAGTAGATTGCGGGGCCAAGTTTCCCACGGGCGCAAGCCCCCGTGGTTAATTACATCTCGGGCCGGAGCCCGAGAAGACTCTCGATTAAGGATCATACATTATCTTTTCCAAAAATTGGGATTAGCACAAGGGTATAGACTAGGAAATCCTACTCAAAGGAAAGAAATGGTCTCAAAAAGGCTCAGTCAACATGCGTGGCTCATACCAGCATTCGGAGGCTCTAGGGTACTAAAGAGAAAACTGGAGAAAGAAAGACAAGCAATCAATCACATGCATGAGAGAAAGATGGAGGTGGCGTCATCCTGTGACGCGGATAAGTAGGATTTAGAGTCCCCGAAAAGAAGGGACCTACCTACTATTTAAGGCATACTACGAGACCGATGTAGTAGCCTCGAACCCTAAATCTAGATTGGACTTAGTGTTCGACACACACTAAGACCAGTGTCCTAGCTAATGCTATGCAAAACCTGGACTTACCCCGGCCTGGATTGGGGGAGCCAGCTAACCACCTAATCGATTTAAAACCATGCTGTCAAGTCATTTATGATAGATGGGTGGGTGGTACAGTTCTTTGGAAATAGGACCAACATCTAGAGAATTTCCTAAGTGGTCCTGGACTTATGTAGGTCAGATGCTCCTAGCTAATGCAATTAAATTTTAATTAAATTGATTTCTAATGCAATGCATGCTAGTTGAAATGTCAGCTCATGAATGCTATAGAATTTTAAAAACAGGCTTATAAAAAATAATTTTTTTGAAAAGACTGGGTCTCCCTAGGTCCGGCACTTCATCCTCATAGGCCAGATTATCCGGACTCAACCCGCAGGCAGGGAGATGTCTTATAACAAGGAAAGAAAGATGCAGTAATATGCATGCGACCCCGGACGGCTCCGGCAATTCCCTAGGTTCGTTAAGTTTCTATATTATTTAAAACTTAAAATTTTAGAAATTAGTTATGAGTAGAAAAATTTTGTAGTCCTTAAAGAGCCTAACGAAAATCCAGGCGAAAACAAAATCGGCATGCAAGAAAAGAAACCTAAGAAAAAGCAGGCAATTTCTACTGCACAATCAGGTAAACACATCAATATAAATCAAACTAATCAAGTAAATGTCCATAGGCCAACTGCCCTTTAATTACAACCCAGGGTATGCAGAAAAGTAAAGTGGCCGGGCACCACTGCCAACAACCCGGATTTCTAAGCCTATGACAGACGCCAACAACTTTGAGTGGGATATTGGGTCTTCAAATCTTTAGTCTTCTGGATATCTTCTCCTTGGACTTCTTGGATCCTCTTCCTTGGACCTTGGAACTCCTTGGACTCCTCTCCTCCTTGGACTCCTTGGATCCGTCGTGGCTTGAATATCCAAACGAAGAGACAATTCCCCCAATATGGGGGTATTGCCTTTTCTCTTTGGATATCTAAAGCCATCCAGCTCGATCTTCCAAATGGAAGAAGACTCTCCCCTTAGGGATGCCTTCTTCTTTTAGAATCCGAGCTGGATAAGAATATCCCGACTCAAAGGTTGTTTTCACAACTCTTAACAATTATTACATACAAATTACATTAATTGAAAGCAGTAAATCTAAGAATCCCTGCAAGGTTATCCTAATAAAAATCCCAAGCAGTTTATATAAAAATGAAAATGCTAACACCAGTGACCCTGTGCCAAGCCATGCTCTTAATTTTGAGGGCTAAGCAGCTCCATCTGTAGCAGTTATAATAATTTAATAATTTTAGCCCTCATTTCATTTTAGGGGGAGCTGAGCAAGCACCTGCATAAAACATTGTTATACATCATGATATTGCTCCCCCCCTTTTATTAGCTTGAGCATGGCCACCTGCACGGAAGAACAGTATATATATATGGCGCTCCTAACCTATGGGTAAGTCTAGCGTTCACATCCAGAGTGCAGAAAAAGTAAGCAAACATACCAATCAATTTTTAAACAGCATGCAGTGAAAACTACGAAAAGCTCCGGCACACAGCAGAAAAATAAAACCCAGCGGCCTAAGCTAGGTCTAGAAGTAGTGCCCTAGCAAACAATTCTATGTGTGTGTAAGGCTAGCGTGGTTTGGATAAGTCCTAAGCAGGGTAGTTAGTTAAAGTTATCTATAGTTATGTTTGTTGGGAGTTTGAAGAGGATATTTTAGTTGAAGTTCAAATATTAGTGAATTAGGGTCCATTTTAATTATTTTAGTTTGTTGATCAATTTTAAGGAGCTTAGGACAATGATATTTGAAGTTTAAGTTGCATTAGCCAATTTTGGAAAGTCCCGGGTCCTCTTAAGAACTAGACTAAGGGTCCAAAAAGTCACTATGGTAAAAAGGCTAAGTCTGAATTCCTAACACCTTAGGAAAATACTAGACCTTAATACGAGTAGTTAGACAGGTAGTAGGCTGGAATCGGAGTTTTCTAGGCAAAGTTATGAATTTTCTAAGTTTCGGGCCCTATCCTATAGACTAGGGTTGACCAAAAAGTTGACTTTCTAACCTAGGCCAATTTCTGGAAACCTAAAATTTTTAATAAATACTAGGCCCTAATTGGAGTCTAATGCAAGTGAGTTTACCTAATTTGGAGTTTTCTACAATTAGTTATGGATTTCTAGAGGTCGGGGTATTTATTAGAATTTTCTAAATTTTCTACTAAATAGCCTTTTTTATTGTTTTGCTCCAAATCAACTCCAAACTGATTGGAATCACTCCCAAAGGTCAGGGATGACCAGAAAAAGTGTTCCCAAGTATTTGGAGAAGATTTGGGATTTTTAATGATTTTTAATGAATTATTAGGGGCAAAATGGTAATTTCCACCTATGGTCAAATTAGGGGTCAACCTGAGGTCAAACTAGGGATCCCTATTTATCTAAGGTCAAGGATCAGATTCTGGTCAGTTCAAGGTATTATGGGTAATTTTCTGACCTAATATGTATTTATTGTATTTTCCGGAAGGTCTCGGGGCCTTAATTAACCAGTTAATTAGGGTTAGTTAGCTAAGGGCTCTAAAAGCTCCTAAAAATTCCTAGAAAATTCAGTGATGTTTTAGATGTCACTAAGTTTAGATGTTGTAGTTTTCATGTCGTTCTGGAATCTATCCTAATCCCTAGAAAACATCTAAGTTCGCTAGACAGGTCCTTAATTTTTGTCCTTAGGGTGTCACTACGTTGAAGGAGTTTAAAGTGGTGTTTTGTCTAACCCTCAAGGTAATAAATGCAAGGGAGTACAAAAATGAAATAAACACACCATGTCCTTAGATCTAGGAGAGCCTAGGCTAAGTGCTCGTGGTGCAGTCCTATACATGCATTCTACGAAAATAAAAAGACAGACACCTAAAGAACGGGTTAGTGAATGATTGGGACTCAACCATTCACTAACTCACTCCCCCATGATTGCTCTTCACATCTGGAATCTATGTCTAAAGTTTCATACGATAGCGAGTCTCCCAGAATTAAAAGATTTAATATATAAATATAGTTTCAAAAAATAGTTTTAAAATACTTAAATACATATATATAAATTTTGGAAATTAAGATAATTAAAAATAAGTCAAATTATAGTAAATAGGTATATGGGAGACCCACTGACCACCCAATCGAGGTTTCAAAATAATTTGAAAATAATTTTTAGTTTAAAAATAATTAATAATATGATAGTTAATTTAAATAATATTAAAAATAACCGAATCATAGGATAAAACAGAAAACAGTCAAGACAGCCAAAATCAAGGGCTGGAAATGGCTCCAAATTAAAATACACACTTTTCTGAAAAGATCAAGGGGTTACACGTCAAAATCCGACTTAAAACGGCGAAGATATGAATTTCCGAAGTTTTAAATATAATAAAATAATATTTTAAAATAGTGTAATTTTGCTGTTTTTGAAAAATAACAGAAGATACAGACAAAATTTTTTATCTGGAAATAGTTTTAAAATGTGCAGAATTCAGAGTACATCCAAAACAAAGTGCTGTGCGTTGACAGCGGATTTAAAACGACAAAGCTATGATTTTTAAAAGATTGAATGCAATAAAAAGTTTAAAAATAATTTAAAAATAAATAAATATTTAAAAATAATTATTAAAAATAGTATATGAGATAATGTTTTTATAGTTTTATGAGACTCAAAGTAATTTAAAAATATATAATAATAGCAACATTTTAATTATTAGTAATATTTTCACTAATTTAACTAATTAAAGCAATTAGAATAATATTTAATTATTGAAAATACATTTTTATATATAAATAAATATAATAATAGTAACAATAATAATAAAAAAAAGTACAAAACAGTAAAGAACAACTTAATCATGACATAATTAGAAATATTATAATTAAAAATAATAATCTTATAATCTAGTAATAATAAAATAATCAAAATAGTATTTTTTTTAAATAGTACACTTTACTGTTTTTTAAACAATTAAAAATATATATGTTATTTTTATAAAAACGAGGTATTACACGTCAAAAACGGACGAAAAACGAATTTTCTACGATTTTTTGAAGTTAAAATAGCTTTTAAAACAAATTTAATATTAAAATATTCGGTCGGCGACACGTGGCGCCTCCCGGTTGGATCCCGCGGTTTCGGGCCAATCATTGGCGGCGGCGCAATGATTGCGCCGCCAGTCAATGATTGCGGCATCATGGCCGCAATCACGCGGCCACTTAGCCACGTCGGACACGGGGTTTGGTCCGTCCGATCGACCGTGGTCTCAATCCAACGGTCCAGATCGAGTCGGACGGTGATCCGATCCTGCCCGAATACACGCCTGGTCAGACCGAACGCGGGAAGTCCAGATCTGGACCGTCGATCACAAGATCGACGGTCTGGATCGAAGCTGGCTGGCGACCGACGTGAACCACAACCCTAAACCTATTATCGCCTCTTTCTCTCCAAATACTCGACGAAAAGCCATGAAATTTTAAACACACGTATTAGAGATGAAGAGCATTCATGGGGGATAATTTATTTGGATTAATATGCACTAATAAGGATGCTAATTAACCCTAAGTGTTTCTAACTAGGGTTTGCGATATACCTCAATCCACACGGTGGATTCGGGCGATCTTGGGCTCGTTGGACTCGTGGAACTTGCAGGAACAATCTTCCTCCTGGGCTCGAACTCCGAAGCTGCCTCGATCGACGGGAAATCGCCTTGGAACGGCTTCTCGTTCGGGTTCGCCGGATTTCCTGCCGGCGGCAGCTTTGACCGGTCGGGATCGACGTGGGGAAGGGAGAGGAAACCTAGGGGAGCTCTCACACCAAATATCTCCGGCTGAGAGCGTCTAGGTCGGGAGCAAAAAGCCAAAAGTCCTTCTAAACCTAATTCTCTCCTTATTTAAACTCCTAAACGACCAAGGGACGGCTAGGATCTAATCTAGATGAATTTAGGAGGAAAAATAAGTTTCAAACCACGGGCCCTTCAATTCCAAAACGTTTGGAGGCTTTAAATCCCCTTAATGACCTCTTAATTCCAATTAAATAGGAGATTTTGACCCAATTAAGACTCGATTTGATCAGGTCAAAGCTTGACTTGGTCAAATCAGTCAAGCCAATTAAAGGGGATGAGGATCGAGCCATGAAACCCATTAAATTAATTTAAAATTAACTTTAGGCTTAAAGGGCCCAAATCGGTCAACCATGGTTGACTTGGTCAAACAGGTTGACCCAGGGTCCAAGCTCGAGCTCGACAGACTCGACTCGACCCCCCGAACCCAATGGGGAGGTCCACAGGGTCTGACTTGGTCAATTTGACCAAGTCAACTCTTTAGGCCCGGGTCTGGGCAAAATCGAGGTCAACAAACGGACCCCCAACAGGAGTGGCGAACAACTAGTGAACCGCTCGTGTTGGCGTTGACCGACTAAGCCACAGAAAGTAAAGTAGAGTGAAAATCATGAGTGAAGAAATATCAGGAGTATGGTGGAAAAAGAAGAAAATTCTTCTCCTGGCCTTGCCCTCATAGCGGGGGCAGAGCCTAGAAAAGAAGAGAAAGCAGCAGTGCACATGCCAAGATTTACCAAAATGGTGAACTGGTAGTATGGTCTTCTCCTGGCCTTACCGTTTGACAAGGGTAGAGCCTAGGATAGAACAAACAGTAAGGATCACCTAAAAGGTGAAAACAAGGTAAGGGGATTCTCCTATAGCCTTGCCCTTCAGCGAGGGCAGAGCAGAGAGGGGAATCAAAAGTGAAGATCACTACTAAGGTGAAAAAGGGTAGGGGGATTCTCTTCTAGCCTCACTCCGTAGCAGGAGCGGAGCCAAGAGAAGAATTAAAAGTAAGGTAGTAAGAGTCCACCAACTATCTGTCTGACTATATCGAATCAGCAGGATAGAAGGTGAAATGGGTCCCATATCCTCCTGCCTATTTCAGGACAGTGGATTGGGGTGACTCAGTATTTGCCTGACAAAATCGGGTGAGCAAACAAATGAATCACAACGCCTGGTGTCTGCCTAATCGGAACAAGACACTCAGGGAAAAGGGTGGCGAGGAGTTCCTGCCAGGTGCTCTGTCAGGCTCTCTCTACCAAGTAAGTCAAACCAGCTTCCTGTCTGTTCATTTCAAACAGCAGGATAGAAGGTGAAAAGATCCCATCTCCTCCTGCCTATTTCAGGACAGTGGATCGGGGTGACTCAGTATCTGTCTGATTAACTCGAGACAACAAATAAAAGAGTCACAAAATCTGGTGCCTATTTGATCAGAATAGTACACTCAGGAAAAGAGGCGAGGAGTTCCTGCCAGGTGCTCTGTCAGGCCCTCTCTACCAAGTAAAACCAACTACCCGCCTGACCGTATCTGGACTGCGGGGTGGAAAGTGAAAAGAATCCCGCCCCTCCTGATCCTTTCAGAACAGTGGATTGGGGTGACTCAATACTTCTGCCTGACCTCAGCAAAAGTAAAGAAGACACGAAATGGAAGCCTGCGTAGTCTTTTACAGGACATCCGAGTAAAGGGGTGTTGAGGAATTGCGCCTCCCAGGGACTCTGTCGGGCTCACTCAACGGTAAAGTAAAACCAACTACCAGGCTGACCGCATCTAAACAGCGGGTAGAGGGTGAAAGGATCCCGCCCCTCCTGCTCCTTTTGGAACAGTGGATTGGGGTGGCCACTACTTCTGCCTGACCTCAGCAAGAAGCTCATGAACCACGAAATGGAAGCCTGCTTAGTCTTTTACAGGACATCCGGAGTAAAGGGTTGTTGAGGAATTGCGCCTCCCAGGGACTCTGTCGGGCTCACTCAACGGTAAAGTAAAACCAACTACCAGGCTGACCGCATCTGGACAGCGGGTAGAGGGTGAAAGGATCCCGCTCCTCCTGCTCCTTTCGGAACAGTGGATTGGGGTGGCTACTACTTCTGCCTGACCTCAGCAAGAAGCTCATGAACCACGAAATGGAAGCCTGCTTAGTCTTTTACAAGACATCCGGAGTAAAGGGTTATTGAGGAATTGCACCTCCCAGGGACTCTGTCGGGCTCACTCAACGGTAAAGTAAAACCAACTACCAGGCTGACCGCATCTGGACAGCGGGTAGAGGGTGAAAGGATCCCGCTCCTCCTGCTCCTATCGGAACAGTGGATTGGGGTGGCCACTACTTCTGCCTGACCTCAGCAAGAAGCTCATGAACCACGAAATGGAAGCCTGCTTAGTATTTTACAGGACATCCGGAGTAAAGGGTTGTTGAGGAATTGCGCCTCCCAGGGACTCTGTCGGGCTCACTCAACGGTAAAGTAAAACTAACTACCAGGCTGACCGCATCTGGACAGCGGGTAGAGGGTGAAAGGATCCCGCTCCTCCTGCTCCTTTCGGAACAGTGGATTGGGGTGGCCACTACTTCTGCCTGACCTCAGCAAGAAGCTCATGAACTACGAAATGGAAGCCTGCGTAGTCTTTTACAGGACATCCGAAGTAAAAGAAAGAAACGTTGAGGAATTATGCCTCCCAGGGACTCTGTCGGGCTCACTCAACGGGTAAGCTTCAACATCTGCTGTAGCCGGTGCGGTCTTGCAGATGAAGAAGGGCTCAATACCCACCCAGTCATTTCAACTGAGTGAATAAAGAGTCAGGCTCCGATGCCTGCCTGATCAGGATAGGGCAAACAAGAGCTTGGCGAGGAGTACCTGCCAGGTGCTCTGTCAGGTCCTCTCTACCAGGTAAACTCAACTATATGTCTGTTCATTTCAAACAGCAGAATAGAAGGTCAAAAGTCACCTCAACATCAGCTCAACACGCATCTGTGTAAGGACGTGAGGGAAAAAAGAGGTAAGTAAATGTGACAATTTTGAGGGCAGAGCCACCTAAGGAACCCTTTCTAGCAACCTGGTAACCACATGGTAGAGGACAAATCGTCGTGGCCATGAGTATCCAAATGCTGTCAGGATCTCCTAGAGAACCCTAACCCTAAACAAAGGGGGGAGAAAACATCAGAACGACATCCCTCCAGAAGGCTGGAAGAGATATACCCGCTGTAAAGTGTGTAAAGGGGCGATCTCATTCCAAAGGAGTAAAAAGAACTCGAGTAGTGAGGGGGCACCTCAACTACATAAGGAAGGACTATGCCTGGTGAAAATAATCCTCAAAGAGGCTACAGTAGTGAACCCATACTAACTGATGGGGACTCTGTCAGAGGTATAAACAAGATCAAAACATCCAAAAGACCTCTCCGGCAGCTAGGAGTCGGATCTCAATGGGAAAACAAGTGGTAAAAGTACCTGAAAGAGCTGACTCTCTACTAGAGGATCAAAACTCAAGAAAAAGGTGATGGTAGCATCTAAGGTGTGATGCTCCACATCACCAGGTAAGAAGAAAAGAGTCAAAGTAGCGAGGTAGCATCATCTCCACTAAGGGCAACAATTCTTAAGTAAGTAAAATCTCACAGTGGTAACACCCAAACAAACTAGTGGGACCCTGTGGAAAGTAGAAGTGACCTCGACACATTCATAGGACTAATCTGGCAACTGAGTCTAGAGTATGAATGGTAGGATGGGTCACAAAAAGGAGTAGGAGAACTGATCTTCCGCTAGAAGCTCAAAGTTCTCAAAGTAGTGATGTTAGTATCCGGGCAAGGTGTACTACATCACCACAAGGAAAACAGCTCTAGGTAGTAAGGGGACGCACTCACTACCTGAGGATAGTAATCATGTATAAGAGTGAAGAATCATCAAGAGGGTCACAGTGGTAACACCTACCCTAATCGGGTAGGACCCTGTGAGAAGCAAAAGCAATAAAACAACATTCATAGAGCCACTCTAGCAGCTAAGAGTAGTGTACGAATGCTGGAAGTAAGTGAGTAAAGGAACCAGGAAGTTAATCTTCTAATATGAAATCAGAGCTCCTGGAACTGTGGTGCTAACACCTGAGAACAGATGTACTACATCACAGCTAAGAAAATAACTATGAGGTGACAAGGGAGCACACCTGACACCTAATCCGGTAATCATGAATGAGATCTATGATTATCAGTAGGTCACAGTGGTAACACCTACCCTAATCAGGTAGGACCCTATGCAAAGTGAAGGTAACACTGCCATATTCATAGGACTACTCTGGCAGCTCAGAGTAGTTCATAAATGGGAGGTAGACTGCCAAAAGAGGGCAGTAGGGGGCGATCTCTTCTCAGAAAGATCTAAGCCCAAAAAGTAGCGATGATTACATCTCAAAACACATTGTACTACATCACTAATGAAAAAATGCATTTAAAATTATGTAAATTAATCGACTAACTAAGTGGGAACTCAACCTTGAGGAGATCAACAAAGTACTCTCAAGAGAGGAGAAAGAGAAACTTTTGGAGAATTTGAGCTCTTAGAGATTTTTACCGGGTTCCTCCTATGACAAGGGCAACCGGGTTTTTTTTTTTTGTCCTCCTAAGAGCTTCCCGTTTTTTTTTTTTTTTAATCCAGGTCACATTCAAATCATCTGAATCAGCTGACGAGCACAATCATATCGAAATAACAAAGATCAACATCAGGATAGAGGATCAACACTACCACACCTGACTAGCATAGGATGGTGTGGACCCAGCATCGTACCTCCAAAAGAGTCTAAACTAATGACTCATGCATCCCTGATCACATTCAACCCATATGAATGGACCGTGTGCTACATCTATCAGATCAAGACTGATAGGAAGAAGAGAATCTCATAGGGATAAAGGATCAATATCACCCCACCTAACTAACATAGGTGGATATGGACCCAATATCCTCTCTCAAAAGAGTGTAATCTAAAAAGACTACGACATTCCCGATCAAATTTAACTCATGTGAATAGACTGGGGGGCTTCAACTATCAGAGCAGGACTGATAGGAAGAAGAGAATCTCATTCAAGTAGAGGATCAACATCACCAAACCTAACAAACACATGAGGGTGTGGACCCAGTATCACATCTCTAAATGATCTAAATCAATGGTTTAGACATTTCTTATCACATTCATCTCAAATGAATGGACTGAGGGCTTCAACTATCAGAGCAGGACTGATAGGAAGAAGCCATTCACTTTCTAACAAAGGATCAACATCACCGATCCTAACAAGTATAGGAGGGTGTGGACCCAGTCAAAAGTGATAAATGAGCACATATCCCAAATGAGTTTAGTACTTAACTCCCTTTGATCTTAAAAAAAAGAACTTCAATTTAAATTTACTAACTCAAATCAAGCTCCATACTAGCTAAATCATGACATCTCACTTATATGAGTATTTTTCTCTCTTGAATTGAAATCTAATCCAAAAAGGAATTTAAATTAGAGAAAAAAATTTAATTTTCTTTATTTCTTGTATGAGAATACACTTCCACATCTTATAGGATATCAATGTATAATGATGATTTCAAAATCATAATTTTCAGAATCAAGTATCAAAAATATCAAAAGGATATAGATTTTCTGAGATTTAGAGATTTACTAGAAAGGGAAGCCATTTACTTATAACTTTTGGGCTCTTTGAGCCACCTTCTCAACTTTCATGAGCTTTGCACAAATTTCAATCACTTGATATACTTTGTATATCTTTCACTTTTGGCGCTTTGCGCATCTTCTCATTTTTTGTAATTGGCTTCCTTTTCCAAATCTCTAAAAGAAAACTGTTTCTCAGTTGTAAGATAATCTTCCAAGTACAAGAGAAGAAGACTTACTTCTCTTGGACAAGGAAGAATGATCTACAAAACAAATCCTATCCTCTGATAAGAATGAATATCATGATTAAGAAAATTATGAAGTTTTATGCATCAATATACTATAGTTATCTATGAGATAGAGAATCACAAAATAATAAAGAAAATTTTCACTTCTAAATCCAATTTCAATTTGAAAAAGATTTTAGTTCAAAAGAAGAAATCTCTCCACCCCTAAGGTGAGATAGAGAGATCATACTCTTTCATGAGTCATCACTACAAAACTAGTGGAACTAAAAGAAGTGAGAGAGTCATCATAATTGCAAATCATTATTATTTTTTTTTTATTGATTAATCATCAAAATAAGGGAGAACGAGGTCCTCCAGCCCAAGTGCTGGAAGGGGGCCTGTCTTCCCTTTTGAGGTTACAATCATTTTTTTTTAACATATTTTTTCTCATACAGATAGAAGTAAAAAGAAAATGTGCTCATCTAGCACTACAACAGAAGAAAGAAAAGAAAAACTAGTGCTAACGAAGAAGCTGGAGTGGCAACTGTCGACTTGGCCTTGGGAGGCCTCATCTCAACTGCCTCTAAACTCTGTACAGCTTACTCAATCATCTGCTAAGTCTCATTTGGAGAGTGCTAGCTGCCACTCTCCCTCAGAACTGTGGAGTAATCTGCCACTACTGCCCTGACTGTAACTCTGACTGTCACTGTGGCTGGAACTGTGGCTAGCATTGTGGCTGGGACTAGAGATCATCTGAACTGTCTGAGTAGCCTTATCTAAAGGCTGTACCGAATCACTGTCCTGGAGATGGATCTTCCCAGTGGCCATCTGAGTCTGTAAGTGTAAGACTGTGGTTTCTGTAGCTACTTCTCTCGGAGACCCTCCTGCCTCGGGGTCTTCCCGCTCATCCTGGTCCTCGGGCTCTCTCTGCTCATCCGAGTGACCTCGACGGGTAGTCTCACAGACCTGGTGTACTGGTATGTCCTCATCTGACTCATCCTCGAATGAGTCATCCTCTGAAAAGATCCGACGAAGTGCCTCTATGTAGGGACTCATAGGGGAACCAATCCTATGAGTACTACGAACTGACTCTGTCTCATCCCTCTCTGGGGATCCCTCTGGAGTAGGTGCCACCTCCTCATCGCACATCATCAGGACTGCCTCTGCCTCGGAAGTAACTGCTACGTCCATCAAGTCATCTACATCGTCAAACTGCTCTGTATCTGACGGTGGTGCTGTCTCTACTGGCTCAACTGGGTCGACAGGGGTGTCCGCCTGCCGACGCCTCCAAACCCGTCTAGTGCGACAGGGCTCTGCACGGGTAACTAACTGCTCTGGGGCTACTACTACTGAACTAACCTGAGGCCGGGCAGGCGCCTGCTGCTGTCTCCGTCCTGGACGACGTGGGCGTCGTTCTACCACAGGAGTAACTACTGGCGGTCTGACTACTGGAACTACCGGCTGCTGAGGTGTTTGCCCCCTCTGCCACCTATATGTCTGTCCCAAAATCTTCTTCCACAACTGAAACGTAGTCTGAGAGGTCTGTCGAAGTAACTTCTCCCGCTTGACAGGCCCTATACCTCGCGTTAAACGGACGAGGCTACGAATCCCCTGAGAGAGGGCTCGAACACCAGAGCCCCTAGGGAGCTTAGCCCAGGGAAAAGTAGTGGTAACAGGAGGGGCCTCTATCTCGGGAGCTACTAAAACCTCTTGGGTAGGCACAACTGGAACTGGTCGTGGCCTCCGTTGCCTGGGAGCCACTGTCCTCTCAGCTAGCTCCTAGTGAGCTATGGCCTCAGTCATCTGCTGTCTTTCTGCCTCTGACGCAGCTAAACGAAGTCTCATGT
Organism: Dendrobium officinale; assembly: GCA_019514585.1. Lineage (NCBI taxonomy): Eukaryota > Viridiplantae > Streptophyta > Magnoliopsida > Asparagales > Orchidaceae > Dendrobium > Dendrobium officinale. Next base: position 36,482,784 of record CM033691.1, on the reverse strand, counting down.
TCCTATTCCTCCTGGCCCTTCTCCCAAGGCCGGAGGTGGAAGAGGAAGGAACATCAGGACCGGGAACAGGAACAACGGGAAGTGTCGGGGTCTGCCCAACGACCTCGGGGTGAGAAAGTCAGGCGAAAACAGAAACCCGACCGGTGGAAGGCGAAGGCACCTCGGTCTGGGCACCCCTCTTCCTAGTGGGAGTGGGAGGGGGAACCCGAACACGAGGTACTTCCGCTGGAACACCGGGAGCAACAGTAGTAGCAGGCTGCCGACGCTGAGGGGCCGGAGCAACTTGTGCTGCAGGAGCGGCAGGCACTGGACGCCGGACCGCTGGACGAACGGGGGGAACTACAACAGGCTGCCGGCACTGAGGGGCTGGGGCAACCTGTGCAGCAGGAGCGACAGGTACTGGACGCCTGACCGCTGGAACAGCAAGTGGCCTGAGCACTGGTTGCCTAGCCACAGGGCGCACTGGCTGCGCAGGAACAGGAACAGGATGTGGTGCTCAGACTAGGCGCCGAGCAGCAGGACGTCCAAATGGGCGCATGGCTGCGCGTCCTCTCCTCTGAGGAGGAGAAAATGCAGCAGCCTCCGCCGGGGTCGGCCCGCCAAGAGTGACGAAGGTCGAGTCAGTGAAGGAACCAAAAGTAACTGGTCCCACCGTGGTTGCCAGAAAACCTGTGGACCTCCGAAGGAGCACCGCTCGCAGGGGTTCGAATGTAGAGGGTACGGCCGCACTATCCCGTAGGACAAAACGATCGCAGGCCTCTACGCTCGACACGAACGGGTCGATGGGAGGGCAGATTGGATCGCGCATACGACTAACCATTGGGGATAGATGCTGTCGCCAGCACACCCCGATGGGTAGCAATATACACGACCTAGTCACGGGTTTCCCCCACCCGATACGAGAGATCGAGTGGGGTAAAGTAGATTGCGGGGCCAAGTTTCCCACGGGCGCAAGCCCCCGTGGTTAATTACATCCCGGGCCGGAGCCCGAGAAGACTCTCGATTAAGGATCATACATTATCTTTTCCAAATTGGGATTAGCACAAGGGTATAGACTAGGAAATCCTACTCAAAGGAAAAAAAGGTCTCAAAAAGGCTCAGTCAACATGCGTGGCTCATACCAGCATTCGGAGGCTCTAGGGTACTAGAGAGAAACTGGAGAAAGAAAGACAAGCAATCAGTCACATACGTGAGAGAAAGATGGAGGTGGCGTCATCCTGTGACGCGGATAAGTAGGATTTAGGGTCCCTGAAAAGAAGGGACCTACCTGCTATTTAAGGCATGCTACGAGACCGAATGTAGTAGCCTTGAACCCTAAATCTAGGTGGGGCTTAGTGCTCTACGAAACACTAAGACCCGTGTCCTAGCTAATGCAGTGCAAAACCTGGACTTACCCCGGCCTGGATTGGGGGAGCCAGCTAACCACCTAATCGCTTTAAAACCATGCTGTCAAGTCATTTATGAAAGATGGGTGGGTGGTACAGTTATTTGGAAATAGGACCGACATCTAGAGGGTTTCCTAAGTAGTCCTGGACTTATGTGGGTCAGATGCTTCTAGCTAATACAATTAAATTTTAATTAGTTGGTTACTAATGCAATGCATGCTAGTTGAATTGTCAGCTCATGAATGCTATAGAATTTTAAAAAAAGGGCTTATAGAAAATAAATTTTTTAGAAAAGACTGGGTCTCCCTAGGTCCGGCACTTCATCCTCATAGGCCAGATTATCCGGACTCTACCCACAGGCAGGGAGATGTCTTATAGCAAGGAAAGAAGATGCAGTAATATGCATGCGACCCCGGACGGTTCCGGCAATTCCCTAGATTCGTTAAGTTTCTATATTATTTAAAACTTAAAATTTTAAAGATTAGTTATGAGTAGAAAAATTTTATAATCCTTAGAGAGCCTAACGAAAATCCAGGCGAAAACAAAATCGACATGCAAGAAAGAAACCTAAGAAAAACAGGCAATTTCTACTGCACAATCAGGTAAACACATCAATATAAATCAAACTAATCAAGTAAATGTCCATAGGCCAACTGCCCTTTAATTACAACCCAGGGTATGCAGAAAAGTAAAGTGGCCGGGCACCACTGCCAACAACCCGGATTTCTAAGCCTATGACAGACGCCAACAACTTTGAGTGGGATATTGGGTCTTCAAGTCTTTAGCTTTCTTGATGTCTTCTCCTTGGACTCCTTGGAACTCTTCCTTGGACTCCTTGGAAATCTCCTCCTTGGACTCCTTGGATCCGTCGTGGCTTGAATATCCAAACGAAGAGACAATTCTCCCCAGTAGGGGTGTATTGCCTTTTCTCTTTGGATATCTAAAGCTATCCAGCTCGATCATCCAAGTGGAAGAAGACTCTCCCCTTTAGGGATGCCTTCTTCTTTTGGAATCCGAGTTGGATAAGAATATCCCGACTCATAGTTGTTTTCACAACTCTTAACAATTATTACAAATAAATTTACATTTATGGAAAGTAGTAAATTCTAAGGCCCTGCAAGGTTATCCTAATAAAAATCCCAAGCAGTTTATATAAAAATGAAAATGCTAACACCATTGACCCTGTGCCAAGCCATGCTCTTAATTTTGAGGGCTAAGCAGCTCCATCTGTAGTAGTTATAATAATTTAATAATTTTAGCCCTCATTTCATTTTAGGGGGAGCTGAGCAAGCACCTGCATAAAACATTGTTATAAATCATGATATTGCTCCCCCCTTTTATTAGCTTGAGCATGGCCACCTGCACGGAAGAACAGTATATATATGGCGCTCCTAACCTATAGGTAAGTCTAGCGTTCACATCCAGAGTGCAAAAAAAGTAAGCAAACATACCAATCATTTTTTCAACACAGCATGCAGTGAAAACTACGAAAAGCTCCGGCACACAGCAGAAAAATAAAATCCCAGCGGCCTAACCTAGATCTAGAAGTGGTGCCATAGCAAACAATTCTATGTATGTGTAAGGCTAGTGTGATTTGGATAAATCCTAAGTGGGGTAATTAATTAAAGTTATCTAGAGTTCATGTTTGTTGGGGGTCTAAAAAGGATGTTTCATTTGAAATTCAAATATTAGTGGATTATGGTTCATTTTAAATATTTCAATTTGTTGATCAGTTTTAAGAACTTAGGATACTGATATTTAAAGTTTAAGTTGCATTAGCCAATTTTGGAAAGTCCCGGGTCCTCCTAAGAACTAGACTAAGGGTCCAAAAAGTCACTATAGAAAAAAGGCTAATTCTGAGATTCCTAATATCTTAGGAAAATACTAGACCTTACTACGAGTAGCTAGACAGGTAGTAGGCTGAAATCGGAGTTTTCTAGGCCAAGTCATGAATTTTCTAAGTTTCGGGCCCTATCCTATAGACTAGGGTTGACCAAAAAGTTGACTTTCTAATCTGGGCCAGTTTCTGGAAACCTAAAATTTTTAATAAATACTAGGCCTTAATTGGAGTCTAATGCAAGTGAGTTTACCTAATTTGGAGTTTTCTACAATTAGTTATGAGTTTTCTAAGATCGGGTATTTATGAGAATTTTCTAAATTTCCTACTAAATAGCCTTTTTTATTGTTTTGCTCCAAATCAGCTCCAAACTGATTGGAATCACCCCCAAAGGTCAAGAATGACCAGAGAAAGTGTTTCCAAGTGTTTGGAGGAGGTTTGGAATTTTTAATAATTTTTTAATGAATTATTAGGGCCAAAATGGTAATTCCCACCTATGGTCAAATTAGGGGTCATCCTATAGTCAAACTAGGGAACCCTATTTATCTAATGTCAAGGATCAGATTCTGGTCAGTTCAAGGTATTATGGGTAATTTTCTGACCTAAGGTGTATTTATTGTATTTTCCGGAAAGTCTCGCGGCCTTAATTAACCAGTTAATTAGGGTTAGTTAGCTAAGGGCTCTAAAAGCTCCTAAAAATTCCTAGAAAATTCAATGATGTTTTAGATGTCACTAAGTTTAAGTGTTGTAGTTTTCATGTCGTTCTAGGGTCTATCCTAGTCTCTAGAATACTTCTAAGTTCGCTAGACGAGTCCTTAATTATTGTCCTTAGGGTGTCACTACGTTATATGGGTTTAAAGTGATGTTTTAGCTAACCCTCAGGATAATAAATGCGTGGGAGTACAAAAATGAAATAAACACACCATGTCCTTAGATCTAGGAGAGCCTAGGCTAAGTGCTCGTGGTGCAATCCTATACATGCAATCTACGAAAAATAAAAAAAGACAGGCACCTAAAGAAAGGATTAGTGAATGATTGGGACTCAACCATTCACTAACCCGCTCCCCCATGATTGCTCTTCATATCTAGAATCTATGTCTAAAATTTCATACGATAGCGAGTCTCCCAAAGTTAGGATTTATGTATAAGTAGTTTTAAAATAGTTTCAAAATACTTATAAATATAAATATATTTTTGGAAAATAAAATAATTGAAAATAACTCAATTTATAATACATAAGTATAGGGAAACCCGCTGACCACCCAAACGAAGTCTCAAGCGATTTAAAAATATTTTGTATCCTGAAAATAATTATCATAATTAATATTTAATATCGAAACTACTCGAATAATCGAATCCAAATAATGATTGGTCAAAACAGCCAAAACCAAGGGCTGGAAATGGCTTCAAAACATAAAGCTCACTTTTCTGAAAAGAACGAGGGGTTATACGTCAAAATCCGACTTAAAACGGTGAAGATATGAATTTCCGAAGTTAAAACATAATAAAATAATATTTTAAAATAGCCCTATTTCACTGGTTTTAAAATAACAAAAAATACAGACATACTTTTTATCTGAAAATAATTTCAAACTATGCAGAATTCACAGTACATACAAAACAAGGTGCTGTGCGTTGAAAGCGGACTTAAAACGACAAAGTTATGTAATTTTGAAGTTTAAGTACGATAATTAAATATTTTTAAACATTGCTATTTTTACTGTTTTGAAAATAATTGCACACAGACCCAAAATTTTCAAATAAAACCAATTCCAAAAAATGCAGAATCTAAATACGATCGAAACAAGGGGTTGTGCGTCAAAATCGGATCGAAAACGAGAAAGTTATTAATTTTCTAAGTTTAAAGGTAATAAAAGGATTTTAAAATAATTTAAAATGATAAATAATTAATATACTAATTAAATAAAGCTGAAAAGTAAAGTTCAAAGCTGCTGAAACAATAAGAAATAATTTAATCATAATATAATTATTAATGCAGTAAAAAAAATAATTTTATAATGTAATAATAATAAAATAATCAAAATATTATTTTTAAATAATACCTTTTTACTGTTTTATCAATTAATAAAAATATATATATTATTTAAAAAAATTTATAATGTAGAGAATAAAAATACGAACAAAACATGGTATTATACGTCAAAATCGGACGAAAAACGAATTTTTAGCGATTTTTTGAAGTTAAAATAGCTTTTAAAACGAATTTAATATTAAAATATTCGGTCGGCGACACGTGGCGCATCCCGGTTGGATCCCGCGGTTTCAGGCCAATCATTGGCGCGGCGCAATGATTGCGCATTGCGCCGCCAGTCAATGATTGCGGCATCATGGCCGCAATCACGCGGCCACTTAGCCACGTCGGACACGGGGTTCGGTCCGTCCGATCGACCGTGGTCTCAATCCAACGGTCTGGATCGAGTTGGACGGTGATCTGATCCTGCCCGAATACACACCTGGTCGGACCGAACACGGGAAGTCCAGATCTGGACCGTCGATCACAAGATCGACGGTCTGGATCGAAGCTGGCTGGCGACCGACGTGAACCACAACCCTAAACCTATTATCGCCTCTTTCTCTCCAAATACTCGACGAAAAGCCATGAAATTTTTAAACACACGTATTAGAGATGAAGAGCATTCATGGGGGATAATTTATTTGGATTAATATGCACTAATAAGGATGCTAATTAACCCTAAGTGTTTCTAACTAGGGTTTGCGATATACCTCAATCCACACGGTGGATTCGGGCGATCTTGGGCTCGTTGGACTCGTAGAACTTGCAGGAACAATCTTCCTCCTGGGCTCGAACTCCGAAGCTGCCTCGATCGACGGGAAATCCCCTTGGAACGGCTTCTCGTTCGGGTTCGCCGGATTTCCTTCCGGCGGCGGCTTTGACCGGTCGGGATCGACGTGGGGAAGGGAGAGGAAACCTAGGGAGCTCTCACACCAAATATCTCGGGCTGAGAGCGTCTAGGTCGGGAGCAAAAAGCCAAAAGTCCTTCTAAACCTAATTCTCTCCTTATTTAAACTCCTAAACGACCAAGGGACGACTAGGATCTAATCTAGATAAATTTAGGAGGGAAAAATAAGTTTCAAACCACGGGCTCTTCAATTCCAAAACGTTTGGAGGCTTTAAATCCTCTTAATGACCTCTTAATTCCAATTAAATAGGAGATTTTGACCCAATTAAGACTCGATTTGACCAGGTCAAAGCTTGACTTGGTCAAATCAGTCAAGCCAATTAAAGGGGATGAGGATCGAGCCATGAAACCCATTAAATTAATTTAAAATTAACTTTAGGCTTAAAGGGCCCAAATCGGTCAACCATGGTTGACTTGGTCAAACAGGTTGACCCAGGGTCCAAGCTCGAGCTCGACAGACTCGACTCGACCCACCGAACCCAATGGGGAGGTCCACAGGGTCTGACTTGATCAATTTGACCATAGCTATTTGTTTAAAGGAATATAAATAAATTTTTACAGTTCAATGATAAATAAAACATGCATGAAAGACAATTCATAATAATTTTTACATGGTTTCTAAAATTTACATCCAGGCTAAGCAACTCTCGTGCTTATTATCCTAAATTAAGTATATTATCCTTAATTAATAATATCTATATCATTTTAATAGATATTTAAATTGTGAGCAAATCAAACCACACAAATAAATATCATTGGACCTCTAAGAGAATTATGCGTTAATATAAAATCCTTCAAGCTATCAATCTTAGTCCATTTTGAGTTCTTTCAACTCAAATTTTGATTAAACTTGAGTTGTATAATGTAAATCTCATATAATTAATATAATGCACATCTATTAAGCCATTACACCTGAAATACTTAGCACACAAATTAGAATATCCAAACATATGTTTGTTACTATCAATATTACTATAATAGATCATGAGGTAAATAATATCAATAAGCATATCTAAAATTTAGTAGTCTTGGTTAAGTCTGGTAAGAGACTTGATCTTTTTTATCTGATTCTATTATCATTTTCTATAAGGATAGATTATGGATTCTTTATATTTTTTGTTTGAGAGCTGAGATTTTACATAACGCACATTATTCGTTCTATATTATTCATCTAGAAAGCAATAAGATGTATAGAGACTTGAAAGATATGTTATGGTAGCTGGATTGAAGAAGGATACATAAAAGTTTGTTTTGAAATGTGAGGCAAGTTAGTTATTAAAGGAAGAGCATCAATGATTGGGTGGTCTTTTACAATCACTATCTATTTCAGAGTGGAAATAAGAAGAGGTGGCTGTGGATCTTGTTATAAGTTTTCACATATCAAAATAAGGGCATGATGCTATCTAGGTTATTATCGATTGACTGACTGAATCTACACATTTCATTTTGATCTAAAAGAATTATCAAGTAGATTTGTTAACACAAATACATGTCAGAGATATTATTAAATTACGTGGTGTGTTGAAGGTGATTACATATTATCGTGATAGTTGGTTTAACCAAGTTATAAAGAGGTATTCAATAGGGATAATATATAAAAATATACTTCAATATGACTTTTCATCTTCAAATAAATATATAATATGAGAGGACTATTCAGATACTGGAATATCTTCTAAGACTATATATTTTAGATTTTAGGAATCATTAGGAGGATCATAGTTCATTGATAGAATTTGCTTATAAGAATAGTTATTATTTCATCAATGGTATGGCTCCTTATGAATCTCTGTATGACAGAAAATGCATGACCATTTTATCTTTGATAGGGATGAGTGATAGAAAAGCGATAGGGTCATATTTTGTGGATGACACTATAGCAAATATTTATTTGATCAGAGAAAGGTTGAGACATGTATATTATAGGCATAATAAATATTATAATCAGAAATAAAGTTTGGTTTAATTTCATACTTGCAATTTTATTTATGTTAAAGTTAATCCTATCATAGTTGTTAGTAGATTTGAAAAAATTAGTAAGCCGAGTATAAGGAATATTGGACCTTTTAAGATAATTAAGAGGATTGGTGGTTCTTCATACATGTTATTATTACCTAATCATATGCCAGACAATTTGTAGCTTCTCTAAGGAAGTAGGTATTTAATTTTGAGAGTTGATTATCTGCTAATGAAGTTGAGATTCATCCGATTCTACAGTATAGCATAGAGCCAGATAATATTACCTTTTGTTAAATCATTTGAAGATATAAAATGATTTATATAAATTGAGGATAGGATTACTTACTATTAAAGTATTTTGGCATGTTCTGAATTGAGTTCAATTATACTTTACTTACTGCAATGCATTGAAATATGTGTTTATTTGATTGAAATGTGGACTTTTGTTGATAGAGAGAAGGGATCATGTTATCTATTATGTGATAAAAAACTCTGAAGCCTTAGGGCTATTTTGACATTTCCTAAGAAGGGATTATATTGGCAGAATGAAGGGATTATTTTGGCAAAGAATGGATTTTGTTGGTGGTGAGAAGGGATTTTGTTGTTTGTTGTATAAACTGGAAGTTGGTGCCTAAGGGCTATTTTGATATTTGTTATAATATATTTGTTTATATTTTAGCTAATTTTAATATTTATGAAAATTCATTCAGTATTAGTTTATGTTTTACTTTCCGTTTTTGGTACAATACTTCAGTTGATTATTTCAACATTTTCACCTCTTTTTGTTTAAGCTACTAATTTATGTTTAGGCTATTATAGCTTACTAAGGTGTGAGCTCAATCCTTATTTTACTTCTATTTTTAGGCTAGGAAAAATGTAAGATGCTAGCTGAGTAGTGTCGATATTAGGCTTTGATCTGTGTTATGTGTATAACTTTTTTATTTGTTATATTTTTGCAGGCTTGGCTTTTATGTTTTGCTAAATTGTTTATTATCAAGCACTACTGTAGATAGACCTCAAATGGTACATATATTTTTGAATGACATATATAAAAAATATTTTTTGAGATTCAGTCTTTCACTTTATATTGTAATTAATATTGTCTATGTGTTGCATATATTGAAAGTTTAATTTTTCTCAGCAATTCTCCAACAAGATATTGGGATTATTTTTTGGCTTTTTGGTTCTTTCCACGATCATGCGCAATATGACCTGTGTGGTATCGAATCATATTGAATTGGATTATGACATCAATATCAATATCTAGTATTGAGGTTAATGCTCTTGTTCACAAGTTTTTTTTAGACAATTTAATTTAAAGATTCTTCTAACATATCCACTCTTACGATGGTTTTGGGAGCATGCTTCAATGCTCCTTGGATCTTACTTGTGGTTTTCCATTTTTGATAGTTTGCCTATGGTGTTCAGATGGTGTCTTCATATAATTAATTTTACAGATTCTTCTAGTATATCCTCGCTTGTGATGGTTCTGAAAGCATGTTTCATAGCTCCCCAGACTATCCTCGTGATTCTCAAATTTTCTAGTTTCCTATTAGTCAAAGAACCCTTTAGATTCATCAATCATTCATGGCACCTAATAACTCCAGTCTATGTCTAATCACTAGCTAGTAACCTAATAACATTTTCTTTCTTAAATACCTCTATTAATTACAATCATTTTATGCATCTCTTCAAATCAAGTGAGATATTTTTTGGCCTCTCAAAAAATATTTGCTATTATTTCAATAGCTCGTCAAATTAATTTCTCTTAAACCATCATTTAATTTGCTGTGCTATTCATTTTGGAGGCATAAGTAAATCTTTAATGAGCATGATCAATATCTTCAAAAATAAATGCATAATTAAAAAATATTATATTGATAATTAATTTTAAAAATTTATTAATATTTATTTTAATATATAATTATTTAAATAATTAAATAAATTTTTATATTTGCTCAAATTTTAATCAAGTAGCATACTAGCGATCATCAAATTTATAATATCAAGCCTTTTATAATTTGATTGTTTATAAATAAGCTATCTTAATTGTACTCAAAATTGATATATTTAACCTTTAATTTTTTTTTTAAATTCAAATATATTTACTTGCTAACTTAAACCAATATTAAATAAATCAATTTTGAGTTAATCCTTGAATGCATTATTCATTTACTAAGCTCTACCTGATCTGCGCAAAGGCCTTCCATGAATCCAACATAAAATAAAGATATGGCAAGCTTTGCCAAAGTTTCAGAAAAAGAGAGATTATTCTGTGTCGAGATCGGACGCAGAACGTCGTTTGGAGACCATTCAAAATGCATCATATCAACAGTACTAAGCCGCGGTGCGGAGCAAGTGGGGATGTGGTCATGTGGCGTATTCTACTTGGTTTTCCGACGGTGTTAGGCATCCACACAAAATAATTTCTCCAAGAAAAGCCTACTCCAATTTTACATCCGCTGACGCACATGCCTTCATTCAAAACTTGGCTGATGCATAAGGAGTACCAAAACCAAATAAGCCCAATTGATAAGCATTTTGATAGTTGCAACAATTGAACAAAGGAAACATTCCATATGCTGAAAACTTGAACAGGACTTTTATTCAAACACCATAGTTTGAAAGCATTCACTGTCAAGCACTTTTAAAGCAGAATAAGAGACAACCCAAGCATATAAGAGCGATGACACGCCTTTTACACGGTTACTTAATCAGAAAAAGACACAGAAGCTTAAGGAGGGGTATTCACCTCCCTCAGTTCCATCTTCCATCTCTTCCCTGCTCCATTAGCCAAAGGATGGATTCCATGATCCGGTCCACTCATATAAGCCCTGCTCTCCCTCTCCTTCTCAAATGAGACGCCATATTTCTTTTCAACATCTTAAAGAACCACATGAGTCGTTAGGGAAGTAAGAAAGAATTCAAAAACATGGCAAACAGAAGGGTAAGCAATAAGCATGAGAGCTCTTTGCGTCTTGAGAGAGTAACGCAAAATAGAAAAGAAACATGAAAACAAGAAATCTACAAATCTAAAATACCATAAAACTCCGAAGAATAAAAAATCCAAAAGTCAAATGTCGCCAAAGTCAACAAATCAAAAAAGCCCTAAATATGCTTCTTGATATTTTATTTAGAGGATTTGGATCACTTCAGGAAATGCTACCACCTAAGAGAATAAAAAATGAAGCATAACACTGTGTAACATGACTTATTACAGACTATCATGAACACGTGACTTAGCTAATTACTTCTGCATAGATCTCTGTATATTTCAGTCTTTGGAAATGAATCGTTTGTGCAAGTCTTTATGTGCGCAAGCATTGATCTAGTCCTCGAGTCCCGTAATCAGGCAATTCAGTGAAGAGGACTCCTCTGGTCATTGTGACGAGTCCATTGGGACAGGATTCTGAAATCTAGAAGCAATAGGGTGAGTCCTCTTAGGTGGAAGAGGCCGCAAGCTAAGATGCTCATATTTGAGAAATCGTAGTTATAGCCTTTGAAATATGCGCTTCCTATAGGTGGATTGGAGTTGTCTAAGATGGTCGAAGAGCCTTGACAGTGCAAAATGATTATGGATGAACAGTTCCTATTGAGGTGAGGGGAGTTTAAGACTCAAATAGGCCTGAGCAAGTCCACTTGGGAGACCTATTGGATGTGAAGAATCCTTGGTCTTTTCATCGCAAGCAAGTCTTCACATCATTTCCACATTGGGAGATTAATCGCGACTCTATAGGATGATTCCTACCAACTTGTTGGTCAACTAGCTTTTTTTGTGTCAAGTGCTTCTCCAAAGAGGTGGAATCAATTAGGGAAAATGTTCTAACAAAAACTATAAGATACTTGTGAAGTATCTACATGCGCATGTACAACCATACATTTAATTCCAACATGTTTCATTTGACCCTTTGAAAAGTGAGTTAAAAAAATGATATGTGAATTAAATATGAGTATTTATTGCAATCAGCACATGGTAAAGGAGTGAAAGTGAAATTTAGTGTTATATTTTTTGCAACCTCCGGAATTGTGCATATTCCTCATTATGGCCTTGATTTGACCCCATGTAGTGTCTTTAACTTTAAGTATCTATGTGAGGGGTGCAATGCTACTATAACTCTTCTCGAATTGCCTTTCAATTATGTCTGACTCATTTTTAATGACAGACTTAGACCCATTTAAGTTATCCAACTCGAGCCTTGTGATTCTAAAGAAGGCGATCTGTGAAAAAATAAATTGAAAGAGGGTCTAGAGAAAAAAATAAACTTCAATAATAAGAAAGAGTCACTGGACATAAAGGAGAGAGAGCTAGTCGGACCAGGACTGAGTGAACAGATGGTGCCTTTGAAGGAGGAGGTTAAGAAAGTAGAGATGAGCAGGGCAGCACCATCTAGAGGGAGTCCAAGGAAAGTGCTCCTTTGATCTAGTTTGAACAACATTCTATTGACTTTAAGGCAATTAAGGAGATCCCCCACTAAGCGAATAGCTTTAGGCATGACCACTCAAGTGGTGGCCATTGTTGAGATGGAACGTACTCTCAGGTGAACTAGCCCTTTGACAACCAAGATTAAGGGTAAGGAGAAATACTGCCAAATTTTTTTGTGAACAATGCTTGGGGTTAAAGCATCGTCAACAACTAGCGAGCCAAGAGTGTACTTGTCATTGAGCAAGGTTTTGGGTCACCTACTGAGTGAGTTTGAAGCATTGGCTTTGACACAGTGGCCTTTCGGATTATACATGAATATGACTATTCTACATGATGGGCTACTAGCAGTCCCTTTTATGTTTTTTACAGCAAAAATCTTCTACTATTATTCCTTCATTATTTACCGTAGGAGTATCTTCCCAAACAATCAGTAATGCAAAGCATCAAGTGTGTTCACTAATGGAGGTCTAGGCTATGGTGAAGGCCATGAAGATCCCAAAGGATGATGATGTTGGAGTGCTGGTGCACCTTCAACTCAAGAACCTTGAGCAAGTCGAGGCGACTACAAGAATCCCTATTTTCTAAGTCTCAATTGAAGATGGGATCAATGTCCAAGGATCACTTTGGAGGGCCTTGTCGAGCGTGTTAGTTTAATGGAAAAGATTCTCAATGTTCAGAGCATCCTTAGTGTAGTTGGGACCTCTCATAGGCCAATTAGTGGAGACGTCATGATCCCCCACTGCCGGGAGATGGATGTGCTTCAAGTAGAGATGGTGACTACTCATCATCTTGTGGAGATGTCAAGTTCAACCCAGTTTATCATAGGAGGAAAATTTCACCTGTAATACCAAATAAATAAGTGGATGGTAGCTCACGAGTTAGTGTTAGATCTGATTTGTAAAATTTTTTGTTTGGACGAGTAGGTTTGTCCACTTTTCTTTTTCTTTCTTCTTTAGTGATGTTTAAGCAATGTAAAAAAATTTTGAAGTAATTAAGTTAAGTTTCTTTGTGTATCTTTCTAGTGAGTCTATGTTTTTGCTCTTTCCTTTACCTTCTTTATTTTGTTGTGGCGCCTCCTTTGCATCATGTATACTGTACACCTTATTATTTTCTCAAAGTCCAAATAAATGATTTAGATTTTGTTTAGCTCTTTGATGTTGCGAGTTAGGAATAACTCAAGATATGATGAGTTGAGCGTGATTTTAGATTTGAAGAGTTAGCAGCGACTATTAACAAGAAGTGAGGCGAGTCAAGCCTAACTCCTTGCGACCCAAAATGGGGTTGACTGTACATTTTTTCTAGGTTTGGGTGATTTCTCAAGTTCTTTAAGATGATGACCTTGCATGATGGAGAATAAGGAGAAATGAGTAAAATCTTTTGATAATAATGAAGATACGGGCACAATCTAAATGATCAATGGTAGACGTGAATAAGAGATTAAAACTTAAACCATTACCTCCCCTACAAATATCGCCTTGTTTGAATACGTGGTGTACAACCGTCTACTTTGTTTAGTGTTTATGGTCTTCAATTAACGTTTATGTTTAATGAGTTAGATAGTTATCTTTATAATTCTTTTAAGGAATTTGCTAGTCCTTTCTAACAACTATTTTAAATTATTCACAATTCTTCCTCCATTTTATAAGCATCCTCCAAGACCAACAAACCAACAAACCATCAACCAAAATCTTACATCCACCGTAGTCCACTCCTTGAAGGTCTTGACCAAATTAAGGAGAGTTGAACTTAGAATTCTTTCATACACTTCAACACCCCCTTAAACTCCATCAAACATTGTCATTTACTCCATATCACTAGTTAGCATCCTAAACCAACCATAAACTCCATGCTTTTATACCAAGTAAAACTACTTTTCTAAAAGTGATCCTCCAAATCAATTGAAATAAACCCAAGTTGAACTACTCAAAATCCAATCAATCTAACCTGAATCTAAATAACAATTGGCCTAATTTACAGATTTCAGGCCAATCTAAACCCGGCTCAAAATTAATTTGGAGAACTCAAAACTAAAATCTTCAAATCAGATTTGAATCGAGTAAAATTTATTGACATCTCTCTCTCTCTCTCTCTCTCTCTCTCTCTCTCTCTCTCTCTCTCTATATATATATATATATATATATATATATATAAACACTGCCATTGCCAGGTCCCAAGTCCTGGATGAGAAAAGTGGAGGGTTGCGTTAGGTAGTCGACAGCCAGCGTAAAACTTGTCGAACAAAAATGACATGAATCCTTTAAGAAATTGTGTTAATGCTAGGGCGTCCCCTGGAAGCGACGCGCTGTATGGCCTGAATACAGTGACAAGTGTGCAAGGGCCGCTGCACCGGCGCCCGGGTGCAGTGTTAAATAGGCAAGGGTTCCCGCATCAAGGACGGATGTGGGCAAAGAAGCTAGTCCATGATACTAAAATTAGGATAGGAACTTGGAATATAGGTTCCCTTACAGGTAAATTAATGGAGTTAATAGATATTATGATTCATAGGAAATTAAATATTTTATGCATTCAGGAAACTAAGTGGGTTGGAGAGAAGGCCAAGGAAATCGATAGTTTAGGATTTAAACTTTGGTATTCGGGTAGGAGTCGTACTAGAAATGGTGTAGGTGTCATTATAGATAAGAGTTTAAAGGATAATGTTATAAAAATTAATAGGATTGGTGATAGAATTATAGCTTTAAAGATTGTTGTTGAGGATAAGATTGTTAATATTATAAGTGCTTATGCTCCTCAGGTAGGTTTGGATATAAGTTCTAAATTAAATTTTTGGAATGACTTAGAAGAATTAATACAAAATATACCTCTTGAAGAAAGAGTTTTTATTGGAGGAGATTTAAATGGACATGTTGGTAAAGAGGTAGTTGATTTTAAAAGCATTCATGGTGGCCATGGATTTGGAACGACGAATGAAGGTGGCAAGACCATATTAGATTTTTGTTTAGCTTATGATTTTTCAATTGCTAATACCTTATTTAAGAAAAGGAATGAGCATCTCATCACTTATAAAAATGGTTGTAGTACAACCCAGATTGACTATTTTCTTATTAGAAAATTAAACCGTTTAGATTGCAAAGATTGTAAAGTTATTCCGAGTGAAAGTTTATGTACCCAACATCGATTATTAGTTTTGGACTTTAAGATAAAGGGGCATAAAATAAAAAATAAAGTAAAACGTTTTTTCGAGGATTAGATGGGGGCATTTAAAGAATTTTAACCAAAATATTTTTGTGAGTAAGATTTTAGATCTTAAGATTTTGTCTGTGCATGAGGATGTTAATGTTATGTGGGAAAAAGTGGCTAGTGATATTAAGAATATTGCAAAAGATGTGCTTGGAGTATCTAGGGGAAAAGCTCCCAATAGTAAAAATAGTTGGTGGTGGAATCCAATTGTGCAAGAAAAGATTAAAAATAAGAAGATTTGTTATAAAAATTGGTTTAATTTTAAAAATTCTGATAATTGGGAATTATATAAAGTGGCTAGTAAGGATTCTAAGAAAGCAATATGCGATGCAAAGACATTAGCTTTTAGCGATTTATATAATAGATTAAATACTAAGGAAGGGAGAAAGATATATGTATAAGTTAGCCAAACAAAGAGATAGGAGTAGTAAGGATTTATTTCAAGTGAAGTGTATTAAGGATGAAGATCAAAAAATACTTTTCTTAGAAGATGATATTCAACAAAGGTGGATGAGATATTTTGCTAAACTTTTTAATGAAGTGTGTGATAATAAGATTGACTATAGTGACCTTAGCACCCTAAATGAAAGTAAAGATTTCTGTTTTTATCGGCGTATTAGTAAAACTAAAGTTAGAGAGGCTTTAAATAGAATGAAGGGTGGAAAAGCTGTTGGACCCGATGATATTCCAATAGAGGTGTGGAAATGTTTAGGAGATGAAGGGATTTCTTGGCTTACTAAACTTTTTAATACTATTTTTGAAGACTAAAAAGATGCCAGATGAGTGGAGAATGAGTGTATTAATTCCTATTTTTAAGAATAAAGGCGATGCACAGGATTGCACGAATTATAGAGGTATTAAGTTAATGTGTCATACTTTAAAATTATGGGAGCGAGTTATAGAGCATAGGTTGCGGCGTGATACTAATGTTTCTCAAAATCAATTTGGATTTATGCCGGGTAGGTCGACTATGGAAGCCATACATTTATTCAGAGGTTTGATGGAAAAATATAGAGGAAATAAGGAGGATCTACATATGATATTTATTGATTTAGAAAAAGCATATGATAAAGTTCCAAGAGAAGTGCTATGGAGAGTTCTTGATAAGAAAGGAGTCAATAATGCTTATATTCAAATCATTAAAGATATGTATGCAGGAGCTATTACTTGTGTTCAAACACAAGGTGGTTTGACCAAGTATTTCCCTATTTCGGTTGGGTTACATCAAGGATCAGCCTTAAGCCCATATCTATTTGCTTTAGTCATGGATGTTCTCACTAGACATTTGCAAGATGATGTACCTTGGTGTATGCTTTTTGCTGATGATATTCTTCTTGTTGATAAGACTAGAGAGGGAGTTGAAGGTAAACTTGAATTATGGAGGTCAACCTTAGAGTCTAAAGGTTTTCGCTTGAGTAGATCTAAAACGGAATATATGGAGTGTAATTTTAGCAGTAATAGTCCTAGTGAGGGGATTGTGACTTTGGGCGATCAAGTCATTAATAAGAGTACACGTTTTAGGTATCTTGGATCTATTGTTCAGAGTGATGGTGAAATAGATGGGGATATTATCAGCAGAATTCAAGTTGGATGGTTGAAGTGGTGGAATGCATCGGGCTTGTTATGTGATAGAAATGTACCCCCTCAAACTTAAGGGAAAATTCTATAAGATGGTAGTGAGGCCTGCAATGCTTTATGGTGCCGAATGTTGGCCATTAAAAGAGAAGCATAATACTAAGTTAAGTGTGGCAGAGATGAGGATGCTTAGATGGATGAGTGGCTTTACCCTTAGAGATAGGATACGAAATGAGCATATACGTGAAAAGGTTGGAGTAGCTCCAGTAGAAGATAAGATTAGAGAGAGTCGCCTTAGATGGTTTGGTCACATAAAAAGGCGGCCTTCCGACGACCCAGTTAGGAGAGTAGAGGTATTAGATTTGACTTGTGTTAAGAAAGGTAGGGGTAGACCTAAAAAGACTTGGTTAGAAAATATTAGGAATGACCTTTCTTTATTAGATTTAAACGAGAATTTGGCTTTTAATAGGACACAATGGAGAAAAAGGATTCATGTAGCCGACCCCACGTAGTGGGATAAAGGCTTGATGTTGTTGTTGTTGTATATATATATATATATATATATATATATATATATATATATATATATATATATATATATATATATATATATATATATATATATATATATATATATATATATATATATATATCCAATACGGGTTAGTTTTTAGGATTACAACCATGTTGTAAATAATAACATAATTTCATAAACATTGATATTTAAGTTTAGATGCTACCTATAAATTTGTAGATATATAGATGTGTGCTATCAGTCAAATAATAAAAAACTGAAAAAAAATCTCATAATAATCTACAAATAAGAAAATATTGAGCCAAACACATTACATATATTATACAAAACAATTGTTTGAGTAAACTTGTTTCTTTTTATGGAATGGTAACAAATTTTCTAACTCGAACAATCACTTTGGTTGACCGTTGGGCCAAATGCAGATTATAAATGTTATTACTATTTACATAAAATTGAAGCAAAATAACGCCCACGAAATCCAACTTGAAATGCTTCTAAACCAAGAGGAGAAGCCAAATCCCAATATGAAATGCAGCAATGATCCTAAACCGGATTTGAGAAGGTTTATGCAGAATTTGAGCGATTTATGCTAAATCTTGCCTAATGGGATTTGAGAAGCTGATAAATCTCAAGGTGGAATAAATTCAAAATCTCTCTTTTTTGCATAAATTTTAGATAAACTAAGGCTTCGTTTGGGATGGCTTTCTTTTTGCTACTTAAAGCAACTTTTTAGTAAATTTTTTTTAATTTTTTCTATTAAAAAACTTCTTTGAGAAGCAGCATAGAACCATATTCTTTGAGAAGCAGCATGGAACAGAAAAGTGTTAATTATATTATTTTAAATTATAATTTATTCATAATAATTAAAAGGGGGATTTACATTCATACCACTTTATTTCACACTATTTACATATCTAATACCTAAAATATTAATATTACATGCCTACCATCCATAGTACAAATTTGAATGCATAGAATAAAATATTAATGTTTATAGGATGGTATATTTGGTATGAATGAATTATAAGAGTGATATATTTGATATTAAAGTTTTATATGGGTGGTACGAAAATAATATTAATGTTTTGGGTGTTAGATATGTAAATAATATGAAATAAAGTGGCATGTATGTAAATTTCTCTAATTAAAATTATAATTAATAATTAACTCATATTTAAAATATAAATTAAATTAAAAAAACTAAATTAAAATTTAATTTGAATTTATAATCAACTAATCATCTTAAATTCTGATTTACATTGGTAAATAATTTCAGAGTATTTATCACGATTTTACTACTTTTCTATCAAACAAATTTCTGTATTTAAGAAAATCGGATTGCTAGGATTTAACATAAGGGGCTGTTTGGTATCGGATTTGGCATAAAATTTAAGCTGGATTTAACAAAAACCCAGCCAAACGGTTTCCTGCGCACTTGTAAACCCTGCGATGACATAAATCCTGAATTTATGGATTTACGGCATAAATCCGTATAAATCTGAGTAAATCCAAATCACATTCTTCGGCAGATTTGAGGTATTTACCAACTATGAGATTTATGACTCGCGCGGCATCCTTATCGTGGAGAAAGATGGTTACCTTCGCAGCGAGCGATATCCCGTAGTGTCTTTCGATCCGACGTCGGAGGACAAGACGACAAAGCTTCTATAGCGACTCTTTCAACACTATTTTTCACGCTATGCAGGCGAGGCCGAAGCAGCAACGATATATCAACTTCTCTATCATGTTGAAGTAAACTATCATGTAGTAGTCTATCGCCGTCTAAATTTATAACTAGCTTATTGATATAATTTAGTATTATTACTTCATATTTAAATCTCTAACTGTTTTGAATTCTGGAATTTGTTGCCAAAAAGCTTCTCATAATTTAACAAGATTTAACATTTGTCATACCGAACAGGTTTTAGGATTTAAAAGTCTCAGGATTTACTAAATCCAGATTTACAAGATTTATTAAATCCCACTAAATTAAATCCAATCGAATACCAAACAGACCCTAAATACTACTTGAGTTAAATCCTGCTTCTTGCCAAACAGGCGCTAAAACCCCAAAAAAACCAAGCGAATCAACAATACCTTGGGCGAGATCCTTATGCAGCTGACCGTCTCCAGTAAGTGCCATCATGAGATTTGGTATTCCCAAAGGAAGTTCATCACCACGATCAACTTGCCAAAAATGGAAGGTCTTCCCATAGGTCTTGGCAACCTTCTCCAGATCCCGACGCTCGACGATCCCAGGGACGCCGGGGAGGAATAATAATCCACTCTTTACCTCATACTCATGCGAATGCCAAAGCGGCTTCTCCTCATCGGGGAGGTTGAGAAAGATAGGCTCGGCGATGATATACTCGACGCCGATTAGGCGTGCGCCGGGTTCCGGCGAGTCAAAGATGAGACATTGGCGGACGTCTTCGTTGACGTGAGAGCAGAAGTGGTGGGCTTCGACTTGGCGGGTCATGTCGTCGGCGTATACGTGGACAGCGCAGAGGTGTTGATGGATGCGGGAGATGGGAGCAAAGGATTGTATTGCTCCAGTTAAGTTCGCGATGAGGGTAGTAGAAAGCGGGGTTGGATCGCCGGGAACGCCGCCGGCAGAGGCGGCAGGGGCTGACATTGACGGGTGTTTGGTTGAAGCTTGTGGTGAGATTGATCCTTATTTTGATGGGTGCAGCTGGTTTACTTTGAGTGTCGTTTATGGGCCGAGTCGGAGGCATGCAGGGGCACGCGTGTCGGGTGCCTGGGCTAGGCTCGGAGTACGTGGATGGCAATTGAACTCACAAGCTGCATCAAAATATGGGTATAGTAATATTATAAAAATGAAATATTGTTCAATCAAATATAAAATCTTTTTTTCCCTTCTTAAAACATAATCATTTACTGTAAAAAAAAAAAAACTAAAAATTGAATCATTATCATATATCTATGCCATCCTCACTCCAACATTGCTAATATAAATCTCAAGACTACGGTTTCGTTTGGGACGGCTTTTTTTATTGCTTTTTAAAACGGAGTTTTAGTACAAATTTTTTTATTTTTGAACTAAAACTCCGTTTTAGAAAGCAATAAAAAAGCCGTCCCAAAAGAAGCCTACATCTAAATCCATCCTTTCTTTCCAACTAATTTCTATATCATGCTCAACGAGAATCCAAACGCCATTTTTTATTCGAAATATGAACTATCAAATCGTAAAATATGAAACTATGGAATTGCGAAAAGGCCAAACTACATTAATACATCTTGTTGGGAAGTAAGTTTTGAATTTTAAGATTAGACTTTATTTAGGACGTTTCTTTTACTACTGCTATAAACAATTTTTTAGAAAATTATTTTAAGCCGCAGTAAGAAAGCCATTCAAGGCAAAGACTTATTTAGGATGATTGTTATTTTTTATAAATATAATTGAAAATTGTTGTGTGCAAAATAATTTTTTAAAACTGTAATTTTCTAAGATAATTTTCTTGTAAGTAATGAGAAAATACTAACCAAATAGAATTATAGTTGGGTCTAAAGAGCAAAGTAGTAAAAAAGTTATATAAAACAAACTCTTAATCACATATTAACCTCTTAGAGTACTTTTTTCATAGGAACAAAATGTATTGTTACAATAACCTATGAAATTGTTCGAATCATCAAAATAAAATCTTTTTTTTTTAAATCTCATATATCTCTAGTAAGTTCTATGTTCTTGATTTACTAAGAATCTATTTAGAATGGAATAACTTTTTATAAAAGTGGTGACAAAACTATTGTGAGAAAAATAACTTTTTTTAAAGTAGTCGTAAAAATTAGCTTATTAGCATAGAAATTTCTTAATATAAAACAAGAAATCAATAGCCAAATAGAATTGCGATTGCAAAACAGTAAGAAACCCAAATAGGCCCTAAATTCATGTTGTTTAGCAGATCTGAGAATTTTGGGGAACAAAGAGATTATGTAAACCTATTGTTGCATTTACCTATGGTTTCCTATCACAACATTCTTGCTTCTTTTATGTTGAGATTTTCAAATAGAAGTGGAAGGGGGAGAAATGATGGTTTCAAACTCATTAATATGCTCTAGTTAATGCCTTTACTACCAAGTTCCGATAACAACTTCTATATATCTTTTCATCTCGTGTTTTTGTACACCCATGAATACCTATGCAGGACCTATTTGTAGTTATCTTGCAGGTTATGTTCAAGTTGAGCAATATGAGGATGCAATCCACTCTCGGAACATCTCGTTTGATGGAGTTGCCCAGGAGCTGGAATGAGCTTAACACTAAAGCACAGAAGACCAGGACTTGTCACGTTTTCCAATTAGTCGTCAAACCTAGGGAAAAGGCGACTTCAGAAGTTCTTCTACCAGTTAGGCAAATCTTTATCCATCTAACTTAGAACTAAGACCTTGATATTCAATAAGAAAAAGAGTTATTGACACACATGGCCCCTTAGATGTTACTCTCTCTTCAAATTCAACAGGGTGACCCAAATTATACCACCATCTTTCATCAACAGAGATGGATAACACTCACCCTCTTCCATCTCGACAGGGTGACTACAAATCATCCTTCGTGCCTCCTCTTGTATTCGACTTGCTTGCTATTACCACAGATTGATGAGGCAGTTATGTACAATGTTATAACTTTTCTATCCTTCTGAACCCTATAGAAGGGGGAGGGTGGTAGTGGAAAATGATTCAGATTCTAATAAAAAATTCATATTAGGATTCAAATTCTAATAAAATATTGAGATTAGGATTCAGATTCCCTTTTCTAGATTCCTTTCCAAACTCAGACTCTTCAATTAGAAGAACATATCATTTCGTCAGCTTTTCATACAAAGAGTGGGAAAGAAATATAAAGATTTATAATCTTTGAAAATTTTCCTATGCTTTTGCATTATTTTTATCTGATATAGTTTGAGCTCCCTAGTCACGAGCTCTAATTTTCACATTGTTCTTCTATTAATGTCTTTGGTAATAAAGATCTTATCTAAATCATATTCATCTTCTTTCATCTTTTCCTATACTTAACCTTCATGACATTCTCTCCAATGGCTCTTAACTGACATTTGATGCAAGTACAACCCGATATTATCCACCAAACAAAATAGGATTCAACATCCTCTAAGGTGTGGTGATTATGGAATCAATGTTGAAGGTAAGAAAACCATTATGTTCTGGCCAGTCTAAGCCCTAGAGAATACAATGAATCCTAAATACACAACACCACATGAGTTTCAAGCTATGGGGGAGCACCTCTTGAAGCCCATTCAATATGCTTTTGTTATGGCTAACCATCTACCTTCAGTAGTTTGTGTGTTCAAAGAACCATCCAAACACAGTGCTCACCTAAAGCCTATTGAAGAACATCAAATTGATCAAATCACCAATACCACTCACCACCATGTGAGAGATGAGAACTTCTATCTGATAGCCAAATACACTAAAGAAATCAAATTACACCAACCATTTCCTTTTCCAGACTGATTTTCAAAACAAGAGTGCCCCAACTTCAAGGTACCTTACCTTGAGGCTTACAAATACAAAATGGATCCCATAGCTCTTGTGGAAAATTTTGATACCATGACTTCCTTCCTGGACATCGCTAGCACCCTTTAATGTAATCTCTTTTTCATCGCTTTAAAAGATTTGATGCCAAGGTGGTTCACTCTCATACCCATTATGGTGATCACCTCCTTCTTTGATTTCGAACGAATGTTTGTCGTATAATTAGCTAGTGCCTAGTGACGTTCTAAAAATTCTCAAATCTTTCTAAAAATGAGACAAGAACTAGGCGAGTTACTAAGGAACTCCATATTGTAAATCCACAAAGAAATGCTCAATGCCAAAGACCTTCAGCCAATAGTCATTTTAGCAGCCTTAACTTAGGGGATAAGAGAAGTTACCTTTTGATATACATGAAAGTGCACTTATTCCACTTAAAAGTTTGTTAGGAATGTTAAGCCCTTGTGAACTAGCCCGAGGCTAACCAAGAGGGGGGTGAATTGGTGTTGTAAAAAATCTTTAAACAAAATTTCAAACCCAACCAAACAATCACCACAGAAATTAAAGTGCAGAAATTAAATGCAAAAATATAATAAGAAAGAATACACCATATTTTATAGTGGTTCGGTCAACTTGACATACGTCCACTCCTCAGAGCCTCTCCTCTGGGTATTGCACTAAATACAGTGTCTCTCCTTTTGCCCCCACATGGAGAAACCCGTACAAAAACTCATTTCCATCGACCCTAGTGAGGCAAACAACCCAACTCTTTTTGTTTCCTCCTGAGGCAGGCAGAGAACCAAACTTCTTTTTTTTTTTTCTTCTGAAGTAGGTAGAGAATCTCGATCAGTTGCTGAAGTAGACCTCTCTTGAACTTTCAAGAAACTAGGGACGACGACCAAAGAAGATGCCTCAGATCCTTGCTTGGAGCAACCTTTGTGAAACTCCTCATAAACACCCCATCATATGATCTTCTCTCTCTCTCTCTCTCTCTCTCTCTCTCTCTCTCTCTCTCTCTCTCTCTCTCTCTCTCTCTCTCCCTTGCTCTCCCTCTCCTTTTGGCTCTCTCAGGTTAGGATAACAAAAAAAGATTTTCTCTTGAGAAAATAAGATATCTTAAATAGAAGGGCTTCAAATATGCCCTAATTTGCAACTAATCATTAAAGATTATCTTGGACGATCGACCGATCATCCTGTACGATCAGTTCAAATTTAGCTCAATCAGTCAGGACGATTTGGGAGAGTCTGGACGATTAGAAGGTTCCTTTTTTCCAATCGTCCAGGACGATAAGATATCGTCATGTACGATTAGTTCAAGTCAAATATCGTCAACACCATTACCCTAGATGGATGTCTAGACAATGGAAAAATAACTAGATCATCTAGGACAATCTCACGATCGTTCGGGCAGATTAGTACTAAATGACAAATATCATCCAGAACATCGCCCTAGATTCATGTTTTCATGATGAAAAAATAATTGATCGTCTAGGCCAATTTTAGATCATCTTGGATGATTAGTTTAATTTAGTACATCATCTAGAGCATCATTCTGGTCATCAAGCTAGAACCTAAGGTTTCTTTAACTAATCATCCCAAATGATCCTGTGATCATCCAGGATGATATGATTGAACAATTAAACCTTAATTGATTTTCTTAATTACCAAATTAATTTAGGCTTAATTGCACTACATCATCCAAGATGATGTCCTAGATGATGTCAAAAAATAAAGCATGCCTAAAGAGATCCAGCGACCGATTCTTTCTGATTTGAGCCTATTATCCTGGACGATGTTAATATTGACCAAGATAATTTACTTAATTACAACTACCTTAACTAGGATGCTCTAATTAGGGTTTTCATTTTTAACTGATTATCTAGGATGATTTGGGATCGTCCAAAACAATGTGATTAAAAATAAAAAACTCTAAAAACAGTCAGAATTTTTCTCCCAAGTGTATTTGTGTAAGGTTACTTAGCATTATGACCCATATTATTTACAATTGACTCAAGAAAGAGTAAAATTAACTTAACAATAGTTTACAAATAGACTCAATCCTAGTCTATCCAATCTTGAGCTAGCTTGAGTTGCACTTAACCTTGTGAACTTGAAATATTAGTAGGCAAGACAGCCGTAAAAAAACAAAAGTAACATAAATGTTTATTATCATTAAAATTATAATTTTTGAATCCAGATTCGTAACCATCTCTCTATTTTTTATGATGGAAAATAATCAAAACTAAATAAAATACAAACATAAGTAAAATATTACACTGAAACAACTCAATAAAATAGTACGATGAAAAAACTCAAACACTACCCACTACTCCCCCTTTTGATATCACAAAAAGGAGGAGGAAATCAGAAAAGAAAAGCAGAATAAAAGACGAAAAAGAGAAACAAAAGTATGATCAAATCACAAATATGATAAATTATCTATGTGATTGAATTAAAAAAATTGTAAGAACAACGACTTAGCATCGTTCAAATTCAAAAAATGGTAGAATAGCCGATCCTATTAGCCCTAACTCAGACTTCTCTCAGGGCAAATCATCTTTTGAAAATAAAAGACCTAACTCAAAAAAAACCAATTGGATAAGAAAAAGAGATTCGTTCATAACTTGGTTCGAGAAAATATCTTATAGAATAATATACCAAAGTAGTTTATCACAATCACAAAATTCAAAATTAAGTCTTTGAAAGTATCAAGTGACACATGAATTCTTCTAAAATTTAAAGGTTTGAAAGAGAAGAAAACTTGCCTTTTGTTGGCTCATTTTATGCCTCTTATCAATCGACTGACATATTTTATACATCTTTTAATTTTTGATACACTTTGTGTATCTTTCATTTTTTTTTGTGGTCATTGCAAATTTTTTTATTTTTTTTCTTTGGGGGGCTCATTTTATGCCCTTGTCTTTTTTTGCAAGCTAGATCCCTTTTCAAAACTCTTAAATACTTATAGTTGTGAGTATATCTTCAAGATATTAGAGAAGAAAAATTCACTATCTAGTATAAGGAAGAATAAACCATAAAACAGATTCAAAATCATATAATAAATACAATGACAAGATTACAAAAAAATTGAAAGTAATATAAAGATTTTGAACATTATATATATAAGATAGATTACTGTAGTAATATAGAAAAGATCTCAAGCATAAAGTACAGTTAATAATTTGAGATAATTTTTTATTTAGAAAAGAAAATTACACTGCTAAAAGAGATTAGATGAAGAAAATAATCAACAGTATTTCTCCCTTTAACTGATTAAGAGATGTCAAATATTGGCTAC
Organism: Dendrobium officinale; assembly: GCA_019514585.1. Lineage (NCBI taxonomy): Eukaryota > Viridiplantae > Streptophyta > Magnoliopsida > Asparagales > Orchidaceae > Dendrobium > Dendrobium officinale. The sequence continues at coordinate 36,456,124 of CM033691.1, read as the reverse complement.
AATTTTTCAAAAATAAAAATAAAGCATAAAATATCATTTCAGTAGTGATCACAAAGAAAAAAAGAAAAGCTAAAATAATAAAAATAAAAAAATAATACAAAAGTGAAACAAACAAATGAGTAGAAAAATAACAATAAGCAAAACATAAAACTCAGAATTCAGTAAACATCAAGTTCATGCATTTTTGCCAATCACACCCAATCTGATCCTTAAGATGTTGAAAGTGTCAAAAGTCAGTGATTTAGTAATGATATCAGCCAGTTAATTCTCAATTTTTATATGGTGTAACTCGATGTCTCCTTTAGTCACATGGTCTCTAATAAAGTGATACATTATGTTAATGTATCTGGTCATTGAATGTTGGATAGGATTCTTAGAGATATAGATGGCACTAATGTTGTCACAAAGATTTAAATTGTGCATATAGGTAATCCTAAATCCAGAATTTATTATTTTAACCAAAGGACTTAAGCCACACAACTCCTTAAGATAATGTACTCAGATTCAGTAGAAAAGTGCAATAGAGTTTTATTTTTTACTAAATAAGGAGACTAAAGATTGTCCTATGAATTAAAAAGTCCCATAAGTGCTCTTTCTATCCACCCTATATCCTACAAAATCAGAATCATACTATCCAATAATCTTAAAAAAAGTGTCATTCCTAGGATACCAAATTCATAAGTTTTGGGTCCCCAAAAGATATGTAAGAATTCTCTTAACTACAGTCAGGTGAGATTCTTTAAGATCAGCTTGAAATCTAACACAAAGACAAACATTAAACCTTATATCAGGTCTGCTAGTATTAAGGTAAAGTAAAGATTCAATCATCTCTATATACTTCTTTTGATCAATAAATTTTTCATTTGAGTCCTTATCCAACTGAACACTAGAGGTCATGAGAGTATTCATTGGCTTGGCTTTATTCAATTTCATATTTCTTCAAGATATACTTTATGTATTTTGATTGATTTAGAAAGGTTTCATCATCCAATTGTATTATGTTAAACCCCCAAAAGTAGGACAACTCTTCCATCATACTCATCTCAAAATTTTTACTCATTATTTTAAAAAAATCATCACATAGCATTTTATCAGAAGATATAAAAAGTATATCATCAATATAGATCTAAATAATGAGTAATTCATCTCCTACTTTCCTCAGAAAAAGGATGGTGTCTACGCTCCCCTTAACAAACTCCCTTCCTAGCAAGAATGTTTTAAGCATCTCATATCATTCTCTGTGTGCCTATTTTAATCCATATAAGACATTTTTTAATTTAAAAATATAATTTGAAAATTGGAAACTCTCAATATCTGGGGGTTGTTCCATAAACACATTCTCTTTTATTATCCCATTTAAAAAGATACTCTTAATGTTCATTTGGAAAAGCTTAAATCCCTTATAACAAGTAAATGCTAGTAGTACTCTAATAGCTTTTAATCTAGCTACAGGGACAAAGTTCTCCTCAAAATTAATCCCTTCTATTTGGTTGTACCTCTTAGCCACCAATCTCTCCTTATTCCTAGCCACCACACCAGAATTATTCATCTTACTCTTAAAGACCCATTTGGTTCCAACTATACTTTGTTCCTTTGGTCTTTCTACAAGCTCCCAAACATCATTCTTAATAAATTAATTTAATTCCTCTTGCATGGCTAAGATCCAAAACTCATCAAATAGGGCTTGATTGATGTTGGTGGTTTAGTTATTGAGATAAAGGCTAAGTGGTTCACTTCCTTCCAAAGTCCATGGGCCTAGTTCTAATACCTTCAAAAGGGTCTCCTAAAATTAGTTCTTTAGGATGATTCAAAGAAAATTTTTAATCTCTTGCCAAAGTGTGTCTAGGTCCCACCCTTTCCTCTAGATTTGCATTTTCTACTCCTTCGATAATCTCACCTACTCCTTTAAATTTTTGGGGCTCTACCCACTTCTCTAAAATTTCATCTCCTTAGATAATCTCTCCAACATCATCTTCATTCTCAACTCTAGACTTCTTAGGATCATATTCATCAAACACTATATGAGTTGTCTCCTTCACACCAATGTCCACTTGTTAAACACCTTAAAGGATTTTTCAATACATGAATATCCTAAGAATACTCCATCAGATTTTGAGTCAAATTTGCCTAAGTGTGACTTCCCATTGTTAAGAATGAAAACCTTATAATCAAAGACATGGAGGTGGGAAAGGTTGGGTGTTCTACCCTTAAGGATCTCATATGATGTCTTATCAAGTTTGGCTCTAACAATCACCCTATTCAACAAATAATAAGCTGTGTTTACTGCCTCAGTCCAAAAGTATTTTGGAAGTCAATACTCAGCAAACATGGCTCTAACAGCTTCTACTAAGGTCCAATTCTTCCTTTTAGCTATCCCATTCTACTGAAGGGTCCTAAGAGCTGAGAAGTTGTGGCTAATCCACTTATTCTCATAAAAGTCTCCAAATCTCTCATTTTAAAACTCTCCCCCATGGTCACTATAGATGGTAAAGATCTCACAACCTAACTTTTTCTGAATCCAAGTGGAGAAGTGTTGACCTCATTTTTGTGTGAGGTCAATAAGATCCTTCCAGAATCCAGATCCAATCCTAGACCCTAGGATCTACTCTAGACTTTAGGATCCTTCCTAGAGCTAGACCTTAGGATCCTTCTAGATCCAAGACCTTAGGTCCTACTCTAGATCTTAGGATTCTTCCATATCCAAATCCTAGAACTTTTCTAGATCTTAGGTCTTAGAAATCTCTCTAGATCCTAGGGTCAATCCAGACTCAAATTAATCCCATCCCTTTGATCCATCTTAACATCAAATTAATCTCATACCTTTGATCAATTCTAACCTCAAATCAATCCCTACTTTTGATTAATTCAAATCTCAAATTTCACCAAATTCAACTCCAAATTAATTCAAATTTCAAACATATCCAAACTTTGACTCAATCCACTTGAGAATCCAAATTTCAACTTAGACTTTGATCCAAACTTCAATCTAGCTTTGACCCCATCCATTCATTAACAATCACCACATGATTGTAAATGATTTGGATACTTCAATATTAATCATTCAAACTTGAAAGTCATTCCAAATCCAGAAATCCAGACTCAAATTCAAAGTCCTAAGGCCTTGTCCTAAACACCCTTTTCAGAGATTTTTCAAACATTTCAAAACCCAGTCAAATGGCCTCTGATTCAGGGTCTATCACTTACAAAGTGATAAGACAAGACTCTAGAGGTTACCCTCCAATTTTGAGTCCATTCTGAGGTCTCTAACCCCAAAATTTGAATTAAAATCCAAAGGCTGTAAAACCTTCAAATATTTACAGCCTATGCCACTGGACCTCTCACCTTGAAGTTTTTGACCTTGGAGCCCTTGTCAAAGTCTTTAGTCACTTCCAGACTATTAATCTTGATATGTTGATCAATAAACTGTATCTTTCTGGACTTATTCCAGCCCCTAGTGGCCTTAAGCCCAAAATGACCAAAATACCCCTATGGGGCTCAAACAAGCATTTCAAACCAATTGAACTCTGAATTGAATGCAATCACTTGCAGCAAGTTTCAAATTTCATTTCAAACCTGTTGAACCCATTCCCAGCTCCTGAGCCAACCTGGTTGACCAAGTCAACAGGGTTGACCCAAGAAGACCCTTAAGGGTTCAAATAGGGACTTTGACCAAATTGACCCCTCCAAACCCAGGGACCACGTCCAGTAGACTCAGGATGACATTCTGAATCTATTAAATCCAGTTCCAGCCCTTGAACCCAACTGGTTGACCAAGTCAACCAGTTTTGGCCTAAAAGCCCATTAAGGGCCCATTAAGCCTTTTTGATTCAATTGACATACATGACTCTTGGAATCATCCTCCAATCCACCTAACAAGCCCATTTGGACTACCCAGGTGGAAATCCATAAACCCTTGATTGGGTTGACTGGTCAACCAGTCAACTCAAGGCTTAAAGAACCATTTGTGTGTGTTCAAACCCTTCAACCCATTGAACCCAGCCCAAGTTAAACACCTCCAGCCATTTGGAAAGGTTCTACAACCTGTTCTGATGCCAACTCAGCAGGTCTTGACCCCATTGACCAGTCAAACAGTCAATGGGAATTCAAATGGGCTCACCCGGTCAAACCTATTTGAATTCTTTCCCCCCTCCCATTTCAGGCCAGCCCAAGCATTGATTTTGATTCTAGAGACTTCCTTAAACCTGGCCTGGCCTCCCCCAGCTGCTGGCATGGCTCTAGACCCGAGCTATCAACCTAGTGGTCCCCTCCCTACTTGAGAACGACCCAAGGTCTTTTTCACCTGAGGCAGACGCTCCTCCTGTCCCCTAACAGTCTGGAACAGGTGTCCATCATCCCAGCACTCTCCCTGATCAATCCCCACCGTCCCTTTAGGCTCCACACTCGTGAATAGGCAAGAGACACGATTCCCATTGATCCCAAGCTATCTTGCATTCCAGAGCTCCCCCAAAGCTTTTATGATTTCGTTTTGACTCCCTTGAGCTCAACCTTGATTTCCCTATCGATCCTCGGCGTTTAGAAGCTGCCGGCGGCGAGATCAGAGCTTGACCGAGAGCCTTCTCCGTTCAAACTCCTTCAACTCCTTTTCTAGTGATCCTCCAAGCTTGAAGCCTGAAGGATATCAACACGTGGACAGTCTACAAGTTCAACCGTGAAAAAATCAACTCATTTGATCCATCCTTCAGTGAGAAATCTTAAACCCTAGTTTGTTTTCTAGTTTTTTAAATAACTCATTCAATATTGCATAACATGGCTTGAAAATTATTCCCCATCCTTCTTTGGACTCTAATACACATCTATCAAAAATTTGGCATAATTTGGTTGAGTATTTTGCAAAAACGAAATAAAAAATAAGCTTAGAGTTCTCGGTTTGGCTGACCGGGGAAGACGAAATCAGGACCGTCCGTTCATTTTCTTTGAAACGAACGGTCATGATTTCAACATTCTGAGGGTCTGATTCGGCTGGTAAAGACAACGGATGGACAGATTCTGTCCAGATTTATCCGATCCGTCCATCTCAAACCACGGGTGCGATCCTTGCCATTGGTCTCTTTTGTATTGAGATCAACCGCGTTTTCGATCTCGGCCGTCAGATCTCCCTTATGATCAGATCCGACGGCTCGAAGCCCTGCCGCGCTGGATAAGTGGCGGGTCCCGCGTGACCGCCGCCATCCACATGGCCGTCTCCGCATGCGCCGCGTGTCCCGGTCAGCGCCGCCGTTTGACTGGCTGTTTAAAACATTTAAATAAATTCATAAACCCCCTGAACTTCCAAAATTCATCAGAATTTCATTTCTGATCCAAATTTGGAGTTCTTGGGCTTGTTTTGTTCGTCTTTTCAAGTACTATATTTTAAAAATAATTAAAAATTATTTTAAGTAGTATTTAATTATTAATTTCAATAATACAGAAAACCCTATTTTAATTTTTTAATAATAAATATGAACTATTTTTATCTGAATTTTGGCAGAGGTGTAATAGAGCATAGGGTTGATCTCCTGTAATTTTCTTAAGTCATTTTGATGCAATATCATTTAGTTTATGAACTTACAAAAATCTATATCAAGATTTGATTTAGATTTTTGAAAATTCATAAACAATTTAATCTAAATCCAAATCATATCATGTTAGGGTTCTATGGAATCAGTGTAAAGTCTTCCTTTCACTGAAAATAGGTTTAGATCTTGATCATGTATGGTTTAGTTAAAATCCATCTTCAATATCATGCTTAACCTAGTTTAATTAACTAATAAATTATACATGATCATCATATCAAATTAGATTGACTCTTGATTTAGGGATATTGATATGCATAGGCATAGATATATGTCCCAAGATCATTTCATTCTAACTTGATGTATCCATTCCTCTATGGTAAATTGTTTAAGTTTATAGGTCATTAAATGGCCCATAACTATAATAATTCACTATAATCCTTCCATAGAACATTAGGAGCACTTTTATTGTTCATTTTTTGTGTTGATGTGATGGTAAACTAGTGTCCAAGGGTTAGAAGAACATTGATTGCTATCCTATAACCTAGTGACACTAAGGACAACAATTAAGGACCCGGTCTTAGCCAACTTAGATCAATCTAGGAAGAATTGCATACATCCTTTTTAGGATAAAACCAAACATATAAAACTAGTGTCATGTACCCAATGATTGAACTCACTTTGATTTGACATTAATTGATCTCAAGATAACTAGTAGATTTAGATGTTTTCTCTCTTTAAAAGTTTTAATGTTCAATAAATTACGATAAATCAAATAAAATTCCTTGAAAGTTTAAATCAATCTCAATCAACCTTAATCGAATCCTACCAATCATAAAACAAAGTTACAATTGTTCAAAATTAAAACTCAAGGTCTAAGTATCATCAAAATTAAATCAACCCTTAATTAAGCCTTTAAACCTTAAAAAATTGTAATAAATCCATTGTAAATCCAAAAAATACATATAAACTCTCTAATTGACCAGAATCAAGCCCTTAATCCATAAAAATTAAAAGCCCCTTAATTTGACAGCGATTCTGTAATTAATTTAATTTCAACTAAAAACCCACTTTTAATTAATATAATTAATTATTAATAATTAAAAATTCCAAAACTTTTCTAAACACTTGGGAATCCCTCCTTAGGTCATTCCTGACCCTTGGAGGTGTTTTCAAGAAGTTAGGAACTTATTTGGAGCAGAACAACAAAAAGGGTTATTAATTAAGCAATTTCCAAAATTCATTAAATGCTCAAAACTTCATTAATTCATAACTAAATCAAGAAAAATCCATATTGACCAAACTCACTTGCATGCAACTCATTATAATGCCTAATATTTATTAAAAATATTAAAGTACCAAAAAACTATTAAAATCAAAAAGTCAACATTTTGGTCAACCTTAGGTCAAAACCGGGTTAAAAATTCTAAAAATCATAACTTTTGATAGAAAACTCCAAATTGAGTGTACCAACTGTCTAACAACTCATAATTAGGTCTAGTATTTATTAAAAATCTTAAACCTTTAATATTAACTCTAATTTTGAAAGTCATGTTTTGACCCCTTAGTTAGTACATCCAGATAATCTTTTAAAACCCATTAACCATTTCAAATTCCAGGATTTTCTTAATAGGTTAATAAAATTCTCAACCAACCCATTAAAATCAGTAACCAACTCCCTTTAGCATTAATCCACTCTTTTAAGTCCAACCAATTTAAATCAACTTAATCAACCCCGATTGCTACTGGGTAACCCAGGCCTACGAGGCTATTAGCTTAGCCCCAAGGAAGGTGAAATAAACTTCACGGCCTCGGTGTGAAACAAAGGTAGTAATCAATTAACTTTTAAAATATGTTTAATTAAAATTCTTAATATATTAATACTTAAATTTTAATCTAAATCCCCTTTTAAGCCTTAACAAACTCAGACTTTTAGACAACTTCAACTAATAACCCACTTTAGGATCTACCCCAGCCACACAACCTTTCTCACACACTTTAGATGATGTGCTAGGACAACTAACTCTAGATCTAGGTTAGGCCGGTGTTTACTTTACTGCTGTGTGCCGGATTTTTCGTAGTTTTCACTGCATGTTGTGGATGAAATTGCTTTGTTGTGTCTGCTTACTTTTTCTGTACTCTGTGGATGGATTGATGTGTTTGGCGACTAGATTACCCTTAGGTTAGATACGATCTGGATGTTGACACAGTTTTCTGCAGGTGGCCACGCTCATGCAGGGCAATATAAAAAGGGGGCTAAATTAATAAAAAAAAATATTATCAATTGCTATAACTGCTTGCACAGGTGCTTCAGCTGCTAAAGCCCCCAAATCATAAAAAGAGCGTGGCCAGCGTGTTTACTTTCTTTTCTGCTCATACAACTGCTTGGGAATAACTGCTTTTTATATATTAATTGCTTAGGATAACCCTGCAGGTGAGTCTAGTTTTTATTTTGATATCAATGTAATTTGTGTAAGTGTCAAATGTTGTGAAAGTATATTTTGAGTTGGGATATATAGGTCCAAAGCTTGGACTCCGAAGAGAAAAGGATGCCCCTAAGGGGACTAGACCTTTTCTATTTGGAGATCCAAATTTGGGCCACACTCCTCCCTACCCAAAGGGGAAAGAGTGGCCTTCCCCTTAAAGGAAGTGCCCTTTTATCCATTTGGGTAGTCTAGTACGAAGAATCCAAGGAGCTTGAAGCAAAAGGAGCCCAAAAGAAGAACAAGACTGAAGGTTTGAAGATTGAGAATATCCCACTCAAAACTACTTGCGTCATTACTAGGTTTAGAATCCGGGTTATTGTCAGTGGTGCCCGGCCACTTTACTTTCTGCAAAATTCTAGTTTGTAATAAGCAAGGCAACTTTGCCTATGGACATTTATTAATTAATTAATTTATATTTGATGTGATGAATTGATTGCCTTTAGGACTACCTGCTTTTCTTAGTTTTTTGGCGATTGTGTGCCGCTTTTGTTTTTGCCTGGACTCGTGAGGCTCGTGAGGGTGTGAAAATTTTTATATTCATAACCTTAAAGTCTAAAATTTTAGTGAGTCTAAATAACATAGAAAGATAACGAATCTAGGGAATTAGCCGGGGATCGACCCCGGGGTCGCATGCATATTTTTGCATTACTCTTTCCTTGCTTTAGACCCTTCCCCGCCTGCGGGTAGAGTCCGGATAGTCTGACCTATGAGGACGAGGTGCCGGACCTGGGGAAGTCCAGTCTTCTAAAAAATTATTTTATAAGCCTGTTTTTAAAAAATTTCAAGCATATTTGATTTGAAGTTGTTAACTAGCATGCATTGCATTAGATACAAACTAAAAGAGTCAAAATTTTAATTGCATCAGTTTAGCATTTTTGTACCCAACATATGTCAAAGGGGCCAATTAGGAAAATCTCTAGATGTTGGCCCCAACTCTCTAAAACCTTAAATACAACGTCCCTACCACTCTTTCATAAAAGACCGGACTCATTTCTTTTAAACTGATTAGGTGGTTAGCTGGCTCCCCAATCCAGGCCGGGGTAAGTCCAGGTTTTGCACTGCATTAGTTAGGATTGGACGACTGTGTTCCAGTGTCCAAAATAGATTTAGGATCCGGGGCAGATCTTTGATTATAAGACCCCAAATTTCGGGAATATAGTCCCAAATTTCTAATAAAATACTCAACTCTAATTAAAGCTTAATTTCAATCCTAAAACATAAAGCCCAACATTTAGATTAAGTTGGGACACTTCCTGATGGTTCCAGAATCTCAAAGTGTCCCCTACTCTTCTCCATTTGATTATGTTAATAAGTGCTCAATTTTGATCCATTCTCTTTTGAGTTTCCAAAATTCACTTCTCTTTTTGATATCACTCCTAGAAATTCTAACAAAATTTTTATCGTTATTTTAATCGAGAGTTTTCGTAGGAGACCTTATTTTCTTACGATGTAATTAACTACGAGGGCTTGCGCTCGTAGGAGATTTAGAACCACACAAGCACCTGATTTTAAAAATTGATTTTTCAAAACTCAATTGGATTTCTTTGGGAAAACTTAAAATACTAGTGATCATTGTTATCATATTCAAAGAATTATCATCGAATGATATTTTCCACCTTCGGGGAGATACATCTTTCTTTGATAAGGCTTTGGATGTGAACCTAACGATCACACTTCTTGAATATTGTAGCTGGATATTCAGTTGAACCTCATTTTGACCCTTCGGGGCCATATGAAGTTCTCTTTAGCATCCGGTAGTAATATTCAAGATGAATTTCATAATTCTAAATCTGAATACCGTTATGAAATTTTATTTTCGCCTCTCGAGGTGATATACTTTTTCTAACGAGACAATTCGATTTTAGAATTCAATTTTTTAAGTCCCAAAGAAAACTAATATTTTTAAAATATGTTTTCAAAATTCCACCAATAAGAAGTATTTGAACTCATCAAAAGACTCACTCTTTTGTGACAAAAATTTAATCCAAGTAAATCTCGAGTAGTCATCAATAATCACAAATTCATAGACTTTTTCTTCTAAGCTGGTAGTGTTAATGGGTCCAAACAAATCCATGTGAAGGACTTATAAGGTCTAGAGGTGCTAATGTCCTTAATGGAATGAAAAGATGATTGGACTTGCTGTCCTAGTTGGCAGGCATCACACAGGTGATCTATGGTGAACTTAAGCTTGGGGACACCTCTAACTAGGTCTTTTTGGGTCACTCTTCTAAGGATTTTCATATTGGCATGACATGCCTCCTATGCCACAACCATAACTTATTAATGATAGTTTTAAGCAAAATGAAGTAGCACATTCAATGTTATTTAAATCAAACATGTAAACATTGTTGATATGCTTTTCCTATAAAATAGTATTGTTATTTAAGCTATTAATATAAGTATTTACCAAAAAATTTATGATTAAGCCCTTATCGCATAGTTGATTGATGCTTAGCAAGTTGTATTTCAGTCCATCTACAAAAAAAAATATTTTCAATCAAAAGGTTATTGGAGTTTCTGATTATACCTGTGCTCATCACTTTCTTGGTGGTGTTGTCCCCAAGAGTGACCTTGCCTCCAGCTCTGGCCTCCAGCAAAATGAATTAGTTAGCATCTCCAGTCATGTGTTGCAAGCATCCGCTATCCAGGTACCATATGCTCTCACTAGGCCTTTTGTGAAAGCAAGCCTACAAAATCATCAAATATCAGTTTTAGGAACCCAAATAGGTTTGGGTCCCTTCTTGTGGAAAAAAGAAAATGATTCATGTGTGTTATGATATTAATCATACAATTTGAGTCTCCACACCCAAGATGTACTACGATGAACAATACAAGTGTGTGAAATGTGCCCTAGCATGCCACATGAAAAATATCTAACTTTAGGAAAAGGATTTATGTATTTACTCGGGTGGTGATGCTTCTTCTTAAAATTATGTAATGCATATAAAGTTAGTTTATCATTTTCAAACCCTTTAAGTTTTTCTAACTTATTAAACCCCTTTTCTAACTCAACATGAGATGACTCCAAGGAATCATATACATTCGTTAATTCAATATGCTTTCTATTTAATGCATCAAATTCATTAAGTAAAGACATATGATACTATCAATTTGGGAGTGCTCTTTAAAGAAAACTTTATGCTCTTTTTACAAATTTAAAAACTCCAATTTCAAACTAGCATGTGATTTTTTAAGATTCCTATATAATGCATGATTTTTTTTAGAAACTTCTAGTAATTTATTATAGGTTAATTTGTATACCTCTACTTGTTTAGACTGACCAAGATGATCATCGACCATCAAGCACAAGTTTGTTGTCTCCTCCTCCGCTTCAATCTTAGAGGAGTCCGATGCTGAATGCCTTTTGAAACCGCTTCTTATCCTTCTTGAACTTGGGTTTCTCCTCACCCTTGTCCTTGCTTGGGTGAGTCTTAAGTGTAGGGAAATTAACTTTAACATGTCTTAGCTTCCTGCATTCAAAACAAATTATACAAAAAAACTTTTAAAATTTTTCTATCCTTGCCTTTTTTTCACTTCTGATGGTGCTTATGATTTTTCCTTAGAAAGATTTTGAATTTCCTAGTGATTAAGGCAACATCGTCGCTTTTAGACCCTGAAAAATTTATATCCATATTATTAGCTTTCAGCGCCACAGTTTTCTCCTTCTTCTTCTCACCTACATTAAGTTGTCTTTGGTTCACCCTTTGCTCATAAGCAATGAGTCACCCAAGTAAGTTATTAATAGAATAAGTATTCAAATCATTAGATTCAATTATTGTAGTAATCTTAACATCAAAAGAAGAAGGCAAGCATCTCAAAATCTTATTGACTCTTTCATAATTTGTGAGTTCTCTACCTAAGGCATGCAATGAGGTGATAATTCGATTGAACCTAGTATACATGTTAGAAATCGATTTAGTAGGTTTCATACGAAAAAGTTCATAGTCATGCAATAAAATATTCAACCTAGACTGCATAACTTCATTTATTCCTTCATATGATACACAATCCATCCCAAATTTCTTTACCAATAGCACAAGTTAAAACACGCATATAATCTTCTGATTTTAAAGCATAAAAAAATTATTTAAATATTTCGCAGTAAGTTGTGCTAAATCTCTATCATCAAAAGTTCATTCAGTAAAAGGAAGTTCAGTTTTAATGCCATTATTTTAACATGACAGAGGTGAATAACCCTCTTTAACAAGCATTCACATACGATAGTCAATTGATTGTAAAAATGTAGACATGAGAGTTTTCTAAATATTAAAAGGAATATTATCAAATAAAGGTGGTCAGGTAATAGAATACCCTTTCGCAATATTATGATTATCGAAGTTAGCCATGGATCAAAATTCAAAGTTTTCAAAATTTAGATTTTATGAATTTCACTCTAATACCACTTGAAAGTGCACTAATTCCACTTGAAACTTTATTAGGGATGTTAAGCCGTTGTAAACTAGCCCGAGGCTAACTAAGGGGGGGAGGGTAAATTGGTATTTTAAAAAATATTTAAACAAAATCACAAACACAATCAAATAATCACCATAGAAATTAAAGTGCAGAAATTACAATAAGAAAAAACACACCATATTTTATAGTGGTTTGGTCAACTTGACCTACGTCCACTCCTTGGAGCCTCTCCTCCGGGTATTGTACTAAATACAGTGTCACTCTTTTTGCCCCCACAATAAGGTGGAGAAGCTTGTACAAAAACTCCTTTCCACCGACCCTGATGAGGCAGAGAATCCAACTCCTTTTTCTTCATCCTAAAGTAGACAAAGAACCCAACTCCTTTTGCTTCCTACTGAAGAAGATAGAGAACCTCGAATAGTTGTTGAAGTAGACTTATATCAAACCTCCAAGGAACTAGGGACGATGATAAGGGAAGAAAAATCAGATCCTTACTTGGAGTAACCTTTATGAAAACCCTCATAAACTCTCTCTCTCCCTTGCTCTCCCTCTCTTCTTGGCTCTCTTAGGCCAGGACAATAACAAAAGATTTTCCCTTGAGAAAATAAGAGATAAATCAAAGGGCTTCAAATTTTCCCTAATTTGCAACTAATTATCAAAGATCGCCCAAGATGATCGACCGATCGTCCTGTACGAATAGTTTATATTTAGCTAAATTAGCCATGATAATTTGGGAGAGTCTAGATGATTAGAAGGTTCCTTTGTTATGATCATCCAGAATGATAGGATATCATTCTATACGATTAGTTTAAGTCATCGAATATCATTTAGACCATCATCCTGGATGATTATATGGACGATGGAAAAATAACGTGATCATCTCAAATGATCTCAAGATTGTCCAGGCTGATTAGTACAAAATGACAAATATCATCTAGAACATCGCCCTTAATTCATATCTGGATGATGAAAAAATACTTGATCGTCTAGGATGATTTTGAATTATCCTGGACAATTAGTTCAATTTAGTGCATATCGTCTATAGCATCATTCTAATCATGCAGTGGAACCTAAGGTTTGTTTAACTGATTGTCCCGGACGAGCCTGCGATTTTCTAGAATGATATGATCAAGCAATTAAACCTTAATTGATTTTCTTAATTACCAGATTAATTTAGGCATAATTGCACTGCATCATCCAGGATAATGTCCTGGATGATGTCCAAAAATAAAATAATCCTAAAGAGATCTAGCACCTAATTCTTTCTAATTTGAGCCTATCATCCTAGACGATGCTAATATCGTCTACGACGATTTGCTTAGTTATGGCTTCCTTAACCAAGATGCCCTAATTATGGTTTTTTTAACTGATCATCCAGGATGATTTGGGATCTCCCACATGATGTGATAAAAAACTAAAAACTCTAAAAATAGTCAGAATTTTTCTTCCAAGTGTATCTGTGCAAGGTTACTTAGCATCAGGATCCACATTATTTATAATTGACTCAAGAAAGGGTAAAAACAACTTAATGATCATTTATAAATAGATTCAGTCCTAGTCTATCTAATCTTGAGCTCGCTTAAGTTGCACTCAACCTTGTGGACCTAAAATGTTAGTAGGAAAGAAAGTCGTGGAGAAAATGAAGTAACAGAAATATTTGCTATCATCAAAATTATAATTCTTGAGTCCAAATTTACAACAATACACTAGGCTTATAATAGCCATAAATGATGCAAAAGCTACTTAAGCTTAGTAATAACCATGTAAACACTGAGAATAAACCGGGTAATTAAACCCCTTATAATTGCTCCACACCAAAATCTCATTGCAAGAAGGAACCTTCCTCCCGAAAGAATAAGAGAAAGAGTTTAACCTCAAGTCAAAAAGAACCAAGCGCCAAACCTCCAGTGTAATAAAAGATGTCCTAACCTCAGCGACATATATCCATGTTTGATGTCTTAAGGAAGTAAATCACCAGCCATGCCAAGAACTAAGGAGGTACATAGAAAGAATGTTCACCGAACTCGAGAGTATGTGACTTATACTCTCATAAGAGTATCCATGGTCGAGATTATCGAAGCAATTAATAAAAATGAATTCTTTAGGCTTCCTTCGCCTATGAACATTTGAAATACTTGTGACACGTCCCGATATTGCACATTTAAAGAAGATCACGAACATGGCATTAAAGTGGCGACATTTACAAAACCTAGTTCTATTACTCACTAAAAATAAAAAGCTTAAAGAATTAATGTTCACAAATTTGGAGCAATAACCCGGAAAGGATCCACTCAAAGAAGTAGCCAATGAGCCGAGGCTAGCTTAATTATTCATATCGTAGGGTAGTTCCCACAATTATAGGAGGTGATAGTTTAAATATTTCTACATCTTCCAAAAACATTGCTTTGCTGAATTTAACACTACCTCAAGTTCATAACCTATCAACGACATGTTGATTGCCTTTAGTAGTTGATATAAGCTATCCATGGGTAACCCCCTCAATGATGTTATCATCATCACTTCCCTAATCACAAACTATCAGATTGGAAAACTCTTGATAGATATAGAGAATTTAATGAATATTATCTTCAAAATTGCCTACAATGAGATGAGCATGGTCAACTGTTAACTTATCCCTATTATTGGAATCATGATCTAATACAACTAACCCAAAGCTAACCAAGAGGGGGGGTGAATTGGTTATTTACAAATCTTTTGGTAATTTAGAAATTTGATTTAGATATTTTTTAAAATAATTAAAATTTTCTTTAAAATATTTTCAAACCACTAAAATTAAACATGTAAAAAATTAAAAAAAAATGAAAACTAAAGACATATGAACACCAAATTTTATAGTGATTTGGTCCAACTAGATCTACATTCACTCCCTAAAGACTCCTTCTTTAAGTATTACACTATATCAAAGTGGCTCTCATTTTGCTCCTACAATAAAGCGGAGAAGCCCTTACAATAACTTCTCTTCCACCAACTCCGATGTGGCAGAGTACCATCATCCTTTCTCACCCTCTTGATGACGATAGAGTACCAACATACTTTCTCACCCTCCTAGTAACGGCAAAGTACCAACATCCTTTTTCACCCACCTAGCGACGGTAGAGTACCAACGTCCTTTCTCACCCTCTTGGTGATGACCGAGTATCAGATCTTCTCCATAGATCTTCTCTCAAAAGTCTTCTAAGAAGTAGGGTAGAGATTTGAAGAATATATAAAGAAATCCTCACCTTTGGGCAACCTTATGAACCCTTCACAATTTTTACTTGCAAGATTTCTCAATCCTTACTCCCAAACACTCTCCCAAAATACTCTCACTATCACTCCCAAGAGAAAATTTACAAAAAAGTATGATAGCCAATTTTTAGAAATCTTAAATATGAAGGATAAGAAAAATCATCTGGAAAAACAAAAAATTCAAGTTAAATGTACTTGGATCATGTAGTACGATCATACTTCATATGTAAAAATAGTTCAAAAAATTCATGTACAAACTAATTTTATACTCAGCCATATGTATGTATAAACACCATATTATACTAACTGTTCAAAATTGAACAGGTTCGTTTGGTTCAATTCTGTATGAATCCATTTCATGATCTGATTGACATTTATACAAAACCTACATCATACTATATGAACTTATTAATTCAGTCATGCTTCATATGGTACGAACATAGACGAACCCATTTCATTCTCTAGATGTCGTCTGTCAAAATTTATTTTGTACAGTATGAACAATTCAAAAAATTTACCTATTCGTATGAGATAAATTGGTATGCACCCACTTCGTACTCTATACGCTGTATGTATGAACTCCACTTTATACAATACGAATAGTTCAAAAAATGGTGATTTTGTTTGGGATGAACTGGTACGTATCTAATTCGTACTCTAGATGTTATCTGTATGAATCCAACTTTGTACAGTACGAACAATTTAAAAAAAAATCTAAGGTATGATTCAATTAACTTCATTATGGAGGAACTTTCATGTCAAATCATACAGTATGAATTAAGAATCGTATAATACAATCACACTCTCTCAGACTAAAAAATTATAGAAAAATCATAGGCTTAAATTACAAGAAACCATAATATAATTTGTCTTGAAGTCTTCAACAGTCTGGAGAATAATTTTTTTGAAATGTTAGTATGCACAAACAAGACAAATAAAATTTTTCTAATATATGTTAGGAGAAATAGTAATCAACACAATAATATTTTGGTATAAAAAAAAATTCACATGATATAAAATATAGTTTCAAAAACTAAGTTGCGACAATCTCTCCCTTTTTAATGATAGCAAAATAATTATTATTTGAGTTAACACTTAAGACAAATTTTCTCTTAAGCTCCCCTTAAATTAATGACCAATTTAAAATAAGGGATTCCTATGAAAATAAAAAAATACAATAATAAATGAAAAAGACCCAAAAACTTAAATAAAAGCAACACAACAAAATAAATAAAAACTTAAACAAAAATAACACAAAAAGACAAAAAAATCATACAACAAATAATCATAACAAACACAAAACAACAGTAAACAATTAATACATCAAATAATAACTAATGACTCCCCCTTTTGACAATAACAAAAAGGAAAGTACATCTTGAAAAGATAAGTTTTATGGATAAATCAAAATAGTTGTTGAAGAAGAGGATTTTAAATTAATTGCAAATAGAATATTAACTTCCTAATGCAAAAAAAAAAAAAAAAAAAAAAAACTCAAAATTTAAATCAAAGAACAAATAAGATAAGAAAAGTCAACCCGGCTCACTATTCATTCTAGACAAATTAAATAAAAATAATTATTACAAAAATTATGAAATAAAGATTAATTAGTTTCTAATTCAATAGTGAAAATTATTGCTGATTATATGGATTTGTATAAGATATAGAATGATAAAGGAAAAAATAGTATGAATTTTTCAATTGGCAATATTGCGCATCTTTTCAATTGGTTGTGACACACTTTATGCAACTTTTCAATTTGGGCTAATTTTATGCCTCTTTTGACTTTGTCAAATATTGTGCATCTTTTTAAACAAGTTTCACATTTTGTGCATCTTTCTAAGTTTATCACGCTTTGAACATCTTTTTTTATTTTCAGTATTTTTAATATCAATTAATCTTCAAAATCAAATTCTAATAATTAATAAAATTAAACATATTGAAAAAGAAATAAAATAAAATTAAGACATATATTTTACAATAATTATAGCTAAGTAATTTTTGTCTATAAGAACATAAAATTGATTTTGTAATCTACATCCAGTCATAATTTAATTTTAAAATTTTAAAAAATAAAATTTTGCAAGAAAACTAATTTATAGAGCAAAGTAATTCAAAATTCCATTCTAGATATCAACTATAAATGATTTATCTCCAAAAATATAAACATTTCAAGAAGAGTAATTTTAATGCACGTCAAAACATCGGTCCATCATTTCATTCATCATTTGAAACACATACAAATATTACATCATACTAGAAACTAAAAAATCACAACATGAACAATTGAAATCACAAAAAACATCTCAAGAATAAGTACAAAAAACTCAATAGCAAGTACAACATAGAAGTAACAATAAAAATCTAGAAGAGCCTTAGTCTAGAGGTGGTTGAGGGTTGAACATCGTAAAGTAGCTATTGATCGTAGCTACATTAGTGTTAACTAAGTCAAATTTCCCTCAAATCCACCCCATTTCTTTGTTATACGCATCCTGCTGGTTCAGGTGATTCTCAATTTGATCAAAATGTTGATCAAAATGAGATTCCAGTCTGTTAAAATGCTAGACCATTTCTTGATAGAAATGTTGATCGGGTCCAGGTATAGTTGTAGGTGCAGGTGCTGAGCTGGGGCTCCTTCTTGTCTCTCTGAATCTTCTCCCTTAGAACTTCGATCTGACCAAAAATTGCATTAAAAGAAGCATCAATAAAGTAAATGAGAAGTTGAGTGGGAGGATCTAGATGGATTAGGTTATACTACTCTCTAAAATGTAGGCAACTAAGTATCCTAAAGCCATATTTTTCTTCCTCCTATTATGAGGAAGTCCAATATTATAAAGTTTATAAATTTAGTCCATGATTAGTTGAGCTTCATCAATAGGGGTTTCGTTCATTATAAGGTATATGATAAAAGATAAAAGAGGAGTCAAATTGATACAATCACCAACTTTGGGAATAATCGAAGGTCTCAAGACATGTGGGATGATCCTAATATTCTAGTTAAGGGTATACAAATGAGAAAGATGGCTTACTTCTAGAACACCTCTAAGAGTCTAGTTAATTTTCGACCAATCAAAATTCGCTCTAAAGGTCATGGTGTGTGCTCTAACCCCTTGAGTCTTAAGGTGAAGGAAGTTGCTTAAATCTTCCTTAGTTATTTCAATGTGCTGCTTAAAGACATAAGAGATCATCCTAGCATGATTTTGGTTCACTTTCATGTTCGCAAGAAAAGTTTTGAAAGTTTCTTGATGTTAGGCATATATCAAGGAGAGGATAAAATAAAACTGGGTCTGGGTGAAAAGGGGCATAACTGAGATGTTTATGTCACTTTGATTAAGGAGTCGAGAGAGTGTAATCTTGGCTACAACAAAATGATCGAATGTTTCCTCATTTTCCTTAGAAAAGAAGTTCTCTTCTCTACTAGAGCGAGAAGATGAGCCTTTGGAAGTAGGAGGAGATTTTCTACTACTGGCCATTCCAAAAGCTTGAACTCGAGAAGGTTTGGGATCGAATGAGAATGTGAAGAAAAAAATCATCGACCACCTTTCAATTTAAAGAAAAATGACTTATCATACAGTATAAAATTTTGATCGTACATACGATTTCAAAATCATATGGGACGAAAAATATTGCATACATATAAATGAAAACGGTAAAAAATGTAATGACTTTTTATAGAACGCCATTCCTGATGCATCATTTTGTACATGCTTTTTGACTATACGATTGTACAGATGAACACCTATTCATCAGGGATGATTAGAATATTAAAGATCATTCCAGACCATTAGATCGTCCACATGAGAAATTAATAACAGGATCGTATAGACAAAAATGCAATTTTTTATGCACGATCTATGATCAATAATTGACTTTTGGAAAACCTTGCCCAATTGTATAGATAAAAAATAAAGATTATATAAATAATGACGCCATCAAACAGTACAATATGCATTAAAATTTTTAGTCTAGCATGCTCAACTCAGAAAATATCATGTACATGCTACAAAATTTGTACAATACAAAAAATTTTCATATAGTACAAAGAAAATAATTAAAACAAGACATGATAAATAAAAAACCTTTCAAAAATCAATCACTCAAGATTCGATGACATACTACCAGGAAAAACAAAGCTAAAAACTCAAAACTAATGAAAGAAAAAGAAATAAAAAACTAAAGAAACAAAATTATACAAAAAAATCCTAACAAATAACTTAAGGAAAACAAACAAACACATCAATACATTACAAATCTAATTTGCAGAATTTCAATTTTAAGCATTAAGATCAATCACATATAATCTAGTTCTTAAAGTGCTAAATGTTTTAAAAGCCAATGATTTTGTGAAAATGTCTGCAAGTTAATTCTCAATAGCAACATGGTGTAATTTAGTTTCTCCTTTAGTCTCATAATCTCTAATGAAGTGATTGTTGCGAATATGAGATTATGGATTAGACTTTTGATGATAGTAAACATTTATGTTTTTCTACAACTTCTTTGCATACTAATTTTTCAGGATCACACGATCGAATGTAACTCAAGCTAGCTCAAGATCAGGTAGATTTAGGTTGAGTCAAGTCTGTATTTTTTCCCTTCTTGAGTCAATTGTAAAAGTGGTTACTGATGCTAAGTAACCTTACACACACACACACACACACACACTTGAGATGTTTTCTGAGTTTTTCTATTTTAAGTATATCATCCTAGATGATGTTCCTATCGGCCAGGATGATTCAACTAAAAATAGAAACCCTAATTAGGGCATCCTAGTTAAGCAGCCGTCATTAAGCTAATCATCCTGGATGATACTTGTATCAGTCAGGACGATAGGCTTAAATTAGAAAGAAACAGCTGTCATGATCAATTTAGGTATTCTTTATTTTAAATTATCAGCCCAGATGATCTCCATATCATCCTGGAGGATTTAGCACAATTATGTCTAAATTAATCTGGCAATTATGGAAAGCAATTAAGGCTGATTGATACGATCACATTGGCCGAGCCGATCGCAGAATTAGCCAGGATTACGATCGGCCCAGCCAGGATTGCGATCGGCCCGGTCGATGGACTGGATGATTGACATCGGCCAGAATCTATTCAGAATGATTGTACTCGAACTTGAATTAATTGTCCAGGATAATATTGTATCGGCCTTGACGATGTAACCAATTTTCTTCTAATCATCTTGATTTTTCCCAGCTGATTGAGCTTATTTTGTACTGATCGGCCAGGACAATATTCCTATCATCCTGGATGATAATTTTGGTTCTTGAAATTCTATTTAAAGGACCCAAATTTTCTCATGCAATAACACCTTGAGTGCTGCTGTCTTGACCTGAGAGAGCCTTGGGAGAGGGAGAGAGAGAGAGGAACTTGTGAGGGGGAGTTTATGAGAGGGTTCACAAAGGTTGCTCCAAGCAAGGTTCCAATTCGTCATCTCTATTATTCATCCTTCATCCTTGGCAGGTTCTTGGGAGGTCTACTTCAGCAAAAGGTCTGGGTTCTCTGCCCACTTCAGGAGGAAGCAAAAGGAGTCGGTTCTCTACCACACTGGGGTTTGTGAAAAGGAGTCTGTTGTAAAGGCTTTTTTGCCTAATTGTGGAAGCTAAAGGAGAGACACTTAGTTAGTGAAATACTCGGAGGGTGCCTCCGATGAGTGGTTGTAGGTCAAGGATTGACCGAACCACTATAAATCCGGTGTGATCTTTCTTTGTTTTGCTTCTGCGTTTATTTATTTTTGCACTTTGATTTGTGTGGTGATTTGGTTTTAAGTTTTGTAATTCTTTACATAAAGAAAAAAATTTTAAAAAATACCAATTCACCCCACCCTCTTGGTTAGCGTTGGGCTAGTTCTTAAGGGCTTAACATCACTAACAAACTTTCAAGTCGTATCAGAGTGGGATTCATAAAAATTAAATTTAAAAACCTTTTGAATTTTTGATCCATGGCTAACAATAAAAATCGTAATACTATGGAAAGGTATTCTATTACCCAACCACCTTTATTTGATAATATCCCTTTTTATTTTTGGAAAACTCACATGTCTACATTTTTACAATCAATTGATTATCGCATGTGGATGCTTGTTAAGGATGGTTATACACCTCCAACTGGAAAATTGAATGGCGTTACTATTCCACTTCCTTTTACTGAATAGACTCTAGATGATAGGGATTTAACACAATTAAATGCAAAATGTTTGAACTATTTTTTTTATGCTTATAAATCGGAAGATTACATGCGTGTTTCCACTTTTACTACTAATAAAGAAATTTGGGATAAATTGTATGTCACCTATGAAGGTACTAATGAAAAAGAGCAATCTCATTTGAACATTCTTTTATATGATTATGAACTTTTTTGTATGAAATCTCATGAATCAATTTCTGATATGTATATGAGATTTACTCAGATTGTTACTTCTTTGCATGCCTTAGGAAATGAACTTTCTAACTATGAAAAAGTGAACAAAATTTTAAGATGTTTGCCTTCCTCTTTCGATGCTAAAATCACTATAATTTTTGAATCTAAAGATTTGAATACTTATTCGATTGATAGCTTACTTGGCTCACTCATTGCTTACGAGCAAGGAGTGAATCAAAGAAATTTGGATGCAGGTGAGAAAAAGAAGGAGAAAACCATAGCACTGAAGGAAAATGAAACAAATTCAAATTCTTCTAGGTCTGAAAGCAATGAAGTTGCCTTCATCACTAGGAAATTCAAAAACTTTCTAAGGAAGAGTCATAAGTATCATCATAATTGGAGAAAAGGTAAGGATAACAAAAATTTTAAAGGTTCTTCTAATATTGTTTATTTTGAATGCAGGAAGCCTGGACATATTAGAGTTGATTGTCCTACACTTCAGGATCACTCAAGCAAAGAAAAGAATGAGTAGAAACCTAAGTTCAGAAAGGATAAGAAGTGAGTCCAAAAAGCTTTTTTGGTGGAGTCTGCATCTGACTCATTTGAGACTGAACCTGAAGAGTAGACAACAAACTTGTGCTTAATGGCTGATGATTTTGAACAATCTGACCAAGAAGAGGTATGCCAACTAACCTATGACCAATTGCTTGAAATATGTGAGAAAATCCATGCATCATATAGAAAACTTAAGAAAACTCACGCTAGCTTGAAATTGGAGTTTTTGATTTTACAAAAAGAACATGAAATTTTGAGAAAAGATCACTTTCAAAATGATAGCAATCACATGTCTCTACTTGATAAAATTGATGATTTAAATAAAAAGCATTATGAATTAATAATTGAGCATGATTCTTTGAAAACTTTCTACACCTCGCTTGAATCTGATTTTGAAGCTTCTACTAAATAATATGAGCATAAAAAGCACTATTTGGAAATTGATTTAGAAAATGCTCACTTGAAATTTAAAATTGAATTGGATGCATGTAAGTGAAAGTTCGTTAGGGATGTTAAGCCCTATATGAACTGGCCCAAGGCTAAGTAAGAGAAGGGTGAGTTGGTTAACTTTAAAACAAAAACCACAAACCAAATTTACCACAATCAAAGTGCGGAAATTAAATAATGCGAAAGCAATAATAAGAAAAGAACACACCGAATTTATAGTGGTTCGGTCAAACCTTGACCTACGTCCACTCTTTGGTGGCACCCTCCAAGTATTGCACTACAAAAGTGTCTCTCCTTTAGCCCCCACAGCTAGGCGGAGAAGCCCTTACAAAATCACTTCCACCTTCCCCGGTGCGGCGGAGTCGCCGGGTCCTTTGACACCAAAGAGATCTTCTTCTTTGGTGAACTTCCCTCAAGACAAGCCTTGAATTCGATGGTACTAAAGTGCGAGTTTGCCAGATCAACCGTGTGGATCCCCCACCACACTCCCTTGAGTTCCTCCCCCTCACAGGATCTTCTTCCTCTCAAACTCCACCCTTTCATCTCTCCCTTTCAAGCTCTCTCTTCAAGTTTCCCCCACAAGAATGAAGCTACAATGGCTGCCAAAGACACTTACAAAGTGCCTTGCCATATCTTAAATAGAAAAGCTCAAAACGAGCTCATTAATGCAAGTTGCCGTCATTATCGTCCAGGACGATAGGAATATCGTCCTGGCCGATTAGTTCAAATGCAGCTCATCACCCTAGGATGATTTAGGACGATCAGAAGAAAATTGGTTACATCGTCCTGGCCGATAACACTATCGTCCAGGCTGACTAGTTAAAAACCAATTTTAATCGTCCTGATCATCACCCTGAATTCGAGCTGTCCGATATAGATCGTCCAGGACATCGTCCTGACCGATCATACGATTGTCCCGGACAATGTGATCGTATCAAGCAACCATTAATGCTTTCTAAAGATACCAGATCAATTTAGGCATAATTGAGTTAGATCGTCCTGGACGATAATAATATCGTCATGGCTGATTTCCTAAAACAAAGAATTCCAAAACTGATTATGGAGGTTGATTCTTTTACGAATTGAGATTATCGTCCTGCCCGATACAGGTATCGTCCAGGACGATCCATTAATGATAGCTGCCTTAATGAGGATGCCCTAATTAGGGTTTCTGATTTTAAACATATCGTCCAGGATGATATAAATATCGTCCCGGCCGATATTACCAAAAATAGAAATCTTATAGGGAATAACAGGGAATCTTCCAAGTTACAAATCAACAGATCCCACACCAAATACAACAGACTCAAGAAAGGAAAAAGATTACAAACAGACTCAGACCTAGTCTACCCAAACTTGAGCTGATTCCAAATTGCATTCCGATCATGTGAACCTGAAATGTCAGTACATAAGGCAGTTGTAGAGAACAAAGATTATTTGCTATCATCAAAATCATAAGCCAGAGATCCGCAACAGTAAGAAAAATTGAATGACACCAACATTTGATCCAAAGCCAATAATTAGGAAGAGGCATTATAACCCAAACCGATTAAGAAATTCTTTTCCTGGATTGAGATGTTTTTCAAGTGGCATGATAGGACACATAGCACATACTTGCACCATCACCGTAGTACACATTGGGTATGGAGACCCAAATTGCATAATTCACTATATAACACTCATGAATCACATTCTTCTTTTCATAAGAAGGAACCCAAACCTGTTTGGGTTCCTAAATCTGACATTTGATGATTTTGCATGTGTGCTCTCACCAAAGACCTCGTGAAAGCATATGGTACTTAGGACTGTGGAAGCTCATGACTCTCAATTGCTTATTTCTATTGCTTAATTAAATCTGAGTTACATGATTTTTTGATCAATTCTTTACTTGTTATTTAGTTTGTTTCTTTCTCTACTTTTTATCATTTTTACTCTTATTTTTTTTAGCACGTTTCCTTTTGGATCATCGCTGAATTAATATTTTCTCTTTATTTTTATTTTTTGGAGATTTATAGTTAATGTTTTATCATCTCTAAATCTTTTAAAGAGAGAAACACCGTTGATGGTTTCCCTCCCTCTAACCTCTTTTAGTGGTATAATTTTCTTTTTTAAACAAAATTCTATCTCAAATTAAGAACTAGTTTTTAAAATTAAGATCTTTTCTACCTTGCTACTATAATCTACCTTATATTTATAATATTCAAAGCTTTTATATACCTTTCAAGTTAATTGAAATCTTGTCATTGCATTTATCATATAATTGCTAAAGTCTGCTTTATGGTCTATTCTTTCTTATATTAGAGAGTGAGATTCTCTTCTCTAATATCTGGAAGATCTACTCACAACTAAATATGTTTTAAGAGTTGTTAAAAAAGGGATCTACCTTGCAAGAATTAAAAATAAAAGGGCCAATGATGCAAAAAACAAAAAGATGCGCAATGACGCCAAATTGAAAAAAAAAACATATACACAAAAGTGTATCAAAAATCAAAAGATGCGCAAAGCGTGCCATTCAAATTTACAAGAGGCATAAAATGAGCCCACAAAAAACAAGCTTACCCCTCTTTCAAGCTTTTAAAATTTTAGAAGAATTCATGGGTTACTTGATATTTTCAAAGGCTTGATTTCAAATTCCATGATTAAGACAAACTGCTTTGGTATATTATTCTATAAGATATTTTCTTTGGAAAAAGTTTTGAACGGATATTTTTTTCTTTCCAATTAGTTTTTCCTGAGTTAGGGCTTCTGTTTTCAAAAGATGATTTTGCCATAAAAGAAGTCTGAGCTAGGGTTAACAGGATCAGATATTCCACCATTTTTAGATTTCGACATTGTTAACTCGTTGAACTTATAAATCTTTAAAATTTAATTATTTGAAGCATTTATCATATGCATGTCTTGCTAAAAAAAATAAAAATAAAATAAAAAAAAACTTGTTTATTTGATAGTTTTTATGCCTTTTTCATGTTTTAGCATTATTGCTCTTAGTTGATTTTATTATTTTTGGGACTTCTCTGATCATCTCCATCCCTCCTGTGAGTTGAAATTTTTTGTCACATCGTCCTGGCCGATGTTTATATCATCCTGGACGATCGACTTTTCATGCTTCAAAAACTCCATCTGCTGAATATTTTGACTTTTTTGCTCTAATCGTCCTGGACGATCCTTTATCATCCTGGACGATATGATCGACCTTTGCTACAATCATCTTGATCGTCTTGGCTGATATCTTTTTTTTTTCTTGGAAGATGCATTTTTTGGTTATCATTCTGACCGATACACCTGTTCATCTTGGACGATACACGTGTCGCACGTTTAAAATCTATAATTTTGCCCAGGATAATGTATTTTTGGACAATCGTCCTGGCTGATCCACTGTTTGTCCTGGACGATACACGTGGAGCATGATTTAAAATATTTTAAATTCAGCCAGTACGATCCATTATTGAGCTTTGTATTGGACGATCCACCTAATCGGCCTGGACGATCTTCTTTTTCAATGGTCATCCTGTGAGACCTCGTTCCCTTACTGTTCCTCTCTAACTTGGATTTTCCTCCTAGGATCGTCTGGGACGATATTGA
This sequence comes from Dendrobium officinale, assembly GCA_019514585.1. Classification (NCBI taxonomy): domain Eukaryota; kingdom Viridiplantae; phylum Streptophyta; class Magnoliopsida; order Asparagales; family Orchidaceae; genus Dendrobium; species Dendrobium officinale. Next base: position 36,429,516 of record CM033691.1, on the reverse strand, counting down.
GATCGTCCAGGATGATTTGTACTATTCAAAATACCGTCCTGAAAATAGTTCTGGGAACCGTCCAGGACGATCGATTTTGGTCTGATCGTCCCGGGACGATTTTGCGATCGGCCGGGCCGATCAGCCTAATGATATAAGAAAATCAGCTAGTTTTGAGGAGAGAGAAAATCATTTTTTTTAAAAATTAGATATTTTGAAGAGAGAGAAAGAGAGGAAAAGTAAAGGAAATCTTGGGCTTCGGAGGTCGCTGAGCACTTTTCGTCCGACGCCGCTGTTGGAGAAAGTGAAGATCTCGTGGTAAGGACTCCGAATCCTATTTCTGTTTTCAGAGATATTGAGTTTTGATCGAGTTGTGCACTGTTTTGTGTTTTCATAGTCGAATTTTGGACATGATTTTGATTTGACACAACTTTCACCGCACAACTTTTGGTATGCTATAGATATGACTATTGTACACGATTTGAGTATTTCCTACGACGATTTTACCGGTCGGAATTGATCCTACGCGATTTTAATTGAATAGAAAAATATCAGAACTTGATTTGATTTGGATTCTATAGAATAATAGTCTTGTATTGATGTCGTGGATATTCTATTGTAATTTGGAGAAATTTGGAATTTGTGCTTTTTGCAGGATTTTTGTGTAAATTTGACAGACTGTCGTTACTCTGCCCGATTTTCGTATGATTTCTGATTTTCCCGAAATTGATAGATTGAATTGATATGCGTATGACTATTGATATGATTGTTCTAGATTTCTTTAATATTGCTTATTGCATCGTTTATTGCATTGACTATTGATTGAATTGATTGATACTGAAAGACAAGTGGGAACCTGGTTGAACGTTGGTTGGAGATTGATATTGACCTGTACAGGATGGTGGGCCGAAGGGCTCTCCTTTAAACCATAGATCATCGATATAATGATTGGGAGTCATAAGGAGTTTTATATGCCGACGGGCGGCCGACGGGCAAAAGAGTAACGACTCTTATTGATTGAAACCAATGTATGGATATCTACAACAGCAATATGGATTCTACAACAGCACTATGGATTTCTACAACAGCACTATTGATCATAGCTAGTGTTTGTGCTTGTCGAGTAAGACCATTGTATGGAATTGTATGTATACAATATTGCATCGTATGGATTTCCTGATATGCATTGATTTATTGATTTCCGATTGATTTATTGATATTGATGGATTTAATGAATTGATTTATTATTGAACGGATTTATTGAGTTTATTGATTGATCATTGATCATTGATACTATTGATTTTGCATAGTATTGACTTGCTACGATTGATTTATCGTATTGCGTTTCCGATTGATATTATCGACTTGATTGATTCATAGATACCGGCACCGATATTGATATGGATTCTGCGTATTGATTCATAGATATTGACACTGATATTGATATAGATTGTACCGATTGGTAGATACCAATATCGACATTGATATGGATATGATATTGACATATGGATATTATTGATACGACAGATCCTGACATGCTATTGATACATTGATACATTGATACATTGATTTGTCGTACCGATTATCGATTGATTGATTGAATGGATTGTTGCCGTATGGATTTAATTTATCGTAGAATAGATTTCTTTATGGAGCTGATTGTATTGATTTCTATTGACCTGATGATTTCATTGTATGGATTTGTTTTAATTGCTTATTGAGTTGATTCGATTGTTCTATGGATTTTCCTGCTGATAGATATAATTGACTGAAAAGTGCTCTATTAATTGAGATGATTTCCCTATTGTAGCATTGTATGTCGTCACTATTAAACCGTTCTCGCTGCCGTAGTGTCATTGAATATTGTATATTGATTTCGAGTAAATCGTATTGACTGCTTTGCAAGAATGATATAGATAAACCGAATTGACTAGACGACACGATTGATTAAACTGATAGTATTGATTGATAGACACTGCTACGATGGATAGATATTGACTGGAAACACTTACTGATTTGATTGCTGGGGAGTATTGATTTATCGATGTTTTTACTGCTGTATTGAGTATTGACTATTGATGGATTTGATTTGATTTGATTTCTGTATCTGCATTGATTCATTGATCATAGCTTATCGATTGATTTGATTTGATTTGATTGACCTGCATATTGTTTTTAGTGTCGTGCTTTGATTTCAGTTGTAGGCTTTGGTGACCTGCTGGGCTAGTTAAGCTCATTATATGTGGTTAATATTTCAGGTGTAGAGCCTCCTACGTGATGCTTCTTCGGTTACTGTAGCTTTGTTTTGTAGCCTTGGTAGACTTCTGTTTTGTAGCCGTATGGCTATTGTATATGACCTTTTGGATGCTTCTGTTGATTGTATATATGTTGATATGTGAATTATAGTAGTTGCTGTACTTCTTTCCTGTAATGCAATTGTCTCTGGATGACTGTATTGAACTGAACGAGAAACAAGATGAAAAGACTGATAGAAAAAAAAAAAGAAATAGATTGACATTCTTTCCAAGTTAGATCTTGGGGCGTGACACATCCGGCCTGATTCCTCAGGACGATCGTCTATGTCTAATCATCCCGACCGATATCTGATCAGCTCGGACAATCAGACCGCCTTTTTGACCAATCAGCCTATTCACAATAATTGCATCAGATCATCATGGATGATCCTGTGATCGGCCTAGACGATCCGGCCGATCCTTTAAATTCAGATCCTTCCAGCCATTGTTTCTCACTTCAAAACTCTTCTCCTATCTTGTTTACTTCCTGTTTGCTTATGGCTAATAGAAAGTGTGCTCGTTAGATGTCTGGCAGCTCCTTGAGGGGCACGCTGGACACTCATTTTTGGGAGGCAGATGATCAGGCTGCCTACCATCATTACAAAGAGTGCGGCATTACTCTCTCCCGCAGAATCAATCCAGCCTATCTCTCCTATCCGGTACTGGAACTTTTTGCTCATACTTCTCTTTGCTTTATTCTCACCCTTGCAGTCCCCTTTAGTTTTAAACTACTTTTTGAATTTTATGCAAACCTCTACATTAATTCCTCCTACACTGCGCTCACCTCTTATGTGAATCGACGTCATGCTGAAATCACATATCAGGATTGTGCTGAACTATTACAGCTGTCCACTACTGGGGATAAGATGCATACCCTTATCTCTAATCCTGACTTTGACTAGTCCACTGTAAATATCTTTCTTTGCCACACCAACGCACACTTTCATGTTGGAGAGACTAGCTCTTTACTAAAAGATGCTAGGACAATCCAACATGTCCTTCGCACTTTTGTTATTCCAAAAGCCGGGGCCTGAGTCCACATCACTCCACTTCTTTTCAATTACTACCTTTTACATTTTGGCCCATAGAGAATTCAATTCCATAGACCTGATCTTTCGCTACATCGAGCATTTGACTACCATTCGAGATCCAGGTCATAGAAGAAAGCCCAATCTTTCTCAAGGACACATCATTGCATATGTTTTAGAATCCAAATATAACATTCAATATCCTGCTTCTCCCAACCATCCTCCACCTTTCTACTCAACAATTCCTTCAGTGCCCTTCAAAATACTCATCTCCACCCAGGGGATGGGGAAGCTCTGGTGGCAGAGGAGAAGGAGGCTCCCGCTCCTGTTCTTGAACCTGTTCCTCTTCGCCAGCAGTCTCAGCTGTATCATTTGGTAGAGATATTTGATCAATTGGAGACCCGCTTCGACACGTTCGTAGCACACCAGTAGCAACAACACGCTGAGGATGTGGCCCAGTTCGCTGCCTGTGTTGCACACAAACAGTAGCAGCACGACCAGGACATGACCTAGTTTGGGGCACAATTTGCCATGTTTTCCACCTTCCAACAGCCACCACCACAACCACGTCCACCTCCGTCTAATGATCAGGGGCCCTCATTTCTTTGATTTTCTTTGTGTTTTTCTAGTTTGTTTCTCTTCAAGTTTTAATTTTAGTTTTCTGTAGTTTATTTTTTTTATATTTTATTTTAGTTTTTGTTATATTTTTATTTGTGTTTCCCTCCTTTTTGTGATGTCAAAAGGGAGAGTAGTATGATATATTGTACTTTGAATTTTGAAACTTAATGGACTATTTTTTTACTAAACTACCATAACTGTTTGGAATTCTCTATTTATGTTTGCCATCATAAAAAAGGAGGAGATTGTTGCGAATCTGAGATTATGGATTAGAATTTTGATGATAGCAAAAATTCATGTTTTTCTATGACTGCTTTGCCTACTAGTTTTTCAGGATCACACGATCGAATGCAACTCAAGCCAGCTCAAGATCGGGTAGATTTAGGTTGAGTCAAGTCTGTATTTTTTTCCTTCTTGAGTCAATTGTAAAAGTGGTTCATGATGCTAAGTAACCTTGCACACACACACTTGAGGGATTTTCTGAGTTTTTCTGTTTTGAGTACATCATCCCCGATGATGTTCCTGTCAACTAGGACGATTCAACTAAAAATAGAAATTCTAATTAGGGCATCCTAGTTAAGCAGTCATCATTAAGCAAATCGTACTGGATGATACTTGTATCGGCCAGGACGATAGGCTCAAATTAGAAAGAATCAGCCACCATGATCAATTTAGGTATTCTTTATTTTAAATTATTGGCCCGGACGATCTCCATATCGTCCTGGATGATATAGCACAATTATGCCTAAATTAATCTGGCAATTATGGAAAGTAATTAAGGCTGATTAATACGATCACATCGGCTGGGCCGATCGCATAATCGGTCAGGATGGTGTACTGGATTATTGACATCAGCCAGAATCTGTTCAGGATGATTGAACTCGAATTTGAACTAATCATCTAGGATTATATTATATCAGCCTGGATGATGTAACCAATTTTCTTTTGATCATCCTGATTCGTCCTGGCTGATTGAGCTTATTTTGTACTGATCAGCTAGGATGATATTCCTATCATCCTAGACGATAATGTCGGTTCTTGAAATTCTATTTAAAGGACCCAAATTTTCTCATGCAATAACACTTTGAGTGCTACTGTCTTGACCTGAAAGAGCCTTGGGAGAGGGGGAGAGAGAGGGAGAGAGAGAGAGGAACTTGTGAGGGAGCGTTTGTGAGAGGGTTCACAAACGTTGCTCCAAGATAGGTTCCATGTCGTCATCTCTATTCTTCGTCCTTCATACTTGGGACGTTCTTGGGAGGTCTACTTCAATAAAAGGTCTGGGTTCTCTACCCGCTTCAGAAGGAAGCAAAAGGAGTCAGTTCTCTGCCACACCGGGGTTGGTGAAAAGGAGTATGTTGTAAAGGCTTCTCTGCCTAGCTGTGGGAGCTAAAGGAGAGACACTTAGTTAGTGCAATACTCGGAGGGTGTCTCCGAGGATTGATGTAGGTCAAGGATTGACCGAACCACTATAAATTCGGTGTGGTCTTTCTTTGTTTTGCTTCCGCATTTATTTATTTTTGCACTTTAATTTCTGTGGTGATTTAGTTTTAAGTATTGTAGTTCTTTACATAAAGAATTTTTTTTTTAAAATACCAATTCACCCCCCCTCTTAGTTAGCCTTGGGTTAGTTCTTAAGGGCTTAACATCGCTAACAAACTTTCAGAGATGTCTTATATTTATATGCTTGGTTCTAGAATATTGAATAAGATTCTTTGAAATGCATATGATGCTTGTATTATCATAGAAATTAGAATAGTGCCAATTGAAAATCCTAAGTCAATCAATTATTATTTTAACTAAAGAACCTATGCCACCCAATTACCTAAGGCAATATATTCTACTTCAGCATTAAAAAGGCCTACTGAATTCTATTTTTTTTTTCTAGACCAAGAAACTAAAGAGTTTCTTAGAAATTGACAAGTTCCATATGTACTTTTCTGATTAACCCTACATCATACAAAATTTGAATCAGAATATCCAATGATTTCAAAAGAAGAGCTGTTCTTATGATATCATATCCCTAAGTTTTGAGTTCCCAAAAGATATCTAAAAATTCTCTTAATAGCAGTAAGATGTGATTCATCTATATTAACTTAAAATCTAGCACAAAAATTAATATTAAATATGATATCTAGTCTACTAGCAGTCAAGTAAAGCAATGATCTAATTATTCCTCTAAATTTATTTTGATCAACAGATTTTCCCTTAGGGTCCTTATCTAACTACACTGAGGAACTCATTGGTGTACTCACTACTTTTGCATTATCCATTTCATATTTCTTGAGAATATCCTTAACATACTTTAGCTGGCTAAGAAATATTCCATCCTTATTCTGCCTTATGCTAAAACTAAGAAAGTAACTCAAATCTCCCATCAAACTCATTTCAAATTTTTTACTCATTATTTTTAAAAATTATCATAAAGATTTTTATTGGTGGATCCAAACAAGATATTATTAACATATATTTAAACAATGAGTGTGTCAACTCTTACTCCTTTTAAGAAGAGAGTAGTGTCTACACTTCCTTTAACAAATGATCTTTTTGATAGAAAAGTGTTTTTAAACCTCTCATACCAAGCCCTATATGCTTGTTTTAATCCATACAATACCTTTTTTAATTTAAACACATGATTTGAGAATTTTGAATTTTCAAAACTTGAAGGTTACTCAACATAAACATCCTCTTATATCACCCTATTAAGAAACACACTCTTAACATCCATTTGATGCAACTTAAAAACTTTAAAACAGGCAAAGGCTTGTTAAACCTTATCGCTTCAAGTTTGGCTATAGTAGAAAAAGTTTCTTCAAAATTAATTATTTCTATTTGATTATACTTCTTAGCCACCAATCTTGCCTTGTTTCTAATCAAAACACATAAATTATTCATTTTATTTTTGAGCACCCACTTAGTTCTAATAACACTTTGATCCTTAGGCCTTTCAATCAATTCCCAAATATCATTTCTAGCAAATTGATTCAACTTTTATTGCATGGACAAAATCCAAAATTTGTCTAAAAGTGCTTGATTTATATTATTTGGTTCAATCATTTTTATAAATGTAGAATGATTCACTTCTTTACTAAATACATGCTTAGTTTTAACACCCTCACTAAGTTCACCTAAAATCAATTCTTTAGGGTGATGCTTAGAAAATTTTCATTCTCTAAGTAAAGTATTTTTTGTTCCAACATTTTCTTCCAAATTTTTCTTTTTAATTCCTTGGGAGATATCTTCAATATGATCTTCTTCTAACCTTGGCTCTTCCAAAATGTCAGATTCATAAAAAACTACATATGTGGTCTCCTCAACACTGGAATATTTCTTCAGGTATTACACTATTACTAAAGTGACTCTCCTTTTACTCCCACAGTAAGGCAGAGAAGCCTTTACAATTACCCTCTCTTATGTCAATCCTAAGTGCGGCAGAGTACCGTCATCTTTTCATAACCTCAAGTGTCGGCAGAGTAATGTTGTCCTTTCACACCCTCTAAGTCTCGGCAGAGTACCGTTGTCCTTTTACACCCTCCAAGTGTTGGTAGAGTACCAAATCTTCTTCAAAGATCATCTCTTGAGCATCTTCAAAGAAATAAGGAAAAGATTTATCACACAAATAAAGAGATTCTCACCTATAAGTTTACACTCTTCTCTAGCAAGAACTCTCTCTCAAACACTCTCTCAAGTCTCTCTGTCACTTAATCTCAAAGATAAATAGAAAGAAAACACTAAGATTTATAGTGGTTTGATCAAGTTGACCTATTTCCACTCCTTGGTGACTCCTTCTCCAAGTATTACACTAAATAGAAGTTATTGCGGATCTAGATTCATGGATTATGATTTTGATGATAGCAAATACTCTTATTTCTGTACGACTGCATGGCTTACTAACATTTCAGGTCTACAAGATCAGACTGCAACTGGAACCAGCTCAAGATAGGGTAGACTAGGTCTAAGTCACTTTGTACACCTTTTTTCCTTTCTTGAGTCTTTGTAATTGGTGTGGCTCCTGATGCTTTGTAACTTTGCTCATACACACCTTGGAAGATTTTCTATCTATTCCCTATAGTTTACTATTTTTGATAACATCGTCCGGGATGATATTTATATCAGCCTGGATGATCAATTCAAAAACAAAAACTAAAATTAGGGCATCCTGATTAAGGCAGCCATCACTAAGCTATTGATCTAAACGATCCTTGTATCGGCCAAAACGATAGGCTCAAATTAGAAAGAATCTGTTGCCAGATCTATTTAGGAATTATTTATTTTTAGAGATCGGACAGGACAATCCATATTATCGGTCTGGAAAATGTTGACAATTATGCCTAAATAAATATGGTAATTAATGAAAGCTATTAATGGTGATTTGCACGATCACATTGGCCAGGCCGATGGCAGGATCAGCTAGGACGATTTGATATCAACTAGCTTCTATTCAGGGATATGTTTAGGATGATTTTCCTCTAATTTGAATTAATCGTCCAGGACGATATCCTATCAGCCTGGATGATATAACCAAAAATCTTATGATCATCCCTAACTGAACGGGCTAATTGAGCGTAATTTACGCTGATCGACCAGGCCGATATTTATATCAGCCTAGATGAAAATGTCGACAAGTTGCATTAATAAGCTCGTTTTGAGCTCTTCTATTTAAGCTTTAATGTAAATGCCTTTAGCAACCATTATAGCTTTGTTCTTTTGGAGGGAACTTGAAGAGAGAGCTTGAAAGGGAGAGAGGAAAGGGTGGAGTTTGAGTGAGGGAGAAGATCCTTAGAGGTGGGACTCAAGGGAGTGTGGAGGGGGATTCCACATGTTTGCTCCTATGAGCTTGCACCTTAGTACCGTTAGATTCAAGGCTTGTATTGAGGGAAGTGCACAGAAGAAAAATATCTCTTTGGTGTCAAAGGACCCGACTACTCCGCCACACCGGGGAAGGTGGAAGTGATTTTATAAGGGCTTCTCCGCATAGCTGTGGGGGCTAAAGGAGAGACACTTAGTTAAATGCAATAGTCAGAGGGTGCCTCCGAGGAGTGGACATAGGTTAAGGTTTGAGCGAACCACTATAAATCTGGTGTGTTCTTTCTTTTATTATTTTTACATTTAATTTCCACACTTTGATTTCTTTATGGTGATTGTGCTTTGGTTTGAGAAATTTTTTAAAATACTAATTCACATCTCTCTTAATTAGCCTTGGGCCAATTCATAAGGGGCCTAATATCTCTAACGAACTTTCAAGTGGTATCAAAGTGAGATTCATAAAATTAAGTTTTTGAAAACTTTTGAATTTTGATCCATGGATAATTTTTCTAATCGTAATATTGCGAAAGGTTATTCAATCAACAGACCACCTTTGTTTAAAAATATTACATTTGATTTTTGAAAAATTTGTATGTTTACATTTTTTGCAATCAATTGATTTTCTTATGTGGCATATGATTTTAACTGGTTATTCTTTACTATCACGTGTTATAGATGGAATTAAAACTGATATTCTTTTTAATCAATAGAATAGGGAAAAACAAATCAATGCTCAATTGAATACAAAAGCATTAAACCGTTTGTTTTGTGCTTTAAATTATGAAGACTTTATGTTAGTTTCCACGTGCACTACTGGTAAGGAAATTTGGGATAAATTGCACACCATATACGAAGGTACTAGTGAAATCAAGCAATCCAAGTTAAAATTTTTAATGCATGATTATGAACATTTTTGCATGAAATCTTATGAGACGATCTTAGATATGTATAATAGATTTATTCAAATTGTTACATCATTGTATGCTTTAGGTAAAGAGTTTTCAAACCTTGAAAAAGTTAATAAATTTTACGTTGTCTACTTGATTGTTTGATGCTAAGGTTGTTATTATTTGTGAATCAAAGAATTTGAATGAGTATTCTATTGATAATTTAGAGGTCAACCTTAGAGTCTAAATGTTTTCGCTTGAGTAGATCTAAAACGGAATATATGGAGTGTAATTTTAGTAGTAATAGACCTAGTGAGGGGATTGTGACTTTGGGCTATCAAGTCATTAATAAGAGTATACGTTTTAGATATCTTGGATCAATTGATCAGAGTGATGGTGAAATAGATGGGGATATTATCAGCAGAATTCAAGTTGGATGGTTGAAGTGGAGGAATGCATCAGGCTTGTTATGTGATAGAAATGTACCCCTCAAACTTAAGGAAAATTTCTATAAGATGGTAGTGAGGCCTGCAATGCTTTATGGTGCCGAATGTTGGCCATTAAAAGAAAATCATAATACTAAGTTAAGTGTGGCAGAGATGAGAATGCTCAGGTGGATGAGTGGCTTTACCCTTAGAGATAGGATACGAAATGAGCATATACGTGACAAGGTTGGAGTAGCTCTAGTAGAAGATAAGATTAGAGAGAGTCGCCTTAGATGGTTTGGTCACATAAAATGGCGGCCTTTCGATGACCCGGTTAGGAGAGTAGAGGTATTAGATTTGACTTATGTTAAGAAAGGTAGGGGTAGACCTAAAAAGTCTTGGTTAGAAAATATTAGGAATGACCTTTCTTTATTAGGTTTAAATGAGAATTTGACTTTTAATAGGACACAATGGAGAAAAAGGATTCATGTAGCCGATCTCACATAGTGGGATAAAGGCTTAATGATGATGATGATTATGATGATTCTATTGATAATTTGATTGGCTCACTCATTGCCTACGAGCAAAGTTTGGGTCAAAGACTTTTGGATACATGTGAAACGATAGTACTAAATATTAAAGATAGGAAACAAAGTGGCTTAGTTGGTGACAAATGTTATAACTTGTCAAGAAAATTAAAAATCTCACCAAAGCATAAGCCTCAACAAAAGTGAAATAAGGTAAAAAAGGTAAGAATAGTAAGATTACTTCTAACATTATTTGCTTTAGATGCAGTAAGTCTGGACATATGAAAAATCAGTGTCCAAATTTGAGAACTCTTCTTACAAAAGAAAATGGTAAAGCTAAGTAAATCATAAAAATGGAAAATAATGAAAAGCAAAAAATCTTTTGGGCAGACCTAGCTTCTGAATCATCTGATCACGAGCAAGATTATGCTTAATCCCTTATTTGTGTAATTTTTTATTTTTTGTTGGTCGTTATTTTTCGTTTATTTTATGTACTTTCTTTATGCTTTGTTATTTATTTGTTTATTTTTCGTTCCTTTTTTCTTTTACATTATAGTTTTAAACTTATCTTTACTTTTTTTCTTTTTTTATGAAGTTCTCTCTGATCAACACACATGTTCACTTTTCTAAAAATGAATATTTACCTCATGTTTTTTTTCTTAAACTCTTATATAAGTTGTAGTTTACTTCTCTAAAAATAGTTAAAGGAAGGAAATTCATGATTTTGTCTCTCTATCTCTTTTCTTAAAGAGGTTATTCTACTTTTGATTAAAATCTTTATCATATTTTAAATTGGATTTTGAAACTGAATGTTTTTCATCTCCCTACATTTTATCTATCGCATAGGAATCTTTTGCAAGTTGTTGAATCTACCTCATAATTTTCTTAATCAAGAAGTTCATTGTGTCAATAGAATGAGTTTACTTTTATTTTTAAATTTTTAGAAAGGTAGCATTTTAAAAAAAAGGTCAATGTTGCCAAATAAAAAAAAAATGTGATCAATGATGCCAAATCAAAAGATACGCAATGACGCCAAATTGAGAAAGATACACAAAGTGTATCAAAAAGTAAAAGATATGCAAAGTGTGCCAAAAAATTGATAAGAGGCATAAAATGAGCCCATAAAGAGTATGCTTACTTTTTCTGTATTACTTAAAGCTTAAGAAAACCCTTGATATTTTTTATGGTTGATCTTGAAAATCATGATTCTTGATGAAATGACTAAATGACAAAAGGGGGGTGAATTCGATGATTAAAAACTTCTTTTAATGAAAAGAAATATCTTTTTATGACTTTATGCGGAAGCGAATTTCATTCACAATAAAATATAGATAATCAAATTCATCCACACAATTAACCACAATAAAAATAAATGTGGAAATAAAGTGCAGAAAAATAAAGGAAGGAACACACCAATTTATAGTGGTTCGGTCAAACCATGACCTACGTCCTCTCCTCGGAGGCACCCTCCGAGTATTACACTAAACTTTTAGTGATTCTCCTTTAGCTCCCACAGCTAGGCGGAGAAGCCCTTACACAATCACTTCCACCTTCCCCGGTGCGGTGGAGGAGCCGGGTCCTTTGACACCAATGAGATCTTCTTCCCAAAACTTCCTTCAAGACGAACCTTGAATCCGATGGTACTGAGGTGCAAGCTCGTCGGAGAAACCGTGTGATCTCCTTCACACTCCCTTGATTGGATCTTCTCCCTCTTTCAATTTTCACCCTTTCCTCTCTCCCTTTCAAGTCCTCTCTTCAAGTTTTCTCCAAAAGAACAAAGATACAATGGATGCCAAAGACCCAGCTCCTCCGCCGCACCGGGGAAGGTGGAAGTGATTGTGTAAGAGCTTCTCTGCCTAGCTAAGGGGTACAACCAAACTGAAGGGATAGACTTTGAAGAAACCTTTGCCCCGGTTGCTAGACTAGAAGCCATAAGAGTGCTCTTAGCTTTTGCTTGCTTCAAGAACTTTAAGTTATATCAAATGGATGTAAAGAGTGTATTTTTGAACGGGGTAATTAAGGAAGATGCCTACGTTGAGCAACCCCCCGAATTTGAAAGTTCACAATTTCCAAACCATGTATTTAAATTAAAAAAGGCACTGTATGGATTAAAGCAAGCACCTAGAGCATGGTACGAAAGACTTAGCTCATTTCTTTTGGATAGAGGATTTAAAAAGGGAAGTGTAGATACTACACTCTTTTTAGAAAAGGTCAAAGAAGAAATTCTCATTGTTCAAATATATGTGGATGACATCTTATTTGTATCTTCGGATAAAAACTTATGCGATGAATTTTCAAAAACAATGAGTAATGAGTTTGAAATGAGCATGATGGGAGAACTTATTACTTTCTTGGCTTTAGTGTAAAACAAATGGATAATGGAACCTTTCTTAGCCAATCAAAGTATATTAAGGATATTTTAAAGAAATATGAAATGGATAGTGCAAAATCCATGAACACCGCAATGAGTTCAACAATCTAATTAGATAAAGATCCTAGTGGAAAATCAGTAGATCAGAAAAAATATAGAGGAATGATTGGATCCCTTCTTTACCTGACTTTGCAGGATGTAGGATAGATAGAAAGAGCACCTCTGGTACCTGCCAATTCATCGGATAATCATTAGTTTCTTGGTCCAGTAGGAAGCAAAACTCAGTAGCACTTTTCACAGCCAAGGCAGAATATATTGCAGTAGGAAGTTGTGTTGCACAAGTACTATGGTTAAAACAACAAATTCTTGATCTTGGACTACCTGTTGGAACCCTCTCGATCATGTGTGACAACACAAGTACAATTTGTATCTCTAAGAATCCAATTCAACACTCTCGAATAAAACACATAGACATTAGACATCATTTCATTAGAGTTCATGTCGCTAAGGGAGATATAGAATTACATCACATCACTACAGGAGATCAATTGGCAGACATTCACAAAACCTTTAGCTTTCGACACCTTTAGCACCTTGAGGACTAGATTAGGTGTCATAGATATAAATGCATAAAAATAAAATAAAATAAAATAAAATTAGGGCTGCTCCTGATCACCACACACTCACCACACCAAACCTTTGCATTGACTGTTCATCGTACTGTACGATACATCTTAATGTCCACCAACAAGCAGATTTCAGCTCTGATACCAATTGAAATTACTAAATGACAAGAGGGGGGGTGAATTGTGAAAATCTTTTTTTCTTTATAAAAATAAGCCTAAACAAGAGTTCTAATTTTTTTATTCTTTTTAAAATTTTACAACAAAATTTTAAGCAAGTTTTCTTTCACAAATTTCACCATGCAATAGGTATGAAATATTAAAAGCAAGTAAAACGTAAATGATGATAAGGAAAAAACACACCAAGAATTTTTATAGTGGTTCGGTCAAAATATGACCTACGTCCACTCCCCGAAGTCCTCCGCTCCGGGATTTTCACTATCAAAATAGTTCTCCTTTTGCCCCACTCGGCAAGGCGGAGAAGCCTTTACAAACCTCCCTTTCACCAACCCGGCGTGGCGGAGTGCCAAATCCTTCTAGGGCCACAGGAGGAGCAAGATGCAGCAAGCTCGGAGCAACCGTGTGATCTCCCTCACACTTCTTCTCTCTCACAACGCTCACCTCTTCCTTCCTCTCTCAACCCTCAAGAATTTCTCTAGAGCTCTCTCCCTTGGAATCCCTCTCTAACCACGTTCACCCCCTCTGTGATTCTATTTGAAAAAGGACTTGATTGACATCTAAAAAAGGCTAAAAAAAACCCTCTAATTTTAAAAGTAGCCGTTACTATTCGTACAGTACGATTCAACATCGTACAGTACGATCTTTATAAACAGATGTTGTCCTGGTACGAAGATGTACAAACAGTTCAAAAATAATTCTACTATATGATATAATATCGTACGGTACGATCCACAAAATACTATTCATATAGGACGATGGTCTGGACGATCAGATGTCGTCTCTGTTCATCGTATAGTACGATGTGATAAAAACCAAGAGATCGTCCAGGACGATATCCGGACGATCATACTTCATCTCTGTTCATCGTATGGTACGATCAATTTCGTACAGTACGATGTTCAAAATTTAATTAGGCCTGGATTACATGCTCTAATCACTGGTTAATTTAAGTAAGTATTTAAAATAGATCGTACAGTACGAACACGTTCGTACAGTACGAACGGCGTAAAATCACTTACTTAAACTAAACTACGGCTAGGGTTTTGGATCTGAACATATCGTACAGTACGAAGACATTCGTATAGTACGATCTATTCACAGAATCGTCCACAAAGCTTGGATCGTACTGTACGAAGTAAAATCGTACAGTACGATCTCCAGAGAAGAAATTTTATTACATTTTGTAGTTAAAAACAAACTCTCCCCCTGTGTGTGTGCATGGTTTCTCTTACTCTTATGCATTTTGTGGCCAGACTCAATAAAAGAAAAATAAAATAAATAGAAAAATACAATGTTTGACGCATACTCCTAATCTACCCGGTCTTGAGTCTTCCTTTCGTCCTAAGTCACTTGTGATCTTCCTGAAATGTTAGTACTCAAGGACAATAGCAAATAAAATAATATTCAATGAAAAGTTATTTCAAAACACTCATTATTTGGCATCATCAAAATCTCAAACTCGGGGTCATGGGTTGCAACACTTGATTCATCAATCTTTGCATTAATCTTCTATTAGATATGTTTTATGAAAGAAGTTTTGAAAAATTAGTGTTTCTTTTTATAATTTATTCCTTGATTTAGATATTGGAATAAAAAGTTTTTGAGCCTTTAAAAGAACTTGAGCTTAGATTAACAACTTTTGAATTTCTAACCTTTTCTGGATTATGCGTTGTCAATCCATTCCTTACTAAGTTTTTAAATAAAATCAAGAGGAATCTTTCTCATTTTAAGAATTTTTTTTTCACTAGATCAGGGATCGTTTTGTTTTTTATTTGTTTGTTTGTGCCCCTCTCTTTTTGATAAGGTCAAAGGTAAAGATCGTATTATTGTATTTGTATCTTTTTTTCTGTTTTAATATATATATATATATGATTCCCCTATTTTTAAAAGTTTTATTTTAGTAAGGGGGAGATTAGGAGAAAATGTTTTTATTTTTGCAAATTCAACCAGTAATGTTTGCCATCATAAAAAATGGGGAGATTGTTGTGGATTTGGATTCATGGATTATGATTTTGATGATAGCAAACACTCTTGTTTCTCTATGACTGCATTGCCTACTGACATTTCAGGTCCACAAGATCAGACTACAATTAGAACTAGCTCAAGATAAGATAGATTAGGTCTAAGTCACTTTTTACACACTTTTTCCTTTCTTGAGTCTTTGTAATTAGTGTGGCTCCTGATGCTTTGTAACCATGCTCACACACACCTTGAGAGATTTTCTATTTGTTCCTTAGAGTTTACTATTTTTGGTAACATCATCCGGGATGATATTTGTATTGGCTTTGATGATCGGTTCAAAAATAGAAACACGAATTAGGGCATCCTGATTAAGGTAGCCATCATTAAGCCGATCGGCCTAGACGATTCTTGTATCGGCCAGGATGATAGGCTCAAATCAGAAAGAATCTGCTGCCATATCTATTTAGAAATTATTTAATTTTTGATATCAGCTAGGATGATCCATATCATCAGCCTGGACGATGTTGACAATTATGCCTAAATAAATCTAGTAATTAAAGAAAGCTATTAATGGTGATTTGCACGATCACATCAGCCAGGCTGATCGTAGGATCGGCCAGGATGATTTGACATCAGCCAGTTTTTATTCAGGGCGATGTTCATGATGATTTTCCTCTAATTTGAACTAATTATCTAGGACGATATCCTATCAGCCTAGATGATATGACAAAAAATCTTCTGATCGTCCCTAACCAAACAGGCTGATTGAGCATAATTTACGTTGATAGGCCAGGCTGATATTTATATCGGCCTGGACGATAATGTTAGCAAGTTGCATTAATGAACTCATTTTGAGCTCTTCTATTTAAGCTTTGACAAAACACTTGGTAAGTGTCTTTGGCAGCCATTGTAGCTTCATTGTTTTGGAGGGAACTTGAAGAGAGAGCTTGAAAGGAAGATAGGAAAAGTTGGAGTTTGAGAGAGGGAGAAGATCCTTGGAGGGGGGACTCAAGGGAGTGTGGAGGGGGATTCCATAAGGTTGCTCTGGCAACCTTGCACCTTAGTACTGTCAGATTCAAGGCTTGTCTTGAGGGAAATTCATAGAAGAAGAAATCTCTTTGGTGTCAAAGGAACTGGCTACTCCGCCGCACCAGGGAAGATGGAAGTGATCTTGTAAGGACTTCTCCACCTAGTTGTGGGGGCTAAAGGAGAGACACTTAGTTTAGTGCAATACTCAGAGGGTGCCTTCGAGGAGTGGACGTAGGTCAAGGTTTGACGGAACCACTATAAATCTAGTGTGTTCTTTCCTTTATTATTTCTGCATTTAACTTCTGTACTTTGATTTCTTTGTGGTGATTGTGCTTTGGTTTAAGAAATTTTTTAAAAAACTAATTCACCTCTCTCTTAATTAGCCTTGGGTCAGTTCATAAGGGGCCTAACATCCCTAATGAACTTTCAGAAGTGACTATCCTTTTTCTCCTACAAAAAGGCAGAGATACCCTTACAAAATCATTCCATCGACCAAGTGAGGCAGAGAACCATAAATCCTTTTACTCCCTCTTAGAGTAGGCAGAGAACCTACAAATCCTTTTCACCCACCTAGTGAAGGCAGAGAACCTAGGAATCCTTTTACTTTCTCATGGAGTGGGCATGCAACCTTGATCTAATGCTGATGAAGATCTCCCTAGAGCCACCAAGGAACTAGATAAGCAACTTGAAGAAGATGATGAACACCTTACTTGGAGCAACCTTTGTGAATCCTTCACAACTCCCCCTCAAAAGGATTTCTCTTTCTCTCAAGCTCTCCCTTTTCCTTCTCTAAACTCTCTCTCTCCGATCTCTTCCACATCAAAAGATTATCTTAAGAGACAATTGAGAGAACTTAAATAAAGAGCCTTAAAGATGACCTAAATTTAAACTTGCTAATAAAGATCATCTAGTACGATCGATAGATCATCCTATATGATTAATGCAGAATAGCTCTTTCATCCAAGACGATCACATTTGCCCTGAACGATCAATATAAGTATTTATATAGATCATCTAGTATGATCCTGCATTCATTCAGGATGATTAGTTCTAGATACTATATTGATCATCCAGTACGACATGGGACGATGGGTGGCAATCTTCATATCATCTTGCAACCCTCTCAGGACGTCTAGTATAATTCTTTTGGATAATTAGAAGAAAATTATAGTTTTTTTCTCTTAGATGATAATAAATCATTATACAAAATATAATAGATTATCCAGTATGACTTTAGTGGATCATTATGTATGATATGCTTGGTATATTTAACTGTAATTACTCCCCTAATCACCAGATCAATTTAGGCATGATTATCATAAATCGTCCAGGATGATATATATCATCCTATATGATTAGAACAAAGTTTGAAAATAAAAATATTACCTAAATTATAATTGGTAGCTATTTTTCATAATTTGAATTGATCATTATATATGATTTTGAATCATCCAGTACAATTAATTAAGCAAGCTTAATTACGAGGGATGCCCTAATTAGTATTTTTATTTCTAATTAATTGTCCAATATGATTGAAATTATCATGTATGATTGCTTCAAAAAATAGAAAAAACTCTAACTCACTAAATCACTCCCCCTGAATGTGTGTGTGTAAGGTTACTTACTTGGGGGCCACCAGATACATGACTTGACTCAAGAAAATTAAAAAGTACATTCAAAATAAAATTATAGATAGACTACACCCTAGTCTACTTGATCTCGAGTTGATTTGCATTGCAATTGATATTTTGGACCTAAAACGTTTGTAAGCACAGCAAACAAAATAGATATATAAGAATAACAGTAGTAAATAAATAATAATATTTGTTATAATCAAAATCACTGTGATTGGGCTTAGATTTATAACATTCTCTTCTTTTTTTATGATGGAAAACATTATTATTAAAAAAATTTCAAAGCAAGGGAAATTTTTATTTTATTTTTTTTTTAAGAAATAACGAGACCTATTAAAGAAGGAAAAATCCATTAAATCATAAGCAAACAACACATCACTCCCCCTTTTGACTTCTCTTCTTCTATAGCCTCTTCATACATAAGGTGACGAAGAGTACTGTGAAGGACATAGAAGGAGCTATTTGAGTAGAAAATAGGGAGGTGATTAGGTGGGCATGGATATTATAGGTTATATTTGGATTTGAGGACATAGAAAATGATATGTCCTAAAGCTAAATTTGGCTTTCTTTTGAGGTTAGGATCCCTAATTCTTGTTAGATGTTCAATATAACAGATTAAAAGATCAACACATTAAAATCTCGATGATCCTTTATATAGTAGTTGGTGAGTGATAGGATAGGAGTAATATGAATCTAATCCCCAACATTAGGAATAAAAAGAGGTCAGAAGAATATGCTGGATGGTTCAGGCAAATTTCACTAGGATACCAATTACAAAGTCATGATAGGGGGGATTAGTTTCTCTAAGAAGGGTATTAACAGGGCCCCAATTAAAATTAGGATTTGAAGCCAATATATGGATTTTGTCTCTAGTGGTAGATAGGTGAAGAAATTCATAGAAATGCTGATAGGTTATTTTAACAGAGCATCTATTAACATATGATTGGAGTGTAGTAAAGTCAAAATTTAGGCGAAGATTAGCTAAGAATTCAAAAAGTAGTTTAGAATTGAACAGAAAAGCAAGTGTAAGAATAAAACTAAGAGTGGTAGAGACAAATAGTTCTAGTACATAATAAGTCAAAGCCTCTTAATTGACAAGTTTGGAGTAGTTAATCCTCGCAGATTTATAGTGGGTGTAAGCAGCTTCATCAACTACTTTAGATAAAGTATTAAGATGTATGCATGAGAACTCTCGACAATCCAAAGATTACTTTTTAAGTTGTTAGATTTTTTATGTTAGCTTAAAATTTTTAATTTATTTGAGTAGAAGGATTTTTTCACGTACCCTCCCGAGCCTCCGATTGTTCAAAGAAAAAATAAAAGTGGCATGCAATTATAAAAGCTAGAAAAATAGGCCATTTCTACTACATAATAAATATAAATAAATTAAATCAATTAATTAAATTTAATGTCCAGGTGGAAAGTATCACATAATATTATAGCTCATGGTCTGCAAAATTTAAAAGTGGTTGGGTACCACTGACAATAACATGAATTCTACACCTAAGACTGACTCAAGTGATTTTGAGAGTGCGATTCATCACTATCTTAACTCCTTCGTCATTTTGTAAGCTTCTTGGATCAGTCAGGTCTGGATATCCAAATGGAAATAAATTGCTCCCCGAATGAGTGTTTTTTTGCTCTTTGGATATTTGAAAGTATCCGAACATAAATATCTAAATAAAGAGGAACTCTCCCCTTAGGTATATTACCCTTTTCTTTGGATTTCAGGTTAGATAACTCGTATCCCACCTCAAAAACATTTTTACATTGCAACACTTGACTTTAATTAAATTACATTAAACTTGAAAAATTAAAAGACTATGGATCACATGTAGGGTTATCCTAAGCAAGTAAAAATGAAATCAACAATAAATCTCAAGTCGTTAAATACATTAAAATGCTTAAATTTCAATCACAGTCATGCTTTTTCATGCTCTTTTTAATTAAAAGGGGAACTTAGCAATTGCAACACCTACATAGAACCTGTTAATTAAAAGCTTAATTTTCCCCCTTTCATTTGATTTTCAACCATGTATGAGCATTGCCATGTTTAGAAGATTAAGTGAGCATCCATATCATTCATGACCTCGACATAATCTAATGTCCATTACATCAATTCATATATTGTATAAAAAATTAAATAAATAATAACATCACTTAATTCTAGCTACCAGTATATAATGAAAACCATAGAAAATCTAACACACAAGTAATAAAAAAGTAAACATCGGCCTATCCTAAAATTAGATTTAGTTGTCTTTACAAACCATCAAAAGTGTGTGAGGTAGGCTATGTGGTTTGGACATGTACTGTATCAGGTAATTTGTTAAAGTTGTCTCATCTTCTGATTTATTGAAAAGTTTAAGAAATTTTAGTTTGAGTTTAATTATAAAGGTCTTAATATTGATTTTAAAGATGTATTTTAAGCATTAATTGATTACTACATTGGTTTACACTAGTGCCGTAAAAATTTATTTCATCTTTTGTGGGGCTAAGTTATTAGACTCATAGGCTCGGATTATCTAATAGTAACCATTATTAATTAAGTGACTTAATTGATTAGGCTTGACTGTTAATAATATTTTAATTAAAATGATTGATTATTGGATTTAAAGGTTGGGTTTAATATTTTCTGGAATTTAAGTTGGTAATTGCTTTTTTGAATTATTTAATTAATTTAAATAAAGGGGTCAAAATTTTTAGTTTTTAAATTAAAGTGAATTATGGAGTTTCTATATTTTCTTTAAATATAAGACCTTAAGACAAGAAATTAGACACAAAGTTTGTAGGAATTAGTTTTTTTAGATCAAGCTATGAATTTTTTAAGTTTTGACTTAAATTTGAATTAGAATTGATGAAAAAGTTGAGTTTTTGACTTTGACTTAATTGTCGAGGTTAAACATTTTTAAAAATTATTAGTCCTCAAATGGAGTCTAATGCCTTTGAGTTTGATTGATTTAGAAATTTTTGGAGTTACTTATGAATTTTCAATGCTATATCAATTAATTGAATTTGTAAATTATTTAATTAAGGAAGGTTTTAAGGGTTTTGATCCAAACTTATTCCAAACTTCTTGAAATCACTCCCAAAGGTCAATAATGAACCAAGGGAGTGTTCTCAAGTGTTTCAGAATTATTTGGAATTTTAAATTATTTTTAATTAATTGAGTTAATAAAATATGAACTTCTCATTTGAAAGTAAATTAAACATAAAATTAAAGTCTAGTATAGAGGATTTTAATTTTCTTTAGTTAAGGGTTTAATTCTAGTCAATTTGATATAATTTTTATATTTTTTTGGATTTAATTTAAATTAATTATGATTTTTTTTTAATTTCTATGTTCATCTAAGGCTAAATTTTGACATTCTTAATTTTTTGACCTAATAGGTTCCAAATTTAGTGAAATTTGAAACTAAGGTGTAAAATGTAGCTAAATTTAGTCTTGTCAAGTTTCACCCTTATTGGGTGTGTGTAGAATTTTCTAGGAATTTTCTAATTTGTATAGACCTTGACCTCAGTTATTTTTCCTAAGTATCACTAGTGTTCAATTGGTTTAAAATCTCTGGTCATATAACCCTCGCACATATGCAAGTATACAATAATAATTTGATAGCCTAATTTTACAAATTTGGAGAGTTATAAATTTTTAAAGTTTTGGGTCCAAAATGGACCCATTACTTTGCAATTTCACATCACATCAATCCTTTGAGCATCTAGACCTAAGAAAAATGCAAGGGATGTTTAAGATGCTCAAATATTTTTCACCAAAATTTGTGTCCATTTTGATCATAGGATTATGATAAATTGATAAAAATTAATTTAAAACTAACATGAATATCTCAAAATATGTGTGACACGTGTCAAGACACATGTTGCACTCTCAACTACCACTTAACCATGTTAGCAAAACATATGTGCCATTGGATCAACAATATGGTGTGGATGGCTCATATTGACTCAGGTCAACATGTCTCAAAGTGAGATTGATTGCGTATTATATCTATTAGATAATTGACGTTGTCTCATGGCCTCCGGACCGTTCAATCGTGTGTGTATCACAATCAGATGGTTCTGCTCTAAATAAAGCTTTTTAGTTCATTTTGAACTTAAATTATGAATGAACATAACTTTCAAAATACCCATAAAAATTTGATAAAATTTGAAATATATACTCATGGGGGTCTTATCATATAATGCCTGGAGTTTGTAGGCTCTATACATTGTAGATTTTCTACAGTTTCAAATTGAATATTTACCTAAATATGGGGATAACTTACCATCCAATGGGTGGATTTTTTTTCCAATGATTGTGGAAATCTGTAGAGGTCTTCATCAACTTCCTTAAAGACTCCAAAGTCTGGTTCTTGCTAGATTGAAAGAAGTCTTCAAAACCCCACTTTCTCTCTCTATTTCCCTCCCTCTTCACCAAAACGTGGTTTGGAGGCTTATAAATGATAGAGAAAATCTTAGAAAATCCTCAGGAGGGGCTAGAGGGGCTTGGGGAAGAGTCTTATGGAGTGGGGATTACTAGAGAAGAGGGTTTGAGTAAACAAATATTAGGTTTGGGTTTTCCCCCACCTTAACCCAAGGCTTTTGATTGAATGGCTTTGAATTAATTGAGGGAGCCTTGGATGCATGCCATCTGTCCTAGGGTAGTTATAAGGTTGGAGGAAAGGATAATGCAAGGATAATCACATAGAAAGTGTCATTTGTCTTCACATGCACATGTGGCCAATTAAAAAGAAGCTTAGGGTTAAATAAAACCTTAAGCTAAGTTTAGAAAATGCTTAGGGATGGTCTAGAAGGGCCCTATGTAGCTAGAGTTTATTTAAGTCAGAAGGGTTATATCCTTTGAAGTGGATTGACCATTTAAACTTATTTAATGACATTGTTGACTATTTGACTAGTCAACTAGTCAACATTTGGTGATGTGGCAACCAAATGATAGTTTGAAGATTTGAACAACTTAAATAATGTGTGACTTTACTGATGATAAGTTTGGAGAGATTCAAGATGTGAAATTGAATGGTTTTGAAGGTTTAAAAAGCTTGATTGGATTGGATTTGATTGTATATGGTGAATTGACCCTATGTTGACTAGATTTGGCTAAACATGGGTCTAGTTGACCTAGTCAACTATTGGCTGGGTCACAGGGACCAATTAGGTCCAAATCACAAAAAAATGGTCAAGGAATTTTGATGAGGTTTAAAATATATTTGAAGCTTAATTCAATACGAAAACTACTTAATGGTTGATTTGGTCAACCATGATTCTTTGAGTGAACCAGGTTCAACCAGGGGTTAGGTTTGGATTCAAAAAGTTTGATTTGATCATTGGAGACCAATGGATATGGTCTCCTAGGTTAGAAAGGTCATTTTGACAAAATAACCATTTATACCTTTTTAGGGGATATTTGGTTAACCTAAGTTAACTTTGTCAACCATGTAAGAACAAGACCTTGATTTGGGTCCAACATATTCAAAATGATATTTTGAGTTCAAGGAAGATAGTCAGATGTAAAGGTGAAGCCATTTAGATTGAAATGACTATTTGAATTCTTTAGGTGTAGTTTGGTTAAAATAGGTTGGCTTGGCCAACCAGGCTTGACCAAGGTCTAGGTTCGAGTCTGATACATTCTTAGTAGTGTTTATGATGTATTACAGGAGGTTTAAGGGTTTGATTTGACTAGGTTATATTAAAGTTTTAATAAAACTTAA
Source organism: Dendrobium officinale (assembly GCA_019514585.1). Taxonomy (NCBI): domain Eukaryota; kingdom Viridiplantae; phylum Streptophyta; class Magnoliopsida; order Asparagales; family Orchidaceae; genus Dendrobium; species Dendrobium officinale. The sequence goes on along the minus strand of CM033691.1, from coordinate 36,405,436 downwards.
ATTTTATCCTTTAGAGGCATTTTGGTCATTTTGACCCCTAGTCAACTAGGAGTCAAATTGAATAAACCAAAAATTGGTTTAATATTTGGTATTTCATAATCTAGTTTATGGACTTGATCAAAGATCTTAGGGAAGGTCCCTAGGTCAAATTCCACAAGGAGGAAGGTTGAGTGGCATAGGTCATAAAATTTGAAGGTTTTGTAGCTTTTGGGAATCAATTCAATTTCTAGGGCAATAGATCTCAGATTGAGCTCAAATTTGGAAAGTTGAACCTAGGGACATGTCTAATCAATATACAACTTATAAATCATAAATTAAGGTCATTTGATTGGGTTTTGAAGAGATTGAAAAATCACTCAAAAAGGGTTTTATGATAAGATTCTTTAGCACTAGATTTTTTGTCTGTAATTCTATATTTGAGTTAGATTTTGGATTTAATTGATTGAATTTGAATTATCCTAATTAATCATAATCAATTGAATAATTTTTATTGATTAGATAGGATTGAATATTAATTGAGTGTTTGATTAAAGGTTGATTGAGGGTCAATTTAAGGGGTAATTGAATTCTAGATTAAAGCTAGGATTAAAACTTGGATTCATTAAAGTTTAATTTAATTAAAGTTAAATTGATTAAAGGTTGAATTGATTAAAGTCTAGATTATTTGAAGGCTGACTTTATTGAATTCTAGATTGATTGAAGGTTGAATTGATTGAAGTAAGGATTGATTAAAGTTTAGATTGAACTCTAGATTGATTTGAAGTTTGAATTGATTAAAGTATGGATTGATTAATGTTTGAATTAATTAAAGGTTTAATTGACTGAAGTTTTGATTAATTGAAGGTTAAATTATTCGAAGTTGTTGCGAATCTTAATTCATGGATTATGATTTTGATGATAACAAACACTCTTGTTTCTCTATGACTACCTTGCCTAATGATATTTCAGGTCCACAAGATCAGAATGTAATTGGAACCAGCTCAAGACTGGGTAGACTAAGTCTGAGTCAGTTTGTACCTTTTCCCTTTCTTGAGTCTATTATAATTGGTATGTCTCCTGTTTACTAAGTAACCTTGCATACAAACACCTTAGAAGAATTTCTGATTGTTTCTCAGAGTTTACTATTTTTGGTAACATTGTCCAGGATGATATTTATATCGGCCTAGACGATCAATTCAAAAACAAAAACCCTAATTAAGGCATCCTTATTAAGGCGTCCATCATTAAACACATCATATTGGACAATTTTATATCGGCCAGAACGATAGGCTCAAATCTAAAAGAATCCCGGGGATCAACCTCGCTGATCCAGCACTTTTTTTCCTAAATAAATTTGGTATTTAAGGAAAGTAATTAAGATTTTATTACATGATCACATCATCCTGGACGATCACAAGATCGGATAGGATGATCCACTGGATGATTGGACATCGAACAGCTCTTATTCAGGGCGATGTTTAGGATGATATTCTATAATTTTTGCTTTGGACGATGACAAGATCGGCCGGGGCGATCCACTAGGTGATTGGACATCGAACAGCTCTTATTCAAGGCGATGTTTAGGATGATAATCTATAATTTGTGCTGATTGGCCAGGATCATATATAAATATCATCTTGAATGATATGAACAAATTTCTTTTGATCATCCCTAACAAACTGGGCTGATTGAGCATAATTTACGCTGATCGGCCAGGCCGGTATTTATATTGTCTTGGACGATAAAGTCGGCAATTTACATTAATGAGCTTATTTTGAGATATTCTATTTAAGCATTGACAAGAGACTTGGTAAGTGTCTTTGGTAGTCATTGTAGCTTTGTTCTTTTGGAGGGAACTTGAAGAGAGAGCTTGAAAGGGAGAGAGGAATGAGTGGAGTTTGAAAGAGGGAGAAGATCCTTGGAGGGGGTTTCAAGGGAGTGTGGAGGGGGATTCCACATGGTTTCTCTGGCAAGATTTCACCTTTGTATCATCATATTCAAGGCCTATCTTAAGGGAAGTTCTGGGAAGAAGAAGATCTCTTTGGTGTCAAAGGACCCGACTACTCCGCCGCACCGGGGAAGGTGGAAGTGATTTTGTAAGGGCTTCTCCGCCTAGCTGTGGGGGATAAAGGAGAGACACTGAGTTTTGTACAATACTCGGAGGGGGCTTCTAAGGAGTGGACGTAGGTCAAGGTTTGACCAAACCACTATAAATCTAGTGTGTTCTTTCCTTTATTATTTCCGCATTTAATTTCCGCATTGTGTTTTCTTTATGGTGGATTTTGGTTTGGCTTTTTTCTTGTGAAAGATTTTTTAAAATACCAATTCACCTCTCTCTTAATTAGCATTGGGCTACTTCATAGGGCTTAACATCCCTAACGATCTTTTAATTGGTATTAGAACGAGATTCATAAAAATAATTTTTTTAAAACTTTTGAATTTTGATCCATGGCTAATTTTTGTAGTCGTAATATTGCAGAAGGTTATTCAATCACCCAACCACCTCTATAAGAAAATTTGGGATAAATTACACACCATAACAAAGGTACTAGTGAAATCAAGCAATCCAAGTTTAATTTTTTAATGCATGATTACGAACTTTTTTGTAAGAAACCTTATAAGACGATCTTAGACATGTATATTAGATTTATTCAAATTGTTACATCTTTGCATATTTTAGGTAAAGAGTTTTTAAACTTGAAAAAGTTAATAAAATTCTACATTATCTACTTGATAAGTTTGATGCTAAAGTTGTTGTTATTTGTGAATCAAAGAATTTGAATGAATATTCTATTGATAATATGATTGGCTCACTCATTGCCTATGAGCAAAGTTTGAGTCAAAGACTTTTGGATGCAAGAGAGATGATAGTGCTAAACGCTAAAAACATGGAGGAAAGTGGCTTAGTTGGTGACGAAAGCAATAACTTGTCAAGTAAATTAAAAAACTCACCAAAGCATAAGCATCAACAAAATTGGAATAAAAGTAAAAATTATAAGAGTGTTAAGATTTCTTCTAACGTTGTTTGCTTTGGATGTAGGAAGCCTGGACATATGAAAAATCAATGCCCAAATTGGAGAACTCTTCATACAAAAAAAAAAGGGAAAAGCTAAGCAAATTATAGAAAGGGCAAGTACTGAAAAGCAAAAAATCTCCTAGGAAGACCTAGTTTCTGAATCATCAGACCAGGAGCAAGATGATGTTTAAAGGCCTTGTTTGTGTTGTGTTTTGTTTTTAGTTATTTTTTGTATTTTTGTTTATTTTATTTTCTTTCGATTTTGTTTTTCTTCATTTTTTTATTACTTTAAAATTTTATATTAGCTTTTATACTTAATTTTGCGAGGTTCTCTCTGATCAACACACACATTTACCTTTCTAAAAATGAAAAACCTACCTTCTATTTTTTTCTTGAATTCTTATGAAAGCAGTGGTTGACTTCTCTAAAAACAGTCAAATGAAGGAAACTCATGATTTTGTCTCTCCATATCTCTTCTTAAGGAGGTTATTTTAATTTTGATTCAAAATTTTCATCATATTATAACTTGGATCTTGACACTAATTTTTTTCATCTCCCTACATTTTATTTATTGCATAGAAATCTTTTGCAGGTTATTGAATCTACCTCATAATTTTCTTAGTTAAGTAATTTGTTTTTTCAACAGGATGGGTTTACTTTTATTTTTAAGATTTTAGAAAGGTAGTATATTAAAAAAAAAGGCCAATGATGCCAAAAATAAAAGATGCACAATGACACCAAAAAAAGGGGATACACAAAGTGTATCAAAAATTAAAAGATGCGCAGTGCGCCAACTAATTGACAAGAGGCATAAAATGAGCCCACAAAATATAATGCTTATCATTCTTGAACTTCTTAAAGCTTAAGAAAATCCATGATACTTTCGATACTTGAGTTTGAAAATCATGATTCCTGATTCAACAATTCATGCATTAATCTTCTATTAGATATGTTTTATGGAAGGAGTTCTTGGAAAAATTAGTGTTTCTTTCTCTAATTTGTTCCTTGATTTAGATATTGGATTAAAAAGTTTTTTATCCTTTAAAAGAACCAGAGTTTGGATTAACAATTTCTGAATTTCTTACCTTTTTCTGAATTATGTGTTGTCAAATCATTCCTTACTAAATTTTTGAATAAAATCAAGAGGTAATTTTCTAATTTTAAGAATATTTGATTTTGTCTTCACTTTAACAGGGATCATTTTTTATCTTTTAATCTTTTTTTTTATTGCCCTGATTGTTTGTGCCCCTTCTCTTTTTGATAATGTCAAAGGGGGAGAACATATTATTGTATTTGTATCTTTTTTTTTTCTTTCAAAAATTAAAAACAACAAATTTTTAATTTCCCCTATTTAAAAGTTTTATTTTAGTAAGGGGAAGATTAGGAGAACTTATTTTCTTTTTTGTAAATTCAACTACTAATGTTTGTCATCATTAAAAAGGGGGAGATTATTGCGAATTTGAATTCATGGATTATGATTTTGATGATAGCAAACACTTTTACTTCTCTACGTCTGTCTTGCCTACTGATATTTTAGGTTCACAAGATCAGACTGCAATTAAAATCAGCTCAAGATTTGTTAGACTAGGTCTGAGTCAGTTTATACCTTTTCCCTTTCTTGAGTCTATTATAATTGGTGTGGCTCTTGATGCTAAGTAACCTTGCACACACACGCCTTGGAAGAATTTATGACGGTTCCCTATAGTTTATTATTTTTGGTAACATCATTTGGGATGATATTTATATCGGCCTGGACGATCGATTCAAAAACAAAAACCCTAAATAGGGCATCCTTGTTAAGGCAGCCGTCATTAAACACATTGTCCTAGACAATTTTGTATCGACCAGGATGATAGGCTCAAATCAGAAAGAATCTTCCGCCAGATCTATTTAGGAATTGCTTATTTTTGGACATTGTCCCAGGGATCAGCCTGGCCGATCCAGCACATTTTTTCCTAAATAAATCTGGTATTTAAGGAAAGCAATTAAGATTTTATTACATGATCACATCATCCTAGACGATCATAGGATCGACCGGGATGATCCATTGAATGATTGGACCTTGGGCAACTCTTATTTAGGGCTATATTTAGGATGATATTCCACAATTTATACTGATCGACCAGGACGATATAAATATAATCCTGGATGATATGAAAAAATTTCTTTTAATCTTCCGTAACTGACCGAGCTGATTGAGCATAACTTACGCTAATAGGCCAGGATGATATTTATATCAGCCTGGACGATAAAGTTGGAAAATTACATTAATGAGATTGTTTTGAGATCTTCTATTTAAGCTTTGACAAGACACTTCATAAGTGTCTTTGGCAGTCAAGCTAGCTTCATTCTTTTGGAGGGAACTTGAAGAGAGAGCTTGAAAGAGAGAGAGAAAAGGGTGGAGTTTGAGAGAGGGAGAAGATCCTTAGAGGGGGTTTCAAGGAAGTGTGGAGGGAAATTCCACACGGTTGCTTCGGCAAGCTTACACCTTAGTACCATCGGATTCAAGACTTATCTTGAGGGAAGTTCTGGGAAGAAAAAGATCTCTTTGGTGTCAAAGGACTTGGCTACTCCTCCACACCGGGTAAGGTGGAAGTGATTTTGTAAGGGCTTCTTCGCCTAGCTGTGGGGCCTAAAGAAGAGACACTGAGTTTAGTGCAACACTCAGAGGGTGCCTCTGAGGAGTGGACGTAGGTCAAGGTTTGACCGAACCACTATAAATCTGGTGTGTTCTTTCCTTTATTATTTCCGCATTTAATTTCCGCACTTTGATTTCTTTGTGGTGTTTGTGCTTTGGCTTTTTTATTGTGAAAGATTTTGTAAAATACCAATTTACCTCTCTCTTAATTAGCATTGGGCTAGTTCATAAGGGCCTAACATCCTTAATATACTTTCAAAAGTTTGGATTAATTCAAGGTTGAACTGATTAAAGTCTGGATTGATTAAAGTTTGGATTAAAGTCTAGATGTTTTTGAAGCTTGAATTGATTTAAGCCTGGATTAATTGAGGTTTAGAATAATTAAAACTTGGATTGAAGTCTTAATTGATCTAAAGCTTAAATTGAATAAATTATGGATTGATTTAGGTCCATATTATGATCTGAATTGAAGTCAAGATTAAGGTCTAGATTATGTATAGATTAAGGAATGGATCAAGGTTCTGATTAGGGTTTAGATTAAGGATTGAACTAAAGTCTCATTTTAAAATTGAATTGAAGTATAGCTTAGGATTTAATTGAAATATAGGTTTAAGATTTAATTAAAGTCTTTAAGATTTAATTAAAGTCTAGATTGAAATTTGAATCAAACTTTAGATGATTGAAAACTAGATGTTTGTCAATTGTCATATTAATAGGTAGAAGTTGGGATAGATCCTGATGACCTAATATAAAAATAAGGTCAATAAATGGACCATCAATATGTGTAGTATAATGAAGTTCTACTGTATATAATGGCATTAATAGAATAAAAAGGTCATGTCTAGATTTTTTTATTCTAGAAAGAAAGGAAAAACCTAACCCCAAAGGATCATGTTTTAATTGATACTACGGTAGTGACACTAAGGGCGTACTTTACCACTAAAAGGCTTAATCTTAAAGGAAAAATGCATAGAGACTTATAGCTATCCTTAAGGAAGAGAAGATTGGATTCTAAAATTGAAGTTAAACTAGAACGGTGCCATAAAATAATGGTCCACCACTAATAGCTATAAACTTAAGGCAAGGAAGCTTAGGGACTCAGACCTAACCTTAAGGAAGAGAAAATAGGTTGATTTTGTGTGAAAGAAGAATTGATTCTCATAGAGGTCATATCTGGATTTTGAAACTATGATGGTGTCATAGAGGGCTTGCTCCATCACTATGATATATAATCACAAGGAAAGAAAGCTTGATGACTGACATCTAACCTTAAGGATAAGAAAACTGGATGATCAAGTGAGAAGGAAGCAATATTTCCTATAAAGTGTTAAATCTAGAATTTGAAATAAGGATGGCACCATAAAGGGCATTCTCTATCACTAAGATTTTTAATCCTAAGGAAAGAAAGTATGATGACTCACATCTAATATAAAGGAGAAGAAAATTGAAAGATCGTGTGGGAAGAAAGCATTGCTTTCCATAGAAGATTAGATTTGGAATTTAAAATTTTGATGACACACATCACTATAACATTTAATCCTAAGGAAAAAAGCACGATGACTCACATCTATCCTTAAGGAAAAGAAAATTGGAAGATCGTATGGGAAGGAAGTATTGCTTCCCATAGAGAATCAGATCTAGGTTTCAAAATTAGAATGGTGTCATAAAGGGATTGCTCCATCACTAAAACATTTAATCCTAAGGAAAGGAAGCACCTAACATGAAGGTAAAGAAAACTAGATTTAAAACTAAGATGGTGCCACAAAGGAAATTCTTCACCACTAGTACGTATAATCCTAAGAAAAGGAAACACCTAACCTGAAGGAAAAGAAAACTAGATATAAAACTAGGATGGTGCAACAAAGTGTTGAGATAGTTGCTACTTAGTTTTTCCTATTTATTATTTTTGCAACTTATATGTTTTTAAAGATTTCAACTATTATTGCTTTGATTATTATTTCTTGTAACATATTTTGGAAGAATTTTTTTGCTCTTGTGTGTACTAACATTTTAGGGAAATCATATTATGGATTGTTGAAGACTTTAAATCAATATTAGTTTAGAGTTTATTGTGATAGAAGTCTATATTTTCTATTTTATTGAGTCTGAGAGAGTGTGATTGTAATTGAGTAACTGAGTACACACACACACACACACTGGGTGAGAGTTTAAAATTCATATTTTAAACTAATCATAATGTATGATATCACTTCGTACGGGACGATCTGGTCAGTTATTTTTCCCGATGAGCAGTCGAATGAACAAAAATGAAATTTTTTGTTTAAGTATGGATCATATGAAAAGATCTTAGTTTATATATACTTTCACGAGTAGGAACGTCTCGGGTCCGTTCTCTCGCCAAAAAAATATTTTTTTTTTAAGTATGATCATAGGGGATGATCCCAGTTCATACATTCTTTCATGAGTATGAATGTCTCGGGTCCGTTCTCATTGAAAAATATTTCTAAGTATGGATCATACAGTACGAACCATATTCGTGCATGCTTTCACGAGTATGATCTTCTCTGGTCTGATCTTTCTCAAAAATATTTTTTCTAAGTATGGATCGTACTGTATGAACCTAGTTTGTACATGCCTTCTAGAGTACGAAAATGTGAGGTCCCATTTTGTCTCGACCTTTCGTTCTGACAAAATTTGATAATTTTTATACTGTTATCCAGGAAAAACTTGGTTCGTACCAGACAATGATCAGGTATGAAATGATTTTGTATCGATTCACAATAGGTTCATACGCAATAGTATTTAAACTATTTGTGTACATATAAAATACAATTGTATTATACGATTGTGTATGCTCAAAATAAAAAAAATTCAATTTTCTAAATGGTTTTTTGTGTCTTTGTTACAGAAGATCCACTAAAACTGACCTAAAAAAAGTCTTGTCTATGTGATTTTTCAAGGGCAATTGAAGGAGAGAGTATGAGAGAATATTTGAGAGAGATTTCTTGTAAGTGAAGTGTGAAGGTTCACAAGGTTACTCAAAGATAATGATCTCTTTGTAATTGTGGTTATCACTCTACCTCTTATCTTTCTAGATTACTCATGAGAAGATTTAAGATAAGAACCAGTTCTTTATCGACACTTGGAGAGTGTTAACAGATGATGGTTCTCTACCAACACTTGGAAGGTGCAAAAGGATGACGGTTCTCTGCTGACACTAGGAGAGTGAACAGCTAATGCTACTCTGCCTACACTTGGAGGGTGTGAAAGGATGAAGGTTCTCTGCCTACACTTGGAGGGTGTGAAAGGATGACAGTTCTCTGCCACACCTGGGATTGGTGGAAGAGAGTTTTATAAAGGCTTCTTCGCCTTACTGTGGGAGCAAAAGGAGAGTCACTTTTGATAATAGTGTAATATCTGAAGAGGGAGTCTTCAGGTAGTGGATGTAAGTCATGTTTTATCGAACCACTATAAATCTTTATGTCGTTTAATTTTTTGTTTCTTACTTACTAAAAATTTTAATTTTATGGTTGAATATTTTACTTTCAAAAACTTCAATTATCTTGATATGAATCATCAACTGGTTTCAAAATTTTAAATCCAATAGAATTTTTTTAAATTATCAATTCACCCTTCCTCTTGGTTAGCCTTAAGACATTAGATTAGGTTTAACAACCTATTCAAGATTCAACAAGTGGTATCAGAGCTTTTTTTTCAAAACCATAAGTTTAGATTACTTTTTGAAAAAACGAGCATGGCTACTTTTGGAAACTGAAGCACACCAGAAGGTTACTCGATCACTAGACCTCATCCCTTTGATTTTTGGAAAACACGCATGTCTACATTTTTACAATCACTAGATTATTGTATGTGGATCTTAGTTCAATAAGGGTATACAAAATCAACTAGATTAGTTGATGGTATTAGAGTTGAGATACCCTTTACAGATTGGACTGTAGAAGAACATGACTTAGTATAACTTAATACAAAATATTTAAACAGTTTTTTTATGCACTTAAGTCAGAAGACTACATGGAGGTTTCTACTTGCAAAAAGTGGAAAGGACATATGGGATAGACTTTGTATTACTTATAAAAGGACTAATGAAGTAAAGCAATCGAGATTAAACATCTTGTTACATAACTATGAATTATTTTACATGAAACCCAATGAATTTATTTCTCTGACATGTACACAAGATTCACTCAGATAGTCACTTCTTTGCATGCATTAGGTAGGGAACTAATGAATGCTGAAATGGTTAATAAAATTCTTTGTTATTTGCCTACTTCTTATGATGCAAAAATAACTGCTATTATAGAGTCTAATGAAAGTTTGTTAGGGATGTTAATTCTATGAACTGGCTTAAGGCTAACCAAGAGGGGGTGAATTGGTAATTTAAAAATCTTTAAAGCATAGCACAAAACACAAACCAAGTTCACCACAATGAAAATCAAAGTGCAAAAACTTGCCGACTTCAGAATAGCTCATTAACTATAACTTGTTGACTTTATCGTCCAGTCCGATATAAATATCATCCTATACTATCAGTGCAATTTATAATCAACCGGGACGATCTAAGACGATCAGATGAAATTTGTTCATATCATCCACGATAATGAAATATCGTCCTGGCCGATTAGTTCAAATTGAAAGTTCATTAGGGATGTTAAGCCCTTAAGAACTAGCTCGATGCTAACCAAGAGGGGGGTAAATTGGTATTTTTAAAAAAATTTCTTAGGCAAAGCACAACAAACATAAACCAAAATTACCTAAAAATTAGATTGCAACAAATAAATAAATGCGAAAGCAAAACAAAGAAAGATTACACCAAATTTATAGTGGTTTGGTCAATCCTTGACCTACGTCCCACTCCTCGGAGAGGCACCCTCCGTGTATTGCACTAACTAAGTGTCTCTCCTTTAACTCCCACAACTAGGCGAAGAAGCCTTTACAACAGACTCCTTTTCACCAACCCCGGTGCGACAGAGAACCGACTCCTTTTGCTCCCTCCTAAAGCGGGCAGAGAACCCAGACCTTTTGCTGAAGTAGACCTCCCAAGAACCTCCCAAGGATTAAGGATGAAGAACGAAGATGACGACTTGGAACCTTGCTTGGAGCAACCTTTGCGAACCCCCTCACAAACTCCCCCTCACAAGTCTCTCTCTCTCTCTCTCTCTCTCTCTCTCTCTCTCTCTCTCTCTCTCTCTCTTCTCTCCTCTCCTCTTCTAAGGCTCTCTTAGGTTAAGACAGCAGCACTCAAGGTCTTAAGCATGAGAAAATTTAAGTCCTTTAAATAAAATTTTAAGAACAAACATTATCATCCAGGCCGATATAAATATTGTCCTTGCCGATCAGAATAAGTTAAGATCAACCAGCCAGGACAATTTAGAATGATCAGAAGAAAATTGATTACATCATCCAGGCCAATACAATATCAGCCTAGATGATTAGTTCAAATCCGAGGAAAATCATCCTAAACATCGCCCTAAATAGATTCTGGCCGATGTCAATCATCCAGTCCATCGTCCTGGCCGATCCTTCGATCGTCTCGGCCGATGTGATCATATCAATCAACCTTAATTGCTTTCCATAATTACTAGATTAATTTAGGAATAATTGTGCTATATCGTCCAGGCCAATGTAGAGATCATTTTAGATGATTCCCTAAAATAAAGAATACCTAAATTGATCATGGCAGCTGATTCTTTCTTAGCAGAGCCTATCATCCTAGCTGATACAAGGATCGTCCATGATGATCTGCTTAATGATGGCTGCCTTTATGAGATGCCTTAATTAGGATCTATTTTTAGTCTAATCGGCCTGGCCGATATAGTCATCATCCAGGCCAATGTTCTCAAAACATAAAATAACATAAAAACCCTCAAGTGTGTGTTTGCAAGGTTACTTAGCATCAGGAACCACTTTTATAATTGACTCAAGAAAAGAAAAATTATAGACTTGAATCAACCTAAATCTACCCAATCTTGAGTTAGCTTGAGTTGCATTTCGATCATGTGGACCTGAAAAGTTAGTAGGCAAGGTAGTTGTAGAAAAATATGAATGTTTGCTATCATCAAAAGTCTAATCCATAATCTCAGATTCGCAACAATCTCCCCCTTTTTTTATGATGGCAAAACACAATCAAAAAAGTTCAAGCAGTTATGCTTGTTTAATAAAAAAAGTGTGACGAAAAAAAAGTTCATTAAGTTCTAGAATCAAATTACAAGATATATCAGATTACTCCCCCTTTTGACATCACAAAAAGGAGGGAAACACAAAACATAAATAAAAAACATAATAGAAACTAAAAACAAAAACATAAGAGAAATAAACTACAAAAAATGGAAACTAAATCAAGAAAAATGAGGGACCCTGATCATCAGACGGAGGTGGTGGTGGTGGTGGTGGCTTCTGGATGAAACTAGAAATCGTAGCAAATTGTGCCCCAAACTAGGCCATGTCCTGGTCGTGCTGCTATTATAGGCATCATACCATGCCTCCCACTGATCAAATCTCTCCACCAATTGATCCAGCTAAGAGTGCTGGTGGAGAGGAACATGTTCAGGAATAGGAACATGAGCGAGAGCCTCCTCCTCCTCGGCCCCCTAAGATTCCCCATCCCCTGGGTGAAGACGAGTACTGTGAAGGGCATTGAAGGAATTGTTTGAGTAGATGGGTGGGAGGATGGTTAGGAGGAGTAGGATATTGAAGGTTGTATTTAGATTCTAGAACATATGCAATAATATGTCCTAGAACAAGATTGGGCTTTCTTCTATGACCTAGATCTTGAATGGTAGTCAATGCTGCTCGATGTAGTGAAAGATCAGGTCTGTGGCATTGAATTCTCTATGGGCCATAATGTAAAAGGTAGTAAGTGAAAGAAGTGGAGTGATATGGACTCGATCACCAGCTTTTGGAATAATAGAAGTGCAAAGGATATGTTAGATTGTCCTAACATCTTTGAGTAATGATATAGTCTCTCCAACATGAAAATATGCATTGGTGTGGCGAAAGAAAGTGATTTGAAGTGGACCAGTCAAAGTTACGATCAAAGACAAGGGTATGTAGCTTATCCCCAGTGGTGGACAGCTGCAATAGTTTAGCACAATCCTGATATATGATCTCGATAGGACGTCGATTCACATAAGAGGTGAGAGTAGTGTAGGAAGAATTTATGCAGAGGTTTACGTAAAATTTAAAAAGAAGTTCAGACCTAAAGGGGACTGGGAGGGTGAGAATAAAGCAAAGAGAGGTGTGAGTGAAAAGATCCAGTGCCAGATAGGAGAGAAAGGCTGAATTGATTATTCTGGAGAGAGTAATGCTGCACTCTTTGTAACGATGGTAGGCAGCCTGATTGTCTGCCTCCCAAAAATAAGGGTCCCATGTTTCCCCATCAAGGAGCTGCCAGATATCTGATGAGCACACCTTTCGCCATCCATTTAGAAGAAAAAGCAAGAAAATAGTAAGCAATAATAAGTAGAAAGCCAAGGAGAAGGTGTGAAGAAAAAATGGCTGAATTCGGGCTCTATTTAAAGGATCAGCCAGATCATCCAAGCCGATCGCAAGATTGTACATGACAATCGGTGCAATCATTGTGATAGGTCGATTGGTCAAAAAGGTGGTTGGATAGTCCCGGACGACCAGACATCACTTGGGATGATTAGACACAGACGATTGTCCCAAGGAGTCAGGCCAGATGACCGTTGAAAAAGCTGATTGTCTAAGCCAATTATGTGGATCGTCCAGGATGATGCTTAATAATGGATCATACCAGCCGAATTTAAAACATTTTAAATCATATGCCACGTGTATCATCCAGGACGAACAGTGGATCATCAGGACGATTGTCCAAAAATGGATGGATCGTAATGGGTGATTTTAAAGATTTTAAACATACTGACACAAGTATCATCCAAGACGAACAGGTGTATTGGACGGGATGATTACAATAAACGCATCATCTGGGATGAAAAATATATCGGCCATGATGATCAAGATGATTGTAGCGAGGATGATCATATCGTTCGTGATAATAAAGGATCATCCAGGACGATGAGAGCAAAAAAAGTCTAAATATTCAACATATGAAGTTTTTGAAGCAAGAAAAGCCGATCATCTAGGATGATATAAATATCGGCCAGGACGATGTGACAAAAAAATTCAAATCAAAGGAAGGATGGAGATGATCAGAGAAGGACAAAAAAATAATAAAATCAACTAAGAACAAAAATAAAAAAAACATAAAAAAATGCATAAAAACTAGCAATGAAACAAACTTTTTTTAATTAGAAGGGAATGCATATGATATAGTCTCCTTGTGATTGATTTTTAAAAATTTGTAAGTTAATAAGTTAACAACTTCAAAAAATCAAAAAAAAAGGTAAAATATCCGATCATGTTAACCCTAAGCTAGGACTTCTTTTTAGGACAAAATCTTCTTTTGAAATCAAAAGTCCTAACTCAAAAAAAAAAAAAAAAATTTGGATAAGAAAAAGAGATCTGATTAAGACTTGATTTCAAAAAAAATATCTTATAAAATAATATATCAAAGTAGTTTGTTAAATTGCAAAATTCAAAATCAAGTCCTTTAAAATCTCAAGTGATATATAAAATCTTCAAAGTTTTAAGAGTTAGAAGAAAGGAAGATAGCTTGCTTTTTGATGGGCTCATTTTATGCCTCTTTTCCATTGAATGACGGACTTTGCGCATCTTTGATTTTGATACACTTTGTGTATAATTTTTGTTTCAATTTGGCGTCATTGCGCATCTTTTTCTTTTGGCATCATTGGTCCATTTTTTTCAAGCTAAATTCTTTTCCAAAAAACTCTTAAAATATTCTTAGTTGTGAGTATATCTTCTAGATATTAGAGAAGAAGAAAACTCACTCTCTAATATAAGGAAGAATAAATCACAAAATAGAATAAAAAATTATATGAGAGATGCATTGACAAGATAATGAGAAATATTGAAATAACAAAAAAACTTTGATTATTATAAATATAAGCTAGATTACTGTAGCAAGGTACATAAGATCTCAATTACAAAATCCATTTGTTAGTTTAATTTAGACTTTTGTTTATAAAAGAAAATTTTACCCCCCAAAATAGGTTAGAGAAAAGAGACACAATCAACGATGATTTTACCCTTTGTAGATTAAAGAGATCTAAAATATTAACTACAAATTAAAAAAAAAAAAAAAACAAGGCATAAGATATCTATTCAGCGATGATTTGAAAGAGAAAACAAATTAAGGACAAAAAAAAGGTAAAAAACAAAGAGGAACATCTACAAAAATAATAAACAACAAAAAGACTAAAATAAAGCAAGGTAATCAGCAGATAACAAATAAAAAAAAAGTAGTATAAATCAAGTTCATGCATTAATGTCAATCACACCCAATCTGTCCTTAAAGTGCTGAAAGTATCGAAGGCTAGTGGTTTAATAAATATGTCAGCCAGTTGAATCTCAGTTGCCAGATGGTTTAACTTAATGTACTCACCTTAAGGGTTTTTACATTGGAATCCTTTCCCCATTCTCACTTCTCTGACCCCCAAGCACAAATAGAATCTTCCCTCGGCCCCCGTATCTTCTCTAATTTAAAAGATATAATGAACTATGATGGCCCACTAATGTCAATGTACTTTAGTCCTTGAATGTTTTTTTAGGAATTTAGGTGTTAGGGAATTCTTGAGAAAAAAAAGAAACAAAAATACAGAAACGGCACCTAGTATGTTTCACAAAAAAATTGAGATGGTGCCTACAAGTAATCTTAATCCAAGTACTTATTATTTTGCACGCCGAATGGACTTAGGCCACAAGCAAAACTAAAACTTCCTCTCCTAAAGTAATGTACTTACAGCTTCAGCAGTGGAAAAAAGCACTAGAGGTTATTTTGCTTATCTTCTATTCAATTCTACTAGACCTGAAGACTATAAATTGGTCACTAAAATTGCTAGTATTCAGAAAATAGCGATTTAGGCTATATTATTTTTTAACCATTCACACCACCTAAAATCCTTACAAAATTAGAGAATCTGTATAAAAACTAATAAACTCTCAAAAAGGTAAAAAGGGGGTAGGAGGTTGGGTGTTAGGAGGGGGGGTCGGTTGTGGGTGTAGGTGGATGGGGGGGTGGGGTGATTGGTGGGATGGGGGGCGCGGTGCCCTTTACTGACTTAAAGGACGAACGACTCGGGGGGGGGGTGAGCTATAAGGGTATTTGTGTGGTAGGTAAACCTAAAGAATTACCAATATTCTGGTTCCTAAGTTTTTGGGTTCCCCCCCCCCCCCCCTAACAGGTATCTAAGAATTTCCTTTTAAAAAAAAATAACTTGCAAAGTCAGGTTGGACAATTCCATAAAGGGTCAGCTTAAAAAAAATCTTCCTCTCTCTTCTAACAAGATTAGATTTAGTTGTCTTTACAAACCATCAAAAGTGTGTGAGGTAGGCTATGTGGTTTGGACATGTACTGTATCAGGTAATTTGTTAAAGTTGTTCTCATCTTCTGATTTATTGAAAAAGTTTAAGAAATTTTAGTTTGAGTTTAATTATAAAGGTCTTAATATTGATTTCTAAAGATGTATTTTAAGCATTAATTGGATTACTACATTGGTTCTACACTTAGTGCCGTAAAAATTTATTCATCTTTTGTGGCGGCTAAGTTATTAGACTCATAGGCTCGGATTATCTAATAGTAACCATTATTAATTAAGTGACTTAATTGATTAGGCTTGACTGTTAATAATATTTTAATTAAAAATGATTTGATTATTGGAAATTTAATAGGTTGGGTTTTAATATTTTCTGGAATTTAAGTTGGTAATTGCTTCTTTTGTTTGAATTATTTAATTAATTTAAATAAAGGGGTCAAAATTTTTAGTTTTTAAATTAAAGTGAATTTAGTGGAGTTCTATATTTTCTTTAAATATAAGACCTTAAGACAAGAGAATTAGACTCACCAAGTTTGTAGGAAATTAGGATTTTTCTAGATCAAGCTATGAATTTTTTAAGTTTTTGACTTAAAAGTTGAATAGAATTGATGAAAAAAAAAAAAAAAAAAAAGGTGGGGTGAGTTTTTGACTTTGATCGTAATTGTCGAGGTTAACATTTTTTAAAAATTATTAGTCCTCAAATGGAGTCTAATGCCTTTGAGTTTGATTGATTTAGAAATTTTTGGAGTTACTTATGAATTTTCAATGCTATATCAATTAATTGAATTTGTAAAATTATTTAATTAAGGAAGGTTTTAAGGGTTTTGATCCAAACTTATTCCAAACTTCTTGAAATCACTCCCAAAGGTCAATAATGAACCAAGGGAGTGTTCTCAAGTGTTTCAGAATTATTTGGAATTTTAAATTATTTTTAATTAATTGAGTTAATAAAATATGAACTTCTCATTTGAAAGTAAATTAAACATAAAATTAAAGTCTAGTATAGAGGATTTTAATTTTCTTTAGTTAAGGGTTTAATTCTAGTCAATTTGATATAATTTTTATATATTTTTTTGGATTTAATTTAAATTAATTATGATTTTTTTTTTAATTTCTATGTTCATCTAAGGCTAAATTTTGACATTCTTAATTTTTTGACCTAATAGGTTCCAAATTTAGTGAAATTTGAAAACTAAGGTGTAAAATGTAGCTAAATTTAGTCTTGTCAAGTTTCACCCTTATTGGGTGTGTGTGTAGAATTTTCTAGGAATTTTCTAATTTGTATAGACCTTGACCTCAGTTATTTTTCCTAAGTATCACTAGTGTTCAATTGGTTTAAAAATCTCTGGTCATATAACCCTCGCACATATGCAAGTATACAATAATAATTTGATAGCCTAATTTTACAAATTTGGAGAGTTATAAATTTTTAAAGTTTTGGGTCCAAAATGGACCCATTACTTTGCAATTTCACATCACATCAATCCTTTGAGCATCTAGACCTAAGAAAAATGCAAGGGATGTTTAAGATGCTCAAATATTTTTCACCAAAAATTTGTGTCCATTTTTGATCATAGGATTATGATAAATTGATAAAAATTAATTTAAAAAACTAACATGAATATCTCAAAATATGTGTGACACGTGTCAAGACACATGTTGCACTCTCAACTACCACTTAACCATGTTAGCAAAACATATGTGCCATTGGATCAACAATATGGTGTGGATGGCTCATATTGACTCAGGTCAACATGTCTCAAAGTGAGATTGATTGCGTATTTATATCTATTAGATAATTGACGTTGTCTCATGGCCTCCGGACCGTTCAATCGTGTGTGTATCACAATCAGATGGTTCTGCTCTAAATAAAGCTTTTTAGTTCATTTTGAACTTAAATTATGAATGAACATAACTTTCAAAATACCCATAAAAATTTGATAAAATTTGAAATATATACTCATGGGGGTCTTATCATATAATGCCTGGAGTTTGTAGGCTCTATACATTGTAGATTTTCTACAGTTTCAAATTGAATATTTACCTAAATATGGGGATAACTTACCATCCAATGGGTGGATTTTTTTTCCAATGATTGTGGAAAATCTGTAGAGGTCTTCATCAACTTCCTTAAAGACTCCAAAGTCTGGTTCTTGCTAGATTGAAAGAAGTCTTCAAAACCCCACTTTCTCTCTCTATTTCCCTCCCTCTTCACCAAAACGTGGTTTGGAGGCTTATAAATGATAGAGAAAAATCTTAGAAAATCCTCAGGAGGGGCTAGAGGGGCTTGGGGAAGAGTCTTATGGAGTGGGGATTACTAGAGAAGAGGGTTTGAGTAAACAAATATTAGGTTTGGGTTTTCCCCCACCTTAACCCAAGGCTTTTGATTGAATGGCTTTGAATTAATTGAGGGAGCCTTGGATGCATGCCATCTGTCCTAGGGTAGTTTATAAGGTTGGAGGAAAGGATAATGCAAGGATAATCACATAGAAAGTGTCATTTGTCTTCACATGCACATGTGGCCAATTAAAAAGAAGCTTAGGGTTAAATAAAACCTTAAGCTAAGTTTAGAAAATGCTTAGGGATGGTCTAGAAGGGCCCTATGTAGCTAGAGTTTATTTAAGTCAGAAGGGTTATATCCTTTGAAGTGGATTGACCATTTAAAAACTTATTTAATGACATTGTTGACTATTTGACTAGTCAACTAGTCAACATTTGGTGATGTGGCAACCAAATGATAGTTTGAAGATTTGAACAACTTAAATAATGTGTGACTTTACTGATGATAAGTTTGGAGAGATTCAAGATGTGAAATTGAATGGTTTTGAAGGTTTTAAAAAGCTTGATTGGATTGGATTTGATTGTATATGGTGAATTGACCCTATGTTGACTAGATTTGGCTAAACATGGGTCTAGTTGACCTAGTCAACTATTGGCTGGGTCACAGGGACCCAATTAGGTCCAAATCACAAAAAAAAATGGTCAAAGGAATTTTGATGAGGTTTAAAATATATTTGAAGCTTAATTCAATACGAAAACTACTTAATGGTTGATTTGGTCAACCATGATTCTTTGAGTGAACCAGGTTCAAACCAGGGGTTAGGTTTGGATTCAAAAAGTTTGATTTGATCATTGGAGACCAATGGATATGGTCTCCTAGGTTAGAAAGGTCATTTTGACAAAATAACCATTTATACCTTTTTAGGGGATATTTGGTTAACCTAAGTTAACTTTGTCAACCATGTAAGAACAAGACCTTGATTTGGTCCAACATATTCAAAATGATATTTTGAGTTCAAGGAAGATAGTCAGATGTAAAGGTGAAGCCATTTAGATTGAAATGACTATTTGAATTCTTTAGGTGTAGTTTGGTTTAAAATAGGTTGGCTTGGCCAACCAGGCTTGACCAAGGTCTAGGTTCGAGTCTGATACATTCTTAGTAGTGTTTATGATGTATTACAGGAGGTTTAAGGGTTTGATTTGACTAGGTTATATTAAAGTTTTAATAAAACTTAAATTTTATCCTTTAGAGGCATTTTGGTCATTTTGACCCCTAGTCAACTAGGAGTCAAATTGAATAAACCAAAAATTGGTTTAATATTTGGTATTTCATAATCTAGTTTATGGACTTGATCAAAGATCTTAGGGAAGGTCCCTAGGTCAAATTCCACAAGGAGGAAGGTTGAGTGGCATAGGTCATAAAATTTGAAGGTTTTGTAGCTTTTGGGAATCAATTCAATTTCTAGGGCAATAGATCTCAGATTGAGCTCAAATTTGGAAAGTTGAACCTAGGGACATGTCTAATCAATATACAACTTATAAATCATAAATTAAGGTCATTTGATTGGGTTTTGAAGAGATTGAAAAATCACTCAAAAAGGGTTTTATGATAAGATTCTTTAGCACTAGATTTTTTGTCTGTAATTCTATATTTGAGTTAGATTTTGGATTTAATTGATTGAATTTGAATTATCCTAATTAATCATAATCAATTGAATAATTTTTATTGATTAGATAGGATTGAATATTAATTGAGTGTTTGATTAAAGGTTGATTGAGGGTCAATTTAAGGGGTAATTGAATTCTAGATTAAAGCTAGGATTAAAACTTTGGATTCATTAAAGTTTAATTTAATTAAAGTTAAATTGATTAAAGGTTGAATTGATTAAAGTCTAGATTATTTGAAGGCTGACTTTATTGAATTCTAGATTGATTGAAGGTTGAATTGATTGAAGTAAGGATTGATTAAAGTTTAGATTGAACTCTAGATTGATTTGAAGTTTGAATTGATTAAAGTATGGATTGATTAATGTTTGAATTAATTAAAGGTTTAATTGACTGAAGTTTTGATTAATTGAAGGTTAAATTATTTGAAGTTGTTGCAAATCTTAATTCATGGATTATGATTTTGATGATAACAAACACTCTTGTTTCTCTATGACTACCTTGCCTAATGATATTTCAGGTCCACAAGATCAGAATGTAATTGGAACCAGCTCAAGACTGGGTTGACTAAGTCTGAGTCAGTTTGTACCTTTTCCCTTTCTTGAGTCTATTATAATTGGTATGTCTCCTGTTTACTAAGTAACCTTGCATACAAACACCTTAGAAGAATTTCTGACTGTTTCCCAGAGTTTACTATTTTTGGTAACATTGTCCAGGATGATATTTATATCGGCCTGGACGATCAATTCAAAAACAAAAACCCTAATTAAGGCATCCTTATTAAGGCGTCCATCATTAAAACACATCATATTGGACAATTTTATATCGGCCAGAACGATAGGCTCAAATCTAAAAGAATCCCGGGGATCAACCTCGCTGATCCAGCACTTTTTTTCCTAAATAAATTTGGTATTTAAGGAAAGTAATTAAGATTTTATTACATGATCACATCATCCTGGACGATCACAAGATCGGATAGGATGATCCACTGGATGATTGGACATCGAACAGCTCTTATTCAGGGCGATGTTTAGGATGATATTCTATAATTTTTGCTTTGGACGATGATAAGATCGACCGGGGCGATCCACTAGGTGATTGGACATCGAACAGCTCTTATTCAAGGCGATGTTTAGGATGATAATCTATAATTTGTGCTGATTGGCCAGGATCATGTATAAATATCATCTTGAATGATATGAACAAATTTCTTTTGATCATCCCTAACAAACTGTGCTGATTGAGCATAATTTACGCTGATCGGCCAGGCCGGTATTTATATATTTCTTGGACGATAAAGTCGGCAATTTACATTAATGAGCTTATTTTGAGATATTCTATTTAAGCATTGACAAGAGACTTGGTAAGTGTCTTTGGTAGTCATTGTAGCTTTGTTCTTTTGGAGGGAACTTGAAGAGAGAGCTTGAAAGGGAGAGAGGAATGAGTGGAGTTTGAAAGAGGGAGAAGATCCTTGGAGGGGGTTTCAAGGGAGTGTGGAGGGGGATTCCACATGGTTTCTCTGGCAAGATTTCACCTTAGTACCATCATATTCAAGGCCTATCTTAAGGGAAGTTCTGGGAAGAAGAAGATCTCTTTGGTGTCAAAGGACCCGACTACTCGGCCGCACCGGGGAAGGTGGAAGTGATTTTGTAAGGGCTTCTCCGCCTAGCTGTGGGGGATAAAGGAGAGACACTGAGTTTTGTGCAATACTCGGAGGGGGCTTCTAAGGAGGAGTGGACGTAGGTCAAGGTTTGACCGAACCACTATAAATCTAGTGTGTTCTTTCCTTTATTATTTCTGCATTTAATTTCCGCATTGTGTTTTCTTTATGGTGGATTTTGGTTTGGCTTTTTTCTTGTGAAAGATTTTTTTAAAATACCAATTCACCTCTCTCTTAATTAGC
This sequence comes from Dendrobium officinale, assembly GCA_019514585.1. NCBI lineage: Eukaryota > Viridiplantae > Streptophyta > Magnoliopsida > Asparagales > Orchidaceae > Dendrobium > Dendrobium officinale. The sequence continues at coordinate 36,383,561 of CM033691.1, read as the reverse complement.
ATTGAGCTAGTTCATAGGGCTTAACATACCTAACGATCAATCTTTTAATTGGTATTAGAAGCGAGATTCATAAAAATAATTTTTTTAAAACTTTTGAATTTTGATCCATGACTAATTTTTGTAGTCGTAATATTGCAGAAGGTTATTCAATCACCCAACCACCTCTATAAGAAAATTTGGGATAAATTACACACAATAACAAAGGTACTAGTGAAATCAAGCAATCCAAGTTTAATTTTTTAATGCATGATTACGAACTTTTTTGTAAGAAACCTTATGAGATGATATTTGACATGTATATTAGATTTATTCAAATTGTTACATCTTTGCATATTTTAGGTAAAGAGTTTTTAAACTTGAAAAAGTTAATAAAATTCTACATTATCTACTTGATAAGTTTGATGCTAAAGTTGTTGTTATTTGTGAATCAAAGAATTTGAATGAATATTCTATTGATAATATGATTGGCTCACTCATTGCCTATGAGCAAAGTTTGAGTCAAAGACTTTTGGATGCAAGAGAGATGATAGTGCTAAACGCTAAAAACATGGAAGAAAGTGGCTTAGTTGGTGATGAAAGCAATAACTTGTCAAGCAAATTAAAAAAACTCACCAAAGCATAAGCATCAACAAAATTGGAATAAAAGTAAAAATTATAAGAGTGTTAAGATTTCTTCTAACGTTGTTTGCTTTGGATGTAGGAAGCCTGAACATATGAAAAATCAATGCTCAAATTGGAGAACTCTTCATACAAAAAAAAAAAAGGAAAAAGCTAAGCAAATTATAGAAAGGGCAAGTACTAAAAAGCAAAAAATCTCCTAGGAAGACCTAGTTTCTGAATCATCAGACCAGGAGCAAGATGATGTTTAAAGGCCTTGTTTGTGTTGTGTTTTGTTTTTAGTTATTTTTTGTATTTTTGTTTATTTTATTTTCTTTCGATTTTGTTTTTCTTCATTTTTTTTTATTACTTTAAAATTTTATATTAGCTTTTATACTTAATTTTGTGAGGTTCTCTCTGATCAACACACACATTTACCTTTCTAAAAATGAAAAACCTACCTTCTATTTTTTTTCTTGAATTCTTATGAAAGCAGTGGTTGACTTCTCTAAAAACAGTCAAATGAAGGAAACTCATGATTTTGTCTCTCTATATCTCTTCTTAAGGAGGTTATTTTTAATTTTGATTCAAAATTTTCATCATATTATAACTTGGTTCTTGACACTAATTTTTTTCATCTCCCTACATTTTATTTATTGCATAGAAATCTTTTGCAGGTTGTTGAATCTACCTCATAATTTTTCTTAGTTAAAGTAATTTGTTTTTTCAATAGGATGGGTTTACTTTTATTTTTAAGATTTTAGAAAGGTAGTATATTAAAAAAAAAGGCCAATGATGCCAAAAAATAAAAGATGCACAATGACACCAAAAAAAAGGGGATACACAAAGTGTATCAAAAATTAAAAGATGCGCAGCGCGCCAACTAATTGACAAGAGGCATAAAATGAGCCCACAAAATATAATGCTTATCATTCTTGAACTTCTTAAAGCTTAAGAAAATCCATGATACTTTCGATACTTGAGTTTGAAAATCATGATTCCTGATTCAACAATTCATGCATTAATCTTCTATTAGATATGTTTTATGGAAGGAGTTCTTGGAAAAATTAGTGTTTCTTTCTCTAATTTGTTCCTTGATTTAGATATTGGATTAAAAAGTTTTTTATCCTTTAAAAGAACCAGAGTTTGGATTAACAATTTCTGAATTTCTTACCTTTTTCTGAATTATGTGTTGTCAAATCATTCCTTACTAAATTTTTGAATAAAATCAAGAGGTAATTTTCTAATTTTAAGAATATTTGATTTTGTCTTCACTTTAACAGGGATCATTTTTTATCTTTTAATCTTTTTTTTTATTGCCCTGATTGTTTGTGCCCCTTCTCTTTTTGATAATGTCAAAGGGGGAGAACATATTATTGTATTTGTATCTTTTTTTTTTCTTTCAAAAATTAAAAACAACAAATTTTTAATTTCCCCTATTTAAAAGTTTTATTTTAGTAAGGGGAAGATTAGGAGAACTTATTTTCTTTTTTGTAAATTCAACTACTAATGTTTGTCATCATTAAAAAGGGGGAGATTATTGCGAATTTGAATTCATGGATTATGATTTTGATGATAGCAAACACTTTTTACTTCTCTACGTCTGTCTTGCCTACTGATATTTTAGGTTCACAAGATCAGACTGCAATTAAAAATCCAGCTCAAGATTTGTTAGACTAGGTCTGAGTCAGTTTATATACCTTTTCCCTTTCTTGAGTCTATTATAATTGGTGTGGCTCTTGATGCTAAGTAACCTTGCACACACACGCCTTGGAAGAATTTATGACGGTTCCCTATAGTTTATTATTTTTGGTAACATCATTTGGGATGATATTTATATCGGCTTGGAAGATCGATTCAAAAACAAAAAAACCCTAAATAGGGCATCCTTGTTAAGGCAGCCGTCATTAAACACATTGTCCTAGACAATTTTGTATCGACCAGGATGATAGGCTCAAATCAGAAAGAATCTTCCGCCAGATCTATTTAGGAATTGCTTATTTTTGGACATTGTCCCAGGGATCAGCCTGGCCGATCCAGCACATTTTTTCCTAAATAAATCTGGTATTTAAGGAAAGCAATTAAGATTTTATTACATGATCACATCATCCTAGACGATCATAGGATCGACCGGGATGATCCATTGAATGATTGGACCTTGGGCAACTCTTATTTAGGGCTATATTTAGGATGATATTCCACAATTTTATACTGATCGACCAGGACGATATAAATATAATCCTGGATGATATGAAAAAATTTCTTTTAATCTTCCATAACTGACCGAGCTGATTGAGCATAACTTACGCTAATAGGCCAGGATGATATTTATATCAGCCTGGACGATAAAGTTGGAAAATTACATTAATGAGATTGTTTTGAGATCTTCTATTTAAGCTTTGACAAGACACTTCATAAGTGTCTTTGGCAGTCAAGCTAGCTTCATTCTTTTGGAGGGAACTTGAAGAGAGAGCTTGAAAGAGAGAGAGAAAAGGGTGGAGTTTGAGAGAGGGAGAAGATCCTTAGAGGGGGTTTCAAGGAAGTGTGGAGGGAAATTCCACACGGTTGCTTCGGCAAGCTTACACCTTAGTACCATCGGATTCAAGACTTATCTTGAGGGAAGTTCTGGGAAGAAAAAGATCTCTTTGGTGTCAAAGGACTTGGCTACTCCTCCACACCGGGTAAGGTGGAAGTGATTTTGTAAGGGCTTCTTCGCCTAGCTGTGGGGCCTAAAGAAGAGACACTGAGTTTAGTGCAACACTCAGAGGGTGCCTCTGAGGAGTGGACGTAGGTCAAGGTTTGACCGAACCACTATAAATCTGGTGTGTTCTTTCCTTTATTATTTTCGCATTTAATTTCCGCACTTTGATTTCTTTGTGGTGTTTGTGCTTTGGCTTTTTTATTGTGAAAGATTTTGTAAAATACCAATTTACCTCTCTCTTAATTAGCATTGGGCTAGTTCATAAGGGCCTAACATCCTTAATATACTTTCAAAAGTTTGGATTAATTCAAGGTTGAACTGATTAAAGTCTGGATTGATTAAAGTTTGGATTAAAGTCTAGATGTTTTTGAAGCTTGAATTGATTTAAGCCTGGATTAATTGAGGTTTAGAATAATTAAAACTTGGATTGAAGTCTTAATTGATCTAAAGCTTAAATTGAATAAATTATGGATTGATTTAGGTCCATATTATGATCTGAATTGAAGTCAAGATTAAGGTCTAGATTATGTATAGATTAAGGAATGGATCAAGGTTCTGATTAGGGTTTAGATTAAGGATTGAACTAAAGTCTCATTTTAAAATTGAATTGAAGTATAGCTTAGGATTTAATTGAAATATAGGTTTAAGATTTAATTAAAGTCTTTAAGATTTAATTAAAGTCTAGATTGAAATTTGAATCAAACTTTAGATGATTGAAAACTAGATGTTTGTCAATTGTCATATTAATAGGTAGAAGTTGGGATAGATCCTGATGACCTAATATAAAAAATAAGGTCAATAAATGGACCATCAATATGTGTAGTATAATGAAGTTCTACTGTATATAATGGCATTAATAGAATAAAAAAGGTCATGTCTAGATTTTTTTATTCTAGAAAGAAAGGAAAAAACCTAACCCCAAAGGATCATGTTTTAATTGATACTACGGTAGTGACACTAAGGGCGTACTTTACCACTAAAAGGCTTAATCTTAAAGGAAAAATGCATAGAGACTTATAGCTATCCTTAAGGAAGAGAAGATTGGATTCTAAAATTGAAGTTAAACTAGAACGGTGCCATAAAATAATGGTCCACCACTAATAGCTATAAACTTAAGGCAAGGAATTTAGGGACTCAGACCTAACCTTAAGGAAGAGAAAATAGGTTGATTTTGTGTGAAAGAAGAATTGATTCTCATAGAGGTCATATCTGGATTTTGAAACTATGATGGTGCCATAGAGGGCTTGCTCCATCACTATGATATATAATCACAAGGAAAGAAAGCTTGATGACTGACATCTAACCTTAAGGATAAGAAAACTGGATGATCAAGTGAGAAGGAAGCAATATTTCCTATAAAGTGTTAAATCTAGAATTTGAAATAAGGATGGCACCATAAAGGGCATTCTCTATCACTAAGATTTTTAATCCTAAGGAAAGAAAGTATGATGACTCACATCTAATATAAAGGAGAAGAAAATTGAAAGATCGTGTGGGAAGAAAGCATTGCTTTCCATAGAAGATTAGATTTGGAATTTAAAATTTTGATGACACACATCACTATAACATTTAATCCTAAGGAAAAAAGCACGATGACTCACATCTATCCTTAAGGAAAAGAAAAATTGGAAGATCGTATGGGAAGGAAGTATTGCTTCCCATAGAGAATCAGATCTAGGTTTCAAAATTAGAATGGTGTCATAAAGGGATTGCTCCATCACTAAAAACATTTAATCCTAAGGAAAGGAAGCACCTAACATGAAGGTAAAGAAAACTAGATTTAAAACTAAGATGGTGCCACAAAGGAAATTCTTCACCACTAGTACGTATAATCCTAAGAAAAGGAAACACCTAACCTGAAGGAAAAGAAAACTAGATATAAAACTAGGATGGTGCAACAAAGTGTTGAGATAGTTGCTACTTAGTTTTTCCTATTTATTATTTTTGCAACTTATATGTTTTTAAAGATTTCAACTATTATTGCTTTGATTATTATTTCTTGTAACATATTTTGGAAGAATTTTTTTGCTCTTGTGTGTACTAACATTTTAGGGAAATCATATTATGGATTGTTGAAGACTTTAAATCAATATTAGTTTAGAGTTTATTGTGATAGAAGTCTATATTTTCTATTTTATTGAGTCTGAGAGAGTGTGATTGTAATTGAGTAACTGAGTACACACACACACACACACACACTGGGTGAGAGTTTAAAATTCATATTTTAAACTAATCATAATGTATGATATCACTTCGTACGGGACGATCTGGTCAGTTATTTTTCCCGATGAGCAGTCGAATGAACAAAAATGAAATTTTTTGTTTAAGTATGGATCATATGAAAAGATCTTAGTTTATATATACTTTCACGAGTAGGAACGTCTCGGGTCCGTTCTCGCCAAAAAATATTTTTTTTAAGTATGATCATAGGGGATGATCCCAGTTCATACATTCTTTCATGAGTATGAATGTCTCGGGTCCGTTCTCATTGAAAAATATTTCTAAGTATGGATCATACAGTACGAACCATATTCGTGCATGCTTTCACGAGTATGATCTTCTCTGGTCTGATCTTTCTCAAAAATATTTTTTCTAAGTATGGATCGTACTGTATGAACCTAGTTTGTACATGCCTTCTAGAGTACGAAAATGTGAGGTCCCATTTTGTCTCGACCTTTCGTTCTGACAAAATTTGATAATTTTTATACTGTTATCCAGGAAAAACTTGGTTCGTACCAGACAATGATCAGGTATGAAATGATTTTGTATCGATTCACAATAGGTTCATACGCAATAGTATTTAAACTATTTGTACATATAAAATACAATTGTATTATACGATTGTGTATGCTCAAAATAAAAAAAATTCAATTTTCTAAATGGTTTTTTGTGTCTTTGTTACAGAAGATCCACTAAAACTGACCTAAAAAAAGTCTTGTCTATGTGATTTTTCAAGGGCAATTGAAGGAGAGAGTATGAGAGAATATTTGAGAGAGATTTCTTGTAAGTGAAGTGTGAAGGTTCACAAGGTTACTCAAAGATAATGATCTCTTTGTAATTGTGGTTATCACTCTACCTCTTATCTTTCTAGATTACTCATGAGAAGATTTAAGATAAGAACCAGTTCTTTATCGACACTTGGAGAGTGTTAACAGATGATGGTTCTCTACCAACACTTGGAAGGTGCAAAAGGATGACGGTTCTCTGCTGACACTAGGAGAGTGAACAGCTAATGCTACTCTGCCTACTACACTTGGAGGGTGTGAAAGGATGAAGGTTCTCTGCCTACACTTGGAGGGTGTGAAAGGATGACAGTTTTCTGCCACACCTGGGATTGGTGGAAGAGAGTTTTATAAAGGCTTCTTCGCCTTACTGTGGGAGCAAAAGGAGAGTCACTTTTGATAATAGTGTAATATCTGAAGAGGGAGTCTTCAGGTAGTGGATGTAAGTCATGTTTTATCGAACCACTATAAATCTTTATGTCGTTTAATTTTTTGTTTCTTACTTACTAAAAATTTTAATTTTATGGTTGAATATTTTACTTTCAAAACTTCAATTATCTTGATATGAATCATCAACTGGTTTCAAAATTTTAAATCCAATAGAATTTTTTAAATTATCAATTCACCCTTCCTCTTGGTTAGCCTTAAGACATTAGATTAGGTTTAACAACCTATTCAAGATTCAACAAGTGGTATCAGAGCTTTTTTTCAAAACCATAAGTTTAGATTACTTTTTGAAAAACGAGCATGGCTACTTTTGGAAACTGAAGCACACCAGAAGGTTACTCGATCACTAGACCTCATCCCTTTGATTTTTGGAAAACACGCATGTCTACATTTTTACAATCACTAGATTATTGTATGTGGATCTTAGTTCAATAAGGGTATACAAAATCAACTAGATTAGTTGATGGTATTAGAGTTGAGATACCCTTTACAGATTGGACTGTAGAAGAACATGACTTAGTATAACTTAATACAAAATATTTAAACAGTTTTTTTATGCACTTAAGTCAGAAGACTACATGGAGGTTTCTACTTGCAAAAGTGGAAAGGACATATGGGATAGACTTTGTATTACTTATAAAAGGACTAATGAAGTAAAGCAATCGAGATTAAACATCTTGTTACATAACTATGAATTATTTTACATGAAACCCAATGAATTTATTTCTGACATGTACACAAGATTCACTCAGATAGTCACTTCTTTGCATGCATTAGGTAGGGAACTAATGAATGCTGAAATGGTTAATAAAATTCTTTGTTATTTGCCTACTTCTTATGATGCAAAAATAACTGCTATTATAGAGTCTAATGAAAGTTTGTTAGGGATGTTAATTCTATGAACTGGCTTAAGGCTAACCAAGAGGGGGTGAATTGGTAATTTAAAAATCTTTAAAGCATAGCACAAAACACAAACCAAGTTCACCACAATGAAAATCAAAGTGCAAAAACTTGCCGACTTCAGAATAGCTCATTAACTATAACTTGTTGACTTTATCGTCCAGTCCGATATAAATATCATCCTATACTATCAGTGCAATTTATAATCAACCGGGACGATCTAAGACGATCAGATGAAATTTGTTCATATCATCCACGATAATGAAATATCGTCCTGGCCGATTAGTTCAAATTGAAAGTTCATTAGGGATGTTAAGCCCTTAAGAACTAGCTCGATGCTAACCAAGAGGGGGGTAAATTGGTATTTTTAAAAAAATTTCTTAGGCAAAGCACAACAAACATAAACCAAAATTACCTAAAAATTAGATTGCAACAAATAAATAAATGCGAAAGCAAAACAAAGAAAGATTACACCAAATTTATAGTGGTTTGGTCAATCCTTGACCTACGTCCACTCCTCGGAGGCACCCTCCGTGTATTGCACTAACTAAGTGTCTCTCCTTTAACTCCCACAACTAGGCGAAGAAGCCTTTACAACAGACTCCTTTTCACCAACCCCGGTGCGACAGAGAACCGACTCCTTTTGCTCCCTCCTAAAGCGGGCAGAGAACCCAGACCTTTTGCTGAAGTAGACCTCCCAAGAACCTCCCAAGGATTAAGGATGAAGAACGAAGATGACGACTTGGAACCTTGCTTGGAGCAACCTTTGCGAACCCCCTCACAAACTCCCCCTCACAAGTCTCTCTCTCTCTCTCTCTCTCTCTCTCTCTCTCTCTCTCTCTCTCTCTCTTCCTCTCCCTCTTCTAAGGCTCTCTTAGGTTAAGACAGCAGCACTCAAGGTCTTAAGCATGAGAAAATTTAAGTCCTTTAAATAAAATTTTAAGAACAAACATTATCATCCAGGCCGATATAAATATTGTCCTTGCCGATCAGAATAAGTTAAGATCAACCAGCCAGGACAATTTAGAATGATCAGAAGAAAATTGATTACATCATCCAGGCCAATACAATATCAGCCTAGATGATTAGTTCAAATCCGAGGAAAATCATCCTAAACATCGCCCTAAATAGATTCTGGCCGATGTCAATCATCCAGTCCATCGTCCTGGCCGATCCTTCGATCGTCTCGGCCGATGTGATCATATCAATCAACCTTAATTGCTTTCCATAATTACTAGATTAATTTAGGAATAATTGTGCTATATCGTCCAGGCCAATGTAGAGATCATTTTAGATGATTCCCTAAAATAAAGAATACCTAAATTGATCATGGCAGCTGATTCTTTCTTAGCAGAGCCTATCATCCTAGCTGATACAAGGATCGTCCATGATGATCTGCTTAATGATGGCTGCCTTTATGAGATGCCTTAATTAGGATCTATTTTTAGTCTAATCGGCCTGGCCGATATAGTCATCATCCAGGCCAATGTTCTCAAAACATAAAATAACATAAAAACCCTCAAGTGTGTGTTTGCAAGGTTACTTAGCATCAGGAACCACTTTTATAATTGACTCAAGAAAAGAAAAATTATAGACTTGAATCAACCTAAATCTACCCAATCTTGAGTTAGCTTGAGTTGCATTCGATCATGTGGACCTGAAAAGTTAGTAGGCAAGGTAGTTGTAGAAAAATATGAATGTTTGCTATCATCAAAAGTCTAATCCATAATCTCAGATTCGCAACAATCTCCCCCTTTTTTATGATGGCAAACACAATCAAAAAAGTTCAAGCAGTTATGCTTGTTTAATAAAAATAGTGTGACGAAAAAAAAGTTCATTAAGTTCTAGAATCAAATTACAAGATATATCAGATTACTCCCCCTTTTGACATCACAAAAAGGAGGGAAACACAAAACATAAATAAAAAACATAATAGAAACTAAAACAAAACATAAGAGAAATAAACTACAAAAAATGGAAACTAAAATAAGAAAAATGAGGGACCCTGATCATCAGACGGAGGTGGTGGTGGTGGTGGCTTCTGGATGAAACTAGAAATCGTAGCAAATTGTGCCCCAAACTAGGCCATGTCCTGGTCGTGCTGCTATTATAGGCATCATACCATGCCTCCCACTGATCAAATCTCTCCACCAATTGATCCAGCTAAGAGTGCTGGTGGAGAGGAACATGTTCAGGAATAGGAACATGAGCGAGAGCCTCCTCCTCCTCGGCCCCCTAAGATTCCCCATCCCCTGGGTGAAGACGAGTACTGTGAAGGGCATTGAAGGAATTGTTTGAGTAGATGGGTGGAGGATGGTTAGGAGGAGTAGGATATTGAAGGTTGTATTTAGATTCTAGAACATATGCAATAATATGTCCTAGAACAAGATTGGGCTTTCTTCTATGACCTAGATCTTGAATGGTAGTCAAATGCTCGATGTAGTGAAAGATCAGGTCTGTGGCATTGAATTCTCTATGGGCCATAATGTAAAAGGTAGTAAGTGAAAGAAGTGGAGTGATATGGACTCGATCACCAGCTTTTGGAATAATAGAAGTGCAAAGGATATGTTAGATTGTCCTAACATCTTTGAGTAATGATATAGTCTCTCCAACATGAAAATATGCATTGGTGTGGCGAAGAAAGTGATTTGAAGTGGACCAGTCAAAGTTACGATCAAAGACAAGGGTATGTAGCTTATCCCCAGTGGTGGACAGCTGCAATAGTTTAGCACAATCCTGATATATGATCTCGATAGGACGTCGATTCACATAAGAGGTGAGAGTAGTGTAGGAAGAATTTATGCAGAGGTTTACGTAAAATTTAAAAAGAAGTTCAGACCTAAAGGGGACTGGGAGGGTGAGAATAAAGCAAAGAGAGGTGTGAGTGAAAAGATCCAGTGCCAGATAGGAGAGAAAGGCTGAATTGATTATTCTGGAGAGAGTAATGCTGCACTCTTTGTAACGATGGTAGGCAGCCTGATTGTCTGCCTCCCAAAAATAAGGGTCCCATGTTCCCCTCAAGGAGCTGCCAGATATCTGATGAGCACACCTTTCGCCATCCATTTAGAAGAAAAAGCAAGAAAATAGTAAGCAATAATAAGTAGAAAGCCAAGGAGAAGGTGTGAAGAAAAAATGGCTGAATTCGGGCTCTATTTAAAGGATCAGCCAGATCATCCAAGCCGATCGCAAGATTGTACATGACAATCCGGTGCAATCATTGTGATAGGTCGATTGGTCAAAAAGGTGGTTGGATAGTCCCGGACGACCAGACATCACTTGGGATGATTAGACACAGACGATTGTCCCAAGGAGTCAGGCCAGATGACCGTTGAAAAAGCTGATTGTCTAAGCCAATTATGTGGATCGTCCAGGATGATGCTTAATAATGGATCATACCAGCCGAATTTAAAACATTTTAAATCATATGCCACGTGTATCATCCAGGACGAACAGTGGATCATCAGGACGATTGTCCAAAAATGGATCGTAATGGGTGATTTTAAAGATTTTAAACATACTGACACAAGTATCATCCAAGACGAACAGGTGTATTGGACGGGATGATTACAATAAACGCATCATCTGGGATGAAAAATATATCGGCCATGATGATCAAGATGATTGTAGCGAGGATGATCATATCGTTCGTGATAATAAAGGATCATCCAGGACGATGAGAGCAAAAAAGTCTAAATATTCAACATATGAAGTTTTTGAAGCAAGAAAAGCCGATCATCTAGGATGATATAAATATCGGCCAGGACGATGTGACAAAAAATTTCAAATCAAAGGAAGGATGGAGATGATCAGAGAAGGACAAAAAATAATAAAATCAACTAAGAACAAAAATAAAAAAAACATAAAAAAATGCATAAAAACTAGCAATGAAACAAACTTTTTTTAATTAGAAGGGAATGCATATGATATAGTCTCCTTGTGATTGATTTTTAAAAATTTGTAAGTTAATAAGTTAACAACTTCAAAAATCCAAAAAAAGGTAAAATATCTGATCATGTTAACCCTAAGCTAGGACTTCTTTTAGGACAAAATCTTCTTTTGAAATCAAAAGTCCTAACTCAAAAAAAAAAAAAAATTTGGATAAGAAAAAGAGATCCGATTAAGACTTGATTTCAAAAAAATATCTTATAAAATAATATATCAAAGTAGTTTGTTAAATTGCAAAATTCAAAATCAAGTCCTTTAAAATCTCAAGTGATATATAAAATCTTCAAAGTTTTAAGAGTTAGAAGAAAGGAAGATAGCTTGCTTTTTGATGGGCTCATTTTATGCCTCTTTTCCATTGAATGACGGACTTTGCGCATCTTTGATTTTGATACACTTTGTGTATAATTTTTGTTTCAATTTGGCGTCATTGCGCATCTTTTTCTTTTGGCATCATTTTCCATTTTTTTCAAGCTAAATTCTTTTCCAAAAACTCTTAAATATTCTTAGTTGTGAGTATATCTTCTAGATATTAGAGAAGAAGAAAACTCACTCTCTAATATAAGGAAGAATAAATCACAAAATAGAATAAAAAATTATATGAGAGATGCATTGACAAGATAATGAGAAATATTGAAATAACAAAAAAACTTTGATTATTATAAATATAAGCTAGATTACTGTAGCAAGGTACATAAGATCTCAATTACAAAATCCATTTGTTAGTTTAATTTAGACTTTTGTTTATAAAAGAAAATTTTACCCCCAAAATAGGTTAGAGAAAGAGACACAATCAACGATGATTTTACCCTTTGTAGATTAAAGAGATCTAAAATATTAACTACAAATTAAAAAAAAAAAAAACAAGGCATAAGATATCTATTCAGCGATGATTTGAAAGAGAAAACAAATTAAGGACAAAAAAAAGGTAAAAACAAAGAGGAACATCTACAAAAATAATAAACAACAAAAAGACTAAAATAAAGCAAGGTAATCAGCAGATAACAAATAAAAAAATTAGTATAAATCAAGTTCATGCATTAATGTCAATCACACCCAATCTGTCCTTAAAGTGCTGAAAGTATCGAAGGCTAGTGGTTTAATAAATATGTCAGCCAGTTGAATCTCAGTTGCCAGATGGTTTAACTTAATGTCTCCCTTAGTTACATGATCTCTAATAAAATGATGCCTAATGTCAATGTACTTAGTCCTTGAATGTTGGATAGGATTCTTAGAAATACAGACGGCACTAGTGTTTTCACAAAAAATTGAGATGGTGCCTACAAGTAATCTTAAATCCAGTACTTATTATTTTAGCCAATGGACTTAGGCCACACAACTTCCTAAAGTAATGTACTCAGCTTCAGCAGTGGAAAAAGCAATAGAGTTTTGCTTTCTACTAGACCAGAAGACTAAAAATTGTCCTATAAATTGGCAAGTTTCAGAAGTGCTTTTACCATCCACCTTAAATCCTACAAAATTAGAATCATAAAATCTAATAATCTCAAAAGAAGTGTTGTGCCTAGGGTACCATATTCCTAAGTTTTGGGTTCCTAAAAGGTATCTAAGAATTCTTTTAACTGCAGTCAGGTGGAATTCCATAGGGTCAGCTTAAAATCTAGCACAAACATAAATGCTAAACATTATATGAGGTCGACTAGCAGTCAAGTAAAGTAAAGATCCAACCATCCCTCTGTACTTCTTTTGATCAATTGATTTTCCATTTGGGTCCTTATCTAATTGAATTCCTAAGGTCTTGGGAGTGTTAGTTGGCTTGGCTTTATCCATTTCATATTTCTTCAAAATGTCCTTTATGTACTTTGTTTGGCTCAGAAAAGTTCCACCATCTAATTGTCTAATGCTAAACCCAAAAAAGTTGGACAATTCTCCCATCATACTCATCTCAAACTCCTTACTCGTTATTTTAGAAAAATCATCACAAAGACTTTTATCAGAAGATCCAAAAATTATATCATCGACATAGATGTGAGCAATGATTTAATCATCTCCTACTTTCCTCAGGAAAAGGATGGTGTCTACATTCCCTGTAACAAAATCTCTTTCTAGTAAGAATGTGCTAAGCCTCTCATACCAAGCTCTGGGTGCCTGCTTTAATCCATATAAGGCCTTTTTTAATTTAAAAACATGATTTGGAAATTGGGAAGTTTCAAAACCTAGGAGTTGTTCTACAAATACATCCTCTTTTATTTCCCCATTTAAAAAATACACTCTTAACGTCCATTTGGAAAAGCTTAAATCCCTTATAACATGTAAAGGCTAATAGCACTCTAATGGCTTCCAATCTAGCTACAGGGGCAAAATTCTCCTCAAAATCAATTCCTCTATTTGGTTATAACCCTTAGCCACTAATCTTGCCTTATTTCTAGCCACTACTCCAGAATCATTCACCTTATTCTTAAAGACCCACTTGGTTCCAACTACATTTTGTCTCTTAGGTCTTTCTACAAGCTCCCAAACATCATTCCTAATAAATTGGTTTAACTCCTCCTGTATGGCTAAGATCCAAAACTCATTAGAAAGGGCTTGGTTTATGTTGGTGGGTTCCATCATTGAGATAAAGGCAGAGTGGTTCACTTCCTTCCTAAGTCCATGTCTAGTCCTAAGTCCATCAGAAGGGTCTCCTAAGATCAGATCTTTAGGGTGAATCAAAGAGTATCTCCAATCTATAGGCAAAGTGTGTGAAGGTTTAACCCTTTCCTCCATATCTACATTTTCTACTCCTTGGGTAACCTCTCCAACTCCTTCAGCATTCTAGTGCTCTACCCTCTTCTCTAAATTTTCTAGTCCAGTGGTAATCTCTCCAACATCATCATCATCCTCAACTCTAGGCTTTCTAGGATCAAACTCATCAAACACTATATGTGTAGTATCTTCCACCACTACAGTCCTCTTATTAAACACTGTAAAAGACTTCCCAACACTAGAATATCCTAATAACACTCCATCAGATTTTGGGTCAAATTTTCCTAAGTGAGACTTTCCATTGTTATGAATGAAAACCTTACAACCAAAGACATGTAAGTGGAAAATATTGGGTGTCCTACCATTAAGGATCTCATAGGGTGTCTTATCTAATTTGGATCTAACATTCATGAAATTACTAAACGACAAGAGGAGGGTTGAATTGTAAAAATATTTTTCTTAATAAAAGTAACCCTAAACAAGAGTTCTAATTTTTTTGTTGTTTTTGAAATTTTATAACAAAATTTTAAGCGAGTTTTCTTCCATAAAATTTCACCATGCAATAGTTATGAAAATTAAATGCAAGTAAAAAATAAATGACGATAAGTAAAAAACACACCAAGAATTTTATAGTGGTTCGGTCAAAATATGACCTACGTCCACTCCTTAGAGTCCTCCACTCCGGGATTTTCACTATCAAAATAGTTCTCCTTTTGCCCCCCTCGGCAAGGCGTAGAAGCCTTTACAAACCTCCCTTTCACCAACCCGGTGTGGCGGAGTGCCAAACTCTGTTTTCGCCCTCCTGGCGATGGCAGAGAACCTTCTCGTTTTTCTCCCTCCTGGAGAAGGCAGAGAACCTCGAGGTAACGGATGTAGACGAGCCTTTCCCTTGGAGATCCTCGCTCAAATCCTTCTAGGGCCACAGGAGGAGCAAGATGCAGCAAGCTCGGAGCAACCGTGTGATCTACCTCACACTTCTTCTCCCTCACAATGCTCACCTCCTCCTTCCTCTCTCAACCCTTAAGAACTTCTCTAGAGTTTTCTCACTTGGAATCCCTCTCTAACCACGTTCACCCCCTCTGTAAATCCTCCTGAAAAAGGACTTGATTGATATCTAAAAAAGGCTTCAAAAACCCTCTGAATTCAAAAGTAGCCCTTACTATTCATACAGTACGATTCAACATCGTACAGTACGATCTTCATAAATAGACGTCGTCCTAGTACGAAGATGTACGAACCGTTCAAAAACAATTCATACTGTACGATATAATATCGTACGGTATGATCCAACAAGATACTATTCGTACAGGATGATGGTCTGGACGATCAGATGTCGTCTCTGTTCATCGTATAGTATGATTACTATCGTATAGTACGATATGACAAAATCAAGAGATCGTCCAGGACGATATCCGGGACAATCATACTTCGTCTCTGTTCATCGTATGGTACGATCGAGTTCGTACAGTACGATGTTCAAAATTTAATTAGGCCTGGATTACATGCACTAATCACGGGTTAATTTAAGTAAGTATTTAAAATAGATCGTACAGTACGAACAGGTTCGTACAGTACGAACGGCATAAAATCACTTATTTAAACTAAACTACGGCTAGGGTTTTGGATCTGAATATATCGTACAGTATGAAGACATTCATACAGTACGATCTATTCACAGAATCGTCCACATAGCTTGGATCATACGGTACGAAGTAAAATCATACAGTACGATCTCCAGAGAAGAAATTTTATTACATTTTGCAGTTAAAAACAAACTCTCCCCCTATGTGTGTGCATGGTTGCTCTTACTCTTATGTATTTTGTGGCCAGACTCAATAAAGGGAAAAATAAAATAAGTAGAAAAGTACAATGTTTGACTCATACTCCTAATCTACCCGGTCTTGAGTCTTCCTTTCATCCTGAGTCACTTGTGATCTTCCTGAAATGTTAGTACTCAAGGACAATAGCAAATAAAATAATATTCAATGAAAAGTTGTTCCAAAACACTCATTATTTGACATCATCAAAATCTCAAACTCGGGGTCATGGGTTGCAACAATATCTCCCTTTTTGATGATGTCAAATAATTTGTTGCAAGTAAGAACAAGAAACATTTCTGTTTTTTTTTTTTTTTGTATATATATATTTTTTTTTATTTTTTTTTAATTTTTTTTAAATGAAACACAAGAAAAAAATAGGATACCAAAAGAAAGTACAAAACAAAAGGAAAGCATTTAGATAATAGGCATTACAACAAACTTCTCCCCCTTTTGACAGTACAAAAAGGAGGAGCAACTAAACACAAAAAGCAAAAGAAGAAGAAACTACAATGCAAACACAAACAATCTAAGCAGACGGGTCCTGATAAGTTGGTGGTGGAGGTGGATTTGGTTAAAAATATTGAAATAGAGCATCGAAGCAGTGATCAATTGCAGTAAAACGCTCTCCAAACCATTGCATATCAGTCTCGTGTTGCTGATGTTGTTCTTGAATATGCAGGTCGAAACGAGTCTGCAGCTGGTCGAAGCGGGCGACTAAATCATCATTAGGGTGTGCTGGTGCTGGTGCAGGTACTCGGGGTGCGGCATGGCGTCGTGGTTGAGCTGGAGCTGCGGCTGGGGCATCTTCTCCTCCTTCATCAAAGACGGATTCTTCAGGCCCGTGACACCGATGAAAGAGAATACGGAAGGAAGCATCCGTATAAAAAATAGGAAGCATGTCGGGTTCACCAGGGTAGGATAATTGATATTTATTGTGGAGGATATATCCTATTAGGTGACCAAGAGCCAGATTCTATTTCCGTCAAGTTGTAGGTAGACGAATAAAAGTCATGTGGCAAATATAGTTGCTAATTAAATCGACCTCATCAAACTTAATGTTGGACATAATAATGTAGGTAGCAACGGATAAGGTCGGGGTCAGATTCATACGGTCCCCACCTTTGGGTATAATAGAGGTTCGAAGAACATGTTGAATTATACGGGCATTTCGAGTCAAGGATTGAACAAGAGGTTGGTGTTGATGAAAAGCAGTATTCCTAAGGACTCTATTTATATCGCTCCAGTCAAATTCATCAGTAAGAAATGAGCGAACCATAGGTCCTTCAGTGGACAGCCCAATATATTGGGCGATGTCGGCTCTAGTTATCTCAATGGTTCGGCCACAAACAAAAGAGTGAAAAGTGGTGTTATCGACGGTGTATGTGAGGTTGGCGAGAAATTCAAAAAGAAGTTTAGAATTATATGGAAATGCCAGGGTGAGTAGGAATTGAAAGGTGGTGGAAGCAAAGAGGCCCATTACCTCGAAATTGAGAGCAGCCTGGTTAAGCATTTTTGAAGGGGAAATTTTGCAGGCTTTATAGCGGTGGTAGGCTTCCTCATTTTCAGTGTTCAGAAAATGAGCAGGTTGGCGGCTTGATGAGGACGAGCTTCCAGCAGTCATCCGACCTCGTTTAGACATTGCAAGAGGGCACGAAAATGAAGTGAAGGCTGAGTGAGGAGAGGATTGAGTGAATTGAACGACCTAGGCAAAGGGTACTTATAGGAAATTTTGGAAATCGTACATTACGATCTCGGATCGTACAGTACGATAGCAAATTAATATTCTAACCGATCGTTTCGGAAAAGGCAGTCAAATCGTACAATACGATAGGTATCGTATAGTACGATCAGGCAAATTTTGATCGTCCCGATGCCCTCAGTACGACTTTTGACCAAAAGTTTCGTACTGTACGAACAAATATATCATACAGTACGATACATTTGTTCGTACTGAACAGCCTTAACTCAAATTTATCCTTTGTCCTGATGTGGATCGTACCATACAAAATAGAGGTATCGTACAGTACGATACTCAATAATGTCGTACCAACTGGATTTAATTCGTCCCAATCCGTTGCTGACATGGATCGTATTATACGAAAAAGAGATATAGTACAATACAGTAGGCAATTATGCGGGAAGATTATCGTACAATACGATGTAGGTCGTACAGTACGATCAACAGAGTCGAAATTTGCTTGTTGGTGGACATTGAGATGTATCATACAGTACGATGAATGTCGTACAGTACGATGAACAGTCAATGCAGAGTTTTGGTGAGGTGAGTGTGTAGTGATCAGGAGTAGCCCTAATTTTTTTTTATGCATTTATATCTATGACACCTAATCTAGTCCTCAAGGTGCTAAAGGTGTCAAAAGCTAAAGGTTTTGTGAATATGTCTGCCAATTGATCTCCTATAGCGATGTGATGTAATTCTATATCTCCCTTAGCGACGTGATCTCTAATGAAATGATGTCTAATGTCTATGTGTTTTGTTCGAGAGTGTTGAATTGGATTCTTAGAGATACAAATAGAACTTGTGTTGTCACACATGATCGAGATGGTTCCAACAGGTAGTCCAAGATCAAGAATTTGTTGTTTTAACCATAGTACTTGTGCAACACAACTTCCTACTGCAATATATTCTGCCTCGGCTGTGGAAAGTGCTACTGAGTTTTACTTCCTACTGGACCAAGAAACTAATGATTGTACGATGAATTGGCAGGTACCAGAGGTGCTCTTTCTATCTATCCCACATCCTGCAAAGTCAGAATCTGAGTACCCTAGGATTTCAAAGGAAGTGCTGTGTCTGGGATACCAAATTCCTATATTTGGGGTTCCTAGTAGATATCTAAGAATTCTTTTGACAGCAGTTAAGTGAGATTCTTTAGGATTGGCTTGGAAACGGGCACAAAGGCACACACTAAACATTATGTCCGGTCTACTGGCAGTCAGGTAAAGAAGGGATCCAATCATTCCTCTATATTTTTTCTGATCTACTGATTTTACACTAGGATCCTTATCTAATTGGATTGTCGAACTCATTGGGGTGTTCATGGGTTTTGCACTATCCATTTCATATTTCTTTAAAATATCCTTAATATACTTTGATTGGCTAAGAAAGGTTCCATTATCCATTTGTTTTACACTAAAGCCAAGAAAGTAATTAAGTTCTCCCATCATACTCATTTCAAACTCATTACTCATTGTTTTTGAAAATTCATCGCATAAGTTTTTATCCGAGGATCCAAACAAGATGTCGTCTACATATATTTGAACAATGAGAATTTCTTCTTTAACCTTTTGTAAAAAGAGTGTAGTATCTACACTACCCTTTTTAAATACTCTATCTAAAAGAAATGAGCTAAGTCTTTCATACCATGCTCTAGGTTCTTGCTTTAATCCATATAGTGCCTTTTTTAATTTAAATACATGGTTTGGAAATTGTGAACTTTTAAATCTGGGGGGTTGCTCAACGTAGACATCTTCTTTAATTACCCCGTTTAGAAAAGCACTCTTTACATCCATTTGATATAACTTAAAGTTCTTGAAGCAAGCAAAAGCTAAGAGCAACTCTTATGGCTTCTAGTCTAGCAACCGGGGCAAAGGTTTCTTCAAAGTCTATCCCCTCAATCTGGTTGTACCCCTTAGCTACTAGTCTTGCTTTATTCCTTATTATTGTTCCTGAATCATTCACCTTATTCTTGAAGACCCATTTTGTTCCAACAACACTTTGCTCTTTAGGTCTCTTGACTAACTCCCAAACATCATTCCTGGTGAATTGGTTCAGCTCTTCTTGCATTGCTAGAATCCAAAATTCATCTCCTAAGGCTTGATCTAGACTTGTAGGTTCTATCATAGAGATGAAAGCTGAGTGACTAACCTCCTTCCTAAGTCCATGCCTAGTTCTTACACCTTCTGAAGGGTCTGCTAAAATTAACTCTTTAGGATGACTAGAAGAATATCTCCATTCTCTAGGAAAAGCTTCCTGAGGTTCGACCCTATCTCCTAAGGTCATAGTCTCTACTCCTTGAATTGCCTCTATTTCATCATCTTCAATTTTAGTTTCTGAGGGCATATCTGATTCATCAAATACCACATGGGTGGATTCTTCTACTACAAGGGTTCTCTTATTAAAAATTCTATAGGCCTTACCTACAGAAGAATAACCTAAGAAGACACCCTCATCAGACTTGGGATCGAATTTTCCTAAGGGATGTTTTCCATTATTTAAGATGAAGCACTTACACCCAAAGACATGTAAATGTGAAAGGTTTGGTGTCCTACCTTTAAGGAGTTCATATGGAGTTTTATTCAGCTTCGATCTAATGTTTACTCTGTTCAAAACATAACAGGCTGTGTTGACAGCTTCTGCCCAAAAGTATCTAGGAAGTGTATACTCCACTAACATTGCCCTAGCTGCTTCTACCAAAGTTCTATTCTTCCTTTCTACTATGCCATTCTGTTGGGGTGTTCTAGGGGCTGAGAAATTGTGTTCTATTCCTATCTCTTGACAGAATGACTCAAACTTATCATTTTGGAACTCTCCACCATGATCGCTATGGATTGTTGATAATTCACAACCTAATTTTCGTTGAATCCATGTGGAGAATACTTTAAATTCCTCAAAAGACTCATTCTTGTGTGCTAAGAATCTTACCCAAGTAAATCTAGTGAAGTCATCTACAATCACAAATCCATAATTCTTTTCACCTAGACTGCTGTATTAATGGGTCCAAATAAGTCCATGTGTAGAATTTCTAGTGGCTTAGAGGTGATCACGTCTCTAATTGAGTGAAAGGATGATTTGACTTGTTTTTCTAATTGGCAAGCATCACATAAGTGATCCTTGGTAAATTCTAACTTAGGTACACCTCTAACTAGGTTTTTCTGAGTGATGTTTCTAAGAGTTTTCATACTAGCATGGTATAGTCTCCTATGCCATAGCCACGAGTCATCAACTATTATTTTCAAATAAAATGATTTTGAGCTATCAACGCAATCAAGGTCTAACATGTAAACATTGTTCATTCGTTTTCATTCTAAAATTATTTCACCAAATAAACTAATCAGGCATCTATCAGAAAAAAATTTAACATCAAAACTTTTGTCACACAGTTGACTAATGCTAAGTAAATTATGTTTCAAACCATCAACTAGTAAAATATTTTCAATTAAAAAATTCTTAGCATTACCAACGATACCTGAGCCTATCACCTTCCTGGTAGTGTTGTCTCCCAACATTACTTTGCCTCCAGTTTTGGTCTCCAATAGGATGAACTTCTTCATATCTCCAGTCATATGTCGCGAACAGCCACTATCCCGGTACCACATGCTCTCACTAGGTCTTTTGTGAGAGCATCCCTAAAATTTCATTCAAAGATTAGATTTGGGAACCCAAGTGAGTTTGGGTTCCTCCTTATGCTTGCATGAATGAGATGTATGCATGTTATGCTGTGATGGATGCAGTTTAGGTCTCCATACTAAGTGTGTCCTACGGTGAATTGTGCATGTGCGGGCTATGTGACCTAACATGCCACAAGAGAAACACCTAACACCAGGAAATGGATTTACTAATCTATGTGTGTGGTGGTGCCTCTTCCTAAAGTTTTGTGATGCATGCTGTGTTGGGAGTTTTCTAGGATGGCCTACTGTGAGTGATGCAATTTCATTTTCTAGTTCTTTTATTTTCTCACTATAAGTTTTATTTTGAGCTGTCAATCCATCAACTTCTATCAATAGCAAGTGCTCACTATGATCTACTTCTAATGCAAGTTTGACTAACCTATGAAAGGCTTCTTCTAGTTCAACATGAGTGGTTTTCAAGGTTTCATGCTCTTCAGTTAATTCAATATGTTTCTTATTTAATGCATCATACTCATCAAGAAGTAACATATGATCTTTATCTAAATCAGAATTTTCTTTAACTAAGTTAGCATGCTCAATTTGTAAAGAATTAAATTCAATATTAAGCTTAGCATGCATCTTTTTTAATTTCCTATACGAGTCATGAATATTCTCAGAAATAAGCAATAATTCTTCATATGAAAGTTGATATGCCTCATCCTGATCCAATTAATCAAGGTTATCATTCTCCATAAGACACAAATTTGTTACCTCCTCCTCTGCTTCTTCTTCTGATGATTTGAGGTAGATTCGGCCCAAAAAGCTTTCTGTGTCTTTGTCTTTCCTTTCTTGTATTTAGCTTTGTCATCTCATTTCTCCTTTGCTGGTTGACTCTTCAGATTGAGGCAATCGGCTCGAAGGTGACCTGGCTTCCTGCACTCAAAACAAATTGTATCAGATGAAACCTTATTAGACCTTGTGCTCTTACCTTTATTCCAGCTGTTCTGATGACGCTTTTGTTTTCTCTTCAGAAAATTTTTGAACTATCGGGTCATCAGTGCTATTTCATCGTCTTCCTCCCCTGCAGAGCTTTCACTTTCTGAGTTGCTAGCTTTTAATGCCACCTTCCACTCCTTTTTCTTTTCACCTGCATCACTTTGCCTTTGGCTCACTCCTTGCTCGTATGCAATGAGTGACCCAAGGAGGTTATCAATAGAATAAACATTAAGGTCTTTGGACTCAGTGATAGCAGTTATCTTAGCATCATAGGAACTAGGTAGGCATCTAAGAATTTTATTCACTTTTTTAGAATTTGAAATTTCTCTACCTAATGCATGCAAGGATGTCACGATTTGGGTGAACCTAGTGTACATGTCAGAAATTGTTTCGCTAGGTTTCATACGGAATAATTCATAATCATGCAGTAGAATGTTAAGCCTAGACTGTTTTACTTTGTTTGTTCCTTCGTATGTAATGCACAGTCTATCCCAAATCTCCTTACCAGAAGCACAAGTAGATACTCTCATATAGTCCTCAGATTTCAATGCACAAAAAAAGCAGTTTAAGCACTTAACATTTAGTTGGGCTAACTCCCTATCCTCATTGCTCCATTCAATAAAAGGTACAGGAGTTTTCAAACCATTAACAATTTTAAACGGTGCAACATACCCATCATTTACTAACATCCACATGCGGTAATCTATAGATTGCAAAAATATAGATATTCTAATTTTCTAGAAATCAAACGGTATGTTATCAAAAAGTGGTGGACGAGTTATTGAATAACCCTCCGCAGTGTTACGATTACCAAAATTCGACATGATAGTTTTTTTTTCAAGGTTTTCTAAAATACTATTTTTGAAAAACAAGCTCTAATACCAATTGAAATTACTAAACGACAAGAGGGGGGGTGAATTGTAAAAATCTTTTTCTTAATAAAAGTAACCCTAAACAAGAGTTCTAATTTTTTTGTTGTTTTGAAATTTTATAACAAAATTTTAAGCGAGTTTTCATCCACAAAATTTCACCATGCAATAGTTATGAAAATTAAATGCAAGTAAAAAATAAATGATGATAAGGAAAAAACACACCAAGAATTTTATAGTGGTTAGGTCAAAATATGACCTATGTCCACTCCCCGGAGTCCTCCACTCCGAGATTTTCACTATCAAAATAGTTCTCCTTTTGCCCCCCTCGGTAAGGCGGAGAAGCCTTTACAAACCTCCCTTTCACCAACCCGGCGTGGCGGAGTGTCAAACTCTGTTTTCGCCCTCCTGGCGACGGCAGAGAACCTTCTCGTTTTTCTCCCTCCTGTAGAAGGCAGATAACCTCGAGGTAACGAATGTAGACGAGCCTTTCCCTTGGAGATCCTCCCTCAAATCCTTTTAGGGCCACAGGAGGAGCAAGATGCAGCAAGCTTGGAGCAACCGTGTGATCTCCCTCACACTTCTTCTCCCTCACAACGCTCACCTCCTCCTTCCTCTCTCAACCCTCAAGAACTTCTCTAGAGTTTTCTCCCTTGAAATCCCTCTCTAACCACATTCACCCCCTCTATAAATCTTCCTGAAAAAGGACTTGATTGATATCTAAAAAAGGCTCCAAAAATCCTCTGAATTCAAAAGTAGCCCTTACTGTTCATACAGTACGATTCAACATCGTACAGTATGATCTTCATAAACAGACGTCGTCCTGGTACGAAGATGTACGAACAGTTCAAAAACAATTCGTACTGTACGATATAATATCGTACGGTACGATCCAACAAGATACTATTCGTACAGGACGATGGTCTGGACGATCAGATGTCGTCTATGTTCATCATATAGTATGATTACTATCGTACAGTACGATGTGACAAAAATCAAGAGATCATCCAGGACGATATCCGGGACGATCATACTTCATCTCTATTCATCGTATGGTACGATCGAGTTCGTACAGTACGATGTTTAAAATTTAATTAGGCCTAGATTACATGCACTAATCACGGGTTAATTTAAGTAAGTATTTAAAATAGATCGTACAGTACGAACAGGTTCGTACAGTACGAACGGCGCAAAATCACTTACTTAAACTAAACTACGGCTAGGGTTTTGGATCTGAATATATCGTACAGTACGAAGACATTCGTACAGTATGATCTATTCACAGAATCATCCACATAGCTTAGATCGTACGGTACAAAGTAAAATCGTACAGTACGATCTCCAGAGAAGAAATTTTAGTACATTTTGTAGTTAAAAACAAACTCTCCCCCTGTGTGTGTGCATGGTTGCTCTTACTCTTATGCATTTTGTGGCCAGACTCAATAAAGGGAAAAATAAAATAAATAGAAAAGTACAATGTTTGACTCATACTCCTAATCTACCCGGTCTTGTGTCTTCCTTTCATCCTGAGTCACTTGTGATCTTCTTGAAATGTTAGTACTCAAGGACAATAGCAAATAAAATAATATTCAATGAAAAGTTGTTCCAAAACACTCATTATTTGGCATCATCAAAATCTCAAACTCGGGGTCATGGGTTGCAACAATTCACCCTATTTAACACATAGCAAGTTGTGTTAACCGCTTTAGCCCCAAAAATATTTTAGAAGTGAATACTCAGCAAGCATGGCTCTAGTAGCTTCCACTAAGGTCTGGTTCTCCCTTTTAGCTATCCCGTTCTACCGAGGGGTCCTAGGAGCTGAGAAGTTGTGGCTAATCCCCTTGTCCTAACAAAAATCTACAAATCTCTCATTTCCAAACTCTCCCCATGTTCACTATAGATGGTCAAGATCTCACAACCTAGCTTTTTTTGAATCCAATTGAAGAAGGCTCTAAACTCATCAAATGACTCATTTTTATGTGAAAGAAATCTAATCCAAGTAAACCTCGAGTAGTTATGGACAATCACAAAACCATAGACTTTCCCTCCCAAGCTGGCAGTGCTAACGGGTCTAAACAAATCCATGTGAAGGACTTCTAAAGGTCTAGAGGTGCTAATGTCCTTAATGGAGTAAAAAAGTGGAGTGGATTTTCTTTCGTAATTGGTAGGCATCACAAAGGTGGACTTTTGAAAACTTAAGTTTGGGGACACCTCTAACTAGGTCTTTTTGGATAACTTTCCTAAGGGTTTTCATACTGGCATGACATAATCTCCTGTGCCACAACCATGAATCATCAATAGCAGCTTTTAAGCAAAATGAAGCAAAACATTCAATATTATTTAAATCAAGTATATAAATATTGTTGATTCTCTTTCCCTACAAAACACTATTATTATTTAAGCTCATAATACATGAATTTTCCAAAAATTTTATGATGAAGCCCTTGTTGCAAAGCTGATTGATTTTGAGCAAGTTGTGTTTCAATCCATCTACAAGCAAAATATTTTTAATCTAAAGGTTCTTGGAATTACCAATTATACTTGAACCTATCACATTTCTGATGGTGTTGTCTCCAAGAGTCACCTTACCTCCTGTCCTAGTCTCTAACAATATGAATTGATTGACATCGCCAGTCATATGTCAAGAGCATCTACTGTCTAGGTACCACATGCTCTCATGAGGCCTTTTGTGAGAGCTTGCCTATAAAATAATCAAATGTCAGATTTAGGAACCCAAACATATTTGGGTTCCTTCTTATGGAAAGTAAAAAAACAATGCATGTTGTGGATCATGTAACTTGAGTCTCCAGATCCAATGTGAGCTATGGTTAATGGTACAAGTGTGTATTATGTGTTCTAGCATGCCACATGAAAAACATCTAACTCCATGAAAAGGATGCACTAATCTACTCCTATGGTGATGCTTTTTATGCGATGCATGAAATGAAGATTTTTTATTTTTGAAGGTTTTTAAATTTTCTAACTTTTTATATTCTGTTTCTAACTCGGAATTGGATAATTTTAAAGAATTATGAGAATCAGATAACTCAGCATGCTTTTTGTTTAACGCGTCAAACTCATCAAGTAAAGCCATGTGATTCGAATCAGTTGTTGAATAATCTTTGAGAAGAATTTCATGCTCTTTTTGTAAATTAAAATATTCCAATTTTAGGCTAGCATGAGTTTTCTTAAGTTTCCTACATGATGCATGTATTTTTTCAAAAACTTTAAAGAGTTTCTTATAGGTTAGTTCACATACCTCTTTTTGATTACTTTGACCAAGATTATTATCTGCCATTAAGCAAAAGTTTGTTGTCTCCTCCTCAGGTTCAATTTCAAAGGAATCTGATGCAGAATCGGCCCAGAATGCCTTTTGGAATTGTTTCTTGCTCTTGTCCTTTTTGATGATTGGTTTCTCCTCACCCTTCTCCTTACTTGGGTGTGCTTTAAGCGTAGGACAATCAGCTTTAACGTGCCCAGGCTTCCTGCATTCAAAACAAATTATATCATTAGAATTCTTAAAATTTTTGCTACCCTTACCTTTACTTCAATTTTGATGATTCTTGTGCTTCTTCCTTAGAAAGCTCTTAGATTTCCTTGTGATTAAAGCAACATTATCGCTTTCAGACCCAAAAGAGTCAGTGTCCGAATCGTTCTCCTTAACTGCCACTATTTTTTCCTTCTTCCTTTCGCCTGTATCAAGATTTCTTTGGTTCACCCCTTGCTTGTAAGCAATGAGTGAACCAAGTAAGGTATCGATCGAATATGTATTTAAATCCTTAGATTCAGATATTGCAGAAATTTTTGCATCAAAAGAGGAAGGCAAACATCTTAAAATTTTGTTTACTTTTTCATAGTTAGAAAGTTCTCTTCCTAATACTTGCAATGAAGTAACAATCTGATTAAACTTTGTACACATTTCAGAAATCGATTCACAAGGTTTCATATGAAAAAGTTCGTAATCTTGCAAGAGAATATTCAAACGAGATTGCTTGTCTTCATTGGTGATATATTATTTATCCCAAATTTCTTTACTAGTAGTGCAAGTGAAAACACGCATGTAATCTTTTGATTTTAAAGCACAAAAAAATAGTTCAAATATTTTGCATTTAAATGTGTTAAATCTCTATCATCTAGAGTCCATTCAGTAAAATGAAGTGGAACAGTAACTCCATTCAATTTTCTAGTTGGAGGTGTATAACCATCCTTAACAAGAATCCACATGCATTAATTAATTGATTATAAAATGTACACATGCGAGTTTTCCAAAACACAAAAAGAATATTATCAAAAAAAGGTGGTCGGGTAATAGAATACCCATCAGCAGTATTATAATTTTTGTTGTTAGCCATGGATCAAAATTCAAAAAGTTTTCAAACTTAGTTTTTATGAATCCCGCTCTGATACCACTTGAAAGTTCATTAGGGATGTTAAGCCCTTAAGAACTAGCCCAAGGCTAACCAAGAGGGGGTAGAATTGGTATTTTTTAAAAAAAAATTCTTAGGCAAAGTACAACAATCATAAACAAAAATCACCACAGAAATCAGATTGCAAAAAATAAATAAATACGAATGAAAAATAAAGAAAGATTACATCGGATTTATAGTGGTTCGGTTAATCCTTGACATACGTCCACTCCTTGGAGGCACCCTCCGAGTATTGCACTAGGTAAGTGTTTCTGCTTTAGCTCCCATAGCTAGGCGGAGAAGCTTTTACAACAGACTCCTTTTCACCAACACTGGTGCGGCAAAGAACCAACTACTTTTGCTTCCTCCAGAAGCGAGCAGAGAACCCAGACATTTTGCTGAAGTAGACCCCCCAAGAACCTCCCAAGCACGAAAGACAAAGAATGGAGACGAAGACTTGGAACCTTGCTTGGAGCAACCTTTGTGAACCATCTCATAAACTCCCCCTCACAAGTTCCTCTCTCTCTCTCTCTCTCTCTCTCTCTCTCTCTCTCTTTCCCCTCTCCCAGGCTTTCTCAAGTCAAAATAGCAGCACTCAAGGTCTTAAGCATGAGAAAATTTGGGTCCTTTAAATAGAATTTTAAGAATCAACATTATCGTCCAAGTCGATATAAATATCGTCCTAGCCGATCAGTATAAATTAAGCTTAACCAGCCAGGACAATTTGAGACAATCAGAAGAAAATTGGTTACATCATTCAGGCTGATACAATATCAGCCTGGATGATTAGTTCAAATATGAGAAAAATCATCCTAAACATCACCCAAAATAAATTCTGGCCGATGTCAATTGACCAGTCCATCGTCCTAGTCGATCCTTTGATCGGCCCGATCGATGTGATCGTATCAATCAGCCTTACTTATTTTCCATAATTACCATATTAATTTAGGCATAATTGTGTTACATCATCTAGGACGATGCAGAGAACGTCTTGGATGATTCCCTAAAATAAAGAATACCAAAATTGATCATGGCGGCTGATTCTTTCTTAACTGAGCCTATCGTCCTGGCCGATATAAGGATCATCTAGGATGATCTGCTTAATGACAGCTACCTTAATGAGATGCCTTAATTAGGGTTTCTATTTTTAGTCTATCGTTCTTGCCGATATGGTCATCGTCCAGGCCAATGTTCTCCAAACAAAAAACAACAAAAAAACCCTCAAGTGCTTGTGTGCAAGGTTACTTAGCATTAGGAACCACTTTTTCAATTGACTCAAGAAAAGAAAAATTACAGGCATGACTCAACCTAAATCTGCCTAATCTAGAGTTGGCTTGAGTTGCATTCGATCATGTGGACCTAAAAAGTTAGAAAGCAAGGCAGTCGTAGAAAAACATGAATGTTTGTTATCATCAGAAGTCTAATCCATAATCTTAGATTCACAATACAAATCTCTTAATTTTGGTCGGAACATCGCTCTTAACAGAGGTCAAGACGATCCAAAAATAGCTTGATCATCCGGGCCGAGATCATGATCGTCCCGGACAATTAATTCAAAACTGAGGGAAATCATCCAGAACATTGCTCTAAATAAGTGCTGGCCATTTTTTGGTCATCCAGGAGCAACTAAGGCATTTTGTATTGATCGAACCAGCCAATCCTGCGATCATCTAGGATGATGTGATCGTATCAATCAAGCCTTAATTACTTTCCTTAATTATCAGATTAATTTAGGCATAATTATATTCCATCATCCTGATCGATGTAAATAATGGGCCTGGCTGATATCCAAAAAAAATAATACCTAAATAGATCTGACGGCTGATTCTTTCTGATTTAAGCCTATCGTCCGGGCCGATACACGGATCATCCAACATAATATGCTTAATGATGGTTGCCTTAATCAGGATACCCTAATTAGGGTTTTTATTTTTAGCAGATCATACTGGACGATGTTAGGATTATCCTGGCCGATGTGATCAAAACAAAGAACTCTAATTAACAGACAAAAAAATTCCCAATGTGTGTGTGTGTGCAAGGTTACTTAGCATCAGGAATCACTCAATTTTACAAAAAGACTCAAGAAAGAAAAAAATGTTTACAAACTAACTTAAACCTAATCTACCCAATTCTTGAACTAGTTCAAATTACAATCCTGTTGCTATGATCCTAAAATGTTAGTAGGCAAGGAAGTCGTACTAAAATAGAAGGGCTTGCTGTCATCAAAATTTGATTTCTGAAAAGCAGATACGCAATAATCTCCCCCTTTTTGATGATGGAAAACACAATAAAGAAGCTACAAGCAGTTATGGCAATTCAATGGAAATAGTGTAAGGAAAAGACAGATAAACTAAGTAAAAGTACAAGAAAAAACAATACAATATACTACTCCTTTTATTATCACAAAAAGGAGGAGGAAATAGGATTAAAGTAGAAACTAAACAACAAACAAACTACAATGAGAAAACAAACAAAAAAGGAAAGCTAGTAAAATGGTGGCCCCTGATCATATGAAGGTGGAGGAGGTGGTGGTGGAGGTTGCTGAAAGTAACCAGTCAGTGTAGCAAACTGAGCACCAAACCAGGCTATGTCCTGGTTGTGCTGCTGCTGCTGGTGAGCAACATAAGCATCAAAATGAGCTAATTCATCTGCGCATTGCTGCTCGTAGCTGGCTATGTCCTCAGTATGTTGCTGCTCCTATGTAGCATCGTAAGTGTTGAATCGGGCCTCCCATTGGTAAAAACGCTCTACCAACTGATCCAGTTGAAAGTGCTGGCAGAGCGGGATAGGTTTAGGAACAGGAGCAGGAGCCTCCTCCTCCTCGACCTCTTGAGCTTCCCCATCCCCTAGGTGAAGACGTGTACTTTGAAGGACATTGAAGGAATTGTTGGAGTAGAAGGTGGGCTGATAGTTAGGAGGAGAAGAATATTGGAGGTTATATTTTGATTCTAGAATATATGCAATGATATGTCCTAGGGAAAGATTAGGCTTCCTTCTATGACCTGGATCTCGAATTGAAGTCAAGTGCTCAATGTAGTGAAAGATCATGTCGGTTGCATTGAGTTCTTGATGGATCATAATGTAAAAAGTGGTGAGGGAAAGAAGGGGAGTGATATGGACTTGATCACCAGCTTTGGGAATAACAAAGATACGAAGGACGTGCTGGATTGTCCTAGCATCTTTAAGTAAGGAGTTAGTTTCTCCAATATGAAAATGGTCATTAGAGTTGTGAAGAAAGTGATTGGCCGAAGCCCAATCAAAATCAAGATCAGAACATAGGGTATGGAGTTTGTCCCCTGTGGTGGAAAGTTGTAACAGTTCGACACAGTCCTGGTATGTTATCTCGATAGGTTGTCGATTCACATACTAGGTAAAAGATGGATAGGCAGAATTTATTCTTAGGCTTGCGAAAAAATTCAAAAAGAAGTCTAGAATTGAAGGGGATTGCGAGAGTGAGAATGAAACAAAAAAAGGTGTGAGCGAATAAGTCGAGTACTGGATATGAAAGGTGGTTTGGGTTGATCACCTGGGAAATAGTAATGATGGCCATTTTGTAGCGTTGGTAGGCGGTTTGATCATCCACTTTCAGGAATCGAGGGTCTAAAGTGGCCCTCAAGAAACTTCCACCAAGGTGGCGAGCACGTTTTCCTCCATCCATTACATCAAGAAAATAAGAAGCAAAAAAGCAAGGAGAAGGAATTTGGTGTGAAGAAAATGGCTAGTAGGCTCTGCATTTAAAGAATTGGCTAGATCATCCAGGCCGATCGCAGGATCATCTAGGCCGATCTGGCTCAATAATTATGTACAGGATGATTGAAAAAAAAAATAGTCTTATCATCCAGGATGATCAGATATTATCCATGATGATTAGACACAGGAGATCGTCCCGATGAGTCAAGCCGGACGACCATCGAAAAAGCATATCATCCGGGACGATTAGGTGGATCATCCAGGACGATGCTAAATAATGAATCATATGGGCCAAATTTAAAATATTTAAATCTTGTGCCATATGTATCATCCAGGATGAACAGTGGATCATCCAGGACGTTTGTCCAAAAATGGATTATCTCAGACGAATTTAAAGATTTTTAAACGTGCTGACATGTATATTGTTCAGGATGAACATGTGTATCAGATAGGACAATTATAAATAAATGCATCATCCAAGATGAAAGTAGATCGGCCAAGGCGATCAAGATGATTGTAGCAGAAGACGATCATATCGTCTAGGATGATAACGAATCATCCAGGCCGATGAAGAGCGGAAAAGTCAAAATTTTCAACAGATGTATTTTTTGAAGAAAAAAATAGCAGATCATCCATAACGATATAAATATGGTCCAGGACGATGTGACAAAAAATTAAAAACAAAGGAATGATGGAAATGATCAGAGAAGGCCCAAAAATAAGAAAATCAACTAAAAATAACATTGATAAAATATAAAAAAGACCTAAAAACTAGCAAAGAAACAAAGTTTTTTTTAATCAAGGCATGAACATGATATAGTATCCATGTGGTTGATTTTAAAAATTTGTAAGTCAACGAGTTAACAACATCAAAAATCCAAATAACGATAAAATATCCGATCATGTTAACCCTAAGCTCGGACTTGTTTTAGGGCAAAACCGTCTTTTGAAATCAAAAGAACTAACTCAGAAAAATCAATTAGATAAGAAAAAAAAAGATTCAGTCAAGACTTGACTTTAAAAAAATATCTTATAGAATAATGTATCAAATTAGTTTGTTACAATCTCAAAATTCGAAATCAATTCCTTGAAAATCTCAAGTGATACATAAATTCTTCCAAGTTTTAAGAGTTGGAAGAAGAGAAGAGAGCTTGCTTTTGATGGGCTCATTTTATGCCTCTTGTCCATTAAATGGTGCACTTTATGCATTTTTTTATTTTTGATACATTTTGTGATTTTTTTTTTAATTTTTCGTCATTGCGCATCATTAGCTTTTGGCATCATTGGCCAAATTTTTTATTATTATTAATTTTTCAAGCTAGATTCTCTTCCAAAAACTCTTAAATTTTCTTAGTTCTGAGTATATCTTCTATATATTAAAGAACAAAAACTCACTCTTTAGTATAGGAAAGAACAAACCATAAAACAGAATAAAAAATCATATGAGAGATGCATTGACAGGGTAACGAGAAATCTTGAAGTAACATATAAAACTTTGATTATTATAAATATAAGCTAGATTATTGTAGTAAGGTAGAAAATATCTCAATTACAAAATCGAGTTGTTAATTTGAGATAGACTTTTATTTAGAAAAGAAATTTTTTTCACCAAAATAGGTTAGAGAAAGAGACACAATCAATGGTATTTTTATCCTTTAGCAGATTAAGAGATGTAAAACATTGACATCAAATTTTCAAAAAATAAAAACAAGGCATAAGATATCAATTTAGCGATGATTAGAAAAACAAATTAAGACATGAAAAATAAAGTATCAAAAACAAAAAAAAAAACTACAAAAGAAATAAACAACAAAAAAATAACCAAAAAATAATGTAAATTAAAAAGCATATAATAGATCGAAAATCAGTAGAAATCAAGTTCATGCATTAATGTCAATCACACCCAATCTAGTCCTCGAAGTGCTGAAACTGTGAAAGCCGGTGGTTTAGTAAATATGTCAGCCAGTTGATTCTCAGTCATCATATGGTGTAACTCAATGTCTCCCTTAGTCACATGGTCTCTAATAAAGTGATGTCTTATGTCAATGTGTTTAGTCCTTGAATGTGGGATATGATTCTTTGAAATTCAGATGACACTAGTGTTGTCATAAAGAATTGAGATGGTGCCTACAAGTAATCCTTAATCTAGTACCTGTTATGTACTCAGCTTTAAAAGTGAAAAGTGCAACAGAGTTTTGCTTTCTACTAGACTAGGAGACTAAAGACTATCCTATGAACTAGCAAGTTCCATAAGTACTTTTCTATCCACCTTACATCCTGCAAAATCAGAATCAGAATATCCAATAATCTCAAAAGAAGTGTTGTGCCTAGGGTACCAGATTCCTAAGTTTTTGGACCCGAAAAGGTATCTCAGAATTTTCTTAACTGCAGTCAGGTGGGCAGCTTGAAATATAGCACAAAGATAAACGCTAAACATTATATCAGGTCAGCTAGGAGTAAGGTAAAATAAAGATCCAATCATCACTCTGTACTTCTTTTGATCAACAGACTTTCCACTTGGGTCCTTATCCAACTGAACACTAGAGGTCATTAGAGTATTAATTAGCTTGGCTTTATGCATCTCATACTTCTTCAAGATATCCTTTCTGTATTTTAATTGATTTAAAAAGGTTCCATCATCTGATTGTCTTATGCTAAACCCCAAAAATAGGAGAACTCTCCAATCATACTCATCTCAAACTCTCTACTCATTATTTTAGAAAAATCATCACATAATCTCTTATCAGAAGATACAAAAAGTATATCATAACCAAAAATCTGAATAATGAGTAAATCATTTCCTACTTTGCTTAGAAAAAGGGTGGTGTCTACGCTCCCCTTAACAAACTCCCTTTCTAGTAAGAATGTGTTAAGCCTTTCATACCAAGCTCTGGGTGCCTGTTTTAATCCATATAAGGCATTTTTTAATTTAAAAACATGATTTGGAAATTGGGAACTCTCAATACCTAGGGGTTGTTCTATAAACACATCCTCTTTTATTGCCCCATTTAGAAAGGCACTCTTAATGTCCATTTGGAAAAGCTTAAATTCCTTATAAAAGCAAAGGCTAATAGCACTCTAATAACTTCCAATCTAGCTATAGGGGCAAATGTCTCCTCAAAATCTATCCCTTCTATTTGGTTGTACCCCTTAGCCACCAATCTTGCCTTATTTCTAACCACCAAACCAGAATCATTCACCTTATTCTTAAAGACCCACTTGGTTCCAACTACACTTTATCCCTTAGGTCTTTATACAAGCTCCCAAATATCATTCCTAATAAATTGGTTCAACTCCTCCTGTATGTCTAAGATCCAAAACTCATCAGAAAGGGATTGGTTTATGTCTGGTGGGTTCAGTCATTGAGATAAATGCAGAGTGGTTCACTTCCTTTCTAAGTCCATGTCTAGTCCTAACTCCATAAGAAGGGTATCCTAAGATCAGATCTTTAAGGTGACTCAAAGAGTATCTTCAATCTCTAGGCAAAGTGTGTGAAGGTTCAACCCTTTCCTTTAAATTTATATTTTCCACTCCTTGGGTAACCTCCCCTACTCCTTCAATTTTTTGGTGCTCTACCCTATTCTCCAAATTTTCTACTCCAGTGATAATCTCTCCAACATCATCATCATCTTAAACTCTAGGCTTTTTAGGATCAGATTCATCAAACACTACATGAGTAGTCTCATGAGTAGTCTCATCCACCATTAAAATCCTTATATTAAACACCCTAAAAGACTTCCCAACACTAGAATATCCTAAAAAAACTCCATCATATTTTGGGACAAATTTTCGTAAGTGAGACTTCCCATTATTGTGAATGAAAATCTTACAACTGAAGACATGAAGGTGGGAAAGATTGGGTGTCCTACCCTTAAGGATCTCATAGGGTGTCTTATCTAGTTTGGCTCTAACATTTACCCTATTCAACACATAACAAGCTATGTTAGCCGTTTTAGCCCAAAAGTATTTTGGAAGTGAATACTCAATAATCATGGCACTAGCGGCTTCTATAAAGGTCTGGTTCTTCCTTTCATCTACCCCGTTCTGCTAAGGGGTCCTAGGAGCTGAGAAGTTGTGGCTAATTTCCTTTTCCTCATAAAAATCTCCAAATCTCTTATTTTCAAACTCTCCCCCATGATCACTATGAATGGTCAAGATCTCACAACCAAGTTTTTTTTAATCCAAGTAAAGAAGGCTTTTAAACTCATCAAAAGACTCATCTTTGTGTGACAAAAATCTAATCCAAGTGAACCTCGAGTAGTCATCGACAATCATAAAACCTTAAACTTTCCCTCCTAAGCTGGCAGAGCTAATGATCCAAATAAATCCATGTAAAGGACTTCTAAAGGTCTAGAGGTGCTAATGTCCTTAATGGGGTGAAAAGTGTAGTGGACTTTCTTTCCTAATTGGCAGGCATCACAAATGTGGTCTTTTAAAAACTTAAGCTTGTGGACACCTTTAACTAGGTCTTTCTGGGTCACTTTCCTAAGAGTTTTCATACTGGCATGACATAATCTCTTGTGCCACAACCATGAATCATCAATAGTAATTTTTAAGCAAAAATTAAGCAGCACATTCAATATTATTTATATCAAGCATGTAAACTTTATTGATCCACTTTTCCTGCAAAACAGTATTATTATTTAAGCTGATAATGCATAAATTTGTCAAGAATTTTATGATGAAGCCCTTATCGTAAAGCTGACTGATGCTGAGCAAGTTGTGTTTCAGACAATGTACAAGCAAAATATTTTAAATCAAAAGGTTCTTGGAATTTCCAATTATACCTGAGCCTACCACCTTCCTGGTGGTGTTGTCTCCAAGAGTGACCTTGCCTCCTATCCTGGTCTCCAGCAAAATGAATTGATTTGCATCGCCAGTCATATGTAGAGAGCATCCGCTATTCAGGTACCACATGCTCTCATGAGGCCTTTTGTGAGAGCTTGCATACAAAATCATCAAATGTCAAATTTAGGAATCCAAACAGGTTTGGGTCCCTTCTTATGGAAAGTGGAATGCAATGCATATGTACAATAATGTTTTGTATGGTAAAAGAGTTAATAATATTTATATGCTAGACATGAATTATATTCAAACTCCTACTGCCTTTTGTTTAAAAATTGTATCTGATGAGTCATGGCTTTAGCATAGGAGACTTTATTATTCTAGCATGAAAAACCTTAAGAGGATTACCCAAAAGAACTTAGTGAGAGGTATAACAAAACTAGACTTTACTAAGGACCACCTTTGTGATGCATGTCAATTAGAAAAACAAGTGAAGTCCTCTTTTCAGTCCAATAAGGATCTTAAAACTAGTAAACCATTGGAGATTTTGTATATGAATCTTTTTGGACTAGTTGGAACTGTAAGTCTAGGAGGGAAGGTATATGGATTTGTGATTGTGGATGATTACTCAAGATTCACATGGGTTAGATTTCTATTTCATAAGAGTGAATCATTTGAGGAGTTTAGAAATTTTTTGACTTGAATTCAAAGAAAACTTGGGTGTGAAATTATTTCTATACAAAGTGATCATAGAGGAGAATTTAAAAATGAAATATTTGAGGAATTTTATAAGGAAAAAGGAATTGATCACAACTTTTTTGCATCTAGAACCCCTCAGCAGAATGGGGTAGTCAAAAGGAAAATCAGAACATTAATAGAAGCCGCCCGAGCAATGTTGGTAAAATACTCACTTCCAAAATATTTTTGGGCTGAGGCGGTTAGAACTGCATGTTATGTTCTGAATAGGGTGAATGAGAGTTTTAAACTAAATAAAATCACCCTATGAGTTGCTAAACGAAAGAACACCTAATTTGTCTCATTTGCATATTTTTAGTTGCGAGATTTTCATTTATAACAATGGAAAATCTTCCTTAGAAAAATTTGATCCAAAATTAGATGAAGGAATATTTGTTGGATACTCATGTGTTGGAAAATCTTATAGTATTCAATAGAAGAACTTTGGTAATTGAGGAGACCACACATGTTTTATTTAATGAGTCTGGAAATTTAGATGAGCCAAATGTTATAGAAGATGAGATTGAGGTTAACTCCCGAAAGATTGATAAAAAATTTGGAAGAAAATTTGGAGATAGAAAATCCTTTGCCTAGAGATTTGAGATTTTCTAAAAATTACCCAAAGGAGTTGATAATTGGTGAACCTAGTGAGGGTGTAAGGACTAGGTGTGGATTAAACAAAGAAGTCAATTCATTCAGCCTTCATTTCAACTATAGAACCCACTAATACTGATCAAGCACTTTTAGATGAACTTTGGATTTTGGCCATGCAAGAAGAGTTAAACTAATTTGTAAGAAA
Organism: Dendrobium officinale; assembly: GCA_019514585.1. Classification (NCBI taxonomy): domain Eukaryota; kingdom Viridiplantae; phylum Streptophyta; class Magnoliopsida; order Asparagales; family Orchidaceae; genus Dendrobium; species Dendrobium officinale. The sequence goes on along the minus strand of CM033691.1, from coordinate 36,345,823 downwards.
TAAAGTTTAGGAATTAACTACAAGGCCAAAGGATTAAAGTATGGTTGAAACTAGTGGGTATTCAAAAATAAATGAATGACTCAGGAGTGGTCATTAGAAATAAGGCTAGATTAGTTGCTAAGGGGTATAATCAGATTGAAGGAATTGATTTTGAGGAGACCTTTTTACCCTGTAGCTACATTTGAAGAAATATAGGGTTTTGCTAGCCTTTGCCTGTTTTAGAGGATTTAAACTGTACCAAATGGATGTAAAAAGTGCCTTTTTAAATGGAGTAATTCAAGAAGATATTTTTGTAGAACAACCACTAGGTTTTGAAAATTCTAAATACCCAAATCATATTTTCAAGTTAAAAAAGATATTATATGGATTAAAACAGGCACCTAGGGCTTGGTATGATAGATTGAGCACCTTCTTACTTGAAAGATCTTTTGAAAAAGGAAGTGTAGATACAACCCTCCTTTTAAAGAAATATTGAAAGGATATACTCATTGTACAAATTTATGTGGATTATATCATTTTTTGATCTTCAAATAAAAATTTTTGTGATGATTTTTCTAAAATAAGGAGTAGTAAATTTTAGATGAGTCTAATAGGAGATTTAAGTTACTTTTAAGAATTTAGTATTAAGCAAATTGAGGAAGGTATATTTCTTAGACAGTCAAAGTATGTTAAGGACATCCTCAAAAAGTATAAAATGGACAATGCTAAACCTGTTAGTACACCTATGAGTTCCTCAGTTCAGTTGGATAAGGACCCTAAGGGAAAATCTGTTGATAAAAAAAAATTTATAGGGATAATTGAATCTTTGCTTTACTTGACAGCTAGCCGCCTCGATATCATGTTTAGTGTTTGCTTGTGTGCTAGATTTCAATTAGATCCAAAAGAATTACATTTGACAGTAATAAAAAGGATTCTAAGATATATGTTAGGAACTCAGAACTTAGAAATTTGGTATCCTAAGTTTAGCTCTTTATTTGAAATAATTGGTTATTTAGATTCTGACTTTGTAGGTTGTAGGGTTGATAGAAAGAGCACTTCTGAAACATGTCAGTTTATTTAAAATTCTTTAATCTCTTGGTCAAATAGAAAACAAAATTTAGTAGCCCTATGTACTACAGAAGCTAAATACATTACATTAGGAAGTTGTGTGGCACAAGTACTTTAGTTAAAACAACGGTTAATTGATTTAGGATTAAATATAGGGACTATTCCAATTTATTGTGATAATACTAGTGCTATTTACATTTCTAAAAATTCAATTCAACATTCAAGAACCAAACATATAGACATAAGACATCATTTCATAAAGGATCATGTATCCAAGGGGAAATTAAACTTATTCATGTTTATACTGAAAATCAACTTGCAGACATTTTTACAAAACCTTTAGCCTTTGATACCTTCAGTGCATTAAGAACAAGGCTAGGTGTGATTGATTTGAATGCTTAATTAAAAATGTTTTATGCAATATTGATATGTGTTTTTTAGTTAATATTTTTAATGTGCTTGTGTTTTAGTTTTGATTGAGTGCTTGTTTTTGAAATTTTTGAGTGACAATCGTCCGGGATGAAATTTTTTCGTACGGGGCGATCTGTGTCGTGTGTCAAATTGTCTAATTTTTAACTGTTTGCATGCAGTTTTTCAATTTTTTATTTTCACTTCGTCTGTACGATCGTCCAGGATGAACTTGTTCAAACGACATGATGATTAAATAATAGTTAATCGGATAAGGTAGTTTTTAATGCTATATTTTGTACGTACGAACCTTTGGTTCATCCGGACAAACACATGTCGGTTTTATGGAGGGGATGATTTTAACTGCTATTAAAATGATCATAAGTTTTGATCATCCCGGGACGAACACATGTTTGTCTATACGATCAGTCTGGTCAAAAGTCTGTACGAAAGGATGCTTCATAAGTTGTGTGATTATGAAAAGCCGTTTTATTTTGGTCGCATTCATTCGTCCATATGAAAGTTTTTCGTACATTTCGTCCGGTACGAATTGTCATTTTTTTAATAAATAGACGGACTTTTGAACTTAACAGTCACACTCTCATTTAACTTTCACTTTCAAATCCTTTTATTTCTTTGATCCTATCAATGGCAAGTTCTAGCAAGCATCAAAAGACTCTGTCTAAGGGTCCACCTAGGAATTCTTCTGAGAACTTCCTTTTTAAAGCCAATGAAGAATCCTTTCCTAGGTTTGTCTCCGCCAAGATCACACCCTCTAGAATTCTTATCCATGAACAACTAACTTTCCAGGTAATGAACTTATTTTTCTCAACTCAATTTTTTGTTTCATCCTCACCCTAGTTTATCTCTACAACAAAGAAATCTTCCACTATTTCCTTGCAAACATGTATTTCAATTCCGACCATATTGTTATCCGTTCCTTTGTCTTTAAGCAAAAAGTTGAAATCACCAAAGCTGACTTATGAGCCTTTTTAAACTTAAGGACTGAGGGAGCTAGAGCACAAACCTTGATCACCTCAACTGAATATCAATGGTATGAAATTAATAAAGTGATTAGAGGAATCAATTTTAACGAGCATATGCCTAAAGTATCCGGTCTTGTTCGTAATGCTCGTATCATGTAGCATGTTCTTAGAACTTCTATAATTCTTAAAGGTGGTGATAGAATCAACATTACACCTCTTCTTTCTATGGTAACCTTTTTGATCATGACTCAAGAACCTATAGATGAAGCCCAACTTATCCTTGACTATCTTTATGGGTTATCTGAAATTGGTTATATAGAGTATAAGAGAAAGAAGAACATCGCCTTAGGATATCTAGTTGCCTACATTCTAGACAAGAAATACAATTTGTTTCATCCTGATCAAGATTTTGAAGAACCGCTCTACTATAACGATGGATCATTTAGAGCAATCTTCAAAGAAGAACCAAGTAAAGCACATGTCATTAGTGATACTGAGGAAGAACATGAAGCTGCACCTGCACCTGCCAATGAACCAAATTATCAGGAATTGGTTCAAAGATTTGATCGCATAGAGACTCATGTTGATCAACATTTTGATCAAATTGAAACTCATCTTCAGCAGCAGGATGCACAAAATCAGCATGACATGGGGTTTATGAGAGATCAGATGAATGATATTAATACAAACATGCTTATGATTAGTACTTATTTTAATATCTTTGGTGTTGTACCTCCTCCTCATCCTCCTCGAGATCAGGGTCCTTGTGAGTGACAGTTGCACTTGATTTTATGTATTTTATCTAGTTGGTGTGTTAGTTTTATGTTTTAGAAAAATGTGATGTATTCTCTTTTCTTTAGATGTTGTAGTTTTTAAATCTTATGTCATATTGATATCTCATGCTTAGATTGTAATATCCTCCATATTGATATCAATATAAGTTATCCTATTTTGACTTTAATCTTATTTTTGAAATGTGTCTTAGTCCATATGATAATTGTTATAATTTTTTTATCTTAAGAGTGATATACTTTGAAATACAAGTTAAAATTAAATTCATTAGAAAATCTAATTTTTCTAAATTTAAGTATTGCTTATAACTTGATGTTATTAAGATTGTCAATTTCATGTCTCTAATTTAGGCTACATTAATGTCTAATATTATTATTACAACTGTGATGTTTTCTTATTTTGTATTTCACTTATCAATAAATATTTATGCACTTAGAAAAATTTAAAATTTTTTATTATTGATTTTGGAAAGATCAAAATTACTCTTGAAAAATGTACAAATGTACAAAAATCAAAAGGAATGTGCAATGGTTCGCAAGTTGAAAAATAGGCACAAAATAAGCCCACAAGTAAAAAGATGCACAAAAAAGTGCCAAAAATGTCAAAAAGATGCGCAAACCGCCACATGTGGTAGTTATTTCTTTCTATTATCTTTTAATCTCTTAATTCAAATTGATCTACTATACATTTATATTTTGTATTGAAATTTAAAATATACAAATTTTCTATTCATCCTTTTTGCAATGATTTTCTTTATTTTAGTGTCTAAATTGACTCATGTTTTTTATATATCCTTTTAATTATCAATGTTATATATTTTCTTAAATTCTATGAATTAGTATGATTTGCCTAATGTTTTGATTTTATTTGCAAAATTTATTTCAATCACTTTCAAAGATCAATTATCAAAGGATTATCATATGACTGTTTACATTTCAGGTCTTTTTTTTTCTTCTTCACTTTTTGCTGTTTTTAAAAATGGGGAAAAATTGTTTGTTCGTATGTGTTTTTATTTCGTTTGTATTTTTTTTTTATGTGTTTTTGATTTTATTTTGATTGTTTTATGTATTTTTGTTTTATTTTGATGTGTTCTTGTTTTGTTTTGTATCTCAAAAATTTTAAAAAATAAAAAATTATGATTAAATTACCTCCCTATTTTCACGTGTTCATCATTTTAAGGAGAGTTTAGGAGATTCTTAGAATTTAAAATTATACAAATAATAATTATTTTACCATCATCAAAAAGGGGGAGATTGTTAAGAGAGTTGCTATTTGCATGTTTTACATTATTGCAACTTGTATAGTTTTGATGATTCCAAATATTATTATTTTATGTATTAATATCTCCTAACACTTTTTGGAAGATTTGTTTTTGCTCTTGTGTGAACTAATATTTCAGGAAAATCAAACTCCAGACTATGAAGACTTCAAATCAAATTCAGCATGAGATACTTTATGAATTTGAAGCTTATACTTTTCTTTGAATTAAGTTTATGAGGGAGTGATTGTAATTGAATGAATAAATACACACACACTTAAGGAGTTCTTGAAAAATTTATACTGATCATACAGGACGAACCACATTCGTACGGGACGATCAGGTCAGTTATCTGCTCGAAAGAGAAATAGAATGAATAGAAGTTGAAGAAAATTTTTCTAAGTCCTGATCATCCAGGACGAACTAAAATTCATCCCATGATGAAATATTCTCTCAAAAATTTTTGTTCAAATGAAATTCATATTCGTGCAAGGACGAGATGTTCTCTGGAAAATTTTTTTCCAGATAAACTAAAATTTGTCACAGGATGAAATGTCCTCTGGAAAATTTTTGTTCAGACGAAATTCATAATCGTGCATGGATGAAATGCTCTCTAGAAAATTTTCATCCAGATGAACAAAAAATCATCCCGGGACGATTTGTTCTATGTAAAAATTTTGTTTGAACGAACCCATATTCGTCCTAGGATGAAGTAAACCGACTCTGAATATTTTGGCGACGTTCTACAATTTTTTGGAACCGACTTATGGAATAACTGCTCGTACTGGACTTTAGTTCGTATGGGACGATGATCGGGTACAAATTCAGTTCATACCAATATACATTTGGTTAATTTCCATACTTTTAAGTAAAATCTTCCAGGATGATTCACGATCGTATGGGACAATCCTCTGCATGTTGACTTAAAAATTTGCAATTTTTTAAATGATTTTTTGTGTCATTCCTATATATTGTCCAATCTAAACTGCCACTTAATCTTTTTGCTTACTAATCTTCATCCCAATTGAAAGGAGAGTCAAGAATTGAGTGTTTGTAGGAGATTTCTTACTACTGGAGTGTGAAGGATTCACTTGGAACTCAAAGCTAAAAATCTCTACTTGTGGTTTTTTATTAATTCACTCTTTTCTCTCTTCCTTCTAGATTTCTTGTGAGAAGATTTGTCAAGGAGATCCGGTTCTCTACCGACACTTGGAGAGTGTGAATAGCCGAAGGGTTCTCTACCCACACTTGGAGAGTGTGAACAATCGAAGGGTTCTCTACCTACACTAGGAGAGTGTGAAAGGATGAAGGGTTCTCTGCCCATACTAGGAGAGTGCGAAAGGACGAAAGGTTCTCTGCCCATACTAGGAGAGTGTGAATGGATGAAGGGTTCTCTGCCTATACCAGGAGAGTTTGAAAGGACGGACGGTTCTCTGCCAACACTAGGGATAGTGTAAAAGGATGACGGTTCTCTATCGCACCGGGTAGTGGTGAAAGAGAGTTTTGTAATGGCTTCTCCGCCTTGCTGTGGGTGCAAAAGGAGAGTCACTAGTGGTATTAGTGCAATACTCGGAGGGTACCTCCGGGGAGTGGATGTAGGTCCATGTTTAAATGAACCACTATAAATCTTGTGCCTTTTATTTTTTGCTGCTTTTTATTTTTTTTCTTTACTATTTTTAAGTTGTGATTGAAAAACTATTTATATAAAATTTATTAAAGTTTATTTTTGATATAAAATATTCAAAAGAGGGATTAAATTTTAAATTACTAATTCACCCCCCCCCCCCCCCCTCTTAGTTAGCTGCTGGGACAAAAGCTTAGGTTTAATAACCTAATTCATAGTGAACAAGTTTCAACAGCAAGGAAAGGAAAGGGTGTGATAGCAGATAATATGGCCATTGTGCATCTGAAGAAAAGCAAATTTCTTGGAATAATGAAGAATGGTTAAGCTTCTCCATCGACAAAGTCATTTCCCAACCTGATGTTAGAAGGGACTATAAACATTGGTAAATATTCTGGATTTCATAATTCTTTTGACAAACAAAATGATGCAGAACATGATTTTGGTCAAGCTGTCGCTAAGCAGAGATGCATTCTCAGGAAAACATTGCTTTTTGTAGGTAATGTGAAGAACAATTCTGATTTGAATAAAATTCGAGAATGTAATAATGGAGAATTGGGATTGTGCAAGGAATCTCAAAATGAAATTACATAAAGGCTAAAACTAAATATTCAACAAAATGCATTGAGTAAGAAGGAACATATAAAAGTAGTTCATTTGGACATGGGAAATTTCATATCAGAAGATGGAGCTACAGTGAAACTACATGAGGACAAGGTGAGAGAAAATTCTAACAGACTTCAAAACTCAATTGTGATCAAGGTTTTCAGAAGCAAAACTCCTTTCCCTGTGGTTAGCAATGAACTCAGAAGGAAATGGGCATCATATGGGAAGTTCCACCTAACAATGTTAGGATTGGACTGGGTTCTTTGTTCATTCTATGACAAAGAAGCCTTAGATGCAGACTACACTAACGGCCCTTGGTTTGTAAATAGAAAGATCATTGGTATGGATAAATGGTCTCCAAACTTCAATCCATCATCCTTAAAAGGGTTGTGTTCCCCAATCTAGATTAGGCTTCCTAACCTCCCACTCCATTGTTGGGATAAAATCAATATATGTAGAATTGCCTCAAAGGTTGGAAAACCTCTCATGATTGATGGAAATTTGTTCCAGTGGGGTAGGAGGGAGTTTGGAAGGGTTTATATTTGCATCAATTTGGACACTAACTTACCCCTAGGAGTTTGGGTGGAAGGGAGCTCGGGCAAGTTCTTTCAAAAGATAGAGTATGAAAGCCTTCCAGATTTCTATTTTTGTTGTGGGAAAATTGGTCACACCAAGAACAACTGCTTGGAGAATTCATCAAATAAAACCAATGTTTTAAAGGAAGAAGTGGAAACTTTAAAGGAGTTGGTAGAAGGCACCTCAAATCTCAGCAAAGCAGCAAATACTGCAGCTCCAAATGCATAAAATATTTGTTACGGACCTTGTCTTCAGGTCAATTATGGTAGAAAAAGGAATTGTAAAAATGCTGTCAGAAATTCCCTCCATCTGGAAAGTAAGCTAAACTCTTGAAACAAAACTGCAACTGTCAATAACCAGATGGTTTGGAAGGCAAGGGAAGCTATGAAGATGTCAAATATGGAGGAGCTGGTTACTCATATGGAGGAAGTCAGTATTGATCCATAATCTGAGAACATTCAAATTCAAAATAAAGAAACCTCCTCAGGAAACAAGGTTGATAATGGTATGAATGTTCATTCCTCTAGCATTATATATACTAACAAATTGAGCATCCTGGATGAATTGGTAGAGGAAGGAGAAATTATAGTGATTGAGTACAACTTCTGTGAAGAAATGGGAGGATCTATCAAAGACTCATAAGAAGATCGTATCAACAACAGAGAGAATTTGAAGAAAGCCAAAGAAACCAAGGATGGAGGATCCTCTACTATTAAGAGGAAAGGTACCAAACAGTTAAAAGGATTGGGTCCAATTAACATAGCTCCTAGAAGTAGGAAGGCTAAAGCTGAAAATAAAGATAAGACGGGGTCCTCATCCCCTCTTATTCAATGAATTCATCCATAGCATTTTGGAGTTATAGAGGAGCTAGGAAGAGAAGAGCTTCTCTATACTTGAAGTAGTTTGTCAAAGAATATGGAGTTTTTTTATTGGTTTATTGGAAACCAAAATCACTTCTTTTGAAAGAAAAGAGGTGGATCAACTTATTGGATATGAATGGGATTTTTTTCATGTTCCTTCAGAAGGCTTATTAGGGGGTATTCTTGTGATATAGAAATCAAACATGGCTACATTTCAAGTTTTAGAATCCTCTTCACAATACATTATGGGGGATTTGGAGGTTCCTAACAAAGGTACATGGAGGATAGCTTCAATCTATGGCAACAAGGATGTCTATAGAAGGAGAAGGCTTTGGGAAAGGCTTGAATTCTTTTCATCTAAGGAGTTACCTATGGTCATAGGAGGTGACTTCAATTGCATTCTTTCATGTGATGATAAGAGGGGAGGAAAAATATTCAAACTTTCCCTTGGATCCAAAGAAATGAAGACCTTTTTAGCTAACAATGAATTCCATGATGTAAGATTTGTGGGTCCTAAATTCACATGGTGTAATAATAAGAAAGGTGTAGACCGAATCCTAGAGAGGCTGGATAGATGCTTCCTAAATCCGGCTGCTCTAACTTCTACTAATCACTTACTAGTGAGGCACTTGGCTCGTGTGGCTTCAGATCATTGCCCGATCATCCTAAACCTTATGGTTCAATAAATAAGTAAGAAGATTCTAAGGTTTGAGGATGTTTGGGCCTCTAACAAGGCTTCAGTGGCTATGGTGGAAAAACTTTGGAGGAAAAACTACAAAGGCAATTCAGCTAATGTTTTGAATTGCAAATTGAAAAACTCTCTTAAGGCTCTTTTCTATTGGAGCAAAGAAAAAGTGCAGAATTTACTATCACTAAAAAGGACTTGCTGAAATAAATAGAAGATCTTTAATTGAAGGAGGCTAATGTAGGAGAATTAATGGAAGCAGATTGCTGGTTGCTGAAATCAAAGGTGGAAGAACTCAATTCTACTCTAGCCCAGCTAGACACATGGTGGAGACAAAGGGCTAAGGTAAAGTGGATGATGGAGGGAGACCGAAATTCAAATTTCTTTCAAGCCTATGCCTAAGCTAGAAGAAATTCAAACTTCATCTCTAAAATCAAGAATTAAGTTGGAGAAGTGGAGGAGGAACAATCTCTTATAGAAAATGTTTTGATTGAACATTTCAAAGATAAGTGGAGATACCGTTGTTGTAATCTAGAAGATTGGCCAAGTACATGGAGCTATCTAGATGAAGATGATAGAAACACATTGAGCAAAGCCTTTACTATTGAAGAGATGGAAGAAGTTGTCAAACAAAGTGGAAACAACATCTCCCCAGGTAATGATAGAATGACTTTCTCATTTTTTAAAGCCTATTAGGAGATAATCAAAATCGATTTATGGAAAGCCTTAAATGGTTTTTTTGAAACATCTGAAATGGATCCTAAATGGAAGGAGACACTAATAGTGTTGATTCCCAAAGTTGCCAACCCGTTAACTCCCTCTAAATATAGACTAATTAGCTTATCCATTTCGGTCTACAAATTGGTGGCAAAAATTCTTATGAATAGAATGGCTCCTATCATCCCTAAATTGATCTCAAAAGAACAAGCGGTTTTCATCAAAGGAAGATCCTTATCAGATCACGTGTTGATAGCTCAAGAGGTTATGCACAAATTAAGGATTTCCAATTCATTGAAAGGTTTTGTCTCCTTCAAAATTGATATGGAGCAAGCTTATAATTCTATGGGATGGCTCACCTTGGAAAAAGCTTTGAATTACTTTGGTTTTCCATGGTATTTTTTTAAACTGATTTTGGAATGTATTTAAAATTCTAAATTCTCTATTTCAATCAATGGAAGTTTATCAAATTGGATAGATGGAAAGTGTGGCTTTAGATAAGGTTGACCCTTGTCTCCATATATATTTATCCTTTGTGAACAATTGCTATCAAATGCCTTCAAACAAAGAGGAGATTCATTGGGAGTTTGTATCTGTGCAAATGGGCCTTCTATTTCTCATTTGTTGTAAGCAAATGATGTGATCATATTTTCGGAAGCAACCATGAAGGAAACCAAGGTGATGAAATTTGTTTTGGGTAATTTCTGTAGTTGGGCGGGCCTTTCAATCAATGTCGACAAATCTTCTATGATTTTCAGCAATAATGTTAGAATAAGGAGGAAGAAGTCTATTGGCCGATTGATGGGCTTCAAAATAGCCAAACAATTGTCTTACCTTTGTGTGAAACTTGCAATGAGAAGGTTAGTTAAAGAAGATTTTATTTTTATTGTCGATAAAGCCTTGAAAATGACAAACATTTGGGGAGGAAGAATGATATCTTTGGCAGGAAAGATATTATTAACTAAAACTATCTTATTATCCTTCACTACATTTCATTGCACTAACTCCCTTATGCCTAAAAGTATTCTTAATGAGGTAGACAAGATTTGTAGAAGCTATATTTGGAACAAATCTAATGGAAGATAAGGCATACATTATGTTAATTGGTTTACTATGTGCTTGCCAACCAAATGGGGAGGTAAAGCTCTCCATTCTTCCTCTACTAAAGTTGGTCCATTGAGATCCAAAATTGCATGGAAATATATGTCTGACAAAGAATCCTTTCTACACAAAGTCTTCTATCCAAAGTATGGAAATATGCTGGAAAAGGCAGATAATAAAAAAACGGGATCTTCAACTTGGAAGATCATTATAATGGGAGGCAAATCTTTAAGGTCGTTGATTAGATGGAGAGTTGCTAATGGGAATGACATTTATGTATTCAATGATACATGGATCTTACAAAAGCATTAACAAATGGCAAAGCTTTATTACTCCTCTAGACTGCAGCAGATTTACAATTTCCAATTTTTTTATAATGGGAGCTGGAACGTGGAGTATATGAGAAGAATCATGGGGGAAGATCTAATCTTACTTACAAACCAATATTCCAAGTGGGTTGGATGAATATAGAATGGAACTTATGTTCTAGAACAATTGGAGGTCAATATGTTCCATGTTATTTGAGAATTATGTGATTCAACCACAACCCATGTTGTTTTGGAGCTGGTTGAAGAAAGCCAAACTTAATCCAAAGGTGGAGACTTTATGGTGGAGGATTTTCAATAATGGTCTGCCTACTCATGAATTCCTTGAACATAGAAGATTACAAAGGGATAATCTCTGACCAAGAAATTGCAATGTAATTGAAGATAGAGACCATGTTGCAGCTAATTATGAGAAACTGAAGGATGTCCTTAAACAAATTAAGGAATGGGGCTTTACTTTTTCAGGAATTCAATTCATTATCTTATTACTATAAGTACATCTCATCTATAAGTCCCTTTTTGATCAATCTTTACTGTTATGTGGTGTATTTAACTTGGAAGTCAAGAAATAAGTTTATACACAATGGGAAAGAAGATAGCTCTTTGATAATTGCTTCGGATGCAATGAGCTATGCTTCAATTTCTGCTCAAGGGATAGGAAGATTTTTGGGTATATGGGAAGTCAACCAACCTTCTAGGTTGTCTAATATTCATTTGCATCCCCCTCCACCCAATTGGATTAAAGTAAACGTGGATGCTGCATTACTTTCCTCATATAAAGCTGGTATTGGAGGAGTTTTATGTGATCACAAAGGGAGATTCCTACTAGCATTTGGGAAACCGTATATACATTGGGACATATCTCATTTGGAATTATTGGAAACTCAATCTATTAAGGAGATGTTGAAAGATTGGATGTTTAAATACAAGGGAATCATATTGAAGTTGACAATATCAATGTCATGAAGTTCTTGAAGAAGGTTAAACAAAAGGGAGACACAAGGTATGAAGACATTCATCTATTTAATGAGTTTAAAAACATCATTTTCAATTGTGTTGATAGATGTTGTAATAAGTTAGCTGATTTATGTGCTAACTATGGTATTTTAAGCTCATTTATTTGGGATGATGTTAATATGAATAAGGTTACTCCTTTATTTATGTCTATGTTAAAGGAGGAATCTTCTGTTATGAGTCTTTAGAGTTGTAATAACTTCTTAGCTCTTCCTTTAATGCAATTTGCTGCATTTTCTTTAAAAACAAAGTGAAAAGACCCTATCAATATGAAATTACATTTTTTATAATCTCTTAGGAGTAAGAGTTTAGCGTGGGTTCTACACTCTCCCTAGCTAATACATCATCATTTTGATATAAAGATCCATCAGTCCCCCTTTGAAATTTAAATTCATATTATGTCACTATCTGATAAGATCTTAAATTAATTTCCCTCCCTAATTACTAGTGGCCTAGAAATTATGAGGGTGGCACCTCGAGTGGTTTATACACCTCCTCCTCTATAATTGACATAGTGGGGCATGTATAGTAATGTGACCTAACATCTTCTAGTAGAGTGGATGGATCATAACCCACAACGGGGGCCTATGGCTTATTACAAGTGGTTGTTCACTTCTGACTTGATTAATCTTTTGTATATAATAGGAAAAAGGGCATCGTGAAGATCACGCTATCATTCTCACAATCTTCCTCGCTTGTGTAATATAAAGTGGTGGAAATGTCTTCCACCAAAGAGGGGGTATGTGAAATGAGCAATAAACTCTTCATTAGCCTCATGTTTGACTTACTTTAAGGCTCTCAACTTAGTGATCTTTTTGGCCTTAATAATATTCATTTTGACTCTACACAGTAGTGCTTCTTATAGTTCTTGCTGGCAAAGGGGGGTGGTAGAACTTGACCCAATCTCAGATATAGAATATCTTTCATCTATTGTCACTAGTTTTTATTTCTTATCCTCTCGTGAAGATGGTACAATGGGTAAGGGGGAGACATTCGTCTTTATTCTAGAGATGTGGGAGTCATCTCCAAGCCCTAAGGTAATCTCAACTAAGGTGACATCCACTTATGTCCCAGTAGATAGAGCCATGATACTTTCCCCATTAACTAACAGGTTAAAATTTCAACCCCATCCCAAACTTAATTACAATGCAATAGGTAGCTCCTTCTATAGTTGTGTCTCTATTTAGTTAGAAGATGAGTTTCCTAACCATTTAAGTATGTTTGATTTCTGGGAATTAAGAAAAGGTGAATTAAATTAATTGATTTTAAAATAGAATTTAAATTTTGAACTTGATTGATTTTCTTTAAATTTTAAAACTCGGCGTATTCAGTTTTCACTCAACATGAGGGTCCACAAAATTGACAAGGAGATCTAAGAATTAGGCTTGACTCTTTCATTCCACCAACTAATTTGGGGTAAAATGTCAAAGCCTAAATTTGAACTTTGAATTAAAATTAAACTTGAACTTGAGGTTGAAGTTTAATGGATCTTCTTCAAATTTTTAAACTCAATATATTGAGCTTCACTCAATTATATAGGTTTACAAAACTGACAAGAACATTCTAAGAATTTACTAATTGACTTGGGGGTGAAATGTCAGAGCCCAGACTTGTTAGAGGATTTAAAATGATATGACTTGAATTAAAAATTTGAAATGGATTTGAAAAATTGTAAATAATTTAAAGAAATTTGGAACAACACTGTATGTACTAAACTACAATGGGATATTGTAGGGTAACACATGGCAATGATACCTAAGGATGACTTTGATTATTTTGATGGAAAATCTATACTAGAATTTCAAATTGACATATTTTCTTCAAGTTTTGAAACTCAGCATGTTGAGTTTAACTCAACAAGAGGGTTTATAAAATTGATAGAAAAAAAATAGAGAATTTGGCTTCACTCTTTTATCCCACCAATTGAATTAGAGGTGAAATGTTAAAGCCTAGGTTTGAACTTGAAATCAAAATTGAACTTTGAACTTGAAGATGAAATTCAATGGATCTTCTTTAAATTTTGAAACTCAATGTATTGAGTTTCACTCAAATATGCATGTTAAAAAAATAGATAGCAAGATCCTAAAGTTTGGCTTGAGTCTTTTTCTCCACTAATTAACTTGGGAGAAAAATATCAAAGCTTAGATTTTATAGAGGTTTCCTCACTAACCTATCCTTTGACATGTTTTTTTTATCTTGGCCATACTCACCCAAGGAAAAAGAAAGAAGAGAGACCAACAAAATGAAGGTAGTCAAAACTACTGATGTAATCAAATTTCTACCTTTATTTAAGATGGAGAGAGAAAAGTTTCCCTAATGACTCCATTTTTTGTTTGGTTGAAAATTTGAGTTTAAAAAGAAGTTTTAAAAAGTTAATTTTCTTTAGGAAAAGTAGATTTTTTTCAAATTTAAGTTTTAAAATCAAGCACGTCATTAAGAATGATATATCACCTCGGTAGGCGAAGATATTATTCCCTAATAGGTTCAGATTATAAAACTATAAGTTTATCCTTATTACCGTAGTGAAACTTAAAGAAAAACTACATATGATCTTAGAGGGTCAAAATGATCTTTTATTGAGTGTTTTACTATAAATATGTTGATAAGGGATCATTAATTTCATTATAAAAGTCGTAATATTAAAATGACATATCTTCTAGGAAAAAGAAGATATCGTTTATTATCAATCATTTGAACATGACAATAATGGTTGTTGACTTTTATTTTCTCAAAGATAATTGATTGAATTTAAAAAATTTGATTTTAAATGTTAATATGGTTTCTTTAAATCTCATATGAGTGCAAGCCCTTATAGTTAATTACATTATAAGAAACCTAAGTTTTCTAAGAAAACTATCGATTAAAATAATAGTAAAATTTTATTCTTAAGATTTCTAAAGAGGTATCAAAGGAAGTGAGGTTTGAATTTTCATTTGAGATTGGATTAAATTTAAGCTCTTATTTATAGAGGTCAACGGAGGATAAGTAGGAGCATTTTGGTATTCTTAAACAATACAGAAATGCCCGGTTCTACACTATGTGTTGGATTTTAAATTTTTATTTGAGGAAAAATTTTGTTTGAGTTGTCAATTTATTAGATAGTTAATATTAAATTTTTGAATGGTTGGGACTTATGACTTTGAGTATGCCTCAGATCCTAAGTCTAATTTTGGCTGCTAAATAATAGTAGCCCGAACTATCCTAATGTAGTGCAAAACATGGACTTACCCTAGCCTTGATTGAGGAGCTAGCTAACCAGCTAGGTGTATAAAATCTATAAATTTTGGTCTTTTATGCTAGATTGGTAAGGACGTTACCTAATTAACTTTGGGGAATTAGAGAAGACATCAAGATCTGCTCTTAATTGCAAAAGTGGTAAGGGAGTTTCTTTAAAAAGGAGGGGTAATTAAGGCTTAAAAAAGTGCAATTAAAATTTGACTCTTTAATTTTTTTAATACAATTCATTTTAATTGATTCAATGAATTCGTAAATTTGATATAAAGTAATTTTAAAATTAGGCTTAAAAATAAATTTTATCCTAGAGATTACATAATATCCCCTTGATAGCACTGCTCCCTAATAGGTCAGGTGGTCTGCTAGAACTCGAAGTCAAAGAGGTGCCTAACAATGAAGAGAAAGTATTACTTCTTAAGGCATTAGAGTTTCTATGTGAGCTTAAAATTTTTAATTTATTTAAATAGAAGGATTTTTAACATACCCTCACAAGCCTCTAATTGTTCCAAGCTAAAAATAAACTGCCAGGCAATAAAAAAAAGTTAGAAAAATATGTTATTTCTACTACATAATTAAAATAATTAAATTAAACTAGTTAATTAAATTTAATATATATATATGGCAAGTCTCACTTAATATTACAACCTAGTATCTGCAAAATTTAAAAGTGGTTGGGTACCATTGACAACAATCCGGATTCTGCTCCTACTATTGACTCAAGTTATTTTGAGAGTGGGATTTCTCTCTATCTTCACTCCTTCATCCGTCAAAAAGCATATTAGATCTATCGAGTCTGGTTATCCAAATGAAAAGAAACTCCTCCCCGAAGGGGTGTTTTTTTTTTTTTTTTTTCTTTGAAAATTTGAAAGTATCCTGAACTAAATCTCCAAATGAAGAAGAACTCCCCCATTAGGGATATTACCCTTCTCTTTTGGATTTTAGGTTCGATAACTCGTATCCCACCTCAAAATCATTTTTACATTACAACACATGACTTGAATTAAATTACATTGAAATCTCAAAAATTAAAAGACTACAAATCTCCTGCAATGTTATCCTAAGCAAATAATATTGAAATCAACAATGAATCCCAAATTGTTAAATACATTAAAATGTTTAAATTTCAATAAATGCTATGCTTGGCCATGCTCTTTTTAATTAAAATAGGGACATAGAAATTATAGCACCTGCAAAAAACTTATTAATTCAAAGCTTAATTTTTTTATCACCTTTTATTTGATTTTCATCTCTATGTGAGCATGGCCACCTATAGAAGATTAAGTGAGCATCCATATCATTCCTAACATAGGAGTAATCTAACGCCCATAATATCAATTTACATATTATATAAATATTTAAATAAACATTCATATCACTTAATTCTAGCAACAACCATGTAGTGAAAACCACATAAAACCCTAGCACACAAGTAGCAGTAAACACCAGCCTAGTCTAAAATTAGAGTTGGTTGTTGTATCAAACTATCTATAGTGTGCGAGATATGCTATGTGGTTTGGATATATCCTATATACAGTACTTTGTTAAAGTCGTCTTGTGTTCTAATTAGTTGAACAATTTAAGGAATTTTAGTTTAAATTTATGTATTAATATCTTAATATTTATTTTAAAAATATTTTTAAGTGTTAATTAATTACTAAATTTGTTTACACCATGGTCATGAATTTTATCTCACCTTCCTTTGGGCTACGTTAATAACCTTATAGGCTCGGGTTACCTAGTAGTAATGGGTATTAATTAAGTGAATTACTTGATTAAGGGTCCAGGGTTGATAGTTTTTTAATTAAAATAATTAATTACTGGATTTAAAGATTGGGTTCAATGTTTTCTATAATTTAAGTTGGTTATTACTTTTTTTGAGTTATTTTAATTCATTAAATTAAGATATCAATATTTGAGTCACTAAATTAAAGTTTTCTATAGTTTTGATATTTTTCTTAAATATTAGTTCTTAAGATTTGTAATTAGACATTAAGTTTGTAAGAATTGGATTTTTTAGATTTAATTATGAATTTTTGAAGTTTTGACTAAATTTTAAACTAGAGTTGATTTTTTTTTTTTTTGAAATATGCAATAGTAATTAAGAAAAAAAGGATCTAGATACAAGCTAAAGCAAAGGTTCACATTCCTTCTTCAACAAAAAACTAAGAGAAGAAGGGATGCAACCAAAAGAGAAACTATCAAAACAAAAATTATTATCTAAAGCCAAAGTAGCACACATGTCGGCTACTTGATTACAATCTCTATAAATATGATGAAAGATTACCTTATTGAAATTGACCAAGAATAGAAAATCATCCTCTAACCGGTTGTAGCTTTGCCAATTAGCCTTATTCAAAGAATTTTGAATGAACTTGATAATATTGAGGTTTTCACCTTCAATTATTACTCCTTTACTATCAAACATCCAAGATTGAATGAATTTTCGAATTGACATCACAGCATCCATCTCAAGTTGATCTATAACCCAATGAATTCTTCTTTCACTGAAGGCAAGTAATAATCTCCCTTTGTAATCTCTAAAGATACCTCTAATTCAAGCTTTATTTGAGGGTAAGAGAGATGCATCCACATTAATCTTAATCCATCCTAGCGGTGGAGGGTGCCAAGTATTTTGAAACTACCTAGAGAGATTAGCACCCTAGCTATCTATGAATGGTTTAGAGATTTTAAAAGATGTAGATAGAACTTTTGCTGCAGTAATAGAGATAGGAAACATGTCTTTACCATGGGAAACTTCATTTCTATTCTTCCAGCATAAGTATACCGTTGTACAATATACATTGATTATGTTAGGAGCAAAAGTAGTGAGAATTCTCAGTTCTCTTAAACATTCATCAAACGATTCAAAAGTAGGGATATAAAAACCCCACTCTTGAATTTTACGTATAACATCCAGCAAATGATTGCAACTAACAGCAATATGTTCCAAATTTTCTACCTCTTGACAGCCTCTAGCACATAAGTCTGTTGGTGGAATTTTGAAAATAGGTTTTGAAAATATTAGTTTTCTTTGGGAATTTTAAAATTGAGATTGAATTCTAATTCTAGAAGTTGAATCAACTCGTTCAAAAAAGTATATCACCCCGAAGGATGAAAATAAAATTTCATAACGGTGTTCAGACTTAGAATCATGAAATTCATCTTGAATATCATGGTTAGATTCTAAAGGGAACTTCACACGGCCCCGAGGGGACAAGGTAAAGTTCAACTAAATATCCAGTTATGATATTCAAGGGGTATGATTGTCGAATTCATATCCAAAGCCTCATCAAAGAAGGATGTATCTCCCCAAAGGGAGATAACACCTTTTAATGATAATTCTTCTAATATGATGACGACAATCGTTCTCTAACTTTTTCCCAAAGAAATATAAGAAGATTTTTTTAAAGATTAATTTTGAAATCAGGTGTGTGTGGTTCCAAATCTCTTACGAGCGCAAGCCCTCGCAGTTAATTACATCGAAGGGAGACAGAGTCCCCTATGAAAACTCTCGATTAAAATAAGAATGAAATTTTGTTAGATTTTCTAGGAGTGATATCAAAAAAGAAAATAGGATCTTTTGGAAAATCAAAAGGGAATGAATCAAGATTGAATATTTATTAACAGAATCGAAGGAAGAAATGTAGGGGACACCTTGAGATTCCAGAACCATCCAGAAGTGTCCCAACTTAATCTAAGTGTTGGGCTTTATATTTTAAGACTAAAAGGAAACTTTAATTGAAGTTGAGCATTTTATTAGAAATTTGAGATTATATTCCCGAAATTTGGGGTCTTATAATCAAAGATCTGCCTTGGATCCTAAATCTAATTTGGACACTGGACCACAGTCGTCCGAACCTAACTAATGCAGTGCAATGCCTGGACTTACCCCGGCCTTGATTGGGGAGCTAGCTAACCACCTAATCGATTTAAAAGAGATGAGTCTGGTCTTTTATGAAAGAGTGGTAGGGACGTTGTACTTAAAGTTTTAGAGAGTTGGGGCCGGCATCTAGAAATTTTTCTAATTGGCCCCTTCGACTTATGTTGGGTGCTAAAATGCTAAAACTGATGCAATTAAAATTTTGACTCTTTTAATTTGTATCTAATGCAATGCATGCTAGTAGACAACTTCCAAATCAAATATGCTTGAAATTTTAAAAACAGGCTTATAAAATAATTTTTTAGAAGACTAGACTTTCCCAGGTTCGGCACCTCGTCCTCATAGCTCAGACAATCTGGACTCTACCCGCGGGCGGGGGAGGGTCTAAAACAAGGAAAGAATAATGCAGAAATATGCATGCGACCCCGGGGTCGATCCCCGGCTAATTCCCTAGATTCGTTATCTTTCTATGTTATTTAGACTCACTTAAATTTTAGACATTTGAGATTTTGAGTAGAAAACTTTCACACCCTCATGAGTCTCACATATACAGGCGAAAATAAAAGCGGCACACAATCACCAAAAAACTAAGAAAAGCAGGCAATCATAAGGGCAATCAATTCATCACATCAAATATAAATTAACCAATTAATAAATGTCCATAGGCAAAGTTGCCTTGCTTATTATAAACTAGAATTTTGCAGAAAGTAAAGTGGCCGGGCACCACTGACAACAACCCGGATTCTAAACCTAGTAATGACGCAAGTAGTTTTGAGTGGGATACTCTCAATCTTCAAGTCTTCAATCTTGTTCTTCTTTGGACTCCTTTTCTTCAAACTCCTTGGATTCTTCATGGTAAACTACCCAAATGGATAAGAGGGCACTTTCCTTTTAAGGGGAAGGCCACTCTTTCCTCTTTGGGTATGAAAAAAGTGTGATCCAAATTTGGATTTCCAAATGGAAAAGAAATACTTCCCAAAAGGGCATCCTTTCCTCTTTGGAATCCAAGCTTTAGACCTATGTATCCCATCTCAAAATTAACTTTCACAACACTTGATAATTATACCAATTACATTTATTTGGAAATAAAATCTAGACTCTCCTGCAAGGTTATCCTAAGCAGTTAATTAATCAAAGAAGATATATTCCCAAGCAGTTATATATGTGCAGAAAAGAAAGTAAAACACACTAGCCACGCTCTTTTTATTTGGGGGCTTTAGCAGCTGAAGCACCTGTGCAAGCATTTATAACAATTAATATTTTTTTATTAATTTAGCCCCCTTTTACTGCCCTGCATGAGCGTGGCCACCTGTAGAAAACTATGTGAACATCTAGATTGTACCTAACCTAAGGAAAATCTAGTCGCCAAACACATCAATCCATCCACAGAGTGCAGAAAAGTAAGCAGACACAACAAAGCAATTTCATCCACAACAAGCAGTGAAAACTACAAAATATACCGGCACACAACAGTAAAGTAAACACCGTCCTAACCTAAATCTAGAGTTGGTTGTCCTAGCACATCATCTAAAGTGTGTGTAAAAGGTCGTGTGGCTGGGGTCAATCCTAAGTTGGGTGATTAATCAAAGTTGTCTAAAGTTCTGGGTTTGTTGAGGCTCAAAAGGGGGATTTGAGTTAAACTTTAAGTATTAGTGAATTAGGAATTTTAATTAAATGTATTTTAAAAGTCAATTGATTACTACCTTTGTTTCACACCGAGGCCGTGAAGTTTATTTCACCTTCCTTGGGGCTAAGCTAATAGCCTCGTAGGCCTGGGTTACCTAGTAGCAATCGGGGTTAATTAAGTTATTTTAAATTGGTTGGAATTAAAGGAGTGGATTAATATAAAAAGGAGTTGATTACTAATTTTAACCTATTGAGATAATTCTGGAATTGGAGGAGTTAATAGATTTTTAAGGAATATCCGGATATGCTAACTAAGGGGTCAAAATTTGATTTTTAAAATTAGGATTAATCTTAAGGGTTTCAAATTTTTAATAAATGCTAGGCCTAATTATGAGTTGTTAGACAGGTGGCACACTCAATTCAGAGTTTTTTATAAAAAGTTATGATTTTTAGAAGTTCTGACCCGTTTTGACCTAAGGTCACCAAAGATGTTAAGTCCTTGACTTTGACCAAATCATGGAGGTTTAATATTTTTAGGGAATAGTAGATTCTAATTGAAGTCATTAGTCATTGAGTTTGATTAGTCTAATTTTTTTATAATTAATAGTGAATTTTAGAAATTATACATATTCGTAGGGATTACCAAATTATTACAACTAAGGGGGCATCTTAAGGATTTGAACCAAAATGAGTCCTAAACTCCTTGGGATCAATTCTAAAGGTCATAGATGACCTAAGGACAGATCAACAAGTGTTTAAAGCCCTTTTGGGATTTTTAAATTTTTTAGGATTAATTAAAGCTGGTTAACCTTTGATTTTACCTAAGGACTAAACTAAGACAAATCTAGAAATCAATTTGAGAGAGTTTCAATTCTTATTGATTAGGGGATTAATTAGGAGAAATTATAAACATTTTAATGGATTTTATAATTTAAGGATAGTTCATTATCAATTGATTAAGGTTAATAGGCCATTTCTAAGAAGGACTTTTGAGGCTCCTACTTGGGGAACCAAATGAACTCTAAATTTCATGAAATTTGGACCATAGGATCACCTGACTCTAAGGACTAATCCCATAAAATTTGAGCTCAAATGGAGTACACTAAGGTGGTTAACTAAACCACCCAAGGTGAGCTCTAAGTCACCTTCAAATCACTATAGGGGTCTATCCTAAGCTTGGAATGGGGCAAAATCAGTGGCTCTACACTCCATATCCTACACATCATCAGCACACAAAGAATCACACCCTAAATCCCATTTGGATAGGTCTATACCCCATTTTGAATTTAAGGGTCAAACCATGACCCTTAAAATTGAAATTTGGGGAAAATGCCCTTGAACATCTTAAAATGGGGAGATAAAATTTAGACATGTCAAAAACATGTTCAATTTCAATCTCCCAAAATTCCAGGCCTGGTGGAATTATATTTAAAGAGTAATTAAAGAAATTAATAAAATGCTCAAATTAAAATTAAGCCTAACACTGACCTAACCAGGGCCTGGAACCATAGAGCTTTTGAAGATCTCCCTGAGAACTTTCCAATGAGTGTAAGAACACCTAATTTGGACAAGTGTGGAGGGTGTTATGAATTTTTTAAGTTCCCTTAAATTTTTGGAATTATTAATTCGGCCATTACACAGTCAGCACTCCCTTTACACGCGTCGCGCTCTGATTGGCTGGGCAATCATTGGCGCTAACTGTTAATGGTCGGATTAACCACAGCCGTCGGATGGCGGATCGAACGGCTGGGATCAAAAGTGCTCCGATACCGCGGGATCTAATCCGAGCCATTGATCGAAATCAACGGCTGAGATTTAGTCTTCAACCACTTCACGTATCCGATACTGCAAAGCTTCTTCGGCGTGATTCGAGCGATCCCGCCGTCGAACTCCGATGAAATTTTGCAGGGAGGATCAGGACAGTGGAAACCTTCAATCCAACGGTGGAAATCCATTAGGGTGAAGGTTTCCTTCACACTTGACCGGACTACCTAGCTAGGGAGCTCGGGATGGAGGGATTACCGCAGAGAAGGCCTCAACAAATGAGCTTCTTTATCAGGAAGCTTCAGTGGATGATGGCGAACTGATCTCCTTCAAACGTCGGGACTGGAGGACGGCCGGAGGTGTGACTTCGAGCGTGACGCCAAAAGCTTTCACGGGCGCTTGCTCAAATGGATGAAGGGATCGATCTGGGAGCTCGAAGGGAACATCTGGGAGGTCGAAGGAGCTCTGGGAAATGATTTCGAACGAGTGTGGATGCTTCTGGCGGCCTGGCGAGCTCGAGCCTATTCGGCCATCTTTTGCGAGCTTGGACGGCCGAGATTGAGCTGGAGAGGGCTCAGAATGCTGCCAGGTGGAAGATGGCGACGTCCTAGGGAGATCGTGGGGATCAAACGGGTGGGCAGCAGCCTTGAACCAAGAGTTATCTGGGGGGGACCACCAAAACTCGTTTTCCATTGGTTCTGATCGCCGCCCGCCATGGTTTGGGTCGGGTTGACTGGGG
Organism: Dendrobium officinale; assembly: GCA_019514585.1. Classification (NCBI taxonomy): domain Eukaryota; kingdom Viridiplantae; phylum Streptophyta; class Magnoliopsida; order Asparagales; family Orchidaceae; genus Dendrobium; species Dendrobium officinale. The sequence goes on along the minus strand of CM033691.1, from coordinate 36,322,583 downwards.
GAGGCCGATGTGGACATGCTGGAGTCAAGGGTGGAGTCAATTTGGTCTGAGAATGTCTGGATTGAACTGGTGGCTGGGTTAGACTCAAACTTGCTTGATTCGAGTCAAATTGAGCTCGATCCAGGTTAGGTCAGACCCTGGGTTTGGTATGGGAGATAGGTCTGGGTCTGGTGCACCCAACGGAAGTGGCAATTGGATCCAATTTGGTCTGGGTTAAAAGATGGCTCGGGTTGATCCAAATCTGCTCGGTTCAGGTCGATTTGGGCTCAACCCAGGTCAGGCCAGACCCTGGGCTTGAGGTGGGAAGTGGGTCTGGGTCAGGTTGGCCCAATGCAAGTGGCAATTGGATCCAATTTGATCTAAGTTGGAAGATGGCTCGGGTCCATGTATTTTTGGCTATTTTAGGTTAGCCTAAAACCTAACCCAGGTTAACCCAAAGCATGGGCTGGCTGGAGGAGGGGTGTTGGACCTAGGGCCACCTATGGGAGGTGTTGATCAAGTTCAATTGGGCTTAGGTAAAGAATTGGCTCAATCCCAAGTGATCTTGGACACTTTGGGTTAGCCTAACTCTTGACCCAAGTTAGCCCAAGGGTTGGGCTAGTCAAGGAAGGTGTATTGGGTCAATGGGAACCCAATGACACCTTGATTTGAATTCAATTTGATCAAGGTTAAGAGATGGCTCAAGGGAGACCTCTCTTTGGTCACTTGGGTCAAGCTATATGGCTAACCCAAGTGAGCCCAAGGATTGGGTCTCCAAGAGAGATCTCTTGGGTACCCAAGGGGTCATCCCTTGCATTCAAAGGGACTTGGAATGGAATTGATTCAAAGATTTGAAAGGGAAGGAATGTATGGGTTAATGGGTCAAACTTGGTTGACTTGGTCATCCAGGTTGACCCCAGGTCTGGGTTTGAGTTCAAAAAGTTGGGTTTGATATTTGAAACTTATTGAAAGTGGTTTCAAAGAGTTTGGAATTGATTTGAGTTGAAATGGGCATTTGAAATCCTATAGGGGTATTTTGGTCAATTTTGACCCATTGGTCAACTAGGGTCAAAAATGAGTCTGAAAAATACAGTTTACTGCTCAATGGGTAACAATCAAAGGTTTGGAAGTGATTGGAGGCTTTGATAAGGGCTCCAAGATCAAAATCTTCAAGGTGTTAATTCCATTGGCATAGGCTGTAAATATTTGAAGGTTTTACAGCCTTTGGATTTTAATTCAGATTCTAGAGTTAGAGACCTCAGAATGGGCTCAAAATTGGAGGGTAACCTCTAGAGACATGTCTTATCACTTTGTAAGTGATAGACTCTGAATCAGAGGCTATTTGACTGGGTTTTGAAATGTTTGAAAAATCTTTGAAAAAGGTCTTTAGGACAGGGCCTTAAGACTTTGGATTTGAGTCTGGATTTTTTGATTTGGAATGGATTTTAAGTTTGAATGAATAATATTGAAGTATCCAAATCATTTACAATCATGTTGTGATTGTTAATGGATGGATAAGGTCAAAGCTAGATTAAAGGTGGGATCAAAGTCTAAGTTGAAGTTTGGATTGTCAAATTGATTGGATCAAAGTTTTGGTATGTTTGAAGCTTGAATGAAGTTTGAGATTTGAACTGAATGAAGCTTGAGATTTGAATTGATCAAGGGTAGGGATTGACTTGAAGTTAGAGTTGATCAAAGGTAGGGATTGATTTGAGGTTGGATTTGATCAAAAGGTAGGGATTGATTTGAGTCTAGATGGGCCCTAGGATCTAGAGGGGTTCTAGGATCTAGGATTTAGAGGGGCTCTAGAATTTGGGATATAAAAGAATCCTAAGCTCTAGAGTAGGCCCTAAAGTCTGGCTCTAGGAAAGAATCTTAAGCTCTAGAGTAGGCCCTAAGGTCTGGCTCTAGGAAAGAATCTTAAGGTCTAGAGTAGGCCCTAAGGTCTGGCCCTACGAAAGAATCTTAAGGTCTAGAGTGGATCCTAGGATCTAGGATTAATCTGGAGTTTGGAAGGGCCTTAGTGACCTCATACAAAAATGAGGTCAACAAATGGACCCCCAATGTCTGTGGTAGAAGGAACTTCTGCTGCACACATTGGCATTGACCGAATAGAAGTAGAATCTTAAGAGTGTAAGGGAGGGCATCTCCCAACCTTAGGCCTATAGGATGCTAATAGAGGGCTTACACCTATTAGACAAGAGAACTGGAGAAACTAAGGTAGAGAATACCTAACCTAGGGTCTAAGGAAGAGCTTTACCCAACCTTAAGCCTATAGGATGCTGATAGAAGACTTACTCCAAATAAGCAGATTAACTGGAAACCAAAGTAGGGAATACCTAGCTTTGGGTCTAAGGAAGGGCATCACCCAACCTTAGGTCCATAGAATGCTGATAGAAGACTTACTCCTAATGGACGGATCAACTGGAAACCAAGGTAGGGAATACCTATCCTTGGGTCTAAGGAAGGGCATCACCCAACCTTAGGCATATAGGATGCTGATAGAAGACTTACTCCAAATAGGCAGATTAACTGGAAACCAAAGTAGGGAATACCTAGCTTTGGGTCTAAGGAAGAGCATCACCCAACCTTAGGTCCATAGGAAGTTGATAGAAGACTTACTCCTAATGGACAGATCAATTGGAAACCAAGGTAGGAAATACCTAACCTTGGGTCTAAGGAAGGGCATCACCTAACCTTAGGCCTATAGGATGCTGATAGATGACTTACTCCAAATAGGCAGATTAACTAGAAACCAAAGTAGGGAATACCTAGCTTTGGGTCTAAGGAAGGGCATCACCCAACCTTAGGTCCATAGGATGCTGATAGAAAACTTACTCCTAATGGACAGATTAACTGGCAAACTAGGATGGTGCCACGAAGGGTGTACTCCACCACTAGTGAATGGTCATGTGGGGAGGAAACTTACTTCACACAGAGCACCGAAACTGGCAAACTAGGATGGTGCCACGAAGGGCATACTCCACCACTAGTGAAATGGTCATGTGGGGAGGAAACTTGCTCCACACAGAGGACCCAAACTGGCAAACTAGGATGGTGCCACGAAGGGCGTACTCCACCACTAGCGAGTGTGAATCAGGATGGTTCCATGAAGGGCGTACTCCACCACTAATCCCCAAGTCAAATGCCAGGGTGGTGCCACGGAGGGCGTACTCCACCACTAGCAGGTGCGATCCTAAGGGAGGGGATGGTCCGAACCTAAAGAGGAGGCGAAGAGCGTTAAAAAGTAAGAGAATTTAAAAAGGAAAGAACCGGGTTGCGAATCAAGAAAGAAAATTTTATTAATTGATAAAATGAGCTACATCAAGCATAGTATTTCTTAAGAAAATGCCCATTGATAGGTAGCATCAGGTGATTTCCTTTACAATCTACTAACGGATACGAGCCTCCTTCGTAGACAAGCTCTATGACGAAGGCTCCTTCCCAAGTGGGTTCAAATTTGCCTCACAACTTTCGATGGGCTAAGATAGGCCTCCAAAGGACCAACACCAAGTCTCCCGCTTGGAAGGTCCTAGGTCACACTAGCTTATCATGGGCTTGAATCATATGGGACTTATATAACTCAAAACTTTGTTGAGCTTGGAGACGTCGCTCTTCAAGCCCTTCAAGTTCTTCCAACCGCAATTTTGCATTTTCTTTATTTGTAATTTGATTCTGAACTGCAATCCTGAGCGAAGGGATTTGTATTTCCAGGGGTAGAACGGCCTCAGATCCATACACTAGTGCAAACGGGGTGGATTGGGTCAGGGTTCTATAAGTGGTACGATAAGCCCACAAAGCTTCCACCAACCGCTCATCCCACTGTCGTTTGTTATCATCAAGGGTCTTTTTAACAATTTGTACAAAGGTTTTGTTGAAGGCCTCGGCTAATCCATTTTCCCAAGGGTAATAGATCGTCGAGTATCTCCAATCAATATTATGGCGTCTCACAAAACTGTTGATTTTTGTAGACTTGAATGCGGACCCATTATCGGCTATGATTCTGTAGGGTACGCCGAATCGATATATGATATGGTCACGGAAGAATTTTAAGACATGGTGTGATGTTACGTTGCATAGGGGAATTGCTTCCGCCCACTTTAAAAAGTAATCAGTCGCTGCTAATATGAAACGATGACCTCTCACGGAGGGAGAGTCAATCGGCCCAATGATATCTGTGCCCCAACTCTCGAAGGGCCACGAGGCTATCGTAGGGTGTAACACATTAGGCGGTTGATGTAAAACCACACCATGGACCTAACATTGATGACAGTGCTTTGCAGTATTCATGCAATCGTCAATCATTGTAGGCCAGTAGTATCCAAGTCTTTTAATCTTCAATTTCATTTTTGGACCCGATTGATGTGCACCGCATAGTCCTGAATGAACCTCATTAATAATATTCAGGGCTTCTTGCTGGTCCAAACAGCGCAGCCACATGTGATCGAAGAACCGATGGTATAACAAATTATTGACTAGTGCAAAAGATAGGGCACATTTCTTAATCTGGTTGGAGAGTGATTTATCCTGGGGAAGCTTCCCTTCTTTAAGGTAGTCAATTAAGGGTCGTCTCCAATCGCCTTCTTCGTCGGTTGTCGAAGAGGAAGAAAGGATCTGAAGGGGAGTCTTACTAATGTGTTCCAAATCCATAAGAGAGACAGCTTTACGACCCTGAATCTCTATAGGGATGAAATCCTCCTCAGAACATGCAAATTCCTTTGCAAGTTTTGCTAAGGCATCCGCTGCGGAGTTACTTCCACGGGGAACCCTATATAAAGTGGTGGTATGAATTTTTTCCAACAAGTGAAGTGTGTACTGTTGGTATCTTAGGAGATTAGGATTCAAGACTATAAGTTTCGGCCACTTGGTTAATCACCAACTGGGAATCTCCAAAGATCTTAATCTCTTTAATTTCCATTAGAATTGCAAGTTCCAAACCAGTTATCAGAGCTTCGTATTCAGCTTCGTTATTCGTGCAGGGCTCTAATAAATGATAGGAAAAATGCATCATCCCTTTTTCTGGCGTTATAAAAATTAGACCGACTCCAGCCTTTCCAGGAATTACAGATTGTTGGGTCGCATTCCTACGGGAGGATGCTGCTCCATCAAAATACAATTCCCAGACGGCCTGGTCAGATTCCCTCAAACTCATGATTTGTTTGTCGGGTAGATCATCGGTCAGAGGAGAATTTGCCGGCAGTGGGTGTGCTGCTAGAAAATCGGCGACGGCTTGTCCTTTCACAGCGTGAAGGGGAGTGAAAGCAATCTCAAATTACAGTAATATCATAGACCAACGGGCTAGACGTCCTGACAACATAGGTCGGGTCATAAGATATTGCAAATGATTAACTCTTGAAATCAAGCTGATTGAGTGGGAGAGCATGTAATGCCTCAGTTTCTGAGCTGCAAAAACTAAAGCAAGATAATGCTTCTCAATTGATGGGTATTGAATTTCAGAAGTCTTCGACTAAGGTAATAGAGAGCATTCTCTTTCCCTTCATCATTGACTTGAGCCAACAGGGCACCTAAAGACTCGTCTAAGGCTGCAGTGTAGAGAATTAACAGCTTTCCCGGAATTGGAGCTGCCAGAACTGGTGGATTAGAAAGGTATTGTTTAATGTTATCGAAAGCATTTTGGCACTTCTCGTCCCATACGAATTTAGTGTCTTTTTTTGCAAGGACAGAAAAGGGTTGACATCTCTCGAAAAGATTAGAAATAAACCTCCTTATATACGCCAATCTACCTTGTAGAGACCTTAACTAGGTAAGGCTCTTAGGAGATGACATATCTAAGATAGCTTTAATTTTAGCAGGGTCGATCTCAATTCCGCGGTGTCTCACTACGAATCCTAAGAATTTCCTTGAGGTGACACCGAAGGCACACTTCAAAGGATTCATTTTAAAATCGTAGCGGCGCAACCGCTCAAATATAACTCTTAAGTCATACAGGTGAGCCTCTTTGACCTTGCTCTTGACAACTAAATCGTCAATATAGCACTCAACTTGATTGTGAATTAAGTCGTCAAAGATACGGGTCATAGCCGTTGGTAGGTTGCTCCGGCATTCTTTAAGCCAAATGGCATCACCTTGTAACAAAAGATTCCAATAGGGGTTCTGAACACAGCATTTCTCTCATCTTCTGGGGCCATCTTGATTTGGTTATAACCCAACGCGCCATCCATGAATGAGAAAATGGCATGTGAGGAGGCAATGTCCACCATGAGTTCTGGTATTGGTAGAGAGAACTCGTCCTTAGGACATGCCTTATTCAGATCCCTATAATTGACGCAAATCCAAATTTGACCGTTTTTCTTTCAGACCGGCACGACGCTGGCCACCCAAGAGGGGTATTATTCCTCTCGAATAAACCCAGCTTCGGCCAACTTCTTAACTTCAGAAACGACTTGTTGCTTGATTTCCAAGCGCATGCGTCGAGGTGCTTATTTGACAGGAATGGCATCGTGCCGAACTCCAAGTTTATGAACCGCTATCTTAGTAGGTAAACCTGGCATTTCGTTGTATGTCCAGGCAAAGCAATCCCTAAACTCAGACAAAAGTTGAATCAAATCTTTGGTTTCACCCTCGCTCAGTAGAGCACTTATAAAGATTGGACGGGGGTCATCATCGGTTCCCAGGTTGATTTCTTTTAATTTATCGACTGTCGATTTAATTTCTTCTTCTAATTCAGGGGGTGCATCCTGAACTTGAAGGTCATCGGGATCATCTAAAGTCTCCAAACAGAGCCCATCATGAGCACAGGAAGGATCTGTAGGGACATTTGGCGATTCAAGATGGTAAGTTATCATTAGGCAATACTCATCATCATCAAATGAACTAACAGTTCCAAAGCCGATACCACTTGTAGGATTATCCTTAATTTTTGCTTGCTAAATATTTTCGTGGTATCTGACCTGACCCTTAGTCCATCGGTATGGTACAGGACCTTTAGAGAAAGTATTTTTCACACAAATGAGGAAGTAGTCGAAAGATAATTCCATTAATTCATTAAAATCTGCCTCCTCAAGGGTTACATCACTTTCATCCCTTGCGGAGGAGGAGCCAGGAAAGAATTTCTGGACTTTCTTTACCTCGCCGTTCAAGTTGGGCGCTTCTTCAACTTCTAATCCTGCAATCCTGCCAGCTGACAGTGGGGTCAGAGAAAGGGCCTCAGTCCTTCTACTGAGCTTTTCATATATTGTTAATTCAGGCTCGGGTCTTTTCACCTTTACAATATCTTCCTCAATGTCACTATCCTCTTCTAAGGTGAGATCAAATTTTGGAGAAGTATTTGTATTTTTATAATTGAGGGAGAAGGCAGCACCTTGGTCCTTGGACTCAATGTCGGAATCTGATTCTAAATCAATATATACAGGTGTTGTTCTCCTCTCTAATGAAGCACGGCCTCGACCTCGTGCCCTTAAGGCCATCCTCCCACCTCTTTGAGGTAATATGTTTGGAGGCCTAAGGACAACGACGTCAGAGTCGTCTTCACTACTTAATTGTATCATTTCTTGATCAACAAACTTTTCTTTTCCTTTCTCTTGATTAGACTTTTTTCCAACCAACTTCTCCTCAATTTTGATCTCTAACTTAGAGCGGGACGAGGACCCTTTTGGAACAAAATATGTAGCATCTTCGTAGATCCTAATTTCTTGAATCGAAAATGGTTGCAGATCACCCTTAATCACGTGTTCAATGCCATCTCGTTGGTACTTGATGCATTGGTGAAGGGTAGATGGAACCATTCTATATTCATGAATCCAAGGTCTACCTAAAAGGGCATTAAAGGACATCGCCGAACCAATTATATGAAACTTAGCTTCAATTTTCAAGTCTCCTATTTGTAAGAGCAAGGTGATTGAACCTAAAGCCCTCTCGCCCTTTTCATTGAACCCATGAAGCACCAACCTATCGGTTGAGAGCTTGCTAGTATAAACTCTGAGGTATGCGAGGGTTTTTATGTTCATTATGTTGACCGATGCACCAGAATCAATGAGGACTCTTGATAACTTAAAATTTCCCACATCTACAGTAATGTAAAGGGGACGGTTATGGTTAGCAATTCTCAAGAGCAAATCTTCATCTGAAAAGGTAACTCCAGGAACCTCTTTAAAGTAGAATGCCTCACCTTTTGAAGTTGCAGCCAACTGGGTTAAACAAATCTCGGGGTCGAGAAGTGCTTTAATTAAAGACTCCCTCATTTCTTTGGAGAGAAGGAGGGCGTCATAAATACTTAATTTTGCTGGAAACTTCCTAAGGTGGGCTAAAATGTTGTAATCAACCTTAGGAACGACAGACTCAAAACCCAGAGGAATTAAAGGAAAGTCTGGTTGCTTAGGGGAATTTGGATTTAAATCTTCGAAGGGAATTTGCTTTCTTTTCTCCTGAGGGGGAAGCCTAGGGGGTAAGACTTTACCGCCATGGAGTTGCACCTGCTCGATATCTTCGGGAGGGCAAACTAGGGCAGTGTCTATGCACACCATAGGCGTTGGATCATCATTTCCCGAAAGTGAGTCAGAATCTGAAAGTTCTATCAAGATATGATTTCCTTGAAAGTTGATTTGAGGGAAATCACTCTCTGATAAAGCTTCACATTCGACCTCTTCTTGAATAGCTGATTCGGGAAGGTTAATTTTTTTGATATTAAGACTTTCTTCACCAGAGCTTTGATTTAAAACAAGAGAGTCATCAACTTGAATTTCATTTCCATAGTTAATCATCAAGATTGAAGAAGAAGGATGTTTTTTATTCATCTTCTGACCCTTCGCCTTTGATGGGGCAAAGTAAAAGTCAGATAACAAAAGAGGGGAGAGGGTTTTAACACCCCCATCCGCCATCCTAATACATCTTTCATATACACACTTCCTCTCTACAAAATCAACTACCTTTTCCTTTAAATATTTGACAGTAGTTCCTGTGACTACTAGAGAGGAAAGTGGCTCAACATCCTCCTGCGAAGCGTCCAGGTCAACCTTCCATGCCGGGGCCTGGGCTATCGTAGTCAGCAGTTGAAAAAGACAAAAAGACTTGTTAATCGACTATTTAAGTGCCCGGGACAAAGCAATGTCCCAACCATCTTCAACAAAACAAGGAGAGTTAAGAGGGTTACCTGAAATGGTTTTAATGGAAGCTTTCTCTGGATCGACCAAGTATTCCTTAGGTATTATGATGTTACCTTGGGTGTAGTTTCCTCTCAAGCCAATCTTTGAACACAACACAATCTTTAAGAGGGTGACTAAGCATCCGGTGGTATGGACAATACTTGGGATCATCTTTCTTACTTTCATCTTCAGGCCTCCTGGCCTCTGGTAGCTGAAAATCTAGTTTCTTTAATAGACTCTTAAAAATCCTCTTAACTGATTCCCTCTTAAACGGATATGGTTTTGCCAATCTCTCTCTAAAAGGGACAAAGTTAGGGTCTCTGTTGTACTGAGGAGTGACCTGAAAGGGCTGTCTCTAAGCTGGCTGTGGTGGCGGTGGTGGAGGAACACTGGGCTGACTAGCCATTGACCTTTTTCCCTTGTCGACTGCCGACACTACTGCCTTTTTCTCAAAAGTCTTAACCAATCTAGGACCTTTCTTGTCTTCAGAGTGCTCTCGTAGGAATGGCATCTTATGAGTCTCTTCCTGCAAATTGCTAGCCTTATTAAGAAGTTTTTCAAAAGTTTTAATGGTGAAACCCTTCAGGAGAAAAGCAACAGAGCCATGGATATTCTTAAGGAGGATCTCCACCGCATGTTTCTCTTGTAACTGGGGTTCACACTTCATCGAGAGGTTTCGCCACCTCAAGATGTTCTCAACCAAAGACTCTCCCGGCTTTTGTTTCTCAACAACAAGATCGCCCACGGTAGTTTGTTGTTGCGCTCCAAAAAATCTTTTAAGGAAAATGTTTTCTAGATCGCTAAAAGTTTTTACTGAACCATTGGGTAGATCGGCGTACCACTCAAAAGCAATGCCGGATAGACTACTTACAAATTGGCAAAATAGTAGAGCATCTGACCCTAAGGACTAAACCCATCAAATTTGAGCTCAAATGGAGTACTCTAAGGTGGTTAACTAAACCACCTAAGGTGAGCTCTAAGTCACCTTCAAATCACTATAGGGGTCTATCCTAAGCTTGGATTGGGGCAAAATCAGTGGCTCTACACTCCTTATCCTACACATCATCAGCATATAAAGAATCACACCCTAAATCCCATTGGATAGGTCTATACCCCATTTTGAATTTAAGGGTCAAACCATGACCCTTAAACTTGAAATTTGGGGAAAATGCCCTTGAACATCTTAAAATGGGGAGATAAAATTTGGACATGTCAAAAACATGTTCAATTTCAATCTCCCAAAATTCCAGGCTTGGTGGACTTATATTTAAAGAGTAATTAAAGAAATTAATAAAATGCTCAAATTGAAATTAAGCTTAACACTGACCTAACCAAGGCCTGGAACCATAAAGATTTTGTAGATCTCCTTAAGACCTTTCTAATGAGCCTAAGAACACCTAATTTGGATAAGTGTGGAGGGAGTTATGAATTTTTTAAGTTCCCTTGAATTTCTGGATTTATTAATTCGGCCATTACACAGTCAGCGCTCCCTTTACACGCGCCACGCTCTGATTGGCTGGGCAATCATTGGCGCTAACTGTTAACGGTCGGATTAACCACAGCCGTCGGATGGCAAATCGAATGGCTAGGATCAAAGGCGCTCCGATACCGCGGGATCTAATCCGAGCCGTTGATCGAAATCAACGGCTGAGATTTTATCTTCAACCTCCCGCACATATCCGAGACCGCAAAGCTTCTCCGACGTGATCCAGGCGATCCCGTCGGCGAACTCCGATGAAATTTCATAGGGAGGATCAGGACAGTGGAAACCTTCAATCCAACAATGGAAATCTGTTGGGGTGAAGGTTTCCTTCACACTTGACCGGACTACCTAGCTAGGGAGCTCGGGATGGAGGGATTACCGTAGAGAAGGCCTCAACGAATGAGCTTCTCTATCAGGAAGCTTCAGGGGACGATGGAGAACTGATCTCCTTCAAACGTCGGGACCAGAGGACGGCCGGAGGTGTGACTTCGAGCGGGACGCCGAAAGCTTTCACGGTCGCTTGCTCGAACGGACGAAGGGATCGATCTGGGAGCTCGAAGGGAGCGTCTGGGAGGTCGAAGGAGCTATGGGAAACGATTTTGAACGAGTGTGGATGCTTCTGGCGGTCTGGCGAGCTCGAGCCTATTTGGCCACCTTTCGCGAGCTTGGACTGCCGAGATTGAGCTGGAGAGGGCTCGGATTGCTGCCAGGTGGAAGATGGCGACGTCCTAGGGAGATCGTGGGGATCAAATCGGTGTGCAGCAACCTTGAACTATGAGTTGTTTGGGTCGGGTTGACTAGGGGAGGCCGATGTAGACATGCTGGAGTCAAGGGTGGAGTCAATTTGGTCTGGGAATGTCTAGATTGAACTGGTGGCTGGGTTGGACCCAAACCTACTCGGTTCGAGTCAAATTGAGCTCGATCTAGGTCAGGTCAGACCCTGGGTTTGGTATGGGAGATAGGTCTGGGTCTGGTGCACCCAACGCAAGTGGCAATTGTATCCAATTTGGTCTGGGTTAAAAGAAGGCTTGGGTTGATCCAAATCTGCTCGGTTCGGGTCGATTTAGGCTCAACCCAGGTCAGGCCAAACCCTGGGCTTGAGGTGGGAAGTGGGTCTGGGTCTGGTGGACCCAATGCAAGTGGCAATTGGGTTCAATTTGATCTGAGTTTGAAGATGGCTCGAGTCCATGTGTTTTTGGCTATTTTAGGTTAGCCTAAAACCTGACCTAGGTTAACCCAAAGCATTGGCTGGCTGTAGGAGGAGTGTTGGACCTAGGGCCACCTATGGGAGGTGTTGATCAAGTTCAATTGGGCTTAGGTAAAGAATTAGCTCAATCCCAAGTGATCTAGGGCACTTTGGGTTAGCCTAACTCTTGACCCAAGTTAGCCCAAGGGTTGGGCTGGTCAAGGAAGGTGTATTGGGTCAATGGGAACCCAATGACACCTTGATTTGGATTCAATTTGATCAAGGTTAAGAGATGGCTCAAGGGAAACCTCTCTTTGGTCACTTGGGTCAAGCTATATGGCTAACCCAAGTGAGCCCAAGGCTTGGGTCTCCAAGAGAGATCTCTTGGGTACCCAAGGGGTCATCCCTTGCATTCAAAGGGACTTGTAATAGACTTGATTCAAAGATTTGAAAGGGAAGGAATGTATGGGTTAATGGGTCAAACTTGGTTGACTTGGTCAACCAGGTTGACCCCAGGTCTGGGTTTGAGTTCAATAAGATTGGTTTGATATTTAAAACTTATTGAAAGTGGTTTCAAAGAGTTTGGAATTGATTTGAGTTGAAATGGGCATTTGAAAAACCTTAGGGTATTTTGGTCAATTTTGACCCATTGGTCAACTAGGGTAAAAAATGATTCTGAAAAATGAAGTTTACTGCTCAATGTGTTACAAAGGTCTGTAAGTGATTGGAGGCTTGTATAAGGGCTCCAAGATCAAAATCTTCAAGGTGTTAAGTCGAATGGCATAGGCTGTAAATATTTGAAGGTTTTACAGCCTTTGGATTTTAATTCAAATTCTGGAGTTAGAGACCTCAGAATGGGCTCAAAATTGGAGGTAACCTTTAGAGACATGTCTTATCACTTTGTAAGTGATAGACTCTAAATCAAAGGTCATTTGACTGGGTTTTGAAATGTTTGAAAAATCTTTGAAAAAGGTCTTTAGGACAGGGCCTTAAGACTTTGGATTTGAGTCTAGATTTCTGGATTTGGAATGGATTTTAAGTTTGAATGATTAATATTGAAGTATCCAAATCATTTACAATCATGTTGTGATTGTTAATGGATGGATAAGTTCAAAGATAGATTAAAGGTGAGATCAAAGTCTAAGTTGAAGTTTGGATTGTCAAATTGATTGGATCAAAGTTTGGGTATGTTTGAAGCTTGAATGAAGTTTGAGATTTGAACTGAATGAATCTTGAGATTTGAATTGATCAAGGGTAGGGATTGACTTGAAGTTGGAGTTGATCAAAGTTAGGGATTGATTTGAGGTTGGAGTTGATCAAAAGGTAGGGATTGATTTGAGTCTAGATGGGCCCTAGGATCTAGAGGGGTTCTAGGATCTAGGATCTAGAGGGGCTCTAGAATTTGGGATATAAAAGAATCTTAAGCTCTAGAGTAGGCCCTAAGGTCTGGCTCTAGGAAAGAATCTTAAGCTCTAGAGTAGGCCCTAAGGTCTGGCCCTAGGAAAGAATCTTAAGGTCTAGAGTGGATCATAGGATCTCGGATTGATCTAGAGTTTGGAAGGGACTTAGTGACCTCATACAAAAATGAGGTCAACAAAGTCAGAATTTGTAAGCTTCCTATACTTCAAAAATTCATTAGTTGGATTGGCAAATTTATTCATCCTCCACCAAAACAGCTCTACCCGAGAGGTAAGTTTCAGTTTTTTTAACCGCTTTGAGAATCCCATATCATCTTCTATATTATCATGATTGTTGCATGCTTCAAACGCACGGGCAGTGATAGTTTTGCCAGATAAAGGGTAAATCTCCTCCAAATAATCTTCAGTAGCCTTCCCATCAATTGGGATTTGTAAAATAAAAGTGTTTAAATTCTCATGGAAGAAGCAATATAAATTAACAACTTTCCAGCTTCCATTCGAACTGATGAAGTAACTAAGCTTTAGTCCTTCCAAACCAAAGCAATCAGCGGTAATAGGCCATTCATTCAGACATTTGTCTAACAACCAAATGTCATTGAGAATTTAGTACCTTCACTTAGAATTTAGTACCTTCCCATATCATCTAACAACCAAATGTCATTGAGAACATTAATCTTCTTCCCATTAACCACTCTCCACCTTAATAAAGGTTTTAAGTATTTAGTACCTTCACTTAGAATTTTCCAAGCAATTGAAGAACCTTTCCTACAATTTGCATTCAGCAAATTATCTCCATATTTAGCTGAAATAACTCGATGAAGTAATGATTTTGTGTTTTTTATCATCCTCCAAGACAACCTTGCTTTAAGAGGTCCGGCTCTACTAACAGCCGAATGAAAGTTCAAACCTCCCTCAGCTTTTAGTTTACAAAGAGTTTTCCAAGCAACATAATGCAAACCTTTATTGCCATTACTTTTATGCAAATAAAATTTCTGCAGCATTTATCAATTTCATGAAGCACTTTCCTTGGAACCAAATTATGTGTAGAAACGAAATTTGGAAGAGTCAAAAGAGACGATTTAGCAAGGGTGATCTTCCCAGCCATAGAGAGACATTTACTCCCCCATGTATTCAGTTTCTGTAAAATTTTGTCCAGATAATGAAAATCAGACTTAACTGGTCTTCTCAACATCAATTTAACTCCTAAATACTGCAGTTCCTTGATAGTTTTGAACTTCAGAATTCTCTTTACCCGCTGAATATTAGCATTGTTCGTTCTTTTACTAAATAAAATTTGAGACTTAGAATTGTTAACTCTCAGTCTTGTCGAGGAATAGAAGTCTGAAACTATGCTTTCATATTAGAAGCTTTCTTTTGTGAAGCTTGAGAGAAAACCAGAACATTGTTGGCATATAGAAGATGACTAATCTTTTGAGCTCTAGGAGAGATTTGAATTCCCAAATCTAAACCTCTTTGTGCCATGGCTAAATAAAAAAGTTGAGAGCAAAATAATAAAAAGATAAGGCGATAGAGGACATCCTTGACGAAAACCATTCTCTGCTTTGATCCAATAGGAAGATTTACCATTCATAAGAAAAGAAAATCTAGCATTCCTAAAACATTCCATAATAAGCATAGAGATCTTCAAAGGAAAGCCAAACATCTTTAAGACTTGCTCTATGTCTCCCAACTCATGCTATCATAAGCTTGTTCCATATCAAGCTTAATTGCCATTAAGCCTTTTTTATTTTTTGATAATCTAAACTTATGGAAAACCTCTTGGGCTAACAAGAAATGATCTGACATTGATCTTCTAGGGAGAAAAGCAACCTGCTCTTCAATGACACATTTTGAAATACACCTTTTCAATCTATTCAAAATCATAGTAGCCACAAGCTTATAAGTAGTTTGACACAAACTTTTAGGCCTAAAGTTAGACGGAGCAATTGGATTTTTTATTTTAGGAATTAAAACAATCAAAGTTATCCTTCCATTCATTATGCATATAGTCGATTTTAAAAAAACTATCAATAGCTTTCCAAGCAGCCTTCTCCACAATTTTCCAATAAAATTTGAAGAATGAAGTAGTAATTCCATCTAAGCCAGCAGATTTGTTGTTACCTTCATGAAAAACAGCATTAATTAACTCTTCTTTAGTGAAACCAGCATTCAGCATATCAGCATCTTCTTCTAAAATTTTAAACTATTAGGAATTAGAGGCCATCCCGTTAGTGTGCATTCCCTAGCAGTCCACTTTTTTCGAAAAAAATTATGGAAAACTGCTTCAATTTGTTCAAAATCATCTACAAGAATATCATATTCATCTCTGATTTTCCTAATCAGGTTGCCATTCTTCTTAGCAGATGCAAATTGATGAAAAAATCTTGAATTAATATCACCTTCCTGATGCCATCTGATTTTAGCTCTTTGATTCCACCACATGGATAATCTTCCCAATGTAACATTCAACTCATTCACCTTATTTCTCAAAGCTTCAGCTCATCCCCCGTGAGCCCTTCTCCATTAGATTCTTTGATTTGCATTTACAGAATATCTCTCTTCAATTCATCTTTCACTGAATTCAATTCTTTGCATTTATTTTTATTCCAAAAATATAATGCTTTCAAGGTTATTCTCAGTTTTCTTTGCAGAATTTCAGCATTACTACCGAAGTCTAATTTTTTCCAAGCCTTCAAAGCAATGTTCCAAGTTGCTAGATAAGTTCTCCAAGTGTCTTCAAATCTAAAAAATTTAGATTTTTGATTTTGAGGCTCAACCACTTTGAGTAAGATGGGACTATGGTCTGATGCTACCCTTGGTAAATGACGAACCATAGCCATAGGAATTTTCTGAAGAGCAGCAGAATTTAAAACACATTTATCCAACCTCTCCCAAATTCTAGAAGTAAAAATTTGACCAATAAATCCAATATCATGAAAGTCATTATTTGTTAGAAACATCTTCATCTCCTAAGGTCAACTAGAAAAACGGAACCTCTTCCCACCCTTCTTATCATCTTTACAAAGGATGCAATTGAAATCCCCTCTGATAATAGCAGGTAAGTCCCTAAGCATACAATTCTCAAGAGTCTTCCAAAGACTTCTACGGGAATGCACCTCCTTTCCTCCATAGATAGTAGCCACCTTCCAAGTGCCTAAAGCATAACTGTTAAGAGCCCCCATAATTAATTGGGAAGAATGCACACTGACTTCAAAGGAAGCCACATCTCTTTTCCACAAAACCAGAATTCCTCCTGATGTGCCAACAGTCGGGTGATGAAAAAAATCCCAATCGCTTCCAATAAGCATATTGACATCTTGTATATCTAAGCAAGAAATCTTAGTTTCAGTAAGACCAAAAAAAAACCCTCATTATCTTTCACAATCTCCCTAAGATATAAGGAGGCCTCCCTCTTTCTAGCCCCCCTACAATTCCAAAAGATAAAAGAAGACATTAAAAAATAACATGGGAAGTCTCCTCCATCATTTTGTTATTTTTGTTCTCTCATTTCCTCTTCCTTTGAGCAGCTTCCACCGATCCCAAAGATCTTAACTCCTTAGAACAGCTTAAATTTACATGAACTTGTCAATGATAGCATTTGATCCCCTCTGTCCCGTAATTCATTGGCATTAGACAATTCAGTATCCAGAGCAGCTTCAGTAACTTCTTCAGCCTTAGACACATTTTGAGCTGTAGTAACAGCCTCTTCAAAAACTTCTCCTTCTTCAAAATCCTCTTCCAGAATTTGGAATTTATTTTTGCTACACAAATCTATTGAACCCTCCTGAATCCTGGCTTCATCTGAAGCATCCTTGTCCTTGGGTAATGTTAAATAACCTTGTAAACTTTCTGATGTAGCTAGATCCCCGAACTCCACTCCATCCTGAACTTGTTTCAAAGTACCAACAAGTTTAAACACCTGCTTAGTAACATTAGAGCCAGCATACCTTCGGACATTCCTGAATCTTTTGCTTCTGAAATTAACGTGAATCCATGGGCCATATTCATCAGTTTCTAGTTATTTTAAACTTTCATCAGTAGGAATACAAACTTTCTGCGTTGAATCATTTACACCAGCCACATTCATTTCCTTAACCTTCATATGATTCTGCTCGGAACATATAGTTTTACTATGTTCAACTTTTCCACATTGATAACAAAGGGAGGTCAACTTCTCGTATTCAACTCTTTGAAATATTCTCCCGTGTATACCTTCTATCCAAAGTTTTTTTCTCCGAATCAATACACACACAGCAACGTGCATATTCTCTCTTTCCCCATTTGAAAGAGTTTCCATCAAGTAGCATAGGAGTTCCAATCATAAAGCAATTCTAGAAATGTTTTCCTCATCCCAGCAGCTCAACAGTAAACCAAGAAAATGAACCCAAATAGGAGAAGTAATACCTTTTAACGATTTCATAGAGAATGAAGAAGACCATCTATCCATTCCAATAATATGATTCCCAATATACCAAGGTCTCCCCACCCCCACCCCCCCCCCCCCCCCCCCCCCCCCCCACCCCCCCCCCGCGTAATACTTCCTCCATGGATTCCAATTGCATCCCAAAGTTGTAAGGTGAAAGCTACCGAACCTACTCCATTATCTGCGAAGTTCTTGACTGCAAACAGAGAAAGGGATATCATTTCCAAGCACTTTAATGACCAAAGATTTCATTAAAATCTGAGAATTGGCCATCTCCTTCTCCAAATTAAGCTTTACAGCCACCCTGTCTTCATACATTTGTGTAGAATTCATGTTATAACTCAACTTGATATGTTGAGTTTTCCTGCCAAGCTGGCATAAAATTGCATGTAGGAGCAGATCTGTTATTACTTTCAATACCAGTTTCAGCAATCTCCCCATCTTTCTCAAAAATCTCTGAAAGATTTATATTCAGTTGCTTCTAAACATTAGATTCTTGAACTCCTATAAATTTATTGACTTTCAACACCAATCTTAAAGAAAAATATGAATCCTTAACCTTATTTTCAGAAGAATCTAATTTTAAAGATACCCCATCATTCTGAACCTCTAGAATTCCCTTACCTTTCCCTTCAACATATGATTCTGGTCGCGAAGGAGGAATGTATCCTTCTTTAATAACCAAATTAGAAGGATTGCATTTCGATTCAACCGGATCATTGTGAATCTTTATATTCTTAGGGTCAGAATTCTTGACCAGAATGCTATGTACCGGATCAAAAGGAGGATTACCACCGGCAAGCCACTATCGGTGGTCAGGAACAACCATCGTCCCTGTATGGCGTCGATCACAAAAAGCTCGTGAAAGCAAATTCAAATCCGAGAAGAACTTTCTCTCTCTAGATTCTCACACTCTCTCTCTAGATTCTCACTTGGAACTCCTCCAAACCACACACCGCTCAGGGAGACTAATGCCTTTGAGTTAGCTCAATTTAAAATTTTCTTAAATTACTTCTAAATTTTCTTACCAATTAATTAAATTTTTAATTTTTTTAACTAAGGAATGTTTAATGGGTTTTGATCTAAATAGATTCCAAACTCTTGCATTTACTCCCAAATGTGAGGAATAACCCAAGGTAGTGTTTGAAAGTTATTTGAGATTTTTAGTTCTTTTTAATTAATTAAGTTAATTAAATATTAATTTATCATTAAAATTTAAATTAAACTTAAAATGGAAGTCCAGTTAAGGGGCTTTGATTTTTTAGTTAAGGATTTAAATCAGGTCTATTGCAAATCTAAGTTCATGGATTAGACTTTTGATGATAGTAAATATTCATAATTGTCTGCGACTACCTTGCCTACTAATTTTTTAGGTCCCCAAGATCGAGTGCAACTCAAGCCAGCTCAAGATTGGTAGATTTAGTTTGACTAAGTTTGTAATTTTTCTTTTCCTGAGTCTATTGTAAAATTGGTTCCTAATATTAACACACACACTTTAGGGTTTTTTGTTGTTTTCTATTTTGAGTACATCATCCTTGACGATGTTCATATCAGCTAGAACGATCTGACTAAAAATAAAAACCCTAATTAGAGCATCCTGGTTAAGGCAGCCGTCATTAAGCACATCATCCTAGACGATCCTTATACCAGCTAGGATGATAAGCTCAAATCAGAAAGAATCAGCCGCCAGATCTATTTAGGTAAAATTTATTTTTGGACATCGGCCAGGATGATCCATTACATTGTCCAAGATGATTCAACACAATTATGCCTAAATTAATCTAGAAATTAAGGAAAGTAATTAAGGCTGATTACACGATCACATCAGCCAGGCCAATCGCAGGATTGGTTGAGATGATGGCGTGGACGATTTACATCGGCCTACTTCAATTCAGGGTACTGTTCAGGATGATTTGGCTCAAATTTGAACTAATTGGCCAGGACGATATCCAATCAGCCTGGATGATGTGATCAAAATTACTCTAATCATACCAAATTGATCGGGCTGATTGACCAAAATTTATGTTGATTGGCCAGGCCGATACCCCTATCGGCCTGGACGATAAAGTTGGTTTGTATAAAAATAAGATCTTTTTCGAAGCTCTTCTATTTAAGAGCTCTTGTTCTTTACTTTAGAAAACTATGAGTGCTGCTGTCTTGACCTGAGAGAGCCTAGGGAGAGGGAGAGAGAGAGAGAGAGGAACTTGTAAGGGGGAGCTTGTGAGAGGCTTCACAAAAGTTGCTCCAAGCACGGTTCCAAGTCGTCTTCTCCATTCTTCATCCTTCGTCCTTAGGAGTTTCTTAGGAGGTCTACTACATCAAACGATTTGGTAAAGTGTATCACTTATGAAGGAACCAAAGAAGTTAAGAATTCTCGTTTAAATATTTTATTGCATGATTAAAAACTTTTTCGTAAGAAACCTAATGAAATGATTTTTGAAATGTATACATGGTTTACTCAGATAGTTACTTCATTACATGTATTATAAAGAGAACTTACTAACCATGAAAAAGTGAATAAAATTTTAAGATGTTTTGGTGGAAAAAATTGTGTAACCACGCAGATTTTGATTTCTCCTATTCTATAATTGAATACTGCATTAAGAATAAAATACAATCTCAAAAGACTTACACAATATTCTATAATGGAATCAATATCAAAATAGGGTTTTAAAAATTAATATTTCTATGATCAAACACAGTTCAAAGAATAACATATCATCTCAAAAGATGAACATAAAATCCTATAGAATATGTTTAAAAATAGAAATAAGTTTTTTTTTTTTTTTAAGTTTATCCATTCTTATATTTAGATATAACAAGGAGAATATTATATCATCTTGAAAGACGAACATAAAATTCTTCAAGAACATCCAAAAGTAAGAATGAGTTTTATAAAATTCATCATTTCTAAAATTGAATATAACAAACAGGATATTACATTATCTAAAATAATAATAATAACATCCTACAAGTATATTTAAGATTAGAAATGAAGTTTTTTAAAGTCATTTGTATTTCCAAAGATTCTTCCCTTATTTTATATGAATAAAACAAGGTTTATTTTAGTCTGGGGTTCTCAAATCCCTATAGGAGCAAGCCCCTATAGTTAATTACATCCTAGGAGGAATACTCCTAAGAAAACTCTCGATTAAAGCAGTGATTTCATACTTTTTTTACTACAAAGTAGAAGACAAGGAATAGAAGTAAAGAGTTTTCAAGGAGAAAGCTCAATGTTGAACATTTATTAGCAAGCCAAAAGAGGAAAAGTAGGAGATGCCGGATTCTGAGAAACTCAAAGGCGACCTCAGTCTACCCTATATTGGGCTTTATATTTTAGGAGAAAATTTTATGTTTAAGTTGATATTTTATTAGAAATTTAGGATTTATATTCCCGGAGGGTAAGGACTTAAGATCTAAAAAGAATCTGCCTCAGAACCTAAATCTAATTTGGGTACTATAAAATAGTGACCCAAACCTAACTAATGAAGTGTAAATCTGGACTTACCCCGGCCTAGAATGGGGAGCCAGCTAACCACCTAGGCGCTTTAAAACCATGTATCCAGTCTCTTATGAAATATGGGTAGGGATGTTGTTTAAGTTTTAAGGAATTGGGGGCCGACATCTAAGACAATTCCTAATTAGCCCCTCAACTTATATAGGGTGATAAATGTCTAGAAATGCAATTAATATTTTAGACTCTTTTTAGTTTGTATCTAATACAATGCATGCTAATTGACTCGAATGCAAAAAATGAATATGAAGCAGTTTTAAAATTAGGCTTAGAAAATAGGTTTTTTCACTAGAGATTGCACAACTTCCCCTTGACAGAACTGCACCTTCATAGGTCAAGTGGTCTGTCAGAACCCGCAGGCGGGGAGGTGCATAACAAGGAAGAGAAAGTATTAATATGCTTATGCTGACTCTCGGCGGTCCCAAGCTTACTTCTTAGATCGTTAGAGTTACTATGTGAGCCTAAAAAAATTTTTATTTAAAATTACAAGTAGAAGAATTTTAAGCATACCCTTATGAAAAAAAGCACTCCGATTCGTATCTAGACTAAAACAAAACAAGGCATGCAAGAGTCCTAAAAAATTTTACTGGACAAACAATATAAAAAAAAATTAAATTAAATAATCCAAAATATAATATCCAATGTTCAATGTCCATATTACACCCAGAATTTGCAGAAAAGTAAAGTGGCCGGGTACCACTGCCAACAAACCCGGATTCTAATCCTAAAAATGATGCAAGTGATTTTTAAACTGGGATATACTGTTCCTTGAATCTTTATTTCTTTGTCTTCTTTCTTCAATCTTCTCGTTCTGTCTTTTCTTCTTCTATGAGCTTCTCGGATCCGCCGAGTTCTGGATATCCAAATGAAAAAAAACTCATCCCTAAGAGGGGTATTTTCTTTTCTATTTGGATATTGAATCATTCTAATTTGGCTTTCTAAATAAAAGAGAACAATCCTTTAAGGTATATTCTCTTTTCTTTAGATTCCAAATTGAATGTGATAACCCATTTTCAAAATCACTTTCATAATTTTGACTCTTGATATATTATATTTACATTACATTTCATTTCATAGGAAGAGAAGAAAAATATAGTCCACCTGCAGGGTTATCCTAAGCAATTTATAATAAAAATCATCCCACGCAGTTATATATTTGCATTTGGAATTAAATTCACCAGTCACACTTGGCCACACTCCTTTTTATTTGGGGGCTAAGCAGCTGAAGCATCTGTAGCATATATATATATATAATTATTAATTAATTATCCCCCTTTTCTGCCCTGTACGAGTGTGGCCACCTGCAGAAAATTTTGTTAATAACCAGATTGCTCCTAACTTATGGGTAATCTAATCGTCAGTCAAATCATAAATAGAGTGCAGTAAAAATAAATAAACAAACACACCAACAATTTTTCAACCAGCATGCAATGAAACTCGAGAAAAAGCCCGTCATAGTGCAATAAGGAAATAAACATCGGCCTAACCTAAAACTAGAGTCGGTTGTCCTAACAAATAAATCTAAGTGTGTGTAATAAGTTGTGAGGTTTTGATATATCCTAGGTTAATTATTGGCTAAAGTTTTCTAATTGATTGAATTTTAATTTAAAAATATTCACTAATCCTAAGGTAAAGTGTCACTAGGTTTTCTATGTTATATATTTCTATCCTAAAATGTGCATGCATCCTAAGTCTAAATTTTCTAAGACTCAGTTCTTATTTTTTATCCTTAAGTGTCACTATTGTTGTATAGGGTGAAATTTTTGTTATTACTAACCCTTAGGACTTTGCACGTGTATAAAAGAGGATTAAGGATCTAAAAGCAAATAAAAGTAAACCTAATAAAATTGAAGTTACTATAGGGACCTAAAAGGGAAGGGTTTACGCAAACCACAACAATGGGCCCCTAAAAGTTTTCTAAGTTTAGAATACTCACAGTCACCGGGGGCTATGTCCCGGTGGTTCCGCCCGTAGCACCTCTACCCGGTTGGATAGAGGCGACTGACGTCATTAGCTCCTTATACTTTTGTTCCCTTGACCGGTACCGTTCCTCTTATTTTATGCCAATAAAGAAAAGAAAATAGGGAAATAGGGATTAGAAAGTACATTTAATAAATAAAAATAAAATAATTAAAATTTACTGAAAATAAAAGACGTACCTTTCTTCGGGCTTGAACACCGGCTTGGTCGCTTTCCTTTTGAACATTTCACCTTTGAAATATTGTATACTTTTCTAATTTTAACCCCGAGGTACAAGAAAGGGAAAGAAGAAGAAGAAAGGTAGGGAGGAAAAGAGATCTTTTACATACACACTTTCAACAAAAACAAACATTTTTTTACTCTTTCAAACTCACACATGTCGCCCTTCAAAAACACACACAAATTCACTTTTCAAAAAAAAATCACATACTTATACCTTACTTTTTATATACACTTTTAAACTTTCAAAATACACTCACTTCCCACAATCCATATATTTCATTAATTAAAACTCACATACATACACTTTACTTAAACAAGATAATATAAAGTTCATTTTTTTTTAAAACTCCAAAATAAAGATATATAAATTACTTTGTTCAATTCTATATAAACCATCTTTCACCTTGAAAATCTATACAAGATTGAATGAAAGAAAATAATTGTAACAAACATCTTTCCAAAACTCATTTGGTACTATCAATATAATTATTCAAATTTCTGTTTAAAGCTAATGCAACAAACTACAAAGAACCTCGCTCATCAAACACCATTTCATTTACTCATTTATATTCGACAATTATGCTGAGAAAAAAAAAAAGAAAAAAAAAAAGACTTATCAATCATAACTTGGAGTGAAAACAATTCAAAAACTAACACAATCTTGCTTTAAAAGAATAACATTCATTACAGTTTATAATATTCAAGAGGATAAAATTAAAAAAAATGGAAATTTTTTCTTATTCCGCTAAAAATGGTAAGTATGATTTTGAAACAAAGTCTTAACTCCAACTCAACTCCAAATAGAAATAACAAACTTTATCAATTTGCTATGATGTTTCTGTCTAATCAATCATCGATAAGGAGAATATTTAATAGGATTTACTTGAATACTTTGAGTAAAATGAAATCAATTTATTTGATGAAAATAAATTGAATATACAATATGTTCAAATCGATTGAAGTTTCTCTAAGAATCTCATTGTCCAAGTTCAGTCTTAATATATTCATATATATATTTAAATATCAATCAAGTACCTATCCACTGAATGCAATCATTCAATTTAATGTCTATTGATGAATCTCAAAGCAAATATGAGAGTACTTCCTCTAATAGTAATGAGAAATAAGCATGTATTTCACCCTAACAACCAGCACGCAAGAATAATAGAGGATTCAAGCAAGATTTAGTTAAACAAATCTAATATAAGAGAAAATAAGAGAAAGAATCATTTTTTTTAATTCAAGCTCATATACCTTTTTATCCTAAAGCAAAGAGGGCCAAGCGACTAGGATTGACAGCAGTGTCGGACCTCACTGTGTGGAACGAACGGGAGGGAGGAGACAGAAGAAGACTTCCTTCGAACAAAGAGGGAGGCAGAACTTTTGCTTGACCTTGAACTTCCTGCGACACAGGAGGCGATTTCGGATGGGGTTTCCG
This sequence comes from Dendrobium officinale, assembly GCA_019514585.1. Classification (NCBI taxonomy): domain Eukaryota; kingdom Viridiplantae; phylum Streptophyta; class Magnoliopsida; order Asparagales; family Orchidaceae; genus Dendrobium; species Dendrobium officinale. The sequence goes on along the minus strand of CM033691.1, from coordinate 36,297,839 downwards.
CCTGGATTGTGCGAACTAGAGCAAGGAGGCGAACTGGCTCCTGACTTTGTGCGACTTGGAGAGGAGAGGCGTCGGGGCAGTTCTGGTTTCACGAACAGAGAGAGAAATTGAGGAAGAGTTCGGTTCTTCCTTTAGGTTGTGTGAATGAGAGAGTGTCGAGAATGTGAGATAGAGGGAGATGGGTCCGTTCGCCAACTGTAGAGAGGAGCGGGCCTTTGATTTTATGAATTGAGGGAGAAGGAGTTCGGGAGTTAAGAGAGGGGGAGGCAGTTCGCGAACTGCAGGGAGGATCGTGGGTTTCTTCCTTGCGAACTGGATAGTGGGTCGAACAGTTCATGCGAAAAAGAAGAGAGAGGGAGATCGTGCGAATGTGAGAGAGACAGAGAGCATACCTGCGAATGGGAAAGGAGTTGTGCGAACTGCTGAGGACAGTTCTCCCTATGGGTTTTCCGAAATTAGAGAAAAGAGTGAGATCATGGAATGGGGAACTGATTTGAACCGGTTTTAATCAAACCTAAAAAAAAAAAAATTTATTCAAAATTGATTTTAAATTATGATTTTATTCTCTCTAATCAATGGTTGTGATTAATCCATATTTTAAAAGATATTTAAGGAATGATTTTAGGTTTGATTAAAATTAATGTAGGCTTTACCAGATATAATTTGGGGCTTGATTGATGAGTTGATCTGAGTCTAAAGATATATCGATTTGATCGAAAATAAATTAGATTAATTCAATCGACATCGACGAATCATAAATCAAGCTTGATTTGAGTTCGTTTGGAGTTGAATTAAAATTGGATTGAATGGATTTCGATTCGAGTTGAGTGATAGGTTCGAGTCAATGCTACGTCAGTCGGTGTCCACCTAAGGGGAATCCTGCGGGTGACGTCTATTCTAGACTACGAATACCTAGGTGTTAGAATTGGATTTGGGGAAATTGACCTCGAACAATGAGGTCAATAAATGGATCCCCAATAGGCATGATAAACTTGCCAAAGTTTATCGTGCATATTGGCGTTGACCGAAACGATTAACTAGATCCAGAGTTGTAGTTGAAAGATCTGAATATATGAATTGAATGAATTTTGAGAATTGATTGAAAATCTAGAGAAAAGTTGATAGAATTTTGAGTTGATTCAGTGATTTTGAAGTTGATGTTGGCGTTGATGGCTTTAGTAAATAATAACTAAAAATATTAGTATTATTTAGTAAAGTTAAGATTTGAAAAAGTTGAATGTGGTTTGGCACGAATAGGAATTTTGAATTTGATTTTGTTAAAACTAAAACCTTTTTTATAAATCAAAACTAACTTCAAGAATATCAATAGGATAAAGAGAAGATGCCACTAGGGATGCTTACTCTTAACTTCAAAGGTGTAAATAGGATGCCATAGGAGGACTTATACCTAAAGACGGATTCAAGATTTAAAATTTAGATGAAGAGAAGACGCCTCTAGGGATGCTTATACTTCTCCTCAGAATGAAGACTAGGATGCCACTAGAGATGCTTATTCCTAACTCCAAAGATGTCAATAGGATGCCGTAGGAGGACTTATACCTGAAGACGGATTTAAGATTTAAAATTTTAACAAAGAGAAGATGCCGCTAGGGATGCTTATACTTCTCCTCGAGACGAAGATTAGGATGCCACTAGGGATGCTTACTCCTAACTCCAAAGATGTCAATAGGATGCCGTAGGAGGACTTATACCTGAAGACGGATTTAAGATTTAAAATTTTAATGAAGAGAAGATGCCGCTAGGGATGCTTATACTTCTCCTCGGGACGAAGATTAGGATGCCACTAGGGATGCTTACTCCTAACTTCAAAGATGTCAATAGGATGCCGTAGGAGGACTTATACCTAAAGACGGATTTAAGATTTAAAATTTAATGAAGAGAAGATGTCGCTAGGGATGCATATACTTCTCATCGGGATGAAGATTAGGATGCCACTAGGGATGCTTACTCCTAACTTCAAAGATGTCAATAGGATGCCGTAGGAGGACTTATACCTAAAGACGGATTTAAGATTTAAAATTTAATGAAGAATTGATTTCTTTAAAACTTTGGATTATTTCTCTTCATCACAAATGACATTGACAAAATGTAAATATTTTATTAGAGATTTAAACATTTGTATATGTCATTTTCTAGAAGAGAATGGAAAATATTTGGAAGAATAAAAATTTTGAAAATTCATTGAATTGAAAATTTGTTCTCTTTTTTAACATAATTGATCCTTATAACTTACAAATATTCCACTGGGGATTTTGTTTTTATATTGGATCATTATATGTGAAAAAGGGAAAATCAATAAAAGGACAATTCTACAATAGTATTATAGAACATCTCGATTATTTCAAATCTTGCAACCTTTCTATTTTGATTTTCAAAAATATATAAATCACTTGGACCCAGTACAATATGTGACATTAAAACAAAACTTGAGAACAACGTATATTCTGAGAAATTTGTAAATTTTATTGCAAAATTTTCATAACAACGTCATTACACATAGTATTTCTTGAGAAACCACCCATTGATGGGAAACATAGGACGATCACCCTTACAATCCACCAATTGGTAAGATCCTCCTTGGTAGACTTTCTCCACCACAAAAGGACCTTCCCAGGTAGGCTCAAATTTACCCCCAAACCTTTGATGAGTCAAGATAGGTCTACGTAAGACCAACACAAGATCTCCTACTCGAAAGGTTCTAGGGCTGACCAATTTATCATGTGCTTGAGCCATACGGGATTTATATAACTTGAGGTTCTGTTGAGCCTGCAATCGCTTCTCTTCTAAACCTTCGAGTTCTTCCAGTCGAAGTCGGGCATTCTATTCAGATGTGATACTATTATTAACTGCAACTCTTAGAGAGGGAAGCTGTACCTCTAAAGGGAGAATAGCCTCTACCCCAAAGACTAAAGCAAACGGTGTAGACTGAGTTGGAGTTCTATATGTGGTTCTATAAGCCCATAGAGCCTCACCCAACTTTTCATGCCACTATCGCTTATTTTCCTCTAAGATTTTCTTTAAAATTCCTACCAACATCTTATTGAAGGCCTCCGATAATACATTCGCCTATGGGTAATAGCTTGTGGAGTAGCTCCACTCAATATTGTGACGTTTAGCAAAATTATTCAGTTTGGTACTTTTGAAAGAGGGACCATTATCGGATATAATTCGACGAGGAATGCCGAATCGATATATAATATGGTCTCTAAAGAACTGGAGAACATTTTGAGTTTTAACTTCTCGTAGCAGAATAGCTTTTGCCCATTTTAAAAAGTAATCTGTTGCTGCTAGAATGAACCAGTGACCTTTAGAAGAGGGAGGATCGATAGGGCCAATGATATCCGTGCCCCAACTTTCAAAAGGCCATGAAGCAATTGTTGGATATAAGATATTAGGAGGTTGGTGCAGGACTACACCATGTACTTGGCACTGGTGACAACGACGTGCAGTAGACATACAGTCGTCAATCATTGAGGGCCAGTAATATCCTAACCTCTTAATTTTCATCTTCATTTTTGGACCAGATTGGTGAGCACCACATAATCTGGCATGTACCTCGGTCACGATCTTTTAGGATTCCTATTTGTTAAGACAACGTAACCACAATTGATCAAAAGACCGGCGGTATAAAGTGTCGTTTATCAGCGTATAAGAGAGAGCCCTTCTCTTAATCTGATATGCAGCAGATTTCTCTTGAGGGAGTTTGTTTTCTTGTAAGTAGTCAATGAAAGGTTTTCTCCAGTCAACCGTTTCATCATTAACAGCAAAAACAATCTCAACCTTAGAAGGAAAAAATTTTATTGATGTATTCCAAGTCTATAGGAGATAAGATTTTGCGACCTTGAACTTCTATAGAGATTGACTCTTTTTCTATATAAGCTAACGCTTTTGCAAGTTTTGCAAGGGCATCCGCCATAGAATTTCTTCCACAGGGTACCCTATACAAAGTTACATTTGGAGTTTGTTTGAGAAGCTTCATAGTGTACTGATAGTATGGAAGAAGTTTAGGTTTCAAGACTTCATAAATACCAGCAACTTGATTGATAATAAGTTGAGAATCTCCAAAGATCTTGATTTCCCCGATTTCCATTGATATTGCTAATTCTAAACAAATTATTAGAGCTTCCTATTCGGCTTCGTTATTAGTGCAAGGCTCTAATAAATGATAAGAATAACGCAACAATCCTTTTTCAGGGGTTATGAAAACCAACCTGATACCGGCCTTCCCTGGGATTACTTCCTGAGGTTCCCCAATCTTTTGTGAAGATGCGGCACCATCAAAATATAACTCCTAGGTATTTCCTTCCTGCTCCTCTAAACTCATAATTTATTCTTCAGGGAGATCATCATTTAGAGGGGACTCGGCAGGGATCGGGTGTGCTGCTAAGAAGTCAGCTACGGCTTGACCTTTGATAGCACGTAAGGGTATAAACGTGATATCAAACTGGAGTAAGAACATTGACCATTTTGCTAAACATCCTGACAACGTTGGACGAGTCATCAGGTATTGGAGCGGATTGACTCTAGAAATAGAGATTAATTTTATGAGCTAACATGTAATGCCTTAATTTCTGGGCAGCAAAAATTAAGGCTAAACAATGTTTCTCAATAGGTGGGTAATTAGCTTCAGTTGGTAAAAGTCATCTACTCAAGTAGTAAAGTGCATTCTCTTTTCCTTCCTCATTAGTTTGGGCTAACAAGGCGCCAAGAGAATTGTCCAAAGCTGCGGTATAGAGTATTAAGGGTTTTCCCGGGGTAGGAGCCGCTAAGACTGGAGGTGTTAACAAATACTGATTTGTGTTTTCAAAAGCGTTTTGACATTTTTCATCCCAATGAAATCAGGCATCTTTCTTACATAAAGCAGCAAATGGTTGACCCCTACCGGACAAGTTAGAAATAAATCTTCGTAGATATGCCAACCTACCTTGAAGAGATCTTAATTGGGTTAGACTTTTAGGAGTAGGCATATTTAAGATGGCTTTTATTTTGGAAGGATCAATTTCTATACCTAGGTGTCTCACTACAAACCCTAAGAATTTCCCTGAAGTAACTTCGAAAGCACATTTCAAGGGGTTCAGCTTTAGGTCGTAGCGGCGCAACCTTTCAAAAACAATTCTCAGATCATGAAGGTGGTCTTCCCTTTGATGACTTTTGACAACCAAATCATCGATATAACATTCCACCTGTTGGTGGATTAAATCATTGAAGATTCGTGTCATAGCTCGCTGGTAAGTTGCACAAGCGTTCTTAAGTCCAAAGGGCATGACTTTGTAACAGAAGACCCCTATAGGTGTTCTGAATGCAGTAAATTTTTTATCTTCAGTAGCCATCTTGATTTGGTTATATCCAGATGAACCGTCCATAAAAGAGAAAATTGCATGCTCAGAGGCTATGTCTACCATGAGTTTTGGTATGGGTAACGGGAACTCATCTTTCGAACATGCCTTATTCAGATCCCTATAATCGATGCATACGCGAATTTGACCACTTTTCTTCTTTACTGTGACGATCCTAGCCAACCAAGAGGGATATTTCTCCTCTTGTACAAAGCCTGCATCGATCAGTTTCTTAACTTCAGTTATCACTTGTTGTTCAATTTCTAAACACATGCGTCGTGGGGCTTGCTTGACAGGAATTATGTCAGGTTGAATTTCAAGTTTGTGAACTGCTATTTCTGGAGATAATCCGGGCATTTCGTCATAACTCCAAGCGAAGCAATCCTTAAACTCTGAAAGTAACTTGATTAAGTTATTTGACTCATCCTCGTTCAATAAGGTACTAATGAACATCGGACGTTGATTTTCTTCGTTACCAAGGTTAACTTCTAATAGTTCATCAATAGTTGATTGGATTTCTTCCTCAAGTTCAAGAGGTGCATCCTTAACTTGAAAATCATCCGAATCATCTAAAGTTTCTAAACAAAATTCATTAAGATTTTCAATATCCTTTACAAAAAGACGATCAGATCCTACATTATTAGTAATTACTAAGCAATAATCATTGTCATCAAATGGACAAACAATATTAAATCCCAGTCATGCTTTTGACTTTGGTTTATGGAATTCCGTATTCCAAAGGCTTTCAAAGGACTAAGCTTGACGTTTAGTCCAAGTAGATGGGGCTAGACCTTGCTCAATTAAATTTTTAACATAATAAGGATACCAATCAAAAGGGAGTTCCACTATTTCATTCATAAAAGGATCATCAATGTGTACATCAATTTCAACATTTTTGCTAGAAGAAGGAACAAACTTAGCAGTTTTACAATCATCGCTCAAAGCAAGTGAAACTTTAACTGCCAACCCGGCTACACTATCTTACGATAGTGGGGATAAAGCTAAAGTCTTCACATATCCTTTAAGTCTTTCATAGGTAGACAAATCTGAATCATCCTCTATATTTGCCTGAATTTTATCTTCATCACTGTCATTTTCCAAAGAGATCTCAAATTTTGGCCTTTTGTTACCATTTTCATCCTTTGGTATACATGATTCATCCTCTGAACCAGAATCTAAATCGATGTGTATCGTAGGGTTTTGCTTTTGTATGTTTTCATAAATTGCACTTTCATAATTTTTCCATCCTCTGCCTCTACCTCGCCCTCGTTGGGTCATCCTACCACCTCTTGTGAAGGAGGAACATGATGCCAATGAATGCTATCTTTGAGGCAGGGATATTCTTCATCTATTTTTTCTTCTTTTTCTTTTTCATTTTTCTTTTCAAGTGCAATTTCATTTTTGGCCAATTTAAGATCTTTGGAAATAATTGTTTATTTTTTAGGCAAATAATAGGCGGCATCTTCATAAATTCTTATTTCATGAATCGAGAATGGTTGCAAGTCTCCCTTAATACAGTGCTCAGTACCATCTCGAATGTACTTTATGCACTGATGTAAGGATGAAGGAACCATTCTATATTCGTGAAGCCAGGGTCTACCTAAGAGAGCATTAAAGGATGTTGGAGTGTCTATAATAAGAAACTTTGCTTTAGTTCTAAAATCCTCAATCTCTAACAACAGAGTAATTGAACCCAAAGCCCTCTCGCCATTTTTGTTAAAACCCCGAAAGATCATCTTATCTGAGCTGAGCTTACGGACGTCTATTCTCAAATAGGCAAGAGTTCTTAGAGTCATAATATTAACTGATGCACCAGGATCTACAAGGATACGTGACAATCTGAAGTTATCTATGTTCACTGTTATGTATAGTGGATGGTTATGATCAGCCGTTCCTAAACACAGATCTTCATCAGAAAAGGAAATTTCAGGAACTCCTCTGGAACAAAGAGCTTCATCAGGCTGTGCAGCTGCTAACTAGGCCATGCAAATATCTAGATCTAACAATGCTTTTATTAATGTTTCTCTCATTTCTTTTGAAAGAATCAATGCATCATAAATGCTCAGTTTGGCAGGTAGCTTCCTGAGATGAGCTAGGACATTGTAATCGACCTTGGGCATTCCATTCTCAATTGGACTCTGAAAAGGAACAGGTTGAGGTGGAAGAGAAGACTCTGGCTCGTCAATAAATTGCTTTCCTTTGTCTTCAGAAGAATCGTGAGGTGGTAATACTTTACCACTACGAAGCTTGAATTCCACTATCTCTTCAGAAGAAGTGACAGGCAGGTTATCTTCTTCGACCTCAGCTAATTCTGATTTTACTTCTGTTAAATTTTCAGAATCAGACATCTCGGCTTCAATACAAATAGGCATACCCTGCAAATCAAGAGCAGGGACATCACTATCTGAATAATAACCAAGAGAATGTTTTAATTCTTCAAAATTAAATTGATCATACATAGAATCATTTTCAGGTGTAAATTTAAGTCATCCGTAACATCATTATCAGAAATAGACAAGATATAAGCAGAATCCTTTTTCATTGATTTGACATCATCACACTTAACAAAATAAAAGTCATCTAAGACAAGAGGATTGAGGATAACAGTCTCCCCATCCAAAGAAAACACAACTCTATTAGATACATCATAATCAACACTACTAAAAGCAATAAAACGATCTCTAGTGTCCTCCTTCTCCTGAACTATAGGACCCTGGCTGACTTGGGCTTCCTTAGGCTCTGAAGGTGGAGTGATCTCTACATCATATTCTGGAACTATCAGATCAACTTGGAGAGGCTTCTGAGCTCCCAAAGACTCCTGAAGAGAAGAAAAATAAAGTTTATTTAGATATTTCTTTGAAGAATGGGATAAAGCTATATCCCAAGTAGAATCAAAATTTAAAAAAGAAGTAGGAACAATAGGCTCACCAGTCACACTCTTAGCTGATCCCTGCCCCGGATCCTCTAAGTATTCTTTGGGAATCACTATAGCTCCTAATTTCATATTTCTGTCAAGCCATTCTTTAAAAGTGATGCAATCTTCAAGTTGATGGCCCAACAACTGATGGTAGGGCCAATAATTAAACTGATCTGACCTACCCACTTCTTCTGGCTTTCTAGGTGCAGGCAATTTGAAGTCTGGCTTTTTTAGAAGATTTTTTAATATCTTCTTTAAAGCCTCCTTCTTAAAGGGGTATGTCTTACCAATCATCTCATTAAACTTTTCCCACTTTTCCTTTCTTTCATTTGGAGTAAGATATGATTGTTGCTGATTAAACTGTGGCTGAAACTGTGGTGGTGGATTCTGTGGACTCTAATATTGCTGATTATAAAACTGAGGATTTTCTGCTTGAACTTTCATTGGTTGCTTTCCCCTGTCAACAGCTGAAACCGACCCAGATTTCTTCTCAAAGACCTTATGGGGTTTCAAATTCCTAGGGTCTGAAGCAGACTGATCAACCAGGAAGGAGAGCTGTGAAGCTTCTTCTTGGAGACTGGAGGCTGTATTGAGCAACTTTTCAAATGTCTTAATAGTAAAACCCTTCAAAAGAAAGGCTACTGGTCCATGAATATTCTTAAGTAGAATCTCAATTGCATGTTGCTCTTGCAATTGAGGTTCACACATCATGCTCAAGTTCCTCCATCTAAGTATGTAGTCAACTAACTTTTCTCCAGGCTTCTGTTTTTCTATTACTAGATCCCCAACTGTAACATGGTGCTGATTGCCTGCAAATCTCTTAACAAACATGTTCTCTAACTCTATGAAACTTTGTGTACTAAACCATTTGGAAGATCTGCATACCAATCAAATGCTAACCCTGACAGGCTACTGACAAACTGTCTGAAAAGCAAAGCATCACTTCCCCCAGCATTGCAACAGCTGGCTCTAAAGTATGCTATGTGCTGCCTTGGGTTTCCCGTACCATCAAAGATCTTGAAGGAGGGAGGCACAAACCCCTTTGGGTAAGGAACTGCATCAAACTCCTCTTGGTAGGGTCTACCCTTTGGAGTATATGATGAGCTCTGTGATTCTGCTAATGCCTCCCTTACTTGTTTTTCTACCATTTGTTTTATTTCCTTTGACTGAGAAGCTTTTACTTCTGGATCTTGCTGGTGCTCTTCTATAGTATCAACCACTTGTTTCTTTCCTATCACCTGAACAGGCTCGGGTTGAGAAGACTCAACCTGTGCTCGTGGTGGTAAAGGACCTTGACTTTGGAAAGAAGCCATAGTGGCCATCATTTCTTCTATCTTTTTTTTCCATATTTGAAATCTGCTCATCTTTTTGCTTTAATTGTTGTACAAGATGTTGAGTTAAGTCTGGCGCTATGCCTTCCTCAACTGCAACATCTTGTAATACAACATCTTCAATCTGCTCATTATAAGAAGTTGTTCTTGTCTCAACCATAAGGACATCAGCCACTGTATCATCTAATATATCATCTCCATCTAAGTTAAAGTTCAAAGCGTATTCTTCATCCAGATTTCTAATACTGTCTTTTAGTTCACCTATCATCTCTTCTATAGATCTTCCAGAAACATAGTTGGGATCAACAGGAACATACTTTTCACAGTCCATGTGGTCTGGAGTAGTATTCTCAACCCTCTCCTTCTCTTCAAGTTCACTTTCTATAGGCTTTTCAGGTGAAGTTACTACAGGAGAAGTAGTCTTTTCCTTGGGTCTTGAAACCTTCTTCTCATCAGATGTCGGAGAGGGTTAGTTTGAGGATTCCAACCATTCTACATCAGGATAAGAAGACAGAGAAGGACCTGTAGAGTGGTGCCTATCTATCTGTGGAGAAGAATGGGTACGAGAATTACGTTGAATTTTACTAGGAATTTGTGGTGGTGCTGAAGGAGACAACTGACGGCTGACTTTCTGTGGAACCTGCTGAGTACTTTTAAATTTCACTGAAGCATCAGTCAACACAATACTGTCTGTCTTCCTATTGTATTTCCTTGGCTTCCTAGGGTATCCATCGGTGAGAGCAGAGATGGTATTTGGTTTGAATTTTCTTTTACTATCTCTTGCTCTCAACTGAACTCCTACCCTAGTTTCAATAAGTTTCTGCCTTAAGGTTTCTTCTTCAATCCTATCACTGATCAATCTTCTCATTTTCCTTAAAAATTCTTCTCTAGTCTGTGGAGGACCATCTGCACAGTCTTGTACTATAGCCTTTACCAAATTTCGAATGTGTGTTTCCTTACTTTTTATAGGTTCAGTGGCAGACTTTCTAACAGCAGTAGGGGCTGATCAAGCAATCACCTCGCATCTTCTTCTCCATCGGCAGCGGAGAGAAGATGGAACCTACTACCACTAAGATGTGGAGAGGTTGGAGGGATAAGCTCATTTTTCTTTGACATTCTTAGTTTTTCCATTCTCCTTTTTATATGACGATTTTTATTCCTTCTCTGAGTTTTAATCATAATCATCGATAAATTGGAAGAAGATCCAATCTCAAACTGGCTAGGTGCACTGAAAGGAACTGAATTGTCCACCACAACAACTAACTTGAGTTTCTGATCTTGATTAAGTTGCTCAATTCTAGTAAATACAGAGGGCTTAGGGTCTACAGGAGCAGTTTTAGACCCGCATCCCAAAGTGAATTCTAAGATAGGTTTCTGATTAGCAACCTCACTGGGTGGAACAATAGTGAACTCAAGTCCGCTAACAGACAACTACAAATCCTCAAACCCTTTTCCAAACTTGATTACACTACCATCAACAAATGGATTGTAGGACAGGTTCATGTTGTTAGACATGGAAAAGATTAATTTACCCGTCATTTTTCCTGAAATTTAAAAGAGATTTTAATTAGACTCTGGATAATTTATTTAAATTGCAAAAGTTTAATTAATCCAGCTAAATAAATCAATTCTTATCTCATTTTATACATATTGAGTTATAAAAATATAACTACAATATATAATATTGGGATAAGAGTAAATTTTATTTAGTGATTTAATTATAACTTTGAGATTTTGGACCCAGTGCTAACTCAAACATCAAGCTACAAGAAGAATATAACTACAACATTCGAATAAGCACAGGGATTTACTTTACAAAAAGGTCATTACAAAGGAGCTCCTCATTAGTTTTCTAATGGGGTCCAAAATAAGACCTCTAAAATTTTTTGGATACCGGCCAAATTATTCAAGAATGAAATGAATAAAAGAACCGGCGGAAGAAAGGTAGTTACAACCTATGACAAGCACAAGTATACTACCAATGTAAGGGTATGAATCACTGCTAAAGATGGAGAGTGGATTGCAATCCCCAGCGGAGTCGCCAGAAAAACCTTGGTGGGAAAAATTGTGTCACCACGCAGATTTTGATTTCTCTTATTCTGTAATTGAATACTGCATTAAGAATAAAATACAATCTCGAAAGATTGACACAATATTCTATAATGGATTCAATATCAAAATAAGGTTTTAAAAATTGATATTTCTATGATCAAACACAGTTCAAAGAATAACATATCATCTCGAAAGATGAACATAAAATTCTATAGAATATGTTTAAAAATAGAAATAATTTTTTTTTTTTGAAAAAGTTTATCCATTCTTTTATTTAGATATAACAAGGAGAATATTATATCATCTTGAAAGACGAACATAAAATTCTTCAAGAACATCCAAAAATAAGAATGAGTTTTATAAAATTCATCATTTCTAAAATTGAATATAACAAACAAGATATTACATTATCTAAAAATAATAATAATAACATCCTATAAGTATATTTAAGATTAGAAATGAAGTTTTTTAAAGTCATCTGCATTCCCAAAGATTCTTCTCTTGTTTTAAATGAATAAAACAAGGTTTATTTTAGTCTGGGGTTCTCAAATCCCTATAGGAGAAAGCCCCTATAGTTAATTACATCATATGAGGAATACTCCTAAGAAAACTCTCGATTAAAGCAGTGATTTCATACCCTTTTGACTACAAAGTAGAAGATAAGGAATAGAAGTAAAGATTTTTCAAGGAGAAAGCTCAATGTTGAACATTTATTAGCGAGTCAAAGAAGGAAAAGTACGATATGCCGGATTCTGAGAAACTCAGAGGCGACCTCAGTCTACCCTATATTGGGCTTTATATTTAATGAGAAAATTCAATGTTTAAGTTGATATTTTATTAGAAATTTGGGATTTATATTCCCGGAGGGTGAGGACTTAAGTTCTAAAAAGAATCTGCCTCAGAACCTAAATCTAATTTGGGTACTATAAAATAGTGACCCAAACCTAACTAATGAAGTGCAAATCTGGACTTACCCAGGCCTGGATTGGGGAGCCAGCTAACCACCTAGGCTTTTTAAAACCATGTATCCAGTCTCTTATGAAAGATGGGTAGGGACGTTGTTTAAGTTTTAAGGAATTGGGGGCCGACATCTAAGACAATTCCTAATTAGCCCCTCAACTTATATAGGGTGATAAATGTCTAGAAATGCAATTAATATTTTAGACTCTTTTTAGTTTGTATATCTAATGCAATGCATGCTAATTGACTTGAATGCATAAAATGAATATGAAGCAGTTTTAAAATTAGGCTTAGAAAATAGGTTTTTTCCCTAGAGATTGCACAACATTCCCTTGACAGAACTGTACCCTCATAGGTCAAGTGGTCTGCCAGAACCCGCAGGAGGGGAGGTGCCTAAAAAGGAAGAGAAGTATTAATATGCTTATGTAGACTCTCGGATGTCCCGAGCTTACTTATTAAATCATTAGAGTTACTATGTGAGCCTAAAAAAATTTTTATTTAAAATTACAAGTAGAAGAATTTTAAGCGTACCCTTATGAAAAAAAGCACTCTGATTCGTATCCAAACTAAAACAAAACACGACATGCAAGAGTCCTAAAAAATTCTACTGCACAAATAATATAAAAAAATCAAATTAAATAATCAAAAATATAATGTCCAATGTCCAATGTCCATATTACACCCAGAATTTGCAGAAAAGTAAAGTGGCCGGGCACCACTGCCAATAAACCCGGATTCTAATCCTAAAAATGACGTAAGTGATTTTTAAATTGGGATATATTGTTCCTTGAATCTTTATTTCTTTGTCTTCTTTCTTCAATCTACTCATTCTGTCTTTTTTTCTTGTACGAGCTTCTCGGGTCCGTCGGGTTCTGGATATCCAAATAAAAAGAAACTCATCCCTAAGAGGGGTTTTTTTTTTCTATTTGGATATTGAATCATTTTAATTTGGGTTTCTAAATAAAAGAGAATAATCCTTTAAGGTATATTCTCTTTTCTTCATATTCCAAATTGAATCTGATATCTCATTTTCAAAATCACTTTCACAATTTTGACTCTTGATATATTATATTTACATTACATTTCATTTCCTAGAAAGAGAAGAAAAATCTAGTCCACCTGCAGGGTTATCCTAAGCAATTTATAATAAAAATCATCCCACACAGTTATATATTTGCATTTGGAATTAAATTTACCAGTCACACTTGGCCACACTCCTTTTTATTTGGGGGCTAAGAAGCTGAAGCATCTGTAGCATATATATATAATTATTAATTAATTAGCCCCCTTTACTGCCCTGCACGAGTATGGCCACCTGCAAAAAATTTTGTTAACAACCAGATCGCTCCTAACCTATGGGTAATCTAATCGTCAGTCAAATCATAACATAGAGCACAATAAAAATAAATAAACAAACACACCAACAATTTTACGACCAGCATGTAATGAAACTCGAGAAAAAACACGTCACAGTGCAATAAGGAAATAAACACCGGCCTAACCTAAAACTAGAGTCGGTTGTCCTAACAAACAAATCTAAGTGTGTGTAATAAGCTGTGAGGTTTTGATATATCCTAGGTCAATTATTGGCTAAAGTTTTCTAATTGATTGAATTTTAATTTAAAAATATTCACTAATCCTAAGGTGAAGTGTCACTAGGTTTTCTATGTTATATATTTCTATCCTAAAATTTGCATGCATCCTAAGTCTAAATTTTTTAAGACTCAGTCCTTAATTTTTATCCTTAAGTGTCACTACTGTTGTATAGGGTGAAATTTTTGTTATTACTAACCCTTAGGACTTTGCGCGTGTGCAAAAGAGGTTTAAGGATCTAAAAGCAAATAAAAGTAAACCTAATAAAATTGAAGTTACTACAGGGACCTAAAAGAAAAGGGTTTACGCAAACCACATCAAGGGACCCCTAAAAGTTTTCTAAGTTTAGAATACTCACAGTCACCGAGGGCTATGACCCGGTTGGTTCTGCCCGTAGCACCTCTACCCGGTTGGATAGAGGCGACTGACGTCATTAGCTCCTTGTACTTTTGTTCCCTCGACCGGTACCATTCCTCGCAGTTTATGCCAATAAAGAAAAAAAATAGGGAAACAGGGATTAGAAAGTACATTTAATAAATAAAAATAAAATAATTGAAATTTATTGAAAATAAAAGAAGTAACTTTCTTCAGGCTTGAACACCAGCTTGGTCGCTTGCCTTTTGAACATTTCACCTTTGAACTCATATTGTATACTTTTTTAATTTTTATCCCGAGGAACAAGAAAGGGAAAGAAGAAGAAGAAAGGTAGGGAGGAAAAGAGATCTTTTACATACACACTTTCAACAAAAACAAACATTTTTTTACTCTTTCAAACTCACACATGTCGCCCTTCAAAAACACACACAAATTCACTTTTCAAAAAAAAATCACATACTTATACCTTACTTTTTATATACACTTTTAAACTTTCAAAATACACTCACTTCTCACAATCCATATATTTCACTAATTAAAACTCACATACATACACTTTACTTAAACAAGATAATATAAAGTTCATTTTTTTTTAACTCCAAAATAAAGATATACAAATTACTTTGTTCAATTCTATATAAACCATCTTTCACCTTGAAAATCTATACAAGATTGAATGAAAGAAAATAATTGTAACAAACATCTTTCCAAAACTCATTTGGTACTATCAATATAATTATTCAAATTTCTATTTAAAGCTAATGCAACAAACTACAAAGAACCTCTCTCATCAAACACCATTTCATTTACTCATTTATATTCGACAATTATGCTGAGAAAAAAAAAAGAAAAAAAAAAGGACTTATCAATCATAACTTGGAGTGAAAACAATTCAAAAACTAACACAATCTTGCTTTAAAAGAATGACATTCATTACAGCTTATAATATTCAAGAGGATAAAATTAAAAAAATGGAAATTTTTCTTATTCCACTAAAAATGGTAAGTATGATTTTGAAACAAAGTCTTAACTCCAACTCAACTCCAAATAGAAATAACAAACTTTATCAATTTGCTATGATGTTTCTATCTAATCAATCATGGATAAGGAGAATATTTAATAGGATTTACTGAACACTTTGAGTAAAATGAAATCAATTATTTGATGGAAATAAATTGAATATACAATATGTTCAAATCGATTGAAGTTTCTCTAAGAATCTCATTGTCCAAGTTCAGTCTTAATATCTTCATATATATATTTAAATATCAATCAAGTACCTATCCACTGAATGCAATCATTCAATTTAATGTCTATTGATGAATCTCAAAGCAAATATGAGAGTACTTCCTCTAATAGTAATGAGAAATAAGCATGTATTTCACCCTAATAGCCAGCACGCAAGAATAATAGAGGATTCAAGCAAGATTTAGTTAAATAAATCTAATACAAGAGAAAATAAGAGAAAGAATCATTTTTTTTAATTCAAGATCATATACCTTTTTATCCTACAGCAAAGAGGGCCAAGCGACTAGGATTGGCAGCAGTGTCGGACCTCACTGTGTGGAACGAACGGGAGGGAGGAGACAAAAGAGGACTTCCTTCGAACAAAGAGGGAGGAAGAACTTTTGCTTGACCTTGGACCTTCCTGCGACACAGGAGGCGATTTTGGATGGGGTTTACGGCCTGGATTGTGCGAACTGGAGCAAGGAGGCGAACTGGCTCCTGACATCGTGCGACTTGGAGAGGAGAGGCCTCGGGGCAGTTCTGGTTTCACGAACAGAGAGAGAAATTGAGGGAGAGTTTGGTTCTTCCTTTAGGTTGTGCGAATGATAGAGTGCCGAGAATGTGAGATAGAGGGAGATGGGTCCGTTCGCCAACTACAGAGAGGAGCGGTCCTTTGATTTTGTGAATTGAGGGAGAAGGAGTTGGGAGTTAAGAGAGGGGGAGGCAGTTCGCGAACTGCAGGGAGGATCATGGGTTTCGTCCTTGCAAACTGGATAGTGGGCCGAGCAGTTCATGCGAAAAAGAAGAGAGAGGGAGATCATGCGAATGTGAGAGAGACAGAGAGCATTCCTGCGAATGGGAAAGGAGTTGTGCGAACTGCTGAGGATGGTTCTCCCTATGGGTTTTCCGAAATTAGAGAAAAGAGTGAGATCATGGAATGGGGAACTGATTTGAACCGGTTTTAATCAAACCTAAAAAAAAAGAAAGTTTATTCAAAATTGATTTTAAATTTATGATTTTATTCTCTCTAATCAATGGTTGTGATTAATCCATATTTTAAAAGATATTTAAGGAATGATTTTGGGTTTGATTAAAATTAAAGTAGGCTTTACTAGATATAATTTGGGGCTTGATTGATGAGTTGATCTGAGTCTAAAGATATATCAATATGATCAAAAATAAATTAGATTAATTCGATCGACATCGACGAATCATAAATCAAGCTTGATTTGAGTTCATTTGGAGTTGAATTAAAATTGAATTGAATGGATTTCGATTCGAGTTGAGTGATAGGTTCGTGTCGATGCTACGTTAGTGGGTGTCCACCTAAGGGGAATCCTGCGGGTGACGTCTATTCTAGACTACGAATACCTAGGTGTTAGAATTGGATTTGGGGAAATTGACCTTAAATAATGAGGTCAACATGTTTGACTTCCTCCTTTGATGCTACAATCACTACAATTTCTGAATCTAAGGATTTAAATACCTATTCAATCGATAACTTACTTGGTTCACTCATTTCTTACAAGCAAGGGGTGAACCAAAAAAACCTTGATGCAGGTGAGAGAAAGAAGGAGAAAATGGTGGCACTTAAGGCAAACGACTCGGACACTGGCTCCTCCGGGTCTAAAAGTGATTATATTGCCTTAATCATGAAGCAATTTAAGATCTTTCTAAGGAAGAAGCACAAGAATCATCAGAAGTGGAAAAAAGGTAAGGGTAACAAAAATTTCAAGAATTATAATAATATAATTTGTTTTGAATGCAGAAAGCCAGGACATGTTAAAGCTGATTGCCCTACACTCAAGTCTCACCCAAGCAAGGAAAAGGGTGAGAGAAACCAAAGTCCAAGAAGGACAAGAAGAGATTCCAAAAGGCATTCTGGGGGGATTCTGCATCAGACTCCTCTCAGACTGAACCTAAAGAGGAGACAATAAACTTGTGCTTAATGGTGGACAATAATCTTGGTCAAAGTGACCAAGAAGAGGTATGTGAACCAACTTATGATTAATTATTGGAAATTTGTGAGCACATGCATGTATCATATAAAAAACTCAAAAAATTTCATGCCAGTCTGAAAGTGAAATTTTTTTAAATTTACAAAAGGAGCATGAAAATCTTTTAAAAGTTCACTCCCAAATTGATAACAATCACATTACTTTACTTGATGAATTTGATGCATTAAATAAAAAGTACATTGAATTAACCAATGTACATGTTTCTTTAAAAATATCTCATGCTGAGTTAGAAAAAGAATTAACAAATCTCAAAGTTTTTGAAAATAAACCATTACATGATTTTCAAAACTTTAAAAGGAAGCATCACCATAGGAGTAGATTAGTGCATCCTTTTCCTAGAGTTAGATTATTTTTCATGTGGCATGCTAGGACACATAGCACACACCACCATTCACCATAGTTCAAATTGGGTCTGGAGACCTAAGTTACATGATTCACAGCATGCATTGCATTTTACTTTCCATAAGAAGGAACCCAAACATGTTTGGGTTCCTAAATCTGACATTTAATAATTTTTTAGGCAAGCTCTCACAAAAGGCCTTGTGAGAGCATTTGGTACCTAGACAGCGGATGCTCTCGACATATGACTGGCGATGCTAATTAATTCATTTTGCTGGAGACCAAGACAAGAGGCAAGATAACTCTTGAAGATAACGACCACTAGGAATGTAGTAGGCTCAAGTATAATTGGTAATTCCAATAACCTTTTGATTGAAAATATTTTGCTTGTAGATGGACTGAAACACAAGTTGCTCAGCATCAGTCAGCTTTGTGACAAGGGCTTAATCATAAAAATTTTGGCAAATTCATGCATTATCAGCTTAAATAATAACACTGCTTTGCAAGGAAAGTGGATCAATAATGTTTACATGCTTGATTTAAATAACATTGAATGTGCTGGTTCATTTTTCTTAAAAATTGCTATAGATTATTCATGGTTGTCGCACACAAGAGATTATGTCATGCCAGTATGAAAACCCTTAGGAAAGTGACCCTAAAAGACCTAGTTAGATGTATCCCCAAGCTTAAGTTTTTAAAAAACAACTTATGTGATGCCTGCTAATTAGGAAAGCAAGTTCACTCCACTTTTCACTCAATTATGGACATTAGCACCTCTAGACCTTTAGAAGTCCTTCACATGGATTTGTTTGGACCCATTAGCACTGCCATCTTAGGAGGGAAAGTCTATGGTTTTGTGATTGTCGATGACTACTCGAGGTTTACTTGGATTAGATTTCTATCACATAAAAATGAGTCTTTTGATAAGTTTAGAGCTTTCTTTACTTGGATTCAGAAAAAGCTAGGCTGTAAGATCTCGACCATCCATAGTGACCATGGGGGAGAGTTTGAAAATGAGATATTTGAAGATTTTTGTGAGGATAAGGGGATTAGCCACAACTTCTCAGCTCTTAGGACACCTCAGCAGAACGGGATAACTGAAAGGAAGAACCAAACCTTAGTGGAAGCCACTAGAGTCATGCTTGCTGAGTACTCACTTCTAAAATACTTTTGTGCTGAAGCAGTTAACATAACTTGTTATGTGTTGAATAGGGTGAATGTTAGAGCCAAATTAGATAAGACACCCTATGAGATCCTTAAGGGTAAGACACCCAATCTTTCCCACCTTCATGTCTTGGTTGTAAGATTTTCATTCACAATAATGGGAAGTCTCACTTAGGAAAATTTTACCCAAAATCTAATGAAGGAGTGTTCTTAGGATATTCTAGTGTCGAGAAGTCTTTTAGGGTGTTTAATAAGAGGACTTTGGTGGTGGAGGAAACTACTCATGTAGTGTTTGATGAGTCTGATCCTAAAAAGGCTAGAGTTGAGGATAATGATGAAGTTGGAGAGATTATCACTGGAGTAAAAAATTTAGAGAAGAGGGTAGAGCACCATAATACTTAAGGAGTAGAAGAGGTTACCTAAGGAGTAGAAAATGTGGATCTAGAGGAAAGGGTAAACTTCACACACTTTGCATAGAGATTGGAGATACTCTTCGAGTCACCCTAAAGATCTAATCTTAGAAGACTCTTCTGATGGAGTTAGGACTAGACATGGACTTAGGAAGGAAGTGAACCACTCTGTCTTTATCTCAATGACTGAACCCACCAATATAAACCAAGCCCCTTTCTGATGAGTTTTGAATCTTAGCCATATAGGAGGAGTTGAACCAATTTGTTAGGAATGATGTTTGGGAGCTTGTAGAAAAACCTAAGGGATAAAGTGTAGTTGGAACCAAGTGGATCTTTAAGAATAAGATGAATAATTCTTGAGTGGTGGTTAGGAATAAGGAAAGATTAGTGGTTAAGGGGTATAACCAAATATAAGGGATAGATTTTTAGGAGACTTTTGTCCCTGTAGCTAGATTAAAAGTCATTAGAGTGCTATTAGCCTTTACCTGTTATAAGGGATTTAAGCTTTTCCAAATGGATGTTAAGAGTGCCTTTTTAAATAGAGAAATAAAAGAGGAAGTGTTTGTAAAACAACCCCCAGGTTTTGAGAGTTCCCAATTTTCAAATCATGTCTTCAAACTAAAAATGGCCTTGTATAAATTAAAATAGGCACCCAGAGCTTGGTACGAGAGGCTTAGCACATTCTTACTAGCAAAGGAGTTTATTAAGGGGAACGTAGACACCACCCTTTTCTTGAGGAAAGTAGGAGATGAATTACTCATTGTTTAGAAATATGTCAATGATATACTTTTTGAATCTCAGGAATTCAGTTGGAGAAAGACCCAAATGGAAAATCAGCTGATCAAAAGAAGTACATAGGGATGATTGGATATTTACTTTACCTAACTACTAGTCGACCTGCTATCATGTTTAGCGTTTGTCTCTGTATTAGATGTCAAGCAAATCCTAAGGAATCCAACCTTACTTCTTGTTGGTGGAATTTTGAAAATATGTTTTGAAAAATATTAGTTTTCTTTGGGAATTTTAGAATTGAGGTTGGAGCTTAATTCTAAAAGTCGAACCAGCTCGTTCGGAAAACTATGTCATCCCGAAGGATGAAAATAAAATCCCATAACGGCGTTCGGACTTAGAACTATGTGACTCATCTCGAATATCATAGCTAGACTCTAAAGATAACTTCACACGGCCCCGAGGGGACAAGGTAAAGATCAACTAAATGTCTGGTTATGATATTCGAGGGGTATGATTGTCGATCTCATATCCAAAGCCTTATCAAAGAAGAATGTATCTCCCCGAAAGGAAATAACACCTTTCAATGATAATTCTTCTAATACAATAGCGACAATCATTTTTTTTTTTGAACTTTTCCCAAAGAAATCTAAGAAGATTTTAAAAAAGGTTAATTTTGAAATCAGGTGTGTGGGGTTCCAAATCTCCTACGAGCGCAAGCCCTCGTAGTTAATTATATCGTAAGGAGACAAAGTCCCCTACGAAAACTCTTGATTAAAATAAGAATGAAATTTTGTTAGATTTTCTAGGAGTGATATCAAAAAAATGAATATAATCTTTTAGAGAATCAAAAGGGAATGGATCAAGATTGAACAGTTATTAACGGAGTTAAAGGAGGAGAGGTAGGGGACACCTTGAGATTCCAGAACCATCCGGAAGTGTCCCAACTTAGTCTAAACGTTGAGCTTTGCATTTTAGGATTGAAAAGAGGTTTAATTTGAGTTGAACATTTTATTAGAAATTTGGGACTATATTCCCGAAATTGGGGTTTTATAATCAAAGATCTGCCCCGGATCCTAAATCTAATTTGGACGTTGGACCACAACCGTCTGAACCTAACTAATGCAGTGCAGAACCTGGTCTTACCCCGGCCTGGATTGGGGAGCCAGCTAACCACCTAGTCGATTTAAAATACATGAATCTGGTCTTTTATGAAAGAGTGGTAGGGACGTTGTAATTAAAGTTTTGGAGAGTTGGGGCCAACATCTAAAGAACCTTCCTAGTTGGCCCCTTTAACTTATGTTGGGTGCTAAAATGCTAAACTGATGCAATTAAGATTTTTGACTCTTTTAGATCGTGTCTAATGCAATGCATGCTGGTTGACAACTTCCAAATCAAGTATGCTTGAAATTTTAAAAATAGGCTTAGAAAATAATTTTTTAGAAGACTGGGCTTCCCCAGGTCCGGCACCTCGACCTCATAGGTCAGACTATCCGGACTCTACCCGCAGGCGAGGAAGGGTCTAAAACAAGGAAAGAAGAAGTGCAAAAATATGCATGCGACCCCGGGGTCGATCCCCGGCTAATTCCCTTGATTCGTTATCTTTCTATGTTATTTAAACTCACTAAAATTTTGGACTTTTTAAAATTATGAGTATAAAACTTTCACACCCTTACGAGTCTCACGTGTCCAGGCTAAAACAAAAGCGGCACACAATCGCCAAAAAACTAAGAAAAACAGATAATCCTAGAGGCAATCAACTTATCACATTAAATATAAATTAATTAATAAATGTCCATAGGCAAAGTTGCCTTGCTTATTACAAACCAAGGTTTTGCAGAAAGTAAAGTGGCCGGGCACCACTGACAACAACCCGGACTCTAAGCCTAGTAATGACGCAAGTTATTTTTAGTGGGATATCCTCAATCTTCAAGTCTTCATTTTTGCTCTTCTTTAGACTCATTTTCTTCAAACTCTTTGGGTTCTCCGCAACAAGCTACCCAAATGAATAAGAGGGCACTTCCCTTTAGAGGGGAAGGCCACTCTTTCCTCTTTGAATATAAGAGAAGTGTGATCCAAATTTAGATTTCCAAATGGAAAAGGAGTAGTTCCCAAAAGGGCATCCTTTCCTCTTTGGAATCCAAGCTTTGGACCTAAATATCCCAACTCAAACTTAACTTTCACAACACTTGACAATTTACAAATTACATTTATATCAAATCAAAAATCTAGACTCACCTGCAGGGTTATCCTAAGCAGTTAAAAAAAAACAATTATTCCCAGGCAGTTGTACATATGTGCAGAAAAGTAAGTAGAACACACCGGTCACGCTCTTTTATTTGGGGGCTTTAGCAGCTGAAGCACCTGTGCAAGCATTTATAACAATTAACATTTATTATTAACTTAGCCCCCCTTTTATTGTCCTGCATGAGCGTGGCCACCTGCAGAAAATTATGTGAACATCCAGATCGCACCTAACCTAAGGGTAATCTAGTCGCCAAACACATCAATCCATCCATAGAGTGCAGAAAAGTAAGCAGACACAGCAAAGCAATTTCATCCACAACATGCAGTGAAAACCAAAAAAAACCCGGCACAAAGCAGTAAAGTAAACACCGACCTAACCTAGATCTAGAGTTGGTTGTCCTGGCACATCATCTAAAGTGTGTGTAAAAGGTCGTGTGGCTGGGGTAGGTCTTAAAGTGGGTGATTAGTTAAAGTTGTCTAAAATTCTGGGTTTGTTAAGGCTTAAAAGGGGAATTTAGATTAATGTTTAAATCTTAATATATTAAGGATTTTGATTAAATTTATTTTGAAAGTTAATTGATTACTACCTTTGTTTCACACCGAGGCCATGAAGTTTATTTCACCTTCCATGGGGCTAAGCTAATAGCCTCGTAGGCCTGGGTTACCCAGTAGTAATCGGGGTTAATTAAGTTGATTTAAATTGGTTTGAATTAAAGAAGTGAATTGATATCAAGGAGAGTTGATTACTGATTTAAGTGGGTTGGTTGAAGGCTTTTAATAACCTATTAAAAGAATTTTAAGGGTTAGAAGAGTTAACAAATTTCACAGAGTTATCCGGGTATGCTAACTAAGAGGTCAAAATTTGGCTTTCAAAATTAGAGTCAATCTTATGGGTTTTAAATTTTTAATAAATAAAAGACTTAATCATGAGTTGTTAAACAGGTGACACACTCAATTTGGAGTTTCCTATGGGAAGTTATGATTTTTTTTAGTAGTTCTGGCCCGTTCTGACCTAAGGTCACCTAAGATGTTGAATCCTTGGTTTTAGCTAGATCATGGAGGTTTGATGTTTCTAGGAAGTGATAGAACCTAATTTAAGTCACTATCCACTAAGTTGATTAATCAAAAATTCTCTATAATTAATAGTGGATTTTAGGAATTTTACACATTCGTAGGGAGTATCAAATTACTACAACTAAGGAATCTACTCAAGGGTTTGAACCCAAATGAGCCCTAAACTCCTTGGGATCAATTCCCAAGGTCATAAATGACCCAAGGACAAATCAACAAGTGTTTAAAAACCCTTTTGGGATTTTTAAGATTTAATTACAGTTGGTTAGACCCTAGTTACCTAAGGACCAAGCTAAGACAAGTTTAAAGATCAATTTGAGAGAGTTTCAATTCTTATTGATTAAGGGGTCAATTGAGGACAATCAAGGACATTTTAATGGATTTTAGGAGTTAAGAAAAGTTCATTATCAATTGATTAGGGTTAACAGGCCATTTCTAAGAAGGATTTTTAGGGCTCCTACTTGGGGAACCAAATGAACTCCAAATTTGATGAAATTTGGGTCATAGGATCACCTGACATTAAGGAGCAAAACCCACCAAATTTGAGCACAAATGGAGCACTCTAAGGTGGTTAACCAAACCACCCAAGGTGAGCTCTAAGTCACCTTCAAATCACTATAGGGGTCTATCCTAGGCTTGGATTGGGGAAAAATCAGCGGCTCTATACTCCTCATCCTAAACATCATCAACAAACCAAAAATCACACCCCAAATCCCATTGGATAGGTCTATACCCCCTTTTGAATTTAAAGGGTCAAACCCTGACCCTTAAACTTAAAAATTAGGGAAAATGCCCTTGAACAACTTAAAATGGGGAGATAAAATTTGGACATGTCAAAAACATGTCCAATTTCAATCCCCCAAAAGTCCATACCTGGTGGACTTGTATTTAAAAAGTAATTAAAGAAATTCATAAAATTCTCAAATTGAAATTAAACCTAAGACTGACCTAACCAGGGTCTAGAACCATAGGGCTTCTGTAGAGCTCCCCGAGACCTTTCCAATGAGCCTAAGAACACCTAATTTGGACAAGTGTACAGGGAGTTATGAATTTTTGAAGTTCCCTTGAATTTCTGGATTTATTAATCCGGCAATTACATAGTCAGCAGCCATTACCACGCGGCGCGCGCTGATTCGCCAGGCAATGATTGGCGCTAACCGTTAACGGTCGGATTAACTACAGCCGTCGGATGGCAGATCGAACGGCTGGGATCGAAGGCGCTCCGATACCGCGGGATCTAATCCGAGCCGTTGATCAAGATCAACAGCTGGGATTTCGTCTTCAACCTCCCACTCGTATCCGAGACCAAATAGCTTCTCTGGCTTGATCCGGGCGATCCCACTGGTGAACTCTGATGAAATTTCACAGGGAGGATCAGGACAGTGGAAACTTCCAATCCAACGGTGGAGATCCGTTGGGGTGAAGGTTTCCTTCATACTTGACCAGACTACCTAGCTAGGGAGCTCGGGATGAAGAGATTACCACAGAGAAGGCCTCAACAAATGAGCTTCTCTATCAGGAAGCATCAGGTGATGGCGGCGAGCAGTTCTCCTTCAGGCGTCGGGGTCAGAGGACAGCCGGAGGTGCGACTTCGAGCTGGACGCCAGAGGCTTTCACGGGCACTTGCTCGAACGGAAGGAGGGATCGATCTCTCGGCTCGAAGGAAGCTTCTGGGAATTCGAAGGAGCTCTGGGGATTGAACGAGAGTGAATGCCAATGCCTCGTGAGGTCTGGCGAGCTCAGGGGTATTCGTCCACCCTTCGAGAGCTTGGACGGCCGGGATTGAACAGGGGAAGGCTCGGATCGCTGCCAGGTGGACGATGGCGACGTCCACGAGGGATCGTGGAAATCAAACCGGTGGGCAGCAGCCTTGATCCAGGAATTATCTGGGGGGACCACCGGAACTCAAATTCCATTGGCTTTGACCGCCGCCGGCCATGGCATGGGTCGGGTTGACCGGGGGAGACCGATGGGGACATGCTGGAGCCAAGGGTAAAGTCAATTTGGCCTGGGGAGGCCTGGATCAAATTGGTGGCTGAGTCGGACTAAAACCTGCTCGGTTCGAGTCAAATTGAGCTCGATCCAGGTCAGGTCAGACCCTGGGTTTGGTATGGGAGACAGGTTTGGGTCTGGTGCACCCAATGCAAGTGGCTATTGGATCCAATTTGACCTGAGCTGGGAGATGGCTCAGGTCCAAGTGTTTTTGGCTACTTTGGGTTAGCCTAACTCTTGACCCAAGCTAGCCCAAGGCATGGGCTGGCTGGAGGAGATGTATTGAACCTAGGGCCACCTATGGGAGGTGTTGGTCAAGTTCAATTGGGCTTAGGTTGAGAGTTGGCTCAATCCCAAGTGCTTTTGGGCACTTTGGGATAGCCTTACTCTTGACCCAAGTGAGCCCAAGGGTTGGGCTGATCAAGGAAGGTGTATTGGGTTAATGGGAACTCAATAGCACCTTGATTTGGATTCAATTTGGTTAAGATCAAAAGATGGCTCAAGGGAGGCCTCTCTTTGGTCACTTGGGTCAAGCCATATGGCTAACCCAAGTGAGCCCAAGGCTTGGGTCACCAAGAGGGGTCTCTTGGGTACCCAAGGGGTCATTCCATGCATTCAAAGGACTTGGAATGGACTTGATTCAAAAATTTGAAAGAGGAAGGGTGTATGGGTTTATGGGTCAAACTTGGTTGACTTGGTCAACCAGGTTGACCCAAGGTCTAGGTTTGAGTTTAACAAGTTGCGTTTAACATTTAAAATTCATTGGAAGTGGTTTCAAAGAGTTTGGAATTGATTTGATTTGAAATAGCCATTTGAAATCCCATAAGGGTATTTTGGTCAATTTTGACCTATTGGTCAACTAGGATCAAAAATGGACCTGAAAAATGCATTTTACTGTTCAGTGGGTTAAAATCAAGAGTCTTGAAGTGGTTGGAGGCTTTGATAAAGGCTCCAAGATCAAAATTTCAAAGGGGTTAAGTTCAGTGGCATAGGCTATAAATATTTGAAGGTTTTACAGCCTTTGAATTTTAATTCAGATTCTGGGGTTAGAGATCTCAGAATAGGCTCAAAATTGGAGGGTAGCCTCTAGAGACATGTCTTATCACTTTGTAAGTGATAGACCCTGAATCAAAGGCCATCTGACTGGGTTTTGAAATGTTTGAAAACTCTTTGAAAAGGGTCTTTTTTTTTTGAAGAAATGCAGAATGCATTAAGTAGGAAAAAAAAGGTGAAGAACTAGTTACAATCTAGAATGGGATGATATTCTTCCTTGATTAAATTAGCCATCAAGGGAGGGATATCATCAAAAGAAAAACTGTCAAAGTAAAAACTGTCATCTAAAGCCATAGTAGCACACAAGTTGGCTACCCTATTACACTCTCTATAAGCATGTACAAAGACAACTTTATTGAAATCATTCACAAATAAAGAATCACTTACTGATTTGAAGATCACGGTGCCTTTGTTATGTTTCAAAGATTTTTGAATGTAGTTGATAACATTCAAGTTATCACTTTCCAATATCACCCCTTTATAGTCCCTCATCCAGCTTTTGATGTAGTCCTTGACCGAGAGAATAGCTCCCATTTCCAGCTGTGCAATGTCCCAGTGCATCATCTTCTTCCCAAATGCAATAATGAATCTACCATTACAATCTCGAAAAACACCTCCAATCCCAGCCAATCCTGAAGATGTTAAGGAAGCATCAATATTGATTTTCATCCACTCTTTCGGTGGGGGGCACCAAGATGCTTGAGACTCCCTAAGGAGATTAGTGCTCCAGTTAGAAAGAAAAGGACTTGATTTGGTAATTGACACTGATAATGCATTAGAAGCCACTAGATAAGAAGGAATTGCATTTTTTCCATGCTTTATCTCATTTCTGTTTTTCCAAGAGAAGTAAGCAATGTACAATAAATTTGTACAATACCCAGATTTTTGGCTGAAATATTCTTAAGCTCCTTAAGACAATGATCAAGAGAATTAAAAACTGGTATCGGAATACCCCAGTTCACAAGATGATTAATGATCTCAACCAAATATTTGCATTGAACAAGGATGTGCTCATAGTTTTCCACCGTATCACAACCTCTAGCACAGGAATCGAAATCCAGAAGCTTACGATTTTTGAGAAACAAGTTGGTAGGAATAGATGCATTCCCAAGTCTCCACCAAAACATTTCCACCTTCTTGCTCAGCTTCAGCTTTTTGAGCCAATTGTAGTAGCCATCATCAGTAAGATTGAATTTTCGTCTTAAAATTTTTTCAAAAGCCAATCCAGAAATTGTTTTCCCAGGACAGAAATTTTGCATTTCCAGCGTATCAACATTACTGGAATTAATCTGGATATTGATGATAACTTTCACAAGTTCTGGATGAAACCATTTCTGAAGCAATTTGGAATTCCATTGGCCATTATTCAACATTAAATGTTGAACACAAAGTCCTTCCAAGGCAGAACAGTCAGCAAGAGTCAGCCATTGGTTGATACTATTGTCATAAATCCAGCTATCGTTCAGCACATTTATATCTTTGCCATTACCAATATTCCATCTAGTAATGTTTTTAAGAGATTTACCACCATCAAGTAAGATTCTCCAAGCTTTAGATGTGTTCTTCTTATGGGTGCCATTCAAAATATTATTACCATATTTAGCTCTCATAACTCTATGAAACAAAGTTTCAGGTTTTTGTAGAAAATTCTAAGAAAGATTAGCTCTTAACGGTCCAATCTTCAAAGTAGGTGATTGTAAACCCAAGCCTCCCATATTTCTTGGTTTACAAAGATCTTCCCAAGCAATGTAATGAATACCATGACTACCATCATGTTTATCCCATATAAAACTTCTACAAAGTTTTTCCATAGTGAGCAACACCTTCTTAGGGATCATGGAATGAGTAATCAAGTAGTTAGGCATTGACAAAAGAGAACTAGTGATAAGAGTAACCTTACCACCTAAAGAAAGAAATTTCTTTCCCCAAGTATTAAGCTTGTCCATCATATTGGTTAAGATGTCATGAAAGTCTGCAGCCCTTAACCGATTAAGTGATAATTTGATCCCAAGATAATTCATCTCCTTGACATTTTTGAAGTTCAAGACTTTAGTAATCTTTTTCCTCATTCGACTGCCAACAACTTTACCGAACATGATTTGAGATTTACTCTCGTTGACCCTTTGTCCAGTCCAACTACAAAAGTCATCAACAATACACTTCACCTCCTTAGCAATATCTTTTGAGCATTGTGAAAAAATAATAACGTCATTCGCATATAAAAGATGAGTTATTTTTGGACCCCTTGGAGAAATTTGAATTCCAATATTTTTACCCCTTTCATGAATGGAATTAGAAAGCAATTGAGAGCACAATATGTAAAGATAAGGGGATAATGGACACCCTTGATGAAAGCCACTATAAGCCATAATCCATTTAGAATTTCTCCCATTAATAATAATAGAGAATCTAACATCAGTAATACATTCCATAATGAGTTTAGCATAACCAGTAGGAAAACCATACCATTTGAGGACATTATCAAGAGTAGGCCATCCCATGCTATCATAAGCTTGCTCCATATCAAGCTTCAAAGCCATCATTCCCTTTCTATTCTTTGAAATCTTAAACTTATGTATAATCTCCTGAGCCAAGAGACAATGCTCAGAAATAGATCTCCCAGGAATAAATGCCATTTGCTCCTCAGTAATCAGCTTGGACATACAAGTCTTCAATCTATTGACAATCATAGTGGCAACAATCTTGTAGTTTGTCTGGCATAAGCTAATAAGGCGATAATTGGATGGAAGCATAGGATTTTTAACTTTTGCAATCAACACAATAAGAGTGTCTTTCCACTCTTTCCTCATACACCCATTGGTAAAGAAACTATTGACAGCATTCCATAAGTCTTTCCAAACAATATCCCAATAATGTTTATAGAAGGAAGAAGTGAGACCGTCCATACCTGGGGAACGGTTGTTACCTTGCTGGAAGACAGAGTTCTTGAGTTCCATCACCGAAAAAGCTGTGTTAAGAGCCTGGATATCTTCATTATTAATCTTCTGATGCTCAAAAATCTGCGGCCAACCTGAAATTTGACAGCTTCTCTTCTTCCACTTAGATTCAAAATACTGAATAAGAACCTTTTCGATATCTTGTTCGTCAATTTGCATCTTGTTATGGACATCCTTAATTTGATTTATTCTATTACCACTTCTTCTAGCCATTGCAAAATTGTGAAAAAGCTTGGAATTGAAATCCCCTTCCTCAATCCACCTAGCTTTGGCCCTTTGATTCCACCAAGTAGATAGTCTCTTCAACGTTACATTAAGATCATGAATTTTGCTTCTAAGTAAAAGCAAATCTTGAGATGTCCAATCAATACCCAGAGCTTCTTTAGCTTGAAGTTCCAGAATTTCCATCTTCAACTTTATCTTAAGATCATTTAAGTCTTTGCATTTACTCCTACTCCAAAAAAATAGAGCTTTTAAGGTTCTATTGATCTTCTTTTGAAGAACCAAGCCTTCCTCCCCACGATCATTCCTTGTCCAAGAATGATAAACGATGCCTCTAGCCGCAGGATACATTCTCCAAGTATCTTCAAACCTTATGATTTTAGTCCTTATACGTTCCTTATCATTAACCTTGAAGGTAATAGGACTGTGGTCTGAAGCCACCCTAGCAAGATGCCTAGTGGCAGCTGTAGGAAGTAATTTTAAGGCTGAAGAATTTAATAAGCATCTATCAAGCCGTTCCCAAATCCTGGAATTCCCATCTTTATTATTACACCAAGTATATCTTGGTCCAATGATGCCCACATCATGAAAGTCACAACTAGTCATAAAGTTCTTCATGTCTCTAGGTCCTTTGGAAAAAAGGAACCTTTTGCCTCCTCTTTTTTCATCTTTGTTAAGCACACAATTGAAGTCTCCGCCAATGATGGAAGGAATAGACCTTACCATACATTTATCCAGCAAGCTCCATAAATTTTCATGCTCCTTACAAAATCTACTACCATAAACGGTAGCAATTCTCCAACATCCCAATCTAGGGATAAATAAGTCTCCGACTATCACCTGAGAAAAAGTTTCAGTAATCACAAAGTTCCAAATTTTCGAGTTCCATAAAACTAGAATGCCACAATAGAGACCAACCGAAGGGAAATGATAAAAATCCCATTCTTTACCGATAAGAACATCAACATCCATCCTATTGATATTACTTATCTTAGTTTCCATAAGTCCAATAAAAAAAACATCCTGATCTTTAACCACTTCTTTCAAATACATAGCAGCTTCCCTCTTTCTAGCTCCTCTGCAATTCCAAAATAGAAGGGAAGACATTTAAGTAACAGAAGGGGAACTTACCCCATTTGTGGACACCAGACGTCCTTCTCTATTTTTTTTCTTCTTAATTTCTTGTTCAACCAGGCCCAATGATCTCAGCTCCTTGGCCAACTTTATTTTAGTAAAGCTTGCCAATTTGAATTTACTACCATTCCCCGCATTATCTATCAAACCTTCCTTCCTCTTAATCAGCAGATTAGTAACATCATCCTGAAAGTCTTGACCTTCATTTTTATTCTCTTCATTAAGAATCTCAAAAGCATTATTCAATCTTATTCCTTCTTTAAAGTTTCCTGATTCGGCTTGTTTGCTCGCATTGATTTCTTTATCTGTAATGGCTTCTCTAGCAGAGATTTCATTCACCTGTAATTTCTGCACTTGCACATCTTCTATCTGAATGCTCTTCTCCAGTTTATCCTTCCCATTGTTTTTGATAACATTGTCATTTCTGTTACCATTCAGATTTTTAAAATCCCGTCTATTTTTAAACTGGACGTGAATCCAGGGACCATACTCCTCATTATTCACTGCATTTTTAGTTTCTCCTTCTGTTTTCCTTTCTTCACCAGTGTTTTCTTCAGAGTTACCCAAAGCTTGATTCTTAATACCCAGCACAACCTTCTCAGGACATGAATTTAATTCATGTCCCGCTCGACCACAGTGATAGCATAGTAAGTTTAGTTTCTCGTATTCGACTCTTTGGAAGAATCTTCCAGCACAGACCATCGATCCAGACACCATTTGGGAGCTTTTTTTCCAAATCAATCTTAACACAAATACGAGCAAACTCTCTCTTTCCCCAACGGAAAGTATTTCCGTCTAAGTATAGCGGTGTGCCAATCCGAGAAGAAATTCTTGCAAGACTGTCTTCATCCCAACAATACAGAGGTAGACATGGTAGTCTGATCCATACCGGAGCTGAGATTCCTTTAAATGAATATGGATCAAATATCGGAGACCATCTATCCATACCAACTATGTAACCATTAATGTACCAGGGTCCACCGTTTAAAACTTCATCAACCGCCTCATTTGTCTTGAAGGAGCAGAGTATCCAATTCATACCAATTGAAGTCATTTGAAATCCGCCAAACTTGTTCCATTGTTTTCTCAGATCAAAGCTGCATACTGAGTAGGGGACATTACCACCTAATACTTTAATCACGATCGAGTTCTTCAGTATTTCTGAATTCCTGGCTTCAACCGCTGGATTGAGTTTCACCGCAATACCATCTTCCGAAACTTCAACTTGTTCATTTTTAAAATCAATCTTGATAGGTTTTGGCTTCGACCAGGCTCCAATTACCTCTCCAACATCATTATGAACATTGTCCTTTAAGGATTCGATCAAAGAATCCTTATCAGAATTATTAACAGATCCAGAATTTCCTTCGATTATAGAGTTGAGATTATCATTGTCCTGTACTTGACGAGAATGATTTATCCCAGAAAAAGAATTTAACCTTCAATACGGTATTCTTGATTTCCGATGATTCAAGATTGTTAAGAGCACAATTCTTATCATCTCCAGTAATTTCCACAGCTAACTGATCAGCAAAATCTTCATTCAGGATCTTCTTACCTTTCCCTTCTACCACCACTGGACAGATCATAGATCGCGACCCTTCTTTGATCACCACACCACTTCGTCCTCTACCTCTGGGAGGACTGGACGGACGCGGAGCTACCATGACGTCGGCCTAGGACGCCAAGAAGCTGCCGGCATTGGCGCCACCAATCGGAAAAAAAAAAAAACCACGGGAGAGATGAATTCAAAATGGAAGACGGCTTCTCTCTCTAAAAATCCGGACTCTCTTGAAAAGGGTCTTTAGGACAAGGCCTTAGGACTTTGAATTTGAGTTTGGATTTCTAGATTTGGAATGGATTTCAAGTTTGAATGACCAATATTGGGGTATCCAAATCATTTACAATCATGTGATGATTGTTAATGAATGGATAAGATCAAAGCTAGATCAAATGTAGAATCAAAGTCTAAGTTAAATTTTGGATTCTCAAGTGGATTGACTCAATGTCTGGATGTGTTTGAAATTTGAATTAATTGGGGTTTGAGTTGAATGAAGTTTGAGATTTAAATTGATCAAAGGTTGAAGTTGATCAAAAGGTAGAAGTTGATATGAAGTTGGAGTTGATCAAAGATAGGGATTGATTTGAGTCTAGATTAGTTCTAAGATCTAAAGGGGTTTTAGGATCTAGGATCTAAGGGAACCTTAGGCTCTAGAGTAGGCCCTAAGGTCTGGCTCTAGGAAATGATCCTAAGGTCTAGAGTGGATCCTAAGGTCTAGAATTAATCTGGAGTTTGGAAGGGTCTTAGTGACCTCATACCAAAAATGAGGTCAACACTTCTATTAAGAGAATTCTTATATACCTTTTAGGGACCCAAAACTTAGGAATCTGATACCCTAGGCACAACACTTCTTTTGAGATTATTGAATATTCTTATTTTGATTTTATAGAATACAAAGTGGATTGAAAAAGCACTTCTGGAACTTGTCAATTCATAATACAGTCTTTAGTCTTTTGGTCTAGTAGAAAGCAAAACTCTGTTGCACTTTCTACTGCTAAAGCCGAGTACATTACTTTAGGAAGTTGTGTGGCCCAATTCCTTTGGTTAAAAAAGCAAGTACTGGATTTAGGATTACTTGTAGACACCATTTCAGTTCTTTGTGACAATACTAGTGTCATCTGCATTTCTAAGAATCTTATCCAACATTCAAGGACTAAGCACATTGTCATAAGGCATCACTTTATTAGAGACTATGTGACTAAGGGAGACATTGAGTTACACCATGTGGCGACTGAGAATTAACTGGCTGACATATTTATTAAACCACTGGCCTTCGACACTTTCAGCACTTTAAGGATCAGATTGGGTGTGATTGACATTAATGCATGAACTTGATCTCTACTGATTTTTTATCTATTATATACTGATTACTTTGCTTTATCTTTTATTGGTTTTTTTAGTTGTTTATTTTTTTTTTGTAATTATTTTCTTTGCTTTTGGTACTTTGTTTTTCATATGCCTTAATTTGTTTTTCTAAATCATCGCTGAATTGATATCTATGCCTTATTTTTATCTTTTTGAAAATTTTTAGTCAATGTTTTACATCTCTTAATCTACTAAAGGATAAAAACACCGTTGATTGTGTCTCTTTCTCTAACCTATTTTGGTGGTGAAATTTTCTTTTCTAAATAAAAGTCTATCTCAAATTAACAACTGAATTTTGCAATTGAGATCTTTTCTACCTTGCTACAGTAATCTAGCTTATGTTATAATAGTCAAAGCTTTTATGTTACTTCAAGATTTCTCGTTATCCTATCAATGCATCTCTCATATGATTTTTTTTTATGTTTTGTGATTTATTCTTCCCTATATTTGAGAGTGAGTTTTTCTTCTCTAATATTTGGAAGATATACTCATAACTATAAATATTTAATAGTTTTTGGAAAAGAATCTAGCTTGTAAAAAATAATAAAAAAAATGGCCAATGATGTTAAAAGCAAAAGATGTGCAATGACGCCAAATTTAAAAAAAAAATACACAAAGTGTATCAAAAATCAAAAGATGCATAAAGTGTGACATTCAATGAACAACAGGCATAAAATAAGCCCATCAAAAAATAAGCTATCTTCCTTTCTTCCAACTCTTAAAACATAGAAGATTTCATGTATCACTTGAGATTTTCAAGGACTTGATTTCAAATTTCACGATTGTAATAAACTACTTTGATATACTATTATATAAGATAATTTTCTAAAAACCAAGCTTGATCGGATCTCTTTTTCTTATCCAATTGATTTTTCTGAGTTAGGCCTTTTGATTTCAAAAGATAATTTTACCATAAAAGAAGTCTAAGCTTAGGGTTAACATGATCCGATATTTTACAATGTTTTGGATTTTTTATGTTGTTAACTAATTAACTTATAAATTTTTAAAATCAATCACATATAAGACTATATCATGTTTATGCCTTGATTTTAAAAAAAAATTCTTTCTTTGCTAGTTTTTTTATAGTTTGTTATTTTAGTTTATGTTCTATTTTTTTTTCCTCCTCCTTTTTTATGATGTCAAAAGGGGGAGTAGTTTGTTGTAACTTGTACTTTTGATTCTGGAATTTAGTTAATTGCTTTTCGTTACACTATTTTTCATTAGACTGTCATAACTGCTTAGATTTTTTTGTTATGTTTGTCATCATCAAAAAGAGGAAGATTGTTACAAATCTAAGTTCATGGATTAGACTTTTGATGTAGCAAACATTCATAATTTTTTGCGACTGCCTTGCCTGCTAACTTTTTAGGTCCATAAGATCGAGTACAACTCAAACCAGCTCAAGATTGGGTAGATTTAGTTTGAGTCATTTTGTAATTTTTCTTTTCTTGAGTCCATTGTAAAAGTGGTTCCTACTGTTAAGTAACCTTGCACACACACACTTGAGGGATTTTTTGTTATTTTCTATTTTGAGTGCATCGTCTTAGACGATGTTCATATCGGTCAGGATGATCAGACTAAAAATAGAAACCCTAATTAGGGCGTCCTGGTTAAGGCAGCCGTCATTAAGCACATTATCCTGGACGATCCATGTATCGGCCAGGACGATCCATTACATCGTCCAGGACGATTCAACATAATTATGCCTAAATTAATATGGTAATTAAGAAAAAAAATTAAGGCTGATTGCACGATCACATTGGCCGGGCTGATCATAGGATCGGCCGGGATGATGGCGTGGATGATTGACATCGACCTACTTCAATTCAGGGCGATGTCTAGGATGATTTGGCTCAAATTTGAACTTATCGACCAGGATGATATCTTATCAGCTTGGACGATATGACCAAAATTATTTTAATCGTCCCAAACCGACCGAGCTGATTGAGCGAAATTTACGCTGATTGGCCAGGCCGTTACCCCTATCGGCCTGGACGATAAAGTCGGCTTATATAAAATAATAGCTTTTCCGAAGCTCTTCTACCTAAGAGCTCTTGTTCTTCACTTTTGAAAACTATGAGTGCTGCTGTCTTGACCTGAGAGAGCCTAGGGAGAGGGGTAGAAAGAGAGAGAGAGAGAGAGAGAGAGAGAGAGAGAGAGAGAGAGGAACTTTAGAGGGGGAGTTTGTGAGAGGGTTCACAAAGGTTGCTCCAAGCAAGGTTCCAAGTCATCTTCTTCGTTCTTCATCCTTCATCCTTGGGAAGTTCTTGGGAGGTCTACTTCAGTGAACAGTCTGGGTTCTCTGCCCGCTTCAGGAGGAAGCAAAAGGATTCAGTTCTATGCTGCACTTGGGTTGGTGAAAAGGGGTTTGTTTTAAAGGCTTCTCCGCCTAGTTATGGGAGCTAAACTAGAGACACTTAGTTAGTGCAACACTCGGAGGGTGCCTCTAAGGAGTGGACGTAGGTCAAGATTTGACCGAACCACTATAAATCCGGTGTGATCTTTTCTTGTTTTATTTTTACATCTGTTACTCTTTGTGGTGAATTGTTTTGGTTTTAGTTTTGTGCTTTGCTTTAGAGAATTTTGAAATACTAATTCACCCCCCCCCCCCCCCCCCCCCCTCTTGGTTAGCCTCAGGCTAGTTCTTAAAGGCTTAGTATCCCTAACGAACTTTCAAGGTCAATTTGATATATTATTTGTATTTTCTACATTTGATTTGAATTAATTATGTTTTTTTTTTTTTAATTTCTAGGTTCTATAAATGGTTGAATTTTGACTTGCTTAAGGAAGACTAATTTCATCGAATTTGAACCTACAATATAAAATATCACTAAGCTTAATATTGTCAAGTTTCACCTCTATTGGGTGTGTGTAGAATTTTTTAGAAATTTTCTAAGTTTTCTAGATCTTAAGTTTTCTAGACCTTGACCTTAGTAAATTTTTCTAGTTGTCACTAATGTTCAATTAGATTTAAATCATTGGTCATCTAACCCTCGCACATATGTAAGCTTACCACAACAATTAGACAACCTAATTCTATACATTTAGAGAGTTATAAATTTTTAAAGTTTTGGATCCAAAATGGACCTATTACTTAATAAATTCAATCACATCAATCCCTTGAGCATCTTGACCAAAGAAAAATGCAGGGGATGCCTAAGTTGCTCAAATATTTTTTACCAAAATTTGTGTCCATTTTGGCCACTGGATTATGATAAAATTAAAAAAATTAATTTTAAATAAACTTGAATATCTCATAATTCATTGATAAAAATAACTTAATTTTAAATTTAATAAATAATTGGTGTCAATTCCTTTTAAATGAGCCCAAAATCACATAATTTTGTGAAAAAAAATAAAGTTTCTATTAATTTTTTAAAGTTTTGGCCATTAAAATTAATTTTTTAAATCAATTAAATAAAAAATTGTGGCACACTTATTGTGTTTCCTCTTCCATCATGTGACACATGTCGGGACATGCGTCACATTCTCGGCTACCACTTAAACACATCGGTGTGTTAGATCAGTCATTGGATCGACAGTGCATCATGGATGGATTAGGTTGTGCCATGTTGATAGGTTTTCAAACTATGCTTGATCCAATGTTGTATTCGCCAAACATGATTAAAGGCATCCGACGACCACTGTCTAGTATGATTGTGCATGTATCATGATATGAGGGTTCTGCCCTAAACAGAGCTTTTTAGTTCATTTGAACTAAAATTTCAAATGGTCATAACTTTTAAATACTTGTCCAAATTTGATGAAATTTGAAACTTAAACTAATTGGAGTATAATCTTCCAATGCATGAAGCTTAGTGCTCCATGAATTATAGATGTTCTACAGTTTCAAATTAAAAATTTAATTAAAAGTAGAGATAACTTATAATTCAATGCATGGAATTGTTTTATTTCATGGGCTTGTTGGAAAGTTGGAGAGGTCCTCTTCACTTCCTAGAAGACTTCGAAGACTAGTTCTGGTTGTATTGAATGATATGTTCAAAACCCTACGTTTTCTATATATTTCTCTGTCTCTTCACCAAAACATTGATTGTCGGCTTGGAAATGGTAAAGAAAAGCTTGGTAAAGCTTTGGAAGGCATTGGAGGAGCTTAGGGAACTATCCTTTGGAGTGGAGGCTATTGGAGAAGAGGGTTTGAGTGAATGAATCTTAGGTTTATGTTTTCTCCCACCTTACCCCATGGCTTTTGATTGAATGGCTTGGATTTAATTGAGAGAGTCTTGAAAGCATGTCATGTGTCATAGGGTAGTTAGAAGGCTGGAGGAGAGGACAATGCAAGGACAATGATATGGAAAGTGTCATTTGTCCTCACATGAACATGTGGCCCATTGAAAAGGAACTTAGGGTTAATTTATACCTTAAGCTAAGTTTAGAAACTATTTAGGGATGTTCTAGAAGGGCCCTAAACATTTAGAGCTAATTTGAATAATAGGGGTTAGAGCCTTTGAAGCTGATTGACCTTTTAAACTTATTTTATGACTTTGTTGACTATTTGACTAATCAAATAGTCAACATTAGGTGAGGTGGAAACAAAGTAATAGCTAGATGTTCTTGAGATGACTATGGGAGTTTGCAATAATCCATTGGAAGTTTAAATGAGAAAACATGTGTATATGAATGTCTAACCATGGTTAGATGTTTGACAGGTCAAAATCTATGGTGGCTTGAATCCAAATAAATTTAGATGTTTTGAATCATTTAATGAAGAGGGATTGAGGGCTTGATAGAAATTTGATTGAATATATACAATTGTTTGACCAAAATATAGGGATTTGACCATGTTTGATGATTTAATCAAGTCAAATTAATTGTGATTTGGCTCATGATGGGTTTGAAGAGTTTCAAGATGTGCAATTGAATGGTTTTAAGGGTTTAGAAAGCTTGATTGGATTGGATTGGATTGTATATGGTGAACTAACCCTATGTTAACTATTTTTGAATAGACATGGGCCTGATTGACCAAGTCAGCTATTGACTAGGTCAAGGGGACCAATCAGATCCAAATTGCCAAAAAAAATGGTCAAGACATTTTGATGAGGTTAAGAATAGATTTGAAGATTAATTCAATTTGAAAAGGGCTTAATGGTTGATCTAGTCTACCATGGTTGACTTAGTCAACCAGTTCAAACCAGAGGTTTGGTTTGGATTTAACAAGTTTGATTTTATCATTAGATACCAATAGATGTGGTCTCCTAAGCTGGAATGGTCATTTGAGTCAAAATGATCATTTAGACCATTAAGGAAAGATTTGATCAACATAAGTTAACTAGGGCCTAGGTTTGGGTCCAAAATATTCAAAATTACATTTTGAGTTCAATGGAGGTGGTCCCATGTAAAGGTGAGGCCATTTGGATTCAAAGGACTATTTGACCCTTAAGGGATAGTTTGGTCAAAATAGGTTGATTTGGTTAATTAGGCTTGACCAAGATTTGGGTTTGAGTCCAATACATTCATATTGGTGTTTAAGATGCATTATATGAGGTTTTATGTTTTGATTTAATTGTGCCATATTGAAGTTTGAATGTAACTTCAATTTTACCCTTTAGGGGCATTTTGGTCATTTTGACCCTAGTCAACTTGGGGTCAAATTGAGTCCAATAAAATTTAGTTTAATGTTTGACTTGTTATAAGCAACATTATGGACAATATCAAAGGTCTTGTGGAAGGACCCGAGGTAAAATTCTACAAGGTGGAAGGTCTAGTGGCATAGGACATAAATATTTGAAGGTTTTGTAGCTTTAGGAATCAATTATATTTTTAGAGCTAGAGATCTTAGACTGACCTCAAATTTATAGGGTTTAACCTATGGATATGCCTAAATAATATTCAATTGATAGATCATGAAACAGGGGTCATTTAACTAGATTTTAAGTAGATTGAAAAATCACTCAAAAAAGGATTTCAAGATAATGGTCCTTAGCACAAGATTTTGGTCTGGAATTCTAGATTTGAGCTTGATTTTAGATTTGATTGATTAAATTTGAATTATCTAAATCCATCACAATCAATTGATTTTTTTTTAATGATTGGATATGATTGAAGCTTGATTGAAGAATGGTTAAGTGTTCGATTGAAGGTTGATTGATGATCAATTTGAAGTGTAATTTAATTCTGGATTAAAACCAAGATTAAAACTTGGATTGATTAAAGTTTGAATTGATTAAAGTTTGAATTAATTAAAGGTTCAATTGATTGAATTCTTGATTTATTAAAGTCTGGATTAATTAAAGTTTGGATTGAAGTTTAGATTTATTCTAAGCTTGAATTGATTGAAGTATAGATTGATTGAGGTATGGATTAATTATAATTTAATTTGATTAAAGGTTGAATTGATTGAAGAATGAATTGATTGAAGTCTAGATTGATTAAAGGATAAATTGATTATAGCCTGGATTGATTAAAGTTTGGATCGAAGTTGGATTGATTTGATGCTTGAATTGATTAAAGACTAGATTGATTGAGGTCTAGATTGATTAAAGTTAGGTTGAAGTATGGATTGATTTAAAGCTTCGATTGATTGAAGTTTGGATTGATTGAGGTCTGGATTGAAGTCTAGATTAAGGTCTGGATTAATGTCTGGATTAAGATCTGGATCAATAATATATGGATTAAGGTTTGGATTAAGGATTAAACTGAAGTTTGGGTTTAAAAT
Organism: Dendrobium officinale; assembly: GCA_019514585.1. Classification (NCBI taxonomy): domain Eukaryota; kingdom Viridiplantae; phylum Streptophyta; class Magnoliopsida; order Asparagales; family Orchidaceae; genus Dendrobium; species Dendrobium officinale. The sequence goes on along the minus strand of CM033691.1, from coordinate 36,257,092 downwards.
TAAATTGAATTCTAGGTTTAAGATTGAATTGAAATTTGGGTTTAAGAATGAATTGAAGTATGGATTGAGATTTGAATTGAACTTTGGATGATTGACAACTGGATGCCTGTCAATCTTCAGATCAATAGGTAGAAGTCTAGATAGGTCCTGTTGATTTCATATTAAAATGAGGTCAACACTATGTAGTTAAAATTGACAAAGTATTATATTCATATGCTCCTACTACTCTCTTAGGATTTACAATTTTAACATGCCACTGGAAGTTATTAGTAGCTATTTTCTTTATTAATTCATATGATTTCTCAAATGGTTTAGACATTAATAATCCTCTACCTACAGTATCTATTATTGTTATAAGAGATTAATAATTTATTATAAAATATTCGAATAACCAACCAATCATGTAAAGCATGGAAAGGACTTTTCCTAAGTATTTCCTTAAATCTCTCTCAACTCTCATAAATTGATTCTCCTTTAAATTGAGTAAAAGAAGTAATATCATTTCTAAGTTTAGTAATTTTTGAAGGCGGGAAATACTTAGCAAGTAACTAATGAGCCAAGTCATTCCAAGTGGTTATAGTTCCTAAGAGTAAAGAATTCAACCACATCTTAGCAATATCTTTCCGAGAAAATAGGAATAATCAAAGTCTAATAGCATCATCACTGACACCATTATACTTAAATGTTACACAAAATTCTAAAAAAAACTAGCTAAGTGTAAATTGTGATCTTCAATAGGACCTCCACGAATTTGAGAATTTTAAACCATTTGAATTATGGCAGGTTTTAACTCAACTCTATTACCTTGGATTATAGATTTATTAATATTCTAATGAATTTCATATATTATAGCATAATCCCTAAGAGGTCTAGATTTATCTTGTTCTAAAACAGGTTCAACTATTTTCACTAACTTTTTAGTTTTTTTGAAATTTTTAAAGAGTTTTTTTTTAATGTCAGTGTCAAATAATAAAAAAAAAAATTTTCTTTGTCTATAAAGTATGCAATCATGAATATATAATCACTAATTAAAATAAAATAAAAAATACTAGTAGGCATAATTATTAATAATTTAATAATAAAGTTAAGTTTTATAAAAAGTAAAAACTTCCCTAACAATAACACCAAAAATTTGATGGGGCTATGGAGTGAATTTTCGAATTATATAAAATCCTATAACCTCTAAATAATGCTTATTTTTTTATATATAATTAATAACAAATTTCACTTAATATATGTAAGTATACATGCAAAATCAAGTAATACAATAATAAAGTAGAGTGTCAAACCTACGAGGAAGTGCTTATTTGCTACAAATTATTATTATATGCTCTAATTGGAAAATTTATCCAACTAAAATAAAAATGACATTTTTGGAGATTCTATCACTTAGTAAAATAGTAAAATATTTGATAAAATATTAAATTAAATTATTTTTTTATTGATGAGTATAAAATTACATATAGTTCCTAATTAAACTCTTCATGTAATGTGATTAAGAGCAAATGTATCTCCAGATCTTTATCAAGCTTGTAGAGTTGAAAATGATATACACTAACCCTCTAAAGTTATAATATCTCCTTAAGAATCTAGAATATTTTATATTCTATGTTTAAGCATGCTAAATATCATATTTCAATACTCCTAGTTGTTCTTGCATTCCTCTATCAAGGTTATACATAACACTAATAAGTTTTAACTACATATATGTCAATTATATGCATTAAAAGAGTAGGCTAATATTGAAACATCTTTTTAAAAATTTATAGAACCAGAGCCTTCATTAGTACTCAACATATGTTTTATATCATCAATAAAAAAATTAGATAATTAGCTAGATATAGAATAAATAACTAGCAAACTCATTTTCATTAAATTCATGGAATAAAAAATAGAAGAGAGTGATATAACCAAAAAGGATCAAATTATCTCCTCTAAGAAAAATTATTATGTGGGGAGTCTGGACGTAGAGTTTGTGTCTGGACTATATATATATATATATATATATATAGTAACTAGCATGGAAACGTTTTGAATAATGGTGTTGCAGTGCCCTTGAAGTGAAGTAGCACCTCGGCGGCGCTGAAGCTTTTGCACCTCTGTAACGCTTACTAATATGGATCAATTATTTAGTGAACAGTCGTATCTCTTCACTGAAATAATGTGTCCCTCAAAAATAACAACTGCAACGTTGTGCCACTATGGACATTGTGTTGCAAATCGATTTTCATGACTTATGTTTTGATGATTGACAAACACTATTGATTCTCTTGGACTGCCTGTTATTTCTAACTTTTCAGGAATCGAAGATCGGACGAACAAATGAAGCCAGTTCAAGATTGCATAGGTTAGGTTGAGTCAGTATGTACTTTGTTTTTTCTCTTCTTGAGTCTATTTGTAATGTTCAAAGAGACTGATACTAAATAACCCTACACACACACTTGATAGACTTAGAATTTCTGTTTTTACTCACATTGGCCAGGACGATATTTATATCGGCCTCGACGATCGAGTTTAAAACAGAGATTTAATTCAAGATTCTTAATTAAGGCAGCCGTCATTAATAGATCATCCTGGACGATACTTGTATCAGCTAGGACGATAAGCTCAAAATAGAAAAAAATTACCGCCATAAATAATTAAGGTATTATGTATTTTTTGGTAATCAGCCAGGATGATCTTGGATCGGCCTGGACGATATTCACAATTATGCCTTAATTGATCAGACAATCAAGGAGGTAATTAAGAATGATTGATACGATCATATCGTCTTAGACGATTGCAGGATCGGCCGGGACAATCTATTTAAAAAACCTTAGTTACTTCAGGACGATAAATATCGGCCAGCACAAATTCAGGGCGATGTGCTGGACGATCGGGATCGGACAGCTTGAATTCAGGCCGATGCTCTGGACGATTTTCCTCTAATTTGAACTGATCGGCCTGGACGATCGTGAGATTGGCCTAGACGATCAAGCCAATTTTCAATCGTCCAGTTTGTATTCAGGGAGATGCTCTGGCCGATCTCATGGGATTTGTACTGATCATCCAGGACAATTTCCATATCGTCTTGGACGATAATGTCGGCAACTTGCAATTAATGAGCTCCTTTGAAGCTCTTCTATTTAAGAGCTCTTGCTCAATATTTTTGAATATCTTTTGCTGCTGCCTTGACCTGAGAAGACCTTGAGGAGAGAAAGACAGATAGAGAGAGAGAGAGAGAGAGAAAAGGATCTTGTGAGGGGGAGCTTGTGAGGGGATTCACAAGGGTTTCTTCAAGGATCGCTCTGCTTCTTTTTCGTCTAGAGTTTCTCATCCGTGGAAGGGTCGGTAGAGGTAAGGATTCAGCAACTAATAGTGGTTCTCTGTCAGCTTTAGAAGGAAGCAAAAGGAGATAGGTTCTCTGTCTTGCCGGGGTGGCAAAAAGAGGTTCATTGTAAAGGCTTCTCCGCCTAGCTGTGGGGGCTAAAGGAGAGTCACGATTGTAGTGCAATACTTGGAGGTCCCCTCCAGGGAGTGGACGTAGGTCGAGATTGACCAAACCACTATAAATTTTTGTGTTCTTATTTCTTGCTTCCACACTTTAATTTCCACACTTATTTTTCTTGTGGTGTGATTTTGGTTTATGTGATTTTACTTCTTTGTGAAAAGAATTTTTTAAAATACAAATTCCCCCCCCTATTGGTTAACTTGGGCCAGTTCTATAGGGCTTAACATCCCCAACAAACTTTCACATTGGAGAGTTACGGTGCCCAAGTACAAAAAATGACAATAAGGCATAAGAAATTATGGCACCGCAACATTTGAAAATAGATAATCCAGCATGCAAAGCTAACTTTCTAATGCCACAGCGCTGATAATGTTACAACGTTGTCTGTGTCGTTGTCGTAGCACTTGTAAAAAAGATGTGTATTGTCCATATCAGATGACATTGTGACTGTGGTATTCAACTCCACTACATCAAGAAAGATATGTATGGGTCTTTATCACCTGCATGAGCAAACTACATATTTCAGGCCTCATGAGAACAATTTAAATATGAACTTAATTTTACACAACCATGCTAAAAAAGGTGCTCACATGGCTTACTCATTGTGAACTTTGCTTACGAGCTTCTCCTGGTGCTTTAAGAAAAGCACGGACGGGTTTTACTAGTCCTATCGAACACGTTGCTATTAAGGATTTTGGAGTTTTTGTGTTTTACAAGTGTTATGCCTTAGCGAGCAAGAAGATGAGGAAACTAGCAAGGAGTCAAATGCACTTCCGTTCTTTTTTTGTGTTTCTCATTTTTTATATATAATAATAATGATAATGTTAATAATAATAATAATAATAATAATAATAATAATAATAATAATAATAATTAATTATTATTATTATTATTAGGGATAGAGGGGGCTATTTTGGGAGTGGCGACTCCATTCTTGCCAGCTGGTTTGCTGGAGAAGTAAGTGAAATAATTACTGTTTTGGAGGAGCAGCAAGGAGGGAGCTGCTGGCATTGGTTCGTGTAGATACGTGGTTGGATGGCTGGTAAAAGAAAGTGGGGTTTGGAGGTGTTAACTTGGTTGCGAGTGGGAGTTATATGTGGAGAGATGAGAGGGTAGATGATGTTTGGAAGGATAAAAAATTTCACCTGTAGCAAAGAATAAGAAAAAACAGAGAAAGAAAACGGGATAGATTTTCTTCACACACAAAAAAACTTTCACACTAATGTCAAACAAGAAAACTGTAGTTTTTAAAAGGAGTACATGGAGAGAACATGGAGGCTAATTTACGGTACAAAGCAAACCTACAAACTAAATAACTGTTTCGGTACAGTTATAATACAAAAATTAAACTAAAAGTAATAACTTTTATTCAGTTAAAACTTTTAAACATAAGATTAACACAAATGACAAAGATTAGATTAACATTGCCTCCCCTAATCTTGTCATTCAAACTTGCAGCTTTTTTTAGACCAATATTTTTTATCATCTCTATAAACTTTACTCTTCCCAAAGACTTGGTGAATATATCAGCCAATTGTTCTTCTGTTCTGATATACTCGACTTCAATCTGTTTCTTCTCAATACAACTTCTAATGAAATGATAGCGAGTATCAATATGCTTAGACCTTCCATGGTACACCAGATTCTTGCTCATAGCAATCGCAGATTTGTTATCAACCATCAACTTCACTGTCTTCTCTGCTTCCCCTTTCAATTCACTTAGTAAGCGACTAAGCCATATTCCTTGGCAAGCTGCAGAAGTGATAGCTATATATTCTGCTTCACAAGATGATAAAGCCACTATCTTTTGTTTCTGTGAAGCCCAACTAATCATATGTGGACCCCAAAAGTAGACCATCCCAGTAGTGCTCTTCCTGTCATCTATATCTCTTGCGTGATCACTATCACAAAAGCCAATTCGTCCTCCTTCTGCTTGCCTCTTTGGATACACCAAACCATATTCTGTTGTCCCTTTCACATACCTCAAAATTCTCTTTACAGCAGCAAGGTGCTCAGAATTAGGAGTCTCCATGAATCTACTCACAATTCCAATAGAATACATAATATATGTCCATGTATGAGTCAAGTATCTCAAGCTACCAACAATACTTCTATATTGAGTTGAGTCTACCAAAGAATCTGTACCTGATATGGTAAGCTTGATTCTGGCTTCCATAGGAGTTTGCACTGGATTGCAATATGCCATTCCCATATCTTCAAGGATCTTTAATGCATAAGATTTTTTACATAATCTTATCTCATCATCAGTTTGTATCACTTCAATGCCCAAATAAAAACTCAACAAGCCAAGATCACTCATATCAAATTTTACCTTCATATGAGCCTTGAATTCTTCAATGCACTGAACATCAGAACCTGTCACATTCAAGTCATCAACATAGACTCCCACAAGTAGACTTGATTCTCCAGTATGCTTCATGTAAACGGCATGCTCTTGAGAATTTCTTCTAAAACCAAGGGATATTAAACACTCATCTAATTTTGTGTTCCATGCCCTTGGTGCCTGTCTCAAACCATACAAAGCCTTCTTCAATCTCAAGACTTTGCTTTCATGCCCCTCTTTCACAAAACCTTCAGGCTATTTGACATACACTTCCTTTTCTAATTCACCATTCAAAAATGTTGATTTCACATCCAAATGATATATCTTCCAATCCTCTTGAGCTGCTAAGGCAATCAAAACTCTAATGGTCTCCATTCTGGCAACTGGAGCAAAAACTTCTTCAAAATCCACACCAGGTCTCTGAGCATACCCCTTTGTAACAAGTCTAGCTTTATGCCTTACAATCTCACCTTGTGTGTTCTTCTTAATTTTGTACACTCATTTGAGCCCTATTGCCTTACATCCAACAGGTAGATCAGCCAATTCCCATATTTGATTATTCTGAATAGCAGCAACTTCTTCATCCATTGCCTTCTTCCACACATCTTCTTTAATTGCATCACTATAACACAATGGTTCTTCTACAGCTGTTAAACATACACCAACCTCCTCTTCCAACTCAGTAGTTTCATCATAGATATCTTGCAACTGTCTATATCTATGGGGTTCTGATGAACTACTATCTAAATTTGGTGATATTTCTCTAGTAACAGGAGGTTCAGAGGTCACATACCTTGAAGGACTACTAGTAGATATACAAGGAGTTGTTGCTTCTTGCTCTTCAATTGGTAAAGATGAGTGTGCTTCTCCTTTTAGCCTGAAAGTCACATAACTGCCTTGTTTTCTATCATATGTTGTAGTGCTTTTCTCATCCCATTTCCACTCTTTTTCTTCATCAAAAATTATATCCCTGCTGATATGATTCTTCTTCTCATTTGGATCATAAAGTCTATAAGCCTTAGTGCCAGGCTCATATCCAAACAACACCATAGGATGAATTCTATCTTCAAGCTTCTTTATGTGTGGTCCTACTGCTTTCACATAAGTTATACAATCAAAAGTCCTGAAATACTGTACATTTGGCTTGCACTTCATCCATGCTTCATAGGGAGTCATACCTTGAACACCATGAGTTGATGCTCTATTCAAGATATGGATTGAGATCTTCACAGCTTCACCCCAAAATATGCAAGGTACACTTTTAGTCTTGAGTAAGCATCTAGCCATAGACATAACAGTTTGGTTTCTCCTCTCTACAACACCATTTTGCTGTGGTGTGTAGGGAGCAGTAAGAAACCTCTTTATGCCATTTTCTTCACAAAGCTTTTTAAATTCAAAAGACTGAAACTCTCCTCCTCTATTCGTCCTCAAAGCTTTAATCTTCATCTCAGATTCATTCTCCACCATGATTTTGAATTTTGAAAAAACAGAATGTGCTTCACTCTTTGATTTTAATAAATACACCCACATGTATCTACTAAAATCATCTACTAACAATAAAAAGTACTTGAAACCACTAGGAGTAGCAGGGGTGATTGGGCCACATATGTCTCCATGCAATAACTGTAAAGGCTTCTCAGCTCTGAACTTGGTTTCTCTTGGAAATGGAAGTCTATATTGCTTGCCGACTGTATAACCATCACAAATCTGCACAGGGTGATCAATTTCAGGAATGCCATGGACTAGCTTTCCTCTCTGCATCTCCTTCAAATTCTGAAAGTTGATGTGGCCAAATCTTGCATGCCACAACCATGCATCATTCTTCAAACTAGCACTCAAACAAATAGGTCTTCCAATCTTCAGGTTGAGTAAATATAGCCTGTTGCTATTCTTCTGAACTTCTGCCAATTTGCTCCCTTCTTTATCAAATAAAAATAGTTGCTCACCTTGCATAACAGCCTTGCACCCTTGTTCTGTTAGTTGTCCAAGACTAATAATGTTATTACACAACATAGGAATGTAATAAACATCACTTAGCCTTTTGTGGTCCCCTATTTTGCACTGTAACAGCACGGTCCCCTTTCCTTGGATCTTAACCAAAGACCCATCACCAAGTTTCACCTTCCCATACACTCCTTCATTAAGATCAATAAATTTCTCCTTGTCACCTATCATGTGGTTACTAGCCCCAGAGTCTAGATACCACATATCCTCGACAGCAACCTTCTCTTCACCTCTGGCCTTCAGCAAAACTTGTTCTTTATGCAGTAACATGTTCTCTTTCACTTCAGTTTCTGCCAACAATAGAGTGGGATCCTCATCATCTTTAACTTCAACAACCAAAGATTTATCCTCCTTCTTCTTGGACCTACAATCAGCAGCAAAGTGCCCATACTTTTGACAATTGTAGCATCTCACCTTGGATATGTCAAATTTTCTTTCTTGTTGATTTTCATCACCACGACGTGCTTCTCCACGCCCTTCATTTCTTCCACGACCGTGCCCACGGCCATTCCCACGGCCGCGACCACGACCTCGTCCTCGCCATGAGTGACTTCCACTCTCATCTTTGGACTTCCACTCACTTTTTGTTAGAAGCACTTGTTCGTCACCACGTGCTTCGATGTCCTTCAGGCGTTCTTCATGAACCCGTAATGATCCAATCACTTCTTCAAGCGTCATGATCTCCAAATCTCCAAATTGCTCAATAGTTGAAGCAATTTGAAGGAATTTCCCGGGTACGGCCCGCAGAAGGTTCTCCACCACTTCAGACTTCTCAATTTTCTCTCCAAGAGAACGTCTCTGATTCACAATTCTTGAAAGCTTTCCAGCAAAGTCTTCGACGGCATCTCCATCTCTCATCCGGAGGGCTTCAAACTCCCTCTTAAGACTTTGGATCTTCGCCTTCTTAACACGGTCTGCACCCATGTTAATTGTGCGGAGGGCTTGCCATGCCTCCTTAGCCGTTCCCTTCACATTGAGTTGAAGAAGAGTCTCATCGCTAATTGCTTGACAAATCATCGTAAAAGCCGATTTGTCCTTCCTCCGATCTTCAGTCCCTTCCTCGACGACCTCCCACAATCCTTGCGCTTCCATGAGAATCTCCATCTTCGTGGCCCACACCGCATAATTCATCTTCGTCAGTAATGGGAGTTGCATGGACATTGAGTTATCTCTGATCGTCATCGATTTCGACGTCGTTGTATCTCCGACGACGTCGTCGACTATGGACTTCTCTCCGTTCTTCATTGGTGACGGCATTTGCTTCGGCATTTGGCTCTGATACCAAATGTTTGGAAGGATCAAAAATTTCACCTGTAGCAAAGAACAAGAAAAAACAGAGAAAGAAAACGGGACAGATTTTCTTCACACACAAAAAAACTTTCACACTAATGTCAAAGAAGAAAACTGTAGTTTTTAAAAGGAGTACATGGAGAGAACATGGAGGCTAATTTACGGTACAAAGCAAACCTACAAACTAAATAATTGTTTCGGTACAGTTATAATACAAAAATTAAACTAAAAGTAATAACTGTTATTCAGTTAAAACTTTTAAACATAAGATTAACAAAAATGACAAAGGTTAGATTAACAGATGATAGTGTAGTGAGTTGTAGAGTAGCTGGAATGTGGCCAGTTGATTTCTTAAAGGAGCAATAAGGACCAGAGTAGGAAGAGTTCTGTTAGGTTGGCGTGGAGGAGTTTGGCAGGCGCTCGTGTTGGGATGGGTTTTGTGCAATGGAAGAGGAGCCAACGGTTTTGGCTGGGTTAGATAGAAGTGTTGTAGGCAGTGAATAAGAGAGAATGTATGGGATCTGGATCTGTATCGGCAGTTGATGGAGGAGAGAAGCACTGGAGCTCTTGGTATTGACGGGTTGGTTGGCAGCTGAGAGTATGAGTGATCGGAGGAGTTCATGTATGTTATAGAGAGGGAGGAAGCCGATTAATGCAGGTGATTGAGAGGATCAGAGGAGGGTGTAGCTGACAGTTTGTGAGGGAATTGCAGGCAAAGTTCGATGGGTTTGGTGTTTGGTTTGGGTGGATAGAGTGCGAGAGCATAGATGATACGAGTGAGGGTTGGACTGTGAACATGAGTTGCATGAAGCGGATTTTGCTTGTAGATTTAAACTTGATAATGAGTCTTCTCTCTCTCTCTCTCTCAGATTTTGCTTGTAGATATAAACTTGAGATGCTGCAAATCTGCAAATAAGCAAGCCTTTAAATAATCATTTTTTTCGGAGAATAAAAATCAACACAATATATTATTTAAAACTTTGTTTTGTTTATTTCTAGTTTTTTTTTTTTTTGCTTTGTTTATTTATTTCATATCTTCCTGAACATATATTATAAATAAATTGATAAAAGTTCAAATGATCTGAGTTGTGAAATGTTTTAATGGGTTTAAATAATTATAATATTTTCAGCGAAAACTGTTCATGTACTTTGAGTCTAATTGAACAAATTCCAATTTTTTTCATTTAAGAATAAAATTTTTAATTTGTCTAATTATTTTAATTGTTTTCTAGACGTTTTAGAGTTAATTATTGTAATTCATTGCCTACTAAATATTTCATCAATATCTTTATTAATTTGTAGTCTATGAGATAATCATCTTTGTGTAATTTATAAATTTTTATTAATTACAAATCTTATAATTTTTTAATCATCAATGTTGGTTTTAATCCTGAATGCAAAATGAAAGAAGATTAAAGAAACGTGAATCCCCTCACAAATTTCTCATTCATCATGTGCCTCATTTTTTGTGCTACCACCTCGACCCCTGACGAATTACCATTTTTTTTCGTGTGAATAATCATGATAATATTACTATCAATTAAAGGTATTTTTGTAATTGTTTGTAAGGTGTTTTTAATAAAATTTGCTTTGGCATCTTCTCAAAAAAAAAAAAAAAATTAAAGGTATTTTCGATATTTTGGATACAAAGAAAAAAATCTGTTTTGTGATCAAATATTATTTGGGCAACTTTGCATAGCATCCCGCTAGCCAATCATCACTTTCATCTTTTTTTCATGTCGATTTGCACGCATCCAATACTCCTTTGGTAAACTCGGTATCCTAAACAAGTTGATGCAATCCCTTTTATAATTGAAGAATGTTTGAGTAATTTTGATCATTGTCAAGGTGCTTCAATGGCCCTATGCCCGTCGATCCTCGTTCATGTCTTGCTTCTTTGAATTGATAGTGGACCATACATTTCTTTTAAAAATACTGAGAGCTTGACACCATAGCTCTCTCGGAAAAGCAATTAGGACTTAATCTAATACAAAAAAATATAGAGAAACATTCATAGAGATACACAACGAACATGTTGACTTGTCTGATAAAAATTCAGGTTATAAAATGTTTTCTGATCACTACTACAATGATCCTCATAAGGCAAGTTTTCAAGAGTTTGCTGAAAATTCGTGAGGGTGGTTAAACCCTAAAGAACTAGTCCCGAGACTAATCAAGAGGGCTGTGAATTGAAAGTTTTAAAAAAATTTAATCAAACAAGAATTTTAAACCTCTTGATACGAAAATAGAACTAATTTTACAATAACAAAAAAACAGATATTTTGACCACATATCAAATCAAAAAAAGTTCATAAATTAAAATGCAGTAAAAGTATTAAGAAAGAACATATCAAAATTTATAGTGGTTCGGTTAACCTAACCTATGTCCACTCCTTGAAGGCTCTCTCTTCAAATATTGCACTAAAAGTAAGTAACTCTCCTTTTCCTCCCACATAAAGGCGGAGAAGTCTGTACAAATGCTGTTTCACCTCCCTAGTGTGGTAGAGAACCATGACTCTTTTACATGTAGAGAACTTTAACTCTATTTTTACCCTCCTGGTGATGGTTAGATAATCACAGATCTATTTGCACCCTCCAGGTGATGGTCAGAGAATCACGATCTTTGTTGAAGAATTTATTCTCCGAGCCACAGAGATTCTAGGCAGACACTTATAGGTACTAGAAAATATTCTTGTTTGAAGAAATCTTGTGAATCCCCTCACAACTTCTCCCTCACAAAATCTCCCTCTCTTCTCTCACCAAGCTCTCCTTCTTCTCTCCCTCAAGCTCCCTCTTAGAAGACTAAGCATCCAAAGATTTCTAATGAGAGTGTTAGAGATCCTTAAATAGAGGGCTTCAAAAAACCCTAATTTCCAAGCCATCCATCTTATATTCGTACAGTACGAATGATGTATCGTACATTACAATCAGTTCAATTCATAATCGTCCAGCAATATCCTTCGGATGAACTATTCAAATTTTATAATACATCATACAAGACAATTTGAAATCGTACGGTATGATATACATAAAATCCTTTTATTCATTTGGGACGATCCTTGGGACAGCCAACTTAATACACGGGCAATCAACTAGCACTGTGGAGATAGTATTGTGCAATCAATACAAAAATTGTGGATTTCGTTTAGTACGCTAGCTCTAAGGGATGACTAATTTTGTACACGGATAATCGTATAGTATGAATCAGTTCGTATAGTACAATCAATCACAATAATTTTCCATGATTTCATTGTGTTATATCGTGGGATTAATTAAGAAAGATATTAATTAGGGCATACAGTATGATCCAGATCATACTGTACGATCAGTATAGAATTAGTATCTTCCTTCACATTAGTGACTAGGGTTCGGCAGAGCATAAGAGACCGTACGGTACGAGATTAAAGCGTATAGTACGATACACATATCGTACATTACGAAGAAAAATCATATAATATGAATTACTCAAAAAATAAAATCTCTAAAAAAATAACTCTATCTCTTCTTATATGTGTGCAAGGTTGCTTAGCAAAGATATCTACTCAAATACATGCATGATATGACTCAAGAAACGAAAAAAATATATAATAAATTAAAAATAACAGATCAAATCTTGAGCTGATCAAAATTATAAGTGAACGGTCGACAAAATGTTTGAAATTTTAGTACACACAGAACAAAACACAATATCACAAAAATAATAGAAATTAGTATTAGACATAATAATGTTTGTTATCATCAAAACAAAAATATAGTGCTTAGATCAAATTTCCAAAAATCTCCACATTTTTTATGATGGAAAACATTGTTGTTTAGGTTTTTTCAAAAAAATTTGCTTTCTTCTAAAAAAATCCTTTGTATAAAAGATAACAATACGGAATAAAGATACAATCAACAAACGCAGGTCTTCCCCTTTGATGAAAATCAATTTCAAGTAAAAGAAGTGTAAAAAAAGGAGTGCAAAAAGGAATAATAATAATAATAATAATAATAACAAACAACAATAATAATAAACATTAAAATACTACTCCCCCTTTTGACATCACAAAAAGAGGAAAACAACAGGAAGAAAAGAAAAAAAAAGACACATGAATAGAAATAGAAACAGAACTAGCTAGGAAACATATAGATATAAATAGATTAACAAGTCAAAATATCACATCTCTATTAACTTACAAGGGCATTTTCAAAAAGTAATAAACTTACCCTACACACAAAAAAGAGAAATAAAAGAATTGTTGACTATCTTGCAACTATTGGATTTGAATTCTAGAGTTTGCACATCCAGCTTACCAACTTCACAAGCTAAAATCTTTTGTTTAAACAAAAAAATCTAATTCAAGAATTATAATTAAATTAGAAAACTTAATCTTTTCAGACTACTAGCATGAAATATATCAAATAGAATAATACTATAAAATAATGAATGAAGAATCAGAATTTTCCAAAATCAAGTATTAAATATATTATGAAACATCAAAATTTTCTAAGACTTAAAAGATTCACCCAAAAGGGAAGCTAATTTAGATTAGGATCATTTGTACCTCTTTTAACATTTTTATGTGTACATTGCGCATCTTTTATTTTTAATACACTTAGTGCATCTTTTACTTTTGACGTCATTGTGCATCTTTTGATTTTGAAATCATTTTGTGCCTCTTTTGATTTTCTTATAAATTCCTTCCTTTATAAATCTATAAGAATCTTAGTTGTAAGATTATCTTCTAAATAAAATTTAAGAATAACTCATTCTCTTATATAGGGAGGAATAATTTACAAAGAAAACTTATGCTTTTCTAATATGAATAAAAGCCTGATATAGAAAAATAATGAATTTCATTCGTTGAATTTGCAGAATATATCCATGATATAAAAACATGCAATAGAGTGAAAAAGATTTCATTTCAACCATCTTAATTCTAATTTGATTTAGATTTTTAAGCTTTCATAAGGAGTTATCAGGCAAAGAAACTAAAATGGGATATGTAAATTCATGAATTTTGATCATGTTAGTTTAAAATTGTCAGTTATTACTTATTTAAACCTTTTAAGTAATAAAAAAAAGCATAGTTCATGCCAAGTCAAGTTGTACAGTATGAGTTCATTCGTACAGTATGATTTTATTCATACAGTACGATATAAGTCATACAATACGATCAACAAAAAACATCAATTTGGTGGACTAAAAAAAAATTCAAATAAAGAGCAATGAAATGAGATCTACGAGCATAAGGAATGAGAGGGAAAATACCATTTACAAGAATTTTTTTTTTAATTACTTAATAAGGACTTGAAAAAAAATCATTTAAAAACAACATACAAACAGACATACATAGACTTAAAAGTAAACAGTACAGTCACAACAAGAATAAAAGAAATTAGTATGGTAATGGATCCTGATTAGAAGGTGGAGGTGGAGGTGGAGGTGGAGGTGGAGGTGGTTGAAAGAACTGGCTAAAACTGTCATACTACTGCTGGATTATGGTGAACTGATATTAAATATTTCCAAACTTCTCCCTGAACAAACCCATATCATATTATTTTGGATCTGCTATTAATCAAGGCGAGCCTCCTATCTATCAAATCTTTGAATTAGCTCCTTATATTTGTAGTGGTGAGGAGATGGTGTAGGTGCAGGATCAGCTACAGGGGCAACTTCTCCTTCATCATCAAAGAGAGGATCTTCAGGCTCCTGATCCCTATGAAATAGCATTCATAAATAGACATCTAAAAAATAGATTGGAAAGTGATCAAGAGGTGCAGGATATGTGATGTTGTATTTTCTAAACAAGATATATCCTATCACATGTCCTAAGGTAATGTTCTACTTTCTCTTATTGGCTTGGTGTCAAATGCAAGTGAGGTTATGGATGTAGTCAATTAGTAATAGAGCTTCATCTATTTGGGTATTTAACGTGATGAAATAGGTAACAATTCACAATAGGGAAGTCAAATTTATTCGATCTCTAGCTTTAGGTATGATTGAAGTTCTCATAATGTGTTGGATAATCGTAGCATTCTTGTTTAGGATTTGAACCAAAGATTGGTGAAGATTAAGGGAAAATATTTCTTAGCAGAAGGTTCACAGCACTTCAGTCAAAATTTGATATAGAGAACATGGCTAGAGGTATATTCTCTTGGGTGTTCAGTTGAAGTTAGATTCCTATGTCATCGTTGGTTATTTCTATATTTTTGCATCACACTCAGGAAGTCATAATCGTGGCATCCCCACTAATCCTAAGATTTATGAAAAATTCATACATGAGTTCAGAATGGAAGGGATGGGCCAAGGTTAGTAGAAATTGTAATACAGTTAAGTTGAAAAAGATTCATTATAGGGAAGCTAAAAGCCTATTAATTCAGAAGTATGGAGGGCATGATCTTGGCTTCATTGTACTTTTTGTAGGCAGCTACATCAGAAGCTATCAGAAAATGCTTGTCTGTAGTGCTCCAAGAGGAGGAAGCCACCTGAGTTTAACGACTACGTTTCCCACTAGCCATTACAAGGATTGGAGTCTAAGAAGGATGGATCTTAAGAGAGGTGTGAAAATTTTGAAAGGGGTTAGCTGTTTAAATAAAAAATGAACATATCGTTCTATATGATCATGGGATCATATAAGATGATCATATACAATTATTTTGTCCATATGATTTATCAAAAGTTTTGTCTGATAGTATTGTACGATTAGGCATCATGCTGGATGATTTGAGATATAGATCTCATCCTAAGGAGTCAAGCAGTACAACAGTTTGCAAAAAGGTTTGTATAGTATGAATAGATGTTTGTACAGTACTATCAGCAATAAATGTCATACCAAACTGAATTAAATTCATCCCAAATGGAGTTGACACATGGATCATATCATACAAGGAGGTATTCGTATAGTACGATGGTAAATGATAGACACAATATGGATCATTTATCATGCTAAGGGTTGTGATCAGCAGTGCTGTGCAGATCGTATAGTACAAAAGTGTATCACACAATATGATTGTGGATGAAAAAATTTTATTCTATAGAACAGACAGTGAGGTTTAGTAAGATGGTTTGTATGATGATCAGGATATAATAAAAAGAATGAAAATAAAAAAAAACTAAAAATCATGAAAAATCACAGGACAAAAACACATGTAGTGAGAAGCTCATAAATGGTTAATTTCAATTGATATGAAACAAATATTGAGCCCAAAAACCTCATGCTCTCACTAGGTCTTTTGTGAGAGCCCTAAAACCCAAAGATCATAGAAGAACAATTTTTGGAGCCCAAGTGAGCTTGGGTCCCTTTTTTAATTTGGATAAATCATTAAAATGCATGTCATGCTTTATTTGATGTAGCTTTGGTCTCCATATCCAATGTGTTCTACAATGAATAGTGTAAGTGTGGCTAATATGTCCTACATGCCACATAAAAAACATATAACATAAGAAAAGGGATTAACTAATCTATAATAATTATGATTCTTATTCCTAAGTTTATGAGATGCATGACATGGTGAGTGCTTAAATTATGTTTATTTTGAAAAGTATTTACTTTTTCTAACACCGTTTTATTAGCATTTTCAAGAGTAGATATTTCAATTTTTAAAGAGTGCCCACTTAGATCTAAAATGTTAACACAAGCTTCTAACTCTTTAAATAATTTTTCTAAATCAGGATGCAATGCTTTCAAAGACTCATATGTTTCAAATAAATAAAAATATTTCTTATTCAATTCATCAATCTCATCTAACAAAGTTATATGATCCTTATCAACATTAGAATAATCTTTTCTAAGCATTTTATTTTCTTTTTGCTGAACTGTGCTTTTAATTTTCAAGTTAACATACTTCTTTTTTAGTTCCATGTATGAGTCATGAATCTCTTCTAAAACAATAAGTAATTAATTGTATAAAAGTTCACATACCTCATCTTAATCAGACTGATCAAGATAATTATTTTCCATTAAGCATAGATTTTTCACTTCCTCTTTTGCTTCTGTTCTAGATGAATCTGAAGCAAAGTCTGATAAAAAAGCTTTCTGAGATTTTCATTTGTCCATTTGAAACCTAGCTTTTCCTTTAGCATTCTCCTTGCTTTGGTAGCCTTTAAGAGTTGGGAAATCAGTTTTAGTATGCCCTAGTTTCCTGCATTCATAACATATAATATCATTAGGAGCTTTAGAATTTATATTATTCTTACATTTGCTCCACTACTGATGATGCTTTTGCTTATTTCTTAGAAAGCTTTTGAACTATCGAGTCATCAAGGAAATTTCTTCATATTCTCCTTCAGAGGAACTTTTTGAATCACTAGTATTAAAGGTTATAGTTTTCTCCTTCTTTCTTTCTCCTACATCAAGCTGTCTTTGATACACTCCTTGCTCGTATTCAACGAGTGATCCAAGTGAATTATCAATTGAATAAACATTCAAATCCTTGGATTCTATAATAATAGTAATTTTTTGCATTATAAGAGGAAGGTAAACAACACAAAATATTATTTACTTTATCAAAATTCAATAATTCCTTACATAAAGCATACAAGGATGTGATGATTTATGTAAATCTAGAATATATTTCAGATATGGATTCACTAGGTTTCATGTAAAAGGGTTTATATTCATGCAACATAAATTTTAACTTAGATTGTTTCACTTCACTTGCTCCTTCATAAGTACAACAACAACAACAACAACAACATCAAGCCTTTATCCCACTACGTGGGGTCGGCTACATGAATCCTTTTTCTCCATTGTGTTCTATTAAAAGTCAAATTCTCATTTAAACCTAATAAAGAAAGGTCATTCCTAATATTTTCTAACCAAGTCTTTTTAGGTCTACCCCTACACCTTTCTTAACATAAGTCAAATCTAATACCTCTACTCTCCTAACCGGGTCATCGAAAGGCCGTCGTTTTTATGTGACCATCCATCTAAGGCGACTCTCTACTTTTTAGTGAACCAAACCATCTAAGGCGACTCTCATTTTTTATCTTCTACTGGAGCTACTCCAACCTTTTCACGTATATGCTCATTTCGTATCCTATCTCTAAGGGTAAAAGCCACTCATCCACCTGAGCATTCTCATCTCTGCCACACTTAACTTAGTATTATGCTTCTCTTTTAATGGCCAACATTCGGCACCATAAAGCATTGCAGGCCTCACTACCATCTTATAGAATTTTCCTTTAAGTTTGAGGGGTACATTTCTATCACATAACAAGCCCGATGCATTCCTCCACTTCAACCATCCAACTTGAATTCTGCTGATAATATCCCCATCTATTTTCACCATCACTTTGAACAATTGATCCAAGATATCTAAAACGTGTACTCTTATTAATGACTCGATCGCCCAAAGTCACAATCCCTTCAGTAGGTCTATTACTACTAAAATTACACTCCATATATTCCGTTTTAGATCTACTCAAGCGAAAACCTTTAGACTCTAAGGTTGACCTCCATAATTCAAGTTTACCTTCAACTCCCTCTCTAGTCTTATCTACAAGAAGAATATCATCAGCAAAAAGCATACACCAAGGTACATCCTCTTGCAAATGTCTAGTGAGAACATCCAAGACTAAAGCAAAAAGATATGGGCTTAAGGCTGATCCTTGATGTAACCCAACCGAAATAGGGAAATACTTGGTCAATCCACCTTGTGTTTGAACACAAGTAATAGCTCCTGCATACATATCTCTAATGATTTGAATATAAGCATTATTGACTCCTTTCTTTTCAAGAACTCTCCATAGCACTTCTCTTGGAACTTTATCATATGCTTTTTCTAATCAATAAATATCATATGTAGATCCTCCTTATTTTCTCTATATTTTCTCCATCAAACCTCTTAATAAATGTATGGCTTCCATAGTCGACCTACCCGGCATGAATCCAAATTGATTTTGAGAAAACATTAGTATCACGCCGCAACCTATGCTCCATAACTCGCTCCCATAGTTTTAAAGTATGACACATTAACTTTAATACCTCTATAATTCGCACAATCTTGTGCATCACCTTTATTCTTAAAAATAGGAATTAACATACTCATTCTCCACTCATCTGGGCATCTTTTTAGTCTTCAAAATAGTAGTATTAAAAAGTTTAGTAAGCCATGAAATTCCTTCATTCCTAAGCATTTCCACACCTCTATTGGGATATCATCAGGTCCAACAGCTTTTCCACCCTTCATTTTCTTTAAAGCCTCTCTAACTTCAGTTTTACTAATACGCCGATAAAAATAGAAATCTTTATTTTCATTTAGGGTGCTAAGGTCACTACAGTCAATTTATTTTCACAATCTTCATTAAAAAGTTTAGCAAAAATATCTCATCCATCTTTGTTGAATATCATCTTCTAAGAAAAGTATTTTTTGATCTTCATCTTTAATTTTAACTTGAACTAAATCCTTACTACTCCTATCTCTTTGTTTTGGCTAACTTATACATATATCTTTCTCCTTCTTTAGTATCTAATCTATTATATAAATCACTAAAAGCTAATGTCTTTGCATCGCATATGGCTTTCTTAGCATCCTTACGAGCAACTTGCTCCTTCATAAGTAATGCATAATATTTCCCAAATTACTTTGCTAGTAGTACAGGTATGTAATCTTTAGAATAACCATTTTAATCGTGAAGGTGCAGAATAACCATCTTGAATAAGCATCCATATGCGATAATCAATTGATTGCAAAAGTATGGACATGCGAGTTTTCCAAAAATTAAAATGTATATTTTCAAATAGAGGTAGTCGAATAATTGAATAGCCTTTCGTCTTGTTATGATTATCAAAATTATCCATGGATCAAAATTCAAAATTTTTTAAAACTTAATTTTATGAATCCCGCTCTAATACCACATGAAAGTTTGTGAGGGTGGTTAAATCCTAAAGAACTAGTCTCGATGCTAACCAAGAGGGGGGGGGGGGAATTGGTGGATTAAAATTTTTCTTAATCAAATAAGAAATTTATACCTCTTGATATAAAAATAGAACTAATTTTATATAACAAAAATTAGATATTTTGTCCATATATCAAATAATAAAAAGTGCAGAAATTAAAATGTAGTAAAAGTAATAAGAAGGAACACTCCAAAATTTATAGTGATTTAGTCAACCTAACCTACGTCCACTTCTTAGAGACTCCCTCTCCAAGTATTACACTAAACATAAGTAACTCTCCTTTTGCTCACACAGAAAGGTGGACAAGCATGTAAAAATGTTGTTTCACCTCCTCAGTGCGATAGAGAACTTTTACTCTTTTACATGTAGAGAATTTTAACTCTATATTCGCCCTCCTATTGATGGTAAGAGAATCACAAATCTATTTTCATCCTCCATGTGATGGTCAGAGAACCATGATCTTTACTAAAGAACTTCTTCTTTGGAGCCACAGAGATTTCAGGTAGAAGCTTATAGGTGATAGGTAAAATTCTTGCTTGAAGCAACCTTATGAATCCCCTCATAACTTCTCCCTCACAAAATCTCCCTCTCTTCTCTCACTAAGCTCTCCTTCTTCTCTCCCTCAAGCTCCCTCTCAAGAAGACTAAGCATCTAAAGATATCTAATCAAGAGTGTTAGAGATATTTAAATTGAGGGCTTTAAAAAACCATACTTTCCAAGCCATCCATCTTCTGTTTGTACAATATGATAGATGTATTGTACATTACGATCAATTCAATTCAAAATCGTCCAGCAAGATTGTTCGGATGAATTGTTCAAATTTTATAATACATCATATAGGACAGTCTAAAATCATACGATATAATATGCATAATATTCTTTTATTCATTTGGGATAATCCTTGGGATGACCAACTTTGTACATGGGTGATCATCCAGCATTGTGGAGATCATATTGTACGATCAATACAAAAATTATGGATTTCATTTGGTATGCTCTGATGGAAAACTAATTTCAAACATGGGTAATCATATAGTATGAACCAATTTATACAGTATGATCAATCATAATAATTATCCATGATTTGATTGTGTGATATAATGGGATTAATTTAGAAAGATATTAATTAGAGCGTACAGTATGATCAAGATGTAATATACGATCAATACAAAATTAGTATCTTCTTTCATGTTGGCAATTAAGGTTTAGGATAGAACAATAGATCGTATGGTATGAGATTAAAGTGTATAATATGATACATGTATCATACAGTAAGAAGAAAATCATACATTATAAATTACTCAAAAAACACTCTTAAAAAATAATTCTATCTCCCCCTGTGTGTGTGTGCAAGGTTGCTTAGCAAAGATATCCACCCAAATACAAGATATGACTCAAGAAAGAAAAAAATACATAATAAATTGAAAATAATAGACCTAATATTGAGCTGCAGAATTACAAGTGTATGGTGGACATAATTCCTAAAACATTAGTACACACAGAATAAAACACAATATCATAAAAATAATAGAAAGCCATATCATACATAATAATGTTTGATATCATTAAAACATAAATACAGTGCTTAGATCAAACCTACAATACTTGGTTGTGGATTGAGTTAGTATTGATGAGTTATTTGGAGAAAGGAATGAGTTCCTAGGAGTGAAAATATAGTTTAGAAACTAGGTAATAAAATGAGTTGTTGAACTTACTTTTACCCAAATCCCTTGGTCAAAGGAGTTGACTTGGTCAAATTGACCAAGCCAGACCCTAAGACCACCTCCCTTGAGTTCAATGAGTCAAACTTGGTCTGCTGAGCCCAGACCCAGGCCTTGTGTTAACCAGGTTGACCAGGCTAACCCAGGTTGACCCAAATTAACTCAAATGCTCTCTATTTTATTCCAAATCCATTTAAAAAAAAAAACCTCCTTGGCTCAATTCTCACCTCCTTGGGGCTCCATGGGTCAAACCAAACTTTTTGAGCTCAGACCCAAGCCTTAGGTCAACCTAGTTGACCAGGTCAACCCAGGTTGACCCAAGTAGCCTAAGAGAGCCTAATTCAAATCAAAATACATTCCAAGGCTTCTTAAACTCAAACCTCGCTACACTTAGACTCAGTAGGACAAGCATAGCATATTGGGCCCATGCCCTGGATCAACTTAGGTTAAACCATTAAGCCCAAATAATCCCAAACAAAATTCAATTCAAATCCAAACCCATCTTTGGTTTAAACCTACACCACTTTGGGTCTAATTTACTAGGTTGACCAGGTGAACTTTGACTTGGTCAACCATAGTCCCCCTTGGTCAAATTTGACTTATTTTGGTCAAATTAATGTCATTTAACCCATTTAAACTCTTCCTTTTGAGCTCTCATTCAAACCATGACCAAGGATGACAATTTTTCCTCCTAATTGAATCTAGATTCAATCCTAACCATTCATGATAAGTCTAGGCCTTTAAATAGGAATTTTAGGGTTCTTTACATGGACTTTTGCTTTTTGCTCTCTCCTTAAACGTTGCAAACCCGAGAACTATCGTGTGTGAGCTCCCTTAGACTCCTCCCACCTTTCCCGACCTAGATCCACCGATCAAAGCCCACCGATAGTGAGATCTCTGGCGAAATGAGACCACTCCATTCCAAGGCATTTTTTCATCGATCTAGTACATTTCAAAATGCTATTTCTTCTACAAATAGGAGCATGGACAGTCTACAAGTATAACAGGCCTTTAAATGGGTCAAACCGTCCATAAACAAAGGTAAAATCCCTAACCCTAGTCTAGGTTACTTAAGGTTAAATAACTTTTTATAAAGTGCATTTTAGACCGCAAAAACTACTCCCCATGATTGGTCTTCATGTATAGAGCTTACGTTTCAAATTTTGTTTGATTTGGTGTACCCGAACGAGAGAATGAGTTAAAACATCATTTTAGGGCTCGAGTTCGATCCCTCATCTACTAGGGGTTAATCTTGCAATCAGCGGTTGAGATCCTATCATTTTGTGGTTTATAACCATTAGAATTTTGATCCTACAGATCCGCTCTCCGTCTAGCTCGATCACAACAGTCTGCTCAAAACAACAGAGGATCAAACAATTACCAAGCCACACTGACGTGGCTAAGTGAAACTGCATTACGCAGTTTTGATTGCCTCAATCATGCGACAATCAATGTAGGCGATGCAATAATTATCGGTGGCCAATCATTGTGCTTCTAGATAATAATTTCCTGGGGCTACGGATTAAACCCGGGGCTACCACGTGGTCCACCGAGCGCCTCCGCCATAGTTTTCCAATTAAAATTATTTTTAAATCATTTTTAATTCTTTTTTAATTCAGATTACTTAAAATATTAATTTAAAGAAAAATTAACCAAAAAATTACATATTTAATATCAAAAATTTCAATAAAAATATTTCCTTTAGTATAAAAATAATATTAGTTTAAAATATTAATTATATTTTAATTTATATTTATTGTTAAATGTTTTTAATATTTAAATAATAATTAATAATGAAAAAATGAAAATATTTTTCAAAAATTTTAAATTTTATTTTAAAATAATACTTTATTTATTTTTTAAATATTAGAGAGTTATTTATCTAAATTTAAGTTAAAAAATATTTTTTTATCTTTAGTTATTTTAATTAAATAAATATTTAAACTATTAATTAATTTAAAATAAAATTATTTTCCTAAAAATTCCTAAAAAAAATTAATAATTTTTTAATTAAGAAAGCATTCTTATTTATTTAATTTTTAAATTAATAAATATTTATTATTTTTAGTGTTTTTCCTAATTATTTAGTTCCCTAAATATTTAATAATTAATTAAATTAAAACTATATTTTTTTTTCTAAAAATTATAAAACTTATTTTTTTAATAATTATCTTAAATTTCAAAAACTTTAATGTTTGACAATATACCTTTTGATTTTTGGAAAACACGCATGTCTACTTTCTTACAATCACTTGATTATTGTTTATGGATCTTAGTCCAGGAAGGTTATACAAACCAACTAGATTAGTTGACGGAGTTAGGGTTGAAACACCTTTTGTAGACTGGACTGTAGAAGAACATGACTTAGCACAACTAAATGCTAAATGTTTAAATAGTTTCTTTTGTGTTTTAAAATTTAAAGACTACATGTGGGTTTCTACTTGCAAAAGTGGAAAGGATATATGAGATAAACTGTGTATAACATATGAGGGAACTAATGAGGTTAAACAATCTAGACTTTATATCTTGTTGCATGATTATAAATTGTTTCGCATGAAACCTAATGAATCCATTTTTGAAATGTACACAAGATTCACTCAAATAGTCACCTCT
This sequence comes from Dendrobium officinale, assembly GCA_019514585.1. NCBI lineage: Eukaryota > Viridiplantae > Streptophyta > Magnoliopsida > Asparagales > Orchidaceae > Dendrobium > Dendrobium officinale. The sequence continues at coordinate 36,232,747 of CM033691.1, read as the reverse complement.
TTGCATGCACTTGGTAGGGACTAACGAATACTAAAATTATTAATAAGATTCTTCGTTGTTTACCTACTGCTTATGATGCTAAAATTACTATAATTACAGAGTCTAAAGATCTAAACATTTATTTTATTGACAATATTCTTGGTTCACTTATTGCTTACGAGCAAGAAGTTAGCCAAAGAAAGATTGATGCAGGTGAACCACGAAAAGAAAAGAACATAGCACTAAAAGTGAAAGAGTCTGAGAGTGAACACTCACAACCTGAGGATGAAGACGAAATTGCATTAATGACTAGATAATTCATAAGTTTTCTGAAAAGGAAGCAGAAGAGACGCCAGCAATGGAATAGATGTAAATTTAATAGAAATGGCAAGGTTTCTAATGAAGTAATTTGCTATGAATGCAGGAAACCTGGTCATATTAAAATTGATTACCCAAAACTCAAAGCCACTCCTAGCAAGGAGAAGGTAGAGTAGAAACCAATTTAAAGAAGGGCAAGAAGAAGTTTCAAAGAGCTTTTTGGGCGGACTTAGCTTTAGATTCATCAGAGACTGAAAAGGAAGAAGAAGTCACCAATCTTTGCTTGATGGCATATAGTCTTGATAAGTTAGATCAAGAAGAGGGTCTCTCTCACACAAGATCTTGTGAGAGCATATAGTACCTGGACAGTGGATGTTCAAAGCATATGACTAGAGATACTGCTTAATTCATAACGCTGAAAGCCAGGAGTGGAGGCAAGGTTATACTTGGAGATAATACCACAAAGAAGGTGGTTGGATCAAGTATGATTGGAAATCTTAAAAACTTTTTTATAGATAATGTGTTATTGGTTGAAGGCTTAAAGTACAACTTGTTAAATATAAGTCACCTAGGTGATAAGGGTTATAGTATAAATTTTTTTTCCTACTAGCTGCATATTAAGCCTAAATGGTAAAGATGTTTTAAATAGTAAAAGGGTAAATAATATTTATATGCTAGATTTAAATTGCATTCAGACTCCTGTTGAAACTCTTGTTGAAACTCGTTCAATGATAATTAGGATGTTAAGCCTAATTAAATGTCCCAAGGCTAACCAAGAGAGGGGGTGAATTGGTACTTAAAAATTTTAACCCTCTTTTAAAATTATTGGAAACTAAAACTTTAGTTAATGAGTTTTTCTAGAAAAAAATTTTCAACCACAAAGTTTTTAATCACAAAAGTAAATAAGCAGCGGAAAATAAATGACACCAGATTTATAGTGATTCGGTCAAAACCAGACCTACATCCACTCCCCAGAGGCACCCTCTGAGTATTGCACTAATACAAAATAGTGACTCTCCTTTAGCACCCACAACAAGGAGGATAAGCCTTTACAAACTTTTTTCACCACTACCCGGTGCGGTAGAGAACCGTCGGCCTTTCACACTCCCCCGATGTCGGCAGAGAACCATTCGTCAATTCACACTATCCCAAGTATTGGCAGTGTGCCATCGTCCTTTCACACTATCACCAGTGTTGGCAGAGTACCGTCGTCCTTTCACACCCTCCAAGTACGGGCAGAGAACCCTTCATCCTTTCACACTCTCCAAGTGTGGGCAAAGAACCCTCGGCTGTTCACACCCTCCAAGTGTCGGCAAAGAACCGGATCTTCTTCCAAGATCTTCTTCACAAGTCCAATCTAAAAGAAAAGAGAGAAGAGTGAAGTAATCTCAAACTTGAAAGTGGAAACACTTACCCTTGAGTACCAAGTGAAACCTTCACGCTCCAAAGGCAAGAAATCTTCTTCAAATGCTCTCTCAAACTCTCTCCTTAACTCTCTTCTCAATAGGAACGAAGATCAATGACCAAAAAGATTAAGTTCCAGTTTAGAAAGGCCTATTTATAGAAGAGACAAGAAAAACCATCTAAAAAAGGCAGATTTCAAGTTATGTTGAACATGATCGTCCCGTACGATCTAAGATCGTCCCGTACGATTGAAAATCGTCCCAGACGATTTTACTTAAAATCCTTGAAATGAACCCGATTGCATATGTGTACGAAGTAATTTCGTACACGCTAATCGTCTGTACGAACTAGGTTCATCTAGACGAATAGTTATCATAAGGTTGGTTCCAAAAACTTCAGAACTGACTCACGAAATTGTCTTAAGTAGGTTTGATCGTCTGTACGAAATTGCAATTGTCTGGATGAAATTTGTCCAGAGAGCAAATCGTCCTAAGGATAATTAATTTCGTTTGGGATGAAATTCTTACAGAGAGCAAATCGTCCCGACGATAATTAATTTTGTCTAGTACGAACATGACTTAGAAAATTTTTCTTGGGCAGTTTCTGTTCGTTCCAGGTGCTCTTATTGAGAGATAACTGACTGATCATCCCGTACGATCCAATATCGTTCCGTACGATCAGTACAAATTTTATGTTCTCCTTAAGTTTGTGTGTATGTTTTTATTCACTCAATTACAATCACTCCCTCTATATTCAAATGATAATTTTAAGCTTCAAAAACTAAAAGTATTTCTTATTGAATTTGATTTGAAGACTTCATGTTTGAGAGTTTGATTCACCTGAAATGTTAGTACACACAAGAGCAAATACAAATCTTCTAAAATTGTTAGGAGATAATTACACATTTGAACAATAATATTTAGAATCATCAAAACTATACAAGTTGCAAGAATGTAAAACATGCAAATAGCAACTATCTTAACAATCTCCCCCTTTTTTATGATGGCAAAATAATTATTGTTTGTATGATTTAAATTTAAAAATCTCCTAAACTCCCCCTGAATAGATGAATACATGAAAATAAGGATGCATTTTGAACTAAAGACCACAATTTTTGTTTTTCAAAAAAAAAAATTAAATAAACAAACAAACAAAAAATAAAAAAATAAAAAAAAAAATTACAAAAAAACAAAAATACAAGCCAAAACTAATAACACAAGGCAAATAACACAAAACCAAAATACAAACATACAAACACAATAATTTCTCCCCCTTTTTGACAACAACAAAAAGTGAAGAAGAAATAGACAAGAAATATAAGTAATTATATGAAATCCATTTGAAAATTTAATCTAAAAAGTGATTGACATAAGGTATGCAAATTAAAACTAATAACATTAGGTAAATCTTAAAAATTCATAGAATTTAAGAAGTGATATAACATTGTAAGTAAGAAGAATTTATCAAAGACATGATTCAATTTAGACATTTGAGATAAAAAAAAATCATTACAAGAGAGATGAATAAAAATTGTATATTTCAAAGTTCAATAGAAATATAAATGAACATAAGATCAATTTTAATTAAGAGATTGAAAGAATCTGGAAAGAAGAGAATTACCACATGTGGCGCTTTGCGCATCTTTTTCAAGTATTTGACACATTTTTGTGCATCTTTTACAATTTTTTTTGGCACATTTTTGTGCATCTTTTTACATTGGGCTTATTTTGTGCCTCTTTTTCACATTTGCGAACCTTTGCGCATTCCTTTTAATTTTTTGTACATTTGTACAATTTTCCAGAGTAATTGAATTCTTTCCAAAGACAATAATCTAAAATTTTAAACTTTTCTAAGTGTATAAATATCACTTGAACAAAGAAATACAAAATAAGAAAATATCTAAATTGCAATAATAATATTAAATTTAATTTAGTCTAAATGAAAAGACATGAAATTAAAAATTTTAATTATAACAAGTTTTAAAAAAATTTTAAATTTAGAAAGACTAGATTTTCTAATAAAATTAATCTCAAATTACAATCTAATTTAAGCACAATTAAGATTAAAAAGACTAATGAAATTCATAAAGACTAAACACATTTCAAAAACAAATAATATTAAAGCAAAATACAACAACATATATTGATATTAATAAAAGGATTACATGATCAATTTATAATATCAATACAACTAGAAAGGAAAATACATAGAACTCTAAAAACAACAAAAGAAAAGATACATGAAACCATCTAGTACTCAAACATATATCACCCTAATTTTGAGGAGGAGGTTGAGGAGGAGGAACACCACTAAATAAATCAAAGTAGGAACTAATCAACATAACATTAGTATTTATGTGATGAACATCATTTTTTATACTACCAATGTCTTGTTGCTGCTGTTGAAGTTGAACTTCAAATTGATCAAGGCGTTGAACAAAATGAATCTCAAATTCATCAAATCTGTTAACCAAATTATGATAATCTGGTTGATGTGCAGAACTTTGTCCTCCTTCTTCTTCAGAATCACCTGCTTGCTTTTTTTCCCTTTGTCCTTTTTGAAGATTGTTCTAAATGAAGCATCGTTAAAATAAAGAGGCTCTTCATAATCTTGGATAGGGTGAACAATGCTGTACTTTTTCTCCAAAACATAACAAACTAAGTGACCTAATGCAATGTTTCTTTTTCTTTTCAAATCTCCATGCCCAATTTTGGAAAGCCCATAAAGATAGTCTAAAATGAGTTGGGCTTCATCAATTTCTTTTCCTTTCATAATTAGGAAGGTTACAACAGAAAGAAGTGGGGTAATATTGACTCTATCACCAGCTTTTGAGATAATTGAAGATCTAAGTATATGCTGGATGATTCGGGCATTTTGAACAAGTCCTGAAACTTTAGCAATATGATCGTTAACATCATTTCCTCTAATCACTCGATTTATTTCATACCATCTAAAAACATTAAAAGTGATTATGGAATGGGCTCTAAGTCCTTCAGTTCTTAATTGTAGAAATGCACCTAAGTCATGCTTTGTGATTTATACTCTTTGTTTGTGGACATAGGAGCGAATGGCTGATCTATCCGAGTTAAAGGTCATGTTTGCAAAGAAATAGAGAAAGGTTTCCTTGTTGTAGAAGTGGACGAGAGTGAGGATGAAACCGAATTGAGTGGTAGCAAAAAGGTGCATTACCTTGTAGTTAATTTCTTCCTGAATCAAGATGCGAGATGGAGTGATCTTTGCTGAAGCAAAACGAGGAAATGTTTCCTCATTTTCTTTTGAAAGGAAGTTTTCTGATCTGTTTGGCTTCTTTGCTAGAACCTTTTGTCTCTTGCTTCAGGAGGCCATAGTTGATCTAGAATTCGAAAAGATTAAAAAGAGATGTTTGAAAGTGTGAACATTGAGTTAGAAAGCCCTCTACTTTAAAGAAAAACGATCTGTTCGAACCGGACGAAACAGTTCGTCCTGGATGAAATTTTAAGTTCGTCTGGACAAAACCATTTCGTATAGACGATCAAATACGTCCAAAATGAAACGGCTTTTTGTAATCAATACAACTTATGATGCGTCCTTTCGTACAGAAGTTTGACTTGACCGATCGTCCAGATGAAAATAGTTTCGTACAGACGATCCACTAGTCATCGTTTTCATGACAATTTTAAAACCGTCCCTCACAATGAACCGCCATGTATTCGTCCAGACGAACTTCAAGTTCGTACAGATGAAGTTCATTAAAAACTACCTTATCCACTCAACCGTTTTCTAATTTTCCCGCATAGTTTTAAAAAAAAAGTTCATCCCGGACGATCTGAGAATCGTACAAACAAAATAAATTAAAAACTAAAAAAACTGCACGAATCAGTTTTAAAATCTGACAGTTTCACGCATTCCAACACATCGTCCCGTATGAAAAATTTTCGTCCTGGATGATCAACACACAAAACTTAATAAAGAACGAAAATGTACAGACTCTAAATAAAAATCACTCAAAAACAAACAAAAATCACAAAAACATAAACTAAGAAAACAAAACATCAATGTTGCAAAAACATTTTTATTTAAGCATTTAAATCAATCACAACAAGCCTTGTTCTTAATGCACTGAAAGTATCAAAGGCTAAAGGTTTTGTAAAAATGTCTGCAAGTTATTTTCAGTAGAAACATGTGTAAGTTCAATTTGACCTTTTGAAACATGATCCCTTATGAAATGATGCCTTATGTCAATATTTTTGGTTCTTGAATGTTGAATAGAATTTTTAGAAATGCAAATAGCACTAGTATTATCACAATAAATTAGAATAGTGCCTATTGTTAATCCTAAGTCAATCAATTAATATTTCAACCAAAGTACTTGTGCCACACAACTTCATAATGCAATGTATTCAGCTTCTGCAGTAGATAGGGCAATTGAGTTTTGTTTTCTACTGGACCATAACACTAAAGAGTTTCCTATAAACTGTCATGTACCAGAAGTGCTTTTTTTATCTACCCTACAACCTGCAAAGTCAGAATCTGAATAACAAATTATTTCAAAGGAAGTGCTAAACTTAGGATACCAAATTCCTAAGTTTTGAGTTCCTAAAAGATATCTTAAAATCCTTTTCACTGCTGTCAAATGTGATTCTTTTGGATCTAATTGAAATCTAGCACATAAACAAACACTAAACATGATATTGGGTCGACTAGCAGTCAAGTAAAGTAAAGATCCAATTATCGCTCTAAATTTCTTTTGATCAACAGATTTTCCCTTAGGGTCCTTATCCAACTGAACTGAGGAACTCATTGGTGTACTAACATTTCATACTTTTTGAGGATGTCCTTAAGATATTTAGATTGACTAAGAAAAATACCCTCCTCATTTTGCTTAATTCTAAAGCCTAGAAAGTAACTTAAATCTCTCATTAAACTCATTTCAAATTCACTACTCATTGTTTTAGAAAATTCCTCACAAAGACTTTTATTTGAAGATCCAAAAATGATATCATCCACATAAATTTGAACAATGAGTATGTCTTTTTCAAATTTCTTTAAAAAAAGAGTTGTATCAACACTTCCTTTTTTAAATGATCTTTCAAGTAAGAAAGTGCTCAATCTCTCATACCACGCCCTAGGTGCCTGTTTTAATCCATATAATGCCTTTTTCAACTTAAAAATATGATTTGGGTATTTAGAATTTTCAAATCCAGGTGGTTGTTCTACATAAACATCTTCTTGAATTACCCCATTTAAAAAGGCACTTTTAACATCCATTTGAAATAATTTAAATCCTCTAAAACAGGCAAAGGCTAACAAAATCCTAATTGTTTCAAGTCTAGCTACAGGGGCAAAAGTCTCCTCAAAATCAATCCCTTCAATTTGATTATACCCCTTAGCAACTAATCTAGCCTTATTCCTAATGACTACTCCTGAGTCATTTATTTTATTTTTGAAAACCCACTTAGTTCCAACTACACTTTGATTCTTTGGCCTTGATGTTAATTCTTAAACTTTATTTCTTACAAATTGATTCAACTCTTCTTGCATGGCTAAAATCCAAAATTCATCCAATAATGCTTGATCAATATTAGTGGGTTCAATTGTTGAAATGAAGGCTGAATGATTGACTTCTTTGCTTAATCCATGTCTAGTCCTTACACCCTCACTAGGTTCACCAATTATCAACTCCTTTGGGTGGTTTTTAGAAAATCTCAATTCTCTAGGCAAAGGGTTTTCTATTTCCAAATTTTCTTCCAATCCTTCTTGCAAATTTTCTTTCAAATTTATCTTTTCAATCTTTTGGGAGTTATCCTCAATCTCATCTTCTTCAATTTTAGGCTTTTCAAAATTTCCAATTTCATCAAAAACAACATGTGTGGTCTCTTCAATTTTCAAAGTTCTTTTATTGAACACTCTAAAAGATTTTCCAACACTTGAGTATCCAACAAAAATTCCCTCATCTGATTTTGGATCAAATTTTCTTAAGGCAAATTTTCCATTATTATGAATGAACACCTTGCATCCAAAAACATGTAAATGACTCAAATTTGGTGTTCTATCTTTTAACAATTCATAGGGTGTTTTATTTAATTTTGATCTCACAATCACCCTATTCAGAATATAACATGCAGTGCTAACCGCCTCAGCCCAAAAATATTTTGGAAGTGAGTATTCTGCCAATATTGCTCGAGCGGTTTCTATTAATGTTCTATTTTTCCTTTCGACTACTCCATTCTGTTGAGGAGTTCTAGGTGCAGAAAAGTTGTGATCAATTCCATTTTCTTTACAAAAAATCTTCAAAAAGTTCATTTTCAAATTCTCCTCAATGATCACTTTGAATATTTATGATTTCACACCCAAGTTTTCTTTGAATCCAAGTTGCAAAGTTTCTAAATTCCTCAAATGATTCACTCTTATGAAATAGAAATCTAACCCAAGTGAATCTCGTGTAATCATCTACAATCACAAATCCATATACCTTTCCTCCTAGACTTACTTTTCCAACTGGTCCAAAAAGATCCATATGCAAAATTTCCAAAGGTTTACTTATTCTAAGATCCTTATTGGTTTGAAAAGATGACTTCACTTATTTTCCTAATTGACATGCATCACAAAGGTGGTCCTTAGTAAAGTCTAGTTTTGGTATACCTCTCACTAAGTCTTTTTGGGTAATTCTCCTAAGATTCTTCATGCTAGAGTGACAAAGTCGCCTATGCCAAAGCCATGAGTCATCAGATATAGTTTTCAAACAAAAAGTAGTAGAAGAATGTAAGCAATTCAAATCTAGCATATAGTCATTGTTTACCCTTTTCTCATTTAAAATATCTTTACTATTAAGGCTTAATATGTAGCTAGTAGGAAAAAATTTGACACAATACCCTTTATCACATAGCTGACTAATACTTAACAAGTTATGCTTTAAGCCTTCTACCAATAGCATGTTTTCAATGAAAAAGTTATTAATATTACTAATTATACCAGACCCAATCACCTTCCTTGTGGTGTTATCTCTAAGTGTAACCTTGCCTCCAATCCTGGCTTCTAGCGAAATGAATTGTGTTGAATCTTCAGTCATATTCTTTAAACATCCGCTATCCAGGTACCATATGCTCTTACGAGGTCTTGTGTGAGAGACATGCTGCAAAAAATATCAAACGTTAGACCTGGGAACCCAAACAAGTTTGGGTTCACCTTTTGACAATTTATAAAAAGATGCATGTATGATATGTCTAGGGTTATGCATCTTAGGTTTCCACACCATATAATTTTTCATCCTCGAAGTACAGGTGTGACCTATATGACCAATCAATCCACAAATATTGCATTTAACATTAGGAAAGGGTTTCCTAAGTCTTCTACCATTCATTTAATTTTTTAGGGATTGCATAAATATAAGATATAAAATAGGATTAGTGAAATCTTCAAGTTTTAGAGGTATCTTATTATCCTCGAGAGCTTTAATCTTCAAAATATAATATGAGTTTATATCCTTCAAAATCCGATTTGAATAATTTGATCTATAAAGTTTGCTCTCTGATTCATTCTTAAAAATTTTAAAATCTTTCTCAAGTTTCTCAAAGGATGATTTATAATATTAAAGGTTCTTATTCAAGTCATCAAACTCATCAAGTAATTTCATGTGGTTGCTATCAATTAAAGCATGATCATTCCTAAGGATTTCATGTTCCTTTTTAAGATCTTCCAATTCTAAACAAAGGTTAGCATGCAATTTCTTTGTCTTCCTATATGCTTCATGCATGAGTTTAGAAACTTTAAAAAGTTCATCATATGTTAAGTCACATACCTCTTCTTGATCTGAATGATCAAGTATGTCAGCCATTAAGCACAAATTTGTAACATCCTCTTCTTTCTCTATTTTCGATGAATCTGAAGCTGAGTTCGCCCAAAAAGCTCTTTAAAACTTCTTTTTGCCCTTTTTCACAACTGGTTTCTCCTCTACTTTCTCCTTGCTATGATTGGCTTTGAGTAATGGGCAATCAGTCTTAACATGTCCAGGTTTCTTGCATTTATAGCAAATAACTTCATTAGAAAATTTTGCATTTCTATTGAACTTACCTCTATTCCATTGTTGGCGTCTCTTTTGCTTTCTCTTCAGAAAAGTTTTTGAATTATCTTGTCATTAAAGCAATGTCATCTTCATCCTCAAGTTGTGAATTCTCACTTTTAGACTCTTCCACATTCAATGCAATGTTTTTCTCCCTTCGAGGTTCACTTGCATCAATCTTTCTTTGGCTAACTCCTTGCTCGTAAGCAATTAGCGAACCAAGAAGATTGTTAATGGAATATATGTTTAAATCTTTAGACTCTGTAATTACAGTAATTTTAGCATCATAAGCAGTAGGCAAGCATCTCAAAATTTTATTAACTATTTCAGCATTAGTTAACTCTCTACCTAAAGCATGCAAAGAGGTGACAATTTGTGTGAATCTTGTGACAATTTGTGTGCATTAGTTAACTCTCTATCAATTCAGCATTAACCATTTCAGAAATTGATTCATTTGGTTTCATGCGAAATAGTTCATAATCATGCAACAAGATATTAAGTCTAGATTGTTTAACCTTATTAGTCCCCTCATATGTAATACAAAGTCTATCCCATATGTCCTTTCCACTTTTGCAAGTAGAAACCCGCATGTAGCATTCATATTTTAAAGCACAAAAGAAACTATTTAAGCATTTGGCATTAAGTTGTGCTAAGTCACGCTCTTCTACTGTCCAGTCCGTAAATGGTGTTTTAACTCTAATTCTATCAACTAGTCTAGTTGGTTTTGTATACCCTTCCTGAACTAAAATTCACATGCGATAATCAATTGACTGTAAAAATGTAGACATGCGTGTTTTCCAAAAATCAAAAGGAATGTTTTCAAACAGTGGAGGTCTAGTAATAGAATAACCCTCAGGTCTATTTATGTTTCCAAATATATCCATCTACGTTAATCAAAAAGTAGTCTAAACTTATGATTTTGAAACAAAGCTCTGATACCACTTGTTGAAATTCTTGTTGAAACTTGTTCAATGAGAATTAGGATGTTAGGCCTAATTAAATGTTTCAAGGCTAACCAAGAGGGGGGGGTGAATTAGTACTTAAAAATTTTAACCCTCTTTTAAAATTATTGGAAACTAAAACTTTAGTTAATGAGTTTTTCTAGAAAAAAATTTTTAGCCACAAAGTTTTTAATCCCAAAAAGTAAATAAGCAGCGGAAAAATAAATGACACCAGATTTATAGTGGTTCTGACAAAACCAGACCTACATCCACTCCCCAGAGGCACCCTCTGAGTGTTGCACTAATACCAAATAGTGGCTCTCCTTTAGCACCCACAGCAAGGCGGAGAAGCCTTTATAAACTCTTTTCACCACTACCCGGTGCGGCAGAGAACCGTCATCCTTTCACCTTCCCCTGATGTTGGCAAAGAACCATTCGTCCTTTCATACTATCCCAAGTGTTGGCAGAGTACCATCATCCTTTTACACTGTCACCAATGTTGGCAGAGTACTGTCGTCCTTTCATACCCTCCAAGTGCGGGCAGAGAACCCTTCGTCCTTTCACACTCTCCAAGTATGGGCAGAGAACCCTCGGCTGTTCACACCCTCCAAGTGTCGGCAGAGAACCGGATCTTCTTCCAAGATCTTCTTCACAGGTCCAATCTAAAAGAAAAGAGAGAAGAGTGAAGTAATCTCAAACTTGAAAGTGGAAACACTTACCCTTGAGTACCAAGTGAAACATTCACGCTCCAAAGGCAAGAAATCTCCTTCAAATGCTCTCTCAAACTCTCTCCTAAACTCTCTTCTCAATAGGCACGAATATCAATGACCAAAAAGATTAAGTTCCAGTTTAGAAAGGCCTATTTATAGAAGAGACAAGAAAAACCATCTAAAAACGGCAGATTTCAAGTTATGTTGAACATGATCGTCCCGTACGATCGAAAATCATCCCAGACGATTTTACTTAAAAGCCTTGAAATGAACCTGATTGCATATGTGTACGAAGTAATTTCGTACATGCTAATCGTCTGTACGAACTAGGTTCGTCCAGACGAACAGTTATCATAAGGTCGGTTCCAAAAACTTCAGAACTAACTCACGAAACTGTCTTAAGTAGGTTTGATCGTCTATACGAAATTGCGATCGTCTGGACAAAATTCGTCCAGAGAGCAAATCGTCCTGAGGATAATTAATTTTGTTTAGGTCAAAATTCTTACAGAGAGCAAATCGTCCCGATGATAATTAATTTCGTCCAGTACGAACATGACTTAGAAAATTTTCCTTGGGCAGTTTCTGTTCGTTCCATGTACTCTTATTGATAGATAACTTACTGATCGTCCCATACGAGCCGATATCGTCCCGTACGATCAGTACAAATTTTTATGTTCTCCTTAAGTTTGTGTGTATGTTTTTATTCACTCAATTATAATCACTCCCTCTCAATTCAAATGATAATTTTAAGCTACAAAAACTAAAAGTATTTCTTGTTGAATTTGATTTGAAGACTTCGTGTTTGAGAGTTTGATTCACCTGAAATGTTAGTACACACAAGAGCAAATACAAATCTTCTAAAATTGTTAGGAGATAACTACACATTTGAACAATAATATTTGGAATCATCAAAACTATACAAGTTGCAAGAATGTAAAACATATAAATAGCAACTATCTTAACAACTCCTACTACTTTTTATTTTAAAACTATTTCTGCTGAGTCATGGCTTTGGCATAGGAGGCTTTATCATTCTAGCATGAAAAACCTTAGGAGGATTACCCAAAATAATTTAGTAACAGGTATACCAAAACTAGACTTTACTAAGGACCACATTTGTGATGCATGTCAATTACGAAAGCAAGTGAAGTCCTCTTTTCAGTCCAATAAGGATCTTAGGACTAGTAAACCATTGAAAATTTTACACATGGATCTTTTTGGACCAGTTGGAACTGTGAGTCTAGGAGGGAAGGTATGCGAATTTGTTATTGTGGATGATTACTCAAGATTCACTTAGGTTAGATTTCTATTTCATAAGAGTGAATTATTTGAGGAATTTAGAATTTTTTTGACTTGGATTCAAAGAAAATTAGCGTGTGAAATTATTTATATACAAAGTGATCATGGAGGAGAATTTGAGAATGAGAGATTTGAAAATTTTTGTAAGAAGAAAGGAATTAATCACAACTTTTCTGCATCTAGAACCCCTCAGCAGAATGGGGTAGTCGAAAGGAAAAATAGAACATTAATAGAAGCCGCCCGAGTAATGTTGGCAAAATACTTACTTCCTAAATATTTTTGGGCTGCGACGGTTAGCACTGCATGTTATCTTCTGAATAGGGTGAATATAAGATCTAAATTAAATAAAACACCCTACGAGTTGCCAAAATGTAGAACACCTAATTTATCTCATTTGCATGTTTTTGGTTGCAAGGTGTTCATTCATAATAATGGAAAATCTGCCTTAGAAAAATTTGATCCAAAATCAAATGAAGGAATTTTTATTGGATACTCAAGTGTAGGAAAATCTTATAGGATATTCAATAAAAAAAACTTTTGTAATTAAAGAGACCACACATGTTGTATTTGATGAATCTAGAAATTTTGAAAACCAAATGTTATTGAAGATGAGATTGAGGATAACTTCCAAAAGATTGATATAATAAACTTGAAAAAAAAATATGAAAGAGAATTTGGAGAGAGAAAACCCTTTGCCTAGAGATTTGAGATTTTCTAAAAATCACCCAAGGTAATTGATTATAGGTGAACCTAGTGAGGGTGTTAGAACTAGGCGTGGATTAAACAAGGAAGTCAATAATTTAGCCTTTATTTCTACTATAGAACCCACTAATATTGATCAAGCACTTTCTGATGAATTTTGGATATTCTCCATGCAAGAAGAGTTGAATCAATTTATAAGAAATAAAGTTTGGGAATTAACTTTAAGGCCAAAAGATCAAAGTGTTGTTGGAACTAAGTGGGTATTCAAAAATAAAATGAATGACTCAGGTGTAGTCATTAGAAATAAGGCTAGATTAGTTGCTAAGGGGTATAATCAGATTGAAGGGATTGATTTTGAAGAGACTTTTGCCCCTGTAGCTAGACTTGAAGCAATTAGGGTTTTGCTAGCCTTTGCCTGTTTTAAAGGATTCAAATTATATCAAATGGATGTGAAAAGTGCCTTCTTAAATGGGGTAATTGAAGAAGATGTTTTTGTAGAACAGCCACCAAGTTTTGAAAATTCAAAATACTCAAATCATGTTTTTAAGTTAAAAAAGGCATTATATGGATTAAAACAGGCATCTAGGGCTTGGTATGAGAGGTTAAGCACCTTCTTACTTGAAAGATCTTTTGAAAAAGGAAGTGTGGATACAACTCTCTTTTTGAATAAATTTGGAAAGAATATACTCATTGTTCAAATTTATGTAGATGATATCATTTTTGGATCTTCAAATAAAAATCTTTGTGATGATTTTTCTAAAAAAATGAGTAGTGAATTTGAAATGAATCTAATTGGAGACTTAAATTACTTTCTAGGCTTTAGCATTAAGCAACTTGAGGAAGGTATATTTCTTAATCAATCTAAATATGTTAAGTACACCAATGCGTTCCTCAGTTCAGTTGGATAAGGACCTTAATGGAAAATCTATTGATCATAAGAAATTTAGAGGGATTATTGGATATTTACTTTATTTGACTACTAGTCGACCCGATATCATGTTTAGTGTTTGCTTGTGTGATAGATTTCAATCAGATCCAAAAGAATCACATTTGACAGCAGTAAAAAGGATTTTAAGATATTTGTTAGGAACTCAGAACTTATGAATTTGGTATCTTAAGTTTAGCTTTTCATTTGAAATTATTAGTTATTCAGATTCTGACTTTACAGGATGTATAGTGGATAGAAAAAGCACTTATGGAACATATCAGTTCATTGAAAATTCATTAGTTTCATGATCGAGTAGAAAATAAAATTCAGTGGCTCTATCTTCTGTTGAAGCTGAATACATTGCTTTAGGAAGTTGTGTGGCACAAGTACTTTGGTTAAAACAACAGTTGATTGATTTAGCACTGTCTATAGGCACTATTCCTATTTATTATGATAATACTAGTGCTATTTGTATTTTTAAAAATCCTATTCAACATTCAAGAACCAAACATATAAACATAAGGCATCATTTCATAAGGGATCATGTGTCCAAAGAAGAAATTGAACTCACTCATGTTTCTACTAAAAATTAACTTGCAGATATTTTTACAAAACCATTAGCCTTTGATATTTTTAGTGCATTAAGAACAAGGCTTGGTGTGATTGATTTGAATGCTTAAATAAAAATGATTTTTTGCAACATTGATATTTTCTTTTCTAGTTAATGTTTTTGTGTTTATTATTTTATTATTGTTGTGTTTGTTAGTTTTGATTTATGTGAATGATTTTTTTGTCATCATCGTTCAGGTTGAAATCGTTTCGTACGGGACGATTTGTGTGGTATGACAAACAGTGAGATTTTGAATCGTTTTAAGAGGAGTTTTAATGTACTTCGTCTGTACGATCGTCACGATCATCCAGAATAAAATATTTTTCAAACGACGGGACGAATGAATAAAACAGTTAAATGAATAAGACAATTTTTAATATGAACTTCATCCATACGAACCTTTGGTTCGTCCAGACGAACACATGTCGGTTCATAGCGGGGGACGATTTTTAACTTCCATTAAAACGAATTGAATTTTGGATCATCCGGACGAATATGTGTTCGTCTGTACGATCATTTTGGTCAAAAGCCTGTACGAAAGGATGCTTCGTAAGTTGTGTGTTTATGAAAAGTTGTTTCTTTTTTGACACATTCGTTCGTGCATATGAAATTTATTCGTACAGAACTAATTTAATTCGTACATGACGAAAGAAATTTTGTCTGGTACAAACAGTCGTATTTCATAAATTGACAGCAATCTTTAACTGAACAGTCACTTTCACACATCTCTTTCAAACCTTTCTTTTCTTAAGATCTTTCAATGGCAAGTTCTAGCAAGTGCCAAAAGTCTTTGACTAAGGGTCCACCAAGAAACACATCTAAAAATTTCATTTCTAAAGCCAATGAAGAATCCTATGCTAGGTTTGTCTCCGCAAAAATTACCCCATCTAGAGTACTCCTACAGGAACAATTAACTTTTTAAGGTAATGCACTTGTTTGCCTCTACTCATTTTGGTCTAATCCTCACATTAGTACACTTCTACAATAGAGAAACCTTTCATTATTTTTTGGCAAAGATGTCTTTCAACTCCGATCATTCTCTCATCAGTTCCTTTGTTTTTAAAAAGAAAATTAAAATCACCAAGGTTGACCTTGGTATTTTCCTAAACTTAATGACTGAAGAATTAAGAGCACACACCTTATCCACCACAAATTTTAATTGGACTGAAGTTAATCGAGTGATTAGAGGAGTAAATATTAAGGAATCACTCGAGTAAATATTAAGGATCATTTACCTAAAGTAGCAACTTTAGTTCGTGATGCCCGTATCATCCAACATGTACTTAGAACTTCCATTATACCTAAGGTTGGTGATAGAGTTAACATCACTCCTCTTCTTTCTACTGTTACCTACTTGATAATGACCAGACAACCTATAGATGAGGCCCAACTCCTAATTGACTACATTTATGGTCTCTCTGAAATTGGTCATGTTGAACATAAAAGAAAGAAGAACATAGACTTAGGACATTTGATTGCCTATATTTTGGAAAATAAGTATGATTTGATTCATCCAGAACAAGATTTTGAAGAACCACTTTACTACAACGATGCATCCTTTAGAGCAATCTTCAATAAGGAAGAGCCTAGCAAAACTCATGTTGATATGAGTGAAACAGAAGAAGAAGCTGAACCTTCACATGCTGCTGAACTAAATTATCAAGATTTGGTTCAAAGATTTGACAATTTTGAGGCTCATTTTGATCAAAGGTTTGATCAAATTGAAACTCATTTGCAGCAGCAGGATATTCAGTACAATCAAGATATGAGATTTATGCATGATCGGATAAATAACATAAATACCAACATGCTTGTGATGAGTAGTTACTTCAACTTCTTTGGTGCAACACCACCACCTCCTCCTCCAGATCAGGGTCCATCTGAATGATTGTTGTGTTTGTTCTGTGTTTCTTTGTAGTTCATGTGTTAAGTGATTTCTTTTTATTGTTGTATTTTCCTTGTTTTAGTATTATTTTTATTGATATCTTGGACTAAATTGTAATATCTTCATTCGATATCAATATATGTTCCAATATTTTGTTGTTTAATTGTTTTAGAAATGTGTGTTAGACTTTATGACATTCATTAATTTTTTAATCTTAATAGTGCTTTAACCTAAATTGTAAAGGCTTGATGTTGTTGTTGTGTTAGACTTTAGCCGACCCCACGTAGTGGGATAAAGGCTTGATGTTGTTGTTGTTGTAATAGTGCTTTAACCTAAATTGTAAATTAAAATTAATTTCATTAGAAAATCTAATTATTCTAAATTTAAGTGATGCTTATAACTTGATTTTATTAGAATTTTTAATTTCATGTCTCTTATTTAGATTACATTATCTTTAATATTATTATTTTAATTTAGATGTTTTCTTATTTTATAATTCTCTTTCCAAATAGTATTTATGCACTTAGAAAAATTTTAAATTTTAGATTATTGATTTTGGAAAGAATTCAATTACTCTTGAAAATTATACAAATGTACAAAAATCAAAAGGAATGCACAAAAGTTTGCAATGAGAAAAAGAGACACAAAATAAGCCCAAAGTAAAAAGATGCACAAAAATATGCCATAAAATTGAAAAATATGCATAAAAATGTGCCATAAAATTGAAAAAGATACGCAAAGCCCACATGTGATAGTTAGTTCTTTCCAAACTCTTTTAATCTCTTAATTCAAATTGATCTTATGTTCATTTATAATTGACATTAAAATTTGAAATATAAAATTTTTATTCATCCTTAGTGTAATGATTTTCTTTATCATAATGACTAAATTAATTCATGCCTTTCACTACAGGAAAAACTCCAAAAATCGGCGGTTTTTTCCGGCGGCTATCATGTCTAAACCAGAGGTTTTTTTTTATCACCGACGGTTTCTCGGCGGCATTAAGGCCGCCAGTAAAAACGGCGTAGGAAACCCTACCGGCGGTTTTTTTAGCCGGCGATTTTTTGGCGGTAGACACTGCCGGTGACGACCGGATTTGTAACCGGCGGCATTCCGGCCGTTACGCCGCCGATTAATTTACCGATGGATAACCGATAGTCACCTTACCGACGATACGCTGGCGGTTAAAGTGGGTATCGTATGTTAGCTAAACCGCCGGTAAGCGCCGGTACACCACCGTTACCATTACCGTCGGTAACCGGCGGCCTAAGCCGACGGTATTACTGGAGGTGTACACCGTCGGAATTCCACCGTAACACTGCCGGTGGCCGTCGATAATTGCTGGTATAATACCGGCGATGTAATAACGTTACTGGCGACTTTGCTTTAACCGTCCAGTATCGTAGTTTCTGGCGGCCAAACCGCCGGTTGGCCGCCAGAAACCTGTAGCACCTGAAAAAAAAATTGACACGAAATCTAGGGTTGCCGGCGGCATGAGATCCGGAGTATTGTCGACGGTGGTTGGAGTTCAGAGATACGGCATCGGCGGTCAGAGATGCTACGTCGGAGGTGACAAACGGAAGTCGACGTGAGCGAAGGCGACGGGCAGCGATCGAAATGAGAGAGAGAAGGAAAGAATAGAAATGAAATGTGAGGTGCGGGCCTATTCGTATTAGGGCATTTACTGGCGGTCCGGACCGCCGGTCAAAAAATAACTTATCAACGGCGGTCCAAGCCGTCATTAAACCACCGGTTCATATTGACGTCCGTCGGTTCGCCGGCGGTTTATGGACCGTCGCTAGTACCGTCGGCTTAACGAAACAAACCCATCGGTTAGGCCACCTTTAAAAGCCGGTGGTCAAACCGCCGGTGAAATCGCCGGTAACACCGGCGGTCCATACACCGCCGGTTAGAACCGCCGGTAATAGGCATTTTTCCTATAGTGTTTGATAAATTCTTTTTATTATCTATATTATATCACTTCTTAAATTATATGAAATTCTATGATTTCTCTAATGTTTTAATTTTATTTGCATACCTTATTTCAATCACTTTAAGGATTAAATTATCAAATGAATTTCATACTTCTGCTTACATTTCAAAACTTCTTTTCTTCTTCACTTTTTGCTGTTGTAAAAAAGGGGAGAAATTATTTGTTTGTTTTATTTGTTTTTTATAATCCTTTTATGTTTGTCATTACTGTAGTTGTGTGTTTTGTATGTTTCTTATTTTGTATAAAATTTTTGAAAAATAAAAATTTTTGAATTTATGCCTCCTTATTTTTCATGTACTCATCAATTTAGGGGGAGTTTAGGAGATTCTTAGAATTTAAAATCCTTCAAATAATAATTGTTTTGCCATCATCAAAAAGGGGGAGATTATTGAGAGAGTTGTTATTTGCATGTTTTACATTTTTGCAACTTGTATTATTTTGATGATTTCAAATATTATTATTTTATGTATAGATATCTCCTAACACTTTTTTGAATATTTCTTTTTTGCTCTAGCATGTAATAACTGGTGAGAAAATTGTGTCACCACGCAGATTTTGATTTCTATTATTTTGAAATCGAATACTACATTGAGAATAAAGTACAGTCTCGAGAGGCCCACACAATATTCTACAATGGATTCAATATAAAAATAGGGTTTTAAAAATTGATATTTCTATAATTAAACACAATTCAAAGAATAACATATTATTTCGAAAGATAAACATGAAATTCTTAAGAATGTGTTTAAAAATAGAAATAAGCTTTTTTTTTTTGAAAAATTTATTCATTCTTTTATTTAGATATAGCAAGGAGAATATTATATCATCTTGAAAGATGAATATAACATTCTTCAAGACACTTAAAAGCAAGAATGAGTTTTATAAAATTCATCATTTCTAAAATTGAATATAACAAATAGGACATTACATTATTTGAAAAGATAATATAACATCCTATAAGTATATTTAAGATTACAAATGAAGTTTTTAAAGACATCTACGTTCTCAAAGATTTTTTTCTCATTTCATATGAATAAAATAAGGTTTATTTTAGTCTGGATTTCTCAAATCTCTATAGGAGCAAGCTCCTATAGTTAATTACATCCTAGGAGGAATACACCTAAGAAAACTCTCGATTAAAGTAGTGATTTCATACCCTTTTGACTACAAAGTAGAAGACAAGGAACAGAAGTAAAGAATTTTCAAGGAGAAAGCTCAATGTTGAATATTTATTAGCGAGTCAAAGGAGGAAAAGTAGGAGGAGCCGGATTCTGAGAAGCTCAGAAGCAACCTCAATCTATCCTATGTTGGGCTTTACGTTTTAAAAGAGAAATTTTATGTTTAATTTGACATTTTATTAGAAATTTGGGATTATATTCCCGGAGGGCGAGTACTTAAGATCTAAAAAGAATCTGCCTCAGAACCTAAATCTAATTAGGGTACTATAAAATAGTGACCCGAACCTAACTAATGAAATGCAAAATCTAGACTTATCCCGGCCTGGATTGGGGAGCCAGCTAACCACCTAAGCGCTTTAAAATCATGTATCCAGTCTCTTATGAAAGATAGGTAGAGATGTTGTTTAAGTTTTAAGGAATTAAGAGCCGACATCTAAGACAGATCCTAATTGGCCCTTCAACTTATGTAGGGTGAAAAATGTCTAGAAATGCAAATAATATTTTAGACTCTTTTTATTTTTTATCTAATGCAATGCATGCTAATTGACTCGAATGTATAAAATGAATATGAATCAGTTTAAAAATAAGGCTTAGAAAATAGGTTTTTTCCTAGAGATTGCACAACTTCCCCTTGACAGAACTGCACCCTCATAGGTCAAGTGGTCTGTCAGAACCCGCAGGCGGGGAGGTGCCTGACAAGGAAGAGAAAGTATTAATATGCTTATGCTGACTCTTGGCAGTCTCGAGCTTACTTCTTAAATTGTTAGAGTTACTATGTGAGCCTAAAATTTTTTATTAAAATTACAAGTAGAAAAATTTTAATCGTACCCTTACGAAAAAAAGCACTCCGATTCGTATCCAGGCTAAACCAAAATACGGCATGCAAGAGTCCTAAAAAATTCTACTGCACAAATAATATAAACAATCAAATTGAATAATCCAAAATATAATGTCCAATGTCCAATATCTATATAAGTACACCCATAATTTGCAGAAAAGTAAAGTGGCCGGGCACCACTAAAAACAAACCCGGATTCTAATCTTAAGAATGACACAAGTGATTTTTGAAATGGGATATATTCTTTCTTGTATCTTAATTTCTTCGACTTCTTTCTTTGTTTCTCCATTTCATCCTTTCTTCTTCTACGAACTTCTTGGATCCGCCGGGCTTGAATATACAAATGAAAAGAAACTCATCCCTAAAAGGGGTATTTTTTTTTCTATTTGAATATTAAAATCATCCTAATCTAGCTTTCCAAATAAAAAAAAAGAATAATCCTTTAAGGTATATTCTCTTTTCTTTGGATTCCAAATTGGATGTGATATCCCACTTTCAAAATCACTTTCACATTTTTCAAATATATTTACATTACATTACATTTCACAGAAAGAAAAAGAAAATCTAGACCACCTGCAAGGTTATCCTAAGCAGTTTATATAAAAATCATCCCAAGCAGTTATATATTCGCATTTAAATTAAATCAATTAGCCACACTTGGCCACACTCTTTCCTATTTGGGGGCTAAGCAACTGGAGTACTTGTAGCATTTATATGAAATTTTTGATTAATTAGCCCCCTTTTTCTGCCCTGCACGAGTGTGGCCACCTGCAGAAAATTTTATTAACAACCAGATCGCTCCTAACCTACGGGTAATCTAATCGTCAACCAAATCGCATCTCAGAGTGCAGTAAAAGTAAATAGACAAACATGCCAACAATTTTACAACCAACATGCAATGAAAATCGAGAAAAACCCGTCACAATGCAGTAAGGAAATAAACACCGGCCTAACTTAAAGCTAAAGTCAGGTGTCCTAACAAACAATTCTAAGTGTGTGTATTAGAAAGTGTGGTTTTGATATATCCTAAATCAATTATTATTTAAAAGAAAATTTTTAGTTAATTAAATTTAATTTGTTAAATAAAGAAGTAAAAATAAATAAAATAATAATAATAATAATAATAATAAATGAATGTCACTAAATTTTTTATGTTTTATGTCTCTACCCTAAAGTGTACATGCATCATAAGTCTAAATTTTCTAAGACTCAGTCCTTAATTATTGTCCTTAAGTGTCACTACTGTTATATAGGATAAAAATATTTGTTATTACTAACCCTTAGGACTTTGCGTGCGTATAAACGGATTTAATGATCTAAAACAAAAAGTAATCCTAATTAAATTGAAGTTACTACAGGGACCTGAAAGGGAAAGGTTCGCACAAACCATATCAAGGGGCCCCTAAAGGTTTTCTAAGTTTAAAATACTCACAGTCACCGGGGACAACGACCCGATGGTTTCGCCCGTAGCACCTCTACCTGATTGGATAGAGGCGACTGACGTCATTAAATCCTTGTCCTTTTATTCCCTCGACCGGTACAATTCCTCGCAGTTTATGCAAATAAAACAAAGAAACAAGGAAAGCAGGGATTTGAAAGTACATTTAATAATTTATAATAAAATAATTGAAATTTACTGAAAATAAAGGCATACCTTTCTTCGGGCTTGGACACTGATTCTATTAATTTCTTTTTTAACATTCCGCTTTTAAATTCAAATTGTGTACTTTTTCAACATTCATCTCGATGTACAAGAAAGGGAAAGCAAAAGGGGAAAGCGAGAGGTAGAGAGAAATAGAGCTTTTGATTTCTAACAATTTCACCCAAATAATTTATTTCCAACAACTTAGAACTTCGCTTTATTTTCTTCTCCAAAACCCACTCACTTGCCACTTTCAATACATACAATTCTCATCATCCAAAATCACACTCAAACAATTTGCTTTTCAATATGCTTTCAAACTTCAGTTTGAACACAAACACATTTTTACCATTCTTAGCATTCTAACATACACCTTTCTCACTCAATACACCCTTCGCATGTACTTCCACTCTTCCAAAACTTGCTCAAATTTCACAAAACAAAAAACTTTACCTCTCATATTTACGCACTTCTCTCTTCTCAAAATCACTCTACAATTTCCTTTCTTAAAATATACACAAATTCCACCACATTCCCATATTTAAGCATTCTCACACTTACACATTTTACCTTTCAAAAATGTACACTTCGCTATTCAAAGATCACACTATACTCTTAACACTTACATTCACAAATCATCTTTCAAGACATACACCTTTCTTTACACATACATAATTTCACATTTCTAAAACACATAAGTTTCACATTTTCGAAATTACAAGCCCTACTTATTATTTTTCTATACATGTCGCATTTTCAAAACAAAACAATTTTTATTCTCCAACAATCAAGTTTCAATTTACCATTCATAACCATCCTTCATTTTCTAAAACATATTCATGCTAATCATTGCAACATACAAGTTCACATAAACACTTGTAACAATAATAATGAGAAAGAACAATTAAACCTATTTTACTCTTTCCAAAAATTCATGAATATTTCCAATGTAAAGCATATTATCTTTCCAATAACTTTGTAAGCCTCAAGAACACATGTATATAGCCATTCACACAAAACCATTTGATTGCATTGAGATGAGAATGGTAACCATACAATATAAAGAGTATATAACAACTTGCTTTATTTTACCGTCAAGATTTCATTGAATAAAAAAAAACAAAATACTTACTAAATCATTATGAGTACTAACCACTAGTGAAGCTTAAGCAACTGAATTCAAGAAATCTTCTCAAAGTTAAGAGGAGACGATTCATATGCTTTTCTAAACCTAACAAAAATTTGATTCATAGAGAGCTCATTTCAAAAGAAAGAAAATATAGATTCAACATGTTACAATCTTGATTAGAAATAATTAGACACTTTCAATCTGACTTATTCTAAAAAAAAATGAAATTTAATTGGCAATATTTTACCAGAAATGGATTTTAAAACCATTCATAATTCTAACTAATGGTTGATCACAAGATTTTGGCATGAGAGCCAAAAAAAACTGTAGTCAAATACTGAAGGAGAAGATAGAAGATACCTTGCAAATGGAGAAAATATATGACGGTTAAGTTTGCTGTCTACGTGAGTAAAAGAGGTGGAGAGTTTTGTTTGGCTTCTCTGGATTTGATCGGACAACAGCTGCTGCTGTAGTGGGGCTCGGCAAGTTTCCTAAGGGCGAAATCGACGGGAGAGAAGGAGCAGGCCGTAAAAGGAGAGGGGCTCGACCTGGGCTTCTTCTGGAGCGAGAGAGAGAGACGTTCGAGCTGGGGGATTTCACGAATCAGAGTAGGAAGAGGCAAGAGTCTTCTGTGTGTGCGAATGTAAGAGAAGGAGCAGGAGTCGCGAACTAGAGGAGGCTTTTGTGAACTGCAGGGGGACATTCGGCCTTCTTGCGAATTGAGAGAGGATTGAGCGGGAGAGAGCGACAGTTTCGTGAGAATCCAGAGAGGGCGGCGGGCTGAGGGCTGATCGCGAATGAGAGCGTGATAGGGAGTTCTGCTGGAAGTATATGGGTTTCGGGACTTCATTTCTCTGTATGCGTATCAGAAAGTAAGTGAGGAAATTGGCTCTGGTTGATTTTGGGGTAGAGAGGAGTAAAAAAAAAACGGGGGATGAGAGGGCTTTTCTTTTGATTTCTGGAGAGAGCCACGGGTTGGGCAAATTATTGGGTCAGGTGACCGAACGCAGAGATAGGTTCGGATAATAATAAAATATTATTTTAAAATTAGCACAACTAAAGCGCAACTAAAGCGCAACTAAAGCGCAACCAAAGCGCAACTAAAGCGCAACCAAAGCGCAACCAAAGCGCAACTAAAGCGCAAGTCAAAA
Source organism: Dendrobium officinale (assembly GCA_019514585.1). Classification (NCBI taxonomy): domain Eukaryota; kingdom Viridiplantae; phylum Streptophyta; class Magnoliopsida; order Asparagales; family Orchidaceae; genus Dendrobium; species Dendrobium officinale. Next base: position 36,208,002 of record CM033691.1, on the reverse strand, counting down.
AGCGCAACTAAAGCGCAACCAAAGCGCAACTAAAGCGCAACCAAAGCGCAACTAAAGCGCAAGTCAAAAAGCGCAACTAAAGCGCAAGGTGACGCGGCAAATTTTTATTGGCTGTCCGAACTTATCTTTTGGCTCCGGTCACCTGACCCAATAATTTGCCCACGGGTTGAGAGGGAGATCTAGACTTTTTTTCTATTTTCCCAGAGTGTAGAGGGGAGACGGAACTGCCAAATATGGGGAGCCTGGTTCGGTTTTCCGAAATGAGAGAAAGAGAGAGAGAGAGAGAGAGATAGTGAGAGTGGGGGAGGCAGTTCGTGCGAATGAACAGAGAGAGGCGAGCCTTTTTTGAGTCTTTATGCTAGAGAGAAGAAATGGAGAGGGAGTTTAAGATTTGTAAACTGTCGATAGAGAGTAACTGGAGTGAGGGAGATTTCTCAACTGCTGGAGGCGGGCTTCTCACGCGAACTGGAGAGGAAGGGCTTCAGAAGGTTTTTGGCATCGTGCGACTTGGAGTGGCTTCGTGTGACTTGGAGTAGGAGATCGTGTGTGAGAGCGGTTCTTCTGTGTGAATGGAGATCGTGAGGGAGTGCGAACTATCTGGGTGGTTCGCGAATGTGAGGGGCGACGGTTCTCATCCGAAATAAGAGGGAGAGGGTTAGTGGCTTAGTGCATGAACCGACCATAACTCCTATTTCGTATGGTTTGGCTCAACCGGTCCTAAATGTGTCATATTCAAATTTATTCTCATTCAAATTGATGGTTCAGATTAATCACGATTTAAAGATGAAATAAAGAGTTGATTTGTAATTCAAAAGTTTAAGAGTAGTTCGGGGATTAATTTAAGATAGAAGTGATAATTTAAAATAATTATTGTGTTAATTTTAAAATTAAAATGATTTTAAATTGTTAATTTTATCTCATTTATAATGATTTGGATTGGATTGAGTCGAGGCAAATAGATTTAGGCTGAATTAAGAGATCGAGTCCATGCTACGTCAGTGGGTATCCACCTAAGGGTAATCCTGCGGGTGACGTCTATTCTAGGCTACGAAAACCTAGGTGCTAGAATTGAATTCGGAGAAATTGACCTCGAAAAATGAGGTCAACAAATGGACCCCCAATAGGCATGATAAACTTGCCAAAGTTTATCGTGCTTATTGGCGTTGACCGAAACGATCAATTAGATCCAGAGTTGAAGTTGAATATTTCAGTATATGAATTGAAGGAGTTTTGGGTTTTGATAGAAAATCTAGATAAAGATGATAGAGTTTCGAGTCGATTCAGTGATTTTGAAGTTGATGTTGGCATTAATGCTTTAGTGATTTAAATGTAGTTTGGCATAAATAGAGATTTTCAATGTGATTTTGGTTTGAATATGATTTTGATAAGACTAGAGTCTTCTTTCTAGTTCAAGAGGAAGGATGCCATTAAGTGGGCACTTACACCTAACTCAACGAACTAAAGGGCGTCTTCTAAGAAAAGAAAGCAACTGATGGAAAAGTTGTATCTAATCTCGGAAGGTTTAAAAATTTAAGTTTTACACTAGGATGGTGCCACGATGGGCGTTCTCCAACTCTAGCAAATGATCATGAAGAAAGGATGCCTAAGTGTGGGGACTCACACCTAACTTCAGAGGATCAAATGATCATATGGAAAGGAAGCCTAAGTGTGGGGACTCACACCTAACCATAGAGGATCGATTTAAGATTTAAAATTTACTGAAGAGAAGATGCCACTAGGGATGCTTATACTTAACTTCTGGATGAAGATTAGGATGCCACTAGGGATGCTTATACCTAACTTCAATAATGTCAATAGGATGCCGTAGAAGGACTTATACCTAGAGACGGATTTAAGATTTAGAATTTAATGAAGAGAAGATGCCGCTGGGGATGCTTATACTTCTCCTCGGGACGAAGATTGGGATGCCACTAGGGATGCTTACTCCTAACTTCAAAGATGTCAATAGGATGCCGTAGGAGGACTTATACCTAGAGACGGATTTAAGATTTAAATTTTAGATGAAGAGAAGATGTCGCTAGGGATGCTTATACTTCTCCTCGGGACGAAGACTAGGATGCCACTAGGGATGCTTACTCCTAACTTCAAAGATGTTAATAGGATGCCGTAGGAGGACTTATACCTAAAGACGGATTTAAACTGGATGGCTGCCGTAAAAGCGGATTTAAGCTAGAAGTCAATAGGATGCCGTAAAAGCGGACTTATACCTTAAGACGAATTTAAACTGGATCGGCTGCCGTAAGAGCAGACTTAAGCCAGAAGTCAATAGGATGTCGTAAAAGCGGACTTATACCTAAAGACGAATTTAAACTGGATTGGTTGCCGTAAGAGCGGACTTAGGCCAGAAGTCAATAGGATGCCGTAAAAGCGGACTTATACCTAAAGATGAATTTAAACTGGATTGACTGCTGTAAGAGCGGACTTAAGCCAGAAGTAAATAGGATGCCGTAAAAGCGGACTTAGACCTAAAGACTGATTTAAACTAGATTGGCTGCCGTAAGAGAGGACTTAAGCCAGAAAGTTGATAGGATGCCGTAAAAGCGGACTTAGACCTAAAGACCGATTTCAGGGTGGTGAATTTTAATGTATATTTGATTTCTTTAAAGTTTATATATTTTCCTTGCATTACAAATGACATTAACAACTTGCAAATGTTCTACTAGAGATCATAAGCTTTTGTATATGTCACTTTCTAGAAGGGAGTGGAAAACATTTTGAAGATTGATAGACTTGAAAATCTTTCGTTTAAAATTTTGTTATATCCTTCATTATAAATGATCTTTATAACTTACAAATAATCCACTAGAGATTATGTTTTTATATTGGATCATCATATATGAGGAAAATAAAAGGAGAGTAGTTTGATCTTCTTTGATTAGTAAAGACTTAACAAACCATCTCGACCACCAAAGGAGAAATGTAAGATTTTGTTCAAAGATTGATTCTATGATTGAATTTGTTTCGATTAACTCAAAGAAAATCATATGAATTTTCAAGAGTCCTCATTTGCATGTTCTAGGAGAACTAAATGCAACATGATAAAATTTTCCTTTTAAAAAAATTTTAACTTTTGCATGAGTTGTTGAAGAACAAGGAGAATATTTGAGCATCCTTTATAATGAAATCACTAAGGAATATCAAATTCTCATAATGATTGAGAAAAGTTTGATTTTCATCAAAAAGTGAAAATTTTATTTTTCATTTGATAATTTTCTTATAATATTGGAAAGTGGTCATTTAAGTTTTAATCATCTTAACCCAATGAAAAAGACATGGGAAAAGATTCAAAAACTCAACGAAGAATAGGTTGACTCCTTCTAGTTTATAATAAGGTGAAGATATACCTTGAATTGAATTTTATATCTATTTGACGAAGCCATCATAGACTTTATCGGGAATAGAATCCCCCCAATTCTAACATCCAAGCTTAGTCAATAATGGATTAGGTCAAATTGTAGCTTAATTTTGTTTTGAAGTTTGACAAAGATTCAAACAAAGGTATTATCGACATCACTAAGGATAGAACCCCTCATGTTCTAACATCCTAGTTCAGTCAATAATAGATTTAAATTTGTATGATATATACTCAATAGTGAATGAGAACATTAGACAATCATCTCAGAACCAAGTAAGGGATATCTCTTAATTTAGTTTCAAAAATTTGAATCTAAAGAAAGTGATTTTTATATCCATAAATATCACTATAGATCATCCAGCATCAGGATCCTGTCTAGAATCTCAATCAAATTGAAAAATGTCTAAAAGAGAGTTAAAGATTTTTGGATCATGGTTTGTTTATACATCTCAATTAGGTTAGATATGTGAAACACAATAATGTACAACCAGCACCATTACAATTCCATTTAGATTGATCATCTATGTGATTTTTCTTGATAATGATTTGAATATATGAACTGACCTACTCAAGTTGCTAACTAGAGAGGTCTCAAGTTTTAGATTTTGTTATCCCAGATCAAAGCTCCCTACAAGCAAAATTGGGGTTTCCTTCTTCATCTTTTTCTTCTTTTTAAACTAAGATCCAAAGAAATTAAATTGGAGGTAGAAGTTCAATTTTTTCAAATCTTTCAGATATATGTATTTTACATCTAATAGAACATCAATGCTTGATGATGAACCAAAATTTTGAATTATCAAAGTTAAATGTTAAAAATACTGAAGGATGAATAGGTCTTGTGATATTCAAGATTTAGAAAGGGAAGCCACCTCTTTTTTTTTTTTTGCTACACAATTAATGAATGTGTCTCTTATATATATATATATATATATACATATATTTTTTTTAGAGGCTCCCTTTATTTAAATCTTGAAATAATGATTTCAGTTATAAAATTGTCTTCCAAGTATAAGAGTAGAAAATTAACCCTCTTATACAAAGAAGATGGATCTACAAATCAGACCCAATCCTATAGTATAAATAAATAACTTGAATGAGATAATTATGAAATAAGTTCATCAATTTGCAAGATGCCTATGAAATGTATAACAACGAGGTGAATAAAACTTTCCTTTCCTCTAATTTTAATTTGACATAAATCTTAATTCAAAAGAAAATACATATTGATATCATAATGGGTGAAGCCAAATATGATAATTTTTTTTATCACTATTGAAGAGGAAAAACTATTAAAGATGTTATAAAATCATCTGACTCGGTATCAATTCAAGGTGTGTCAATTAATTTTAAGGAAAAGCCACATGACAAAGAAATGTTTATCAAATCATGGGTTAGCCTTAATAAGGAACCTTGAATTATCCCAAGTCTTTGACTGAAAGAGGAATTTAAGATGATCAATCTTAATAAAAATTGCTCATGAGTTTTCTCAAATGGAGTAATAAAGTCAAAAGTAAACTTAGCTAATATTTGATTTAAAAATATCATCATAAGAGAAAACTTCATATTGTGAACAAATGTTTTAATAATTAATTAAATCATTTATCTTTATTGCATACCTTGAAATCTATTTTCCATGAGAGTTAAACCACATAGCAGAGGACAAATTATCGTATCCATGTAGTACCCTTAAGAAATAGGATTTATAGGCATCATAAACTTTAACCTATAATATGGTTAAAGATGAGGGAATTCAGAATGATTTTCAAATTTCAATACATCAACCGATAATTACACATTTCTAAATTTAGAAAAGTTATAATATGGTTGAATAGAAAATTTGAAAATATAATTAAATTTAATTCAGCGATTGCTAGGAATCTAATTAAATTAGCTGAACTTTTGTGCTTTAACATTCCAAAAGGAAATGAGATTAGATATATCTTCATATAAAGCGTTAATCTACCCAAGTGGAGGGAGGGAGGGAACACGCTTTTCATTTTAGCATTGATAACCATAGGTCTTATTCTTTAAGTGTTTAGAGGAGTCAACCACAATGAAGTTTTAATTATAATTTAAGGAAGACAGAGGTAAATTTCTTTTTAAAAGAAATCAACCTGCTATTTTCTCTAGCAAAAAATATTTTTATAAGCTTGACTTGTATTTGAATCTTCAAACTTTTCTCAAAGTAAATCAAATTTAATCTTGAAAATCTTGCATAGAACAAATTCTGAACCCTGTCCTAGCAAATATATCAAGCTACAAAGGACATATAACTACAATATATTATTAGGACAAGCAGAAAATTTTGATTTGAAGGTTTGAGCTTTTGGACCCTATCCTACCAAACATATTAAGCTATAAAAATATATAACTATAATATGTTGGTTTAAATAAGGAGAAAACTTTGATTTAAAAGCTCAAATTTTCTTAAGATTTGTCCAGCCACATATCGAGTTATAAAAATATATAACTGTAACAAATTAGCTAGGACACAGAAGTTTAAAATTTTTCAAGACTTAAAATTTTTTTGGACCCAATCCAAATAATACATTAAGTTACTAAAAGAAGTAACTGTACATATTACTAAAGATTAGGCAAAGAGATTTTTGATCCAGTGCTAAGTCAAACATCAAGCTACAAAAAAAATGTAACTACAACATTCGAATTAGCACACGAGAATTTTCTTTACAAAAAGGCCATTATAAAGGAGCTCCTCGTTAGTTTTCTAACGGGGTCCAAAATAAGACCTCTAAAATTTTTAGATACCGGCCTTATTATTCAAGAATGAAATGAATAAAATAACCGGTGGAAGAAAGGTAGTTACAACCTATGTTAATCACAAGTATACTACCGACAAAAAAGGTATAAAATATTGCTAAAGATGGAGAGAAGATTGGTCCCCAGCGGAGTCGCCAGAAAAACCTTGGTGGGAAAAATTGTGTCACCTCGCAGATTTTGATTTCTCTTATTTTGTAATCAAATACTACATTGAGAATAAAGTACAGTCTCGAGAGGCCGACATAATATTCTACAATGGATTCAATATCAAAATAGGGTTTTAAAAATTGGTATTTCTATAATTAAACACAATTCAAAGAATAACATATTATTTCGAAAGATAAACATGAAATTCTTAAGAATGTGTTTAAAAATAGAAATAAGCTTTTTTTTTTTGAAAAATTTATTCATTCTTTTATTTAGATATAGCAAGGAGAATATTATATCATCTTGAAAGACAAATATAACATTCTTCAAGACATCTAAAAGCAAGAATGAGTTTTATAAAATTCATCATTTCTAAAATTAAATATAACAAACAGGACATTACATTATTTGAAAAGATAATATAACATCCTATAAGTATATTTAAGATTAGAAATAAAGTTTTTAAAGACATCTACATTCCCAAAGATTTTTCCCTCATTTCATATGAATAAAACAAGGTTTATTTTAGTCTGGAATTCTCAAATCCTTATAGGAGCAAGCTCCTATAGTTAATTACATCCTAGGAGGGATACTCCTAAGAAAACTCTCGATTAAAGCAGTGATTTCATACCCTTTTGACTACAAAGTAGAAGACAAGGAACAGAAGTAAAGAATTTTCAAGGAGAAAACTCAATGTTGAACATTTATTAGCGAGTCAAAGGAGGAAAAGTAGGAGGAGCCGGATTCTGAGAAGCTCAGAAGCTACCTCAGTCTATCCTATGTTGGGCTTTACATTTTAAAAGAGAAATTTTATGTTTAAGTTGACATTTTATTAGAAATTTAGGATTATATTCCCGGAGGGCGAGGACTTAAGATCTAAAAAGAATCTGCCTTAGAACCTAAATCTAATTTGGGTACTATAAAATAGTGACCCGAACCTAACTAATGAAATGCAAAATCTGGACTTATCCCGGCCTGGATTGGGTAGCCATCTAACCACCTAAGCGCTTTAAAACCATGTATCCAGTCTCTTATGAAAGATATGTAGAGATGTTGTTTAGGTTTTAAGGAATTAAGGGCCGACATCTAAGATAGATCCTAATTGGCCCTTCAACTTATGTAGGGTAAAAAATGTCTAGAAATATAATTAATATTTTAAACTCTTTTTAATTTGTATCTATTGCAATGCATGCTAATTGACTTGAATGCATGAAATGAATATGAAGCAGTTTAAAAATTAGGCTTAGAAATAAGTTTTTTCCTAGAGATTGCACAACTTCCCCTTGACAGAACTGCACCCTCATAGGTCAAGTGGTCTGCGAGAACCTGCAGACGGGGAGGTGCCTAACAAGGAAGAGAAAGTATTAATATGCTTATGCTGACTCTCGGTGGTCCCGATCTTACTTCTTAGATCGTTAGAGCTATTATGTGAGCCTAAAAATTTTTATTAAAATTACAAGTAGAAAAATTTTAATCGTACCTTTACGAAAAAAAGCATTCCGATTCGTATCCAGGCTAAAACAAAATACGGCATGCAAGAGTCCTAAAAAATTCTACTGCACAAATAATATAAACAATCAAATTGAATAATCCAAAATATAATGTCGAATGTCCAATATCCAAATAATTACACCCAGAATTTACAGAAAAGTAAAGTGGCCGGGCACCACTAACGACAAACCCAGATTCTAATCCAAACAATGACGCAAGTGATTTTTGAAATGGGATATATTCTTTCTTGTATCTTCATTTCTTCGTCTTCTTTCTTTGTTTCTCCATTTCATCCTTTCTTCTTCTACGAACTTCTTGGATCCACCAGGCTTGAATATCCAAATGAAAAGAAACTCATCCCTAAAAGGGGTATTTTCTTTTCTATTTGAATATTAAAATCATCCTAATTTGGCTTTCCAAATAATTAAAAAAAAAAAAAGAATAATCCCTTAAGATATATTCTCTTTTCTTTGGATTCCAAATTGGATGTGATATCCCACTTTCAAAATCACTTTCATATTTTTCAAATATATTTACATGACATTACATTTCACAGAAAGAAAAAGAAAATCTAGACCACCTGCAAGGTTATCCTAAGCAGTTTATATAAAAATCATCCCAAGAAGTTATATATTCGCATTTAAATTAAATCAATTAGTCACACTTGGCCACACTCTTTCTTATTTGGGGGCTAAGCAACTGGAGTACCTGTAGTATTTATATAAAATTTTTGATTAATTAGCCCCCTTTTTCTGCCCTGCACGAGTGTGGCCACCTGTAGAAAATTTTATTAACAACCAGATCGCTCGTAACCTACGGGTAATCTAATCGTCAACCAAATCACATCTCAGAGTGCAGTAAAAGTAAATAGACAAGCATACCAACAATTTTACAACCAACATGCAATGAAAATCGAGAAAAACCCGTCACAATGCAGTAAGGAAATAAACACCGGCCTAACTTAAAGCTAAAATCAGTTGTCCTAACAAACAATTCTAAGTGTGTGTATTAGAAAGTGTGGTTTTGATATATCCTAAATCAATTATTATTTAAAAGAAAATTTTTAGTTAATTAAATTTAATTTTTTAAATAAATAAGTAAAAATAAAATAAAATAATAATAATAATAATAATAAATGAATGTCACTAAATTTTTTATATTTTATATCTCTACCCTAAAGTGTACATACATCCTAAGTCTAGATTTTCTAAGACTTGGTCCTTAATTATCGTCCTTAAGTGTCACTACTGTTATATAGGATAAAAATATTTGTTATTACTAACCCTTAGGACTTTGCATGCGTATAAAGGGATTTAAGGATCTAAAACAAAAAGTAATCCTAATTAAATTGAAGTTACTACAGGGAGCTGAAAGGGAAAGGTTCGCACAAACCATATCAAGGGGCCCCTAGAGGTTTTCTAAGTTTAGAATACTCACAGTCACCGGGGGCTACGACCCGGTGGTTCCGCCCGTAGCAACTCTACCCGGTTGGATAGAGGTGACTGACGTCATTAGCTCCTTGTCCTTTTGTTCCCTTGACCGGTACCATTCCTCGCAGTTTATGCAAATAAAACAAAGAAACAAGGAAAATAGGGATTAGAAAGTACATTTAATAATTTATAATAAAATAATTGAAATTTACTAAAAATAAAGACATACCTTTCTTCGGGCTTGGACACTGATTCTGTTAATTTCTTTTTGAACATTCCGCTTTTAAACTCATATTGTGTACTTTTTCAACATTCATCTCGATGTACAATAAAGGGAAAGTAAAAGGGGAAAGCGAGAGGTAGAGAGAAATAGAGCTTTTACTTTCTAACAATTTCACCCAAATAATTTATTTCCAACAACTTAGAACTTCGCTTTATTTTCTTCTCCAAAACCCACTCACTTGCCACTTTCAATACATACAATTCTCATCTTCCAAAATCACACTCAAACAATTTGCTTTTCAATATGCTTTCAAACTTCAGTTTGAACACAAACACATTTTTACCATTCTTAGCATTCCAACATACACCTTTCTCACTCAATACACCCTTCGCATATACTTCCACTCTTCCAAAACTTGCTCAAATTTCACAAAACAAAAACTTTACCTCTCATATTTATGCACTTCTCTCTTCTCAAAATAACTCTACAATTTTCTTTCTCAAAATATACACAAATTCCACCACATTCCCATATTTAAGCATTCTCACACTTACACATTTTACCTTTCAAAAATGTACACTTCACTATTCAAAGATCACACTATACTCTTAACACTTACATTCACAAATCATCTTTCAAGACATAAACCTTTCTTTACACATACATAATTTCACATTTCTAAAACACATAAGTTTCACATTTTCGAAATTACAAGCCCTACTTATTATTTTTCTATACATGTCGCATTTTCAAAACAAAACAATTTTTATTCTCCAACAATCAAGTTTCAATTTACCATTCATAACCATCCTTCATTTTCTAAAACATATTCATGCTAATCATTGCAACATACAAGTTCGCATAAACACTTTTAACAATAATAATGAGAAAGAACAATTAAACCCATTTTACGCTTTCCAAAAATTCATGAATATTTCCAATGTAAAGCATATTATCTTTCCAATAACTTTGTAAGCCTCAAGAACACATGTATATAACCATTCACGCAAAGCCATTTGATTGCATTGAGATGAGAATGGTAACCATACAATATAAAGAGTCTATAACAACTTGTTGTTGGTGGAATTTTGAAAACAAGTTTTGAAAATATTAGTTTTCTTTGGGAATTTTAAAATTTAGATTGAATTCTAATTCTAAAAGTCGAATCAACTCGTTCGAAAAAGTATATCACCCCGAAGGACGAAAATAAAATTCCATAACGGTGTTCAGACTTAGAATTTTGAAATTCATCTTGAATATCATGGCCAGATTCTAAAGAGAACTTCACACGGCCCCGAGGGGACAAGGTAAAGTTCAACTAAATATCCAGTTATGATATTCGAGGAGTATGATTGTCGAATTCACATCCAAAGCCTTATCAAAGAAGGATGTATCTCCCCAAAGGGAGATAACACCTTTCAATGATAATTCTTCTAATATGATAACGACAATCGTTCTTTAACTTTTTTCCCAAAGAAATCTAAGAAGATTCTTTTTTTAAAAAAAAAAAGATCAATTTTGAAATCAGGTGTGTGTGGTTCCAAATCTCCTACCAGCGCAAGCCCTCGTAGTTAATTACATCTTAGGGAGACAGAGTCCCCTACGAAAACTCTTGATTAGAATAAGAATGAAATTTTGTTAGATTTTCTAGGAGTGATATCAAAAAAATGAATAGGATCTTTTGAAAAATCAAAAGAGAATAGATCAAGATTGAACATTTATTAACAGAATCGAGGGAAGAGAGGTAGGGAACACCTTGAGATTCTAGAACCATCCGGAAGTGTCCCAACTTAATCTAAGTGTTGGGCTTTATATTTTAGGATTGAAAGGAAACTTTAATTGAAGTTGAGCATCTTATTAGAAATTTGGGATTATATTCCCGAAATTTGGGGTCTTATAATCAAAGATCTGCCCCGGATCCTAAATCTAATTTGGACACTGGACCACAATCATCCGAACCTAACTAATGCAGTGCAATTCCTGGACTTACCCCGGCCTGGATTAGGGAGCCAGCTAACCACCTAATCGATTTAAAAGAGATGAGTCCGGACTTTTATGAAAGAGTGGTAGGGACGTTGTACTTAAGGTTTTGGAGAGTCGGGGCCGACATCTAGAAATTTTCCTAATTGGCCCCTTCGACTTATGTTAGGTACTAAAATGCTAAAACTGATGCAATTAAAATTTTGAATCTTTAAATTTGTATCTAATGCAATGCATGCTGGTCGACAACTTTCAAATCAAATATGCTTGAAATTTTAAAAGCAAGCTTATAAAATAATTTTTTAGAAGACTGGACTTCCCCAGGTCCGGCACCTCGTCCTTATAGGTCAGACTATCCGGACTCTACCCGCAGGCGGGGAAGGGTCTAAAACAAGGAGAGAATAATGCAGAAATATGCATGTGACCCCGGGGTCGATCCCCGGCTAATTCCCTAGATTCGTTACCTTTCTATGTTATTTAGACTCACTAAAATTTTAGACATTTAAGATTTTGAGTAGAAAACTTTCACACCCTCACGAGTCTCACGTATCCAGGCAAAAACAAAAGCGGCACACAATCTCCAAAAAACTAAGAAAAGTAGGCAGTCCTAAGGGCAATCAATTCATCACATCAAATATAAATTAACTAATTAATAAATGTCCATAGGCAAAGTTGTCTTGCTTATTATAAACTAGAATTTTGCAGAAAGTAAAGTGGTCGGGCACCACTGACAACAACCCGGATTCTAAACCTAGTAATGACGCAAGTAGTTTTGAGTGGGATACTTTCAATCTTCAAGTCTTCAATCTTGTTCTTCTTTGGACTCCTTTTCTTCAAACTCCTTGGATCCTTCGTGGTAAGCTACCCAAATGGATAAGAGGGCACTTCCCTTTTAGGGGGAAGACCACTCTTTCCTCTTTGGGTATAGAAAAAGTATGATCCAAATTTGTATTCCCAAATGGAAAAAGGAATACTTCCCTAAAGGGCATCCCTTCCTCTTTGGAATCCAAGCTTTAGACCTATATATCCCAGCTCAAAATTAACTTTCATAACACTTGATAGTCATACAAATTACATTTATTTGAAAATAAAATCTAGACTCTCCTGCAAGGTTATCTTAAGCAGTTAATTAATCAACGAAGACATATTCCCAAGCAGTTATATATGTGCAGAAAAGAAAGTAAAACACAATAGCCACGCCCTTTTTATTTGGGGGCTTTAGCAGCTGAAGCACCTGTGTAAGCATTTATAATAATTAATATTTTTTTATTGATTTAGCCCCCCCTTTTACTGTCCTGCATGAGCGTGTCCACCTGCAAAAAACTATTTGAACATCCAGATCGTACCTAACCTAAGGGTAATCTAGTCGCCAAACACATCAATCTATCCACAGAGTACAGAAAAGTAAGCAGACACAGCAAAGCAATTTCATCCACAACATGCAGTGAAAACTACGAAAAATCCGACACACAACAGTAAAGTAAACACCGGCCTAACCTAGATCTAGAGTTGGTTATCCTAGCATATCAATTAAAGTGTGTGTAAAAGGTCGTGTGGCTGGGGTAAATCCTGAGTTGGGTGATTAATCAAAGTTGTCTAAAAGTCTGGGTTTGTTAAGGCTTAAAAGGGGGATTTAAGTTAAACTTTAAGTATTAGTGAATTACGAATTTTAATTAAATGTATTTTAAAATTTAATTGATTACTATCTTTTTTTTACACCGAGGCCGTGAAGTTTATTTCACCTTCCTTGGGGCTAAGCTAATAGCCTCGTAGGCCTGGGTTACCTAGTAGCAATCGGGGTTAATTAAGTTATTTTAAATTGGTTGGAATTAAAGGAGTGAGTTAATATTAAGGGGAGTTGATTACTAATTTTAAAGGGTTGGTTGAGAATTTTAATAACCTATTAAGATAATTCTTGAATTGGAGGAGTTAACAGATTTTAAAGGATTATCCGGATATGCTAGCTAAGGGGTCAAATTTTGATTTTCAAAACTAAAGTTAATCTTAAGGATTTCAAATTTTTAATAAATACTAAACCTAATTATGAGTTGTTAGACAGGTGGCACGTTCAATTTGGAGTTTTCTGTCAAAAGTTATGATTTTAGAAGTTTTAACCCGATTTGACCTAAGGTCACCTAAGATGTTGAGTCCTTGATTTTGGTCAAATTATGGATGTTTAATCTTTTTAGGGAACACTAGATTCTAATTGAAGTCATTAGCCATTGAGTTTGATTAGTCTAAATTTTTCTATAATTAATAGTGAACTTTAGAAGTTATGCATATTCGTAGGGATTACCAGATTATTACAACTAAGGGGCTGCTTAAGAATTTGAACCCAAATGAGTCCTAAACTCCTTGGGATCAATTCCAAAGGTCATAAATGACCTGAGGACAGATCAACAAGTGTTTAAAGCCCTTTTGGGATTATTAATATTTTGGGATTAATTAAAACTGGTTAACCCTTGATTTTACCTAAGGACTAAACCAAGACAAATCTAGAAATCAATTTAAGAAAGTTTCAATTCTTATTAATTAGGAGATTAATTAGGAACAATTATAAACATTTTAATAGATTTTATAAGTTAAAGACAGTTCATTATCAATTGATTAGGGTTAATAAGCCATTTCTAAGAAGCATTTTTAGGCTCCTACTTGGGGAACCAAATGAACTCCAAACTTAATGAAATTTGGACCATAGGATCACTTGACCCTAAGGACTAAACCCACCAAATTTGAGCTCAAATGGAGTACTCTAAGGTGGTTAACTAAACCACCCAAGGTGAGCTCTAAGTCACCTTCAAATCACTATAGGGGTCTATCCTAAGCTTGGATTGGGGCAAAATCAGTGGCTCTACACTCCTTATCCTACACATCATCAGCAAACAAAAAAAAAATCACACCCTAAATTCCATTGGATAGGTCTATACACCATTTTGAATTTAAGGGTCAAACCATGACCCTTAAACTTAAAATTTAGGGAAAATGCCCTTGAACATCTTAAAATGGGGAGATAAAATTTGGACATGTCAAAAATATGTTCAATTTCAATCTCCCAAAATTTTAGGCTTGGTGGACTTGTATTTAAAGAGTAATTAAAGAAATTAATAAAATACTCAAATTGAAATTAAGCCTAACACTGACCTAACTAGGGTCTGGGACCATAGGACTTTTGTAGATCTCCCTGTGACCTTTCCAATGAGCCTAAGAAAACCTAATTTGGATAAGTGTGGAGGGAGTTATGAATTTTTGAAGTTCCCTTGAATTTTTGGAATTGTTAATAGAGGCCATTACACAGTCAGCACTCCCTTTACACGCGCCGCGCACCGATTGGATGGGCAATCATTGGCGCTAACTGTTAACGGTCGGATTAACCATAGCCGTCGGATGGCGGATCGGACGGCTGGAATTAAACGCGCTCTGATACCACGGGATCTAATCCGAGCCGTTGATCAGAATCAATGGCTGAGATTTTGTCTTCAACCTCTCGCATGTATCCAAGACCGTAAATCTTCTCCGGCATGATCCAGGTGATCCTGCCGGCGAACTCCAATGAAATTTCACAGAGAGGATCAGGACAGTGGAAACCTTCAATCCAACAATGGAAATCCGTTGGGGTGAAGGTTTCCTTCACACTTGACCGGACTACCTAGCTAGGGAGCTCGAGATGAAGGGATTACCGCTGAGAAGGTCTCAACGAATGAGCTTCTCTATCAGGAAGATTCAGGGGACGATAGCGAACTGATCTCCTTCAGACGTCGGGACCGGAGGACGGCCAGAGGTGTGACTTCGAGCGGGACTCCGAAAGCTTTCATGGGCGCTTGCTCGAACGGATGAAGGGATCAATCTGGGAGCTCAAAGGAAGAGTCTGGGAGGTCGAAGGAGCTCTGGGAAATGATTTCGAGCCAATTAGGATGCTTCTGGAGGTCTGGGAAGCTCGAGCCTATTCAGCCACCTTTCACGAGCTTGGACGGCCGAGATTGAGCTGGAGGGGGCTCGGATTGCTGCCCGGTGGAAGATGGCGACGTCCTAGGGAGGTCGTGGGGATCAAACCGGTGGGCAGCAGCCTTGAACCAGGAGTTGTCTGGGGAGGACCACCGGAACTCATTTTCTATTAGTTCTGTCTGCCGCCGGCCATGGTTTGGGTCAGGTTGACTGGGGGAGGCCGATGTGGACATGCTGGAGTCGAGGGTGGAGTCAATTTGGCCTGGGAATGTCTGGATTGAACTGGTGGCTGGGTTGGACCCAAACCTGCTCGGTTCAAGTCGAATTGAGCTCAATCTAGGTCAGGTCTGATCCTGGGTTTGGTATGGGAGATAGGTCTGGGTCTGATGCACCCAATGCAAGTGGCAATTGGATCAAATTTGGTCTGGGTCAGAAGATGGCTCGGGTTGATCCAAATCTGCTCGATTCGGGTCGATTTGGGCTCAACCCAGGTCAGGCCAGACCCTGGGCTTGAGGTGGGAAGTGGGTCTGGGTCTAGTGGACCTAATGCAAGTGGCAATTGGGTCCAATTTGATCTGGGTCAGAAGATGGCTCGGGTTTATGTGTTTTTGGCTACTTTAGGTTAGCCTAAAACCTGACCCAGATTAGCCCAGAGCATGGGCTGGCTGGAGGAGGTGTGTTGGACCTAGGACCACCTATGGGAGGTGTTGATCAAGTTCAATTGGGCTTAGGTAAAGAATTGGCTCAATCCCAAGTGATCTTGGGCACTTTGGGTTAGCCTAACTCTTGACCCAATTTAGCCCAAGGGTTGGGCTGTTCAAGGAAGGTGCATTGGGTCAATGGGAACCCAATGACATCTTGATTTGGATTCAATTTGATTAAGGTTAAGAGATGGCTCAAGGGAGGCCTCTTTTTGGTCACTTGGGTCAAGCCATATGGCTAACCCAAGTGAGCCCAAGGCTTGGGTCTCCAAGAGAGGTCTCTTGGGTACACAAGGGGTCATCCCTTGCATTCAAAAGGACTTGGAATGGACTTGATTCAAAGATTTGAAAGGCAAGGGGTGTTTGGGTTAATGGGTCAAACTTGATTGACTTGGTCAACAAGGTTGACCCAAGGTCTGGGTTTGAGTTCAACAAGTTGGGTTTGATATTTGAAACTTGTTGAAAGTGGTTTCAAAAAATTAGGAGTTGATTTGAGTTGAAATGAGCATTTGAAATCTCATAGGGGTATTTTGGTCAATTTTGACCCATTGGTCAACTAGGGTCAAAATGGGTCTGAAAAATGCAGTTTATTGCTCAATAGGTTACAATCAAGGATCTGGAAGTGATTGGAGGCTTTGATGAGGGCTCCAATATCAAAATCTTCATGGTGTTAGGTCCAATGGCATAGGCTGTGAATATTTAAATGTTTTATAGCCTTTGGTTTTTTAATTCAGATTCTGGAGTTAGAGACCTCAGAATGGGCTCAAAATTGGGGGGTAACCTCTAGAGACATATCTTATCACTTTGTAAGTGATAGACCCTGAATCAGAAGTTATTTGACTAGGTTTTAAAATGTTTGAGAAGTCTTTGAAAAAGGTCTTTAGGATAGGGCCTTAAGACTTTGGATTTGAGTCTGGATTTCTGGATTTGGAATGGATTTCAAGTTTGAATGATTAATATTGAAGTATCCAAATCATTTACAATCATATTATGATTATTAATGGATGGATAAGGTCAAAGCTAGATTAAAGGTGGGATCAAAGTCTAGGTTGAAGTTTGGACTCTCAAATTGATTGGATCAAAGTTTAGGTATGTTTGAAGCTTGAATTAATTTGGATTTGAATTGAATGAAGTTTAAAATTTGAAGTGATCAAGGGTAGGGATTAACTTGCAGTTGGAGTTGATCAAAGGTAGGGATTGATTTGAGGTTGGAGTTGATCAAAGGTAGGAATTGATTTGAGGTTGGAGTTGATCAAAGGTAGGGATTGATTTGAGTCTAGATGGGTCCTAGGATCTAGAGGGGTTCTAGGATCTAGGATATAAAAGAATCCTAAGCTCTAGAGATGGCCCTAAGGTCTGGCTCTAGGAAAGAATCTTAAAGTCTAGAGTGGATCCTAGGATCTAGGATTGATCTGGAGTTTGGAAGGGCCTTAGTGACCTCAAACAAAAATGAGGTCAACACTTGCTTTATTTTACCGTCAAGATTTCATAGAATAAAAAAAACAAAATACTTACTAAATCATTATGAGAACTAACCACTAGTGAAGCTTAAGCAACTGAATTCAAGAAATCTTCTCAAATTTTATAGGAGCAAAGCAAACTATCAACAAGAGTTTAGTATTTCATTTTCTCATTTTTCTTTGCTATCAAAAATGATAACTTAAAAAAAATAATTCAAGAATAACAACATCTAAGTTAAGAGGAGACGATTCATATGCTTTTGTAAACCTAACAAAAATTTGATTCATAGAGAGCTCAATTCAAAAGAAAGAAAATATAGATTCAACATGTTACAATCTTGATTAGAAATAATTAGTCACTTTCAATCTGACTTATTCTAAAAAAAATGAAATTTAATTGGCAATACTTTACTAGAAATGGATTTTAAAACCATTCATAATTCTAACTAATGGTTGATCACAAGATTTTGGCATGAGAGCCAAAAAAAAAACTATAGTCAAATACTGAAGGAGAAGATAGAAGATACCTTGCAAATGGAGAAAATATCTGACGGTTAAGTTTACTATCTACGTGAGTAAAGGAGGCGGAGAGTTCTGTTTGGCTTCTATGGATTTGATCGGATAATAGCTGCTGCTGTAGTGGGGCTCGGCAAGCTTCCTAAGGGCGAAATCGACGGGAGAGAGGGAGCAGGCCGAAAAAGGAGAGGGGCTCGACTTGGGCTTCTTCTAGCCCGAGAGAGAGAGACGTTCGGGCTGGGGGATTTCGCAAATCAGAGTAGGAAGAGGCGAGAGTCTTCTGTATGTGCGAATGCAAGAGAAGGAGCAGGAGTCATGAACTAGAGGAGGCTTTTGCGAACTGCTGGGGAACATTCGGCCTTCTTGCGAATTGAGAGAGGATTGAGCGGGAGAGAGCGACAGTTTCGTGAGAATCCAGAGAGGGCGGCGGGCTGAGGGCTGATCGCGAATGAGAGCGTGATAGGGAGTTCTGCTGGAAGTATATGGGTTTCGGGACTTCATTTCTCTGTATGCGTATCTGAAAGTAAGTGAGGAAATTGGCTCTGGGTTAATTTTGGGGTAGAGAGGAGTAAAAAAACTGGGGGATGAGAGGGCTTTTCTTTTGATTTCTGGAGAGAGCCACGGGTTGAGAGGGAGATCTAGACTTTTTTGCTATTTTCCCAGAGTGTAGAGGGGAGACGGAACTTCCAGATATGGGGAGCCTGGTTCGGTTTTCCGAAATGAGAGAAAGAGAGAGAGATCGTGAGAGTGGGGGAGGCAGTTCATGCGAATGAACAAAGAGAGGCGAGTCTTTTTTGAGTCTTCACGCTAGAGAGAAGAAATGGAGAGGGAGTTCAGGATTTGTAAACTGCCGACAGAGAGTTGTTAAGATAGTTGCTATTTGCATGCTTTACATTTTTGTAACTTATGAAATTTTGATGATTCCAAACATTATTGTTCAAATGTGTAGTTATCTCCTAACATTTTTTAGAAGAATTGTATTTGCTCTTGTGTGTACTAACATTTCAGGAAAAACGAACTCCAGACTATGAAGACTTCAAATTAAATTCAGCATGAGATACTTTGTAAAATTAAAAGCTTGCACTTTTCTTAGAAATCAAATTGAAAGGGAGTGATTGTATTATGAGTGAATAAAAACATACACACACACATAAGGAGATCATATAAAATTTATATTGATCGTACGGGACGATATCCGTTCGTACTAGACGATCAGACAGTTATCTCCTATAGAGCACATGGAACGAATAGGAACTTGCTCGAAAAATTTTTCTAAGTCCTATTCGTCCAGGACGAAATTAATTATCGTCCAGGACGATTGGTTCACTGTAAGAGAGAGAAAGAGAGATCGTGAGAGTGGGGGAGGCAGTTCATGCGAATGAACAAAGAGAGGCGAGTCTTTTTTGAGTCTTCACGCTAGAGAGAAGAAATGGAGAGGGAGTTCAGGATTTGTAAACTGCCGACAGAGAGTTGTTAAGATAGTTGCTATTTGCATGCTTTACATTTTTGTAACTTATGAAATTTTGATGATTCCAAACATTATTGTTCAAATGTGTAGTTATCTCCTAACATTTTTTAGAAGAATTGTATTTGCTCTTGTGTGTACTAACATTTCAGGAAAAACGAACTCCAGACTATGAAGACTTCAAATTAAATTCAGCATGAGATACTTTGTAAAATTAAAAGCTTGCACTTTTCTTAGAAATCAAATTGAAAGGGAGTGATTGTATTATGAGTGAATAAAAACATACACACACACATAAGGAGATCATATAAAATTTATATTGATCGTACGGGACGATATCCGTTCGTACTGGACGATCAGACAGTTATCTCCTATAGAGCACATGGAACGAATAGGAACTTGCTCGAAAAATTTTTCTAAGTCCTATTCGTCCAGGACGAAATTAATTATCGTCCAGGACGATTGGTTCACTGTAAAATTTTCATCCAGACGAAATTAAATTATTGTCAATGGCGATTGGTCCTTTGGAAAATTTTCGTACAGACGAAATTAATAATCGTCCAGGACGATCTGGTCTCTGGAAAATTTTCGTCCAAACAAAAATAAATTATCGTCCGTGGCGATTGGTCCTCTGGAAAATTTTCGTCCAGACGAAGTCAAGAATCGTCCAGGACGATCGGTTCTCTATAAAAATTTTGTCCAGATGAACATATTCTCGTCCAAACGATTAACCGACTTAGAACACTTTTCAGCAGTTTCTAGAAACGACCTTGTAATAACCATTTGTACTGGACAAACCTAGTTCGTACAGGACGATCAGCTGTACGAAGACATTTCGTACACATATTCAAATAGGGTCATTTCAGATCGTTTAAGTAAAATCGTCTAGGACGATCCACGATCGTACGGGACGATCCACGATCGTACGGGACGATCCACTGCGTACAGAATTGAATACTTGCAGTGTTTGGGCGGTTTTTCTTGTCTTTTGTATAAATAGTCCAAATTAGACTGCCACCCAATCTTTTTGTCATTTGATCTTCGTTCCTCTTAAGAGAATAGCCAAGGAGAGAGTGGAAGAGAGCATTCAAGGGAGGACTCCTACCACTGGAGCGAGAAGGCTTCACTTGGATTTCAAAGGTAAGAGTCTCTACTTGTGAATTGGGATTACTTCACTCTTTTCCTTCTTCCTTCTAGATTCTTGTGAGAAGATCTGTCAAGGAGATCCGGTTCTCTGCCGACACTTGGAGAGTGTGAACAGCCGAAAGGTTCTCTGCCTACACTTAGAGAGTGTGAACAGCCGAAGGGTTCTCTGCCTACACTTGGAGAGTGTAAACAGCCGAAGGGTTCTCTGCCCACACTAGGAGAGTGTGAAAGGATGACTGTTCTCTTCCAACACTGGGGATAGTGTGAAAGGACGGACGGTTCTCTGCCTACACTTGGAGAGTGTAAACAGCCGAAGGGTTCTCTGCCCACACTAGGAGAGTGTGAAAGGACGACGGTTCTCTGCCAACACTGGGGATAGTGTGAAAGGACGGACGGTTCTCTGCCAACACTGAGGATTGTGTAAAAGGACGGACGGTTCTCTGCCGCACTGGGGAGTGGTGAAAAGAGTGTGTTGTAAAGGCTTCTCCGCCTTGCTGTGGGTGCAAAAGGAGAGTCACTATTGGAATTAGTGCAATACTCAGAGGGTACCTCTGGGGAGTGGATGTAGGTCTGGTTTTAGACCGAACCACTATAAATCTGGTGTCATTTACTTTACTGTTTTTACGTTTCCGCACTTTAAATTTTAGTTTTAAAAACTCTGTGGTTGAAAAATATTTTTCTACAAAATTTAAAAGAAATTTTTATTTCGGTTCAATAATTTTCAAAAGGGGACTTAAAATTTTAAACTACCAATTCACCCCCCTCTTGGTAGCCTTGGGACATTCACTTAGGCTTAACAACCTAATTACTAGACTCAACAAGAGTAACTGGAGTGAGGGAGATTTCTCAGCTGCTGGAGGCGGGCTTCTCACGCGAACTGGAGAGGAAGGGCTTCAGAAGGTTTTTGGCGTCGTGCGACTTGGAGTGGCTTTGTGCGACTTGGAGTAGGAGATCGTGTGTGAGAGCGGTTCTTCTGTGCGAATGGAGATCGTGAGGGAGTGCGAACTGCTGGGTGGTTCGTGAATGGGAGGGGCGACGGTTGTCATCCGAAATAAGAGGGAGAGGGTTAGTGGCTTAGTGCATGAACCGACCATAACTCCTATTTCGTATGGTTTGGCTCAACCGGTCCTAAATGTGTCATATTCAAATTTATTCTCATTCAAATTGATGGTTCAGATTAATCACGATTTAAAGATGAAATCAAGAGTTGATTTGTAATTCAAAAGTTTAAGAGTAATTCGAGGATTAATTTAAGATAGAAGTGATAATTTAAAATAATTATTGTGTTAATTTTAAAATTAAAATGATTTTAAATTATTAATTTTATCTCATTTATAATGATTTGGATTGGATTGAGGCTAGGCGAACAGATTTAGGCTGAATTAAGAGATCGAGTCCATGCTACGTCAGTGGGTATCCACCTAAGGGTAATCCTGCGGGTGGCGTCTATTCTAGGCTACGAAATCCTAGGTGATTGAATTCGGGGAAATTCACCTCGAAAATGAGGTCAACACTAACATTTTAGGAAAATTAACTCCAAGCTATGAAGACTTCAAATCAAATTTAGCAAATATTCATTTATAAATTATAAGTTTTGAATTGAGAGGGAGTGATTATAATTGAGTGAAAAATAACAACACACATACTTGGGGGAATAATTTTTGTAAATTGATCATACGGGACAATCATGTCAATTAACCCTCGGAAGAGAAATGGATCGAATAGGCAGCGAGACAATTTTTCTAAGTCATAATCGTCTTGGATGAATTTAATATTCATCCCGAGATGAACGCCTCTGGATTCTCACATTGCACTGTTCGTCTAGACAAAATGCATGGTTCATCTCTGGATGAAACTCTCTGTTTAAATTCGTCCAGGACAAAAATTTACCATTCATCTTGGGATAAACTCTCTGTTTAAAATCATCTAGGACGAAACTAGTTCGTCCTAGGACGAACCGAACCGACTTACCACAGTTGGTTAAGTCCTGCAGGGATTTGGGAACCGACCTATGGAATAACCGTTTCATACCGAACGAACCTAGTTCGTACAAGACGATGATCGTGTACGAACATAGTTCGTACCAATATACATTAGGATTATTTCTAACACTTTAAGTAAAATCATCTGGAACAATCCACTGCGTACAGAATTGAAAATTTGTAATTTTTGGGTAGTTTTTCTTGTCTTTCCTATATATAGTCCAAATTAGATTGCCACAAAATCTTTTTGGTCATTGATTTTCATCCCTATTGAAAGAAGACTCAAGGAGAGAGTGAGAGAGAGCATTCAAAGAAGGATTTCTTCCACTGGAGCGCGAAGGCTTTGCTTGGTGTTCAAAGGTAAGATTTTCTACTTGTGATTTGAGATTACTTCACTCTTTTCTTTCTTCCTTCTAGATTTCTTGTGAGGAGATCTGTCAAGGAGATCAGGTTCTCTTTTCTAATCATACTATACAATATGTATCATACTTTACGATGTTATCAAATATTACCACACAAACTAGGGGTGTAATAAATAACCTAACTTATCAATTGTGAACATAAAATTTTGGGTTCGAATTATCCTGTTTAATAAACGGGACATGTTCTGGTCTTGCATTTTGATCGGTTTTATTGAGCATGTCTGGTTTGGGTTGACCCACCAACCCCATTTCACCCATTTAATATTTTTTCTTAATTTCTTTTATTTATTCATATGAACTTATTTTTTGATAAATTAGCTTAAAATCTATGATTAACAAGCTAATAAATATAGATATTTTTTTAAAAATGGATTATTGAGTTGAGTTTAGTTTAATTTTTTTGACCAATTTATTTAACGGGTTGGATCAGTTTTGGATTAGATCCAAATTTGATCCGTTAATCTATTTTGACACTCCTAAATTCAAATTGTTATGAGAAAATTAGAGGCTTAGCCCATTTTTATTAATTGTAAAATAAAATTAAAAGGATATAAAAAAGCTCAAAAAAGTGAAGTTATATGTCTGATCTGAGCTATTGGCCATTGGCCAGTCCAGATTGGCCTTACCTACACATGCATAGCCTTGAGTCAGCATATTGATTTTTTACCATAGTACCATTCATGGTTGGGTTTAATACCCATTTCCTTTTTCTATACCTCCCACCACTCTTACATTTGCATAAGACTGGACAACATGGATTTGATACGCTAGGTGGAGTTTAGCTGGTACACCTTTCCGAGCAGGGTGGTAAATTCAGGTTGGGGCTACTTAGATCCCTTATGGGATTTAAGCCATAAGTCCCCTCATTGTGTCACTTTTTATGAATTATGAATATGTTATTTCTCTTAGGGTAATAATCTGGTCTTCGATCTTTTAAACTCAAAATTTTAATTATATCTTTATTCATTTAAAAAGTCTAATCATCGCTAAGGGTAAAGAGAAGAGTTTATCTTTTTTGGAGTAGAACTTAGGAACTTTTTCTGTGCACCAAATCAATAAGAAAATAATACACCATTCTTAATCGAGAGTTTTCTTAGATTGAGGTCTAAGATGTAATTAACTATGGGGGCTTGCACCCGTAGGAAAGCGATCCCCACAATCAAATAAACCCCATTCGAGCTGATGTCTCGAATGGGGGAAATCTTGTGAAATCTGAGCTGCAATCACACCTTTCAGCCTGAACCCTAAACCCGCCGCTCTGGCAATTTAGGGCTCCCTCTTTTTCCCTTCGTTCTCCTTCGATTCTGGGTGAATCTTCTTCCTGTTTTCGCTGAGATTCACTCCTTTGTTGTGTTTGGCCACTCTTTTGATCTTAGCCCTGCATGGGCTTGCTCTGCGATGGTTGCTTCCAAGCCTTCGAATCCTTGGGGTTCTACGTCTGGTGATAAGCCGATCCCGAACAAAGGCTTCTTTAATCTCTAAGCGGGGGAGGTTTCTCCTGCTTTATCGCGATCTTTTAAGGATGTTCTCTCTGGATCAGGTGATACCCTTCCTATTTTATCTCAATCAACATTTAATGGTGTCCCTGCCGTTCTTTTATCGGATGAAGATGTGCTTAAGTTCGCTTCTCCTTTCCAGTTTACCTTTGTCGGTAAATTTGGTCTTAACAGACCCAATCTTGACGCGATTAGAAGTTTTTTCACTAATTTGAAACTATCGGGATTTTTCTCTATCGGTTTGTTGGATTCTAGACATGTTGCCATACAACTTTCAAACGATCTTGATTACAGTAGGATTTTTTCTTATAGATCTTATTTTATCTTCAACTGTTAAATGCGAATTTTAAAATGGACACCCTTTTTTTATATTAAGGAAGAATCGCCAATAGTTCCTATATGGATTTCGTTCCCTAATCTTCGGCTGCATTTTTTTAATCCTAAGATTTTACATGCTTTGGGTTCAATTTTCGGTAGACCTTTGCAAGCAGACCAAGCTATGGCTTCTCGGACTAGGCCCTCTATGGCAAGAATTTTAGTGGAAGTTGATATTACAAAAACATTTGAAGGATATATGGGTTGGTTTTAAAGCTTACGGGTATTTGCAAAAAGTGGAATTCGAAAAAGTTTCTGAATTTTGTTCTCATTGTAGAATGCATGGCCATGGGTCTGCTGATTGCTTTAAACTTCACCCCGACCTTAAAAAATCTAATGTTCCGGTGGATGGTAAGCCTGGATTGGCCAATCAAATCTATGTGCCGATCGGGAAAATTTTACAGATTGATCAGTGGAACCGCTTCCATCATTTGGAAATACCAAAGTTCATATTGTTGCTACTCAAGAAAATTTGCAACCTCCTTTAGCTGAATTTAATTTGGAGGGGGAGAATCAAGCTATTGGGGAAAACCTTAATGACCATACGGATCCCAAATTATTTATCTCAGTTGAATCTTTGTTTAAAGATTTTGATTCTAATATTATTGATAACTATAACTTGCTTCCTTTGGTTTCTTCAGGGAATAATTTGAAAGATACTTTAAAGGATAACATCAGTGGAGGTGAATTGAATAGTGAAGGTAGTGATGTTGCTTGTGAAGAAGGGGAATTTCTTCCTCCTTCAAATAATGAGCAAAATATCGAACAATTGGTTCAAAATTCTGTGAGTAATTTACCCCCTTCTACTGTTTTGAATATGAAAAAAAAAAAACGCCAATATTTCTTCTGCTATTGCTTCCTCCTCTAAAAATGATACTACTAATACCCAAAATAATGGTGATGATGGCTATTCGAAAGTGGGTAAAAAAAAGGTAAAAATGCTAAAAATTCTGCCCCACGGTCTACCCGTGCTCACAATTCTTCCAAATATCGTAATGATTAAAGCTCTCATTTGGAATGTTAGAGGTATTGGGGGAAAGGAGTCTATTGCTAGAGTTAGAAATTTGTCTAGAATGCATGGTATTTTGTTGTTAGTTTTAATTGAACCTCTTATTGCCAAAGAAAAAATTGGTTCCTCTGCTTCTAAACTTGGTTTTTCTAATTTTGTTGCTAACTATTGTAATAAAATATGGATTATGTGGAATAGTAATATCAATGTTAATATCATATCGGATCCTCAAATTATCAACTGTGAAATCGATTTTTTCAATTATACATGTTTTGCATCTTTTGTTTATGCTGCTTCTACAAGATGGCTTCGTCTCCCTCTTTGAAACCAAATCCGCCAATTTGCTTCTAATGTTATTGGTCCATGGTGCATAGGTGGAGACTTTAATATCATTTCAAATGCTTCTGAAAGGAGAGGAGGTAAATTTCCTAATGATGTTGCTATGGAGGATTTTAATTCTGTTATCACTGATTGCTATTTGAATGATATTGGTTTTTGTGGTAGCTCTTTTACTTGGAATCAATCCAAAATATGGCAGCGCCTTGATAGGATTCTTTTTAATAATGATTGGCTCTCTACCTTTTCCATTACTTCTATTGATCATCTTACTAAAATGATGTCTGATCATTGCCCCTTACTTCTTAATATTAATGCCAGTAGGAATGTTGGAAATGCTTCTTTCAGATTCCAAAACATGTGGCTTACTCATGTTGACTTTAAAAATGTTATTAGTACTAATTGGAATGCTCCTTTATTTCCCAAAAATGATATTAAGGGCATGCTAAGACTTTGGTCTAAACTTAGTAGATTAAAACATGTTTTGAACTGGTGGAATAAAAAGGTTTTCAAGAATATTTTTTCTGATATTAAGGAAGCTGAATTGAAAGTGCAAGAGCTTGAGAATAATTATATGACCCACCCCTCTAATGATAATTTAACTTGTCTTAATAGTGCTAAAGATTATCTTATCACTCTTCAGAATCAAGAGGAAATTTACTGGAAACAAAAAGCTAATTTGAAATTTTCTGTTGAAGGTGATAGGAATACTAAATTTTTTCACGCCATGGCTAATCGTAATAGGACTAAGAATTATATTCATAAAATTGTTAATAGTGATGGTACTATTATTGATTCTGAGGAGCTTATTTGTAAGTTAGGGGTGGATTATTTTAAGCATACTTTCACTGATAATTTCATTGATTCCTCTTTGATTAATCATCAAGTTATTCTGAAATTAATTGATGAGGGGGATAATAATTTACTTTGTCTTATTCCTTCTAATGTGGAAATTTCTAATATTGTGCTTATTCCTAAAGTTGTTGGGGCTAATAAGTGGAATGATTTCAGACCTATAAGTCTTTGTTCTTTCTTTAATAAACTGATATCTAAGGTTCTATCCAAAAGGCTGGAAAATATTCTTCCTAGAATTATTTCTAGTAATCAAACTGGTTTTATCAAAGGTAGAAATATTTTTGATAATGTGTTGCTTGCTCAAGAACTGGCGCATGAAATTAATACTAAGGTTAAAGGTGGTAATATTATTTTGAAATTGGATATTTCTAAAGCCTATGATAATTTGAACTGGAATTTCTGTGTAAGATTTTGTCTCTTTTTGGTTTTAGTGATTTCTTCATTAAGCTTATTAGGAACAGTATTGATAATTGTTATTTCTCTGTTTTAATTAATGGTAGGAATCATGGCTATTTCAAGTCGTTTAAAGGTCTTAGACAAGGGGATAATATATCCCCTGCCCTCTTTATTATTGCTTTGGAATACCTGTCTAGGGGTATTGAAGATCTCTATTCTCGAAATCCTAAACTTCATTTTATAACTATTAGAGGTTTTCCTATCTCACACCTTAGCTTTGCTGATGACTTCATTTTTTTCTCTAATGGCTCTATTAATAATATTTCTATTTTAAGGAATTTTTTAATTCAATTTCATGATGTTTCTGGTTTGGAAATTAACAAAGAGAAAAGTAGCTTTGTTGCCGGTAAGTCTATTAATAGAGATAGAATTTTAGCTATTCAAAGTACTTGTGGTTTTAAATCCAAAACTTTTCCTATTAAGTACTTAGGAACTCCTATTTATAATGGTAAAAAGAACATCTGTTTGAAGATATTATTACCTGTTTTAAAAAAATACTTCATCATTGGTCTTCTAATTTTCTGTCTTACGGAGGTAAATTAATTCTTATTAAGTTGGTCCTTAATTCTATTCTTATTTACTTATTTCATACTTTGCATCCGACTGCTACTATCTGTCTTAGAATTGAGAGAATGATAAATAAATTTTTTTGGAGCTCTAAGTATAATAGTAATGGCATTCATTAGGCTTCTTGGAACGACATATGTGGCACTTATAATGAAGGAGGTTTGAGTTGTAAGAACATTCATGATATGGCTCAAGCCTTTTCTCATAAACTTTGGTTTTCCTTTAGAACTAATGAAAGTTTATTGGCGCGTTTTATGAATACTAAATATTGCAAAGATTCTCATCCTCTTCTTAATATTTTTAAACCTAATGACTCTCCTACTTGGAAGAGACTTTATAAAATTAAGTGGAATGCGGAGCAGTTTATTCAATGGGGTATTGGTAAAGGTAATATTTTCTTTTGGTAGGACAACTGGATGGGCCCTTCTTCCATTGACAAGTATTTAAACACGGTTTCTATTGAAAATGTTAAGGTTTCTGAATTTTTTATGAATGGTTCCTGGAATCTTAGTAAACTCTTGGGTATTTTACCTTCTTTAATTGTTGATTTCATTCGGATTATCCCTTTAGATTTGTCTAATAAGGATAGAATTTTGTTTTCTCTATCGCCTTCGGGTAATTTTAATATGAAAAAAGCGTGGGAAAATTTAAGAATCAAGCATGAACCTTCTCTTTTTTTTTTCTGCTCTTTGGCATAACAGTTTTCCTCTATCGTATTCAATTTTAGCTTGGAGATGTCTTAAGGGATTTATTCCTATTGTACTATTATTCAGAAGAAAGGTTTTAATTTTCCTTCTAAATGTCAATGCTGTGCGAATATTGAAAGTATAATCATCTTTTTGTTAATGGTAACATTGCTATGAAGGTTTGGCATCATTATGTTGATTTGGCTAATTTGAGCCAGGTGGTTTTTCCTAGTGATCTTTCTTCCTTATTGAACCATTGGATGCAAAGATCTAAAGGGCATATTTTAAATCTTATTCCTATTCTTATTTTATGGTTCATTTGGAAATCGAGAAATGAGTCCAAGCATGGTGATGTTAAGATGGAGGCTACCACTATCATTTCGAATATCAACCATAAAATTTTGAATCTTGTGTCTTGCAATTTGATCTCGTATAAGAACTATAGAAATGCTTTTAAGCTTGCTGATCTTCTTGGTATTAATTTGAATTTGAATCCTTCTAATAGAACTTCTAGATTGGTTATTTAGAGAAAACCAGATATGCCTTATGTTAAATTGAATACTGATGGTTCGGTTAGGAATGGTTTAGCTGGTACTAGTGGCATTATTAGAGATCATGAGGGCAATGTGTTATCTGCCTTTGCTTCCCCTTTGCAATTTTGGTGACTGCTGAGCTTACCGGTCTTGTTTTGGGTATTAATAAGTGTATTTCGTTGGGTTTTTCGAATGTTTGGATTGAGGTTGATGCTGATATTGTGGTTCAAATTGTTAACGATAAGATTCAGGGTAATCCCACTAATTTTTATCTGATTAGAAGGATTAAATTGTCTCTTTCTAGTATCAATTTTAATATTTCTCATATTTATCGTGAAGCTAATAGTTGTGCTGATTGGTTACTAATTTTGGTTGTCAGCTTGAGAGATTTCAAGAGCTTAGTATTTTGGCCTTAAATCCTGTTTTGAAAGGTATGATTTTCTTGGATAAAATTTCTCTCCCTTATATTAGACATGGTTAATTGCTTAGTAATCTGGGTCCGTTTCTATTCCTTTATTGCTTGCTCCTTCGTTTGGGATTCTAACTGGAATATCTCTGGTTATTGTTGGAGCTTTACCTTTAATATGATTTATAGTTTTAAAATGGATTGCTGTGGGGAGTTGGACATTAATCACAATTTATTCCACAATTATTGCTTTTCCTCTATTAGTTATGAGTGTAGCGACGGGTTATATCATGATAGTAATGCTGTTAATATAGTTTTCTATGCTGATACTTATCTGCTTATGGAGTTTGAGAGTGCTACCAGTGTTAGTTTTAACTGTATCAGTTTGACTGAGGGGATTTCCTTCTCTTATTTATGGAGTTACCGGTTTAATCTAGAGTTTCCTAGTTGCTTCCATGTGCCAGCTAGGTCTAATCGTTCTTATTTTTTTCCTTGTTTTAAGTCTTGTCTTTTGTCTAATCTGGGTGTTGACAAGAGATTGATCTCTGTGGTTGGCATTTTTGTAATGTTATATAATCTTGAGGGTATTTACTTCAGCTACTATTATACTAATATTGGTCAGTTCTCTCTTATTGTTATTCTGTTTGATGAAGGGGGTAAGAAGGAAAGTCTGTATTATTGCAAATCTATTTTCATGGCTTATGTTTTGATGATTGACAAACACTTGGACTGCCTGTTACTTCTAACTTTTCAGGAATCAAAGATCGGACCAACAAATGGAGCCAGTTCAAGATTTCGTAGGTTTAGGGTTGAGTCAGTCTGTACTTTATTTTTTCTCTTCTTGAGTCTATTTGTAATGGTCAAAGAGACTGATGTTAAGTAACCCTACACACACACACTTTAGAGACTTTGAATTTCTATTTTTACTCATATCGGCTAGGATGATATTTACATCGTCCTGGATGATCAAGCTTAAAACAAAAGTCTAAATAAGGATTCTTAATTAAGGCAGCCATCATTAACAGATCGTCCTGGACGATACATGTATCGGCCGGGACGATAAGCTCAAAACAGAAAGAAGTTGCCGCCATAGACAATTAAGGTATACTGTATTTTTAAATCATTGGCCAAGACGATTATTGATCGGCCTGGACGACATTAAAAAATTATGCCTTAATTGATCAGGAAATCAAGGGAGTAATTAAGGATGATTGATACGATCATGTTGTCCTGGACGATCGCAGGATCGGCCAGGACGATCTATTCAAAAATCTTAATTACTTCAGTACGATAAATATCGGCCAGCTCGAATTCAAGGCGATGCTCTGGACGATTTTCCTCTGTTTTGAACTGATCGACCAAGACGATCGTGAGATCGGCCGGGACGATCAAGTCAATTTTAAATCATCCAGTTTGCATTCAGGGCGATGCTCTGGCCGATCTTCTGAGTTTTGTACTGATCGGCCAGGCCGATGTCCATATCGGCCTGGACGATATTATCGGCAATTTGTAATTAATGAGCTCCTTTGAAGCTCTTCTATTTAAGAGCTCTTGTTCAACGTTTTGGAGGACCTTTGGCTGCTGCCTTGACCTGAGAAGGCCTTGAGAAGAGAAAGAGAGAGTGGGAGAGAGAGAGGATCTTGTGAGGGGATTCCAAGGGTTTCTTCAAGGATCGCTCTACTTCTTCGTCTAGAGTTTCTCGTCCGTGGAAGGGTCGGTAGAGGTAAGGAGTTAGCTTTTGGTTGTGGTTCTCTGCCAGCTTCAAGAGGAAGCAAAAGGAGATAGGTTATCTGCCTTGTCGGGGTGGCACAAAGGAGGTTCTTGTGAAGGCTTCTCCACCTAGCTGTGGGGGCTAAAGGAGAGTCACGATTGTAGTGCAATACTCAGAGGACGCCTCTGGGGAGTGGACGTAGGTCGAGTTGACCGAACCACTATAAATTTCTGTGTTCTTGTTTTCTTGCTTCCGCACTTTAATTTCCACATTTATTTTTGTGGTGTGATTTTGGTTTACATGTTTTTGTTCTTTGTGAAAAAAAAATTTTAAAATACCAATTCACCCCCCCCTCTTGGTTAGCTTGGGCTAGTTCTATAGGGCTTAAAATCCCTAATGAACTTTCAAGTGGTATCAGAGCGAGATTTATAAAAACTGAGTTTGAAAACTTTTTGAATTTTGATCCATGGCTAACCTTGGGAATCGTAACACTACTGAAGGTTATTCAATTACACGACCTCCCTTTTTTGACAACTTACCTTTTGATTTCTGGAAAACCCGTATGTCAATGTTTTTACAATCTACTGATTATCACATGTGGATGCTTATAAAAGAAGGTTATTCTCCACCTTCTCGTGAAATTAATGGTGTTAAAACTGAAGTTACTTTTACTGAATGGACTTTCGATGAACGAGATTTAGCTCAATTAAATGCCAAATGTTTGAACTATTTTTTCTGTGCTTTAAAATCTGAGGATTACATGCGTGTCTCCGCTTGCAAAATTGGTAAAGAAATTTGGGATAAATTGTGCATCACCTATGAAGGTACTAATGAGGTTAAACAATCCCATTTGAACATTCTCTTGCATGACTACGAACTTTTTCGTATGAAACCTCATGAATCGATTTCTGACATGTATACTAGGTTTACTTAGATAGTTACTTCACTACATGCATTAGAAAAAAAACTTTCAAACTATGAAAAAGTCAACAAGATTTTGAGATGCTTGCCTTCGTCATATGATGCTAAAAAATCACTACAATCACTGAATCTAAGGATTTGAACACTTATTCTATTGAGAACTTACTTGGTTCACTCATTGCTTACGAGAAAGGGGTGAATCAAAGAAATCTTGATGCAGGTGAGAAGAAGAAGGAGAAAATAGTTGCATTGAAGGCGCACAAATTGGATTCTGAATCTTCCGGGTCTGAAAGCGATGAAGTTGCCTTCATCACAAGGAAATTCAAAAGCTTTCTAAGGAAGAAACAAAAGCATCATCAAAATTGGAGAAAAGGTAAGGATCATAAACATGTTAAAGGATCTTCTGATGTTGTTTGTTTTGAATGCATGAAACCTGGACATGTGAGAGCCGATTGCCCGACACTTCAAGATAACACAAGCAAGGAAAAGATTGAGGAGAAACCTAAGTTTAAGAAGGACAAGAAGAGGATTCAAAAGGCATTCTGGGCAGAATCTAGTACTGATTCCTCTGAGACTGAACCAGAGGAAGAGACTACAAACCTGTGCTTAATGGGGGAAGATCATCTTGAGCAAAGTGATGAGGAAGAGGTATGTAAACCAACCTATGATGAATTATTTGAGATTTGTGAGAAAATACATACATCATACAAAAAACTCAAGAAAACTCATGCTAGCTTAAAATTAGAACTTTCGAATTTACAAAAAGAGCATGAAGTTTTTCTCAAAGATCATGCAACGATTGATTCAAATCACATGGCTCTTCTTGATGAATTTGATGATTTAAATAAAAAGCATTTGGAATTAATGATGAACATAATGCATTAAAAGCTACACACACCTCACTTAATTCTGATCTTAAGAAATCTAAAGAGATTGAGAAAAATTTGAGGATTGAGAATGGTGCATTAAAAAGAACTAACTTGAGGATTCAAAATGATTTGGATACTTGTAAGAAAAATCGGATGACATCTACTTTTGATCCTAAGCTAGAACCTAGGAAGAGGCATTATAACTCAAACCATTTAAGAAACCCTTTTCCTGGAGTTAAATGTTTTTCATGTGGCATGCTACGACACATCTCACTCACTTGCAACGTTTACCATAGTACACATTGGGTGTGGAGACCTAAGATGCATGATTCACAGCATACCAAATATGCATTGCATTCTACTTTTCCTAAGAAGGGGTTCAAACCTATTTGGGTTCCTAAATCTGACTGTTGTTGAGTTTTGCAGGAATGCTCTCACCAAAGACCTCGTGGGAGCACAGGATAACTGGACATATGAAGGCTCGCAGCTCATATATGCTTAAATCTGCTACTTCAATAATTTCTTGAAATGTGTTTTATTTCTAATGTGTTTTATTTCTGCTTTGTGTTGTTTTAATTTGTTTTGTTTTCACTTTGTTTGTTTCAATTGGTTTTCTATATGTTGAATTTTTTCAAGATTTTAGATTTTGGAGTTTTAAAGATAGTGTTTAGTTTTTCTAAAATTGGTTGAAGGGAGAAACACCGTTGATGGTTTCCCTCCTTCTAACCTTGTTTTGTGGTATGATTTTCTTCTCTTAACAAAAGTTTAACTCATTTTAGCCAATGGTTTTTGAAACTAAGATTCTTTCTATCTTACTACAAAAAAAAATCTATCTTGTGCATAATATCCAAAGTTATTATGTATCTTTCAAAGTTATTTAAAATCTTGCCATTGCTTTTATCACATATTTTTGATTTTGTTTTGTGACTTGTTCTTCTCTATGTTAGAGAGAGAGCTCATATTCTCTAATATTTGGAGGATATATTCACAACTAAGATTCTTTTAAGGGTTTTTGTTAAAGAGCTTTAGCTTGCAAAAATTAAAAAAGGAAAGAGGCCAATGACGCCAAATTGAATATATATATATATACACACACACAATTATGTATCAAAAATCAAAAGATGCTCAAAGAGCCAATCAAAGATTCAAGAGGCATAAAATGAGCCTACTAAAAAGCAAGCTATCATCTCTTTTCAAAACTTAGAGAACTCATTGATTATTTGATGAATTCAAAGGCTTGATTTCAAATTCCATGATTGAGACAAATTACTTTGTTTTATTATTTATGAGATTTTTTCTTTGTAAATAAGTTTTGATTGAATCCTATTTTTGCACAATTAGGTTTATTCTAAGTTAAGCATTTTTATTTTTCAAAAGAAAATTTGTACCATAAAGAACGTCTGATCCAGGGTTAATAGAATCGGATATTTTACCTTTGTCTGATTAGGATTGGCTAAACTCCTTGATCTTGTGGAACTCTAAAGTTTAATTTTTTGAGAACTTCTCATATGATGCCTCCATAAAAAAAAATTAGAAAAATTAAAATTCAAAAATATTCATTTTTTTATTTTCATTGTGTTTTCTTTCTATTACTGTGTTTTTATCTTTTTTTCTTTTATTTTAATTTTTGAGGGCTTTGATCATCACCATCCTTCATTATGTTTCAAATTCTAGTCACATCGTCCTGGCTGATACCTTTATCGTCCTGAACGATAGGGCAAAATCTTTTCAAATTTCTATCTGCTGATCTTTTCTGTGCTTTTTATAACTCATCGTCCTGGACGATCCTATATCGTCCTGGACGATATGATCAAACTCTGTTATAGTCATGTTGATAGTCCTGGCCGATAGAATATTTCATCTGGCCGATGCATTTTATGTGCATCGTCCTGGCCGATACACTGGATCGTCCTGGACGATCCATGTGTCAGCACGTTTAAATCCTTAAAGTTGGCCCCAGATGATCCATTATTGGGCAATCGTCCTGGCCGATCCACTGTTCATTCTGGACGATACACGTGGCACATATTTAAAGCGTTTTAACTTCGTCCGGTACGATCAATTATTGTGCATCGTCTTGGACGATACACCTAATCGGCCCGGACGATCTGCTTTTTCAACGGTCGTCCGGATTGACTCCTCGGGATGATCGCCTATATCTAATCGTCCTGGCCGATATCAGATCGGCCCGGACGATCAGACCACTATTTTGACCAATCAGCCTGTATGCAATTATTGAGCCATATCAGCCTGGACGATTCTGCGATCGGCCTGGACGATATGCCCGTTTCTTTAAATTCTGGCCGATCCAGCCATGGTTTTCCACTTCATCCCTTCTCCTCTTGCGTCTCCTTGCTAATCCCTTGCTATGGCTGGTGGGAAACGAGCTCGACAGGCTTCTGGGAGTTCCTCGAGGGCCACTCTGGACCCTCGATTCAGAGAGGTAGAGGATCAGGCTGCCTACCATCGCTACAAAGAGTGTGGCATTACCCTCTCCCGAACAATCAATCATGCATATCTGTCATATTCGGTAAAGGATCTCTTTGCCCGCACCTCTCTGTGTTTCATACTCACCCTCGCTGTCCATTTTTCTTCTGAACTCCTAGAATTTTATGCAAATCTTCGCATAAATTCTACCTTCACAGCCCTGACCTCCTATGTGAATCGACGCCTGGTCGAGATCACATATCAGGACTGTGCGGAGCTTTTACAGCTATCCACCACCGGGGATAAGCTTCACATAATCGTTACTGATCTGGATTTTTATTGGTCCACGGCAAACCACTTCCTTCGCCAAACCAACACACCCTTTCATGTTGGAGAGACTAGCTCTTTAGTCAAAAATGCTAGGACAATCCAACATGTCCTTCGTACCTCCATAATTCCAAAAGCCGGGGACTGAATCCATATCACTCCACTACTGTCCTTGACCACCTTTTTCTTTATGGCCTGGAGAGAATTTAATGCCACTGATATACTCTTTCGCTACATCGATCACCTAACAACTATTCACGATCCAGGCCATAGGAGAAAACCTAATCTAGCCTTAGGACACATCATAGCCTACATTCTTGAAACCAAATACAATCTCCAATATCCTACTCGTCACGACCTTTAGCCTCCTTACTACTCAAACAATTCCTTCACTATCTTTCATAGTACTCGTCTCCACCCAGGAGATGGGGAAGGTCGGGGGGCTGGGGAGGAGGAGGCTCCCACTCCCGCTCCCGTTCCTGATTCTGTTCCTCTACACCAGCACTCACCGGTTGATCAGTTGATAGAGAGGTTTGATCGATGGGAGACCCGCTTTGACGCTTACGTTGCGCACAGGAGCATCAACACTCTGAGGATATTGCCCGCTACGAGCAGCACCGCACTGAGGATTTAGCCCGATTTGACAGTTACCTTACTTACTAGCAGCATCAGCATGACCAGGACATCGCCTGGTTTAATGCTCAGTTCACCACGCTTGCCAGCTACTTTCAGCAGCCACCTCCTCCACCTCCATCTGATGATCAGAGTCCCACGTTTTTCTAGTCTGTGTTTTCTGTTGTGTGTTTTCTGTTTTATGTAGTTTGCTTTTTAGTCTGTTTTTGGCTCTGTTGTGTTGTTTTCTTTTGTGCATCTGGACCCTCTTTTTGTGATGACAAAAGGGGGAGTAAGTTGTGGTAGGAAAAAGGATATGTAACTTTGAATTTTTAATGAACCGTTTGTTTAGTTTTTCCTACTTGTGTTTGCCATCATCAAAAAGGGGGAGATTGTTGCAAATATATTTTCATGGCTTATGTTTTGATGATTGACAAATACTTGGACTGCCTGTTACTTCTAACTTTTCAGGAATCAAAGATCGGACCAACAAACGGATTCAGTTCAAGATTGCGTAGGTTTAGGGTTGAGTCAGTATGTATTTTGTTTTTTCTCTTCTTGAGTCTATTTGTAATGGTCAAAGAGACTGATGCTAAGTAACCCTAAACACACACACTTGAGAGACTTAGAATTTCTGTTTTTACTCATATCGGCCAGGATGATATTTACATCGTCCTGGACGATCAGGCTTAAAACAGAAAGTCTAAATAAGAATTCTTAATTAAGGCAGCCGTCATTAACAGATCGTCCTGGATGATACGTGTATCGGCTAGGACGATAAACTCAAAACAGAAAGAAGTTGTCGCCATAGAAAATTAAGGTATACTGTATTTTTAAATCATCGGCCAGGACGATCATTGATCGGCCATATTAACAAATTATGCCTTAATTGATCATGAAATCAAGGGAGTAATTAAGGATGATTGATACGATCATATCATCCTGGACGATCGCAGGATCGGCCAAGACGATCTATTCAAAAACCTTAGTTACTTCAGTACGATAAATATCGGCCAGCTCGAATTCAGGGCGATGCTCTAGACGATTTCCCTCTGTTTTGAACTGATCAGCCGGGACGATCGTGAGAACGGCCGGGATGATCAAGTCAATTTTAAATCGTCCAGTTTGCATTCAGGGTGATGCTCTGGCCGATCTTCTGAGTTTTGTACTGATCGGCCGGGCCTATGTCCTTATCGGCCTGGACGATATTGTCGGCAACTTGCAATTAATGAGCTCCTTTGAAGCTCTTCTTTTTAAGAGCTCTTGTTCAACGTTTTGGAGGACCTTTGGCTGCTGCCTTGACCTGAGAAGGCCTTGAGGAGAGAAAGAGAGAGTGGGAGAGAGAGAGAGGATATTGTGAGGGGGAGCTTGTGAGGGGATTCACAAGGGTTGCTTCAAGGATCAATCTGCTTCTTCTTCGTCTAGAGTTTCTCGTCCGTGGAAGGGTCGGTAGAGGTAAGGAGTTAGCTTTTGGTTGTGGTTCTCTGCCAGCTTCAGGAGGAAGCAAAAGAAGATAGGTTCTCTGCCTTACTGGGTGGCAAAAAGGAGGTTCTTGTGAAGGCTTCTCCGCCTAGCTGTGGGGGCTAAAGGAGAGTCACGATTGTAGTGCAATACTCGGAGGGCGCCTCCGGGGAGTGGACGTAGGTCGAGTTGACCGAACCACTATAAATTTCTGTGTTCTTGTTTTCTTGCTTCCGCACTTTAATTTCGGCATTTATTTTTGTGGTGTGATTTTGGTTTACATGTTTTTGTTCTTTGTGAAAAGAAATTTTTAAAATACCAATTCACCCCCCCTCTTAGTTAACTTGGGCCAGTTCTATAGGGCTTAACATCCCTAACGAACTTTGATGTATTGGTGTCATACTTGTTTTTTGAATTTTTTCTGGCATTTTAAGGTGGATAGTTTCTGTTTTGGTCCTAGAGG
This sequence comes from Dendrobium officinale, assembly GCA_019514585.1. Classification (NCBI taxonomy): domain Eukaryota; kingdom Viridiplantae; phylum Streptophyta; class Magnoliopsida; order Asparagales; family Orchidaceae; genus Dendrobium; species Dendrobium officinale. Next base: position 36,169,433 of record CM033691.1, on the reverse strand, counting down.
TATTTTCAGTCGGTGGTATTTCCCCACTTGCTTCAGTTTTAAGGGGACTTTGTTCTGGAAGTTTTTTTTCCTTCAATTACTTGGGAATAATGCTCTGGAAATTGATTCTATTTTCTTTTATCTTAACGATCATGATATTGGTTTTTGGAGACCTTCTTGCAGGCTAATCAGTTTTTGCTGTCATGGAGGATTAAAGAATTGCAAGGTTCGTCTCTTTTCTTTCAAGTATTTCTTTTTCTATTTTATTTGGAATTTTTGCAGGAAGTTCGTACTGAAAGTGAATTATTGGATCTTCCTTTTTTGGGTGCTGTTGTCTCACAGTCGGATTTCCTTCTATTATTATTTTTATTTTTGTAAGCATAGGATAAGGACCGACCGGCTCATAGGTTTTTTTATCTCTTTTTTGATTGTAGCTCCTCGGAGCAGTAGTGAGCTGGTGGGTCCTTTTAAGGACTTTGTAACTAATTTTGGAAATTAACACGTAGGCTCCGGCGCGGGTTTATATTAAAAAAAAATGTATGATCTGAGCTAGAAGAAGAAAATGCTCAGAGAGACCTTTCGCAAAGACGAAAGTAATAATACAACTACAAATTGTTGGAAACCAAAAAGAGAAATTTTAAAGAAGTCAGAATGCATTGTAGCACGGTAGCACCCCCGACTCATAATCATCTGAAAAAACAACAGGTTCCCTAACTCCTGCTAGATTGTTGGCTCCTTATTCCCAAAGTAGTAGTGTATTATTAATCATTTGACTGGTAGACTTGCGATGGGCTAGAGAAAACGTTGTTCTCTTAAAAAAAAAAAAAAAGGGAAAAACAGGAAGACTAGAGTACATCGTTTTTTTTTTTATCGTGTTCTCCTCCTAATTCCACGGAAATCGTGGCCGACGGTTACGCTATTCCTGGTGGAAACCCCTCTGCCGACTGGCGCCATGGAACATCCTCAGCAAACATCCAAGTACGCCGTCGCCCACGATTCCAAGTCAGCGATCGTGTAAATATTTCCTTTCCTCGCAGTTCACACTTAATTCTCACAGAATTCTTTTGCAGTCTGCACCTTTTCATCGGCAGCCCTTCATACATTGATCCTGATATCATGGATTTACAGTCTTCATCGTTGTCGATCTCGTTGAGTACCACCCAGAAGCGGAAGCGCAGTCAGGTCTATGCATCTCGCCTCTCTTTTTACCTTTTTCCACGGGCTTCCAATATTTTGATTGATTTGCCCTCATGATGATCTGTGGTGGATTTTAGGCTCACTTTTTATTGGAATCTGATATTTGAACGCGATCAACATGGTCCGGGCATTTGGTTGCCATACTGATCTTTTTTCCAATCGGTTTGTCTTTTTTTTTTTTTGGATATGGGTTTTTTTCTGTCTTCGGGCTTGAGGATTATTGAATTATTTTCTCTCTTGTTTTGTAAATGGAAGCATTGTTGGCTTCTGTGGTAATTTGTTAAGTTAGAATTTGCAGCTTTCACTGATTTGAAGGTTTTTTCTTAGATTTTGGCAAGTTTTATGACTGCTTTTGTCTTACTATTTGGATTAACGTTTTTTTTTTTGTTTTTTTATTTTTGCTATTTGGATTAACATTGCGAAAGAGGGTCGAGTTCACTTAGGTTTTGACTGAAAGAGTGGGGCTCTATTTTGGCCCTGTTTGGGAACTAATGGATTTGATTCTCTGGGAAGTATGAGGAAAAGCAGACCCGTGGATATGTGATAGAATTATGTGGAACTCAGGAATTTCTTGACTTGTTTATATTGAACTGGATATAAATCTTGCACAAGCTGGTTATTATATATGATAGATTTTAGAGGTGTTAAGCTACATGGCATAGAAAACCTGCCGATGAATATTTCAATCCCCACCTCGTTCTATATACATTTATCATCTAGTTCTTTTAAATGGTCCAAAATTTGCACTCCGGTTAAGTTCTGATTTCAACGTAGCACTCCAAATGAATTTCATCCAATTTTCCAAGCAAAATCTGTTAAAAACACCATCCTTCTACCCCTAATCAATTTTTGTCTGATTGTTGTTGCATGGTTGCTTGATCTGCTCCATCCAGGATAGTTCACTTTGAAACAGTTAGTGAACTTCCACTAGTTGTGGTACTTTGCTGAAATACACGGTCGGCTAATTGTAGCTACAATCAAGCTATCACTTGTGTTGAAATACTTAATCAAATTAGTACCAATCGCTAGATCACTTTTGCATTTACATGTATATCCAAGGTATTTGGTAGAATACTACCATATAATTTCAACCATTCAGTGTCTGCCTGGCATGAATCCATTATTTAGGGAGCAGTTATATATATATATATATATATATATATATATATATATATATATATATATATATTTAATCAAGGATTTGAACCTTAACCCCCACTTTTGAAGTCAAAGGAAATACAATTTAATCAAGGGATTTCTACACATGACACTTAAAACTATTGAAAATACATATTCAACACATAAATTATTATATTTACTAATATACCACCTAAATCATCTATTCTAACACTCCGTTTTAGCCCCGTTAGAAATCCCTATCCGCCTCAAGTTGTCTTCCATTCATTCGCCCAAAGGAGCGTCTTCCCTTTCCAAACCCAAAATTGGATTATGCGGAGATCATGACTATCTTTACAGCCAACGATGGGTGAATATATGAGATGCGTCTAGCTTCGAGGCGATCTCGGAAATGAAGTGAGGTTATCTCAAAAGTGATTCAGGATTTTGATTTGATGTCAGCTGAGCGCTGTTGTTTCCTTTCAGGAGGCGATCCATGGCAGTGAGAATGATTTTGATTTAATAGCTTATATGCAGACCAAAAAATGGATGCAATTTGGTACTCGTCTTTTTTGGTTGTCCAAGATGGATTTCAGTTTTTGACTTGGAGTGTAGATGCAAATTTGTTTCTTTGTTCGTGTTTATGTTAGAGTTTTTTGCTTTGAAAATTAGAGGGGATATTGTGAGATTAGCAGAATTAATTTGTAAGTTGATGGAATGATTTCCATTGGGATTGATGGGCTACTCGCAAAAGTTTGAATAATTTGAGGGATTAAAGATTGGGTCTTAGAAAAAAAAAAGAATTTTGTGGGTTTCTCCTTCCCATCTGAAAATGGAGTCTTGGATGGATCAACATGAGATGATGGAACAGATTGGTCGAGGTGCCTTTCGAGCTGCCATTCTTGTCAACCACAAGCTGGAGAAAGTAAAGTATGTCAACCACAAGCTGGACTTGGAAGACATTACTTCACGAACAAACAGAAGACGACGTGAGGCGGACAAGGATTTCTAATGAGGCTTAAATAGAGTGTTATAATAGGGGAAAAAGGAAGGTTTTAGGTGGTATATTAGTAAATATAATAGTTTGAGCGTTGAATATGTATTTTTAATAGTTTTAAGCTATTTTTCACTGATACAGATACATGGACACAGATACGACACGATATGGATATGGGACACGTCAATTCTTAAAAATACAAGATACGAGTACGATGCGGATACGACATTATAATATATAAATCATACATAAAAATTAAGACATTAATCAAAGCGTAATATTTGAGATGACAAAAAAAATCGAAAGCAAAATCATTTGTAGCATTGTATCTTATAATATCAAAATAAAAGTAATCATTAAATATTTAAATGTCAAGTACAAAAACAAAAAAAATGTCTAGCACATGAAGTTTCAACTATTCAATAGAAGGATTGATAGGATTAGCTTCTTCAGTGATTTGTCTTTGAACTTCTATATCATCTTCAATAAATATCATAGCTTCCAATTCAGGCTTATCAAGTGAAAGATTAGCAATTTCTAATATTCCCATATCCTCAAGATATTCAAATTCATCTCCAGCAACATCCCATATCCTGTTGTCTCCTTCCATATAAGTTTAAGTTTTTCTTGAGAGAAGCCGAATGTTTGTATACACATAAACTAAATCTTCAGCCCGTTGTGTAGTAATTTTATTTTTCTTCATTGATTAAATGAACGAGTATGTGCTCTAATTTCTTTCACAATAAGATGAGGATGAAACATGGCCAAACAATTTTATGGCGATTGTTTGAAGTAGAGGTGCTGAAGCTCCATGTATAATCCCTCACATTTTTGGATCAATTCTCCTCCTATCATGCAATGACTCTTGGTCACCGAAGTCCTCTAAATAACCAAAAAAAAAAAAAAAATAGCAAGCTTAATATTGACACTTTTTCTCTCCTCATTTGGAAACTATGTTGCACCAATACGGATACGGCGATACGGATACGACACGATATGGATACGGGACATGCCAATTCTTAAAAATATAGGATACGGATACGGGCCGAATACGGCATTATAATATATAAATAATATATAAAAATTAATAAAGTAATCAAAATGTAATATTTGAAATGACAAAAAAATTAAAATAAAAGTAAGCATTAAACATTTAAATGTCTAGTACATCAACAAAAACAAGAAGATAAATTGTCCAGCACATGAAATTTCAACTATTCAATAAAAGGAATGATAGGATTAGCTTCTTCAGTGGTTTGTCTTTGAGTTTCTATATCATCTTCAATAAATATCATAGCTTCTAATTCAGGCTCATCAAGTGAAAGATTAGCAATTTCTAATATTCCCATATCCTCAAGAGATTCAAATCCATCTCCAGCAACATCCCATATCCTGTTGTCTCCTTCCATATAAGTTGGAGTTTTCCTTGAGAGAAACCGAAGGTTTGTATGCACATAAACTAAATCTTCAGCCCGTTGTGAAGTAATTTTATTTCTCTTCATTGATTGAATGAATGAGTATGTGCTCCAATTTCTTTCACAACATGATGAGGATGAAACTTGGCCAAGCAATTTTATGGCGATTGTTTGAAGTAGAGGTGCTGAAGCTCTATGTATAATCCACCACATTTTCGGATCAATTCTCCACCTATCACACAATGACTCTTGGTCACCAAAGTCCTCTAAATAACCAAAATATTTAGCAAGCTCAATATTGACACTTCTTCTCTCCTACTCATTTGGAAAATAACGCTTTAAACATGTCTTCCTCATATTTGAAATTTTTAAATCTTTCTGTGGAGAAATTCTTTGAGGATCCTCTTGAAGCCATTCTTTAGTTGAATATCTTCAAATAACATTAAAATGAAATAATAAAAAAATGTTGAAATTACAAAACAACAAATTGTGAATTCATAATGAAAACATGTTGAAATTTACCTTGGATTAAGTGAGTGAGCCAAGCAATGTAAAGGTGTATTACTTTTGCTCCACCTATCTTCTAGAATAGCATAAATAACATCCCAAAAGCTTGAGTCTTCATGAAGTGCCTTCCTCTCATGTCTATATATAATTTCTTTTACTTTGGCTAGCATTGAATCCCACATCTCATAAATGAGATGTAAACAAGACTTATCCGTATCAGCTACTCTCAACATCTCATAAATTGGGTCTGTGAAATTTATGATGTATTCAATCTCATCCCACTATAAATCATCTAAAAGCTTCTCTTTTACATACCTAGCCTTTCCAATATCATCTTCCCTATAACATGACAATTTGTCACTGATCACCATAGCTTGAAGAGCATTTTTTATTTTTTTGTATCTTCTCAACATCAGTATAACTGAGGCAAACCGAGTTTCAGCAACTGCAAGCATCTTTAAATTAGAGAAATCATTAAACATAGAGTCTCATGGAGTGATTCATAATAAAATTCATAATTACAATTGCATCTCCAGCAATCACTGTGATCCAATGACATTCATTATAGGTGATTTTATTTGCCTCGGTATTCTTAGCTGCACAAATGTTCTTCAAAGCAAGATTAAGCGTATGCACAACACATGGTGTCCAGAAAATATGAGGATATACTTGCTCTACAAGTAGACCTGCAGCTCTACAAACAGGTGCATTATCAGTAATGACCTGAATGATGTTTGAAGGCTCTACCATCATGATAACTTTTTTGATTAAATTAGAAATGAAGAACTTATCCTTGTATTGTCCTTTACAGTTTACTGGTTTGATAAACATATGATAACTCTCTGTTACAGCCATGAAGTTGATAAGTGGTCTTCTTTGTGGATCTGTCCAACCATCACAAACCAAAGTAACTCATTTTTCCTTCCAAACTCCTCTAGTAGGCTCGAGCAACTTCTCAATATTGTCCCTCTCTCTTTGCAACAACTTCGTTCTAATGACATTATATCCTGGTGGCACGTATCCTGCAAGATTGTTATTGCATGCATATGTAAAGGCACTCTTGTAATGTGGATTCCTTGCTAGGTTAAAAGGAAGTCCAGCTGAGTAAAATATTCTAGCTATTTCCCCGTCTAGTTGTTCTCTCATTTGTAAATTAAATGCTTTCTCCAAAGCACTATCTACAACATGTTTTCTTCTTTTTGGTTCAAATCCCTCCATTCGAAAAGGCCCTTTATTTACAGTACTGTCATCACATCTAATTGAAGAAGATGATGAAGGATATGATGCATGAGTACTTGGAAGTGGAATATGTTTTGGAAGCTCTTTTTTTCTCCTTTGCTCAGCTTCACTGATTTTTCTTTGTTATTCAGCCATTTGTGATGAGCTTATCTTTGGGCAAACTTTGATTCCATGACCACTAATCTTCAACAAATGAGCTTTCACTCTATAATATGATCCTTTGTATGTTGCATTACAAAAATTGCCTCCCCCTTCTGATGTTTTACCTATTTTTTAACATAACTCCATAGAGGTTTGTTATCTTCAATATTGATTTCTGATGGACCATCATCAAAACCAATTCCTACTCCACTAGAGCTCATTATCCTACAAAGGATTTATACAAATTAAAACATATGAATTTGAAACATGAAAAAATTTAAGTGAAAGTGTAGATATGTTGCAACTCTGCCGGGGGTCCAAGGGGGCGCTGCCCCCTGGACAAATTTTTTTCCAATACCGAGTAGTGCCGAGTTCCAATACCGAGTAGTACCGAGTTCCAATACCGACCAGTACTGAGTTCCAAAACCGCTCGGTACCGAGTAGTGCCGAGCAATACCGAGTTACAGTTCCGAGCTGTACTGAGTTCCAATACCGAGCGGTACCGAGTTCCAGTACCGCTCGGTATCGAGCAGTACCGAGCAATACTGAGTTCCAGTACCGTTCGGTACCAAGCGATATCGAGCGGTTCGATACCGAGCCTATGATTAAGAAAACGAAGAATGACGAAGAAAACGAACCTTCACTGCTCACGTCGCCTTCACTATTCGCGTTGTCGAGCCGCTCCGTCGATGAAGGATGATCCTATCGACTTTAATGCTCGCGTCGTCAAGCCTCTTTGTCGACAAAGGATGATCCTGTTTGCTTCTATGCTCGCGTCATCGAGCCGCTCCTTCAACTATAACGAAGAAATTGAACACTTGTGTGGAAACGAAAAACCTAGCTCTTTGAAATGTTTCAGCCGCATAAATGAATATGGATATTGAGCGGAAACGATGGAAAGACGAAAAGAATAGGGTAAATTGCGGCTCCGTATTTTTTTTAATAGGACACGCGTATCCGATACGCGTGTCCAGTCAAATCTAAATAGTATTTTAATTGGATACGACAAAGCCATATCCGACACGTATCCGTGTCGTATCGGAGGCGTATCCGTATCCGACACGTGTCCGATACAACACGCCTTATAAATAGGAGTACCCGTGCAACATAGTTTGGAAAGTAATGCTTCAAACATATTTTTCTCATATTTAAAATTTCTAAACTTTATGTGAAGAAATTCTATGAGGATCCTCTTGAAGTCATTCTTTAGTTAAATATCTTCAAATAACATTAAAAATAAATAATGAAAAATATTGAAAATATTAAATAAGAAATTGTGAATTAATAATAAAAAAAATATTAAAATTTACCTGGGATTTAGTGAGTGAGTCAAGCAATATAAATGTGTATTATTTTTTCTCCACCTATCTTCTAGAATAGCGTAAATAATATCCCTAAAGCTTGAGTCTTCATGAAGTGCCTTCATCTCATGTCTATATATAATTTCTTTTACTTTGACAATCATTGAATCTTACATGTCATAAATGAGATGTAAATAAGACTTATTCGTATCAGTTACTTTCAACATCTTATAAATTAGATCTGTGAAATTTAAGATATATTTAATCTCATCCCACCATAAATCATCTAAAAGCTTCTCCTTTACATACTTAGGCTTTCCAACATCATCTTCCCTATAATAGGACCATTTGTCATTGATCACCATAGTTTGAAGAGCATTTTTTATTTTTTTGAATCTTCTGAACATCACTATAATTGAGGAAAATTGAGTTTCAACAATTGCAAGTGTCTTCAAATTAGAAAAATTATTGAACATAGAGTCTCATGAGTGATTCATTATAAAATTCATAATTACAACTGCATCTCGAACAATCACTATGATCCAATGACATTTATTATAGGTGGAGAGTTACTTTGCTGTCAATAGGTTAATGGAGGAGGAGAAGCTGACAATAGCAGGCTTATGTTTGGAGGGGAAGTCGCTGTCATGGTACCAGTGGAGAGACCGGAGGAGAATTCAAGGATTGCATAATAGAACATTTCCAAATCGACCGGAGAGGAGATTTCTCTGGTGCAGGAGTGATCAATAGTAGACTTTCGTGAGCGGTTTGAACACCTGGCCAGTAGGGTGGAGCAATTATCAGATACTGTATAGGAGGAAAATTTCATGAAGGGGCTGAAGGTAGAGATCAGAGCGAAAATGAAAGTTCTGATGCCTCGTGACTTGGGGGAGACCATGAAGTTGGCACTAGTTGAAAATCAGAGGAATCTAGAGAGGGGTGCTAGGAGTAGCAGCTTAGGAGGACTTACATGATGACGACTACTCATTTAGCACCTAAAGGTCCTGCAACAGGAGGAACTTGGGAGACCATCAGAAAGAGGACAGTAGGAGGGAGTGGAGGAAACTTCAAGAGGCTAACAGAGAAGGAGATATAGGAGAAGAGGGAAAAGTGGTTATGTTTCAGGTGTGATGAGATGTATACTCCAGAGCATAGGTGTAGGGACCGAACTCTTTTGGTTCTCATCGTCTGTGATGACGAGGAAACTGAGGGAGAGTTAGAGGAGGAGATAAAGAGAAGCTGCATTTAGATCTGGCCGAGATTTCCCTGAACTCGGTGGTACGATTCACTACGAATCATACCATGAAGGTGAAGGGTGAGATAGAGGACATGGAGGTGCTTGTGTTAATTGATAGTGAGGCTACCCACAATTTCATTTCCACTCAGGTTTATGACAAATTGGGAGTGAAATTGGTGGATTCCAGTTGTTATGGGGTGATGATGAGTACGGGGAAGATAGAGAAAGGCCAGGAGATCTGTAAAGGAGTGTAGATGTCATCATGGGTAAAAGTTCGTGAGAGTTGTTAAACCCTAAAGATCTAGTCTTGAGGCTAACGAAGCTAAGGGGGGGGGAATGAATTGGTTATTTAAAAATTTCTTTAACAATCGAAAAGCTAAAACCCATTGATGCGGAAGTAGAACTAATTTTACAATAACAAAATCAGAGATTTCAAACACAGATCAAATCACAGAAAAATGCGAAAATTAAAATGCAGAAAAAATAAATAGAAAGGACACCAAAATTTATAGTGGTTCAGTTAATTTGACCTACATCCACTTTTTGGAGACTCCCTCTCCAATTATTACACTAAACATAAATGACTCTCCTTAAGCCCTTACAAAATCTTTTCCACTGACCCGGTGAGGCAGAAAACCTTGAATCCTTTTACTCTCTCATGGAGTAGGCAGAGAACCTAAAAATCTTTTTTCACCTACTTGGTGAAGGCAGAGAACCTGAGAATCCTTTTATTCTTTCCTGGAGTAGGCAGAGAACCTTGAATCTGATACTGATGAACATCTCCCCCAGAGCCACCAAGGAACCAAAGAAACAACTTGAAGAAGACGATGAACACCTTTCTTGGAGCAACTTTTGTGAATCCCTCACAACTCCCCCTCACAAGGATCTATCTCTCCCAAGCTCTCCCTCTTCTTTCTCTAAGCTCTATCTCAGATATCTTCCACAGCAAAATATTGTCTCAAGTGATAATTGAGAGAGCTTAAATAGAGAGCATCAAAAGAAGCCCTAAATTTCAACTTGCCGATAAAGATTGTCCAGTACGATTAATAGATCATTCTGTAAGATTAGTAAAAAATAGCCCTTTCAGCCAAGACGATCACCTTTGCCCTATACTATCAATTCAAGTATTTGTATAGATTGTCAAGTACGATTCTGTGATCATCCAGGATGATTAGTTCAACATACTATATTAATCGCCCAATACGATATGGGACAATGGGAGGCGATCTACATATCGTCCAGAACCCTCTCGGGACGTCCAGTACGATCTCCAAGACGATTAGAAGGAAAATTATGGTTTTCATCTTGGACGATAGGGGACCATCCTATGAAATATAATATATCGTCTTGTACGATCTAAGTGGATCGTCCTATATGATATGATTGATCAATCTAACCATAATTAGTCTCATAATCATAGGATCAATTAAGACATGATTATCATCAATCGTCCAGAACGATGCATATCGTCCTATATGATAAGAACAAAATTTGAAAAATTAAAATATTACTTAAATTGTGATTGATGACTGTTTTTCACAATCTGAACTGATTATCATGTATGATCTAGAATCGTCCAGTGTGATTATTTAAGCAAAGCTTAATTACCAGGGATTCTCTAATTAAGATTTCTATTTTTAACTAATCGTCCAGTATGATTAAAATTGTCCTATACAATTAGTTCAAAGAATTGAAAAAACTCTAACACACTAAATCACTCCCCCCCTAAATGTATGTGTGCAAGGTTACTTAGCTTCGGGTCCACCAGATACATGACTTAACTCAAAAAAAGGTAAAAAGTAGGGTTGACATGATACCACAGGAGATTAACATGACCACTTACATAATAATTGAAGAAAAATGGGTTCCTATGGGGGGAGGCAGCTACGAGAACCTTAGAGTGTTTTAAGAAGTCTATAACTACAATACCGATCTTAGCCTTGCCAGGCTTCACTCAGGTCTTCATAGTGGAGGCATATGCTTTCGGGTATGGGTTTAGGGCGGTGCTTATATAGAATCATCGTCCCATTTCCTATTATAGTCAGGTGTTGTCTGCTAGAGCCAGGCTGAAATCAGTCTATGAGTGGGAGGTGATGACCATCATTTTAGCCATCCATAAGTGGCGGCCCTATCTATTGGGTAGGCATTTCATTGTCATGACAGACATTGAAGCCTAAAATACTTGTTGAAGCAGTGGATGGTGACAGAGGAGCATCAGAGGTGGCTGTCCAAATTGCAGGGATATGATTTTGAAATCTAGTGCAGGCCAAGAGTGGAGAACAAGGCGGTGATGCCTTGTCCAAATGCATGGGGGAGTTACAGGTGATGGCGGTGTCTATCTCATTAATGTTAGATTTGAAGGTCATTAAGGAGGAGAGAGCTAGGGATGAGGAGTTGGGAACGATCAGGGCCAACTTATTAAGGGAAGGGAGTAGCCAGCCGCGGTACTCTTTGGAGGGGGAGAGGCTACTGTACTAAGGAAGGTTTTTGATGCCTAGGACATCAGTCCACATTCCACACTTGCTTCAGGAGTTCCTTGGGAGTGTAGTTGGGGGTCACTCAGGGGTATAGAAGACCTATAGGAGGCTAGCCTCCGAGTTGTACTGGAAGGGAATTCATAAGAATGTGGAGGAGATGGTGTCTAGATATGTAGTATGTTAGATGAATAAGTATTTGGCCATGTCACTAGGAGGACTGCTATAGCCATTGACTTTATTAGGTCGAGTATGGGAGGAGTTATCTATTGACTTCATAGATGAGTTGCCTCGTTTAGAAGGTTTCATGTGGGTCTTGATAATAGTGGATAGATTGAGCAAGTATGCTCACTTCATTCCCCTAAGATATCCCTACACGACAGTGTAGTAGCATCAACCTTTATAAGAGAGGTAGTTAGACTGCATGGGGTACCAGAGGCCATAGTATCCGATAGGGGTAAGGTGTTCCTCAGCCATTTTTGGAGAGAGCTATTCAGATTGCAGGGAACAGTTTTGAAAAGGAGCATCGCCTACCACCCACAGACGGATGGACAAATAGAAGTGGTCAACAAGAGCTTGGAGTCTTACCTTAGATGCTTTGTATCGGAGGCCCCCATGATATGGGTCATGTGGTTATCATGGGCTGAGTATTTGTACAACACCTCTTATCATTCTACTTCTCAGATGACCCTGTTCAATGTGTTGTATGGAAGGGATCCATCTCACTTGGTGCACTTTTGGAGTAGCAACACTCTTACACTCCATTTTCTTCAGTGGAGGAGTACTTGAATGAGAGGGACAAGGTGTTAGAAGAGTTGAAGAAGCATCTTTTGAGAGCCCAACAAATTATGAAGAAGCAAGCTGATGGGAACAGGAGGGATCGACATCTAGTTCGAAGTAGGAGAGAAGGTGTTTTTGAAGCTCCGACCATACTGACAGAAGACTATCACCAACAGGAGGAATAAGAAGCTTGCCCTAAGGTATTTTGGACCATTTGAAGTTTTGGAGAAGATTGGAAAGGTAGCATATAAACTGAAACTGCCAGGCATAACAACCATACATCATGTTTTTCATGTTTCACAACTTAGAAGAGCAATTTGGGAGCATGCCATGAGTTCTAAAATACCATTGACATTAACAGAGGACTTGGAGGTGATACTAGAACCCTTTGAGTTACAAGGGGTATGTTAGGAAGGGGGAGGAGTAAAGTAGGTATTGATCAAGTGGAAGGATATTCCAGATTATAAGGCAACATGGGAGCCTTACGAGAGGGTAAAGTATATGTTTCCCTCTTTCCACCTTGAGGACAAGGTGGTTCTTTGGGAAGGCGGTATTGTTGGGTTGGTTCCTAAACCGACCCACTTGACCCTAGTTTACAGGAGGCGGGTCAAACCGCCTCCTATATGATTGCCGCCCAAGCCGTGGGCCCCACAGGGCTAATTAAGGGAGGCGGCTAGGTTAGGAGGGAAAGGAAATTTGAATTTAAGTGAATTAAGCTTTAAATAGGCATGAGAGATTAGGGTTAGGGTTCATATTGATTATTGTTTCTCTTGGAGTCCTCTTTGGTGGTTTGGGCTCTAGACTTTTCATCTAGAGATTGGGAGAGAACAAACCTCCTCTTGAATTGAGGATCAATCATATCTTTGCTTTATGTTTGCTTTGTTTTGATTTCCCTAATATAATCTACTGTTTTGGGTTGATTTTGTTGGCGTTCTTGTGTTCTTTCTCGTTGTTTTTACCAATTTATCATTAGGGTTGCTTGCAAACTCAAGTAATTCCGATAGGATTACTTGCGAACTCAATTATTTCCTATGAGAACGTCATCAAAACTTGAACGAGGCGAGTTGTTTTGACTTCCGAGCCGACAAATAGGAAAGTCGTCGAAGTAGGCAAGTTGTTGTAACTTTTGAGCCGACAGGAACATTGTTGAAGGAGGCGAGTAGTTCGCCTATTTGTGACTTCCGACCCGATAGCAAAGGAACTTCATCGCAGGAGGCGAGCTGTTTGTGACTTCCAAACTGACATGAAAGAATGTCGTTGAAGGAAGGTCACTCACTCGCTTGACTTACTCCATCGTGATTCGCTGAGTAGGGACCGCAGGAGAAAAGAAAAAACGAACCCTAGGCTTGTGGCACCTTGTGGGCGGAACTGCCAAACCGGGTTAGCGGGTTGATCTGGGTCAATTTCGGGTTAGCGGGTTAACCTGGACCTGACCTATTTTTTTAAACGGGTTGATTCCTGGAACTCGAACCCGACCCGTTTGCAAAACGGGTTGATTCTAACCCGGAATGTTTTGGTCGAGTTTTCGGGCGTGTCCAATATTGACAACCCTTCACATGGGTATATTTATAGATCATGTATTGTTTGTTATTGACAATTATAAACCTTTTGTTGGAATGAATATGAGGTACACATAGCTTCAACTTGGTGGTAAAGTAATGATGGGTTTAAATTTAGAGAGGTTTCCTTCCAGAACTTTTTATAGATTAAATGCTAGAAAAGGCAATGTCCTTTAAATCTTCCAGTGCATTGAAACTAATGCTTCTAAATTAAAAATTTTAGAAAATCCTTACATCAATCTAATTGTGTCTGAATTATCCTTATTTAATAAATTTGTCAATTGTGTAGATTTTCCTCTCCTCCTTTTTATTGTGAATTTGCATCCAACTCTCGGCTAAGCAATTTTATAGAATATGTTCTTAAGCTATTTTAGCGGATTTGATTACTTTCACTGGTGGATTTCAGATATTTCTTGTGCTTTAGTGTGACAGATTTATTTGTTATGATTTGTGGGCTCCGAAAATTCGGCCTCGGCCTCCACTCGCTTTTCTTATTCGGCGATGGAGTTTTAACTGACTAAGTTCCGAGGTAAATTTTGGAAGGCAGATGGGTTTGTAGATAAGACACTACCCAGAGATTTCGCCCTCATTTTGCGAGGACTTTATGATCTGAGTTCTGGTTTCCTATAGGCGCAAGCCCCTATAGTTAATTACCCCTCCCGATCACGAGAGAGAACTTTCGATTAAGGCTAGTCATCGATCAGATACGTATAGAAATACGTGTTATCTGGCATATAGTAGCAGCAATAGGTTGGAATTTGGAGAACTGGATTTGGATTTGGGATTTGAGTTGAAAGTTTGAAAATTTGAAAGGTTTTGAAGGATTTGATATTTAAAGTAGAAATTTCACCATCTTGTACTTAAAGCGGATGGTGGGGGAATGGATGATGGACCCGATCAAGATCCCATGGTTCCGTCGTCCCGGGCCATCGTGGTCCCCTGGTCTACTTAGTCAGAGGAGGTAGTCGACCCAACCTGACAGAAGGATCCTTGTCAGCAGCCATGGGTTGCTTCGTCCAAGGGGACCTTGTAGACCGTGGTTGAATGTTTGTCTAAGGGGACAAATTTAAATCCACCTTAGCTTACAAAGGGCTTTGTGCCCTATCAATCATATCCTATTGATTCATATCTCAAGGATTTGATGTCAATAAGGAGCGTATTTGGCTCTGGCCATAACCGAGATATCGTGGTGCCATTTGGCGGCGAAACCACGCGGTTCAGAGGGCCCCGGGTCGTCGTAACCGTTTATTATCTGCGGTGGCCATTTAGCGGCAGACCGCCGGTTAGAGGACACGTACCACGTCCTTACTGGCAGGAGACTGTTTGAGAATGGATCCTAGTGATATTTTCGACTAGGCATTTCGCTCTTTTGTGAGCTGAAGTAGATTTTGATTTGTCCACCCCGACAGACTGTTGCGGAAGGTGGATGGATTTTGCTTTAAGATATTGATGATTTGATTTCAGTTTTAAATATCTTGCAATTTGGAGTTTGTAGAGTTTGGATTCTGATAGACATTTGAGTGGAATTTGAGATATTTGTGGAATTTGAATGGACCCCTCCGGTTGAGATAGACAATCAACACGGCCATCATCGGGGTGTTCGGGGGTCATTTCCATTTGATTGAACCTTGTCGACCTTATCAACTTATCGATAGGGGATCGGATTTCTCGTAGGCTTTGTGCCTTCATTTATGAATTTTCTTGATTTTAGGCATTGAAGGCCTAAAAAGAATGTATTTAAACAAATACACCGGTCACTACAACCTTGTATCTATTTGATAGTTCGAACCCTGTCGACTCCTATTGATCCGTATAGAAGGATCGGGTTCTTTAGGCTTCATGCCTTTGTTCATGAACTTTCTTGATTTTAGGCCTTGAAGGCCTAAAAAGAATGTATTAGATAAATATTCTGGTCGACCTCGTGACCACATATTTATCCAATGGTTTGAACCCTGTCTACTCCCATTTACATGCTTAGGAGGATCGGGTTTCGCAGGCTTCGTGCTTTTTGTTCAGTGAATTCTTTTGATTGTAGGCTTAGCATGCCTAATACGAATGTGTTGAAACAAATACACTGGTTTCCACAGCCGTGTATTTGTTTAAAGGTTCGAACCCTGTCGACTTCTATTGATCCGTATAGAAGGATCGGGTTCGAACTAGAATTCACTTATCGACCCGCGCAGCATCCCTAGGCGTCACGTGTGTACCAATAACACGCTCGCCGGGGCCCATGCGGGTGATTTTTATATATCCCCTTTAGTGTATCTATGTGTATACATTCTCTAGTGCACGTGTAGGGGTATTTTGAAATATTTGTAGTTGTGCATGTATTTGTCATTTGAATGCACAGCATTTCCTTGAAAAGCTTATACACGCCTTCTGTCTGCTTTCATAAGTGTTGCAGATCCGGTGGCGTTGGATTCTGATATTGACTCCCCCTTTCTCATTCACCGGGGGAAGATCTTTTGGATTTTGGAGTCAAAGACTACTTGATTTGGAAATAACTCCTTTTAAGCTCTTCGGCGTAGTAGACTTGCTATTTCCGGTGTTTGTGGGCACCTGAATTGCTTTTCTTCTAATGTGTAGGACCAAGAAGAAGCTTTGGAACACCAGGAAGTTTGGTTCTAATTTGTTCAAACATCTCCTCTCTTCTGTTAGAGGTGTTCTTCGTACATCGGGCTGCCTTTGTACCCGGTGTACTTGGAGATTTTGATCACCGTTGCTGTAGGTGATATTCATACTTGTGCCCACAGTGGTTCGTCGTGCCTACGATGTATTCACTGTTGTTATCCACAAGTTATTTATAGTCATCTGCAGTGGACCGTTGTATCCGCTACGACCTCCTAGTAGTTTTCGTAGGTGAGCCCTTGCTTTTGCATTCAAACCACCTTTCACCAATCTCAGGTGGTTGTCGTTGGGTTGCACTTGCTTGTAGAAGTGGGTCCTACATCATTGGTCTCCCGCATCGCCATCTCAATCAACAGGCGTTTGTAGGAACTATCGTAGGATATGTACTTGTGTCCACAGTGGTTTATTGTGCATACGACATACACACTGTTGTTATCCACAAGTATTTATTTGCTGGAGATCAGTTGTATCCGCTACGACTTCCTAGTAGTATTCGTAGGAGAGCCCTTGCTTTTGTATTGAAACCACCTTTCACCAATCTCAGGTGGTTTGATTGTACTTGTTTGACCTCGTAGGGATCGTCACAGGAGATACTTGTACTTGTGCCCACAGTGATTCGATGATGCTCACGATATGCCCACTGTTGTTATCCACAAGTGGCTCGTATTTGTTTGTAGGCTTCTGTTGTATTTGTTACGACCTTCTAGAGATGTTCGTAGAAGACCCACTGTTCCCACATCATGCCCACCTGTCACCAATCTCAGGTGGGTGTTTTTTGACTGGCATTGAATGTGAGAGGGCGATGATGCTCGAACCAGGCTCAAGTTCAAGCCCCTTCAGGATCAGTTTAAATCAGGTTCATGAGCTTAATGTGCAAGTTCAGTTCTGTGTTCTTTGTAGTCCAACTCAAGTACTCGCTTGAGTTTGAATGTTTGAATCATGTTGGATGTGCAAGTCAAGTCCGATTTGAGTTCAAAGTGCTATGTCCCCTGCAGTCCTTTGAGTTCAATTGAATGTTCAAATTACTCAAATTTGGGTTCCAACTTTGATTTTTATTTTATTTGAATTTGGCCTTTAGGAATCATTCGAATTTTGGTTCTGATCCTCTACACATGTTCAATCAAGTTCAAAAGTCCACTGCTCTTTCTTGTTTGGTCCAAATATTTGGTTCTTTTGAGTTCAAAAACAGGTCCCAAGTGTAGTAGTATTTCACCCGAAATTTCGGCAGCCTCCCGGCGTCTCCCCCGTTTAGGGGAAAAACTACGAGAAAACTGGGCCTTCCCACCACAGCCAATAAAGGCGTGCATGGTAGGTGCCCTCTTTCGAGGACACCTCGGCCGTGATTTTTCTTCCCACCACGGCCAATAAAGGCGTGCATGGGGTCTTTGACGGTACCTGTTACAAGAAGAGCAGTTGCTTTCCCCCCGCCCGGGGGTACTTATAAATGATTCCGGCCGCGCAAAGAAAAGGGTACACCAAGCTCACCTGACCTCGCCGTGTGCGTCAAACCGGTTTCCCTCCTACCACGGCCACCAAAGGCGTGCTTAGGTGGTTTGCCGGTCCGACACGCATGTCGAGACAGGATGGCGTGGGTCGCTCGCTTACCTCAACACCGATGTCGTGCCGGTTGCCCCTCCTATCACGCTCAATAAAGGCGTGCATAGGTAGACCGCCGGCCCGACACGTTAGTCGAGATAAGAGGGCGAAGGTTGCTCGTTTAGCTCAACACAGGTGTCGTACCGGTTGCCCCTCCTACCACGCTCAATAAAGGCGTGCATAGGTAGACCGCGGGCCCGACACGTTAGTCGAGATAAAAGAGCGGAGGTTGCTCGCTCACCTTATCGTAGGTATCGCGCCAGTTGCCCTTCCCACCACGCTAAGAAAAGCGTGCATGGGTAGACCACTGACTCGCCACGCATGACGAGGTAAGAAAGCGAGAGGCGACTGTTCGCCTCGTCGTAGGCGTCGGACCGGGGTCCCATCCCACCACGCGCAATAAAGGCGTGTATAGGCGGTTTTCCGGTCCTTCGTACACATCGAGGACGAAAGCCTGAGTTTAGGGGTTATACCTTCGGGGCCGGTGGACCGGCGGTGGAGGCTCGGACGTCGAGGCAAGGAAGAAGGTGCATGTCATTTTTGTTATTAACCTTAATTAATTACAATTAATAATAATTAAATTTAACTATTTATAATTAATCGTAATTAATAATAATTAATTAAAAATAACCTAATTAATTATGATTAAATTTAATTAATCACAATTAATTGGAAATCATTTTTAATTAACTATAATTAAAAATAATTAAATTATAATTAGCTTGATTAATTAATATTAATTACAACTAATTAAAATTAATATAAATAAAATCATTTCATTTTTTTTATGGGATTTACGGGATTCAGCCGAGCAAACGCACGAAGGGAAGAAGTTTACCTTCACTGCAGCGAGCTCCCCTGCTTACTTCCGATCAAAATGTCTTAACTTCCGATCTAACAGGTAGGGAAAGTCGGCGGAAGGAGCAAAGTCGGCTGGCCAAGGAGGAGTCGGGTAGGGCTCGGCGTCGGCTAGGAGAGGAAGTCGGGTATGCGGATCCTCTCTCTCTCTCTCTCTCTCTCTCTCTCTCTCTCTCACGGGATTCGGCCAAAGAGGCCCAGGAAGGGAGAAAGCTGCGATCGCAGCAAGCGAGCTCCCAGTCGTGGCTTGCGATCAAACTGCCGTGACTTCTGTCCGACTGGAGGGAAGAAAGTCGGAGGTGCGAAGTCGAACCAGCCACGGATGAGCCGGAGCAGCGATGTGAAGAGGAGAGAGCTCACGGGGGAGAGAGCGGGAGAGATCGAGAGGGAGAGAGCCAGAGCTGGAGCGGGAGAAGAGGCCGAAGGCCTCCTTCTCGTGTGCATTTAACGACGCGAATGGGGTCGGCTCGAGGCGGGATCGTGCGATGAAATGACACGAGATCGTGCCGAGCGACGTGCGACGTGCAAGGAACGGCGACGACGTGCGATGGCAGAGTAGGTAAGATTTGAAATTGATTTTTTTTTTTACTTAACAGAGGTCAACAGATATTGACTCCCCCTTTCTCATTCACCGGGGGAAAGATTTTTCTGGATTTTGGAGTCAAAGACTACTTGGTTTGGAAAGAACTCCTTCTAAGCTCTTCGGCATAGTAGACTCGCTATTTCCGGTGTTTGTGGGCACCTGAATTGCTTTTCTTCTAATGTGTAGAACCAAGAAGAAGTTTTGGAACACCAGGAAGTTTGGTTCTAATTTGTTCAAACATTTCCTCTCTTCTGTTAGAGGTGTTCTTCGTACATCGGGCTGCCTTTGTACCCGGTGTACTTAGAGATTTTGATCACCGTTGCTGTAGGTGATATTCATACTTGTGCCCACAGTGGTTCGTCGTGCCTATGATATATCCACTGTTGTTATCCACAAGCTGTTTGTAGCCATTTGCAGGGGGCCGTTGTATCCACTACGACCTCCTGAAGGTATTTGTAGGAGACCTGTTGTATTCACTAAGAGCTCCTGGAATTGTTCGTAGGAGACCCCCATTGTTTCCTACATCATGCTCACCTGTCACCAATCTCAGGTGGGATTTGTCGGGCTGCATTTGTTTGTAGGAATGGGTCTTTTGATTATTGATCTCCCGTATCGCCATCTCAATCAACAGGCGATTGTAGGGATTGTTGTAGGAATTAACACATCTTTTGTGTGCACCGGGATTTCATCCCCCGCTTGTAACTTGTTAATTTAGAGAACTGTGCATTTAGACTCTGATTGGTTCATTCACCCAAAGTCCCAATTCTATGTATTCCATCGGACCCGAGTTCAAAGTTCAACTTATGCTTGAATCTCCCTCGTTGTCCTTGAAAGTGTGGTGCATTTGACCTCGTAGGAACTATTGTAGGAGTTCGTTGTATTCAAGGTCTTGTAGTTTGAGTTTCCCGTGTGTGATCCAAACTTTGATCTTTACATGTGTTTTGATCCAAATTCAGTTTCATTCAGACTTGAATTCATCAAGTTTACAAGTCCCCACTTGATATCATATAGCTTGAGTTCAAGTGCGAGTTCAACTGCTTTATTCGGATTCGGATCCATTTCAAATCAAAATCTTTATTTGATATTCAGTCTTGTTCAAGTCCCCTGATGTTGCACAGTTCGAGTTCTAAGAACAAGTTCAAGTGCTTGTTCAGGGTCCTCTGAAGTCTTTGCAGGTACAATTTCATGTTCAAATGATTTGATTTTGGTTCAAATATGATTTCATTTGAATTTGTTCAAATTTAGGTCCACGAGTCCACTGTTCACCGTACAGGTCCTCTGCTCATTTTAGTTCGAGTTCTGTACATTTCTGTTCAAGTACATGTCTTCTACATTGTTGCTCAAGAAGGTCTTTATATTGTTCAAGTTCTTTGTGCATTTCAGTGAAAATTTCGGCAGCACCCCGGCATATCCCCCATTTGGGGGAAAATTGGGGAGCTGGGCCTTCCCACCACGCTACTAGAGCGTGTATGGTAGGTGTCCTTGGACACCGCGGCCGTACAAAATTTCATCCCACCACGCTACAAGAGCGTGTATGGGGCCTTCAGTAGTACTCGTACAGCGGAACAGCAGTGACGTACCAGAACAGCAGTGACTCCCCACCACGCTACAAGAGCGTGTATAGGGCTCTCCCACCTCGTCGTATGCTTCGCACCGGGCTCCCTCCTACCGTGCTACAAGAGCGCGTATAGGTGGTTCCCCGATCCGCTGCAAACGTCGAGAATGGGATTTTGGAACATCGTACCTTTCGTAGCAGCGTCGGCGGTGTCGGTGTCGAGGTCGAGGACCGTCCCCACCACGCTACAAGAGCGTGTATAGGGCTTACCCGCCTCGTCGTATGCTTCGCACCGGGCTCCCTCCTACCGTGCTACAAGAGCGCGTATAGGTGGTTCCCCGGTCCGCTGCAAACGTCGAGGACGGGATTGGAGTTAGAAATTATACCTTGAAGTCTGGCGGTGGCAGTGTAGACTCGTAGACCGAAGCGGGAGGAGTAGGCATGCTTCTTTATTAATTATAATTAATATTAATTAATTATAATTAATTAATCAATTAATTAATTATAATCATTTCTAATTAATTATATTTATTAATTGTTAATTAAAATTAATTAGAATAATTAATTATAATTATTTATTTTTAATTAACATAATTAATTATGATTTTTGATTAATCATAACTAATTAATAGTAATTAAAATTAATTAATTATAACTAATTAATAATAATTAATTACAATTAAACTTAAAATTTCTTACAATTAATTATCATTAATTTTTATTAAAATTAATTATAATAAATAATTAATTAAAATGATTATAATTAATAAAAATTAATTAATTTTAATTAATGAAAATTAATTTTAATTAAAAAAAATATTACTAATCCCTCGGCTCGGTGGGATTACGGGATTTGGCTGAGAAGCACGCGAGGGGGAGTTACCTTCACCACCAGCGAGCTCCCTTGTTTTGCTTTCGATCAAATGTCTTAACTTCCGATCCAACTTCCGATCAGAATGCCGTAACTTCCGTCCCGACAGGTAGGGAAAGTCGTCGAAGCAACGAAGTCGAACAGCAATGGGGACGCCGAAGGAGCGAGCTCCCGTTCCTGCTTCCGATCGAAATGTTGTTCCTTTCGGTCCTACAGGTAGAAAGTCGTCGAAGGAGAAGAGTCGAACGGCCACGGAGGACCGAAGAAGCGTGCGAATGGGAGAGAGTTAACTTCACAGCGAGCTGCTCCCGTTGTCGCCTCCGATCAAAATGCCAGACTTCCGATCCGTTAGGAAAGGAATGTCGTCACAGGAGCGAAGTCGACAGCCACGATCAGAGCCGAAGAAGCACGCGGAATGGAGAGAGTTATCTTCACGGTGAGAGCGAGCGCCTGTTGTTGCCTCCGACCAAAGTGTCGCAACTTCCGACCGACTGGAAGGAAGCCGTGGAAGGAGCGATCGGAAAGCAGAGGAGATCGGGGGAGGAGAAGGGCTCATGCGTCCAGAAAGGCCGAAGGCCTCGTTGCCTCGAGGCTTTTAACGACTCAAAACGAGTCGTTCGACGATCGTGGGGAGAAGTGACGCGAGATCGTGCCGAACGGCGTGCGACGTGCAGGGAACGGCGACGACGTGCGATGGCAGAGTAGGTAAGATTTGATATATATATATATTTTTTCTTTTTTTTTTTGTTTTACTGTAGGGGTCAACATGATTCATGGGTTACTTTGTAGGAAGTACAACATTTATGTCGTAATTTGCTTTGTGTATACCAAATATTAAATTCATCAGAATTAAAATATTCAAACATATAGATTTGTTGGAGGTCTGTCTTCAGTAATTTGTTCATGGGTCTTGTTAGCTTAGGCCTTGCAAAGTTTTGGTTGCTGGAGTTTGGTTATATCCTATTGGCTTTTATTCGGCTATAGTCAACATATGAGTTCACTACTTATCCTATTATGCAGTTTTATCAGCATACACGTGTTTGCTTATCCTATTCTGCAGTTTCACCAATACACAAGATTTTCCACTTTCATATTTCTCTATTCTACCTTCTATCGCATGCCCCATCTAGGGTGTTTTAATGTTCGACTCCTATAGAAGTTGTGCTGCTTTGTTTCCTTTTTTTGATTCCTCCATGCTAGTTACGACAGTATCACCCGGCAATTTTTTTAATTTATCTTTATGTGCTGTAATAAAGTAACCTATGATCTATGTACATAAATGAATTATTTGAGCCATGCTATGATTTGATTTTGATTCAATAAATTTCAGATTTTAGTTTTAAATCTTGTATACATTAGTTGGATGCATGATTCCTATCAGCGTTGTATATGTGACATCTAATTATGGGAAAGTTATGTTGTGCTGATGTGATGATTGGCTTTTCTTCTCTTTGATGAAGCTTTTTTCTTCATCGATTTCTTTCAAATAATTTGTTATTGGCATGCTAGAGTTATTGATTTTGTTAAAATTTCATAATACTGAAATTCTAAATTCGGTAGAAAAATTGAACTTGCTCATTAATTTTGTGTGGTTCTAATTTCTTATTTGTTACTTTGGATTTTTTTGATTATTGCATTATCATTTCAATTCCAACTCTCGAATATTCTGAATTGTGCCCAAAGAAAATGAGTTTGTGCGTATTAAGTGGTATTTGATTTGTGGATCCTAATTTTTTTGCGTGATCTACGTTTATTGCATCATTCTAGTTGCATTAGGAAATGTAGACCCTAAACTTTGAGAGCATCACTTTTTTTAGTAAGTTTTTTTTTTTTTTTCTAATGCTTATTTGTTTGATTGATCCCAATCTGTTTGGATAAGGCATGATTAACTGAATTATTTTTCGTAAATGGTTTACTTTTGCATTTATTTCAGGTTGTTCCACATGATATAATTGAAATAGATGACGATGATGATCAAGATGGAGTGGTGATAATTGGTGAAAATTTTTCAGACAACAAAAACAAACAACCTATGAAGTTCGGGAGTGGTAGTAAAAATCAAGTTAAGTTATACTGACAATATTGACAAAGAAGTTTATATATATAGATATATTCTTTATTTTATTACTGTTTATGGTCATTTTTACTTTTCATAGGATACCTTCCCCTTTGTTTATGGGAGTTCTTGTACTAAAGTCAAAGCTGAAAGTGATGCGACCTCGGATAAGCACAAGGGCTTTGTTTTAGACCCACAGGATTTCAGTTTTACTGAAGACTACGATTATACTGATTATGATGATTATGATGATGAATATGACTTTGTCTTGGGTGCATTTGAGAATGATAATAACCTTAATTTGGCTGCTCAATTTGATGAACTGGACCTGCCACCTGGAGTAGAGGCAACCGTCCCTTGGTTGCAGTGTGATGCATCAAAAATGCTGATATCGAAACCAAACCTAATTATTGAGGATGCGATTGATTTGAAGTTCAAAGCATTTAAACAATTTGATACTGTTAAAGATTATGCAGATCATTACTTTTGCAGACCCGAGCTACTTAAGATAACTCCTGTTGGAAAGAAGGTATGTATGAAGTCCTGATAAGTATGTTTTTTGCCCTATCTTTTTATTCTTTTTAGGTCCTATTAATGATTACAGCCCGGAAAGGATTGGGCTAAGAGGATTCAACATGAATGGAAGGTTCTTGAGAAGGATCTACCTGGTGAGTTTGGAAGAATTGTCTTTGGATCATTATATTTTTGATTCTCACATGAATTTGTGAGCTTTATGTTTCATGCATTTGAATGTGGGAATTTGTAGCTGCTTTGGCATTATGAATTATCGCTTGAACCTTTAAGTCCATTGACCTCTTGTTTTTATTGGAGGCAACTTCTGCGGTTGCTGAGTTAATTAATTGCTATAATTGATCTGTTACCTACGTTACTATTTTTAAGGTGAGAAATATCACATATTTAGGTGATCTAAATGTAAAATTTGTGTTCATTGGAAATGCAATTCATATGTATTGATTCTTAGCTTTGTTTTCAACTTCACTTCAAATGTTAAGCATGCCCTGTATTGTCTTGTCTTATAGGCATATGGTGAAGTTCACTAGTATTTTGAAAAGTGTATTAGGTTTAACTCATTACTGCATGCTTTCAGCTCTGCTCATGGAATTCCAACTAACACATATGGGAACGAGAATCATTATTATAATACAATAACAACAACAACATCAAGCTTTTATCCCACTATGAGAGGTCGGGTACATGAATCTTTTTTCTCCATTTTGTTATGTTGAGAGTCAAATTCTCATTTAAATCTAAAGAAAGGTCATTTTTAATTTTGTCTAACCAAGTTTTTTTAGGTCTACATATACATTTCTTAATATAAGACAAATCTAATACATCTACTCTTAATTATAAATAACCTTAATTATCATCCTTGTTTAAATTTGCCACTACTTTCATTGTTTGTTCCATTGTTGATGGCTTTCCCACTATTGATTCATGCTATTTTCCTGCTCTATTACTCCGACACCCCTTTAGCTTATTGCTAATTCACTATAACGCCTCAATTAGGTATCATCTTTGCTTGCTGTTTCAGATACTACTATGTTGATGAATTTCCCACTCTACTATGCCGGTGTATATTTTACTGTTTCAGATACTCTACTATTATGTTGATGAATTTCCCTCTCTACTATGCTGCTGTATATTTCCCTCGATTTTCTCCACAACCTCGCTAACCATGCCACAATCTCACACTTCCTATATATTCCCAGACTATCGCCATTTATTGCTTTGAAAATTTTCCTATTTCCCTCACTCAATAATACATTTAGGAAGTGGAATTTTATAATATTGGAATTTATTTTGACTTATTGAAACCTATAGTTTTGAGTAGATATTTTTAGATTTTATGTAGTTTTTAGATTGAATAGATTGAAGCTTATGAACAGGATCCCTAAGCATAAATGAATATTTGAACAATGAATAGTGAAATATAATTCCAATTTTCCTCTTTATTATGTGTGTTTGTTGGATGCACTTTCTTTGAGTGCTGCACTTGTATTGATGGCTACTTCTGAGAGGAAACTCTTTATACTCGGGTGATGTATGGTTGTTCGCTTTGAGATAATTTCTATCCATTTTTGGTCTTTTATTTTGCTTTGTCTTTGTTTTTGTGTGCATGATTGAAATCTTATGAAGTGAGATGCATGCTGGGTTTTCTTTTGAAGTGTGAATGAGTAGTTGCTAAATTTTATTATTGATCACTGTTTTCTTGCAAAAATTTAGTTTTTGGTCAATCATTAAATTATGTTGTGCAATGAATAATACGTGCTTGCTCCTCGTGTTAGAAGTAATCTTTTTTTTTTTTTTTTTATAAAAAATCATGAATTAGTAACAGATGAATATTGTGGTGGTGTTTTTTTTATATATATATTACATATGGTGATAGGTTACTGATGTGAAACATATGCATGGAAACAAGAGCTGCTTGGGGATTTTAATATAATATTATTAAAATTTTGCTAGTTATAGAATTAATGCTTATCCAAGTTAGGTTTTCAGAATTATCAAGTCGAAATTATGTAAGGCATGCGGTTACAACTAGATTAACGAGACAATATCAAATTGACAACATATAAATAGAGAGTAATGTTATGGAGAGAGATAATAATCCACGGTTAACAAATAGAACTCTTCACCTTGGGTCCCTCACTCACGTTCTTGACGGTGGAGCTTTAACAGAGGAAGATTGAGAGCAAACCGAGCGATGCCACTAGGAGATAAATGGCGCCGAAAGTATAGTCCGTTGGAGAAGTAGCCAGGAGGCGGGTAATCCACGGGATGACTAGTGAGCATCCAACATCCGGGAAGAATAAAATCCGTGGTCGATCTCAGGATCAGCCATGCACCGATGACGATGAGATTGGGAGAGGAGGTTGTATTCTTCTCTTGGCTTCAAGTTTCATGAGCAACTAAGTTTTCCCAAGAGTGGGGATGCAAGGGAGGGGGAGCGGCCAAGGTAGGGAGAAGGGGAAGGGGCGGCTTGAATGAGGAGCTTGGATTAGGCTAGGAGAGGAAATCTAAAATTAATTTCAGATTTCCTTAATTTGAGTTGGGCTCTCATAATTTCAAATTTTGAAATTTGAAACTTAGACATTAGGAGGGAAAGTGGGAATTAATGGGGCTTAATTTGGAGCCTTGACTTAAGCTCCTAATTAAGAAAGGGAGGCAATGGGTGGCCGGCCATAGAGAGAGGGAAGAGGAAGTTTTGGAAATTCTGAAATTAATTCAGATGTAAGTGGTTTTGGAGGAATTTAATTTGAATTTTGAATTCAAATTAAGGAGGGATTGGGAGCTTTAATGGGAATTAATGGCAAAGCCATCAATGAGTGGCCGGCGGCTTTGAGAGAGGGAGAGGGGTTAGGGGGAAACTAATTGCTTTCTAAATAAGTTGAGATCAAATATGAGGGAAATTAATAATTCCCCTCTAAATGAAACTTGTATTGGATTCAAATTCAAAATTTTTCCTTATTTGGAATTTTGCAAATATAGAAAGTTTTTGAATTTCAACTTTTGAATTTCAAATTTACTAACTCCTCCCTTTATTGCAAGAATCAAATTAGGGAGTATTATGACGATTAAAATTATTATAATGAATTTGGGGGAAGATGGGGCCGGCGGTCAAGAGGAAGGAGGAGAGGGCGTCGGGTGAGGGGAAGGACTTGGCTGTCGGTGGGAGCTTGAGGTGGTGGAGCTAGGGAGGGCTTGGGGGGAAAAGAGGAGGCCAGTGGTGGCAGGGGAATGGGGGCCGGTAGTTGGCCGGTCACTTGGTGGCCGGTTTGTGGGAGCCGGCGGCAAGGGGAGAAGGGAAGACGTGGTAGAAGATGATAGGAACCAAGAGCTCTCACAAAGAGGGCTGTTGGGTACTTCGATTGAGCCGCTCCTAGGCTTCCTCACTTAAGAACTCACAAAGAGAACTCTAGAACTCACAAAGAGATCCAAAACCAAAGTTGAAATTTCATATCAATATTCATCATCCCATACAATGCATGAGGCTTCCTATAAATAGGCCAAAGTGAATAAAAAATTAAAAGACATAAATGCCCTCGGGGCTACAATATCAAATGACCACCCATAAGGGTAAAACAGTAAAACTGAAAAATAAAATAAACTACTACATAAAATGACTCAAAATAAAACTCCTGATTGTGGCCGTCGATCTCCAGCGTCTCTGATGGTACACGTGTCGAAATCGCTGACGATGTCCTCATCATTCTCCCCAGGTGGGAGAAAACTCGACCTCGTCGAGTTATCATCTAAAGAGCCCTCGTACCATTCTAGTAAGTCGGGGTCCACTCGCTGCAGCTCGTCACGATCAACCCATGTGTTCTCCGCCTCCGATTTCCCTGCCCATTGAACTAGATACCTTTGTTGAACATCATCTCTAGTGGAAATTTGAGTTCATCAGTAAGTATTGTCTCAATCTTCTCTGTATTGGGTAAATTAGGCAATTTTGGGAGTGGAGTTAGGTTGGGGTTCTCACCAGGTGGATTCACACAAGGCTCATTATTTAGTGGAATAGGAGGGTTACACTCTGGACCTTCGAAGGCTATAAGATCTTCGATGTTAACATAGGATTAATGTTAAAACCTCCAGGAAGGTCTTACACATAAGCTTTACTATTTATTTTTGCTGTTATTTGAAAGGTCCAGTGCTTCTAGCATATAACGTTTTAACGGTCCCTTGTGGGAACCGCTCCGGACGAATCCGAACCATTACAAAATCTTTAATATCAAATTCTTTGAACCGTCTCTTGAGATCGGCAGTAAGTTTATAACTGGCATTATTTTGGTTAATTTTTTTATTAATACCCTTATACAGTTCTTGAAGATGAGATGCAAATGTGGATTGCAAGAGACTCGGTGTGCATAATGAATGACAAGAATCGTGAGCTCACACAAAAGTTTTAAACAGAGGTAATTTTGGCAGAAAACAGACACACAAACACGCATAGATGGAATAAAGGTGGAATAGTCACGAAATGAGGGGAACTATAGTGTTCAGGTCTAAGGGAACTGGTGTCGGGGGAGCAATGAAGACATCCTTAGCTACCAGAGCATTTCTATAGGAACTTTCAGTCAAGGTCGTAGGTAGTCTCCTAGTAGTTGTAGTGCAATCGAGCAAAATCATCCTACTAGGAGAGAGATGGTCCTTAACAGGGTAGGACGAGAATATAACGGGCAAAATGAATGAATCAGGAATAAGATAAGAAGATGGGTCCTGACTCACATCCATAAAGGGATAGCCCAAAGAGTCGCCAGTAGGTATGAGGCTCCCAAGATGGGGTTGAGTGTTTAGAACAAAAGTGGGCACAACAGTTGGGAAGATGTCAAGAGAGTATGGGTTAACACTGTCTCTAACATTAAGGTTGGCACGAAGAATGGAGATATAAGTCCAATCAAGAAAGACACACTCGCTCAAACGTAAATCTAGAGGAGCAAGTCCTAAAGCAGACTCCAATAAAGCAAGAGGAGACTCATTATTCAACATAGGCTCAAAAACTTTCAGACTCAAACCACTGTCTTCCAAATTCATACTAATATTCTCAATAGGAGGCATAATTAAGTAAAAAACTTTCGAATTTATGTTCGTGGTGTTCACAGCCAGATCATCTCCTTTCGAGATCAAGTTAATATCATCCAGGAAAATCTTATCTAAAGAATTATCCTCGAGGAGACTAGGATCAGGGTGGGCTAAGGTGTCGACGTTTAAATGTTCCAACTTTCCTAGCTCAGGGTTTAAGTCCTGCATGGAGTCTAAATCACTCAGTTCAGTTTCATCCTCAAAGAAATCCTCGTTCTCAATAATATCCTTAGTATCCACGAAATGGATGTACTCAGTTTCGGGTTCAGGGGACTTTTTCTTTGTAATGCATTTTTTGGTTAAAATGACACTGGTAGGGTCAAGGACTGGGGAGGCTAAAGGTTGAGTGGGATGGCTAGGAGTCGGCCCAAGTGAGGAGTCATATGGGACCGATCCAATAGAAGACCCTATAAAGGGTCGGCCATCAAGGTTAGGTGAAGACCTACAGGGTGGGGCAGCAACCCTGATTTTACTAAAAGATGGGTGGTCTCGACTACAGTAATGTCCATGGTTTGTTCCAACAAAGAAGGTAGGGTGGTGCTCTAGATGGAGGTCACTGGTAGAGGGTCGGTATTTTAAATTAAGTTCTCGCCTCATGTCTTTCCAAGTAGGGTACTCACCGCGAGACTCCTTATGATCTTTCAATCTCATCAAAATTGAAGAGCCCGACCTTTTAGGCGAGACTTAGTGATGCCAACCTGGTGAGACTCAGGGATATGACGTGATTCAAAATAGTCCTTTAATTGTCTAACCCATTCCCTAAAGTAGTAAGGGTCTGAGGAACCATCAAAGGTGGGTAGACTGTAAGGTGACTCTAAGTGAGGTCGTTGAAGCTTAGGCTCAGGTCTAGGTTGATAAGTCGAGTGGGGCATTTTCCGACTAGCATGATTGGTTGAATGAGGCACGTACTTAGAGTGGGGAGAGTCAACATGTTCCTCCCTTTTGGTTTTAGTTGGAGACTAACTAGCTCATCTAATTTCTTTTGAAATCCTATCGAGTCCATTGGAAAGTGCTAAGTGATGTTTAAAGAAGAATGGGCTTAAGAGACATTATTTAGACACTAAGTTAGGCTCACTTAGATTCACTAAAGGGGGCAGGAAATGTTTGGACAGCAAGCTAAGCTAGTGGTTTAAGTCACCTAGTCGCTTAGGAAGGTTGCTAAGGCTTGGACAGCACTAAGACACTAGATGAACTGCTCCTAATGTAACTAAATGGTGCAGATTTTGTGTGGACAGCAAACCACAATAGTTGGGGAAGTTGCCTAAGTGTGTAGGATGAATTTTAGGATGTGGACAGCACTTAAACAGTGACTTTAAGTTCACTAAACGATGTCTAACTGTTGCTGGAACAGTGAGGACAGCGGCTAAAATCAAGGGTGTAGTTGTCCTATGCAGTTAGAAACGAAGTAGGTTTAATGGCAGCACTCACACGCTAGCTAGAATGGCTTAAACTCTACTAAATGCTTGCAGGAAATGCATAGACAGCAGTGAATAAATTTAAACTACACGATGATATGCATGCAATTTTTAAGCTATAACAAAAGGCTAGACCCTAGGAAGTTTTTCTAAACATGTCATGCATGCCGACCATGCTTTGATACCAAGATGATGTGAAACATATGCATGAAAATAAGAATTGCTTGGGGATTTTAATATAAGATTATTAAAATTTTGCTAGTTATACAATTAATGCTTACCTAAGTTAGGTTTTCAGAATTATCAAGTCGAAATTATGTAAGGCATGCGGTTACAACTAGATTAACGAGATAATATCAAATTGACAACATATAAATAGAGAGTAATGTTATGGCGAGAAACGATAATCCACGGTTAACAAATAGAACTCTTCACCTTGGGTCCCTCACTCACGCTCTTGACGGTGGAGCTTTAACGGAGGAAGATTGAGAGCAAACCGTGTGATGCCACTAGGAGACAAATGGCGTCCAAAGTATAGTCCGTTGGAGAAGTAGTCGGAGGCGGGTAATCCACGGGATGACTAGTGAGCATCCAACATCCGGGAAGAATAAAATCCGTGGTCGATCTCAGGATCGGCCATGCATCGATGACGATGAGGTTGGGAGAGGAGGTCGTATTCTTCTCTTGGCTTCAAGTTTCATGAGCAACTAAGTTTTCCCAAGAGTGGGGATGCAAGGGAGGGGGAGCGGCCAAGGTAGGGAGAAGGGGAAGGGGCGGCTTGAATGAGGAGCTTGGATTAGGCTAGGAGAGGAAATCTGAAATTAATTTCAGATTTCCTTATTTTGAGTTGGGCTCTCATAATTTCAAATTTTGAAATTTGAAACTTAGACGTTAGGAGGGAAAGTGGGAATTAATGGGGATTAATTACGAGCCTTGACTTAAGCTCCTAATTAAGGAAGGGAGGAAATGGGTGGCCAGCCATAGAGAGAAGGAAGAGGAAGTTTTGGAAATTCTGAAATTAATTCAGATGCAATTGGTTTTGGAGGAATTTAATTTGAATTTTGAATTCAAATTAAGGAGGGATTGGGAGCTTTAATGGGAATTAATGGCAAAACCATCAATGAGTGGTCGGCGGCATTGAGAGAGAGGGAGAGGGGTTTGGGGGAGACTAATTGCTTTCCAAATAAGTTGAGATCAAATAGGAGGGAAATTAATAATTCCCCTCTAAATGAAACTTGGATTGGATTCAAATTCGAAATCTTTCCTTATTTGGAATTTTGCAAAAATAGAAAGTTTTTTGAATTTCAACTTCTGAATTTCAAATTTACTAACTCCTCCCTTTATTGCAAGAATCAAATTAGGGAGTCATTATGACGATTAAAATCATCATAATGAATTTGGGGGAAGATGGGGCTGGCGGTCAAGAGGAAGGAGGAGAGGGCGTCGGGTGAGGGGAAGGGGAAGGGCTTGGCTGTTGGTGGGAGCTTGAGGTGGTGGAGCTAGGGAGGGGTTGGGGGAAAATGACAAGGCCCGTGGTGGCAGGGGAATGTGGGTCGGTAGCTGGCCGATCACTTGGTGACCGGTTTGTGGGAGCCGGCGGCAAGGGGAGAAGGGAAGACGTGGTGGAAGATGATAGGAACCTAGAGCTCTCACAAAGAGGGCTGTTGGGTACTTCGATTGAGCCGCTCCTAGGCTTCCTCACTTGAGAACTCACAAAGAGAACTCTAGAACTCACAAAGAGATCCAAAACCAAAGTAGAAATTTCATATCAATATTCATCATCCCATACAATGCATGAGGCTTCCTATAAATAGGCCAAAGTGAAACAAAAACTAAAAGACATAAATGCCCTCGGGGCTACAATATTAAATGATCACCCATAAGGGTAAAGCAGTGAAACTGAAAAATAAAATAAACTGCTACATAAAATGACTCAAAATAAAACTCCTGATCGTGGTCGTCAATCTCCGGCGTCTCTGTTGGTACACGTGTCGAAATCGCTGACGATGTCCTCATCCGTTACATTGGAAATTAAGTACCCAACTTGTCCTGCATCAAATTGGTATCAAAGCATATAATTAAGGTATCATATCTACTAAAAGTAGGACATAATAATTGGGCCAATAAAAAATTAAGTGCAATAAAAGTAAAAATAGTTTAAGCTATGTTTCTAAATGAATACAATATAACTATCTTGAAGATCTAAATTATACATTCAAGATGATCTATTTCATGTATGATGGGGCAGATTCTTGAATTCCCTTTTCTGTAAGCAAATTTGTGGTTTAAAACATACTCCTGAAGAAGGTTTTATTAGGAAAAGTAGTCTTTTTAAAGAAAGGAAATGCCCCTTTTACAATATATATGAAGCGATTAGTCTTGATGAACAAAACTGAACAACGTCTTCTCTTTCTTCTCTTTCATTAAACAAGTTCCACTTTTCTATCTACTTTTATAATATGTAAAGGGAGTAATCCTAAATTGTTTTAGTAGTAATGGATTCATATTCAAACATTTCAATTGATAAAATTTGCAATATTTCATTTACCATTCTTAAATTGGATTTAATACTATTTAAGAATTTATTACATCAAACAATGAACTTAGTTAAGATATATATATATATATAAAGAAGATATTGTGGTCAGCTTATACATTTGCTGATAATTTTGTGCCCTTTCAAATATACCTGAATTGAGGTGAGTTGAATTAGATGTAAAGTTACGATTACTTGGACATGTGTCATTTTTTATAGGTGTAAAAGAGTAAAACCCCAAAATGGTTCCTCGACTATTCATAATTGTCTCATTTAGTCCTAGACATTCATGATGACCTAATTTAATCTCCCGACTATTATAAAATGTTCCAATTTAGTCTCAAGGCCAAAATTAATGATTAAAATTAACCCCAATAGTTAAAGGTGAGGGCTTTTTTGATATTATGATATATGTGAGATTATAATAATTTTTTAATATTTTTTTTATATTTATCCTATTAAAATAAATAAAAAATCATAATGAAAGTTAACCTACAAAATAACAAGAGTTAAAGTTAATAAATATGGTTAAATTCCATTATAATTTTAATATGATAAATGATAAATAGAAAAAAATAATAATTTAATCTCACATTCACCGTAATACCTAAAATACCCTCACATTCAATTGTTGAGGTTAAACTATTTCTTTTAATGTTGAGACCAAATGAAAACAATTTCTAATAGTTGGGGGACTAAATTAGGGCATTATAAAAATTTGGGATTAATTTGTGCATTTATTAATAGTTGAGGGACTATTTTGAATTTTTACTTATGTGAAAAATGTAATTGTTAACATATCTCGCTTTCTTCAAGCTTATCTAAATTTTATAATATGTTAGAAACCAAAAACATTCAAAAATCAATGCCTTTACAACTAGATTGTGAAATCAAAATTTTGACAAAATAAAAATAAAGATTAGTCGAAGCCGCATGCAAAGTCCCGGCTCTACCCGACTTCTCTTCCGGTCAAACCCAGACCAAATTCTTGCCTTCCTCTTCTCTAACCATTAAATAACAACCCATAGCTCCTCTCCTACTCTTTGGATTTGCATACATGCAACAACCAAACTCCACTCCTACTAATTTCCTTAATAGCTCATTGATATCTCACACAATGAAACCCTTGTGTTTCACTCCTATGACAGCTCCCTTAACAGAGAGAGGGTTATTATTATTATTATTATTATTAAAAGGAGAATAAAAGATTTAAAAGAGAGAGAGAGAGAGAGAAAAGAAGAAAGTATGTGCATTTTCATTGCCATCATCACCTCGACACCATCGTTGTCATCCATCGCACAAGGTATAATGATTTCTAAACTGAAGAAGTACCCAAAACCTATTCTCGGCGCTTGCGATACAACGAGTAGTATATTACTTATGCACGCTTTTCTTATTGTGATGGTAGGGAGCTTGGTGCGACGCTTGCAGCTAGGCGGGTGAGCCTTGTGCATGATTTTCTTAGCGTAGTGGGGGTAAAATCTAAGTACCTATACATATTTTCAAGTTGGCAGGAAAATTTGCAAATTTTCACACAGGTACCATTGCAACCCATGCACGTCTTTCTTAGCGTGGTGTGGTTGAAGACCACAGCCGTGGTGTTGCCCGACACCGACCATGCACATTTTTTCTTATGTGGTGGGCAAGCCTAGAAACCCAAAAATTTTCCTAAACAGGGGAGAATGTCATGAGGTTGTTGAAATTCAAACTGACAATGAACCAGACTTAAACAAATGATTCGGAATTGGACCTCATGTTTAACATAAAAAATGTAAATTGCAAAATAATAAATATTAAATACGGGTGTATAAGTAGGGGACTTGTGGTGGACAAAACTCCAAGCATGATTTGATTGCAAGCAATGATCATCAAGAATAAAAGGGAGTATGACAATCTTACTACATAATGCGAAATCCCTAATGGATGCTATAATTTACACATGTGCAACATGAAATTTGTAATGTTTATATTAGTTAGCCTACAAACCTGCGCAAAGAACTTGAAGGCATCAATGGAGAGAACTCCTAATGAATGTGTTAACTCACTAAAAAACTTCTGATGAATGCGTTAACTCAGTAAAAGACTGGTACGAGCAAGGAACTTGTAATGTGACAGTTCGCCTACAGGAGAGAATCAAGAACCTGCAATGAATATGAGCTCCTACAAGCCAGTGTAGGAGACTCGTTATGTACACAACAACTTGCCTACAAGTTAAAGAAGTAATAGCAGAAGGTTTGCCATGCATACAAGAGTCCTGTCTACATGCAATATTAATTAACTTGTTGATGAAATATATTGCCTGCAAATGTGTACAGGGTCTTTACAGTGAATATGTCATCCTGTCTATGGACAACAACTGTATTGAACTCATTGATGAACACGACAACTCACCTATAGAAGAGAATGGGGGACTTCTAATGAACAAATGATCTGCTTACGAAAAGAAGGAACTTGTAATGTGCGTAATGGTCCATCTACGGGTAATAACAAACAACATGCAACTAATGTAACGAATCTCCTACAAGTATAAAAAAGGGGATTGCAATGAACACGATATATTAATTGCAGTCAAAGGAAACAAATTTATGATGAATACGAATGCCTGTAGCAGCTGTGGGAGGTTCGTTATACTCGCCACAGTTTGCCTACAAGTTAGGGTGTTAGGTTTGTGATGGAGAATATGAAATGTGAACGGTAACTTCTTCCACAAGCAATGTTGAAGGATATTACATTGAACACAGTTCACCTACATACAATAATCTTGCCCACAAGCAATATTAACATAATTCGATACCGCATGACAACTTGCCTACAATAAGCAATGACCGACCCGTAGCACAACACTACGATTTACTTGCTAGTAGAAGCAGAGAATTTGTAGTCAAAACTGTGGATCACTAGTAAACCGAAGTAGTAAATTTGTGGTGCCAGATTGTCACGCATGATAGATTTGTTTACTTATAAATGATTGGTTGAGGATTCCTGATGCATCACAAAGCTCGCTTACAGGCGTAAATACATTCCTACGAGCTCAACATTGGAGAAAAAAACAAAATGTTGAAAGATGTTAGGAGCTAAATAACACCACCTTTACATGACAAATGAAGCTTAACACACTGCTAAAAATGCCATCGTCCATGTTGCACTCGTATAAGTGGATTGAAGGCATTTGCTAAGTTCCAAATGAAATATTACATGTTTCTCATTGATAGTTATTTGCGCAATAGGTCATATTTATATATTTCAAGAACACCTCCTTATGCAGTAAAATGTGCACTAATGTGTTCAGAATATGCATATGCATTTTACAAATGCTTTGGAAAGCATGTAAAGTGCACATTATGCAAACATGCCACTCAATATGCAATGTACGCAATGTTGTGGCAACACGTCACATTGACATACAATCACACTATGCATTTACACCTCGCAAAATATAGAATATGTCATGCAAGCATATTGTCCAAAATGCAAGATATACTGTGTAGCAGCAGCGCTCTATACCGATATGCAAACATATCATACACTATACAAGAACATTTGAATCGTCACACAAGTGCATTATGCGAACATATGAATAATATATGAATGCATTGTATAGGCATACTAATACATCATACGCCATGTTGGTACACTAAGCCACCACACATGTCATGTAAACACGTTAAATTGTGCGTAAATGCATACATGCCAATATACATGTGTACATGCAAACATACAAATACATATGTTGGTATGTCATCTTGCAGATGCATACATAAGTGTATATGTGAACACACTGATAGGTCATATTCACCGCCTGCATTGCATATAAATATCTACCATATAAATGCGTTATGCAAAATGCATTCGAAAGCATGAACCCGCATGGGCGTCGATGAGCGCGATGTATATACACGTGACATTTGAGGATGATGCGCGACTTAAAAGTGAACATGAGTTCAAGTCTGATTCTTCTCTTTGAACTGAACGGAGTTGACACGATTTGAATTACTGAACAAATGCAATGTCGTAGCACTGATCATAGTATTTGATTTTATACATTCATATTAAGCCTACAAGATCTATTATAAGAAAGGTTTATTGTTAAAAGCATAAAACTTTTGATTCTCAATATCTGTTTGATGACTCACAACATAAGTAATTGAACCCAATCATCTGTCAGCAGGCAGTCAGAGTTGACATGGTTCAAATGATAGATACACGACCTATTTAAATATCTCCGATGATGACGGTGTTGACAGAAAATCTTAACCGAAGTGGACCTTAAATATTTAAAATGCCTTCCAAATTTCTATAAATACAAACATTTTCAAATGACTATAACGTCATTCCGATGATGACCATGTTGACAGATAATCTCAACCGATAGGGACCCCAAACTCTTAAAAAGCCCCCTATACTCATAAAAAATACATTTAAAGTAATTATAAAGTCACCCCAATGTTAGCCGTATTGAATATTAATCTCAACCGGAGGAGTTAATTCTCAAAGACTTATCAAAGATCTAAAGCTCCACATTTATTAATGATATTAATATTCTAAATTGAAATCAATCATCAAACACTTAAAAGAAAAATCTATCCACACTCCACGATTGTTTCTCAAGGTAGATACATTTAAAAATCACTTTTGCTCACAAAGAGCGAATTTCTAGTTGAGAATATCACTAAAATTTTTTCTTAAATCATCTTTTGTTAGTAAGGATGTGACAAGTGTCGTTTAACCGGTGGTGTCGCCGCTAAATGACACCACAGGTAAACGGTTATGACTGGGACCCCATGACCTTGTGATTCGTTTGCCAAATGATGCCACTAAATTACATTCATGGTCAGAGCCCACATGTTCCCCAACGGCTTTAAATTCTTGAGTAATAAATCAATAAAATATAATTGATAGGGCACAAAACCCTTTGTTAGCTACGATTGACTAAAATATGCCCCCTTAGCCAAATATTCACCTCAAGTCTACAAGATACCCTTGTACGACACAACCCATTGCTGTCGACAAGGATTCTTCGATTAGGTTGGGTTGACTATCTCCTTTGACAAGCAGATTAGGGACCATGATGACCCGGGGCAATAGAACCTTGGGATCTTAATTGGCTTCATCGTCATTCCCACCACCATTTGTTTTAAGTTATGGTGAAATTTTAATTTTCAAATATCTAATTTTGCTGCTACTATATGCTGGATACTGTGTATATATTTTAACGACTAGCCTTAATTGAAAGTTCTCTCTCGTTATCGGGTGGGGTAATTAACTATAAAGGCTTGCGCCTATTGGAAACTTGAACTCATATTATAAAGTCCCATAAAATGAGGGCAAAATATCTTGGTAGTATCTTATTTAAAACCTAATAAGCCTTCTAAAAATTTACCCTAGAACATAAACTTATTAAAACTCTTCTCGCTGGTAACAAAAAGAAAGGGGCCGCGGAGAGGATGGGGAGCGAAGTTTCGGAGCACAAAATAAATTATTCAAATTTAAAATTGGTGGCTATTCAATTTGTTATATGGTATTTGTTCAAAATTCTAGAGATTGTTCAAATAAGTAGGTAACTATTCAACACATTGCATGGTGTCTGGGCTAATGGTTGAGTTCTCGAGGTGTTAACGACGGTGTTTATTCAGTCCCTTGGTGCATTAGTTGTTGATGTGTAAATTTGCGAATGAGCAAGTTGGAAATGTCCTTTATTTCTGCAAGTTGTTCTGGAATAATATAGAAAGTTTCATTGTATGAAAGTCATTACCTATGATATGATGAAGATGGAGATCGCTAGACCATAAAGAAAATGGAACTAAGTGTTGCGTTGATAAGTATCAGGATTCATCCTTCAAAGGAGATGTTCATAAAATTGAGAAGTGGTAATAGGATGATCCCTTTCATGCATGATGGTGAAGAGTTGGGAGGCTCCCCTTTAAAATAAACAAAGTTGTAGTTTAAAATATACTCTTGATGTAGTCTTCATAAAAATATGTATTTTTTTATAAAAAAGGAAGAATCACTTTTATAATATATGAAGGGATTAATCTTTTTGAACAATTTCACTAGTAATGACCATATTGAAAATTTTGATTTTATCGAATTAACACTTTTTTATTAAATATTTCTTAAATAAAATGTAAGAGTGCTTAATGATTTATTATATTAAAAATAACAAACTATTTAAGAAAACATATGCATGTATATTTTCTATTATTGACCTTTGAAGCATAAGACAACCAAAAATGAAAATAAAAAAGCTCAAATGATTACATTCCTGCACCATTTGACAGCCCATACCCATATTTCTGCCAAAATCCTATCACAATCTGCGATTCGATGCTATTTTATAAGAGGCTATGCTCAAATCTTGTAACCACACTCTTGTTTGTGTCCATAAAAAGAGGACTGCATATGCATCCGATCTTCCACACACGTGAGCTTCAGAAGCCGATTCCCTTCCGCTGAACCTCCTCAAGCTGCAGAACCCCTTCCACCTTTAAACTGAAGCTTCCAATCCCCCACATTCCCTTTGTCTCTTTCGATCTAGCCGAACTCATCCATCACCGTCGCCCTCTCTGCTTGCAGCCAAAATCCACAAGCCAAGCGAGCTCCCATTCCCATCTTCTGCCATAGACCTCACAAACTCCAAAGCCCTATTCGCCCTTTGTCGAAGCCAAAGCCTCCTCCTCCGACTTCAATTAGATCATACTCTCAATCACTTCCTCACCCGACCCCTACTTGTTTTGAATCCAAGCAGCCGCAAGCCTCCGACTCCTTGCTCCAAACCGAACTCAGGCACTCAACCATCTGTCCTCCTCCTCCCTTGCTCGCAAATCGCATGCCCTAGCCGAAGCTAAACAACTCCACTTCCTTGCCCGAACATAAGTCATACTCGACTCCACTTATTAGCTTCGCCTTCCTCCAGCAAGCCTTAAACCGAACTCTTCCTCCTACATCTGATCCGAAGCCCACATCTCATCCGACCTTAGGTTTACACTTTATCTTATCTTATTTATTTTTATTAACTGTATTTAATTACTATATATATATATATATATATATATATATATATATATATATATATATATATATATATATATATATATATATATATATATATATATATATATATATATCGGTGTGTGTGTGCGCGTGCAAAAAAAGTCTAAAGAAAGAAGAAAAAAAAGGAAAAGAAAAGTAAATTGTTGTATTTTGTGAATTTTGATCACTTGTCGTCGTCGACATTTCCACACAGGTATAACTTTCCAACTCAAAACCCCGCATTCGGCATTTTTGTTGAGTCGGAAAACCCCCTATACGTGCTCTCGTAGCATAGTAGGAGGAAACTCGATGCGACGCATACGGCGAGGCGGATAAGCCCTATACACGCTTTTGTAGCATGGTGGGGACACCTCTAAGTTTCTGTACACGCTCTTGTGACGGGGAAGGGAAAGCCACTTGTATTTTCAAACAGGTATTTATTTCCCTCATATACGCTCTTGTAGCGTGGTGGGATCGAATGTCACCCAACACCTACCATACACGCTCTTGTAGCATAGTGGAATAGCCCAATTTCCTATAGTTTTCCCTAAATCGGAGAGATGTTGGGAGACTGCAAAAATTTGCGCTGAACAGGGAAACATGAGACCCAAATTTGAGCAAATGCAAAGAAGCTTTAACTCAATTTGAACATTAATTAAACTCGCAAACATTGCACTGGAACTTGAACTTGAGCTGGACCGTAGAGTAAGGTTTAATATTACACAATTGGGTATTGAGGCATTTTTCATCGTGAGGCGAGGCGTAAGCCTCCTCAAAACCTAAAAATTGTGTAAAATCAAAATAAAAGTTAAAAGTGATTTTTTATATAATATCCAAATAATATGTTAAAGTATGACATATTAACTTTTTATTAAACTATTAAGTAAATAAATTTACATCCATATGAAATACAAAATTGTATAAGATATTAAGTGATAAATTATGTAAAATAAAATTGAAATCTAAATATTATAGGAACAAAACAACATAAAATATATGAATTGCATAAAAGTATCATATAATATCAAGTTCAGCTCTAATTTTTTTTCTTTCTCAATTGCTACTCATCTACATTTAATTATTAAAGAAAGCTGAAATAATTAGCAACAACTCAGAAATCATTTGTACTATTAGTACTAAGGGGATTTTTATTTGAGTCAATGTTATGACAAATTAGTCTCTTCCCTGCCTCATCCTGTAGGGTCCAATACCTCTCAATCTGTTTCTTCTTCATTTATTTCAGTCATCTTTATCTTTCATAAATATTTGTTATCAACATAAAGATAATACGCCAAAATTTTAAGAGATGGTGGTGGCATGCGGCTTTCTAGTGATCCCTAGCTATAACGGTGGTGGCTACGGTGAAGGCCATTGGGCTAGAGGTCAAGGCAATTGAGAGGAAGCTATTGTGGCATGATTTTTTTGGGGCTTTTGTATAGGATTTAGGTGAGTTTTAAATTAAAAAAAAAAACAGAAATAGAGTGAGGCATACGCTTCATGCTAATGAGATGAGGCGCGCCTCAAGGCGGGCCTCATCGAAGATGAGACGTAAGCCTCATAAAAAAAGCTAGAGACGTAAGACTTGAAGCGTTTTTTACTGGAATTGCACTAAGGCAGGCCTCAAGGCGAGCCTCATATTGTGCAATTTTAAACAATGTCGTAGAGAACTTGAACTTGAATGAACTATAAAGAGCTAAATTCATAACAACATTGAACTTGAAATGAGCAAAACTTAAATGGATTTGAAGTTGACATTGGACAAATGAATGATTCAAGGGAACTCAAAGTTAAAATGGACTTGGACTTGAAACAAATGACAACAAATTGGACTCAGACTTGAGCTTAGCTTGGACATCAGGGGACCTATTTTGAGCACAAATTGGTATTGAGCAAATGACATTGAACTTAACATAGGACTTGAATTTAATATTGAACAAAAGATAGTGAGCTGAGCCATAATTTGAACATCAAATGAATATCATGTAACATCATTTAAATGTCTAAAATGAAACTTGCAATTTTGCAAAGTAATAATATTAATCATGCAGTGATGAAAAGTGATGAAATGTGAATAATAAATTATCTTTATGATCGATGTTGTCATACAAGCAAGCAAGTGGAGATTAAATTATTAATACGTGCAAAGTGATGAACTCCTAATTGAGTGACAAAGTCTTCAATGAACATCAAGGTGTTATCATGTCAACAAAGATACAAATGCTAATGAGCAAACAAAATAATTGTTTTATGCAATAAGCGATAAATGCATTGTTTATGAACAAGAGCAACAGGTATGTCAATAGCAACGCAAT
The DNA here is from genome assembly GCA_019514585.1 of Dendrobium officinale. NCBI lineage: Eukaryota > Viridiplantae > Streptophyta > Magnoliopsida > Asparagales > Orchidaceae > Dendrobium > Dendrobium officinale. Next base: position 36,126,451 of record CM033691.1, on the reverse strand, counting down.
CAATGAAATATGGATGAATTATAGTGAGATTTATGCAGTGATATGCTCATGAGCAAAGTTGGGAGAAAGTGCGAGGAATGTGATGCAACATCCACAAATAAAGACAATTGATACACCGGCATATGACTAGTGTCTCCTAAGTGTAATCAACAATGATGCACCGGCTCCCTACAAGCAAGAGTAGATGATACATAACAAAGTGAAAATATTTATAGGGTCGTAGGAGACCCGTCATATGCATTGTATTCCATCTTCAAGCAAACGCTGGATGAAATGCAACAAATGCAAATTGTGGGTGAGGAGGGATTCAAGCCCCCGCACCGTGGTTTGTAGCCACGTGCTCTAATCCTCTGAGCTACAGGCCCCACATCGTCTACACTGGATCTATTCTCAGGAGTACCTTCAAAAAGGAACCTTTACTCTCCTTAGCCATTTAGGGTTAAGATGTGAAAGCGCCTCTCTAGAAGAACAATGCGTTCCAAGGCGTGAACTGGGAGAGAAGAGATGTTATTGAATAAGACGACCTTTGCATTTTTTATTTTGATCTTTTAAAATATGAAAAAGTCAAATAAGAGGTGTTAAGCTTTTTATCCACAGATCCTTGAAAGAGACCCGCTATACACACAAAATATTATCTTTAAACAAAATGTTGTATGACTATGACGAATGATGCATGCACACCTATAAGTCTTCATAGTAGAAGACAATTAATGCTACATCACCTTTTTGGTAATCATCATTTAAAGTTAAGTAAATACATTGATCCGTTACAACCTACGAGCAAAGGTTAATGATACTACAACAAATGAAAACATCTACAAGCTGCCGTAGAAGACTCGACATATACACTAAATGTTGTCCACAAGCAGAATGCAAGAAAATACAACAAATGCAGGCACATGTAACAATAGCAAGACATTCATTAGTGCACGACAATCTATTTGCAGAAAGTAATAAGTAGTGCACAATAGTCTACCTATATGTAACGGGAAAATAATCGTATTACGGTACTTCGCCATCGGATCCGCAATATGTATACAAGCAGACAGAAGACGTGTACGATCTTCCAAGTAGAGCGTTACATTCAAATGACGATTTCCTGCTCAACTGATCAACGTTAAACATCCAAAAATGCCCTCACACATATATTGCAATATGTGTACAAACAAATACAAAGAAATGCATGTGCAATCAAACACTCGCATGGGTCCTGACGAGTGTGTTCTAGGTACACACGTGACGTCTAGGGATACTGCGTGGGTCAATAAATAAACTCAAGTTTGAGCTTGATCCTTCTATGTGGATAAATAGGAGTCGACATGGCTCCAATTATCAATTAGATATGCGGTCCACGTGTCGACCAAAATATCTGTTTTAAACGTTCATATAATTTCTTTAAGGTCTATGACAAAAGAAATTCATCAACAAAAATATAAAACCTATGGACCCAATCCTCTGTCGACAAACTGACAGAGTCGACAAGTTCAATCAACAAAATGAAATCCCAAATGACCCCATATATCCCGATGATGGCCGTATTGAACGTAGATCTCAACCGGAGAGGTTAATTTCAAACATTCAAAATGCATCCCCGACGCCTACATAATCCAAAATTCCAAAAAATTATCTATAATTCAAACTATTTAAAATCGAAATTAAACCATCAAAATACTTAAAGCAAAATGCATCCATCCTCCGAAATAGTTTGCATACACTTCAGCTCATAAAGAGCTAGTGTATGGTCGAGAATATCACTAGGATTTATTCTTAAACCCAATGTTTAAAATTGCATATTCGGGTATTGAGGCGTTTTTCATTCGTGAGACGAGGCATAAGCCTCAAGGCGTTTTGAGGCGTAAGCCTCAAAATCAAAAGATTGCGTAAACATAAAATGATAAATTTTTTATATACTAATGAATGAATAATATAAAATACATAAAATAGCATAAGATATAAAGTGAAATCAAAATATCCCAATAATAAATCAACATGAAATATATTCAACTCAAAATTCTATCTTTCCCAAATCCCAATATTCTTTTCATTAACGTATACTTCCAATTTCCAAAAATAAATAGCGATGACATATCACATAAGAACTCATAAATCATCAGCACTGTCATCACTAAGGGGTTCTTTATTTGAATCAATATTATGATGAACTGATCTCTCCCCTTATTCCTCTCCCATAGAGTCCAATGTTGGGCATTTTCTTCAAGATTTGTGTAAGTTTTAATGTATATAACGTGAGGCGTAAGCCTCATGCTAGTGAGGTGAGGCGGGTCTCAACCAAGTTGAGGCGCAAGCCTCATAAAAAAAACTCAAGGCGTAAGCATCGAGGCATTTTTTATTAGAATTGCGCAAAGGCGGGCCTCAAGGCAAGCCTTATATTGCACAATTTTAAACCATGCTGAAACCATCCCCTGCCAGTAAGGACGTGACACATGTTCTCTAAAATGACAATACAGGATAAACAATTATGACCGGGGCCCCTGAACCGGGTGGTTCACTGCCAAATGCCACCATCAAATTACGGTTATGTCCAGAGCCCGTATGCTTCCCAATAACATCAAATTCTTGAGATATGAATCAATAGGATATAATTGATAGGTCATAAAACACTCTGTCAGCTAAGGCGGATTTATATTTGTCCTCTTAGACAAACACTCACCCCAAGTCTACAAGGTACCCTTGGACGACGCAACCCATGGATGCTAATAAGGTTCCTTTTGTCAGGTTGGATCGATTACATCCTCTGACTAAGTAGACCAGGACCACGATTGTCACGACCCAACCCGACCGGGACGGATCCCGCTCGTATCGGGTCGTGGCCAAACTCAAACTGACTGAACTGATTCCAGGATATGGCTTTGAAATTTATTTTAGAACTTTCTTCCAAACATTTACACACAGAACAAACACACAGAGCTACTAAACATCAAAATACAGCGGAACAGATCATCCATCTTCCTTCCAATCATATATAAATACAGCTCATGACTTTCAGACAGAAAGAAAAACAGAACAGAAAAGCCATGACTGTACAAAAATCAAAAGTACAAAATATCTATAACAGATCAGACTCTGAACTCCAAGTCCAAGACTTTCTTCTCTTTCCCAGAACCTGAAAACCACGCAGAAAATAAGGATGAGCTACAACAGCTCAGCAAGACATCAAACCTCAATCAAAATCCTCAGAATCCACATCAAACACATCAGATAACATCCGTACAGAAATCAGATCAACAGAATCGTATATCGAATCAGAACAGAACAGAAATCATAATTCCAGAAATTGAATCAGAACAGAATCGTATCAGAATCATAAATCATATCAGAATCGTACAGAATCAGACGTACAGATCAGATCAAATCAGACCAGAACAGAATCGTACAGATCAGAAATCATCTCAAAATCGTATAAGAACATATCAATTCAGATCATATCAAAAATCAGAACAGATTCCCTGACACTGACAGAATCTCAACGGATTCTGCCCCTTATGCCTCCCTTCCCAGACACCGACAGAATCTCTCGGATTCTGACCCCTTATGCCTCCCTTTGTGCTCAGGGCACCAGAACAGATGTGCTTATAGCACCAGAACAGAACTTATCATCGGATCCGGAACTTGTTTTCAGAAACAGATTTCAGAGCTCATTTCATATTTTCCCTGACACAGACAGGATCTCACAGGATCCCTTTTCATAGGACACAATCATATCATATCATTTCAGAACAAATCCGGACAATTTCAGAAATCGTACGAAAATCCGGCGGCATAACGGCAGTATACGGAATTTACACAAAATTCACCGAATCAGAATTTTACCAAATTACCACAGAACATTCACAACAACATTATAAGACTTTTATTCTACTGCCCAGACAATTTCAGACATCATCAAAAATTACAGTCGAAAGAAAACACCGCCGAATCAAAACTACCCGGTCAAAATTCTCCAGAAAATAATCAAAATGTGCGCACTCGGCACCTCAGAAACATATCAAAAGTTACGCGGTAAAAACTGAACCAATCGGAAAATACGGACGAAATTCGCGAACCAAAACGAAATCCGGACAGAAAAGTCGTTCAAACTTCATCGTTCTGAAAATTGTGAAAGGCGGAATGTGCCTTACCTTGCGTACACCAATTTCTTAAACTGTCGACGACGAAAACGGCCCGACATCGCCCAAAAATCAACTTTTCCACTTTAGCCCTCGACTTTCTCTCTCCTCAGAAAAATCAGATATTTATTTTTGATTTTCTCTCTCTTCAAAATGAACTGATTTCAGCTAAATAATCTTCTGATCGGCCCGGCCGATCGCACGATCGTCCTGGACGATCTGAACAAAATCCCATCGGCCTGGGACGATTTCTCAGGACGATAATTAATTTTCTTGGACGATTGCTCTCTGACTTGTGCCATGCTCTGATCGTCCCGGGACGATCCCAGATTGGCCCGGACGATGCTTACAGGAAAACTTTCCTGTAACTTATGTACAGATTCTGGAACAACATTTGAACTGATCGTCCCGGGACGATCCACAATCGGCCCGAACGATAGGAGCAAAACTGCTGTTACAACGATGGCCCGAGACGACGGAACCATGGGATCTTGATCGGGGTCATTATCAATTACCCCACCATCCGCTTTAAGTGCAAGATGGGGAAATTTCTGTTTCAAATATCAGACTTCTAAAACCTAAGCCTATGCTACTACTATTTGCTAGATACACGTTCTTTATGTATCTGATTGATGGCCAAACTTAATCGAAAGTTCTATCTCATTATCAGGAGGGATAATTAACTATAGGGACTTGCGCCTATAGGAAACCATAACTCAGATCATAAAGTACTTGTAAAATGAGGGCGGAATCACTAGGTAGTATCTTATCTACAATCCCAATCTGCATTCCCAAAATTTACCCTGGAACTTAATTCGTTAAAACTCCCCTGAAAAGTAGCGGGGAGGCCGGGGAGGAATTTTCGAAGCCCACATCTATTATCTAATTAAAGGAAGGAATCATGATTAGACTCATACATCTCTTGATTTGGTTGCACTCTTTCAAAACTTTCTAACTCGATTCGAGTTGAGTCGAGTCGAATGTCATTAGCACTATGAACACATGTTAGTGTTTAATAGGTGTAGAGATTTTAGTGTTTAGAATGGTTAAACCTGTACAGAAAAGTTTACGCTCATCTTATCCCGTATTGTAATAAATATTATTTTGTTGTGAGAGCTATCTTTATTGGCCATCATCTTTTCTACATAGGAAATTCTGACAAAATAAAGTCAAGTGCTATATACCAAATAAGTTGAGTACGTATTCTATACCAAAATGTTCTCTAAGCTTTCTTTTAAGTTTTTTATGTAGTTTCTTCTGACAGCGGTTATTTTAGCAAATGTTAAAAAGGAATACGTACTCAATTTTCTGGAATGCTCTATAACTACAGAAACTTTTATGTGTTGCATAAGCTTGACTAAATTGTCAGGAATTTGAAGATAATCTGGACAACAGGAAAGAAAATATGTGATCTGTTCTTGGAGGCTGCGGTTAAAATCTATGCTACAGTAACCAACTGAAGGAAAGCATGGTCATTAATTTATTGTATTTCACATATAAGCAGATAAGTGATGTTCTGTGTTTTCAAAATAATTGAAGTGCTTCGGTCTAAATACTTTATTATCTTTTGTAGGAAGCTCCATAACATACTTGATCTACTTTCTATGCTCCTTATGATAAATTACTTTGGTGCTCCTAGAAATAATTAGTTCTTTTTTGTGTATCAAAACGTTCTTTCATTAGTGTTGAACTTGAATTATTACCGGACTGACATTCTGCAATTATTTTTAGCTTTCACTTCAGTGAATGTTTGTCCTCCCTTGAGGGCCAGGCAATTGGAGCTATACATTTCTTTTCATGTTTGGTGTGCTTTCTTTTGTCTGTAGAACTTTGCTTTGGACTTTCGATATAAGCTGCAAGTTTTCTTCTTCAAATCATTATTTCTTAGATTAACTTGTAATCCTGGCAGAGACAATATACGTTAGAATTTATGAAGATCGTATGGACCTTCTTCGTGCTGTCATTATTGGACCTGCTGGAACTCCTTATCATGATGGTCTCTTCTTCTTTGACATTTACTTTCCCACAACCTATCCTTTGGTACCCCCGGTATGGTGTTATAATTGCATTTAACTATATGTTCAACATTCTTTATGAGGATTCTGTAATGATGATACATATATTTTTAAACACAACGCAGATTGTTCATTATCATTCTGGAGGACTTCGTCTGAATCCAAACTTGTATGCATCTGGAAAAGTTTGTCTTAGCCTTCTTAATACCTGGTCTGGCCATGGGTGTGAGAAATGGAACCCAACAAACTCGACAATGCTGCAGGTTTTAGTGTCTATCCAAGCCTTGGTTTTGAATGCCAAGCCCTACTTTAATGAGCCAGGCTATGCAAATTCAGCCAATACTCCTCATGGGGAAACTAGATCATTGGCTTACAATGAGAACACATTCATCTTATCCTGCAAGACAATGTTGTATTCCCTACGGAGGCCACCAAGGGTGAGAATATATTTGACTATTTATTTTATACGGAGGAACTTTTGAATCTGATTTTTCTAGTATACTCTAATTTCATATTCCAGAATGCAAAATTCTGTTATCTACTATCCAATATGATTAAGTCAGCATGAAATACTACTTAACCAACTAGTTGCTCTCTCTCATGCGTTGACTGCTAATGATCGAAAAAAAAAGGATAAGAAAAAAGAAAGCTATCCTTTTAACGTAAACCTTTAGGAAATTTAGGTAAACAATATCACTGTTCATTTTTAGTATTTTGTTGGTAATGAAATTTTTCTTTACTACTTACATAACTGGAAATCCACGGATGTATTTCTTCATGGTTAAGTCGTTTAGCATACCAATGAATACAAATTACTGATACCCGGTGCAGGTGGTGTAGCCAGGTTAGTGTTCCATAATTAATTTTAAACTTTATGACGCTTTAGTGTTAGTTGTAGTGAATAAAACTTCTGCGGTTATAAAGTCCCTTTAACATGAAGATCGAATAGGTTTCTACGAGGAAAACCAATAATTGTAATGTGTTGAAGTTTTTGGGCATCCTAGATTATTTTTTTTTTTAGCACGCCCATTATTTGGCTTGATTAAATTCTTAGTTTTTTCAAAAAGATATTTGGATGGATATTGGACATTCTTTTGATATTATGTGGACATATCTTAGAAACAAACCATGCTGCTCTTAGCCAAACTAAATTGAGGTTATTATGATTACCTCACTCCTAATCTTCCTTCTCTCACTTCTTAACATCGTTGTCATGTTAAGTGTTTCTTGTTTTTGTGCTTGTGAATGTTATGAATATATATTATATGCTCCTTATTTTTAAGCTATTAATTACGTGTAGAAGTAATGTGAGTCATGTGCGGTAAGAGGGGAATGTTGTGATGATTGAAGACTTGTTTTGGTCATGGTGGAACAAAGGGTTGAGGCCAAGCCTAATCATGTAGGAAATGGACAGGAGGAGAGTGGAGATAACATCATGATGAATTATGAAAAAAATGTAAATTATGCATGAAAAGTTTATTCTTCATCATTCATTATTGAAATAAAAAACAAATATTATTTCATGTGCAACATACAAAAGTTTCCATAGGAGTGAACCACTTAGCCTCACCTCTATGCAAAATACAAAAGCACCTTTTCATTCAATCAAAGCTTACTTTTTATTTCAGTGCTACTATATTCATTATATGATAATTACTACAATAAAATAATTTAATTATTTCCTTCATGGGTCCTTTTTAAATTTAAATTTGTCTCCAACAATAGTTCTTTACCCTCCTTAATTTAGGCCTTCCTTCGAGGGATAGAGTGTTGTTTAATTTGAAATTTGAAATTGCCTTTAATAATATTTTATTGGTGTTACTATTTAATTTAAGCTTGCCTTAAGAAAGAGAGAACAACACCAACAACAACATCAAGCCTTTGTCCCACTACGTTGGGTCGGCTACATGAATCATTTATCGCCATTGTGTCATGTTAAAAGTCAAATTTTCATTTAAATCTATAAAGAAAAATCTTTTCTAATATTTTGTAAATAAGTATTTTTAGGTATACATCTACCTTTCTCAACATAAGAAGATTATTATACCTCAAATTTCCTAACCGGGTCATCTAAAGGCCTCCGTTTAATGTGACCAAACCATCTAAGACGATTCTCTCTAATCTTATCTTCCACTGGAGCTACTCCTCCCTTTTCACGTATATGCTTATTTCATATCATATCTCTAAGGGTAAAGCCACTCATCCACCTGAGCATCCTCATCTCTGCAACACTTAACTTAGTTTTATGCTTCTCTTTTAATGGGCAACATTTGGCACCATAGAGCATTGCAGGTCTCACCAACCTCTTCTAGAATTTTTCCTTAAGTTTGAGGGGGACTTTTCTATCACACAATAAGCCCGATGCATTCCTCCACTTCAACCATCCAACTTGAATTTTGCTTATAATATCCTCATCTATTTCACCATCACTCTAAACAATAGATCAAAGATATCTAAAACGTGTACTCTTATTAATGACTTGATCGCCCAAAATCACAATCCCCTCACTAGGTCTATTGCTATTAAAATTATACTCATATATTAAATTTTTGATCTACTCAAGTGAAAACCTTTAGACTCCAAGGTTGACCATCATAATTCAAGTTTACTTTCAACTCCCTCTCTAGTCTTATCAATAAGAAGAATATCATAAGCAAAAAGCATACACCAAGGTACATCCTCTTGCAAATGTCTAGTGAGAACATCCATGACTAAAGCAAAAACTTATGGGCTCAAGGCTGATCCTTAATGTAATCCAACCGAAATAGGAAAATACTTTGGCAAACCATCTTGTGTTTGAACAAAAGTAATAGCTGCTTCATACGTATCTTTAATGATTTGAATATAAGCATTATTAACTCCTTTGTTTTCAAGAACTCTAGCACTTCTTTTGGAACTTTATCATATGCTTTCTCTAAATCAATAAATATCATATGTAGAACCTCTTTATTCTCTCTATATTTCTCCATCAAACCTCTCAATAAACGTATGACTTCCATAGACCTACCCGGCATGAATCCAAATTAATTTTGAGAAATATTAGTATCACGCCGCAACCTACGCTCCATAACTCGCTCCCATAGTCTTAAAGTATGACACAATAACTTAATTCCTCTATAATTCGCATAATCCTGTGCAATACCTTTATTCTTAAAAATAAGAATTAACACACTCATTCTCCACTCATCTGACATATTTTTAGTCTTCAAAATAGTATTAAAAAGTTTAGTAAGCTAAGAAATTTCTTCATCTCCTATGTATTTCTACACCTATATTGGAATGTTATCAGCTTTTCCACACTTCATTTTCTTTAATGCCTATCTAACTTTGATTTTACTAATACGTCGATAAAAATAAAAATCTTTATTTTTTTTAGGGTGTCAAGGTCACTAAAGTCAATTGTATTTTTACATTTATCATTAACAAATTTAGCAAAATATCTCATTCACCTTTGTTGAATATCATCTTCTAAGAAAAGTACTCTTTAATTTTCATCCTTAATACACTTCACTTGAACTAAAGAGAGAGGGAGTGTTGTTAAATTTAAATTTAAATTTTAAATTTGCGTCTAATAATACATCATTAATATAACTACTATTTAAGCCTTTCTTTATGGAAGGGATCGAGGGGAGTGTTGGCCAAAATTTGAGATGGCTCATATTGAGGCATCATAAGGTTAGGATGAGAGAGAGATGACCGAAATTTTTATGATGGGAGGTGGAGGTGCCAGCTAAGCAAAGAATTTCTCCCCAAATGCCATTAAAATTTTGTTACAAATGATGAATATAGTGAAATCATTCTTTGGTTGCAATCTAAAACTTTGGTAGGCAATTAGGATTTCTTTCTTAATAAAGCTTATGCAAGCTTGACCGAAAATAGATTTTTTTCTTCATATATATCATGCTTTGAAACTTGAATCCTTGTTTTATATCAATTCTCTCCTTCTTCAAAAACTCTTCTCCATGGGAACCAGATCAACAGGGGGGATTCGGCACCCCTTGTGGGGCCCAAGAAAGATATAATTCATTATGTAAGAAGGAGAAATCTTGGGAGAGATAATGAGAAATATTTTAATGATGATTGAGAGGGAATTATTTAGGGAAAGAGTTCAAAATTGAGAGGGAATTAATTTAAGAAAGAAGGCTGATTTGGGAGGGAAGTAGGAGTCTATTTCAAGGCTAACAATGTATTTTTTTTGAGTTATGCAATTATTTTTCTTGCTGTAGCTTTTCTTTGAGAGTTTCCTAGTGACATCTAGGGTTTGTGGGAGAGCCGATCTATCTCTTGAATAGTAGATTAATTGTATCTTTTATAATTTGTTGAAGGAGTAATAAAAATCAACCCTCATATTTGTGTTCCAGCAATTTTTTATTCTCTATTTTTCTGTTTTTGCTTTCGAAACAAACTACGAAGTCCTTAACTTTTTGAAGAGAAGATAAAAAAAAAGAGAAAATTAAGCTAATAGCTAATGCGGGTTGGATACTTCTTTTTTATCATCATCAACAACAATAACAACAATATCAACATCAAGCCTTTATACCACTACGTAGGGTTGGCTAAATGAATCCTTTTTCTTCACTGTGTCATATTAAGAGTCAAATTCTTATTTAGATCTAATAAAGGTCATTTCTAATATTTTTTTAACCAAGTCTTTTTAGGTCAACCTCTAACTCTCTTAACATAAGCCAAATCTAATACATCTACTCTTCTAATCAGACCATTAGAAGGCCATCATTTTATGTGACCAAACCATCTAAGTCGACTTTCTCTAACTTTATCTTCCATTGTATCTACTCCAACCTTTTCACGTATGCTCATTTCATATCCTGTCTCTAAGAGTAGAGTCACTCTTCCACTTCAACATTCTCATCTCTACAATCCTTAACTTAATATTATGCTTCTCTTTTAATTGCAAACATTCTTCGCCATAAAGCATTCAGGTCTCACCATCATCTTATAGAATTTTCTCTTAAGCTTGAGGGGCACTTTTCTATCACACAATAAGCCTAATGCATTCCTCTATTTCAACCATCAAACTTGAATTCTACTAATAGTATTTCCATCTATTTCACCATCACTCTAAATAATAGACCCAAGATATCTAAAACATGTACTCTTATTAATGACTTGATTGCCCAAAGTCATAATTCCCCCACTAGATCTACACTTCTCCGTCAAACCTCTCAATAATTGTATAACTTCCATTGTAGATCTAACAGCATGAATCCAAATTGACTTTGAGAAACATTAGTATCATGTTGTAACTTATGCTCCATAACTCTCTCCCATAATTTTAAATTATGACACATTAATTAAATTCATTTATAATTCACGCAATACTAGGCATCTCCTTTTTTCTTAAAAATAGGAATCAACACTCTCTCCACTCATATGACATCTTTTTAGTCTTCAAAATAATTTTAAAATATTTAGTAAGCTAAGAAATTCCTTCATCTTTTAAGCATTTTTACATCTCAATTGGAATATAATTAGGAACAATAGCTTTTCCTCTAGTCATTTTCTTTAAAGCATCTTTAATTTCAATTTTATTAATAAGTTGATAAAAATAAAAATCTCTGAGTGTTAGGATCACTAAAGTCGATTCTATTCTCACATTCTTCATTATGAAGCTTAGCAAAATATCTCATCCACTTTTGTTGAATATCCTCTTCTAATAAAAACACTTTTTTTTATCTTCATTCTTAATGCACTTGTGGGTTCCAAAAATTTACACTACGGCCTCCCTTTATTTCGAGGGAGTTTTAACAGAGTAGGTTTCAGAGTAAATTTTTAGAAGGTAGATTGGGTTTGTAGATAAGACACTACTAAGAGATTTAACCCTCAATTTGAGAGGACTATATGATTTGAGTTATAGTTTGCCATAGGCACAAGCCTTTTATAGTTAATTACCCCTCTCAATAATGAGAGAGAACTTTTAATTAAGGCTAGTCGTCAAATAGATACATCATACTCATAGATACGTGATGTCCGACATATAGTAGCAGCATGGTTGGTATATGAAATTTAATATTTAAAATTTAAAATTTCACCATCTTGCACTTAAAAGGATGGTGGGGGAATGGATGATAGACTCGATCAAGATCCCATAGTTTCGTAGTCGCGGGCCATCATAATCCCTGGTTTACTTAGTTAGAGGAGGTAGTTGACTCAACCTGATAGAAGGATCCTTGTTGGCAGCCATGGTTGCATCGTTCATGGGTACCTTATAAACCTGGGGTAAATAGTTTTTTAAGGGGATAAATTTGAATCCACCTTAACTAACAAAAGGCTTTTGTCCTATCGATTATATCCTATTGATTCATATCTCAAGAGTTAAGTGTCATTGGGAAGCTTATGGGCTCCGGCCATGATTGAATTTAGTGGTGTCATTTGGCGGAAAATCACTCGTTTTATAGGGCCTCGGTCATAACCATTTACCTACGTTGTCATTTGGCGACAAAATCACTGGTTAGACAACACATGCCACGTCTTTACTGTCAGGAGACTATTTAAGAATGAATCCTAGTGATATTCTCGACCAGATATTAGCTCTTTGTGAGTTGAAGTGATTTCCAGATTTATCTACCTCAACAAATTGTTGCAGAGGGTGGATGAATGTTACTATAAGTGTTTAATTGTTGAATTTTTATTTTAAATATTTGGATTTGATATTTTTGGAGTTTTGTTTTTCATGGGTATTTGGCTGACATTTTGAAAATTTGGAATTAACCCACCCAGTTGAGATCTATGTTCAACGCGACCATTATCAAAGTTTTTTTGAAAAATTTTATTTAGTTGAACCTTGTCGATTCTGTTGGTTGCCGACAGAGGATCGAGTTTGTTGTTAGCTTAAGTCATTTATTAGTGAACTTTCTTGATTATAGGCTTTGAAGGCCTAATATGACCGTATTGAAACAAATATCTTGGTCGATGTCGTGACCGTATATTTATTTGCTAGTTCGAGTCATGTCGACTCCTATCTACTTGCATAAAAATATTAGGCTCAAAATTGGAATTTTCTTTTAACCCGCGCAACATCCTCAGATGTTACTTGTAGACCCATAACACGCTAGCTCATAGGGGCCCGTATGGGTGTATGATTGCATATGCATTTTTTGTGTTTGTGTTTATACATATTATAATGCAGGTGTGGGGGACATTTTAAAATATTTGATGTTAATCAGCTGTGCGAGCAACTATCATTTGAATGCAACGTTCTATTTGGAAGCTCGTATATGACTTATGTCCTCTTGTATACGTGTTGCAGATTCAGTGGCGTGGTGTTGTACTACGGGTTGCCACTACTTTGTACAAGTAATACTTGCATTCGTCACGAGTTTTTATGTTGGCTTGCGGGTAGCTTGTACTTGTTACCGCTTCCTACCACTTGCATCGTAGGTAGTACATTATGCACGAGGCGGGTCTCCTATAATAATTTCTAAGAACTCGTATTTGTTGTGATCTTTCTGCATTTTGTGCGTCGACTTCCACAGACTGGCCATAATGCATATGTAATGATCTTCTACATTTATTTTTAAGTATTTGTACACATTTACATTTTAGATTTTCATCTTTGCTTGCAAGTATCACTTCACATGTGTATCCATATGCCTAAGACATCGTATCTGCAACATATCCCATGTCGTCACTTGCATGCATTCCTTATGCATTTGCTGCAATCTTCAATCTTCACTGCACATTGCTATTGCTGCTTGTAGGCAGGTACATGTGTTAATTTTTGTATATTTGTTATTGACCGATGATTGAGCTATGTTCTTCATCACCCATTTCCTCGTGCGCATTGATTGATGAACTGTTGTATTTGCCAATTTTTCCATATGAGTTGATTGTCATTATTTTCAAAGAATTATTGTATTCATCCGGATGCGAGTTGTCATCAATTGTGGGACTGTCGTTGTATTCATTGCATGTTATTCGTCGTCACCCATGAGTGGACTGTGGTATGAATGAGGACTCTCCTACATTTACTTGTGGATGCTTGCATTTATCCTACACATCACTGTGTAATTGCAGGGGTCACCACCATTTGCAGGCACATTCGAGTTGTCGTCAATTGTTGGACTGTCGTTGTATTCATTGCATATTATTCGTCGTCACCCATGAGTAGACTGTGGTATGAATGAGGACTCTCCTACATTTACTTGTGGATGCTTGCATTTATCCTACACATCACTATGTGTATTTGCAGGGGTCACCACCATTTGCAGGAACATTCAACATGTTTATCTACACGCCAATATAAACTGCCAGCAAATTATGTTCATTGCTGACTTCTTTACCCATATTGATTAGTAATTTGTATGTTTATTGGATGCTGACTCCATATTCATAGGAGAATGATACACCTATTGGTTGGATAATAGAATATTAATTGCGTCGATTAGCAATAATAATTTTTTTTGTTTATAACATAATGAAATAAAAAGAAATTTCTGTCTCAATTGAGTTAGGTGAATATTCAACGGGCATAAGTGGCTGGTTTTGGTTTTTTAGGCAAAATAATGTAAGGAAATTGGTTGGATATGCTGAAGTGGAGTGGGCCGAGTGAGCTTTTTGAAATAGTGGGTTGGAAGAGTGGGGTTTAGTGTAAATTTCAGTATATAGACAAGTGGAGAGTGATTGAAAGGGCTGCTATTGAGCTCCTTGTGTGTTTAGCTATGGGCGGAATATTTGTTTGAGAAGGGGAGTCACATGAAGTGTAACTAGTTTACCATGATAAAGAGGGTAGGCGAATGAGGCGTGGACTTTGACGAGATTTGGAGATGTGATGGGCTGTTTACGTGACTGGTGGGTTGAGGTTAACATTTTGGCCGAAATCAAGGGGGGTTGGAGGGATTGTGCTATGTTAGACTCAGATTTGGAAGACTTGGGGAAGTTGGTTGGAGATAGGTTGAGAGAAGTGAATCTAGGGGCTGCAATCTGCTACAGCAAACGGGTTGGACATGTGCGGCATGGAGGGTCGGACGGGTGAGAGGGAGGGGGGGGGGGGGGGGGGGGGGGGGGGTTCAATCGTGTGTTCTGTAGTTGTGAGGGTCTGCTGGCGGGAGGGCTCTTTGAGGAGACAGACAAGAGGCTGGGCGTTGTGAAGCTACAAGAAGTTGTGCGTGTGAGGCAAGGGACAGGAGGATTGTATGAGCGGCCATGTATGGTTTTGCCTGATCGAGAGGCCTGGTTGCGGGTCAAGTAACTGATTTGATGGGCTGAGGGAGAGGAAGTTAGAGGCGAAGGAGCTGTTGTGGAGATTGGGTGGAGTGGATTCAGGTAAACTGTGTGAAGCAGATATCAGACAATGCGATGGATAATGACTGACAGAGGAGTTCTCGTGGTTCTGAGTCAAAGCTGAATTTCAGCTCCATCGTCAAGGTTTGCTATCGCGGGATTTACAGGAATCGACAAGGAGTTCAGCAAAAAATCGGGGATTTAGGCAGAGTTTCAACAGAGATGATGTAAGTGCATTGAATTGTGATTTAAATTGATTTGATTTTAATTTTTTGAGCAAATTAATATTAACATTAAAAGCGATTCACTATTATTATTACCGTCGTCAATTTAAAATGACTGTGATGAGTTAATTATCCCAAAATGTCTCGATCAACGAGCAATATTCAAGTTGTTCGCGTCGATTTGCGCATATGATCTTCATTCGACAAACTTATAGCGTATTTTGAGTATTGACAACATTTCGAACGCAAAAGCGAAATCTGTTTTGAGATTGAACGTTATTTGGGTAAAGCTGCATGTCAATTTCCTCGATTTGCTTGTCGTTGCTTCGAGACCTGCGCTGACATTGCCGTGCTACTTTAATTGATCAAATTGACAACAAATTTTGAGAATTGACGATATTTCATATGCAAAAAATGAAGTGTGTTTTGAGATCTAACATCATTTTGGCGGTGGCGCATTTCAATTTTCTCGATTTGAGTGCTGTCGCCTCGCGATTCATGAAAATTTTGCCGGAAAGCTCCAATTGAACAAGTTGATACTGATTTTTGGGTGTCGACAATGTTTCGGGCACAAGGAATAAATCAGTTTTACGATCTGACATCATTTGGGCGACGCCCTACATCAATTTCTTGCGTCGGTCATCCCCTTGGATCAATCTCGTCCGATTTGACCCCTCTTTGGCGAACTCGACATCCTAATTGTAACGACGCAATCCGTTTGGCAATAGGAGGTCTTTTGACCCTTAAAGTGACATGTCGCGTAGACAAAAACATTGTTTGATTCGCCGGTTTCACTCTTTTCGCACGTGGTTTGATGTGTAGGGGTCAACATTGCTTCACTTCAACTAAATCCTTACTATTGCTTTGTTTGACTATCTTATTAAAAGCTAACATCTACATTTTTAAAAGCTAAAACCTTTCCATCGTATATTACTTTCTAAGACTCCTTACGAGTCTCTTTATATCTTTCCCAATTTTTAGAGTTCTTATATTTAAACTAATTTTTATAACAAAACTTTTTAGTTTTGATTTTTTTTTTTGCATATTTTGATTCCACCGGCAACTATTTTTATTTTTAGAGTTTTTTCTTTTAATACTTCAAGCATATTTTTTGTTACATTCTTAATATCACTGGCTACTTTTTCCTACATAATATTAGTTTCCTCATGCACAAGACAAAATCTAATGTTCTAAAATCTTACGCTCAAAAATATTTTTAATACTGTTCTTTAAATGTTCCAATCTAATTTTAAAACAATGTTTTAGTTTATTTTTCATATTTTGCTATTTCATCTTAAAGTCCAAAAATAATAAGTGATGTTGGATACCTAAACTTTCACTTGGAATAATTTTAGAATCTATGGTATTTAAACGATCTATTTTTCTTATAAGAAAATAATGAATCTGAGTTTTAATATATCCATTCTTATAAGTGATGAGATGCTCATCTCTTTATTTAAATAAGGTATTAGCAATTACATAATCATAAGCTAGAGAAAAATCTAATATGGTTTTACCACCTTTATTAGTCGTTCCAAACTCATAGCCACTATAAATGCTTTTAAAATTCTCAATCTATCTACTAACATTTCCATTTAAATCTCTTCCATTAAAAACTTTTCTTCAAGTGATACCTTTTGTATTAATTCTTCTAAATCATTCTAAAATTTTAATGTTGAACATATATCCTAATTTACTTAGAAACATAAGCACTAATAATATTAATAATCTTAGCATCAACAATAATAAATAAAATTATAATTCTAACTTTAATTCTATCAATTTTTATAACATTATCTATAAAATTCTTATTTTTTTATAATATGACTCCTACTAGAATAATAAATTTAAATCTTAAATTATCAATCTCCTTAGTGTTCTCTCTAACCCATTTAATTTCCTAAATGCATAGAATATTTCTTTATCAAAAGAAAATAAATTATTTTAAACTTGTCACATTTCAAAAGAGTTAGTTGAGGTCACTAAATAAAAAAATAATACAAAAAGTCGCCAATCTTTTAACTTCTTGAAGAGGATGTTAGAAAAAAAGAATAATAATCAAACTTATTCCTGCTAGAAATGCAAACATTAAAGATTTGCTAATTATTTCTTATTGAGAATAGCTTGTGACTTTCTTTCGCAGTTTGTATTTTATTTTCATAATTCATGATATATCCAATATTCACTTGTATATTTCCTATGTCTAGACTTGACCTACATCATTTGTTCCACCATGACCAAGATTCTCTCCTAGCAAATCTTTATTCAACACCACCTTCATTGTTATCAACAAAAGTTGTTCCATCTGATTAGAGATGATAAAATCTTAATGACTTTTTTCTCTTCTTCAACACTTATTTCTTATTTCAATAGTTATTTTTTTACTGGAGATGAGAATAGCTTGTGACTTCCTTAACTTATACAATAATTATTTCAAGAAAGAGAAAAGCTTTCTTCATTCATGTTTGAAATAAAATACAAATTTTATTTCATGGGCAGCTTAGAAGAGTGCCACCTAGCCCCACCTTTATGCAAAAGTAAAGAACATTGCATCATTTAACGCAAACTTATTTTGTATCGCAATTCTGCCACATATGTATAGCCATTATATGGTTATTATAAGCTGGGTATATCCTTTTTAAATTTGAAATCACGTCCAATAATGCTTCATTAGTATTACCCCTTAATTTAAGCCTTTCTTCAAGGAAGGGAGTTTTGTTAATTTTAAAAATTAAAATTATCTTTAATAATTCTTCAGTAGTATAACTCCTTAATTTAAGCCTTATTTTAACGTAGATAGCCTTGTTTAATTTAAAGTTTTATTCAGTAATGCATTGTTGATATAACTCTTCCTTAATTTACGTTTTTCTTTAAGGGAGAGAGTGTTGGCTGAAATTTGACAAATTTTATCTTGAATTTGAGGTTGCACCATAATTTGAGAGAGGATGGACCGAAATTGTCATGAGTGGAGCTGAAGGTTGTATTAGACATTTTTTTATTGCAATCTAAGCATTTGGGAGGAAATAAAATGTCTTCTTTCTTGATAAATCTTTTTGAAGCATGATCATAATAGATTTTTATTCTTCATTGATGTGATAACTTGAAGCTTGTATTGTTGCTCTATATTCATGTGTCCATGACATGCTTCTAAATTTTCAAATTCATCACGCCATCAGGTGACTCGCATCATGAGATATCCATTTCCTTTATTTGTGCTTCATAGGGTTCTAGAACCATTTAATTGCATCTTATGTTTTGTATGTAGGTTCCCTGTTTAGATTGTGTTAGCATGCATGTGTTTTTAGCATGTCTTGTTTGGTGATCGGCATATTATAAGAAAGTTATCCTGATCTCTTTGTAGCCTTTTTAAGAATGAAAATGAATGTGTGCACATTTGTGATGGTGATAGAGAAATTTAGTCATTAGACATTCTTACATTGTTTGTTTGTAAGGGTGAATTGCATTTACATGTAAGTGTGTGGGATCAAGTTGACTGTAATTTGAAAAGGATCGGCCTAATTGGTTACCTAGAAACAAAATGTTACTTGAAATGAGTAGTTCATCATCATTAGTCTTATCTTAGTTATTTGGTGGCTGCAATATGAATCTTTTTTTTTTTCATTTCTTTTGAGTTTTGCCTGGGGTTTTAAATCTCTTCATCCAAAAAAATTTTGATTAACTTTCATCATGCTACTTTTCCGTCTTTCCCTTTCCTTTTAATAGGACAAACCACCTGTCTACTCTGATAATGGATGAAGAGGGCTAAGCTGTCCTATCGAAGGCTAAGTGTAGATGTTTATAAGAAAATTAAATTAAAATTTGAGTTAATGGAGAAAAAATAAATATAAAATTAATTACTTACAAGATTGAAACTAATACATTGACAAAATTAAAAATTTAAATTGCTTTGATAAAACATTCACAAGACAAAACTTGAAAGATCACAATTTAAGATTAAATATTTCATAAATAGAAATGCAAATCTAAAGCTAGGCATTGAGACACTAATATGGAGAAAAATTCTAGGAGGTGGTTTAAAGAAGTAAAGAAGTTGTAAATAAGAGTTATACTAAAACAACTGGAAGATTGTTGTTATGAGCATGGTTTTGAAAATCGGACCAGATTGGTTGGTTCAATCGATTCAACTGTGAACCGGTCATGTGGTTGGTTCGGTCCTCATGAAAAACGATCCAACATCAAACCGGTGAGAACCGATTTAATTCGCCGATTTAACCGTTGAACCGGCCACAATTTTTAAGAATCGGTTGGGTCAATTCATAATCTATTTAAATAATTTAATTTAATATAAAATATTTTATTAAATATTAAATTAAATTAAATACGAAACATTTTATTTAATTATAACTAAAATTTTTATAATGATTATATATCAATTAAACACTAACAAATCATACCTACATGATCCCACCACCTCATGTGAACTCTTAATTCATAAAAAAAAGAAAAGCCATATAAACAGCACAAGACAAAGCTCCCAAGTGATGAGGGATTAAAAAACTACTTAAAATTTCCACTTTAAAATATATACATTATATATTTTTAAACGAGAATTTGACTTTTAATAGGACACAATGGAGAAAAAGGATTCATGTAGCCGACCCCACGTAGTGGGATAAAGGCTTGATGTTGTTGTTGTTGATATATTTTTAAACAATTTTTTGTAATAATAAGAATAATATTTTTTTTATTGATTAATTATTTTTAATTTTTATTCTCTTTTATAATTTATATTATAAAATTTACATTATTTAAAATTAAATTTTATCTTTTTATTAATTTTAAATGATCTGACATGAATGATTTATAGATGTAAAATGTTAATGTGAACTTAATATACAATTTGTTGTTGTAAAATTTATCTAAATATGTAATATAAATTAACTAAAGTTTATGATAATTTATATTAAATTTAATAAAAAATTGTAATAAATTATATTAAATTTATAAATGTTATATAAATTAGCTTTATTTTAGTCACAAATTTATATCAATATATAATTAGTATATCATTTGTTTTTTATTTAAATAAATATAATATTTATGTCGTCATCCGGTTGAACCCTGGTTGAACCATTGAACCTTGAATCTCTCGTATTTTCGGTTCGACGCCTAGTCCGACTAACACAACCTTGGTTATGACAGTCCATGTTAATAATAGCCTTCCAATCCTTGGAAGTCTTATGATGGTGAGCTATGCCTTCAATTGAAGAAGTCTTTCACACCAGCAAATAAAGTACTCAAGAATGAAACAAGGGGAGAAACTTAAAGTTTTATTTCATCATTCTTTACGTAATGCTTGAGGTGCGAAATGTGTCATATATGCAGCCTAAAAGTTGCTACTATGAATCATCATCATTCAAAGCTAATGAATAGAAAAAGATAGTGGTAAAAAAAGGTGATAAAAGAATTCACGAAAGATGTTGCAGGTTTCATGCACAAATACTATCTATTATTATACAAAGCATGATGGGTTGGTTAAACCTATAAATCAACTTATGATTAAATAAAACACAAACTAAACATTACCCTACACCTAAAATGGCCTAAAAACTCATTAGGATTGAAAAACATAAAAAATAAGACTGCAACATCTGATCCTAATGTGCCACACACCTAATCGAATTGGGTTTTATTACAACTCCCACCTAGAAAAGTGAATCTCCAACATTTAGATGTGCTAGTATCGCTCATTAAATTTGTCCTCATCTCGTCAAGTATCAGTCATTGTACTTAAACCACAATGCCAAGTATAAAGATCTATGCACAACAAAATCATTTGGATTCCTTGATACATCGAAATAACTTTATGTTTCATCGTAATTTATTAACTTAATTTGTATTAAATTCATGTATATGTATATGTATATAAAAATCATATACAATTCTTTGACTTTGTTTAGTGTTTGATGTTCTCTAGACATAAACTAAAACCTAGTTTATTTTATAAATTATAAATGCATATATTAGCAACTCCTTAGGATGTAAACATATGAAATACATTATCATACATGATATTAATTTAAGGAAAGAAAAAAAGATCAAAATGGTCCTTTGACTCTTTATAAAAGATTTAAATGGTCTCTAACTTTATTAAATGATCATTTTGGCCCTTCAACTCTTGAAAGATGAATCAAAATAGTTCTATCATGTGATTATTTTGGTTTCTTTTTAAGAACTTAAGGGACTAAAATTATTCCTTAATATAATTGGTTATCATTTTGGTCCTTCATAAAAAATTAATGGACCATTTTGGACATTTTCCTTTTAAGAAGGTTAGGCTTAAGATTATATTTTTTGAGCACCTCTAGATGAAGTTAAAATCTAAGCTTTAAATCTTCCTCTCCTCACCTTGCATATGTCAAAAGACTCTTACCTTTTCTTTCTCTTTCTTTACAAGCTATGGAAACACTCCTAAAATTCTCTTTTGGCTGTTGTATGCGCCTTAATGATAGGCAAAGCTATCGACTTCACACATGGTCAAGGACATTTGCTCTTGCTGTTTCTCTCTCACTCGAACAATCGCTTGGTCTCTCTCTCTCACTCTAAGGCTCACCCAATTACTCATTAGCCTTTTCTTGCTTCTCACTTGCTTTATTCCTCGGCTTTCATAGGCCACTCTCTTGATCCTCACCCCTCTCTCTCTCTCTCTCTCTCTCTCTCTCTCTCTCTTTTATTATATTATATTATATATATATATATATATATATATATATATATATATATATATATATATATATATATATATATATATATATATATATTATTAATTACTAGTAAGTATTATAACATATGTAGTAAATGAATTAAAACGTGCAAGTAATTTAAGCTAAATTATAGAGCAATTGGGACACGAATATTCTCATATAATTTGATCATCTAATTAGCCTATGTCTGTGCCCTCCATTGACTTAGGAATTCACTATCTGAACTTGCCATTACAAGCTCAAGCCCTTTCAGTAAGTGAGTAGTGGAGAAACCTTGACAAAAACTACTTACTATTTTCTCTTCAAGCATGTTTTAAGGTCATCGATTATATATCCTGTGGAGAAGACTTGTAATTGTTATCTTAACAAAGTGCTCTGCATAATATTTTGAGTGATGCTTGATGTTTATAGAGTGAAGGTGGCAAGCATGGTTGACTGTGATGGGAGAACAAGGTTGTTTCCATTCAGCATGAATCTAAATGACAAATTCAACTAGGAAATTTAACAATGGATGTCCATACCTTATTCCTGCTAGTAATATTTCTATGTTTACTTGATTTCATTCCTTTTGCAGATTTTATTTAGTTGAAACTTTAGTTATGCTCATATTCTTAGTTATTAGTCAGTAGGTTTTACTGCAATAATGAATGTCTATTTTGATGGAAAATTGATTGCTTTTCAATAACCTTTTTTAGCAACTATCTTAATATTGTCACCCGGTCAAGTTAACGATGGCTTACCAAAAAAAATATCCCCCCATCCCCCTGTCTATCTCTTTCTCTCTCTCTTTCCATGTCCACTATCTCTTTATTAGTTTTCCTTATTGATATATGAATCATACTCTAAATCTCCACATATCGGTAACATTCAGTCGTTCCTCTTTTAGATTTAATTATCATATTCTTTTAATACTTCAGTTTTTATTTTCCAAAACATATATGTCCTAAATTTTGAAGCTATTCAAATCCCTAATTTGGATTTTCATCACTCCCATGTTGTGGTCGATAATTGTTTTTTCTTGGGAATAAAATGCAGTCACATTAGATGCTTGCCATTTGGCTAAATATACTACCACTTGTTGCATCCAAGTTTGTCTCTGGATGACATTCATCCATACTAGCAAGCCTACCTAGCAAGTTGATGAGTTGAAACTATGAGAATGGAGAAGATAGGGGGAGTAGAGAAAATTGTGTCAAAATATTCAACAAAGCTATTGATCTCAATCTGGCAAAATATCCACTATCAGCCAAAAACATTCCTTCAAATTATTCCTCATCATACTTTTAGTTATAGAGTCATGAGGGCAACAAAAAAGATTATACAGAGAAAAAAGTGAAAAATACAACTCTACATACTACCTTAAATATGTGTCTCCTCCTAATTGGCTGAAGGGAAGAGAGAGGTCGGAAGGCTTCGGTGAGTTGCTTCTGGGCGAGTCCCATTGCGTCGAGTAGATGAGGGCATGTGTACTCAGGTGGGTCTGTGGGCGAGCACTACGATGAAAGGGGACAAACGGCTGGCGTGCTTGCTGATTTTGTAAGCAGCTTGTATGAGGGATCTCCACCAAGGAGAGAGGAGCAAGTGAGATGATATCGCACGAATGGAGAGCTCCGAGGTAGACTGAGAGTCCCATAAGGAGGCGCTTTCCTATAACTTAGTCTGGTGAGGATAGTACCTCTATGTGAGAGAGAGTGCCTATGGTTGCTTTGAGGGGGAGCATGGGAGTGAGGCAGTGGTCTAGGTATATGGTGAGTGTCGGGTTGAGAAATCCTCAATTCACCCTGTAGAGGGTGAGCTCCTTAGGTCTTGGCAAGTAGCGCTTGTTTATCAATCTGGATGAGTTTCCTGTAAGTTCTAAGCTAGTAGAAGCTCTAGTTAGGCAAGTTTTGTCTATATGCCCCACTTCAAGACAAGTTCCTCCATAACTTGTCAGTTACCTATTAAATTCATGTGAAAGCATATGTGAGTATGCACCACTAGTGCATCATTATCAAAATAAATGAACTTCAAAGTTGTAAGCTACTTAAGTTGCACTTGGCGCAAGCAATAAATAAAAATGTCTTTGAGATTATATTAAACAATCCTGATGAGTTTTTTCTTATGGGAAGTATGTAACTTCCATCATCAAACATGCAAGATACTCCAATTGAAACCTTTGCGTATTGTGAAATGTGAACTACTATGACATCATTTGAGGGAGTTTGGTCGTCTAACTCTGATATGAAGCATTAAATTAATTGAGTTGTTGATTATAGACTTCAACAACAACAACAACATCAAGCCTTTATCTCACTACGTGGGGTCGGCTACATGAATCCTTTTTCTCCATTGTGTCCTATTAAAAGTC
This sequence comes from Dendrobium officinale, assembly GCA_019514585.1. NCBI lineage: Eukaryota > Viridiplantae > Streptophyta > Magnoliopsida > Asparagales > Orchidaceae > Dendrobium > Dendrobium officinale. The sequence continues at coordinate 36,101,773 of CM033691.1, read as the reverse complement.
AAATTCTCGTTTAGATCTAATAAAGAAAGATCATTCCTAATATTTTCTAACCAAGTCTTTTTAGGTCTACCCCTACCTTTCTTAACATAAGTCAAATCTAATACCTCTACTCTCCTAACCGGGTCATCGCAAGGCCGCCGTTTTATGTGACCAAACCATCTAAGGCGACTTTCTCTAATCTTATCTTCTACTGGAGCTACTCCAACCTTTTCACGTATATGCTCATTTCGTATCCTATCTCTAAGGGTAAAGCCACTCATCCACCTGAGCATCCTCATCTCTGCCACACTTAACTTAGTATTATGCTTCTCTTTTAAAGGCCAACATTCAGCACCATAAAGCATTGCAGGCCTCACTACCATCTTATAGAATTTTCCCTTAAGTTTGAGGGGTACATTTCTATCACATAACAAGCCCGATGCATTCCTCCACTTCAACCATCCAACTTGAATTCTGCTGATAATATCCCCATCTATTTCACCATCACTCTGAACAATAGATCCAAGATATCTAAAACGTGTACTCTTATTAATGACTTGATTGCCCAAAGTCACAATCCCCTCACTAGGTCTATTACTACTAAAATTACACTCCATATATTCTGTTTTAGATCTACTCAAGCGAAAACCTTTAGACTCTAAAGTTGACCTCCATAATTCAAGTTTACCTTCAACTCCCTCTCTAGTCTTGTCAACAAGAAGAATATCATCAGCAAAAAGCATACACCAAGGTACATCCTCTTGCAAATGTCTAGTGAGAACATCCATGACTAAAGCAAAAAGATATGGGCTTAAGGCTGATCCTTGATGTAACCCAACCGAAATAGGGAAATACTTGGTCAATCCACCTTGTGTTTGAACACAAGTAATAGCTCCTGCATACATATCTTTAATGATTTGAATATAAGCATTATTGACTCCTTTCTTTTCAAGAACTCTCCATAACACTTCTCTTGGAACTTTATCATATGCTTTTTCTAAATCAATAAATATCATATGTAGATCCTCCTTATTTTCTCTATATTTCTCCATCAAACCTCTTAATAAATGTATGGCTTCCATAGTCGACCTACCCGGCATGAATCCAAATTGATTTTGAGAAACATTAGTATCACGCCGCAACCTATGCTCCAAAACTCGCTCCCATAGTTTTAAAGTATGACACATTAACTTAATACCTCTATAATTCGCACAATCTTGTACATCACCTTTATTCTTAAAAATAGGAATTAACACACTCATTCTCCACTCATCTGGCATCTTCTTAGTCTTCAAAATAGTATTAAAAAAGTTTAGTAAGCCATGAAATTCCTTCATCTCCTAAGCATTTCCACACCTCTATTGGAATATCATCAGGTCCAACAGCTTTTCCACCCTTCATTTTCTTTAAAGCCTCTCTAATTTCAGTTTTACTAATACGCCGATAAAAATATAAATCTTTATTTTCATCTAGGGTGCTAAGGTCACTATAGTCAATCTTATTTTCACAATCTTCATTAAAAAGTTTAGCAAAATATCTCATCCATCTTTGTTGAATATCATCTTCTAAGAAAAGTATTTTTTGATCTTCATCTTTAATACACTTCACTTGAACTAAATCCTTACTACTCCTATCTCTTTGTTTGGCTAACTTATACATATATCTTTCTCCCTCTTTAGTATTTAATCTATTATATAAATCACTAAAAGCTAATGCCTTTGCATCGCATATTGCTTTCTTAGCATCCTTACGAGCCACTTTATATATTTCCCAATTATCAGAATTTTTAAAATTAAACCAGGTTTTATAACAAAGCTTCTTATTTTTAATTTTTTCTTGCACATTAGGATTCCACCACCAACTATTTTTACTATTGGGAGCTTTTCCCTTTGATACTCCAAGGACATCTTTTGCAATATTCTTAATATCACTAGCCACTTTTTCCCACATAATATTAGCATCCTCATGCACAGACAAAATCTTAAGATCTAAAATCTTATTTCCAAAAATATTTTTGTTAATATTCTTTAAATGCCCCCATTTAATCCTAGAAAATTGTTTTACTTTATTTTTTATTTTATGCCCCTTTATCTTAAAGTCCAAAACTAATAATCGATGTTGGGTACATAAATTTTCACTCGGAATAACTTTACAATCTTTGCAATCTAAACGATTTAATTTTCTAATAAGAAAATAGTCAATCTGGGTTGTATTATATCCATTTTTATAAGTGATGAGATGCTCATTCCTTTTCTTAAATAAGGTATTAGCAATTAAAAAATCATAAGCTAAACAAAAATCCAATATGGTTTTGCCACCTTCATTCGTCGTTCCAAATCCATGGCCACCGTGAATGCTTTTAAAATCATCTACCTCTCTACCAACATGTCCATTTAAATCTCCTCCAATAAAAACTCTTTCTCCAAAAGGTATATTTTGTATTAATTCTTCTAAGTCATTCCAAAAATTTAATTTAGAACTCATATCCAAACCTACTTGAGGAGCATAAGCACTTATAATATTAACAATCTTATCATCAACAACAATCTTTAAAGCTATAATTTTATCTCCAATCCTATTAATTTTTATAACATTATCCTTTAAACTCTTATCTATAATAACACCTACACCATTTCTAGTACGACTCCTACCCGAATACCAAAGTTTAAATCCTAAACTATCAATTTCCTTAGCCTTATCTCCAACCCATTTAGTTTCCTGAATGCACAAAATATTTAACTTCCTATGAATCATAATATCTATTAATTCCATTAATTTTCCTGTAAGGGAACCTATATTCCAAGTTCCTATCCTAATTTTAGTTTCATGGACTAGCTTCTTTTCCCACATACGTCCTTGATGTGGGAACCCTTGCCTATTTAACACTGCACCGGGCGCCGGTGCAGCGGCCCTTGCACACTTGTCACTGTATTCAGGCCATACAGCGCGTCGCTTCCAGGGGACGCCCTAGCATTAACACAATTTCTTAAAGGATTCATGTCATTATTGTTCGACAAGTTTTACGCTGGCTGTCGACTACCTAACGCAACCCTCCACTTTTCTCATCCAGGACTTGGGACCTGGCAACGGCAGTTGTTGATTATAGACTGATCGATTTAATTTAGACTTATTTCTATCTGTTTTAGGGCTTTATTTTCAAGACATTTTCATCTTTGTAAGTCATTGTGAAAAAAAAGTAATATTTTTTATATATTGAGTTTACTCTCCTTACTTTAGATTCTACTTGAGAGAGGAGTGTTTCTTGCAATGAATGGAAAGATAAAGAAGTTACACATGTATTAGTAGGGGTGTCAATATTTGATCTAACATGTAACTTAGAATGGATCTTACTCAATAATTTTGGGTTTGGGTTGGCTTGTATCCCAATAAATTGTGACATGTTTAGGGATATGCCAAAACCTAAAGATAACACATCTAATTAGGAGATATTTTCTTAATTCTATTTTATTTATTTCATAGGATAAAAACTTATCCCAAATATTATATTAATTGGAATGGGGGAAGAAGGAAAATTAAAAATATATAAGCATATCACTATTTATAGATACAGAGGGAATATGACTAATGACCAATCAAATTCCATCTAGGGAGCTAGTCAATATTTAGAGAAAACTCATATGCTGTACTTGAACTTTTGACCTCTATCCAATAAACTAAGGCGCATTCCACTTGAGCTACTGTTTTGTTTTTGAGACCTCTATCCAATAAACTGAGGAGTATACCACTTAACCGTAACACTGTTTTGTTCCCTAAGGATTTGGGTTATCTTGAAGTACTCCAGCCTGCTGATTTCTTCCTTCAGCTTTAAGAGATATTTTAAGAGTAACTTGTACCTGCTTATTTGTTGATTTGATTGATCATTAACTGCCAATCTGAATTAGGGGTGCAAGTGAGCCGAGCCGGCTCGTGAGCCAGCTCGAGCTCGACTCGTTTATAGGCTCGCGAGCCGGGCTTATCGAGCTCACGAGTCGAGCTCGAGCTCGAGTTGGAACTCGTTTGGTAAACGAGCTCGAGTACGAGCTTGAGCCAGCTCGGCTCGTGAGCTCGCGAGCCGGCTCGAATAATTATTAATTATAAATATTAAAAAAAAACAAAATGTAAAGTAAATCTTGATTTGAACTATGCATTAAACTTAATTTTTTTTGTTATTTCTCAAATCCCGTGCATTTCAAATTTCCATCTCCCTCCCTCTCTCTCTCTCTCTGACAGACAATGACCGATGAGAGCTCCAAAGCCAATAAATGATGATGTAAAGTATTTTAGACAGTTGAAAAGTAAATGCATACTATTATTCTTTCTTCTCTCTCTCTCTCTCTCTCTCTCTCTCTCTCTCTCTCTTGTTTTAAAAGGCCGCATGAGGCTCAAAGCAGCGTGAGGGTCAAAGCCTCGAACTCGGTGAACCAGAAGCGAAATGAACTGTGCCGGAGTTTGACGAGCGGCTCGAACTCGTTTATAATGGGACGAGTCGAGCTCGAGCTCGATTTTTGAGCTCGACTCGAGTTCGAGCTCAGTATTTGACGGCTGAGCTCGACTCGAACACCTTCTGGCTCGAGCTCGACTCGACTCGTTTGCACCCCTAGTTTGAATACACCAACAATTGAGTTGCCCTATGCCCTACGGTGAGTTTCAGGCCAACAAGTAAGGCTTTATACTATACTTGATTATTTGTAAATATAAACTCAACATTGGCTTCTTGAGTTATGGTTATTCTAGTGGTTCTCCTTAGAATTATGCATACGCCAACCTCCTGTTTTTCGGAGATGCCTTTGACGTATAAAATCCAGTGTTGCTGTGGAGTTGCTTCAGTCTCATTGTTTTGGTCACTGAAGTTGCGCAGAAAATTGGGGAGTGCTTGGGCCTTTGATGGCTGTCCTTGGCGTTTAAGTTATTTAGAACTCGTTTAGTTTGAACAACAATTTATGCTGTCTTCTTAAGTGATCTGGTTTTGTGAGTATAGTCTTCAGTGGGTGATCGATTATTACTTGGATGGAATGGGCCTGTAAGTGAGTTGCTTTCTTTCCTTGGCTGATTTGAGCGGCTTTATCTCTAGGATCACCTTTATCTTATCCGAATATACTTTGATGAGTTCAAGTGTGAGGAGGAACCCCAGAAATTTTCTTAAATCTATACTAAAAGTACATTTTTGTGGATTCAGTCATATATTATACCATTTGAGGATGTCAAATGTGTCTTTGAGATCCTTAATGTATTGGTTGGGCGACTTGCTCTTTACTAGGAGGTCATCCATATACACCCCTATGTTTCTCCCTTCTAATTTTGGATGACTCTATCCATCATATTCTGATAGGTCGCCTCTACATTATTTTTGCCAAAATGCACCACCTTGTAGCAGTATAAGTTTTCTAAAGTGATAAAAGCTATCTTCTCGCAATCACTTAGGTGCATTTAATCTAATAGTAGTTTTAGAATACATCTAGGATGCTCATAATTGAGAAACCAATTATTGAATTGACTAGGGCATTCATTATTGAGTGGGTAGCCGTCTTTTGGGCATGCCGAGTTCAAATTAGTAAAGTTTACACACATCCTCCATCTTTCAGTAGCTTTTTGTACCATGACCACATTGGAAATCCAGTTTGGGTTTAGACCTCTCTGGTAAAATTAGCTTTTAATAGCTTATGGACTTTCTCCATTTTGGGCTTGGCGTGTATAGCAGCTATCTTCTAGTTTTTTTGCTTTAAGGGTTTGACATCTTTTTTCATGTAGAGCGTGTAGCAGGCGACTTCTTCATCAACTCTTCGCATATATGCTATCATCCAATTAATAACATCTAGGTCACCTCTGAGGGCCTAGATTAACTCACCTTGGTGCTTCTTGCTGAAGAATGCATTTATTCTCAGGGTTCTATTGGACCCTCGTTCAAGTCTTAACACTTTCTTTGTGGCATTTGTAGGATCTACATCTAGCTGCAACATTTCATCTAGGGAAGTCGCCACCTTCCCTACTACTTATAGGTAGCATATATGTGATTGATTGAGGTCACCTACCACCATTATTTCTCTCCCTTCAGTTGGGAATTTGATGGAAATGTGGTTAGTGGACACCACAACTTAGAATGTATTCAATAAATGGTTATCGAAGATGGCATTATAATTCGTTGGAGTGTTGACTTTGATGAAGTCTGCCATTGCAGTATACTGGTGGTCACCCTTGATTCAAGTGATGGGTATGGCGAGTACTCATATTTGCTTGCACTTGCTAGTGCAGTAGGGGTGAGCAAACAGTGGGTGAGTTCTACGTGGAAGGGGCAAGTAGCGTGAGTGGGTTCTTCCACCTCGATGCAGGGGTCCTTGTGATGCTCCAGTGGTCTTGGTTGCAGGGTTCCCTAGGTTCTTCGTGAAAATGTTGATCCCTAGGCAAATTTGGTCTCCTGCCCCATCTATCCTTAGGATGAGTTCTTTCTCTTTGATATTGTCACACCCCATTTTGCCCTTCTTAGTCAACCTAAGGTGTAACAGAGACGGAAAATCAAGTTAGATATAATTTCCACCAACACCCATCCCGAATTACCATCATTAGGATTTAGTGAGGAGAAATTTAATCTGCCCATACTACCGAAAAAAAAAAACTGCTAATTTCCAACTATTAGATTATACCTCATGTTTTTAAGTATTCAAAAACACACTTTATATTCATCAATAGAAAATACAGAGCTTTACAAAAAAAAAAAAAAAAAACTTCGAATAAAAATTTATGTACCCAAAAATTTTAATTTACAATTTACTGATGGTCTTCCTAACCATACCAACAAATATTGTAGACCCAAAAGGCTATGCACAAAGTGTAGCTCAACTTCCTATCTAAAGCCTAGCTGCAACATAAATCAATTAGTGAGCTAATCCTCAGTGAAATAAACAATTTTATTACAAGATTCAACATAAATCAATTAGTTTGACCTAAGGAGAGTGAACTCTTCAGTAGGCCCGAGTGATTAGTTCCTGTTGATAACTCTAGGCAAGTTCCAACCAAATAATGCGTCTTGTTTGATGAGTTCCATCTGTTGTCCCCCTTGAGGGCAAGTTTCTTTCTATAAATTGCTAATTATCTTTTAAATACCTGTGAAGGCACATGCGAGCATAAAAAAAAAAGATGTGACTAAGAAATTTTTTTTTTGAGAAGGTTAAGTGTATAATCACAAATATTGATTGTTAGGAGTTAGTAAATGTGCTTTAACACGCATGTCTTGAAGATGGAAAAGTTGCCCTTGCAACTTTCTCTGCTGCTTATCATAGACTTTCTCTTTTATGCCTTTGGATTTTAAATAAAGAAATATTTTTCCATTAAAATTTGGGAGAAGCCCATTTAAAAATGTAGTTTTTTTATTTACTTTCAATTTTTGCTTGGATTTTTATTTCTCATTTTTACTTGATAATATGTATATAGATTTGTTTATTTTATCTATATGATTTAGATGCACCATGACAATGCGATCATTTGGCTTGTAAATGTTGTTGTTGTTATTTGGAATTCTTAGAGAATATGGTTCAATTCTTCATTTATAAATTTGTTTGTTGTTTTCAGCATTTTGAAGACTTTATAGCTGGACATTTTCGCAATCATGGCCGTAAAATCCTTGTGGCTTGCAAAGCGTACACTCAAGGTGCTCAGGTCGGGTGTGTTGTAGGGAACGGTGTGCAAGATGTTGACCAGGGTGATAAGAGCAGTTCTTCCACCTTCAAGAACACTCTGAGCACTCTCTTTGAACAGCTGCTAGTGGAGTTTACTGTCAAGGGAGCAGATTGTGATATTTTTCTTGTTGAGAAGGTCAAAAATGGGGCTGCGGTTGCCAAAGGTGGAACAGCTGCATCTAGTAACGGGCATTACTGAAGCCACAGTTGCAAGTGCGGATAAAACTTCAAGCTGGGTAAAATAATTTTTGCAGTGCAGGCATGCTTATACCAGTTTAGATCAAACTTGGGTTATTTAGTTGCTAACTTTATGCATTTTCATTTTCTGTAAATATGATATGTAAATATTACTATATTTGTGTTTTTAGTGGGCATCAGCATGGAGGATTGCAGGGTTGTCTATAGTTTCACAGGGTTGTAAGGGGATAAACTATTTAACTTCTGAGCAATTTGTGTGACATTGACATGACAAATGAAATTATTATTGCAAGGCATTTCAGTTGCGGTTTCAAAGCTTTAATTTACTGCAGTGTGCAGTTCCGATCATTATTTTTTTCACAAAGTGCTAGTTTTTATGACTGTACTTTCTTATTTTTTTTTAAAATTATTTTTTTATATAAAAATTTAAATTTTATATTAAAAAATTGCTTTAAAAAACGATAAGAAAATGGACCCAAACAAAACCTGAATGTCTAATTTGGCTGCTGTCAACTATGGGAAAGTAAGCTGTGTACTCGACATTTTTAAATTTTGTATCTTTTTGTTTTTAATTTCCTCTTTTGCACTTTTATTGGACTTACCTTCTGTATTAATAAATTTTGGATGTTCTTGATTTAATGACTGGAAAATTTTCAATGTTTCATGTGATTTTGGTGGCTTGGCGTTTAAAAGATATTGCGGGAATTGCTTGCGGGAAATAATCTTATGGTCAATCCTCGTACTTATTTTAGGTGAATGTGAGAACTTATGTCTTAAAGGCCATTACAGATAAATTAGCCCGAAGCTTTTCTTCTGAGATATATATAATAGGTACGTGATAGATTTTCATAAATAGAATAAGCCAAAATTGTCATATTTCCCGAGAGGGGGATTTGCCCAAGAAGAATGCGATCCTGTAGTAGTTTGGCTGCGCTAGTTTGTAGATTCATGGCGACTCTTCCTTAGAAGGATTGAAGTATGAAGACTCATCTTAGTAGATTAAACCAAGGCATAATTGTCCTTAACAAAACTTGTCAGAAGACTTGTCTAGATTGATTTGGGCCCTCAAAATTTCTCACCTTGGTAGGGATTGCTTGCTTGCAGTAATTATACATTGTTTAAGCCACCTATCTATAGTTGATATCCCCAATCAAGTTACAAGAAGAAAACAACTCAAAAGCTCCAATCCATATCTTCTAGAATCCATATCTTCCAGTCTAGTTCTTTATTAGTAGCCATTTTCATTCAAGAAAACTCATCCCTTAAAGCTTAGTCGTATCAATAACACCTTAATGGACTTGCCCCAATATTTAGGGGACTCAACTTTAATGATTCTTCTTGTATGACATAATTTTAATGGTTAGCCCAAATCACTCGGCCTTGAAGACTCACTTAGGAGACTTGCATTAGAACAAAGAGTAATGTTAAAGGTAGAGATCCACGTGAAAATTTACCAACTAGGCTATGCGTCTGTCATAGACTATAACAATCATATCATATGTTATATTTTATATTTTGTTAGGAGTAGCCTTCCATGTAGCCCTCTTAAGCCATATAAATAAATGTTGAAGTGGTATATTTTTTATCCACTAGACCTTATATTTTATGTTGTGAGACTAAAAGAGATTTTGGAGCTCTTTTCTCCTACTCTCCTTACTCAAATCTCATTAAGTTTTCCTGCTCTCACTTATACGTCTCACTTATACGTTACATGTTAGTAAGGTTAGATGTCATCCAAAAATAGTCAATCCAATGTCCTTTAATGTGAAAGAGTTAGAGCCCATAGTTGCATTAGCTGCCAAACATAAGGCTCACAAGGAGCTAATTTCTATATGTTCTCAAACTATAGCGACTACGGACATTGGTCGAATTTCTTGAACTCACTAAAAGCTAGGTCAATGTAAAGGAATACAATTGTTTGGTTAAGTATTCCTCAACCCCTTGCTTATAGAACTCATCATTAGGCATGAATGACATCATTGTAGAGGGCATGTTAGGAGTCACCAAAGGAGCCATTGAGCCAACAAAAGGCCTTATATGCTATAGAACCAACACCATCTAGACTAACCTAGAAGCCCTTACAAGTAAGTTTGCTCAGAATTATGGGGTTTCCTGCGGTGGAATTGTTGCAAACCACTCACTTGTATCACAAAGAAGGTATGCATTATGCACATTAATACCACACCATCATTCCCCTATGCATGTCCATGGATAAACCCATGGATGATATAATAAACAAAGAATTTTTGAAGTGCCCAACAACCATGAAGGCTAGTGCCTACATGAGTGATAACTCTTAATAATGTGCCTTTTACAAGGAGCATGAGCATGACATGAAGAAGTGCGGGCAACTCCAAGACTAGTTGAAGACCTCCGCAAGGAGGGAAGTTGAAGGATTTCATGCTCGTTGACTCTAGTAGTTAAGGCCCACCAAGGGAGACAACTTCATATTATTAAGAGAGTTGCTATTTGCATGTTTTACATTCTTGCAACTTGTATAGTTTTGATGATTCCAAATATTATTGTTTTAAGTTTTGTTATCTCCTAACACTTTTTGGAAGATTTATTTTTGCTATTGTGTTGACTAACATTTCAGGAAATTTGAACTCCAGACTAATGACTACTTGAAATCAAATTCAGCATAAGATAGTTTGTAAATTAAAGCTTGTATTTTTCTTTGCATTGAGTTTGAGAGGGAGTGATTGTAATTATGTAAACACACACACACACACATTAGGAGATCTTTAAAAAAAAAAGTATACTGATCGTACGGGACGAACACAGTTTGTACGGGACGATCAAGTCAGTTATTTACTCGGAAGAGCAATGGAACGAACAAGAAGTGTAAAAAATTTTTCTAAGTATTGATCGTCCAGGACGAATTTCCTATTCATCACAGAATGAAATGGGCTCTGGAAAATTTTTCGTTCAGACGAATTTCATATTCGTGCCAGGACGAAATGCTCTCTGCAAAATTTTTGTCCAGACGAACTCCAATTCATCCTAGGACGAAATGTCCTCTGGAAAATTTTTGTTCAGACGAAATTCATATTCGTGCTAGGACGAAATGCTCTCTAGAAAATTTTCATCAAGATGAACTCCAATTCGTCCCAGGATGAAATGTCTTATGTAAAAATTTTATCCAGACGAACTCATATTCGTCCCTGGATGAAGCGAACCGACTCTTGAAAATTTGGCGACTTCCTACAGATTTTGGAACAAACCTATGGTATAACCGTTCGTACGAGATGAACCTTGTTCGTATGGGACGATTATCGTGTACGAAGTCAGTTCATACCAATATACATTGGGTTCATCTCCAATTGAATTAAGTAATATCGTCCGGAACGATCCACGATCGTATGGGACGATCCACTGCTGACATACTTGAATTTTAGCAGTTTTTGGATAATTTTTTGGGTCTTTCTTATATAAAGTCCAACATAAACTGCCACTTAATCTTTTTGCCTATTGATCTTTGTGTCAATTGAAAGGAGAGTCAAGGAGAGAGTTTGAGAGAGTGTTTGAAGGAGAATTCTTACTACTAGAGTGTGAAGGTTTCACTTGGTACTCAAAGGTAAGAGTCTCTACTTTTGGTTTTTGATTACTTCACTCTTTTCTCTCTTCCTTCTAGATTTCTTATGAAGAAGATCTATCAAGGAGATCTGGTTCTCTGCCGACATCATGAAAGCCGGATTGGAGAGTGTGAACAGCTAAAGGGTTCTCTGCCCACACTAGGAGAGTGTGAAAGGATAAAGGGTTCTCTGCCTACACTAGGAGAGTGTGAAAGGACGAACGGTTCTTTGCCAATACTTGGAAGAGTATAAAAGGATGATGGTTCTCTGTCGTACTGGGTAGTGGTGGAAGAGAGTTTTGTAAAGGCTTCTCCGCCTTGCTGTTGGTGCAAAAAGAGAGTCACTAATGGTATTAGTGCAATACTCGGAGGGTGCCTCCGGGGAGTGGATGTAGGTCGTGTTTGACCGAACCACTATAAATCTCATGTCTTTTAACTTTTCGCAGCTTTTTATTTTTGTTTTACTGTTTCTAACTTGTGGTTAAAAAATATTTTCTATAAAATTCACTAAAGTTAATTTTCTCAATTCTAAATTTTGAAGAGGGATAAAATTTTTTAATTACCAATTCACCCACACTCTTGGTTAGCTGCTGAGACATAAGCTTAGGTTTAACAACCTAATTCATATTGATTAAGTATCAATAAGTGGTATCAGAGCTTTATTTCAAAATCATAAGTTTAGACTACTTTTTGATTAACGTATATGGCTATATTTGGAAACTGAAATACAGCTGAGGGTTACTCTATAACTAGACCTCCATTGTTCGATAATATTTCTTTTGATTTTTAGAAAACACGCATGTCTACATTTTTACATTCACTTGATTATCGTATGTGGATCTTAGTTCAGGAAGGGTATACAAAACCAACTAGACTAGTTGATGGAGTTAGAGTTGAAACAGCTTTTGTGGACTAGATAGTAGAAGAATGTGACTTAGTACAACTAAACTCCAAATGCTTGAATAGTTTTTTTTGTGCACTTAAATTAGAAGATTACATGCGGGTTTCTACTTGCAAGAGTGGAAAGGACATATGGGATAGACGTTGTATAACATATGATGGGATTAATGAGGTTAAGCAATCTACACTTAATATCTTATTGCATGATTATGAAATGTTTCGCATGAAACCTAATGAATCCATTTCTGATATGTACACAAGATTTACACAAATAATCACCTCTTTACATGCATTAGGTATGGAACTAATGAATGTTGAAATGGTTAATAATATTCTTTGTTGTTTGTGTACTGCTTATGATGCTAAAATTACTGCAATTACATAGTCTAAAGATCTAAACATTTACTCTATTGACAATCTTTTTGGTTCACTAATTGCTTATGAGCAAGGAGTTAGCCAAAGAAAGATTGATGCAGGTGAACCATGAAAGGAGAAGAACATATAACTGAAAGTGGAGGAGTCTGAGAGTGAACACTCACAACCTGATGATGAAGAAGACATCGCACTAAAGACTAGACAATTCAGAAGCTTTATGAAGAGGAAGCAGAGGAGATGCCAACAATGAAATAGAGGTAAATTCAATAGAAATGTTAAGGTTTCAAATGATGTGATTTGCTATGAGTGCAGGAAACCTAGACATATTAAGACAGATTGCTCGAAACATAAAGTCACTCCTAGCAAGGAGAAGGTAGAAGAGAAACAATTTGTGAAGAAGGGCAAGAAGAAATTCCAAAGAGCTTTTTGGGCTAACTCAGCTTCGGATTCATCAGAGACAGAAAAGGAAGAGGAAGTCACTAATATGTGCTTAATGGCCGATAGTCTTGATCAGTCAGATCAAGAAGAGGTATGTGACTTAAGTTATGATGAACTTTTTGAAGTTTCTGAACACATGCATGATGCATATAGGAAAATAAAGAAAATGCATGCTAGTCTAAGTTTAGAATTTGAAGAACTACAAAAGAATCATGAAATCCTTAGGAAAGATCATACTTTAATTGATGATAACCATATGAAATTATTTGATGAGTTTGATAACTTGAATAAAAATCATGAAAATTTAAAGTCATCATATGCAGAACTTGAAAAAGATTTTAAAAATTTTAAGGATGAATCGGAGAGCAAGATTTATAGATCAAATTATACAAATCGAATTTTAAAAGATATGAATTCATTTTACAAATTAACGATAAAAGCTCTCGAGGATAATATGATACCCCATAAACTTGAAGATTTTACTAATCCTATTTTATATCCTAAATTTATGCAATCCCTAAATAGATAAATAAATAATAGTAGACTTAGGAATCCTTTTCCAAAAGTCAAATGTAACAATTGTGGATTGATTGGACATATAGCTAACACCTGTGCTTTGAAGAAGAAAATTTATTTGGTGTGGAAACCTAAGATGCATAAACCTAGACATATCATACATGTATCTCTTTATAAATTACCAAAATGAGAACCCAAACTTGTTTGGGTTCCAAGGTCTAACGTTTGATAATATTGCAGGATCACTCTCACACAAGACCTCGTGAGAGCATATGGTACATGGACAGTAGATGTTCAAAGCATATGGCTGGAGATACTGTATAATTCATATCGCTGGAAGTTAGGAGTGGAGGCAAGGTTACACTTGGAGATAACACCACAAGGAAGGTGATTGGGACATGTATGATTGGAAATCTAAAGAATTTTTATATTAAAAATGTGTTATTGGTAGAAGGCTTAAAGCATAATTTGTTAAATATAAGCCAGCTATGTGAAAAAGGATATTGTATAAAAGTTTTCCTACTAGCTGCATTTTAAGCCTAAATGGAAATGATGTTTTTAATAGTAAAAGGATAAACAATGTTTGTATGCTAGATTTGAATTGCATTCAAACTCCTACTACTTTTTATTTAAAAATTATTTCTGATGAGTCATGGCTTTGGCATAGGAGACTTTGTTATTCTAGCATAAAAAATCTTAGGAGAATTACCCAAAAGAATTTAGTAAAATGTATACAAAAACTAGACTTTACTAAGGACCACCTATGTGATGCATGTCAATTAGGAAAGCAAGTGAAGTCCTCTTTTCAATCCAATAAGGATCTTAGAACTAGTAAACCATTGGAGATTTTGCATATGGATCTTTTTGGACCAGTTGGAACAGTAAGTCTTGGAGGGAAGGTATACGAATTTGTGATTATGGATGATTACTCAAAATTTATATGGGTTAGATTTCTATTTCATAAGAGTGAATCATTTGAGAAATTTAGAAATTTTTTGACTTGGATTCGAAGAAAACTTGGGTGTGAAATTATGACTATACAAAGTGATCATGGAGGAGAATTTGAAAATGAAAGATTTGAGAATTTTTGTAAGGAGAAAGGAATTGATCACAATTTTTTTGCACCTAGAACCCTTTAGCAGAATGAGGCAGTCGAAAGGAAAAATAGAACATTAATAGAAGCTGCCCAAGCAATGTTGGCAGAATACTCACTTTCTAAATACTTTTGGGCTGAGGTGGTTAGCATTGCATGTTATGTTCTGAATAAGGTGAATGTGAGATCTAAATTAAATAAAACATCCTATGAGTTGCTAAAAGGAAGAACACCTAATTTATCTTATTTGTATGTTTTTGGTTACAAGGTGTTTATACATAACAATGAAAAATATGCCTTAGAAAAATTTGATCCAAAATTAGATGAAGGAATTTTTGTTGGATACTCAAGTGTTGGAAAATCTTATAAAGTATTCAATAGAATAACTTTGGTAATTGGGGAGACCATACATGTTGTATTTGATGAATCTGAAAATTTGAAAGAGCCAAATGTTGTAGAAGATGAGATTGAGGATAACTCCCAAAAGATTGATAAAATAAATTTGGAAGAAATTTGCATAAAGATTTGATATTTTCTAAAGACCACCCAAAGAAGTTGATAATTAGCAAACCTAGTGAGGGTTTAAGGACTAGGCGTGGATTAAACAAAGAAGTCAATCATTCAACCTTCATTTAAATAATAGAACCCACTAATATTGATCAAGCACTTTCAGACGAATTTTGGATTTTGTCCATGTAAGAAGAGTTAAATCAATTTGTAAGAAATAAAGTTTGGGAATTAACTACAAGGCCAAAGGATCAAAGTGTAGTTGGAACTAAGTGGGTATTCAAAAATAAAATGAATGACTCAGGAGTAGTCTTTAGAAATATGGCTAGATTAGTTGCTAAGGGGCATAATCAGATTAAATGGATTGATTTTGAGGAAACTTTTTCCCCTGTAGCTAGGCTTAAAGTAATTAGGGTTTTGCTAGCCTTTGCCTGTTTTAGAGGATTTAAATTATATTAAATGGATATAAAAAGTGACTTTTTAAATGGGGTAATTCAAGAAGATGTTTTTGTTGAACAACCACCAGGTTTTGAAAATTTTAAATACCCAAATCATATTTTCAAATTGAAAAAGACATTATATGGATTGAAACAGGCACCTAGGGCGTGGTATGAGAAGTTGAACACCTTCATACTTGAAAGATCATTTGAAAAAGGAACTGTGGATACAACTCTTTTTTTGAAGAGATTTGGAAAGAATATACTCATTATACAAATTTATGCGGATGACATCATCTTTGGATCTTCAAATAAAAATCTTTGTGATGATTTTTCTAAAACAATGAGTAGTGAATTTGAGATGAGTCTAATGGGAGATTTAAGTTACTTTTTAGGATTTAGCATTAAGTAAATTGAGGAAGGTGCATTTCTTAGTTAGTCAAAATATGTTAAGGATATCATCAAAAAGTTTGAAATGGACAATGCTAAATCTGTTAGTACACCTATGATTTCCTCAGTTCAGTTGGATAAGGACCCTAAGGGAAAATCTATTACAACAACAACAACAACATCAAGCCTTTATCCCACTACATGGGGTCGGCTACATGAATCCTTTTTCTCCATTGTGTCCTATTAAAAGCCAAATTCTCGTTTAAATCTAATAAAGAAAGGTCATTCCTAATATTTTCTAACCAAGTCTTTTTAGGTCTACCCCTACCTTTCTTAACACAAGTCAAATCTAATACCTCTACTCTCTTAACTGGGTCGTCGGAAGGCCGCCTTTTTATGTGACCAAACCATCTAAGGCGACTCTCTCTAATCTTATCTTCTACTGGAGCTACTCCAACCTTTTCACGTATATGCTCATTTCGTATCCTATCTCTAAGGGTAAAGCCACTCATCCATCTAAGCATCCTCATCTCTGCCACACTTAACTTAGTATTATGCTTCTCTTTTAATGGCCAACATTCGGCACCATAAAGCATTGCAGGCCTCACTACCATCTTATAGAATTTTCCCTTAAGTTTGAGGGGTACATTTCTATCACATAACAAGCCCGATGCATTCCGCCACTTCAACCATCCAACTTGAATTCTGCTGATAATATCCCCATCTATTTCACCATCACTCTGAACAATAGATCCAAGATACCTAAAACGTGTACTCTTATTAATGACTTGATCGCCCAAAGTCACAATCCCCTCACTAGGGACTATTACTGCTAAAATTACACTCCATATATTCTGTTTTAGATCTACTCAAGCGAAAACCTTTAGACTCTAAGGTTGACCTCCATAATTCAAGTTTACCTTCAACTCCCTCTCTAGTCTTATCAACAAGAAGAATATCATCAGCAAAAAGCATACACCAAGGTACATCATCTTGCAAATGTCTAGTGAGAACATCCATGACTAAAGCAAATAGATATGGGCTTAAGGCTGATCCTTGATGTAACCCAACCGAAATAGGGAAATACTTGGTCAAACCACCTTGTGTTTGAACACAAGTAATAGCTCCTGCATACATATCTTTAATGATTTGAATATAAGCATTATTGACTCCTTTCTTATCAAGAACTCTCCATAGCACTTCTCTTGGAACTTTATCATATGCTTTTTCTAAATCAATAAATATCATATGTAGATCCTCCTTATTTCCTCTATATTTTTCTATCAAACCTCTGAATAAATGTATGGCTTCCATAGTCGACCTACCCGGTATAAATCCAAATTGATTTTGAGAAACATTAGTATCACGCCGCAACCTATGCTCTATAACTCGCTCCCATAATTTTAAAGTATGACACATTAACTTAATACCTCTATAATTCGTGCAATCCTGTGCATCGCCTTTATTCTTAAAAATAGGAATTAATACACTCATTCTCCACTCATCTGGCATCTTTTTAGTCTTCAAAATAGTATTAAAAAGTTTAGTAAGCCAAGAAATCCCTTCATCTCCTAAGCATTTCCACACCTCTATTGGAATATCATCAGGTCCAACAGCTTTTCCACCCTTCATTCTATTTAAAGCCTCTCTAACTTCAGTTTTACTAATACGCCGATAAAAAAACAGAAATCTTTACTTTCATTTAGGGTGCTAAGGTCACTATAGTCAATCTTATTTTCACACTCTTCATTAAAAAGTTTAGCAAAATATCTCATCCACCTTTGTTGAATATCATCTTCTAAGAAAAGTATTTTTTGATCTTCATCCTTAATACACTTCACTTGAACTAAATTCTTACTACTCCTATCTCTTTGTTTGGCTAACTTATACATATATCTTTCTCCCTCCTTAGTATTTAATCTATTATATAAATCGCTAAAAGCTAATGTCTTTGCATCGCATATTGCTTTTTTAGAATCCTTACGAGCCACTTTATATAATTCCCAATTATCAGAATTTTTAAAATTAAACCAATTTTTATAACAAATCTTCTTATTTTTAATTTTTTCTTGCACAATTGGATTCCACCACCAACTATTTTTACTATTAGGAGCTTTTCCCTTAGATACTCCAAGCACATCTTTTGCAATATTCTTAATATCACTAGCCACTTTTTCCCATATAACATTAGCATCCTCATGCACAGACAAAATCTTAAGATCTAAAATCTTACTCACAAAAATATTTTGGTTAATATTCTTTAAATGCCCCCATCTAATCCTCGAAAAACGTTTTACTTTATTTTTTATTTTATGCCCCTTTATCTTAAAGTCCAAAACTAATAATCGATGTTGGGTACATAAACTTTCACTCGGAATAACTTTACAATCTTTGCAATCTAAACGGTTTAACTTTCTAATAAGAAAATAGTCAATCTGGGTTGTACTACATCCATTTTTATAAGTGATGAGATGTTCATTCCTTTTCTTAAATAAGGTATTAGCAATTGAAAAATCATAAGCTAAACAAAAATCTAATATGGTCTTGCCACCTTCATTCGTCGTTCCAAATCCATGGCCACCATGAATGCTTTTAAAATCAACTACCTCTTTACCAACATGTCCATTTAAATCTCCTCCAATAAAAACTCTTTCTTCAAGAGGTATATTTTGTATTAATTCTTCTAAGTCATTCCAAAAATTTAATTTAGAACTTATATCCAAACCAACCTGAGTTGCATAAGCACTTATAATATTAACAATCTTATCCTCAACAACAATCTTTAAAGCTATAATTCTATCACCAATCCTATTAATTTTTATAACATTATCCTTTAAACTCTTATCTATAATGACACCTACACCATTTCTAGTACGACTCCTACCCGAATACCAAAGTTTAAATCCTAAACTATCGATTTCCTTGGCCTTCTCTCCAACCCACTTAGTTTCCTGAATGCATAAAATATTTAATTTCCTATGAATCATAATATCTATTAACTCCATTAATTTACCTGTAAGGGAACCTATATTCCAAGTTCCTATCCTAATTTTAGTATCATGGACTAGCTACTTTGCCCACATCCGTCCTTCATGCGGGAACCCTTGCCTATTTAACACTGCACCCGGGCGCTGGTGCAGCGGCCCTTGCACACTTGTCACTGTATTCAGGCCATACAGCGCGTCGCTTCCAGGGGATGCCCTAGCATTAACACAATTTCTTAAAGGATTCATGTCATTTTTGTTCGACAAGTTTTACGCTGGCTGTCGACTACCTAACGCAACCCTCCACTTTTCTCATCCAGGACTTGGGACCTGGCAACGGCAGTGTAAGGGAAAATCTATTGATCAAAAGAAATTTAGAGGAATAATTGGATCTTTACTTTACTTGACAGCTAGATCGCCCGATATCATATTTAGTATTTATTTGTATGCTATATTTCAATCAGATCCAAAAGAATCATATTTGATAGCAGTAAAAAGGATTCTAAGATATCTGTTAGGAACTCAGAACTTAGGAATTTGGTATCCTAAGTTTAGCTCATTATTTGAAATAATTGGTTATTCAGATTTTGACTTTACAGGTTGTAGGGTGGATAGAAAGAGCATTTCTGGAACATTATAGTTTATTAGAAATTCTTTAGTTTCTTGGTCCAGTAGAAAATAGAATTCAGTATCCCTATCTACTATATAAGCTGAATACATTGCATTAGAAAGTTGTGTGATACAAGTACTTTGGTTGAAACAACAGTTGATTGATTTAGGATTAATATAGGCACTATTCAAATTTATTGTGATAACACTAGTACTATTTATATTTCTGAAAATCCTATTCAACATTCAAGAATCAAACATATAGATATAAGACATCATTTCATAAGGGATCATGTATCCAAAGGAGAAATTGAACTTACTCATGTTTCTACTGAAAATTAACTTGCAGACATTTTTACAGAACTTTTAGCCTTTGATATTTTCAGTGCATCAAGAACAAGGCTTGGAGTAATTGATTTGAATTCTTAATTAAAAATGTTTTATGCAACATTGATATGTATTTTCTAGTTAATATATTTGTGTGTTTTTATGATTTTGTTTATCTTGTATTTATGATTTTCTGTATTTGAGATTTTGTTTTTGTGATTTTATGCATTTTTCTATTGTGATTGTGTTTTAATTTTTTGAGTACATGTTTTAAAAATTTTAAGTGACAATCGTCCGGAACGAAAAGTTTTTGTACGGGACGAATTATGTAGTGTGTTAAACTGTCAAATTTTGAACTGTTTGCGTGTACTTTTTTCATTTTTTAATTTTCACTTCATCTGTACGATCGTCCAGGATGAAATTGTTCAAACGACGGGACGATTGAATGACAGTTAAAAGGATAAGATAGTCTTTAATGATATATTTCATATGTACGAACCTTTGATTCGTCTGGACGAACAAATGTCGGTTAGATAGAGGGGACAGTTTGAACTTCCATTAAAATGATCATAAGTTCTGATCGTCCAGGACGAACACGTGTTCATCTATACGATCGTTTTGGTCAAAAGTCTGTATGAAATGATGTTTCGTAAGTTGTGTTATTACGAAATGCCATTTTATTTTGGACTCATTCATTCGTCCATATGAAATTTTTTCATACTGGACGAATCAAATTTCATACGGGACGAACGTAAATTTCGTCTGTACGAACAGTCATTTTTCAATAAATTGGCGAACTTTTCAACTCAATAGTAATCACTCACACATCACTTTCAAAACCTTTCGTCCTTTAGATTCTTTTCAATGGCAAGTTCAAGCAAGCGACAAAAGACTCTAGTCAAGGGACCACCTAGAAACTCTTCCGATAACTTTCTTTCCAAAGCCAATGAAGAGTCTTTTCCCAGATTCGTGTCCGCTAAGATCACTCTTTCTAGAATTCTTATCCAGGATTAACTGACCTTTCAAGTTATGAACTTGTTTGCCTCAAATCCTCACACTAGTTTATCTCTACAACAAAGAAACCTTTCATTATTTCCTAGCAAACATGTCTTTCAACTCCGACCATTCTGTAATCCGTTCCTATGTCTTTAAGAAAAAAGTTGAAATCGCCAAGGCTAACCTAGGAAATTTTTATAAAATTAAGAACTAAGGGAACTAGAGCACATACCTTGACCACCACTTTTGAATATGAATGGTCTGAAATTAATACAGTGATTAGAGGAATCATTTTTAACGAGCATATGCCTAAAGTATCCAGTCTTGTTCGTAATGCTCGTATCATCTAGCATATTCTTAGAACTTCTATAATTCGTAAAGCTAATGATAGAATCAACATTACTCCTCTTCTTTCTATGGTAACCTACTTGATTATGGCTAAATAACCTATAGATGAAGCACAACTAATCCTTGACTATTTTTATGGACTCTCTAAAATTGGTCATGTCGAACATAAAAGAAAGAAGAACATTGCCTAAGGACATCTAATTTCCTACATTCTGGAGAAGAAATACAATTTGGTTCATCTTGATCAAGATTTTGAAGAACCGCTCTACCACACCGACAGATCATTTAGAGCAATCTTCAATAAAGATGAACCAAGTAAAACACTTGTCATTAGTGATACCGTGGAAGAACATGAAGCTGCACCTGCACCTGCTAATAAACTAAATTATCAGGATTGGTTCAAAGATTTGACCGTTCAGAGACTCACTTTGATCAAAGGTTTGATCAAATTGAAGCTCATATGCAGCAGCAGGATATACAATACACTCAAGATATGGGATTTATGCGAGAACAGATAGACGATATAAATTCTAATATGCTTATTATGAGTAGCTATTTCAACTTCTTCGATGCTGCACCTCCTCCTCCTCCTCTAAATCAGGGTCCATCAGAATGATTTCATGTACTTGATTATGTGTTTTCATTAGTTGATGTGTTAGTTTTGTGATTTAGGAAAATGTGATGTATTTTCTTTTCATTAGATATTTTTGTTTTTGAATCTTATGTCGTATTGATATCATTTGCTAAGATTGTAATATCCTTTATTTTGATATCAATATAAGTTATCCTGTTTTGAATTTAATCTTGTTTTTGAAATGTGTGTTTGCCCATATGACAATCTTTATAATTTTTGATCTTAAGAGTGCTATACTTTGAAATGCAAGTTAAAATTAAATTTATTAGAAAATCTAATTTTTTTAAATTTAAGTTTTGGTTATAACTTGATGTAATTAAGATTGTCAATTTCATATCTCTTTTAGACTACATTGATGTCTAATATTTTTATTGAAATTGTGATATTTTCTTATTTTGCATTTCATTTATCAATAAATATTTATGCACTTAGAAAAATTTGAAAATTTTGATTATTGATTTTTGAAAGAATACGATTACTCTTGAAAAATATACAAATACATAAAAAATTAAAAGGAATGCGCAAAGGTTCGCAATTTGAAAAAGAGGCACAAAATAAGCCCACAAGTGAAAAGATGCACATAAATGTGCCATAAATTTTAAAAAGATGCACAAAGCGCCACATGTGGTAGTTAATTATTTCCATAATCTTTTAATCTCTTCATTCAAATTGATCTTCAGTACATTTATATTCCTTATTGAAACTTGAAATATACAAATTATCCTTTTTGCAATGATTTTCTGTATCTTAGTATCTAATCGACTAATATTTTTTATATATACTTTTTATTATAAATGTTATATCTCTTCTTAAATTCTATGAATTACTATTATTTGCCTAATGTTTTGATTTTATTTACAAAATTTATTTCAATTACTTTCAAGGATCAATTATCAAAGGATTATCATATGACTGCTTATATTTTTAGTCTTTTTCTTCTTCTCTTTTTGTTGTTGTCAAAAAGGGGGAGAAAATATTATTTGTTCGTATCTTTTTGTAACTCATATCTTTTTGTATCCTTGTTTGTATGGTATTTATGTTTCATAGTATTATTTTTGTTGCATTTTAAAATTTAAAAATTAAAAAAAATATATAAGGAGAGATAAAACTGTTATGCAATGCCTCCTTATTTTCAAATGTTCATCAATTCAGTGGAGTTTAGGAGATTCTTAAAATTTGAAAATTATATAAATAATAATTATTTTGGCATCATCAAAAAGGGGGAGATTGTTAAGAGAGTTGCTATTTGCATGTTTTATATTCTTGTAACTTGTATAGTTTTGATGATTCCAAATATTATTGTTTTAAGTTTTGTTATCTTCAAACGCTTTTTGGAAGATGTGTTTTTACTCTTGTGTGGACTAACATTTCAAGAAATTCAAACTCTAGACAAATGACGACTTTAAATCAAATTCAGTATAAGATATTTTGTAAATTGAAGCTTGTATTTTTCTTTGCATTGAGTTTGAAAGGGAGTGATTATAATTGTGTAAACACAGACATACACACACACACACACACACACACACTTAAGGAGATCTTTAAAAAAAATTATACTGATCGCACGGGATGAACACAGTTCGTATAGGATGATCAAGTTAGTTATCTCCTCGGAAGAGCAATGGAATGAATAGGAACCGTAGAAAATTTTTCCAAGTCTTGATCGTCCAAGACTAATTTCCTATTCATCCACGTATAAAATGGGATATGGAAAATTTTTGTTTGGATGAAATTCATATTTGTGCCTGGACGAAATGCTCTCTGGAAAATTTTTGTCCAGACGAACTCCAATTCATCCCAGGACAAAATGTCCTCTATAAAATTTTCGTTCAGATGAAATCCATATTCATGCTTGGATGAAATGCTCTCTATAAAAGTTTTGTCCAGACAAACTCCAATTCGTCCTAGGACAAAATGTCCTCTGTAAAAATTTTGTCCAGGCGAACTCATATTCGTCCCAGGATGAAGCGAACCGACTCTTAAAAATTTGGCGACTTCCTGCATATTTCAAATTTGACCTATGGTATAACCGTTTGTACCAGATGAGCCTTGTTTGTATGGGATGATTAACATGTACAAAGTCAGTTCGTACCAATATACATTGGGTTTATTTCCAACTGAATTAAGTAACATCATCCGGGACGATCCACTACTGACAGACTTGAATTTTAGCAGTTTTTGGATGATTTTTTGTGTCTTTCCTATATAAAGTCAAACATAAACTACAACTTGATCTTTTTGCCTACTGTTTTTTGTGCCAATTGAAAGAAGAGTCAAGGAGAGAATGTGAGAGAGTGTTTGAAGGAGAATTCTTACTAATGAAGCATGAAGGTTTCACTTGGTACTCAAAGGTAAGAGTCTCTACTTTTGGTTTTTGATTACTTCACTCTTTTCTCTCTTCCTTCTAGATTTCTTGTGAAGAAGATCTGTAAAGGAGATCCGGTTCTTTGCCGACACTTGGAGAGTGTGAACAGCTGAAGGGTTCTCTGCCCACACTAGGAGAGTGTGAAAGGACAAAGGGTTCTCTTCCCACACTAGGAGAGTGTGAAAGGATGTAGGGTTCTCTGCCTACATCGGGAGAGTGTGAAAGGATGAACGTTCTCTGCCAACACTGGGAAGAGTGTAAAAGGATGACGGTTCTCTGCCGTACTGGGTAGTGGTGGAAGAGATTTTTGTAAAGGCTTCTCCGCCTTGCTGTGGGTGCAAAAGGAGAGTAACTAGTGGTATTAGTGCAATACACGGAGGGTGCCTCCGGGGAGTGGATGTAGGTCATGTTTGACCGAACTACTATAAATCTCGTGTCTTTTATTTTTTCGCTGCTTTTTATTTTTGTTTTACTGTTTATAACTTGTGGTTGAAAAAAATTTTCTATAAAATTCACTAAAGTTAATTTTCTCGGTTCTAAATTTTAAAGAGGGATAAAATTTTTTTAATTACCAATTCACCCCCCCTCTTGGTTAGCCGCTGGGACATAAGGTTAGATTTAACAACCTAATTCATATTGATTAAGTATCAACACATATATGAGTGAGAAATGATAAATTCATATATCTTTGACACCATTCTATGTCATAGACACCTAAATAAATCCATGATAAATTTGTATATCATTGAACAAGTAATATTTCATTTCTTTATCTTTAAGTGTGGTGTTCATAACAAGTTTTTCTTTTTTCAATATTTAGTCAAGTTATTTATTTGCTAGATTCAATATATTATTTAAAAGATTTCTTATAATTCATCGGACTAGCTAAGTCCTTGTTTATTAAGTCTAATACTTCAGCTTATTTTTAATTATATTGTTCTATATTCATTTAACTTCCATGAGTATTAACATATTCTTCATAAAAGTTAAGTAATTATTATACTAATTATTGAATGAAAGCTAAGCTCAACACTTGAAGAACTTTGCTAGACATTTTTGAATGAGTATAATAATAGCCATTATCTACTCAACCATTCATATATGTAAGTTGAGTTAAAATATTAGAGACAAATATTACATTAATTAAATATGGGTTAATAAATATGCATAAGTAAAAGAGACGAGTTAGCAAAAAAGTTCCATTTATCTTATTTCCTTAAAAGTTACAATATGAATTCTTTATAGAAAAAATCTTTACAATATGAGGCGACACTAGTCATGGGTCACTCTCCCTCTATCGATCTCCTTATCATCAAACATTAGCTTAATAAATTTAGCCTTATTCTCAAATTTAATATTTAAGGTTGTTGGAGGTGACCAATTTCATCATCTAGCACTCAATCGCACCAATGAATTTATGACTGAGTACTCATCATATTAAGGAGAGCTAAAGAAATTAAATAGCTTATTCTCTCTCTCTCTCTCTCTCTCTCTCTCTCTCTCTCTCTCTCTCTCTCTCTCTCTCTCTCTCTCTCTCTCTCTCTTCTCTCTCTCTCTTCTTGAAATTTTCTATCAGTTTGGAGTCCTCCATAGCTGCTTGCTCTTTTGCTAATTTTTTATCCTCCTTTTAGGCCTTATCATTCTTTTCTAGGCCTTTCTTATGAGTCTCCACCATCCATGCCAGTTTAGCTTTCAGAGCTTCAACCTACCCCTCCTTTGTTGCTTACTCATTGGAGCCTTTCTCCATGAGGTGTGGCTCTAAAGATAATTACTCATTCCATAAGGTTTCTACCTCCACCATAGGCCACTAATGATTTACAAGTCAGGGAAAAGAGGAGTACTCATCATTTCTCATAGAAAATTTGAGCTTATCCACTTAAACCTTCTTCAAGGTCTCCTCAATGCAATTTAGTTGATAGGTCATTATTGACCTCATTTTTTAATGAGATTTGCTTAACCTATTTGAGCATAGTCTTAGTACCTAACTATCCATTCCTAGTGTAAGGTTTTCCAATCAACACTCTTAACGGAATTCCTAAAGAAATAGTAATTAGATTGTTTTAGAAGACTCCAAACCCTAGGATTTTTCTTCTTTTAATAGCTTCACATCCTTAAGTAATTATAACACAAAATTGAATAGGAGTTATCCATGACAATTAGGAGTCTATCCATGTCTCTTTAAATTAATTTAAAAGTATTTTAATCATTAATAAATATGACTTGTGAAAGGTTGAAGTCAACCCAAAGTTTGAAACCTAAAAGAACACCTAGGTGGGCCCTGTAAGCTTGACTTGATCGCTTATGGACCATGCAAACGTGCACTAACTTAGAAACCTCTTATGGATACTCTATGACACTTCCTAATCTCCCTAGGTAAGGTTGATTGACTTGTTAAAGGTTGAAGTCTTTAAAAGACTTTAATGCTTGTTAGACTTATTTTTTGGGAAGGTTGATTGACCATTAGTGGCAAAAAAAAAAACTTAAATCTTTTTGTTATATTAAGTTAATGTTTTTGAATTTTGAATGATAACTTTACTAAAATATAAAATAGTTTAATTAATATATAATTCAATTTTATTAAAACTTTTTAGGGCATGAACTCTAGATCCATTGTGATATATGATTTCAATCTCATGCAGATTTGAATTAGTTTGGTAGATTAAATCTCCAATTCTAATTCTTATTTCAAGAAAAGCCTAACCCTTTCCTAGAATCTTCCAAACTTTTATAAATAATTTTAGAAAAATAATAAAAATATATACTAAAGTGCACTAAAGTTTTAATAAGACTCTAAAATAAAGAAAAATAAGTTTGAAGATAATTCCTCTCAACTAAATAAAATTTTTAATCAATTAGAATAAATAGTAAAATGTAAAGCCCAAAAAATAATGAATTGTAAGCATCGCACGCATTTTGTTGCATCACGATGAAGTAGTCAAAATTTTAAGGTTGTTAGAATTCAACAAAATTAATTTTATAAAATTGTACATTAAATTTTGATCAAATTGGTATAAAGAACTTGTACCTAAATTTGTACAGTTTTAAATTTAACAATCAGTGAAGTTTATTTAAGTATAAATTATCTAATAACCCTCATAGCTCTTAAGAGGAATTTTAGACCTAAGGGTACATGCATCAATGGTTTTCCCATTTCCGTTAAGAGCTTAAGGGAACATTTACTTCGGTCCCTTCATGTGTGTTTGGATGAATCAAAGATGGTAGTGAACGAGAGAGGGAGATGGAGCAACAGCTAGGAGCTTTGGCTAGCGACGATGGCGATTTTCCAGTGACCTCCTTGGGGGAAATTCAATAGGAAGATTAAAGGAAGCTTAGGGTATGATCTAACAAAGAGATTTCCTTAGGAGAAATTTTTGGGGTTTTTCCAAAACTTGAAATTTCTAAAAGAAAATGATAGGGAATGTTAGGAAAATGATTTTAACCAATAAAATTAAGCTTTTCCAAAATTATTTTTAAGATATCAAAATTAGGGTTTTTTTTTCAATTCTTAATTTATATGGAAATTTCTTAATGAATCTTATTTCTAATGATGTTAGGAAGGTTTTTTATGATAGAAATTAGGGTTTTTCATTAAAATTTTATTTTCCTAGTTTTTTTATTTAAAGAAATCAGAAAATAGGAAACCCCTATTTATAAATTAAGTATAGGGAGAGGTTTAAGTGTGTAAATATGATGAAAAAAATGAAAATTTTAGTTTCTAATTTTAGGGTTTTGGATAAAACCAAAAATCATAATAATTTTAAATTAACTTAAGTAATTTGCATGAATTGAAAAAGGGAAAATGTGAGAAATTTACAAAGAAATTTGAATTTAAAAATATTAGGATTTAATTAAATGCAAAAGTAATTACATTTTTAATAATATTGAAAATTATATAAAGTTACATTCTAACTCCATTTACTAATTTAGGATTAATGTTAACGTTCATGCATGAGAGTGGTTGGAGATGAATGTAAGGGTGAGAAGCAGTACTTAAAGTTGAGATTTGTTAATCAACGTCACATTGTTTTTATGGTTTTGGAGGTAGAAAAGGTAAGGTACCATAGGATAAATGATTAACTTCGCACATCCATTATGTAGGTAAATGTGATTCATTTAATTTAAGATATTTCTGCTTTTCTTTCAATTCTTTAGCATAATCCTTATGATATTGTGTTGAGCTTAGCATGCTTCTAATGCAATCTGAATAAAATATTGTGGATAGCCTAGCATGCTTTTAAATTAAATGTTGTAATGTGCCTTACTCATATACATAATATCCTAGTATTCTTTTAAATGTAATGCTTCAATATTCCTATATCATGTGGATTGGATAGTTTAGGAAACTTCTTATTGCTTCTAATATGTCTTCATATAGAAATATAGGAACATTAGAACATATGCATGAATGACATGTTAGCATTCCTCTATAATAACTATTGAATGATTGAATGTGTATGTTAATATAGAGTATAAAATGGTAAAGGGCTCTTCGGAGTCAATAGTAAAGGGGCTTTTCAGAGCATATGATAAAGGCTGATTCGGAGCAAATGATAAAAGAATGACCAATTAAAAGTGTACCTGATCAGTACAAAATAAAATAATACTTTTATGTCGGGTGTATTAGAATATGTTTATTATGTTACAAATAAAGAGCATAAAAGAAATTAAAAGATGTTCAATGATCATTCTAATAAAAAACTTGTCTCATAATTATAATTATTACAAAAATATAACCTTCTTTCCTTTTATTTTCTTGTTCAATATGTTATTTTTATTGTTATCTATAGTTTTTATTTTGTGGTTTATTTTTTCTTCTAAGAGAAATTTTTTTCTTTTACTTGGAAAATACTATCACAAGCTAAAATTTATTGATTTAGGTTAAGGAAAGAATAGAATGTCACAAGATGCACAAAGAGTGCCAAATTTGAAAAGAGGCAAAAAAATAGCCCAACATAAAAATAGTCTCAATGATCGCCAAATAAAATTTAAATCAAAAGATACTTAATGATCGTCAAAATTGAAAAAAAGGAATAAAATGAGCCCACACTACATTCAATCCTTTCTTTAATATCTTTATTTTTTAGAAAAATATATACATTTAACAATAAACTTTAACTATTGAATTTGAATATATGAGGTTTTCCTTTAATTTTAGTGAGAATTATTCTTTTTGATATTTCTGTTCACTAGAACAAACATTGAATTTGATCAACTATTCTTATCATATATATATATATATATATATATATTAAATCTGAGTTTAAAAAGAGTTTTTGCTACAGGAATTTAATCTTGTCTTTTAAATTTTTAAATTTATTTTCCTTTTCAGCTTTTTAGATCTATCAATACCAGCTTTCACATTTAGTGGATTTTTTATTTTCTTTTTTTTGTTGATATTAAAAGGGGGAGGTTATTATTTGTTTGAAGTCTTCTGGTTTGTATTTTTGTATTTTTATTTTGATTTCAGGTTCTATGTGAAAAATGCTCTCAGGGGGAGGTTTTTTGTTTATGTTTAATTGAAGTTTTGTTATGATTTGTGTCGTACTTATTTTTTTTAATGGTCTTTTTGGTGTTCGAATTTTGTCTTTTTTGTGTTGTTTTGCTTTATAGTTTGTTTTGCGTTTGTTTATAAAAATCAAAATTAAAAAAAAAGGATGAAATTTTATTTATCCTCGTGATTTATAGTTTTTATTCATTTAGGAAGAGTTTAGGTGAAAAGAACTTTAATTTCTTACTCAAATAATAATTTTTTTGCCATCATAAAAAAGGGGAGATTATTGCAAATTAGTAATCAAGATTGAGATTATGATTTTTTATGATAAAAAAAATTTATTTTTATGATTTTATCATTTTTCTCCTAACATATATTGCATATATCTGGTTATTTCTGTGAGTACTAACATTTTAGAAAAAGTATATATTACTCTAGATTGCTAAATACTTCAAGACAAGGTAGAATAGAATTTAATGTAAAAGAGTCTATATGTCTTTATTTTTATTTCTTTAGTCTAAGAAAGTATAATTATAATTGCGTAACCATGCAAACACATAGGGGGAGTGCATAAAATTCTTGAAATTGATTGTAATGTACGACATATAATCATACTGTACAATTAGACTGAGTTTTTTTTTCTTTTGAATCCAGTTACTCAAACCATGGCTTGATTTTCTTAACTAATCATAGTATAAAATATTAAGTCGTACAGACGACTAAAAAAGTATGAAATTTAGTCATACCAAATTTTACCATACAAACATAATTATTTTTAAACTATTTATACTGTATAATATACAATCATACAGACAACTAAGAGAGTACAAAATTCAGGTTGTACCATATTATACCATACGAACTTAGTTATTTTTGAACTGTTCGTATAGTATGATCTAAATTTATATAGATGATTGATAGAGTATGAAATTTAAGTTGTACTATATCATACCATATGAACACAAATTTTTTTAAAATTGTTCAAATAATATGATATCAATTCGTACAAATGACTGATAATGTACAAAATAAAATTCATACCGAATCGTATCATACAAACTTATTCATTTTTGAACTATTCGTATTATACGATGTCAGATCATATAGATTAACATTATATACAAAAATAGATTCATACCAAATCATATCATATGAACATATTCATACTATGATCCCAACTCGTACATATGACCAACAGTGTATAAAACTATGTTCGTCCCAGTTCGTACACAAATGAAGCTATTATTTTTAAACTATTTGTACTAGACAATCTAAGATCGCATAGTATAAATCATGGATGGTTCTCTTGAAAATTTGGTGTTTAGATGGTTTTTCATGTGTTTTCTATAAATAATGTCCTAAAATTATTACACTTTTCCTTTGCTTCAAATTTTCTCTTATGAGTGACTATTGGGAGTGCGTTTAAGAGAGATTTTGAGATTGGAGAGTGATAGATATAATGAGAGGGAATTGTGAGGGATTCACAAGGTTGCATAAAGTGAGGATCTCTTTGTTCTCTTTCTATTTTGTTCCCAACTTCTGTAGAGCCTCTTGAGAGTAGATCTTCATGAATGGATCAAAGTTCTCTGCCTTCACCAGAATGATGAAAAAGATGAGATGATTCTTTGCCTTCACCGGGAGGGTGAAAAAGGACAGTTGGTTCTCTACCTTTACCAATTGGGTAAAAAAGGACGTGTAGGTACTCTACCTTTACAAAGTGAGTGAAAAAGGATGAGAAGACATGCTTCCATCACTTGGGGAGTGTAAAAAGTGATGGTTCTCTACTGCACCGGGTTAGTGGAAGAGAGTTTATAAGGACTTCTCTGCCTTACTGTGGGGGCAAAAAGAGAGTCACTTTTGATTAGTACAATACCTGGAGAAGGAGTCTCCAGAGAGTTGATATAGGTCTTGTTGAATTGAACCACTATAAAATTCAGTGTTCTTCTATTATTTTTTATATTTCATGTAATTTATTTCACAGCTTTTTTATATTTGTGTTTAAAAAATTATCCATGAAAGTTATTTCTATAAACAACTGCATAGTTCAAGATTACTATTTTTTAATCTTCTAAAAAGATTTTTAAAAGAGAAAAATGTTTTCCAAAATCCAATAATTTTTTTATATGACCAATTCACTCCTCCTCTTGGTTAGTCTTGGGACTGTTCTGTAAGGTCTAAAAACCTAGACAAACCTTTAAGAGAATGTTTTAAAACATGCTTAAATAATGGGCTTCAAGAAAAACTAAAAAATAAAGTAAGCTATCATTGTTCGTACAACCCAATCAGTTTAAACCTAATGCTGTCCATTACTATGTTAATAGTCATTCAAATAAATTATTTATCTAATTTGAACATATTATATAGTATGATCCAGAGATTGTCTAGTACAATCTATTTAATTTCTTCTATTTGTATAGTATAATTCATGGGACAAATAAAAATTTTCTCAACTAATCGTCCAGTACTACTCTCATCATATAGTATGGATAGTTAATTCAAGTAGGTCGCCTAGTATGATATGAATATTGTACAATACAATTGGTTTAGAAATCATGGTGTTGTTTGGTATTATCTTTGGGATGATAAAATTTCATCTATGCTAATCATTTGGTACGATAAACATCATACAGTATGATCAACTATCATTAATTAAACTATGATTTGATTGACTAATCACATGGGCTAATTTTAGTTTGAATTCAAATATTTGTATAATAGTTTTAGTTCAAAAAATTAAATTTCAAAATCTAACTTAAATTAATATGATGACTAAGGTTTTAGATCATAATGAATCATACAATATGATCATGACCACACTGTACAATTAGTCCATAGATTTTTTTTAATTAGCTATTGTGCCCATTCTTTATATACTTATCGTACAATATGATTATAAGTCGTATAGTAAAATTAGTACAAAAAATTTAACTTTTAAAGTTCATATCACTCCCTCTATGTATGTGTGCAACGTCACCCAATTATATACACTCTTTTATAGCTACACTCAAAAAATAATAAATAAATAAAAGTAAAATTATAGACTTTATTACTTGACTTTTCTATTCTACCAATTCTTGAGCTTTTAGTAGCCTTAAAAGGTGTATGTCTTACCTGTAATGTTTGTGCTCATAGATAAAAGAAATATCTAAAATATTTAATGAGAAAAGTAATAGTTCTATTAATAATGTTTGTCATCATCAAAATCACAAACTAGAAAACCTAGATTGTAATAATCTCCCCTTTTTTGATGATGTCAAATAAGGTTAGTTGATAAACAAGATAAATATTTTATTCTCCTAAGCTCCCCTATACTAGGTGATTAATTTAAAAAATTAGGGGTTACAATTTTCAATTTTTAATTTTTTGTTTAATTTAATTTAATTTATTTTATTTTTTTGAAAAAAAATAATAAATAAATAAAAAGCAAAAAATAAAGTAATGCAAACATAAAATTCTATTAAAATGTAATAAACCATACATTTTCTCCCCACTTTAACATCACCAAAAAGAGGAGGAACAAATAAATAAATAAAATAATACAAAAAAAATAATAAAATAAAATAGACAAATATTACAGTTAAGGCGAATCGTGATAAGGTGGTGGGTGGTGGTGGTGGTTGAAAAAATTGATGGATGGAGGCAAATTAATTTTTAATCACGAAAAACCTTTCTCCAAACCATCTCATGTCTTCTTCGTACTGATGTTGTTGGTGTTGAATGTTATAGTCCAACCTGGTTTCTAACCGCTCGAGCTGTTGAATTATGTCGGCATGAGGGTATTCGGGGTAAGCAGGTGCAAGTGATGGTATTGGTGGTGGTGGAGGTCTACATGTAGGAGAAGAATCCCCTTCTTTATCAAATTCTAGCTCGACGTGCTCTTGCCCTCGAGGGAAAAGGATATAGAAAGAGGCATCCATATAGAAAATAGGAACATTATCGGGTTGAGCAAGAAAAAGTGAGGTGGTATTTTTTATATAGGATATATCCTATGATATGTCCTCATGTAATATTTTATTTTGTTTAATTACTAGGATGTAAAATATGAGTTTGGGGTGTCAATATTGGACACGACCCAAAAAATTGGCTCGAAATCGACACAAAAATTTTGAGTTTGAGTCAACTCGAACTTAAAATGAGATGGGTTTGAGTTCTGATTTTTTACCCATTTCAAATTTTGGGTCAAGTTTGGGTTGACCTAGAAACCCAAAAATGAACTAATTTTGATCTAGATTGGCATTTATACAAGATTTGGCAAAAGAAGTACATGAAATAGAGAAAGTTATTCACAGTAAGCAAACTCCCATCATTGCTTTCGATCAACATAACTTTTAATCCAACCAAAAGGGAACATCATCCACAGAGAAAAGTAGAATATTGAACCTTCACAATGACTCAATGAGCGAACTCCCATCATTTCTTATGATCAAAATGTTATAAATTTCGATCTGACCATAAGGGAATGTCGTCTACGGACCTAAGCCAAATAGCAACAAAGGAGCTGACAAGGTAGCGACTACTTCACAGCGAGCGAATTCCCATCATTACTTCCGATCAAAATGTTGTAACTTCGAATCTGAAGGGAAGAGTAAAATTGCTAGATGCGCCAAGGGGGGGGGGGGGGGGGGGGGGGGGGGGAATTGCAAAAATCATATTGCAATAAAAATCCTAAACAGGAGTTCTAATATTTTTTTGTTTTTAAAATTTTAACAGAAAATTTAACTAATGCGAGAGCAAGTACTTGAGCATAATTTGCAACAACTAATTCCATAACATTTTTCACCAAGCTATTATAATAAAAGTAAAGGGCAAGAAAAAATAAAAGCTGTAAAGGAAAAAGCACACCAGAGTTTTTATAGTGGTTCAGTCACTTGACCTACGTCCACTACCCGGAGTCCTCCACTCCCAAAATTTCACTACAAAACTATAGTTCTCCTTTTGCCCCCTCAGCAAGGAGGAGAAGCCCTCACTTTCACCAACCCAATGTGGCGTAGTGCCAAGCGCTTTTCTCACCCTCCTGGCGACGGTAGCGTACCTTCTCTTTTTTCTCCCTCCTGGAGAAGGCAGAGTACCTTAGAGGACATGGGTGTAGAAGTGTCTCCCCTAAGAAAGCCTCCCACAAGATCTTCTTGGTCCATAGGAGGAGCAAAGTGCAACAAGCTAAGAGCAACCGTGTGATCTCCCTCACACTCCTCCCTCACCAAGCCCACCTTCTCCTTCCTCTAACAAACCTTAAAATGTCCTCAAGATCTCTCACCCAAGGAAACCTCTCTACTCACGTTCCCCTCTCTCAATCACTCATTAAAAACATTACTTTTCAATACTTAAAATGGGCACCAAAAACCTTGAAATTTTTTAAATTAGTTGTTACTATCATACAATACAAATCCACATCGTATAGTACGATTAGTATAAATGAGCTTCATTCTGGTACGAAGGTTTACAAACAGTTTAAAAACTTATGAATATAATCATGTAGTACGATATACACTCATAACATACGATCCTCAACTCTTCTGTTCATACAACATGATAGGTGGGATGATCTAAACACGTCTCTGTACATCGTAGGGTATGACCTACTTCGTATAGTATGATTAGGCAAAATCAAGGGATCATCCAGGACAAACTCTGGGATGATAAAAGATAGCCTCGATTCATCATATAGTACGAACTTGTTTGTACAGTACAATTACCAATCAGAGATTAATCCTTGATTTATTCCACTAATCACAGATTAATTTAAGTATTCAAAATAAATCGTACAGTACGAATCTCTTCATATAGTTCGAAATGATGATAAAAGTTACTTAAACTAATCTGGCTGCTAGGGTTTTAGATTAATAAAATATCATACAGTACGATATGAATAATACAGTACGACCTAGTCATAAAAAGACATTCTAACCAGATCAGATCATAAAGTACGACATAAATTCGAACAGTATGATCAACAGAGAAAAAATATACATTTTTCTTTTAAAAACTTCTCCCTCTGTTTGTGTGTGCATAGTTGCTCAGATTTATATGCAGTTTGTGGCAAGATTCAAGAAAAGAGAAAATAAAATAAATGAAAAAGTTACAATGTTATAGACTCACTTCTACTCTACTCAGTCTTGAGTCTTCTTGTTGTTCTAACTAACTTGTGATCTTCCAGAAATGTTAGTACTCATAGACAATAACAAAAATCAAAGATATTCAATGAATAATAGTTCAAACAATATTATTTGTCATCATCAAAATCTCAAACTAGGGGTCATGGATTACAACAATCTCCCCCTTTTTGTTGATGTAAAATATTGTTTGTTATAAGCAAGTTTGCATGGAATTTTTTTTTATTAATTAAAAATAACATGAAATAGACAATAAGAAAAAAATGCATTTCATTGAAACATAAGAAAACATAAGCATAAGCAAAGTACAATAGCAATACAACAAACTAGAACAGACTAACTTGACTACAACAAGACTTCTCCCCTTTTTGACATCACCAAAAAGAGGAGGCACAAACAATACTAAGAAAGAAAGTACAAAATAGATACATTTAAAAAAGGAGGATCCTGATCACTTGGAGGTGGAGGTGGGTGTGGTTGGAAATATTGAAGGATCGTGTCAAAGAGGTGATCAATCGAAGTGAAGTATTCCCCAAACAACCATATATCTTCCTCATATTGCTGATGCTGTTCTTATATGTGTATGTCAAGAAGACTCTGAAGTTGGTCTAAGAGTTCGACAAAATTATCATGAGGGTAGCTGGTGCAGGTGCTCATGGTGTTGCATGCCATCGTGGTCGAGTAGGAGCTATTGCTGAGGCAGTTTCTCCTTCTTCTTTATCAAAGTCAGGTTCATCCGACTCTGGCCCTTGATAAAACAAAATATAGAAGGAGGCATCCATATAGAAAATGGGTAGGTTGTCGGGTTCAAAGGGATAGGTTAACTGATCTTTATTTTGAAGAATGTACCCTATAAGGTGGCCAAGAGCTATGTTTTTTTTTTTCTACGAGAGGTAGGGAGGCGACTTAAGGTCATATTTTGAATATAATTGATAATCAAGTTTGCCTAATCAAATTTGGTGTTGGACATGATAAGATAGGTAATGATAGATAAACTTAGGGCCATTCGAATTCGATCGCCAGATTTGGATACTATCGAGGTTCTAAGAACGTGTTAAATGATTCTGGAATTTTAATTTAGGGATTGAATAAGTGGTTGGTACTGGTAGAAGGTGAGATTCCTAAGAACTAAGTTTGCAGCACTCCATCAAAGTCATTGGTAAGAAATGAGTTAACTCAAGGAACATCAGTGGAGAGTCCAATGTATTGGGCAAGGTCCGCTCTGGTGATCTCAACATGTTGTTTGCAAATGAAAGAGTTAAGGTTATGGTTTTCGATGTTGATTGTGAGGTTGGATAGAAAGTTTAAAAGTAGTTCTGAGTTGTATAGAAATATAAAGTGAGTAGAAATTGCAGCGTAGTGGAGGCAAATAGAGGCATTACCACAAAATTTAGTGCCGCTTGGTTTAACATTCGAGATGGTGTAATCTTGCATGCCTTATATTTGCGATAGGCTGCTTCATTGTCAACATTCAGAAGATGGTCTCTAGGTCGGCGTGAGGAAGACAAGCTTCCAACAACTAGATGACCCCGCTTGTTAGAGCTTGATATTTTTGGGAAGGCAAGTAGACTAAATGAGGGTGAAGAAGTGAGTGTGAGTGAAATGATCTGCCAATGAAGCCAATTTATAGAATTTTTTAGACCTCATATAGTACGATCTGGTATCATACAGTATGATGCAGCATTAATTATTCTTTAACCTATTGATTCAAGAAAGGTGGTCAAATCGTATAGTATGATGGGTATCATACAGTACAATTAGAAGGATTTTGATCATCCCGAGGGTCGTCGATACGACCCTTGATGAAAAGTTTTGTATTGTATGAACAGATAGATTGTATAGTACGAGCTACAATTATATCATACTAGTCATCTTTAAGTCGTTATCATCCATTTTGCTAATGTGGATCGGACAGTACGAAGAAGAGATATCGTACCGTATGATGTTCAATAATGTCATACCAAACGAATTGAATGAACTGAACTAGTATTCGTACAGTACAAAGTGGATCATACAATATAATCAACAGAGGAGAAAATTACATCCGGGTTATGATTTGTGTAGTTTTAGATATATCTTACAGTACGATAGGTAAAGTGTCATTTGTCAAGGTTTTGTGTAGTGAGTGGGTGATGATCAGGAATAGCCAAAAAAATTTTTTGTTGTTTTTTTTTTTTTTAATTTTTTATGCATTAATGTCTATGACACCTAGTTTTATCCTAAGAGTTCTAAAGGTGTTGAAAGCTAGTGGTTTCATGAATATGTCTGCCAACTGATCTCCTGTAGAGATGTGATGTAATTCTATATCTCCTTTAGCCACATGTTCTCTTATGAAATGGTATCTAATGTCTATAAGTTTTGTTTGAGAGTGTTGAATTGGATTTTTAGATATGCATATTGCACTTGTGTTGTCACACATAATTGAGATAGTTCCTACAGGTAATCCAAGATCAAGAATTTTTTGCCTCAACCATAGTACTTGTGCAACACAGCTTCCTACTGTAATATATTCTGCCTCGACTATGGAGAGGGCTACCAAATTTTGCTTCATACTTGACCAAGAAACTAAAGATTATCTTATGAATTGATAGGTACCAGAGGTGCTTTTTCTATCTACCTTACATCCTACAAAATCAGAATATGAGTCCCTTATGATTTCAAAGGAAGTGCTGTGCCTGAAATACCAAATCCCTAAGTTTGGGGTGCCTAGTAAATATCTAAGAATTCTCTTGACAAAATGAATCAAATCTTTCATTATGGAATTCTCCACCATGATCATTATGAATTGTTGAGATTTCACATCCTAATTTTCGTTGAATCCAAGTAGAGAAAATCTTAAATTCCTCAAATGACTCATTCTTATGTGCTAGGAATCTTACCCAGGTGAATCTAGTGAAGTCGTCTGCAACCACAAATCTATAATTTTTCCCTCCTAGGCTAGTTGTGCTAACGGGTCCAAATAAGTCCATGTGAAAAATTTCTAATGGCCTAGAGGTGATCACGTCTTTGATTGAACGAAAGGATGATTTAATTTATTTTCCTAGTTAGCAGGCATCACATAGATTATCCTTAGTGAAGTCTAACTTAGGTATACCTCTAACTAGGTTTTTCTGAGTAATATTTCTAAGTGTTTTCATACTAGCATGACATAGTCTCCTATGCCATAGCCATGAGTCAGCTACAATTGTTTTCATGAAAAATGAATTTGAACTATCAATGCAATCAAGGTCTAACATGTAAACATTATTCATTTGTTTTTGTTCTAAAATAGTTTGTCATTTAAGCTAATCAGGCATTTTTTAGAGAGAAATTTTATGTCAAAACCTTTATCACATAATTGACTAATGCTAAGTTATGCTTCAAACCATCAACTAATAAAACATTTTTAATTAAAGAATTCTTGGCATTACCAACAGTACCTGTGCCCATCACATTCCTGGTGGTGTTGTCTCCCAATATTACTTTTCCTCCGATCCTAGTCTCCAGTAAGATGAACTTTTTTATATCTCTAGTCATATATTGCGAGCAGCCACTGTTTAGGTACCACATGCTCTCACTAGGTCTTTCGTGAGAGCATCCCTACATTTTTTTTTCAAGGGTTAGATTTGGGAACCCAAGTGAGTTTGGGTTCCTCCTTGTGCTTGCATGAATGAGATGTATGCATGCTATGTTGTGATAGATGCAATTCAGGCTTCCATACTAGGTGTGTACTACAGTGAATCGTGCATGTACGGGCTATGTGACCTAGCATGCCACAAGAGAAGCACCTAACATCAGGATATGGGTTTACTAACCTATGTGAGTGGTGTTACCTCTTCCTAAAGTTTTGTGATCATGCAGTGCTGGGGGTTTTCAAGATTTGACTAATGTGAGTGATACATTTTCTTTTTCTAGTTCTTTGATTTTTTCCTTAAATATGTTGTTTTGATATGTCAATCCATGAACTTCTATTTTTAATAAATGTTCATTGTGATCTACCTCCCCTAAGTTTGTGTAGTCTGTCAAAAGCCTCTTCAAGTATAACATGCATGGTTTTCAAGGATTCATG
Source organism: Dendrobium officinale (assembly GCA_019514585.1). Classification (NCBI taxonomy): domain Eukaryota; kingdom Viridiplantae; phylum Streptophyta; class Magnoliopsida; order Asparagales; family Orchidaceae; genus Dendrobium; species Dendrobium officinale. The sequence goes on along the minus strand of CM033691.1, from coordinate 36,061,784 downwards.
TACTTATGTTAATTCAACATGCTTCTTATTTATTGCATCATACTCATCAAGCAGGGACATGTGATCTCTATGTAAATTCGAATGTTCTTTAACTAAGTTAGCAGACTTAGTTTGTAAAGACTAGCATGCATCCTTTTTAATTTTCTATATGAGTCATGAATTTTTTTTGGAAATAAGCAATAAATCTTCATATGAAAGTTGACATACCTTGTCTTGATCTGATAGATCAAGATTATCGTTAGCCATCAGACACAAATTTGTTACTTCCTCCTATTCTTCTTCTTCTGAAGATTCTGAGGCAGAGTCGGCCCAAAATGCTTTTTGTGTCTTCATCTTCCCTTTCTTGTACTTGGCTTTGTATTCGCCTTTTTCCTTAGCTGGTTGGCTCTTTAGGTTGGGGCAATCGGCTCAAAGGTGACTTGGTTTCCTGCACTCAAAACAGATTGTATCAGATGAAAATTTAGTAAACCTTGAGCTTTTACCTTTATTCCAATAGTTCTGATGATGCTTTTATTTTCTTTTCAAAAGGTTCTTGAACTATCGGCTCATCAAGGCTATGTCAACTTCTTCCTCCCCTATAAAGCTTTCACTTTCTAAATTATTTACTTTCAATTCCATCATCCATTCCTTCTTTTCACCTGCATCACTTTGCCTTTGACTCGCTCCTTGCTCGTATGCAATGAGTGACCCAAGCAAATTATCAATATAATAAACATTTAGGTCTTTAGACTCAGTGATGACAGTAATTTTTGCATCATAGGAACTAGGTAAGCATATAAGAATCTTTGTTAGCTTTCTCAGAATTTGAAATTTCTCTACCTAATGCATGCAAGGATATCACAATTTGGGTGAACCTAGTGTACATGTCAGATATTATTTCGCTAGGTTTCATATAAAAGAGTTCATAATCATGCAGTAGAATGTTAAGCCTAGTCTATTTTACTTCATTAGTTCCTTCATACGTGATGCACAGTCTATCACAAATCTCCTAACCAGTAGCACAGGTACAAACTCTCTTATAGTCCTTCGATTTTGAAGCATAAAAGAAACAATTTCAGCACTTCACATTTAATTGAGCTAATTCTCAATCCTCATTACTCCATTCATTAAAAGACACTTTAGTTTTCACTCCATTCTAAAGTTTAAAAGGTGCAGTATAACCATCATTTAATAATAACCACATGTGGTGATCAATAGACTGTAAAAAAGTAGACATCTAATTTTTCAGAAATCAAATGGGATATTATCAAAAAGAGGTGGACGGGTTATTGAATAACCCTCCACAGTATTAGGATTACCAAAATGAGACATGATCGATTTTTAAGGTTTTCTAAAATACTATTTTTGAAACCCTGCTCTGATCGATACCAATTGAAATTGCTAGATGCGCCATGGAAGGGGGGGGGGAATGAATTACAAAAATCTAATTGCAATAAAAATCCTAAACAGGAGTTCTAATATTTTTTTTGTTTTTAAATTTTTAACAGAAAAATTTAATTAATGTGAGAGCAAGTACTTGAGCATAATTTGTAACAGCTAATTCCACAACATTTTTCACCAAGCAGTTATAATAAAAATAGAGTGCAAGCAAAAATAAAAACGGTAAAGGAAAAAGTACACCAAAGTTTTTATAATGGTTCAGTCACTTGACCTACATCCACTTCCCAGAGTCCTCCACTCTAGTAGTTTCACTACAAAATTATTGTTCTCCTTTTGCCCCCTCAGCAAGGTGGAGAAGCTCTTATATGACTCACTTTCACCAACCCAACGTGGCGGAGTGCCAAGCGCTTTTCTCACCCTACTGGCGACGGCAGTGTACCTTCTCTTTTTTCTCCCTCCTGGAGAAGGCAGAGTACCTTAGAAGACACGGATGTAGAAGAGTCTCCCCCTTAGAAAGCCTCCCACAAGATCTTCTCGGGCCACAGGAAGAGTAAAGTGCAGCAAGTTCGGAGCAACCATGTGATCTCCCTCACACTCCTCCCTCACTAAGCCCACGTTCTCCTTCCTCTCAGAAATCATAAAATCTCCTCAAGAGTTCTCACCCAAGGAAACCCTCTCTACTGATGTTCCCTTCTCTCAGCACTCATTAAAAACATTACTTTTTGATACTTAAAACGGGCTCTAAAAACCCTAAAAATTTTCAAATTAGCCGTTACTATCATATAGTACGATTACACATCGTACAGTACGATTATTATAAATGAGCTTTTTCCTGGTACGAAGGTTTACGAATAGTTCAAAAACTTTTGAATACAATCGTACGTATGATATACACTCATACCATACGATCCTCAACTATTCTGTTCGTATAGGATGATAGTCGGGATGATCTAAACTCATCTCTATACATCATAGGGTATGACCTACTTCATATAGTACAATTAGACAAAGTCAAGGGATCATGCAGGATGAACTCCTGGATGATAAATTAGGCTCGGTTCATCATATAGTATGAACTTGTTCGTACAATATGATTACCAATCAGAGATTAATCCTTAATTTATTCCACTAATCATGTATTAATTTAAGTAAGTATTCAAAATAAATCGTACAGTATGAATCTCTTCATACAGTATGAATGTCTAATTAAACATACTTAAACCAATCTAGCGGCTAGGGTTTCAGATTAGTAATACATCGTACAGTATGATATGAATCATACAGTACAACCTGTTCATAGAAAGATGTTCTAACCATATCAGATTGTACAATACAAAATAAATTCATACAATACTATCAATAGAAAAAATATACAATTTTCTTTTAAAACCCTCTCCTGTTATGTGTGTGCATGGTTACTCAGATTTACATGCAGTTTGTGGCCTGACTCAAGAAAAATTAAAATAAAATAAATGAAAAAGTTACAATGTTACAGACTCGCACTCCAACTCTACTCGGTCTTGAGTCTTCTTGTTGTCCTGAGTAACTTATGATCTTCCTGAAATGTTAGTACTCATAGACAATAACATAAATCAAAGATATTCAATGAATAGTAGTTCAAACAACATTATTTGTCATCATCAAAATCTCAAACTAGGGGTCATGGATTGCAACAAAAAGAACATCATCCATGGATTGAAGTCCAATAGTAATGAAGGAGCATGAGGATAGGTCGAGATCAATATAAGAGTGAGAAGCATTACTTAAAGTTGAGATTTTTTAATCAACGTCACATTATTTTTAAGTTTTGGAGGTAGAAAAGGAAAGATACCATAGGGTAAATGATGAACTTTACACGTCCATTATGTAGGTAAATGTGATTCATTAAATTTCAGGTATTTCTCCTTTTCTTCAAAATCTTTAGCATAATCCTTATGATATTGTGTTGAGCTTAGCATGTTTCTAATGCAATGTGAAATAAAATATTGTGGATAGCATATCATTCTTTTAAATTAAATGCTATAATGTGCCTTACTAATATAGATAATATCTTAACATTCTTTTAAATGTAATGCTGCAATATTCCTATCTCAAATGAATTGGATAGTCTAGGAAACTTCTTATTGCTTCTAATATGTCTTCATATAGAAATATAGGAACATTAAAATATATGCATGAATGACATGTTAGCATTCCTCTATAATAAATATTGAATGATTTAATGTGTATGTTAATATAGAGTATAAAATGTTAAAGGGCTCTTCAGAGCAAATAGTAAAGGGGCTTTTCGGAGCATATGGTAAAGGGCTATTCGGAGCAAATGATAAAATAATAGCCAATTAAAAGTGTACCTGATCAGTACAAAACAAAATAATTTTTTTATGACGGGTGTATTAGAATATGTTTATTATGTTACAAATAAAGAGTATAAAAGAAATCAAAAGATGCGCAATGATCATTCTAATAAAACATTTGTCTCATATTTATAATTATTACAAAAAATTAACCTTCTTTCCTTTTATTTTCTTGTTCATTGTGTTATTTTTATTATTATTACATATAGTTTTTATTTTGTGGTTTATTTTTTCTTCTAAGAGGATTTTTTTCTTTTACTTGGAAAATACTAACACAAGATAAAATTTACTAATTTAGGTTAAGGAAAGAATAAAATGTCACAAGATGCACAAAGAGTGCCAAATTTAAAAAGAGGCACAAAATTAGCCCAACATAAAAATATGCTCAATGATCGCCAAATAAAATTTAAATCAAAAGAAGCACAATGATCACCAAAATTGAAAAGAGGTATAAAATAAGCCCACACTACATTCAGTTCTTTCCTTTATATCTTTAATTTTAAAAAAAAAATCTATACATTTAACAATAAACTTCAACTATTGAATTTGAATATATGCGGTTTTAATTTAATTTTTGTGATAATTATTCTTTTTGATATTTATGCTCACTAGAACGAACATTGAATTTGATCAACTAATATTGTCTTATTTATGTTTTGTTTTAAAATATGAGTTTAAAAAGATTTTTTTCTACAGGAATTTTAATATTGTCTTGCAAATTTTTAAATTTATTTTCCTTTTTTAGTTTTTTAGATCCATCAATACTAGCTTTCATATTTTGTCAATTTTTTATTTTCTTTTCTTTGTTGATATTAGAAGGGGGAAGCTATTATTTGTTTGAAGACTTCTGGTTCATATTTTCATATTTTTGTTTTGATTTTAAGTTCTATGTGAAAAATGCTCTCAGGGGGAGGTTTTTTTTTTCTTATGTTTAATTGAAATTTTCTTATGATTTGTGTCATACTTGTTTGTTTAATGGTCTTTTTGGTGTTCGAATTATTATTTTTTGTTTTTCTTTGTAGTTTATTTTGTGTTTGTTTATAAAAATCAAATTAAAAAAAGGGGGATGAAATTTTATTTATCCTCATGATTTTTAGTTTTTATTCATTTAGGGAGAGTTTAGGTGAAAAGAACTTTAATTTGTTACTCAAACAATATTTTTTTTTGCCATCATAAAAAGGGGGAGATTATTGCAAATTAGTAATCAAGATTGAGACTATGATTTTTGATGATAACAAAATTTTATTATTATGATTTTATCATTTTTCATCTAACATATATTACATATATCTGGTTGTTTCTGTGAGTACTAATATTTTATGAAAATCATATATTACTCTAGATTGCTAAAGACTTCAAGAAAAGGTAGAATAGGATTTAATGAAAATAGTCTGTATGTCTTTATTTTTATTTCTTTAGCCTAATAGAGTATAATTATAATTGAGTAACCATGCACACACATAGGGGGAGTGCATAAAATTCTTGAAATTGATCGTACTGTACAATTAGACTTAGTTTTGTTTTCTTGGATCCGGTTACTCAAACCATGGCTTGATTTTCTTAACTGATCATAGTTTATAATATTAAGTTGTATAGATTGCTAACACTGTATGAAATTTAGTTCATACCAAATTTTACCATACAAACATAATTATTTTTGAACTATTTACATTCATACATACGATTAACAGAGTATAAAATTCAGGTTGTACCATATTTTACCATACAAACATTGTTATTTTTGAACTGTTCGTATTTTATGATCTAAATTTAAATAGATGACTGATAGAGTATGAAATTTAAGTTGTACTGTATCATACCATATGAACATAATTTTTTTTTAATTGTTCAAACAATATGATATCAATTCGTGCAGACGACTGATAGTGTACGAAAGTAAATTCGTACGAAATCGTATCATTCAAACTTATTCATTTTTGAACCGTCCCTATTCGATGTCAAGTCATACAGATAAACAACATGTACAAAATTAGATTCATACCAAATCATATCATATGAACATATTCATTTTTGAACTATTCATACTCTATGATCCCAACTCGTACATATGACCAATAGTGTACAAAACTATGTTCATCCCAATTCATATGCAAATGAAGCCATTATTTTTATACTGTTTGTAATAGACAATCTATGAGCGTATAATACAAATCGTGGGTGCTTCTCTTAAAAATTTGGTGTTTAGATGGATTTTCATGTGTTTTCTATAAACAATGTCCTAAAATTGTCACCCTTTTCCTTTGCTTCAAATTTTCTTTTAAGAGTGACTATTGGGAGTGCGTTTAAGAGAGATTTTGTGATAGGAGAGTAATAGATATAACGAGAGGGAATTGTGAGGGATTGAAAAGGTTGCACAAAGTGAGGATCTCTTTGTTCTCTTTCTATTTCCTTTCCAACTTCTTTAGAGTCTCTTGAGAGTAGATCTTCATGAATGGATTAAGGTTCTCTGCCTTCACCAGAAGGGTAAAAAGGACATGAAAATTCTCTGCCTTCACCGGGAGGGTGAAAAAGGACACTTCATTCTCTACCTTCACCGGGAGGGTGAAAAAGGACACTTCATTCTCTACCTTCACCAATTGGGTAAAAAAGGATGTGTAGATACTGTACCTTCACCAACTGGGTGAAAAAGGACAAGAAGGCATGCTGCCATCACTTGGAGAGTGTAAAAGGTGATGATTCTTTTCCACACTGGGTTAGTTGAAGAGAGTTTGTAAGGACTTCTCTGCCTTACTGCAGGGGCAAAAGGAGAGTCACTTTTGATTAGTAGAATACCTGGGGAAGGAGTCTCCATAGAGTTGATATAGGTCTTGTTGAACCAAACCACTATAAAATTTAGTGTTCTTCTATTATTTTTTATATTTCATGTATTTTATTTCACAGCTTTTTTATATTTGTGGTTAAAAAATTATCCATGAAAGTCATTTCTATAAACAACTGCATAGTTTAAGATTAGTGTTTTTTAATCTTCTAAAAAGATTTTTAAAAGAGAAAAATGTTTTCCAAAGTCGAATAATATTTTTATATTACCAATTCCCTCCTCCTCTTGGTTAGCCTTGGGACAGTTCTGTTAGGTCTAACAACCTAGACAAACATTTAAGAGAATCTTTTAAAACATGCTTAAGTAATGGGCTTCAAGAAAAAAAAAATCCAGTAAGCTGCCTTTATTCATATAGCGCGATCAATTCAAAAGTAGTGCTGTCCAATACTATATCAATAGTCATTCAAATAAACTATTTAACTAATTTGGACATATTATATAGTATGATCCAGAGATTGTCTAATACAATCTATTTAATTTCTTTTATTTGTATAGTACAATTCATGGGATGAATAATAATTGTCTCAACTAGTCGTCCAGTACCGCTCTCATCATATAGTATGGCTAGTTGATTCAAGTAGGTCATCTAGTATGATATGAATATTGTACAGTATAATTAGTTTAAAAATCATGGTTTTATTTGGTATTATTTTTGGGATGATCAAATTTCATCTATGCTAATCATTTGGTATGATAAACATCACATAGTATGATCAACTATCATTAATTAAGCTATGATTTGACTGACTAATCACATGGGCTAATTTTAGTTGGATTTCAAATATTTGTACAGTAGGATTAGTTAAAAAAACCAAAATTTAAAATCTAACTTAAATTAATATGATGACTAAGGTTTTAGATCATAACAAATCATATAATATGATCATGATCATACTTTATGATTAGTCCATAATCTTTTTTGATTAGCTATTGTGCCCATTCTTTACGTACTTATTGTACAATATGATTATAAGTCGTAAAGTAAATTAGTACAAAAAATTTAACTTTCAAAGTTCATATCACTCCCTCTAGGTATGTGTGAAACATAACCCAATTGTATACACTCTTTTATCGCTAGACTAAAAAAAATAGTAAATAAATAAAAATAAAATTATAGAGTTTGTTACTTAACTTTTCTATTCTACCTATTCTTGAGCTTTCAACAGCCTTGAAAGGTGTATGTCATACCTGTAATGTTCGTGCTCATAGCTAAAAGAAATATCTAAAATAATTAATGATAAAAGAGATAATTCAATTAATAATGTTTGTTATCATCAAAATCACCGATAAGAAAATCTATATTGTAATAATCTTTTCTTTTTTGATGATGTCAAATAAGGTTAGTTGATATGCAAGATAAATATTTTGTTCTCCTAAGCTCCCCTATACTAGGTGATTAATTTAAAAAATTAGGGGTTACAATTTACAATTTTCCTTTTTTTATTTTAATTTAATTTAATTTATTTTATTTTTTTGAAAAGAAATAAATAAATAAAAAGAAAAAAATAAAGTTATGCAAACAAAAGATTTTTTTAAAATTTAATAAAATATACATTTTCTCCCCACTTTGACATCACAAAAAAGAGGAGGAACAAACAAATAAAGAAAATAATGCAAAAAAATAGTAAAATAAAATAGACAAACAATATAGGTAAGGCGAATCGTGATCAGGTGGTGGTGGTTGAAAAAATTGATGGATGGAGGCAAATTAATTTTTAATCAAGGAAAACCATTCTCCAAACCATCTCATGTCTTCTTCAAATTGATGTTGTTGGTGTTGAATGTGATAATCCAACCTGGTTTCTAATTGCTCGAGCCATTGAATTATGTCATTGTGAGGGTATTCAGGGGTAAGCAGGTGCAGGTGATGGTATTGGTGGTGGTGGAGGTCTACATGTAGGAGAAGTATCCCCTTCTTTATCAAATTCTAGCTTGACATGCTCTTGCCGTCGAGGGAAAAGAATATGGACGGAGGCATCCATATAGAAAATAGGAACATTACTGGGTTGAGGAAGAAAAGGTGAGGTGGCATTTTTTATCTAGGATATATCCTATGATATGTCCTCAAGCAATATTTTATTTTCTTTAGGTTATGGGATGTCAAATATGAGTTAGGGGTGTCAATATTGGACACGACCCAAAAAATTAGCTCGAACTCGACACAAAATTTTTGGGTTTGAGTCAACTTTTACTTAAAATGGGATGGGTTCAGGTCCTGATTTTCGACCCATTTCAAATTTTGGGTCTGGTTTGGGTTGACCCTAAAACCTAAGAATGACCCAATTTTGATATAGATTGACATTTATACAAGATTTGGCAGAAGAAGTACATGAAATAGAGAAAGTTATTCACAGTGAGCAAACTCTCATCATTGCTTTAGATCAATATAACTTACAATTCGACCAAAAGGGAACATCATCCATGGAGAAAAATGGAATCATGGACCTTCTCAATGAGTCAATGAGGGAACTCCCACCATTTCTTCTGATCAAAATGTTATAACTTCCTATCTGACTATAAGGGAATGTCATCTAAGGAGCTAAGCCAAATAGCAACAAAGGAGCCGACAAGGTAACGACTACTTTCCAGCGAGTGAGTTCCCATCATTTCTTCCAATCAAAATGTTATAACTTCGAATCTAATGAGAAGAGAACATCATCCAAGGTGAGAAGTCCAACAATAAAGAAGGAGCTGATGAGGTAGCAGCAAACTCCCATAATTCCTTACTTGCTTTGGTGCTTCTAACCAAAATATTTTAACTTCCAATATGACGGGAAGAGAATGTCACCCAAGGAGAGAAGTTGAATAGTAGAAAAGGAGTTGGGCAGGCAATGGTGAAGTCCCATCATTGCTTACTTGCTTTGGTACTTCTGATCAAAATGTTGTAATTTCTGATCCGATGTGAAGAGAACACTGTCCAAGGAGCAAACATCAAACTAGCAAATTCAAACATCAACAAAGGGGACTCACTTAGCAGGTTGGTATTGGGTTGGGTTTGGGTTTAAAATATTATGGGTCTGGTTCAAGTAAGATTGAATAGTATTGGGTCAGTTTCGGGTTGGACTAGAACCAAAATTATGAGTCAATTTTTACAACACTAATATGAGTCCTGTTTTTGATGTAATTAAGAATCATTTAGGCTTTATGAAATTGGGTATTTGACATTATAAGTAGGTGACTATAGAAAGAAGTGAGGTTATGTTAACATCATCCCCAGCTTTGGATATAATTGAGGTTCTAAGGATATGCTGAATGATACATGTATTCTGAGTTATTGTGTGGACTAGTGGTTGGTGTTGGTTTATGGGCACATTCCTAAGGTGTAAGTTGATAGATGTCTAATCAAAATCATTTGAAAGAAGTGATTGTGGATGAGGTCTTTCATTAGAAAGTCTTATATGCACTACTAAATTAGCTTTGGTGATTTCTATATTTTGACAGCAAACAAAAGAAGTCATGGTAGAGATTTTTAGATTTAGCCTAAGGTTGGCTAAGAATTCATAAAGAAGTTCAGAGTTATAGGGAAAAATTAGTGTCAGGAATAATTGAAGAATAGTGGAGGTAAAGAGGTTCATCACCTCAAAAATTAGGTGTGGGTTGATTTAACATTTGAGAAGGGGTGATTTTTGCCTCTTTGTACTTGTGGTAAGCATCTTCTTCCTTTGTAGAGAGTAAACGATCATAAAAACTATGAGAGGAGGAGGAGCTCCCCTGAACCATTCTTCCGTGTTTGCTTCTATCGACCATTGGAAAGGAAGGTTTAAAGGGTATGAGTTTGCAGAAGTAGTGAGTTGAGTGAATTGAACCATTTAAAGTATTTTAATTTCTAGCTTTTAGGTTGATGATATAGTATGATCAAGGTTCATACAGCTAGATCAGGAAAGTTAATTTGTTGGACGGCTTGTTAGAAAAAGTGGTCAAATCATATAGTACGATAAGGTTATATACTGGATGATCTTATGGAATTGCATTTATCCTGAGGGGTCGTCAGTATGGTGTTTGATGAAATGTATTGTATAGTATGAATGGGTGTTTGTACAGTACAAAATGCAATTATTATCATACCTTCCAAATTAAATTCATCATAATCTAGTTTGACATGTGTATTGTGTAGTATGAAGAGAGGTATCAAACCATATAATTGGAAATCATTTCATACCAAACAAATTGATTTCCTTAATGATTAGTGACACATAAATCATACATTATGAATAAGAGCTTTTACTGTATGATGTGCATATCATTGATCTAATCTTGGTAATTGATTAAATGAAGGGTTATGATCCGTGCATATCATATAGTATCCATATTAATCATATAGTACGATTGGAATAAAATTTGAAAATTTTTGAAAGTTAGTGAGGTGTGTGTACGATGATCAGGAAACATCTTAAATGTAAACAAATTTTTATTTTTGAAAACATAAACAATAAACAATAGCACACAAACATTATAACAAAATAAATACATACAAATTAACACATGTGAATGAATGATTTCAAAAATAAAATTTTTTATTTATCTTGAATTAAGCATGAATGACTATAACACATAGTGTTATCCTCAGGATATTAAAGGTATCATAGGCTAAGGATTTTGTGAAGATATCTACCAATTGATCTCATGTAGCTATGCGATATAATTCTATATCTTCATTCGCTACTTGATCTCTTATAAAGTGATGTCTAATATCCATATGCTTTATAAAGGAGTGTTGAATTGGATTTTTGGATATACAAATAGTACTAGTATTGTCACACATAATTATAATGGTTTCTACAAGTAGTCCAACATCTAAGACCTATTTCTATAGCCATAACGCTTGAGCAACACAGTTCCTTACTGCTATATATTTTGCCTCAATTGTGGAAAGGGATATTGAGTTTTATTTTCTACTAGACTAGAAAGGTAAAGATTATCCTATAAATTGGTAGGTTCCAAAAGTGCTTTTTTAATCTATAATATATCCTGCAAAATCAGAATCCAACTATCTTATTATTTTAAAAGAAGAGTATTGTCTAGGATACCAGATTCCTAGGTTTGGAGGGAAAAATAGATATCTAAAAATTCTCTTAATATTAGTCATGTGGGATTCTTTTGGATCTACATGAAATCTAGCATAAATTCCAACACTAAACATAATATATAGTCCACTATCAATTAAGTAAAGAAGAAATCCAATTATTCCACTACATTTTTTTTATCTTCTTATTTTCCATTTGGGTCCTTATTCAATTAAACAGTAGAATTCATGGGACTATTCATGGCCTTAGTTTTTTCCATTTCATACTTTTTTAAGAATATCCTTGATGCATTTATATTGACCGAGGAAGGTTTCGTCATCCATCTAGTGTACACTAAATCGAAGAAAGTAGCTTAGCTCTACCATCATACTCATCTTAAATTCTCTACACATTTTTTTTGAAATTTCATCACATAGGTTTTTATTTGAGTATCCAAACAAGATGTCATCAATATAAATTTAAAGAATGAGTAAGTCTTCTCCTTCTTTCTTTAGGAAGAGGGTGGTGTCTACACTACCCTTAACAAATTGTCTATCTAAAAGGAAGGTGCTTGCTTCAATCGATATAAAGTATTTTTGAGTTTGAATACATGATTAGAGAATTATGAATTTTCAAATTTTGGGGGTTGCTCTACATAAACATCCTCTTGAATCACCCAATTTAGGAAGACACTCTTAATATTCATTTGATACAATTTAAAACCCTTAAAGCAAGTAAAAGCTAATATCACCCTAATGGCTTCGGGTCTAGCTACAAGGTAAAGGTTTCCTTAAAATCTATTCTTTCAATCTGGTTATTTCCCTTAGCTACTAGTATGGTCTTATTCTTCATTACTATTCTAGAGCCATTCATCTTATTTTTAAAAACCCACTATGTTCCAACCACAGTTTAGTCCTTAGGTCACTTGACTAGTTCCCATACATCATTTCTTATAAATTAGTTTAGCTCTTCTTGCATTGTAAGGATCTAGAATTCATCAGCTAGTGCTTGATCTATATTGGTGAGTTCTATCATAGAGATAAAAGTTGAATGATTGAATTCTTTCCTAAGTCCATGCCTAGTTCTAACACCTTCATATGGGTCTTCTAAAATAAATTCTTAAGGATGACTATAAGAATATCTCCATTCTCTAAGCAATTTTTTCTTTAGGTTCTATTATGTCTACTATAACAATTGCTTCTACCCCTTGAATTACCTCCACTTCTTCTTATTTAGGTTTAGATTTAGAGTTCCTATGTGATTCATTAACTACCACATGGGTAGACCCTTCTACTATCAAGTCCTTTTATTAAATATTTTGTAATCCTTACCTGCATATGAGTAACCTAAGAAGACACCTTCATTAGACTTGGGATCAAATTTTCCTAAGGGTGATTTTCTATTGATTAAGATGAAGCATCTACAACTAAAGACATGTAAGTGAGAAAGGTTGAGTGTCCTACTCTTAAGGAGTTCATAAGGTGTCTTATTAAATTTGGATCTTATGTTCACCCTATAAAAACATAACAAGCAATATTCACTGCTTCTTCCCAAAAATACCTTAGGAGTGAATACTCAACTAGTATTTCCATAAAAACTTCCACCAATGTCTTATTTTTTTCCTTTTATCTATTCCATTTTACTGGGGGGTTCTAGGGGCAAGATATTATGTTCTATTCCTATCTCTTGACAAAAAGATTTAAACTTATCATTTTTGAACTCTCCACTATGATCATTATAAATTATTGAGATTTCACATCCTAATTTTCTTTGAATCCAAGTGGGGAATGTTCTAAATTTCTCAAATGACTCACTCTTATGTGTTAGGTAATCTAACCCAAGTAAATCTAGAGGATTCATCCACTATTGCAAATCCATATATCTTCCCTCCTAGATTGGTTGTACTAACAGGTCCAAATAGGTCAATGTGTAGGATCTTTTGTGGCCTAGAGGTGTTAATATTTTTTTTTTGAAATGAAATGAAGACCTAACTTATTTTCCTAGATGGTAGGTATGTCATAGGTGGTCCTTAGTGAAGTCTAACTTAGGTATGACTCTAACTAGGTGTTTATGGGTGATATTCCTAAGAGTCTTCACACTAGCATGACATAATTTCATATGTCATAGCCAAGATTTATTAATTATAGTTTTATGCATAAGGAATTTGAATATTTAATGCAATTCAAGTCTAATATGTAAACATTATTAATATATTTTCCTTCTAACACAAGTTTTTCATTTAAAGTAATCAAGCATTTGTTAGAAAGAAATTTTATATCAAAGCCTTTATCACATAATTGAATAATACTCAATAGCTTATATTTTAAACGATCAAATAATAAGACATTCTTAATCATAAAATTTTTAGAGTTGCCAATTATATCTGATCCCACCACTTTCCTAGTGGTGTTATCCCCTAATATTACCTTGCCGTCTGACCTACCTCAAGTGTGATGAAATACTTCAAATTACAAGTCATGTGCCTCAAATATCCACTATATAGGTATTGTATTGTCTCACTAGGCCTTTTGTGATAGCACCCTTATATAGTCATTTAAAGGTTAGATTTTAGAACCCAAGTGAGTTTGGGTTCCACCATAAGCTTAATTGAATGAGATGAATGTATGCTATACTGTGATGAATACAATTTAAGTCTCCACACTAGATATATATCCTATGATGAATTGTGCAAGTGCGGGCCATGTGACCTAACATGCCACAAGTGTAACACCTAATACCAAGAAATGGATTTACTAACCTATGTTGGTCATGGTGGCTTCTCATAGGTATAGGTGATGCATGCTGTGTTGAGGTGTTATACATTAGCGCTAATGTGGGTGATGGTTTATTATTCTTAAGTGTAATAACTTTTGCTCTAAAAAATTCATTAGCATTCTAATAGCTAGCCACTTCTAATTTTAATGCATGCTCATTATTATCTAATTAATAAGCAAGTATTTCTAATTCTTAAAATGAGTTTTCTAGTTCAATATGTGATATTTTCAAGGATTCATGTGCATTAGTTACGTTCAGATGCTTCTTGTTTAAGGAATCATACTTATAAAGCGGTCATGTGATCACTATCTAGACTAGCATGCTCTTTTTGCAAAGTAGATAATTCATTATTAAGACTAACATGCATCTTTTCCAGCCTCCTATATGAATCATGAATACTTTAAAAAATTATAAATAATTCATCATAGGAAAGTTGACACACCTCATCTTAATATGATTGATCAAGATTATTGTTAGCCATATGACACAGATTTGTTGCCTCCTCCTCTTCTTCTGCTTTTGATGATTCTGAGGTGGAGTCAGCCCAAAAAGCTTTTTGTGTCTTTTTCTTGCCCCTCCTAAGCTTTTTCTTCTTATCGCCCTTCTCCATGATAGGGTGAGTCTTCAGGTTGGGGTTGTTAGCTCGGAGGTGACCTGGTTTCCCACACTCAAAGCCAAATTATGTTAGAAGAAGCTTTAACATTTTTATTATTTTTACCTTTGATCTAATTGTGTTGATGGTGTCCCTATTTTGTTTTAGAAAACACTAGAATTATTGTGTCATTAAGGCGATGTCTTCATCCTCCTCCACTGTAGAACTATTACAATCTAAATTATTTACTTTGAGTGCTATAATTCTCTCATTCTTCTTCTCTCCTGTATCATTTTACCTTTAACTCACTCCTTACTTGCAGGCAATGAGTAATCCAAGCAAATTGTCAATGGAATAAACATTCAAGTCTTTAGATTTAGTGATTTTAGTTATCTTGGGATCATAAGAAATAGGTAAGTAGCACAAAATCTTATTAACTTTTTTTGGTGTTTGATAGTTCTTTACCTAGTTCATGTAAGGATGTCACTATCCGGGTAAACCTTGTGTACATTTCAGATATAGTATCGCTAAATTTCATATACACGAGTCCAAAGTTAATTAGTATTATTTTAGCCTACACTATTTTACTTCACTAGTTTCCATATAGGTGATACATAATCTATACCAAATATCCTTTCCTATAGTGCATGTAGAAACTTGCATATAATCTTCAGATTTTAAAGCACAAAAAATTCAAATATTTAGCATTTAACTGCGCGAGTTTCCTATCCTCATAACTCCATTCAAAAAAAGGAATATAAATTTTGACACCATTAACTACTTGCGATGGAAGTGAATAGATAGTTTGAATTATATTCCAAATTTTATAGTTAATGGATTATAAAAAAAATTAGACATCCGTATTTCTAGAAATCAAGTGGAATATTTTCATACAGTGGTAGATGGGTCATCGAATAACCCTCTACATTGTTGGGATTTCCAAAATAAGCCATTAATCATTTTTCAAAATTTTTTTGAAACCCGCTCTGATATCACTTGAAAGTTCATGAAGTTTGATAGGCCTTAAGGAACTAGCCTGAGGCTCACCAAGAGGGGAAAGCGGGGTGAATTGGTAATTTAAAAAATTCCTTAACATAAAATAATAATGATAATATTTTTGAAATGATTTTAGAAATTAAAATTATGATATTTTCATTACTTGTAGAAGCGAACAAGTTTATCAAAACTATTAATTTAATGATGATGATATCTTGATTTATGAAGCTAAGCAATAATCACCAATTTTTTCCAAGCAATTATAATGGAAATAAAATATAGGAAATATAAAAGTGCAAAAAGGAAAAAAACACACCTTAGGTTTTTATAGTGGTTCGGTGAACCTTGACCTACGTCCACACCCCGGATTCCTTTGCTACAAGAATTTGCACTGAAATAAAGCGACTCTCCTTTTGCTCCCACAACAAGTCAAGGAAGCCATTATAGACTCACTTTAACTAAACCTGATGTAGCAAAGTGTTAGTCACTATGTCACCTTCCCAATGATGGTAGTGGACTTTGCTCATTTTTTTCTGTCCTTGAGAAGGCAAAGAACATTGGCTTCTTTTTCTCCCTCCTAGAGAAGGCAGAGAATCTCATCACCTTATTTTCCCTCCTGTAGAAGGTAGAGTACCTCAAGGACTTGAACTATAAGCCTCTCTCCCTAGAGAGCTTTCAAAGACTCACTAAGGAGACAGGAGGAGCAAGAATATAACTAGCCCAGAGCAACTGTGTAATCTTCTCACACTATTTCTCCCTCATGCTTAACCTCACCTTCTCCTTCCTTTCAAGCCATGGATTTCTTAAAGCTTCTCTCTCAGAGTACCTTTAGCAACTATACAATCCTCAAAACATTAGAGAATATCTTAAAACATGCTTAAGTATTGGGCTTCAAGAAACACTAAAAAATCAAAGCCATCTCTATTTGTATAATATGATCAATTTAAAACTAGTCACATCCTGTATAATATCAAAAATCATTCAAATGAACTTCAACTAATTTGAACATATCATAAAATATAATCCAGAGATTATCTAGTATGATCTATTTAATTTTCTTCTATTCGTACATGATGATTCCTAGGATGAATGGAAATCAACAATGCTAATCATCTAGTACTTCTCTCATTGTATAGTATGATTAATTGATTTCAAGTAGGTCATCCAGTAGGATATGAATATCGTGTAGTATGATTAGTTCAAAAATCATGGTTTCTTTTGGTATGATCTTTGGGATGACCAAATTTCTCTTATGCTAATCATTTGGTATGATAAACATCATACAGTATGATTGGATATCATTAATTAAACCAAAATTTGATTGATTAATTAGAGGAGTTAATTTTAGTAAGATTTCAATTATTTGTACATTTCAATAAATATCATAGAGTTTGATTTGTTCAAAAATCAAATTTCAAAGTCTTACTTAAATTAATCTGGCACCTAAGGTTTTCGGGCATAACAAATTGTACAGTACAACCATGTTCATACATTATGATTAGTTCAAAGAATATAAAATTTTAATTAGGCATTACACCCATTCTTTATATACTTATTATACAGTTATTGACCTCATTTTTGTATGAGGTCAATATTCTTTTTAATTAGTCATTACACCCATTCTTTATATACTTATTATACAGTTGTTGACCTCATTTTTGTATGAGGTCACTAAGACCCACTTGGGTTTCTTCCAGATGATCTAATGATTGGAAAGTATCCACTTTCTAACAATTTAAGTCGTTGGTAAAACCCAATTCAATCCCCATCGAACTCTACCCCACTTTATAATCCAATTACTGGATCAGCCCTAACCAACATTCAATCAATTTTCAATCAACATTCAATCAACTTTTAACTCATATTAAAACATAAACAATCATCTCTATGATTATTGGTGATATGGATAAGCCACCCCTGATCATCTAAATCCAAAACTCAATATAATTCCAAGGTTTCAAATCAAATCCAGGGGCTAAGGGCTAAGCTCCTGAAACCCATTCTAGGGGAATTTTCAAACCTCGTGAAACATAGTCTAATGACCTCTGACTTGGGGTCTATCAATTGTATCTTTTATGGAGTCTATCTAAGGTAAAACATCAAAATTTGAGCTCAATCCAACATTCCAAGCCCCTCAAACTGAATCTTTTCATAAAGGATGCAAAACCTTTAGTTATTTATAACCCATGCCGCTAGACTTGCCATCCTGTGGATCTTAGCCTTGCAACCCTTTTCAAACCTTCCAATCATTTCCATGACCTTTATTTTAACCTATTTATCAACACCCTACACCTTTTTGATTCAATTTGATCGAAAATTGACTAAAGAGTCAAAATTACCAAAATACCCTTTAAAGGGTTTTTGTTCTTTTCCACTAAGTTCAATCCAAACTTCCTACCTCAACCCTCAAAACCCATTGTAATGGATCCTAAACATCATTAGGAACACATTGGGACCAAAGCCACACTTTGGTTTGACCTGGTTTACTAAGGTATCCGCTTAGGGATCAAATGGCTATTTCAAACCAAATGCCTTCTTCTTGGTATGAGACCACCCCCATTGCATTAATATGATCAATTTGAATTCAGAGGACCCAACTCTTGACCCTCGATCAACTTGGTTGACTAAGTCAATCAATTTTGACCAAATCTTCCATACACCTCTACTCATTCAAATCCTTTGACTAAGACTTTCCCGATCCCATTTAGACCAATGAGGTGACCCATTAGGTCCCCAGAAGAGCCCTCTTGGAGACCCAAGCCTTAGGCCTACTTGGGTTAGCAATTTGGCTTGACCCAATCATCCAAGGAGACATTCGCCTTGAGCCATTTTTCAATCCCAGCCCAATTCAACCCAACAAATGGTGGCATTAGGTCTCCCTAGATCTAATGCATCTTCCCCACCTAGCCAAAGTCTTAGGTCAAACTAGGTCAAGAGTTAGGCTAACCCAAAGTGCCCAAAACCATTTGGAATTGAGCAAACGCCCATCTTAAGACCAATTTGTTGGATGACTATGGCACCCCAAGAGGGGGGGTGAATTGGGGTTTTCAAAATTTTTTTATTAAAAGAAGAAAATCAAAATGATTTTTAAAACAATTTTGAAAGGAGTAAGTAATCACACAATAATTCTAATAAAAAATGACAGAGAAATAAATGCAAGGAATGAAAATAAGAGGCACAATATTTTTACGTGGTTCGGTCCGGATTCCAATCCGACCTACATCCACGCTAGCCAACTCTCGGGCTAAAATTCACTAATCCCAGGTTTGCTTTGCAAACCTCACTTCTTTAAACCAAAGAAGTTCTTTACAAGCTAAGTACTCTCCTACACGGGCGAGTACAACCCAATCTAATTACAATTAAACCTTCTCTAAGTCAAATGACTTAGATAAATAAAATGAAAAAATACAATTTGATGTAAATAAAATAAGCTCAAATAATCATGCAATAAAGTATCCACAATATTTGAGGTGATCTTACAAATTAACTTTAATCACCTCACTACTTGCAAATGGAATATTAAAAGATAGATTTATATTTTGTTTAAAATAAAAATAATATTTTAAATAAAAATATAGTCTTGCTGATTTAAACTTTAACTCATCCAATAAAGTAAAATGAATTTGATAATAGATGTAAATCTATGTCACCTTAAAGAAGTAAAATATATGCTTTGCTAAACTTTATGGATTTAAAAGATATGATATAAAAAACTTTAATATGAAATTTCCAACAAGTATTTCACCATAAGATAAATATTTTCAAGAAAGAAATATATGGTGAAAGCTAAAAAAGCAGCAAGTAGAGATTTAGAGATGGAAAGCAAACTCAAGAACTTAAGAGATGCTACTCGGCTTTGTGTGTTGTAGCTTTCCAAAAATGATTTCGATCTCACAAATGAAAAGAACTCTTGGAATAAACTCAAGGCTTCTCCTCTCAAGATTTAGCATGTAAAGAAGAAAGGAAGTATGAAAGAATTGCTGGAGTTTTTCTTGTGTACGCAGCCCTTACATGAGGAAGAAGAGAGGTATTTAAAGAGAAAAGGCAAGTAAAGGCTTATTTGAATAAAAATATTATTCTAATATGTTTTCTATGAACTAATAATATTATATTTCATTAATAATTCATTTATATTAAATATATATGACATTCAAACGGCTAGAAAACGGCTAGCCACAAGGGAAGGTCAAAAAGTCATCATATGCATCCAAAATAGGGCTAAAACGGCTAGTAGCAGGTTCTATTAAAAATAGATAATGTTTGGAAATTCATTATAAATTCAAATGAGATCTAAATGAGTAATATAATATATCAATTTACATTTACGGAATCCAAAAAATCTAATTCAATAATAACTAGACCACGATTCGGACATCCTAATATCATATTCCCTAAAATAGTGACTCATGCAATTTTTTTAATATATAAGGATATATTGAATATTAATATAATAATATTATGTATTATATATAAAATTAATCATACATTAATAAATAGATATGAAATAAGTCATAAATAAAATAAGTATATAATAAAAATTTTGCCAAATAAGCTTATTACCTTTAATATTCCTAATTAGATAACTTTACATATATGAAGGTTATAAATTTATTTAATAAAGAAGTCTTATATATTTCTATATCAAGATTAATATATAATTAATAGATATTTAGATTGTGAGCAAATCAATTCATGCAAGTAATATTGGTGGACCACTAACAAACTCCTACGATAATGTAAAAGGCTTCAAATTATGCATCTTGGTCCATCTTAATCTCAACATTTGATAGATCTTGAGTTGTGCAATATAAATCCCATAAGCAATTACAATGCACATCATTAAACCTGAAATACTTAGCACACAAATTAGAGCATCCAAGCATATATTTGTTATCATCAAAATCTCTTAAATAGGTAATGAGGTAGATAATATCAACACAATTGAACCAGTTCAACACCTCAACTAGGTGTCCCTAGGTCTAACATACCAACCATAGCCAGCCCAGCCTTTGGGTTGACTTGGGTCAGCCTATAGGCTAGCCCAAAATGGTTGAAACCACTTGGTTCTAAGCCATCTCCCACCTCAGTGAAATTCCAACCTAATTTCAACTTGCATTGGGTGCACTAGAGCTAGACCCACCTCCCACATCAAATCAAGAGTCTAACTTGACCTGGGTCGAGCCCAATTCAATCCAAACTGAGCAAGTTTGGGTCAACCTAAGAAATCTAATTTAATTGGACTTGCCTAGGTACAATAGAGCTTACACTCGAGCTCACAACATCCCCATCACTATTTTTAGATTAGCTCGACCCAGACCCTAGCTGGCGGAAGCCGAAACTAATAGAGAATGAACTTCGATGGTTCCTCCCCCCACTTCGGGCCTGACTCAAAGCCTTTTAAAGGTTGGGTTTACCTGATTCAGCCTTAGGGGCCTCTAAGAGGATGTCTTATTCCACCTGGAGTCCATTGAATAACAAGCTTGATTGATCCCATCCATTCGATCTCACGGGAATGAGCTGAATAGGGCAGCTCATCCTAGGCCTCACCATTCATGTCTAAGCTTTCAAAATATTTCCCCAGAGCTTCCTTGACTTTCCTCTCTCTTTTTCCAGTCTCCCAGCCTCTCCCATTCATTTTCCAGTCTCCCAATAAACTCCAGTGAAATACATCCATGGTCCACTCGAAGTCCCACCTCCGATCCTGACATTTGAAGGAGATCTATTCACCTTCATCCCTTGAAGATTCCTGATAGAGAAGCTTGTTCATTGAGATATTCTCTATGATAATACTTCAATTCCAAGCTCCCTAAATAGGTAGTCTAGTCAAGTGTGAAGAAAACTTTCACCCTAATGGATTTCCACTGTTGGATTTAGGGTTTCCATCCATCTGATCCTCCCTGTGAAATTTTGTAAGGATCCACTGGTAGTATCACTCAGATCATGCCGGAATAGCTCTATGGCCTCGAGCCCAAAAGCTTGTTAATCAACAACTCATATTAGATCCTAAATTTCGATCCCGACTGTCCGCAGTTTCACCCAACGGCTTAGTTTAACTTGACTATTATCCAGTCAACCGCCAATGATTATCCTACCAATCTGAAGGTGTCACGTGTAAAGCCCCAGTTTTTTGGGTAATTAAGAAGTTTAATTTCATAAAATTATGGAAAATTTCAAAAATTTGTATCTTCCAACAAACTTAATAATTTTAAGTGTTTTTAGACTCATTCGAAAGATCTCAGGGAGATCTACAAAAGCCCTATGGTCCCAAGCCCTAATTACATATGTATAAATTTTAATTTGAGTTTGAATGTTTTACTTATTATTATATTTGCATGTTAAATTGAAGTCACCATGGTTTGGGACTTTGGGAGAGTGAATTTGGACATGTCCTTAACATATTTTCTCTTCTTTATTTGAGGTGTTTATGGGTAATTTAATGCTAATTTTGATTTATGGGTCATGGTTTGAACCTAAATTTAGATTGGGGCCTTGATCTCTCTAATGAGAATTAGGATCTATTTTTTCTAAGGTGACTTAAAGATCACGTTAGGTGGCTTGGTTAACCACCTTTGGCCCCAATCAGAGCATAGGGTGGATCCTTAGGATTTTTCTAGGGTGACTTAAAGATCACCTTAGGTGGCTTTGTTAACCACCATAGAGAGCTCCATTTAGGCTCAAATTTAGTGTGTTTGGACATTGAGGTCACATGATCTCATGGTCCAAATTTCTTTGGATTTGAAGTTTATTTGGTCCACCAATTAGGTGCTTCAAAATCCCCCTAGAATTGGCATAGAGCCTCAAATAATTGTTGCGACTCATGAGCCCGAGTTTGAGATTTTGATGATGATAAATAATATCATCTGATTTACTATTCATTGAATATCATTTATTATTGGTTATTGTCCGTGAGTACTAAAATTTCAGGAAGGCCACAAGCTACTCAGGATGACAGGAAGACTCAAGAACGGTTATATTAGGAGTATGAGTCTGCCAATGTATTTTATTATTTATTTTATTTTTTATTTCTTGAATCTGACCACAAACTGCATGTAAGTTTGAGCAACCATGCACACACATAGAGGGAGAGGGTTTTAAAAGTAAAAATAAAGATTTTCCTTCTCTGGTGATCGTACTGTATGAACTTATTTCATACTGTACGACCTGAGTTGGTAAAAGGATTTTCTGTGAAAGTTCATACCGTATAATTTATATTGTATTCTATGATGTGTTCCAAATCCAAAACCCTAGTCATTAAATTAACTTAAGTAAGTTCTCTCAGCCGTTCGTATTGTACGAAGTTCTTCGTACTGTACGATTTATTTTAAATACTTACCTAAATAAACCAGTGATTAGAGGAATAATTCAAGGCTTAATTTCAAATTGAATATCATACTGTACGACCTTATTCATACAATACGATGAACATAGATGAATTCTGATCGTTTCGAGTTCATCCTGGATGATCCTTTATTTTTTGCCTCATTGTATAGTACGATGTATATCATACTAGATGAAGAATAGAGACAACATTTGATCATCTCAGAATTCATCCTGGATGATGCCTTGATTTGACCATTCGTACTGGATGATGTATATCCTAAAATATGATGAACAGAGATGATATTTGATCATCCCAGCTATCATCCTATACGATCGGTAATGATGAGGATTGTACATTACAATTTACTATCATACTATACGAGTTATTTTAAACTGTTTGTACATGTTCGTACTAGGACGAAGCCTATTTATACATACCATACTGTACGATGACTAATCATACTTTATGATTGTAATGGCTACCTTGCTAATTTAGGGATTTTGGAGCCCATTTTAATGTGTAAAAATTGTCATATTTTGTGAGAGATAGAAGAGGAGAACGTGATTAGAGAGGAAATCCTTGGAGAGCTCTTGAGAAGTTTTTGTGGGGTTGAGAGAGGAATGAGAAGGTGAGCTTGGTGAGGGAGAAGTGGTGTGATGGAGATCACACGGTTGCTCCAATCTTGTTACATCTTGCTCCTCCTGTGGCATTAAAAGAACTTGTGGGAGGCTCTCTAAGGGGGAGATTTTTCTACATCTGTGACCTCAAAGGTACTCTGCCTTTTCCAGGAGAGAGAAAAATGAGAAGGTTCTTTGCCATCACGAGGAGGGTGAAAATAGCGCTTGGCACTCTACCATACTGGGCTGGTGAAAGGGAGTATTGTAAGGGCTTCTCTGCCTTTCCGAGGGGGGCAAAAGGAGAGCCATAGTTTGTAGTGAAATTCCCGGAGTGGAGGACTCTAGGGAGTGGACGTAGGTCATGGTTTGACCGAACCACTATTAAAATTTGTGTGTGTTTTTTCCTTATTTCTTTTTATTCTTGCGTGTATTTTTATTTTCATAATATTTGCTTGGTGAATACTTGAGAAAGAAAAGGATTATACTGTTGCACGTTAAGTTCAATTATTTTCCTTAGAAGTTATTTAAATTTTCATGTTAAAAATTTAAATCATCAAAAAAATTAGAACTCCTGCTTAAGTTTTAATTATTGCTATAAAGTTTTCAAAATTCACCCCCCTCTTGTCCATCTAGTTATTTCAATTGGTATTAGAGCCAGCTTTCAAAAATAGTGTTTTAGAAAACCTTGAAAAAATGATTATGTCACATTTTGGTAATCGTAACACCGCGGACAGTTATTCAATAACCCGTCCACCACTTTTTAATAAAATTAGGATGTCTACATTTTTGCAATCTATTGATTATCATATGTTGATGTTAGTCAATGATGGATATGTTGCACCATTTAAAAATGTGAATGAAGTGAAAACTCCAGTACCTTTCAATGAATGGAGCAATGAGGATAGGGAATTAGCACAATTGAATGCTAAGTATTTAAATTGCTTTTTCTGTGCATTAAAGTCTGAGGACTATATGAGAGTTTCTACCTGTGTTACTGGTAAGGAGATTTGGGATAGACCGTGCATTACATACGAAGGAACAAGTGAAGTAAAACAGTCTAGGCTTACCATTCTATTGCATGATTATGAACTCTTTCGTATGAAACCTAGCGAAATAATATCTGACATGTACACTAGTTTCACCCAAATCGTGACATCCTTGCATGCATTAGGTAGAGAGATTTCAAATTATGAGAAAGTTAATAAGATTCCGAGATGCTTACCTAGTTCCTATAATACTAAGATAACTGCTATCACTGAATCTAAAGATCTTAACGTTTATTTTATTGATAATCTCCTTAGGTCACTCATTGCATACGAACAAGGAGTGAGTCAAAGACAAAGTGATGCAGGTGAAAGATGGAGCAAACAGTGGCACTAAAAGCAAACAACTCATAGAGTGACTGCTCTGTAGGGGAGGAACAAGACGATATAGCATTGATGACCCGACAGTTCAAGATCTTCTTAAAGGGAAAACAAAAGCTTCATCAGAACGGCTGGAATAAGGGTAAAAGCTTGAAGTCTAATAAATTTCATCTGATATAATCTGTTTTGAGTGCAGGGAATAGGTCACCTTCGAGCTTATTGCCCCAACTTAAAGAGCCAACCTGCTAAAGAAAAGAGCGAGGATAAATCCAAGTATAAAAAAGGAAAAATGAAGACATAAAAAGATTTTTGGGCTGACTCTGCCTCAGAATCATCAAAAGAAGAAGCAAAAGAGGAGGTAACAAATTTGTGTCTTATGGCTAACGATTACCTTGATCAGCTGGTGTTAAGATAGTTGCTATTTGCATGCTTTACATTTTTGCAACTTATGAAGTTTTGATGATTCCAAACATTATTGTTCAAATGTGTAGTTATCTCCTGACAATTTTGGAAGAATTGTATTTGCTCTTGTGTGTACTAACATTTCAGGGAAAACGAACTCCAGATTACGATGAATTCAAATTGAATTCAGCATGAGATACTCTGTAATATTTGAAGCTTGCACTTTTCTTTGAAATAAAAAATTGAAAGGGAGTGATTGTAACTTGAGTGAATAAAAACATGCACACACACATGAGGAGATCATATAAAATTTATATTGATCATACAAGACGATATATGTTCGTACTGGACGATCAGACAGTTATCTCCTATAGAGCATATGGAACGAATAGGAACTTGCTCGAAAAATTTTTTCTAAGTCCTATTCGTCCAGGATGAAATAAATTATTGTCCAGGACGATTGGCTCTCTGGAAAATTTTCGTCCAGACAAAATTAAATTATCGTCCGTGGCGACTGGTTCTCTGGAAAGATTTTGTCCAGACGAAATTAAAAATCGTCCAGGTCGATCGGGTCTCTGGAAAATTTTTGTCCAAACGAAATTAAATTTTCGTCCGTGGCGATTGGTCCTCTGGAAAATTTTCGTCCAGACGAAGTAAGGAATCGTCCAGGACGATCAGTCCTCTGTAAAAATTTCGTCCAGACGAATAAATTTTCGTCCAAACGATTAACCAACTTAGGACAGTTTTCAGCAGTTTCTAGAACCGACCTTGTAATAACCGTTCGTACTGGACGAACCTAGTTCGTACAGGACGATCATCTGTACGAAGACATTTCGTACACATATTCAAATAGGGTCGTTTCAGATCATTTAAGTAAAATCATCCAGGATGATCCACGATCGTACAGGACGATCCAATGCGTACAGAATTGAATACTTGCTGTTTTTAGGCGATTTTTCTTATCTTTTGTATAAATAGTCCAAATTAGACTGCCACCCAATATCTTTTTGTCATTTGATCTTCGTGCCTCTTGAGAGAATAGCCAAGGAGAGAGTGGAAAAGAGCAGTCAAGGGAAGATTCCTACCACTGGAGCGAGAAGGCTTCACTTGGAGTTCAAAGGTAAGAGTCTCTACTTGTGAATTGAGATTACTTCACTCTTTTCCTTCTTCCTTCTAGATTCTTGTGAGAAGATCTGTCAAAAAGATTCGGTTCTCTGCCGACACTTGGAGAGTGTGAACAGCCGAAGGGTTATCTACCAACACTTGGAGAGTGTGAACAGTCGAAGGGTTCTCTACCCACACTTGTAGAGTGTAAACAGCTGAAGGGTTCTCTGCTCACACTAGGAGAGTGTGAAAGGATGGACGGTTCTCTGCCAACACTGGGGATAGTGTGAAAGGACGGACGGTTATCTGCTAACACTGGGAATAGTGTGAAAGGACGGACGGTTCTCTGCCAACACTGGGAATTGTGTAAAAGGACGGACAGTTCTCTACCTCACAGGGGAGTGGTGAAAAGAGTGTGTTGTAAAGGCTTCTCGGCCTTGCTGTGGGTGCAAAATGAGAGTCACTATTGGTATTAGTGTAATACTCAGAGGGTGCCTTCTGGGGAGTGGATGTAGGTCTGGTTATAGACCGAACCACTATAAATCTGGTGTCATTTACTTTACTGTTTTTACATTTCCGCACTTTATATTTCAGTTTTAAAAAACTCTGTGGTTGAAAAATATTTTTCTACAAAATTTAAAAGAAATTTTATTTCGGTTCAATAATTTTCTAAAAGGGGACTTAAATTTTTTAAACTACCAATTCACCCCCCTCTTGGTAGCCTTGGGACATTCACTTAGGCTTAACAACCTAATTATTAGACTCAACAAGTGGTATCAGAGCTTCATTTCAAAATCATAAGTTTGAACAACTTTTTGATTAACGTAGATGGCTACTTTCGGAAACCGAAACACACCTGAGGGATACTCTATCACTAGACCTCCACTGTTTGACAATATTACTTTTGATTTTTGGAAAACACGCATGTCTACTTTTTTACAGTCACTTGATTATCGCATGTGGATGCTAGTCCAGGATGGCTACACAAAACCAACTAGATTAGTTGATGGAGTTATGGTAGAAATACCTTTTACATATTGGACTGTAAAAGAACGTGACTTAGCACAATTAAATGCCAAATGTTTAAACAGTTTCTTTTGTGCTTTAAAATCTGAAGACTACATGCGGGTTTCCACTTGCAAAAGCGGAAAAGACATATGGGATAGACTTTGTATAACTTATGAAGGGACAAATGAGGTTAAACAATCAAGGCTCAATATCTTGTTACATGACTATGAATTGTTTCGCATGAAACCTAATGAATCTATTTCCGACATGTACACAAGATTTACACAAATTGTCACTTCTTTGCATGCACTTGGTAGGGAATTAACTAATGCTGAAATGGTCAATAAGATTCTTCGTTGTTTACCTACTGCTTATGATGCAAAAATTACTGTAATTACAGAGTCTAAAGATTTAAACATTTATTCTATTGACAATCTTCTTGGTTCACTCATTGCTTATGAGCAAGGAGTAAGTCAAAGAAAGATTGATGCAGGTGAATCTCGAAAGGACAAGAATATAGCACTAAAAGTGAAAGAGTCAGAGAGTGAACACTCACAACCTGAGGATGAAGATGATATTGCAATGATGACTAGACAATTCAGAAGCTTTTTAAAGAGGAAGCAGAAGAGACGCCAGCAATGGAGTAGAGATAAGTTTAACAGAAATGGCAAGGTTTCTAATGAAGTGATTTGTTATGAATGCAGAAAACCAGGTCATATCAAGACTGATTGCCCAAAACTCAAAGCCACTCCTGGTAAGGAGAAGGTGGAGGAGAAACCTATGGTAAAGAAGGGCAAGAAGAAGTTTCAAAGAGCTTTCTGGGCGGACTCAGCTTCAGACTCATCTGAGATGGAAAAAGAAGAAGAAGTCACTAATCTTTGCTTGATGGCAGACAATGTGGATCACTCAGATCAAGAAGAGGTATGTGACTTAACCTATGATGAATTATTTGATGTTTCTGAACACATGCATGATGCATATAGGAAAATAAAAAAGATGCATCCTAGTTTAAGTTTAGAATTTGAAGAGCTCAAGAAGGAATATGAAATCCTTAGGAAAGATCATGCATTAATAGATGACAACCACATGAAACTACTTGATGAATATGATGACTTGAATAAGAATTTTGAAAATCTAAAATCATCCTATGCTGATCTTGAAAAAGATTTAAAAATTTTAAGGATGAATCTGAGAGCAAAGCATATAAAATCAATTATACCAATCGAATTTTGGAAGATATGAATTCATTTTACAAACTAACTATAAGAGCTCTCGAGAATAATAGAAAACCCCCCAGACTAGAAGATTTTACAAATCCTAAATATTATCCTAAATTCATGAAATCCCTTAAAAGACGATCACAAGGAAGAAAACTTAGGAATATTTTTCCTAATGTTAAATGTAATAATTGTGGATTTTTGGGACATATAGCTCACACCTGTACCTTGATGATGAAATCTAATTTGGTGTGGAGACCTAAGATGCATAAACCTAGACATATCATGCATGCATCTGATTATAAATTGCTAAAAGGTGAACCCAAACTTGTTTGGGTTCCCAGGTCTAACATTTGATATTTTTGTAGGATTGCTCTCACACAAGACCTCGTGGGAGCATATGGTACCTGGATAGCGGATGTTCAAAGCATATGACTGGAGACACTACACAATTCATATCGCTAGAAGCCAGGAATGGAGGCAAGGTTACACTTGGAGATAATACCACAAAGAAAGTGGTTGGATCTAGTATGATTGGTAATTTCAAAAACTTTTTTATAGACAATGTGTTATTGGTTGAAGGCTTAAAGCAAAATTTGTTAAGTATAAGTCAGCTATGTGACAAGGGATATAATGTGAAATTTTTACCTACTAGCTGCATATTAAGCCTAAATGGTAAAGAAGTTTTAAATGAAAAAAGGGTAAACAATGTTTACATGCTAGATTTGAATTCATTTCATACTCCTATT
The DNA here is from genome assembly GCA_019514585.1 of Dendrobium officinale. Classification (NCBI taxonomy): domain Eukaryota; kingdom Viridiplantae; phylum Streptophyta; class Magnoliopsida; order Asparagales; family Orchidaceae; genus Dendrobium; species Dendrobium officinale. The sequence continues at coordinate 36,032,063 of CM033691.1, read as the reverse complement.
GCTTTCTATTTGAAAACTGTTTCTGATGAATCTTGGCTTTAGCATAGGAGACTTTGTCATTCTAGTATGAAAAATCTTAGGAGAATTACCCAAAAGAATTTAGTAAGAGGTATACCAAAACTAGACTTTACTAAGGACCACCTTTGTGATGCTTGTCAATTAGGAAAATAAGTGAAGTCCTCTTTCAAGTCCAATAATGATCTTAGAACTAGTAAACCTTTGGAAATTCTTCACATGGATCTTTTTGGACCAGTAGGAACTGTAAGTCTAGGAGGGAAGGTATACGGATTTGTTATTGTGGATGATTTCTCAAGATTCACTTGGGTTAGATTTCTTTTTCATAAAAGTGAATCATTTGAGGAATTCAGAAATTTTTCAACTTGGATACAGAGAAAACTAGGATGTGAAATAATATCTTTACAAAGTGATCATGGAGGAGAATTTGAAAATGAAAGATTTGAAAATTTTTGTAAAGAAAAAGGGATTGATCACAATTTTTCTGCACCTAAAACCCCTCAATAAAATAGGGTAGTTGAAAGGAAAAACAGAACATTAATAGAAGCCGCTAGAGCAATGTTGGCAGAATACTCACTTCCTAGATATTTTGGGGCTGAGGCGGTTAGCACTGCATGTTATGTTCTGAATAGGGTGAATGTGAGATCGAATTTAAATAAAACACCCTATGAGTTACTAAAAGGTAGAACACCAAATTTGTCTCATTTGCATGTTTTTGGTTGCAAGGTGTTCATTCATAACAATGAAAAATCTGCCTTACGAAAATTTGATCCAAAATCAGATGAAGGAATTTTTGTTGGATATTCAAGTGTTGGAAAATCTTATAGGGTATTCAACAAAAGAACTTTAGTTATTGAAGAAACCACACATATTGTATTTGATGAATCTGGAAATTTAGAAGAGCCAAATATTGCTGAAGAAGAAATTGAGGAAAACTCCCAAAAGATTGATAGATTAAATTTGGAAGAAAATGTAGAAGAAAATTTGGAAAGAGAAAACCCTTTGCCTAGAGATTTGAGATTTTTTAAAAACCACCCAAGAGAATTGATTATAGGAGAACCTAGTGAGGGTGTTAGAACTAGGCGTGGATTAAATAAGGAAGTCAATCATCCAGCCTTTATTTCAACCATAGAACCCACTAATATTGATCAGGCACTTTCTGATGAATTTTGGATATTGGCCATGCAAGAAGAATTAAATCAATTTGTAAGAAATAAAGTTTGGGAATTAACTACAAGGCCAAAAAATCAAAGTGTTGTTGGAACTAAGTGGGTGTTCAAAAATAAAATGAATGACTCAGGAGTAGTCATTAAAAATAAGGCTAGATTAGTTGCTAAGGGGTATAATCAAATTGAAGGAATTGATTTTGAGGAGACCTTTGCCCCTGTAGCAAGACTTGAAGCAATTAGGGTTTTACTTGCCTTTGCCTGTTTTAAAAGTTTTAAATTGTTTCAAATGGATGTCAAAAGTGCCTTTTTGAATGGTGTTATTGAAGAAGATGTTTTTGTAGAATAACCTCCAGGATTTGAAAATTCAAAATACCCAAATCATGTTTTTAAGTTAAAAAAAGCATTATATGGATTGAAACAGGCACCTAGGGCTTGGTATGAGAGATTGAGCACTTTCCTACTTGAAAGATCTTTTGAAAAAGGAAGTGTGGATACAAATATCTTCTTAAAGAAATTTGGAAAGGAAATACTCATTGTTCAAATTAATGTGGATGATATCATCTTTGGATCTTCAAATAAAAATCTTTGTGATGATTTTTCTAATACAATGAGTAGTGAATTTGAAATGAGTCTAATGGGAGATTTAAATTACTTTCTAGGTTTTAGCATCAAGAACCTTGAGGAAGGGACATTTCTTAGTTAAACTAAATATATTAAGGACATCCTCAAGAAATATGAAATGGACAATGCTAAACCTGTTAGTACACCAATGAGTTCCTCAGTTCAGTTGGATAAGGACCTTAAGGGAAAATCTATTGATCAAAAGAAATATAGAGGGATTATTGGATCTTTGCTTTACTTGACTGCTAGCCGACCAGATATTATGTTCAGTGTTTGCTTATGTGCTAGATTTCAATTAGATCCAAAAGAATCACATTTGACAGTAGTGAAAAGGATTTGAAGATACTTACTAGGAACTCAAAAATTAGGAATTTGGTATCCTAAGTTTAGCTCTTCATTTGAAATTATTGGTTATTCAGATTCTGACTTTGTAGGCTGTAGAGTGGATAGGAAAAGCACTTCTGGAACATGTCAATTCATTGAAAATTCATTAGTTTCTTGGACCAGTAGAAAACAAAATTCAGTAGCCCTATCTACTGCAGAAGCAGAATACATTGCATTAGGAAGTTGTGTGGCACAAGTACTTTGGTTAAAACAACAGTTGATTGATTTAGGATTATCTGTAGGCACTATTCCAATTTATTGTGACAATACTAGTGCTATTTGCATTTCCAAAAATCCTATTCAACATTCTAGAACCAAACACATTGATATAAGACATCATTTCATAAGGGATCATGTATCCAAAGGAGAAATTGAACTCACACATGTTTCAACTGAAAATCAACTTGCAGACATTTTTACAAAACCTTTAGCCCTTGATACCTTCAGTACTTTAAGAATAAGGCTTGGTGTTATTGATTTAAATGCCTAAACAAAATGTCTTTGCAACATTGATATTTATGTTTTTATTTTGTTTTTGATTTTGTGAATTTTTTGTGTGTTTTGAATGAATTTGTTTTTGAGTGTAAGTTTTTGTTTTATGTTTTATGTGTTTTTAAATGTTTAGTTTGATTTTCTTAAATTAAAATTCAAAATTCAAAAATTGGAGGAAATAGTCCGGGACGACTTTTGTTTCTTACTGGACGATGTGAGAAAAATTGGTTTGCTCGAATTTTAACCGTTTTGAGAGAAGTTTTTAATTAGATCGTCTGTACGATCTGACGATCGTCCAGGACGAAATTTTTCATTTTCTCAAACGTCGAGACGATTGAATGCAGCGGTTGAGTGGATAAGACAGTTTTTAATATGGATTTCGTCTGTACGATTTTTTTGGTTCGTCCAGACGAACAGATGTCGTTTCATTGTAGGGGACGGTTTTCAAGAGACATTTAAACGAGTTACTTTTAGATCGTCTGTACAAAATTATTTTCGTATGTAAGATTGCTCAAGTCAAAAGTCTGTACGAAGGGATGCATCGTAAGTTGTGTTGATTATGAAAAGCTGTTATATTTTGGACGAATTTGATCGTCTGTACGAAATATTTTCGTCCAGACGAACGATGATTTTCGTCCAGGACAAACTTTTTTCGTCCAGGACGAACGTATCGTTTTCTTTAAATATGAAGGCTTTCTAACTTAATAATCACACTTTCAAACTTCTCTTTCAATCCCTTTCTACTTCAAATTGTGAATGGACTCCTCAAGCAAAAGACAAAAGGTGTTAGTGAAGAAGCCGAATAGGAATGCCTCAGAAAACTTCCTTTCTAAGGCGAATGAGGAATCCTTTCCTCGTTTTGCTTCCGCCAAAATAACTCCATCTCGCATCTTAATCCAAAGCGAGATAAATTTTAAGGTAATGCACCTTTTTGCCTCAACCCAATTCCAGTTCATACTTTCTCTCGTCCACTTCTACAACAAGCAAACCTTTCACTATTTCCTAGCAAACATGAGTTTCAACTCCGACCACTCTAGCATAAGTTCCTATGTCTTCAAACAAAAAGTGGAAATCACTAAGCATGACATTGGAGCATTTCTAAACATAAGGACTGAAGGATATAGAGCCCACACCCTAATGATTGAAACCACATTCAGATGGGATCAAGTCAATAATGCGATTAGAAAGAATAGTCTAACCTATCATGTTGCTAGAGTCTCTGGGATGACCCAAAATGCCCGTATCATCCAGCATATCCTTAGATCTTCAATCATTTCTAAAGCTGGTGATAGGATCAATATTACCCCTCTCCTTTATGTTCTAACTTTTTTGATTATAGATTGTCACCCTATCGACGAAGCCCAACTTATCATAGATCATATCTATGGGCTTTCAGAAATAGGATATGCTGAACAAAAGAGAAAAAGGAATATTTCTTTGGGACATTTAATTACTTATATTTTGGAAAAAAAATATAATTTGGTGCATCCTGATGAAGAATATGAAGAGCTAATTTACTATAATGATGCTTCCTTCAGATTGCTCTTCAAGGAGGAAAAAGAAAAAGAAAAAGCACATGCGAGTGCTTCAGAAGAAGAAGAAGAAGAAGGAGCGCAAACCTCTGCACCTCAGTCAGATTATCAGAATCTGATTGAGAGATTTGATAGATTAGAGACTCATGTTGATCAAAGGTTTGATCAATTTGATGCTCAACTTATGCAGCAACAACAAGACATTGGTATCATTAGAAATGAAGTACATGAAATCAATACCAATGTAATGTTGATGGCCTCCTACTTCAACCTTTTCGGTGGCATTTCTCCTCCTCCACCAGAACAGTAGAGATGATTTCCTTTATGTTTGCTGTACTCGTGTTTGTTTCATGTTTTGTTGTGTCAGTGTTTATTTAACTGTTTTGTTTTTTTTTTTATGTTTGTCTTTTCTTTTAAGTTAAGTGTATGTTCTTAAATGTTTTTAGATATTATGAAATGTGTAATCCTTTCATTAATATCAATGCATGTAGTTCTTATTTCAAATTTGATTTGTTTTTGAAATGTGGTTAATTTTTATGAATTTCATTAGTATTATTTAATCTTCATAGTGCTTAAATTAGATTGTAATTTGAGATTATCTATATTAGAAAATCTAGTCTTTCTAAATTTAAAAGTTGTTTATAACTTGTTGTAATTAGAACTTTTAAATTCATGTCTATTCATTTAGACTACATAAAAGTTAATATTATTATTGCAATTTAGATGTTTTCTTATTTTGTATTTCCTTGCTCAAATAATATTTATGCACTTAGAAATATTTGAAATTTTAGATTATTGATTTTGGAAAGAATTGGTCTCAATTACTCTTGAAAAATTGTACAAAAAGTACAAAAATCAAAAGGAATGTGCAAAGGTTCGCATATATGAAAAAGAGGCACAAAATCAGCCCAATATCAAAAGATGCACAAAAATGTGCCTAAAGATTTTGAAAAAGATGCGCAAAGCGCCACATGTGGTAATTCTCTTCTTTCCAAATTCTTTCAATCTCTTAATTCAAATTGATCTTATGTTCATTTATATTCTATTGAACTTTGAAATATCGAATTTTTCTTCATCTCTCTTGTAATGATTTTCTATATTGGAATGTCTAAATTGAATTATGTCTTTGCTAAATTTTTCTTACTTACAATGTTATATCACTTTTTAAATTTCATGAATTTCTATGATTGACCTAATGTTTTTAGTTTAAAATTGCATACCTTGTTTCAATCACCATTTAGATTAAATGTTCAAATGAATTTCATACAATTACTTACATTTCTCGTCTATTTCTTCTTCACCTTTTGTTATTGTCAAAAAGGGGGAGAAATCATTGTGTTTGTATGTTTTGTTTGTGTGTCTCTAGTTTATTTTTTTTAATTTTTTTGAAAAATAATTTTTTTTTTTTTGTGTTTTATGGTTCAAATTGCCTCCTTATTTTCATATATTCATCAATTCAGGGGGAGTTTAGGAGATAGGAGATTTGTTTAAATTGAAACCATACAAACAATAATTGTTTTGCCATCATCAAAAAGGGGGAGATTGTTAAGATAGTTGCTATTTGCATGCTTTTCATTTTTGCAACTTATGAAGTTTTGATGATTCGAAACATTATTGTTCAAATGTGTAGTTATCTCCTGACAATTTTGAAAGAATTGTATTTGCTCTTGTGTGTACTAACATTTCAGAGAAAAACGAACTCCAGATTACGATGACTTCAAATTGAATTCAGCATGAGATACTCTGTAATGTTTGAAGCTTGCACTTTTCTTTGAAATAAAAAAATGAAAGGGAGTGATTGTAACTTGAGTGAATAAAAATATACACACACATGAGGAGATCATATAAAATTTATATTGATCGTACAGGACAATATAAGTTCATACTGGACGATCAGACAGTTATCTCCTATAGAGCATATGGAACGAATAGGAACTTGCTCGAAAAACTTTTTCTAAGTCCTATTCGTCCAGGACGTAATAAATTATCGTCCAGGACGATTGGCTCTCTGGAAAATTTTCGTCCAGACGAAATTAAATTATCGTCCGTGGTGACTGGTTCTCTGGAAAGATTTCATCCAGATGAAATTAAAGATTGTCCAGGACGATCGGGTCTCTGGAAAATTTTTGTCCAGACGAAATTAAATTATCGTCCGTGGCGATTGGTCCTCTGGAAAATTTTCGTCCAGACGAAGTAAGGAATTGTCCAGGATGATCGGTCCTCTGTAAAAATTTCGTCCAGACGAATAAATTTTTGTCTAAATCGATTAACCGACTTAGGACAGTTTTCAGCAGTTTCTAGAACCGATCTTGTAATAACCGTTCGTACTGGACGAACCTAGTTAGTACAGGACGATCATCTGTACGAAGACATTTCATACACATATTCAAATAGGGTCATTTCAGATCGTTTAAGTAAAATCGTCCCGGACGATCTACGATCGTACAGGACGATCCACTGCGTACAGAATTGAATACTTGTAGTTTTTGGGCGGTTTTTCTTGTCTTTTGTATAAATAGTCCAAATTAGACTGCCACCCAATATCTTTTTGTCATTTGATCTTCGTGCCTCTTGAGAGAATAGCCAAGGAGAAAGTAGAAGAGAGCATTCAAGGGAAGATTCCTACCACTGGAGCGAGAAGACTTCACTTGGAGTTCAAAGGTAAGTGTCTCTACTTGTGAATTGAGATTACTTCACTCTTTTCCTTCTTCCTTCTAGATTCTTGTGAGAAGATCTATCAAGGAGATCCGGTTCTCTGCCGACACTTGGAGAGTGTGAACAGCCGAAGGGTTCTCTGCCCACACTTGGAGAGTGTGAACAGCCGAAGGGTTCTCTGCCCACACTTGGAGAGTGTAAACAGCTGAAGGGTTCTCTGCCCACACTAGGAGAGTGTGAAAGGACGGACGGTTCTCTACCAACACTGGGAATAGTATGAAAGGACGGACGGTTCTCTGCCAACACTGGGGATAGTGTGAAAGGACGGACGGTTCTCTACCAACACTGGGAATTGCGTAAAAGGACGGACGGTTCTCTGCCTCACCGGGGAGTGGTGAAAAGAGTGTGTTGTAAAGGCTTCTCTGCCTTGCTGTGGGTGCAAAAGGAGAGTCACTATTGGTATTAGTACAATACTCAGAGGGTGCCTTTGGGGAGTGGATGTAGGTCTGGTTATAGACCGAACCACTATAAATCTGGTGTCATTTACTTTACTGTTTTTACGTTTCCGCACTTTATATTTCAATTTTAAAAAACTCTGTGGTTGAAAAACATTTTTCTACAAAATTTAAAAGAAATTTTTTTTCGGTTCAATAATTTTCTAAAAGGGGACTTAAATTTTTTAAACTACCAATTCACCCCCCTCTTGGTAGCCTTGGGACATTCACTTAGGCTTAACAACCTAATTATTAGACTCAACAGCTGGATCCAGATGAGGTATGTCAACTTTCATATGAAGAATTGTTGCTTATTTCTAAGAATATCCATGACTCGTATGGGAAGTTGAAAAAGATGCATTCCAAGCTTAATATTGAATTTAGTTCTTTACAAACCAAGCATGCTAACTTGTTTAAAGAAAATTCTGATTTAGATAAAGATCATATGCTACTTCTTGATGAGTATGATGCATTAAATAAGAAGCATATTGAACTAACTAAAATGCATGAAACCTTGAAAACCACTCATGTTGAACTAGAAGAGTATTTTTATAGATTAGACAAACTTGCATTAGAAGTAGATCATAGTGAGCATTTGTTAAAAATAGAAGTCCATGGATTGACTTATCAAAACAGCACTTTTAAAGAAAGAATTAAAGAATTAAAAAAAGAAATTGCATCACTCATATTAGCCTAACCTAGTCAACCCCCAACACAGCATGCATCACATAACTTTAGGAAGAGGCATCACCACCCAAATAGGTGAGTGAATCCATTTCCTGGTGTTAGGTACTTCTCTTGTGGCATGCTAGGTCACATAGCCCGTACATGCACAATTCACCGTAGGACACACTTAGTATGGAGGTATAAAGTGCATCATTCATGCAAGCATAATGAGGAGCCCAAACTCACTTGGGTTCCAAAATTTAATATTTGAATGAAATTGTAGGGATGCTCTCACAAAAGACCTAGTGAGAGCATGTGCTACCTGGATAGTGGCTGCTCTCGACACATGACTTAAGAGATCAAAACTTGAGGCAAAATAACATTGGGAGATAACACTACCAGGAAAGTGATAGGCTCAGGTACTGTTGGTAATGCTGAGAATTTTTTAATTGAAAAATGTTTTATTAGTTGATGGTTTGAAGCATAACTTACTTAGCATTAGTCAACTGTGTGATAATGGTTTTGATATTAAATTTCTATCTAATAAATGCATGATTAGTTTAAATAATAAACTAGTTTTAGAAGGAAAATGAATGAACATTGTTTACATGTTAGACCTTGATTGCATTGATAGTTCAAATTCATTTTGTTTGAAAATGACAGTTTATGACTCATGGCTATGGCATAGGAGATTATGCCATGTTAGTATGAAAACACTTAGAAATATCACTCAGAAAAACCTAGTTAGAGGCGTACCTAAGTTAGACTTTACTAAGGATCACTTATGTGATGCTTGCCAACTAGGAAAACAAGTCAAATCATCCTTTCATTCAATTAGAGATGTGATCACCTCTAGGCCATTAGAAATCCTACACATGGACCTATTTGGACCCGTTAGTACAACCAGTCTAGGTGGGAAAAATTATGGATTTTTGATTTTATATGACTTCACCAGGTTCACTTGGGTAAGATTTATAGCACATAAGAACGAGTCTTTTGAGGAATTTAAAGTATTCTCCACATGGATTCAACAAAAATTAGGTTGTGAGATCTCAATAATCTATAGTGATTATGGTGGAGAGTTTCAAAATGATAGATTTGAATTATTCTGTCAAGAGATAGGAATAGAATACAATATCTCAGGCCCTAGAATACCTCAATAAAATGGTATAGTAGAAAGGAAAAATAGAACCTTGGTAGAAGCCGCTAGGGCAATGTAAGAGGAGTACACCCTTCCTAGATACTTTTGGGCAGAAGCAATAAACATAATGTGTTATGTTCTAAATAGGGTAAACATCAGATCTAAGCTGAATTAAACTCCTTATGAACTCCTTAAGGGTAGGACACCGAATCTTTCACACTTACATGTCTTTGGGTGTAAGTGCTTCATCTTGAATAATGACAAACATCTCTTAGGAAAATTTGATCCTAAGTCTGATGAGGGTGTCTTCTTAGGTTATTCATCCGTAGGTAAAGCCTATAGAATCTTTAATAAGAGAACCCTAGTAGTAGAAGAGTATACCCATGTAGTGTTTGATGAATCAGATAAGCCCTCTAAATCTAAAATTGAAGATGATGAAATAGAGGAAATTCAAGGAGTAGAGTCTATGACCTTAGAAGAAAGGGTAGAAGCTCAGGAAGATTTGCCTAGAGAATGGAGATATTCTTTTAGTCATCCTAAAGAGCTAATTTAAGGAGACCCATCAGAAGGTGTAAGGACTAGGCATGGACTTAAGAAAGAGGTTAGTCATTCAGCATTCATATCTATGATAGAACCTACAAGTATAGATCAAGCCTTAGGAGATGAATTATGGATTCTAGCAATGTAAGAAGAGCTGAACCAATTCACCATGAATGATGTTTGGGAGTTAATCAAGAGACCTCAAGAACAAAGTGTTGTTGGAACAAACTGGGTCTTCAAAAATTAGGTGAATGATTCAGGAACAATAATAGAAATAAAGCCATAGTAGTAGCTAAGGGGTACAACCAAATTGAGAGAATAGACATTGAAGAAACCTTTACCCCTGTTGCTAGACTAGAAGCCATAAGAGTGCTCTTAGAATTTGCTTGCTTCAAGAACTTCAAACTATATCAAATGGATGTAAAGAGTACATTTCTGAACGGGGTAATTATGGAAGATGTCTATGTTGAACAACCCCTCGGATTTGAAAGTTCACAATTTCCATATCATGTATTTAAATTAAAAAATGCATTTTATGGATTAAAGCAAGCACCTAGAGCATGGTATGAAAGACTTAGCTCATTCCTATTTGATAGAGGATTTGAAAAGGGTAATGTTGATACTACACTCTTTCTATAAAAATTAAAGAAGAAATTCTCATTGTTCAAATTTACATGGATGACATCTCGTTTGGATCTTCGGATAAAAACTTATATGATGAATTCTCAAAAATAATGAGTAATGAGTTTGAAATATGCATGATAGGGGAACTTAATTAATTTCTTGGCTTTAGTGTAAAACAAATGGATAACAGAAAATTTCTTAGCCAAACAAAGTACATTAAGGATATTTTGAAAAAATATGAAATGGATAGTGCTAAACCCATGAACACTCCAATGAGCTCAATAATTCAATTAGACAAAGATCCTAGTGGAAAATCAATAGATCAGAAAAAGTATAGAGGAATGATTGGATCCCTTCTTTACCTAACTACGAGTAGATCGGACATAATGTTTAGTGTGTGACTCTGTGCCCATTTTCAAGCCGATCCTAAAGAGTCTCACTTAACTGCTGTCAAGAGAGTTCTTAGATATCTACTAGGCACCCTGAACTTAGGAATTTGGTATCCTAGGCACAGCACTTCCTTTGAAATCTTAGGGTACTCAGATTCTGATTTTACAGGATGTAGGATAGATAGAAAAAGCACCTCTGGTACCTGCCAATTCATAGGACAATCATTAGTGTCTTTGTCCAGTAGGAAGCAAAACTCAGTAGCCCTTTCCACAACCGAGGAAGAATATTTTGTAGTAGGAAGTTGCGTTGCACAAGTGCTATGGTTAAAACAACAAATTCTTGATCTTGGCCTACCAGTAGGAACCATTTCAATAAAGTGTGACAACACAAGTGTAAGTTGCATCTCAAAGAACCAAAGACAACACTCTTGAACGAAACACATTGACATTATACACCATTTCATAAGAGATCACGTTGCTAAGGGATATATAGAATTGCATCACATCGCTACAGGAGATCAATTAGCTGACATATTTACAAAACCACTAGCATTCGACACCTTTAGCACCTTGAGAACTAGACTAGGTGTCATTGATATAAATGCATAAAAAAACAAGCAAACAAATTTTTTTTGGTTGTTCTTGATCATCACACACTCACTACACAAAACCATAAAAAAATTTGACATTTTAGTATCGTACTGTACGACGTACATTCGTACGGTACGATATATCTAAATCTACACAACACAACCTATGAGCTAAAATTCTGCCTTTATTGATCGCACTGTATGATACAACAAAATGGCATTTAATCCGTCTGGTACGACATTTATTGATCATCGTACTGTACGATATCTCTTATTCGTACTATACATTCCACGTCAGCAAATGGATTGGGATGAATTAATTGTGGTTGGTACGATATTATTGATGTTTGTACTGTATGATACATACTCTTCATACTATACGATCCACCTCAGCATAACGGATGAGCACAAGTTAAAGCTGTCTGGTATGATATTATTATTTATTGTACTGTACGATACACCCATTCGTACAGTATGAAACTTTTCATCAAAAGTCGTACAGGCAACCATCGGGATGATCAAAATCCTTCTAATCGTACTGTACGATAACTATCGTACTGTACGATTTGACTATCTTTTCTCAAAATGACCCGTTAGGACATTTATTGCATATCGTACTATACGATTCTATATCGTATTGTACTATATTAGAAACTCTCTATAAATCACCTTGCTAGGCAGTTCTTCTCACTCACACCTTTCTCACTCACTCCTTCACTTAATCTTCTTGCCCTCTTGACAATGTCTGGTTCTAGCAAGCGAGGTCAGTTGGTTGCTGGAAGATCATCCTCTTCGAGTCATCCACATGCTCGTTTTCTAAACACTAAAACAAAGAAGCTTACCACAGGTATAAGGCCTGTAAAATTACACCTTCCAAAATGCATAATCATGCTGCCCAAAACTTCGAGGTACGGAGCCTCTTCATTTCTACCACCTTCCAATTCCTCCTCACCTTGGCTTTTCCCTACAACTCTGAACTTCTTTTAGAATTTCTTGCGAATCTCACCCACACTATCGACAATACCACTTTTTACTCCTTTATTTGTGGTCAAAATATTGAGATCACTAGAGCCGACATCGCCCAATATATTGGGCTATCCACTGAAGGTCCTAGGGTTCGCTCCTTTCTTACAAATGAATTCATTTGGAGTGATGTTAATAGAGTCCTTAGGAATACTGCATTCCATCAACACGAACCTCTCATTCAATTACTAACTTGAAATGCACCAATAATTCAACATGTCATTCGAACCTCTATAATACCGAAAGGTGGCGACCGTATCAACATGACCCTGACTATATCTATTGTTACCTATCTTATCATGACCAGCACAAAATTTGATGAGTCCAATTTAATTATTGACTACAATCACCATATGACTTTTGTTCGCCTCCCTACTACTCGACGGAAACAAAATCTAGCTCTTGGTCACCTTATAGGATATATCCTCCAAAATAAATATAAATTGACCTATCCTAGTGAACCCAACAATCTTCCTATCTTTTATATGGATGCCTCTTTTTGTATTCTTTTCCATCAGGAACACAAGCCTGAAGAACCTGTCTTTGATGAAGAAGAAGGAGAAGATGCCCCGGTCGCAGCTCAAGCACGTCCACCATGACATGCAGCACCCTGAGCACCTGCACCAGCACACCCTCATGATGATTCAGTTGAACGCTTCGACCAACTTCAGACTCATCTCGATACTCACATTTAAGAGCAACATCAACAACAAGAGACTGACATGCAATGGTTTGGGGAACGCTTCGCCGCTATTGATCACCGATTTGAAGCTCACATTCAGTATTTCCAACCAAACCCACCTCCACCATCAACTGATAAGGATTTTTTGTTTTAAATTATCTTTGTATTGTAGTTTTTTTTCTTTCTTAGTGTTTGCTCATCTTTTTGGTGCTGTCAAAAGGGGGAGAAGGTTGTTGTAGTTTGTTCTACGGTTAAATGCATTTTTTTTATCTCGTACTGCATTTTCCTTTTTATTGCATTTCCTTTAAAAAAATGCCTTTCAAACTTGCTTTCAACAACATTATTTGGCATCATCAAAAAGGGGGAGATTGTTGCGACCCATGACCCCGAGTTTGAGATTTTGAAGATGACAAATAATATCATCTGATTTAGTATTCATTGAATATCATTTATTATTGGTTATTGTTTGTGAGTACTAATATTTCAGGAAGACAACAAGCTACTCAGGACGACAGGAAGACTGAAGAATGGTTAGATTAAGAGTATGAGTATGCAAATATATTTTATTATTTATTTTATTTTTAATTTTCTTGAGTCTGGCCACAAACTGCATGTAGGTCTGAGCAACCATGCACACACACAGGGGGAGAGGGTTTTAAAAGTAAAAATGAAGATTTTCCTTCTCTAGTGATCATACTGTATGAATTTATTTTGTAATGTACGACCTAAGTTGGTAAAATGATTTTTTGTGAAAGTTCATCGTACTGTACAATGTATTCAAAATAAAAAACCCTAGTCATCAAATTAACTTAAGTTTTCTGAGTCGTTTGTACTGTACAAAGTTCTTCTTACTGTATAATTTATTTTAAATACTTACTTAAATTAACCCGTGATTAGTGGAATAATTCAAGGCTTAATTTCAAATTGAATATCGTACTGTACAACCTTATTCGTATAATTCGATGAACAAAGATAAATTTTGATCATCCTGGAGATCATCCTTGACAATCCTTTATTTTTTTCCTCATCGTACAGTACGATGTATATCGTACTAGACGATTAACAGAGATGACATTTGGTAGTCCTGAAATTCATCCTGGACATTGCCTTAATTTTAAACATTCATACTGGATGATGTATATCATACAATACGATGAACAGAGATGTCATTTGATCACCCCAGCTATCGTCCTGTACGATCAGTAATGTTGAGGATCGTACCGTACGATTTACTATCGTACTGTACGAGTTATTTTGAACTATTTGTACACATTCGTACTAGGATAAAGCCTATTTATACATACCATATTGTATGATGACTAATCGTACTATATGATTGTAACGGCTAGTTTGCTAATTTAGGGATTTTGGAGCCTGTTTTAATGTGTAAAAATTGTCATATTTCTTGAGAGACAGAAGAGGAGAACGTGATTAGAGAGGAAATTTTTGGGAGAGCTCTTGAGAAGTTTTTATGGTGTTGAGCGAGGAAGGAGAAGGTGAGCTTGATGAGGAAGAAGAGGTGTGAGGGAGATCACACGGTTTCTCCAATCATGCTGCATCTTGCTCCTCTAGTGGCCCTGGAAGAACTTGTGGGAGGCTCTCTAAGGGGGAGACTCTTTTACATCTGTAACCTTGAAGTTACTCTTCCTTCTCCAGGAGGAAGAAAAATAAGAAGGTTCTCTGCCATCACCAGGAGGGTGAAAACAACACTTGGCACTCCGCCATACCGGGTTGGTGAAAGGGAGTATTGTAAGGGCTTCTTCACCTTGCCGAGGGGGGACGAAAGGAGTGCTATAGTTTGTAGTGAAATTCCTGGAGCGGAGGACTCCAGAGAGTGGATGTAGGTCATGGTTTGACCGAACCACTATAAAAATTTTGGTGTGTTTTTTCCTTATTGCTTTTTATTCTTACGTGCATTTTTATTTTCATAATATTTTCTTGGTGAATACTTGTGAAAGAAAAAGATTATACTATTGCACGTTAAGTTCAGTTGTTTGCCTTAGAAGTTGTTTAAATTTTTATGTTAAAAAATTTAAAATCATCAAAAAAATTAGAACTCCTTCTTAGGTTTTAATTATTGCTATAAAGTTTTCACAATTCACCCCCTCTTGTCTATCTAGTTATTTGAATAATTTACTAAAAATCATTATTAAATCCAAAAAAATTTACTTATGGACTCTAATTTATCAAGTCTTAATCCTTAATCTAGGAAAAATGAAATCCTAATTAGTCAGCCCTTAATTCTTCTTAATTTAAGATTTAAGGAAAATAAATATTTAATTAAATTAATTAATTAAAAAAAAATTAAAATCCAAATAAATTCTCAAACACTTGCTAATCCATCTTCAGATCATTTCTTATCTTTGGGGGTGAATTCAAGAAGTTTGGAATCCATTTAGATTCAAATCACTAAAAAGGGCCTTCAATTAAAATAATTCAATAAATCCCTAATCTTCTAAAATTCATAATTAATTCCAAAAAATTTTAATTTAATCAAACTAAAAAATATCAAACCTTTAAAATTCTATCAAAGTTGAAAATTCAATAATCCGATCAAACTCTAGTCAAAATCTAGTCTCAAATTTCTCAAATCCATAACTTTCTATAGGAAACTTTGAATTGAACATGTTAATAGTCTAACTATTCATCATAAACTCTAATATTTGTTAAAAATCTTAAATATTTAAAATATTCTTTAATTAATTTTAAAAGTCAAATTTTAAGCCATTAATTAACATATTAAGGTAATCCCATTAAATCCAAAAAAATTTAATAACTTATTAAAATTCCAAAATTCTCTAAGTCTAACCAATTTATTGAACCTCGATTGCTACTAGGAAACTCAGGCCTATGAGGCTATTAGTTTAGCCCCAAGGTAGTAATCAATTTAATAATTAAAATATATTCAAATTAAACCTTAATACGCTAATATTTAAACTCTTATTAAAATAATCCTTCATCCTTTAATAAATTCCAATATTTAAACAATGCTAACAAACAACCTAGTTTAAGATCTACCCTAACTACACGACTTTTTACACGCACTTTAGATGGTTTGCTAGGATAACTGAATCTAAATCTATGCTAGGCTGGCGTTTACTTTTCTGGTGTGCATCGTGTTTTTGAGAATTCTTTACATGCTGTGATTGAAATTACCTTGTGTGTCTGTTCACTTTTACTGCAATATGTGGATTGATGTGATTGGCGATTAGATTAACCTTAGGTTAGGAATAATTTGGATACTCATTGAGTTTCCAACAAGTGGCCATGCTCATGTAGTGACATGGGTGGATTTATGGAAAGATGTTTTTCATTTGCTTGACCATATCAAAATGGCAAAGGATAAGATTTTTAAGGATTTAGTGTCATTCTTGACCATATAAAAATAGTAAGACATAAACATTTAAGAATCTAACATCCACTTGACCATATCAAAATAGCAAATGCAAATGATTTTAATGATGGATTCAACATTCACTATACCATATCAAAATAGTGAAAGAGGAAGATAACTCGATATTCATTTGACAATATTAAAATGGTGAATACGATAGATGGAAAAGAGCCTATAATTGCTCGACCATATTAAAACAGTGAAAAAGGAGAATTTAAATATTCATCTAATAGTCAATTGACCATATCAAAATGGTTAATACAGAGAGATTATTTATTAATTTGACCATATTAAAATAATGAACAAAGAAATCTCAAATGATTTATTGACTTCTTGACCATTTTAAATTCATCGAACACCAAGATTTAAGAATCCAACATTCACTTGACCATATCAAAATGGTGAATGTGGAAGATTTAGATACTCACTTGACCATATCAAAATAGTGAGTAGGAGAGATTTTTATTTCTTTGGCTATATAAAAATAATGAATAGAGAAATCTCAAATGGTTTAGTGTTTGCTTGACCATATCAAAATGGCAAAACACTATGATTTAAGAATTCAAAATTTGATTCACTATATCAAAATGAAAAATATGGAAGACCATATTTAAATAAGGAAAGAGGAGAATTTATTAGTGGATTTAACATTCACTTTTCCATATCAATATGTGAATGTGGAGAATAACACTATACTCACTTGACCGTATGAAAAATTTTGAGTAAATATAGAAAACTACAATCACTTAACCATATTAAAATAAAAAAAAGAGGTGAATTTAAGGATGAATATGACATTCAATTGACCATATATATAAATGGCGAATGTGGAGAATTTTGGTGCCATGAATTGTAATGAAAGGTTGATGATTTTGAAGCACATAAAACACAAGAAGAAGTTAAAGACCTAATTTGATTTACGGGACCACAATGTCAAAAATTTAAACTTTGAAATTCATTTTATTGAAAAATTCTTTCTCATACATCAAATGTATTTATACTTCTTGAGATATCTCCCATTGATGGGTCATAGGGAGATCCCCATTACAATTAATCAGTTAATAAGAACCCTTCTTGTTTAACTTCTCCACTACGAATGGTCCTCCCCATATTGCCTCAAAATTAGCACCTATATTTTGATGAACTTGAATTGGTCTTCATAGAACTAAAATCAAGTCATCTACTCAAACGTTTCTTAGATGAATAAACTTGTCATGAGCTTGAATCCTTTTAGCTTTATATAACTTGAGGTTCTATTAAGCTTAAAAGATTCTTCTCTTCTAAGCCTTCAAGTTCTACTAATTAGACTTTAGCATTTTGATAACAAATTATCTTATATATTATTTTAACTCTGAGAGAAGTTAGTTATACTTCAAAAGGAAATAGCTTATGCATCGAGGACTAAAGAATATGATATAGATTTAGTTGGAGATATAAATGTGGTGTGGTATGCTCATAAAGCTTCAACCAACTTCTCGTGCCATTAATGCTTATTATCATCTAAAATTTTACATAATCAATAAACCTGAGTTTTATTGAAGGCCTTTGTCAATCCATTTTCCTGAGGGTAATAGATGGCATAGCATCTCAAATCAATGTTTTGACATCTAAGAAAATAATTTATTTTAGTACTTCTAAATGAATGACCATTATCTGAGATAATTCATCGAGGAACAACAAATTTGTAAACTACATTTTCTTTTAAAAATTTTAGAATGTAACTATCTTTAACTTCTTCAGAGGAACATCTTCTGGCCACTTGGAGAATTAATATGTAGGTACTAATAAAAACCTGTTACATTTGAAGGATAGAGGATCTATCCAACTGATGATATCTATAACCCATTTTCAAAAAGCACCAAAGCAATGGTTAGATGTAGGACATTTGGTGGCAGATGTAATACTACATTGAGCACCTAACATTAATGATAATGAAGTGTAATATTCATGTAGTTGTATATCATCGACGATCATAATTATCCCATTCAATTAATCTTAATGTTCATATTCGATCTAGATTGATGTTCACAACATATTCTAGTGTGTCCTTCTTCTATGATCATTCATCCTTCAAATTTATTTAAAAACTACAACCACATCTGATCAAATGATCTTTAACATAACATGTCATTAATAAGAGAATAAGATAAAGACCATCTTTTGATTTGATCTACTGTTGATTTATCATGAGGGAGCTTATTTTCTTACAATTATTCAATGAAAAGCTTTATCTAATTCATTAATTCATCATATACTACTAAAATAATATTCACCTTAAATAACAATTATCTTTTTTACATATTCAAATTCTATTGGAGATATGACCTAAGAACCTTGCACTTTTATTAGAGTTGAATCTTCCTCAAGACATGCTAGTTTTTGGCTAACTTGGTGAGAGCGTCTTTAATGAAATTCTTTCCACATGGAATCCTATATAACATCACATTTGGGATCTATTCTAGCAGCTACATCGTATATTGATGATAAGGAATAAAAGTTTCTTTCAACACTTTATAAATTCCAACTACCTGATTAATCATAAGTTCTGAATCTCTAAAGATTTTGATTTCTTTAATTTCATTTAAGACTGTCAGTTCTAAGCTATTTATTAGTGTCTTAAACTCAGCTTCATTTTTTGTATAAGGTTCCGACATATGGTAAGAGTAATACATCAAACCTTTATCTATCATGATGAATACTAGAGCAATTCTATATTTTCCAGATGAAATATCATCTAATACTCCTTTTTTATCGTAAGCAAAACCATCAAAATAAAATTCCCAAGTAGGCTTAGTATTTGGCTATAATTCCATGATATATTAATCTAGTAGTTCATCATTTATATGATAATCATCCTATGTTGGTTGAGTTGTTAGGAAATCTATAATAGCTTATCCTTTCATTGATCATTAAGAGATAAATATAATATCAAATTATGATAGAATCATCAACCTTCATGCTAATCTTCTTGATAATGCTAGATGAGTAATCATATATTATAGTGGGATTATTATGGGTCTCAAATTTACTTCTTGAGATAGCATGTAGTGCCGCAAATTTTGAGCGGTGAATTTCAAGGCTAAATAATGCTTCTTGATTAGAGGATAATTTACTTCAGTTGGAAGTAAACATTTACTTAGATAATAAAGTGTGTTCTCTTTCCCTTCCCTGTTAGCCTGAGCTAATAAGGCGGCAAGAGATTAACTTAAGGATGTGGTTTATAGGATTAATATTTCCCCTGATATGGGGGCTACAAGTGCTAGAGGATTCATCAAATATTACTTTATACTTTCAACCTTTTTAAATAGCTGTCCCACAAAAATGGGGTTTCTTCCTACACAATGCACAAAATGGGTAACATCTTCTTGAAAATTTTGATATGAATCTTATAAGGTATGTTAATCAACTTAAGATAGATCTCAATTGGGTAAGGCTTTTTGGTGATGTAAATTCTATTTTTGCTTTAATTTTATTTGGATGAATTTTAATTATACAGTGTTAAACCACAAAACCTAAAAATTTCCTTGAAGTGATATAGAAGGCACACTTCAAAAGATTCATTTTTAAATTATAATAGTGTAATCTACAAAAAAATAATTCTTAAGTCTTATAAATGATAATCTCTTTTAAGACTTTTAATGACTTTATCATTGATATAAAACTCCGCTTGGTGGTGGATGACTTTGTAAGAAATCATCAACATTGCTCATTTATAAGTCGCTCCAGCATTCTTTAATATGAATGGTATAACTTTATAGTAGTAAATCCCAATCGGAGTTTTGAATGCTATAAGTTTTTCATCCTCTGGATACATCTTGATCTTATTGTATCTAAATGAGCTATCTATGAAGGTAAAAATTGCATGTGAAGATGCAATATATGCAAAGAGTACTAGTATAGGAAGTAGATACTCATCTTTAGAACACCTTGTTAAAATCTCTAAAATCAATACATATGCTTATCTGACCATTCTTTTTCTTAACTAAAATGATGCTAACTAACTAGGTTGGATATTTCTCCACCCTAATAAAAATTACATCGATTAATTTCTTGAATTCAATTACAACTTGATACTCGATATTGAGTCATAGTTGTCGATGCATTTGTTTTATTGGAATTATTTTTGGTTGACTAGCCATTTTGTTAACTACTATGTGTGGAGATAATCTGGACATATATTCATAACTCCAAGCAAAATAATATTTGAATTCTAATAATAATTTGATCATATTACTTTCATCATCTTCATTTAACAAAGAGCTTATGAAAATTGGATGAGGGTCTTGTTTGGTGCCCAAATTTACTTATTTTAAATCATTGATTATAGGTTTAATATCATCTTCAAGTTCAGTAGGTTAATCCTTAACTTAAGAGTTATCTAGATCATTTAAAGTTTCTAAATAGAGCTCATTACAAGACTTACTATTCATCAATAAAAGACTAACAAACTCTAGATTATGTGAAATAACTAAGTAATATTCATCATCATCATCATCATCATTAAAGGAATGTAGAGTAGTGAAGCCAACACCCAATCTTGATGTGTTTTTATGGCATTTTGTAGTCCACAAATGTTTGAATTGTTGGAATTTTCTTCTAATCAAATTAGAAGGTGTTAAACATTATTTAGCAAATTTATTTACATAGTTTAAATACCAATTAAAAGGCAGTTCTATTATTTCATCCATAAATGGATTATCGAGGGTTACATGAAATTTAGGGCATTTATTAGTGGAAGGTACAAACATTGGCTTTAATGTCGATGTTTAAAGGAAGAGAGGCTTTCACCTTTAACCTTTTTAACATTGCTTTGGATTAGCAGGGTAAAGAAAATATTTTCACATAGTGACTTGGAACCTATCATCATTGCTATTGATTTCTTCAGAAATCTCAAACTTTGACTGATTAATAAATTTCCTATATTCTACAACTTGTGGGGTTCATATATAATTCATTATGTATGATGGATTACAAATAAATGTGTTACCGGCACCCTTTTTTGCATATTACAATTTTCACTTTCTTAACTTATTTGATTTTTTCAGCCTCAACCTCTTTCTCTAGATCGTTATACCATTCTACAACCTTTTTGTGATGCGAGGGAGGAAAAAGTGACCAAAAAATGACAAGTTCAAGATCAAATTGGTATTCTTTTTTTCCATTTCTTCTTCCTTCTATTTTCCTTTTCTTTATGTTCTTTTATTTCTTTTGCTTCTACTTCAACCAGTTTGAGATTTTTTATTGAAAATTGTTCACTTTGTAGGTAGGTAGTATGAATTATCTTCATATATATATTGACTTCTTGAATAAAACATGGTTGTAAGTAACATTTAATGTAGTGTTCTACCCCTTAATGAGAGTAAATAACTTATATAAGGTGGAAGGAACTATTCTTTATTCATGGAGCTAGAGTCTACCTAGTAGAGCATTGGAATAAGTTTCAGAATCTATTAAATGAAATTTGGCTTCAGTTTTTAAAGTTTTTATTTTTAAAAGTAATGTTATTAAACCCAATGCTATGGCACCTTTTTGATTAAATACTCATAGCATCATCTTATTGGAGTTAAGTTGTGAGTGTCCACTTAAGGGTTTGAACATCCATTTCAATTCAAATGACCTCATCTTTGCATGAGACTACTTATATTCAACTTCAAATGTTAAACCAAACCTTTTGAGCCCAAACCTAGGCCTTGGGTTAATCTGGTTGACAAAGTCAACCAAGGTTGACCAAATAGCCCCTTAAGGGTATAAATTATCATTTTGACCCAAATGAATATTTTGACCCATGAGACCCCCGCAATTGGCCGCTATTGATCAAACCAAATGTGTTGAACCCAAACCCAGGACCTCAGTCAACCTAGTTGACCAAAACCAAATCACTTGATTTACCTAGTTGACCAAGTCAACCAGGGTTTACCAACCAAATAAAATATTAAGCCATTTTTCATTATATCAAGCCTCAATTGCATTCAAATATCATCCAAATTCCCTTTACTACTTTCCTTTTTGATTTGGTGTTGAATGGTCATCTTGACCTACTCAAATGCTAACTTGGTCAATTGAGGCCAAGTTTAGTGAAACTTGATCCAATTCGGTCAAATTAATGCTACTAATTAAATAAACTCACTTAAAACCTATTAAGCTTCCAAACCTATCTTAATGATTGGCTTCAAAGCCAATCAACTAATGGTAAGTCAAGCCATGAGGGGTTTGACCAAGTTAGCTCCAACCCATGGTCAAACCCTTCATGTATTCATTTATGTTCCAATTTAACACCTTTGATTCTTCCGAATTTGATTTAAATAGCTCCCACGGTTTCCTTAAAATCCACATTAGCACTTTTAACAAGGTTGGCTATTTAAATAGTCAACACAAGCCTTAGAATGGGTCAAAGGAGGTCAAACATCCTCCCAAACCCCTTTCACTCCATATAAAACTTTTCTAACAATTTCAAATAATATGTAGAATTTTATCAAACTAATCCTAATCCTTAGATTAGGTTTAAATCAAATCCAATGACCTTTGAGAACTTAGGAATATTTTAGAAAATCAAATTCATATCTAATAGGCATGAGACTTGAATCACTTAAACTTAGTTACATCCTCTACCCTAGGAAAAATACCCAAAGATTTTAAAAAACATTAAGTTAATTATTTAATTAATTCAAAATTAATCCATTAATTAATTTTAAACTTTTAAAAATTACAATAAATTAAAATTTAATAAAAAAATTACAAATAATATATCAAATTGACCAAAGTTGAACCCTTAATCAGAGAAAATTCAAAGCCTATTAATTGGACTTCAATTTTAATTTTTAATTTAATTTTAGGTGAAAATCAATATTTAATTAATTAAATTAATTAAAAAATTAAAATTCCAAAAATTTCTCAAACAGTTAAGAAGACTCCCTTAGGTCATTACTGACCCTGAGTGATTTTAAGAATTTTGGAACCAGTTTGAATTCAAACCATTAAAATCTCTTTAATTAAATAAATCTAAAAAAATCAATTAAATGGTTAAAATTAAAGAAATCCATATATAATTCATAGAAAGTTAAAGGTTTAAGAGTTTTAGCCTTTCCACTCTCAGATATAATTATTTTATTAGTTATACTTTAGTTTTAGTCTTCTATTCCTTCCTTAAGGGTGTGGAAGTTTGAGTGGCTTGTACTTCCTTAGGCTCTTAAATACAAACTTTATTATGACCTCTATCAAGAGCAATTAAATCAACCTAGATAAGACTCTATGCTCCTAAGATTCCAATTATACATTTAATTTATCTTTAATTTGAATCAGCTTTATATTAGTTGGGTATCACAACTGACCCTTCTCCAATACCCTCATAAACCTTTTCTTTGATATTTATATAACCATTCAATTCAAGACTAAGCATTCTATGGTATGGATAATAATTGGGTTATTACTATTTACCCACTTCTTCAAGTCTCGTAGACTCTGGGAGTTGAACTCTATACTCTTTAAAAGACTTTTGAAAATTATCATGAGAGCTTCTCCTTTGAATGAATAATTTTTATCTTTAAGTGCTCTAAACTTCTTTCTTCGTAGGTGAGATTTGATCAAGGTCTGAAGTATTGCTAATTTTATGGTCTACCATACTATTGATATTGGGAAGATTATTTTTGATTCTCTACTTGAATATAAATTTGTTGTTCCTCCTTATCATCTATAGAAACTGACCCTAATTTCTTTTCCAAAACATTTTTAGGTTTCAATTTTTTCATTTTTAAATAAGACTAATCTTTCAGGAATGGTAGCTGAGAGGATTTCTCTTAGAGATTAGAGGTTTTACTGAATAGCTTCTCACAGGTTTTAATTATAAAACCTTTTAGTATAAGGGAAATTAGATCATGTAAAATTCTCAATAGAATATCTATATAATATTGTTCTTGCAACTATGGCTCAAATCTCATGCTAAAATTCATCCATCTGAGGATATAATCTACCAGAATTCCACCTAGTTTCTACTTCTCTACTATGAGATACTTACAGTGATGTGATGTTTTACACTAGAAAACCTTTTTAGGAATAGACTTTTTAACTCATTTAAGGTATGAATTGACCCATTAGGTAGTTCATTGTATGAATCAAATGTAATATCAGATAAGTTACTGACTAATTTCCTGAATAACACACATCACTGTCTCCAACATTACAATAACTAGCTTTTAAATATGTAAGATAATGTTTAGGATTACCCATAACATTAAAAGTTTTGAACTAAGGTGGTGCAAAAACATTGGTAAGGGACCAAATCATATTCTTTTGGATATGATATACCTTTCATAATAAACGAAGTACTCTGATATTTAGTTAATACTACTTTGACTTGTTGTTCTATCATTTGCTTTATATCTATAGAATGTACTGACTCCATTTCTGACATTACTGGTTTATTTTTTTCTTCTTCTATCTGAACTCTTTTACCCTTGAAATCATCCTAAATTGGCTCATCTAGTTGACATTTAACCTGAGGTTTGTATGTAGGAGGAACTTTGCTTTACATGATAAAATCATGGCCGTCATCACCTCAAGCTTTTTCTTCATTATCAGTATCTATTTATTCTTCTCACTATCAGATAATTAGGTCAACTAATTTATGAACTTTTTCCTCCTATCAAAATAAAAAGATGATTCACAACCTTATAAATAATACTGATTAACCCTTGATGGGCATCAATTTATGGAATGTCTAGAAATTCTCACTGGAAGATTTATAGACTGGTTTAAAGAAGGAGGAGATATGGAATTATACCCTCGATTGGCTAATTCTCCATTTCCCAAAGATCTAATAGAGTTTGTTTAATCTACTCATGGGCTGCTTTTGCATGATAAATATGGTATGAAAACTTATTTGGTTCTCTACAATAATCAATAACAATAGTTAGTTGACTAAGACCTAATTCATGAAATTGTACTATTCTCTTAGTAGGGAGAGATGCTTCTCATCATTTATTGGAATGTTTTTTAAATCTAGTAGATTTAATATCATTAACACTTCTCAGGAATTCACCATTTGAATGACCATAGTCAATAACACAGCCATAAATTAATCCATTTAATAAAGATTTAAACCTCATATTCCTTTTAGAGAATAATAGTAAGATAGGATTCTTTTGGTATGGCGTAGGAGGAAAATTCATAATCCTAACCAAACATTCCTCATTAATAGTGGTTGATGGTGGATGGAAGCATTTTTTGCTTAACAGTGCAGGATTTACCATTGTGTTAGGGATTTTAGAATCTTCATTCACTACTGCCTTAGTAGCAGTTATGATTGGAGCATCATCCTTCAAATGTTTGGCTTTGTCTTCCCTTCACCTCAAAATAAGATTCATGTTATAGAATTGAGACTTAGTAATATCCGTCAATCCAAAAGCTGACCCTATCTCAAAGTTCCCAAACATAAGACTTTGAAAATTAATAGTAGAATTTCTTTTTCTCATGAAATCTGACTGAGGGAAAGTTAAACAAGAAAAGATTGAGGGTTTATAAACTCTAGGAGCAGCTATTGACCCACCCTCAATGTTAACTTGAAGGTTAGCTAACTTAATGGAATCATTGATAGTCACCACCAATTCAATCCAAGGTGTAATAACTTTCAACTGTACATTATCAAATCCAGTTCCAAATCTGATCCGAGAACCCTCAAAAAACTAGGCGGGGGTGATGTTGAATTTGAAGATCAATTTAATGGGAAATCAGTATCAATAACTAAAATTTTTGAACTCAAACTAAATGCTGAATTAGAAGATCACACTAAGCTAAATTTGCTCAATCTCTAGGGTACACTCAAGATAATTGATGATGGAAGGGGATATGAACTTAAGTAAGGACCCAAGCTCAAGGAAATACATTATTGTGAAGTGTAGATTTAGAATGAGGATTGATTAAAGACTGACATTGAACTTGATGATTGAAGGGATGATTGATTGAAATTAGATTTTAATTGTAATGATTAAAAATAGGCAAATTGCTTATATAAATAATTTTATTATGAATTTAGAGTTTAATCACCACTAAAGATGGAAAGTGAACCCACTCTCTAGTGGATACGCTAGAAAAATCATGTGGAGAAGATAAATGATTGATTATACCACTGATTTGATATTTAATATTTCTTTTGAGAAATTAACATAATTTATGTTAATTACCCTTTCAAATAAACTATCGCTGAATTATCGATTTGAGGAAATAAATAATTTACTTACATATTCAAATATAGCATAGATAATTTAAAGATTATCCTGAAGGATAAAATTCATATTTATCTATCATTTTAAATATGAAATTAACCCAGAATAATCTTTAGTGTACGTGTTAAAGATTTTTCCCCTATCTTAGCAAACTAAGACTGGGTTTCTTTTATACCTAGATCTTGTGTTCCTGTAAAGGAAATCCCTTGTAGTCAATTACATATCTGAAAGAAAACTTTCAATTAAAGTGGAGATTAAACTCATTTTCATTTTAAAATATAAGAAAGTTGCCTTTATATTTTGAAGATACCAATCATTCCTTCAAAAAATATTATGAAACTTTAAAAAAATATATTTAAATTATATATATAAAGGAATATGAAGTGTGTACAAACCTCTGGGCTTATATCATCTTAGAATGAGCTATAATTTAACATCCTAATACAAAAGCAATCATCCTAGATATAGTACATGAGATGATGAACTCTATCTTAAGAGGTCAAAAGATTATATCAAACTCTAAATCAATGACTCAAGATGAGTAAACTTTAAGTTCAAATGATGCTAATTAGATGACTGACTAAAACTATAAATTTGATCTTATTTAGAGTTACCTATATAAATTTTTTACTACCAATACTTATTATAATTTTTTGCACCATAATGGCCCTATACCAATAGGAAAAGTGTTAAATCATTGAAGCACAATATGGATCCTGATACGTTTCCCATGGTGGGCATAAAAGTCTTAGGCTTTAGTGTACATAGTAGAACTAAAATGCATACATGTATATATGAATAAGTAAAGGGGTTTCTATCTATAGTACCTAATAATACATCATCCTAAAACTAGTATGCATGTTCCTACAATGTTCAAAACATGCACACAGAGAAAAATCTACAAAAACATGTACCTACTAATGTAAGCTACCACCCATATAAATGCAATGTATGAAATGATATAAATAGAAGAGAACAATGCTTAAATAAACTTTTTTTTTCATTATAAATATAAAAATTCATATAAAAAATGTAAACTCTTTACAAAAACATCAAACATATTCTACTTGGTCTTGAGATGAATCTTTTGCGCAATATTTGATGTACCTGAAATGTTAGAGTGCACAAAATAACCATCTAATAATAATGTTTGGAGAACCAAAATAAAAACTTATTAATGTTTGTTATCATCAAAATTATAGGCTCAAGATATTGGTTTTTAATAGCCACACCCAAAATTGATGCTAGGGTAATAATTAAAATTCTTTTAGGGTATTATATACATAGTGCTACTTAGGACGCATCCAATTTTATGTTCCTTATTTATTGATTAGGAGATTGTGCATGAATTTTTTTTAATGGTTAGATTCCCTTTTCTTGGATTGATTGGTGTCATAAAAATGTTTTATTTGTATTTATCTTTTTTTGGTGTGTTAGGAGGTTATTTAGGAAATTCAGCTTAACATCATATTGTTATACCCTAAAGTGAAATAACACCATGTAAATAGATAAAGAAATAATTAAACTAATCATGTTGCTGCATTAAAAGAACATAATACCATAGTTCCAAATCACCTCTTGGAGCACCAGCCATACATCACCATTTCATTAAGCTTTTTAGTTCTTTTTATCACATTGAGTGCCATAGAATTTCATTTAGCAGTACAGTGCTCAATAATGTCATTAATATGGTAGAGGAAGCTTGATGGTATTAATTACTTCAAGCGCTATAATGCCATCAAGTATCGAGTGTCTTGTGATTTCATGATAAAAAAGCCTTTAAATTCAATTAATGTTAGCACTGCAATGCTACCTCTTCCCTATGACATAATGATAGTACCCATTTTGACCTTCTGACCAAGAACTATAGCACTACAAAGGCTAGCACCATAGTGATGGTCTCACTTTGGGTGGGTTATTTCTTTCCATTTCACTTGTGTTCTCTTAATTTCCTTATTTTTGTACTTTTAGTCACTTAGTACATTTAAACTTATCAGAATGGAAACTAAGATTTTAATTGGTAGGAAGAGGGTTGGATCTACCTCCTATTATGTAAGGAAGTTTGTTGGTGCCATAACAAAGGAGTGGTACAATAGTTTATTGGTAAATCCTTTACCAATAGTTTGCCACTGCTATAGTAATAAACAAAAATCTTCAAAACCTCCAACTATCAATTTTAAAATGATGAATACTTTAATTTCTTTTTTACCTCCATAATAGATTATGAGAAGGTCATTAGGTTCTCAGCCTAAAGAAACCTAAATTCTTAGTGGAAAAGGAGAGAAGACATAATCATTAATTTCTTATGTCTACCATAACCTAGAAGTCTAAGGCTTACATAATTTATACAAATCTTATGGTGAGTAGAAACATAAATGAGGTGACAAAGGATAGGGAGGTCCCTAATTATTGAATCCAAAAAGAGTTAACTAGTGATATTGGGGAGATTATCTTTATGTTTTTCCAATACATGCTTAGGGTTTCAACTTTTATGGATTTAGCTTATCCTAGTTTAATTTTGAGTTGTATGAATATACTATGATAGTAGGGAACCTAGGTGAGGAGAAAATCATACTTTCTTCTTCCCTAATGAGATTTAATATTTAGTACATAAAAATTTCTTTCTCAAAATTATGAGAGCGATCTAGCCAATCGACCCAACCTAGGAAAAAGTGGGGTAGAGAAACTATGACACTTGTAGATCAATTGGTAGACCTATGTGACATAGTGGATTAGCTTGGAGTTTTTATAGATCACTTCAGAAAATAATTGATAAGACTTGAAAAGGGGTTGTAAACTAGTTATGACCATTTATGCTCTACAACCAACATTTGTGATAATACCAAACTAATTATAATGTGTCCATGGATAACATATTCAAGTGTTGAGAGATGGACTCCCATAGTTAGAGGAAAATGTTTCACAGGTACTAGTAACAATAAAGGCACCAAAAGAGGAGAAAGAAGAGAATTAAGAGGATGTGTAGGGTAAGCACTATAGATGTCATTTTTCTTCTTTTATCTTTTTAATTTTAAGGTTTTATTATAATTTATTTTATTTTAATTCCTACATTTTATTTAGTTTTCTTTAGTAAAGTTATAATTTATAATATATATTAATTGTAATAATTTCCCAAGTTTATGGAAATTTATTGCACTTTTTACTTGAATTATGAAATTATGAAAATTCAAAATTAATATCCATAAGTAAGTACTAACACGCAATTTGCAATATTTCACTAATAAAATTGTTACATTAAATAACAAATCTTTTCATTTAAAGTAGGTAATTCAACATAAGTCAAATTCCTAAAAAGCACTTAAGCACTTGACTACATATAATAGACTATTGGGTCTAAGGATTAATATTAATAAATAAATTAGATAAATTTTAAATCTCCTAATAATTAAGAAATTAAGGAATTATAAAACCATTAATAAACTTTAGAAAATAAAAATATGTAGATGTAATAGATAGGTATTCAACATCGATACAATTTTTTTTTTTGGAATAGAAGATGCAATTAGCATTAATGATAGAAAAAATGCTTACAAAGGGTTGTCCTTCCTAAACAAGTATAAAAAACTTAAAGGAAGGTCAGTTTCAATAAAAGAATCCCAAAAAAATTCCCTAACAGAGCAAATTTGGCACAAAAATCAGCTGTCTTATTACAATCTCTATGAGCAAAAATGAAAATGACGTTATTGAAAACTTGTAAGAATGATAGGTCCGGTTTGGTACCTTTGTTATTCTTCAAGTTGATAGTATCTTGGAGCATCTTCATGATATTCACATTGTCTCCTTCAATGATTATTCTATTATATTCACAAAACCAATTTTTGATGTAGCTTTCAAAAGAAAGAATAGCTTTGATTTCCAAATAGGCGATGTCCCAATGAATTAACTTTCTACCATATGCACATAACATTCTACCTTCACAATCTCTTAGAACACCAGCTATACCCGCCATGTTGTTAATAGATAGAGCAGCATCAACATTCAGTTTAATCCAACCATGCGGAGGGAGACACCAAGATTTGGACAGCATCGGCTGGTTGGTGTTCCAGGTCTTTTCAACTGGACTTGACTGAAGGTGAGAAGTATGGGAAATAGTTTTTGTAACAGCATAAGCTATAGGAATTTCAGAATTACCGTTCTTGACCATATTCCTTGATCTCCAACTATGGTAAACTGCCAAAGAATAGATCTTCACAAGGCCCTTATCAGCTCCGTGTCTTAGTGCCGTAATACATTCATCCAGATTTTGAAATGAAGGAACATTGAACCTGCAGCTTCTTAATTTCTGTAATAATACCTTCAGCATGCTGCATTTTCTGATAACATGTTTTGTGTCTTCATTCTCATGACAACCTCTCGGACAATCATTAAAATTAGCCAATCTTCTTTAACATAACCATTCCTTCATTGGTAAAGCACCATTCAACACTCTCCACCAGAACAGGTAAACATTCTGGTCCAATTTTAATTTCTTCAGCCAATTATACTTGCTATACTTGCTATCACTTTGAAAATTGATAGCTTCAGCACATAATGCTGATACAGTTTTACCTATATTGGTATGAACAAGCTCCATTCTATACTCTATATTATTCTCCCCCTTCTCTATTTGCTATATGAGCTTTACCATATCTCCAAAAAAGAATTCAGTTAGTTTTTCTGAATTCCATTTACCATCTTCATCCATAAGAAAAGAAACCTTCTTGTCGTCAATGTCCACTGTATTACACATCGCGACCATCTGTTGAGGCTTCTATCTAATATCCAATTGTCAGCATTGATATTGATACTATTACCATTATTAACCTGCCATCTAATAACTGGTTTCAAATAATCAATGCCCTCTTTAATAATTTTCCAAGCAGTAGATGCACCTCTCTTTGCACATTCCTCCCACATTTTGGCTCCAAATTTTTTGAAGAGGATTTTATGGAGAAGTGAATTCTTGTTCTGTAAAAACATCCATGCCAATCTCGATCTTAAAGGACGCTGACTCGTCTAAGTTCCATGTATGCCAAAACCCCCTAGGCAGGTAGGTAAGCATAGAGTTTCCCAAGCAATATAATTCAAACCTTGTTTCCCATTCTCTTTGTGCCACAAGAAGTTCCTACAGAGTTTGTCAACTTTTGATAAAATGCTTTTAGGAATTAGGGAGTGTGCTACCTGATAAGTAATCATGCTTGAATAGGCAGTTTTAATGAGAAGAATTCTTCCAACCGAAGAAAGCCATCTAGCTCCCCAAGAATTAAGTCTACACATTGCTTTCTCAATGGTGCTATTGTAATCTTCAGCTATCATTCTTCTGGGAGACAGTTTAATACCCAAGTAGAATAATTCTTTGAATTCCTTATATCCCATTATTTTATTTAACTTGCTTCTTCTCTTTTTGGAGACAACTTTGCCATAATGAACCATGGATTTCTGTGAGTTGATAGCCTGGCCCGTCCAGCTGCTATAACATTTGAAGATTTTCTTCAGCATCTTTGCATTCCTACTGTAAGCCTCAGCAGTCACTAAGACATCATTTGCAAACAGTAAATGTGTGATCTTCTCTATATTCGATGCTAGTCTCATCCCCAACTGCACCTTATGTTCATTAAGAGCTTTAGATAGAAGATCTGAGCATAAAATGAACATATTTGGTGAAAACGGAAACCCTTGCCTGAATCCACATCGACCATTAATCCATTCAGTTCTTTTACCATTAATTACAACAGAGAATTTCGGGTTTGAAACACATTGCAGAATTAGAAGGATTAATCTATCTTGAAAACCTGTCAATTTTAAAACCTGTTCAAGCGTTTCCCAGCACATACAGTCGTACGCTTGCTCCATATCAAGTTTAAGAAGGAAATAACCTGGCTTAGCAACAGATGGTATCATCTTACAAACAATCTCCTGTGCAATAAGGCAGTTGTCTGAAATACTCCTGCCCAGTACAAACGCTCCTTGAAACTCAGAAATGACACCTGGATGATAGTTTTTAAATCTATTTAGAATCATACCAGCAAACATCTTGTAAATTGTTTGGCATAGGCATATAGGCCTGAACTTGGAACATTTTTTAGCATTATATATTTTCAGAATCAGCACAACCACTGTTTCCTTCCATTGCTCTGGCATTTCCCCTATTTTGAAAAAGTTGTTAACAGTATTCCAGTAGCTCATTCCATAATGCTCTAATAATTTTTGAAAAAATAGGCATTTGCACCGTCAGATCTACGAGATTTGTTATTACCCATATTCTTGAGTGTTAACTTCAACTCCTCAATAGTGAATTCTGCTTCCAAAATTTTCCTCATATTAACCTGTATGTAATCAGAATTTTTGAAAGTCGGCCAATTCTTCAAGTCATAGCTGTGCTTGCACCATTTCTTTTTGAAGAAATTCTCCATAATATTATGGATGTCTTAATGATTTGAAACCAACGATCCATCCTCCCGAGAAATTTGTAGAATTTGATTGCTCTTCTTCTTGGCTGAAGCATAAGTGTGATAATATCTTGTGTTTTTCTCGCCTTCATCCATCCACTGGCATTTAGACCTTTGTCTCCACCAAGTTGCAATTCTAGCCAGGTTTGCATTAAATTCTGTAACTTTGCTTCTCAGCAGCAATAGATCTCCCTGGCTTAAGCCTCCAGCAGCAGCTTCTCTGTTTTAGAACTCAAAAATTTCCTGTTTAAGCACCTAGTTCCTCATGTTCAACTCCTTCAACATATTTTTACTCCAATAAAAAAGGTTCTTAAGAGACCTTCTTATTTTCCTCTGAAGAATATCATTACTATTTTCCATATTCATTTTTCCTCCATGATTTGGTTATGATACCTTTAGCTGCTTCACACGAGCACCATATATTCTCAAACCTGAATTCTTTGTTATAATTTCTTGCTTTATCTTCAAGCTATAAAAGAACAAGACAATGGTCCGAAGATATTCTAGGGAGATGTTTGATAACTGCATTAGGAAAATCCATGATAGCTTTAGAATTTAACCAAATTCTATCTAACCTTTCCCATATTCTAGCAAGGCCATCTTTGTTGTTACACCAAGTACAGTTGGGTCCATAGAATCCAATGTCATGGTATTCATTGTTGGTCATGAATTCCTTCATTTCTTTTGGGCCTTGGGAGAATACAAAACTTTTTCCCCCAATTTTCTCACTGCTGTTAACAACGAAATTGAAATCGCCTCCAACTAAATAAGGATCTTCACAATTCAAATGATCTTCAATCATTTCCCAAAGTTTCCTTCTTTCATACAAGTTTTTGTTACCATAAACAATGCACACTTTAACAATCTTGCCTTCGGGAGTAATAAGTTCACCAATAATACACTGTTTGGAAGTTACAGTTACCTTGAATGATGCAATTCTATGTTTCCGTTGAACAATGATGCCTCCTGACTTTCCAGATGCCGCAACATGGTGGAAATCACACTCACTCCCCACCATCCTTGTAACATCATTACAACCCAAATTTTCCATTTTTGTTTCTAACAAACCAATGAAAAAAAGACCATTTTCAACAATCATGTTTCTTAAGTAGTGGGAGGTAGCCTTCTTTTTGCCTCCCCTACAATCCCATACTAACAATGAGGACATTTAAATAGGTTTCGAGTTTAAGGCCCCTGCCTTTACATCTCCTCCCTCACCTTTTCTTGTTCTTTGTTTCCTTTTGATGGTCCAAGTATTTTCATTTCTTTAGCAAGTTTTGTTTTGCCACTAGACATCTTAACTATCACCAAACTATTTTCCACCTGCTCTTTGACATTCTGTTTTTTTGTTTCCAATGCTTCCGTATTGTTTCCAGCATGTGTTTTTTCCTTTTATGTCAATAATATCACATTTGGTTTTTCATCCACTTCTCCCAGAATTTCAAATGGGTTTTTTGAAACCTTCACCTCAATCTCTGCCCTGTTTTCAGTCTTCCCTTCTGAAATTTCTTTTTTGTGCTGCCTTCCAAACATTCATACTCGTGATTTCTAAGATCAAATTTTCCCCCTTCAGAAACAACCACAATTCCCTAAATAATTTCTCTTTCTTCAAATAATTGATTTACCTGAGGTTGAGTTGCTGGAGTATTTTCGTTCTAGAGGTTGCTTGAATTCTTTAATCTTTCCAAATTTGCATCCTTTGACTTAATGTTCCAAACATTATTGTTCTGGGTCTTCTTCTCAACATTTTTCCTGTCCATATCCTTGTTATAAACTGCATTATACTTTCTTCTCCTATTGTTCACCAGCACCCAAGGACCATAGCTTTTCTTTTCTTCCTCTGTATTTAGTTTCTTTGATTCATGCAATAGATCCTTAGAGGAATTCTTGTCTTCAACAGAATCAACTTTCATACATTCCTCCCTCACATGACCAATTTTACCACAGTCAAAACAAAAAATTCGAAATTCTTTTAAACTCAAATTTCTGATAAAATCTTCCTCCCATGCTTTCTACCCACACTCCAGCTGGTAGTTTCTCCAGCTGGTAGTTTCTGGTCAAGCTTAATGCAGACACAGACCCTTGCGAATTCCCTTCTTCCCCAACTGAACATGTTGCCATCCAACATTAAAGGTTTGCCGAATGCAGCTGCTATCCTTGCTATATTTTTTTTATTCCAGCATTGTAATGGTAACTGCTGCATTCGCATCCAAATAGGAGATGTAAGACCTTCCATAGATAACGGTGAGAATTCCAGTGACGATTTTTCCATTCCAATGATATGCTCCTTCACGAACCATGGTCCTCCCATCAGAACTCCTTCCATGGCTTCAATTGTTTTGAAGGAGCACAGGAACCACCCCTTCCCTAGTGTTGTGAAATGGAAATTGTCAAATCAAGCCACTGTCTTTTGAGTTCCCAAGAAACTTCTTGCGGCTTAATGTCTTTCCAAAAAATCTTACAAACCAGTGATTTCCCCAGAAGGTTCGCATTTTTATTTCATCTTCTTTAATTAACTGAATCGCCTTACCATCTTCATTAAAAATAACATCTTCTTCTTGGAAGTTCAAATTGATGTATGGTTTTCTACTCCATACATTACCACTTTTCGACTTTTCCATATTCTTTTCAGATAAATGATCACCCATTTGGTTCGCATTACTCTCCTTAATATGTTTTGAATCCCCTTCCGCTTGGATCACATGTTTGAAGGATTTCGGACTAACAAAATTTTTATCATAAATTCGATGATTCTCAACAATAACGTTGCTATCCTGATTAGCGATTGTTTTACCAAATCCTTGAATGAAAATATCCATGCCTGAAGAAGATGTTCCCCAATCATGGCCGACCTCATTTGCCTCAATCTTTCTTAAATTTTCCATAGTTTTCATAACCGAAATCGGTTCAATCAATTTACCTTTTCCAACACAATGTTGAAAATTATGAGAAATAATGCCTACATCATCATTTATCACCAAAAAACCTTTTGCTCGTCTTCTCTTAGACTCTTCTGCATCCATAACTTTTCTTGAATCAGATTGCCCTGCAATCGCTTTCTAGTTCTCCAACTTCAGCAATGAAGCCAAAGAATCCATCTTATGACCCAAGTTATCCGTCGAAGAACAACGGACATCCGCCTCCATGAGAATCTGGCAATCAGATCACCGGCTGAGAAATCTACGAAACCAAAATTTGAAACTTTCTTTCTAGTTATTGTAGCTTCTCTCTCTTCTAAAAACACTTGGGTTTGTACTGTCAATTTAGGTAATAAAAAAGGTTAAATTGAAAAGAATGAAAAAGGCTAAGTACTTGAGTATTAAAAATTGGTACTTGTAATGTCTAAACCCTATTAAAATAATAAGTGGAGGCAAAATACTAGTATTTAAAAAGAATATAAAGTACTCAGTCAATTAAAAAAGAAAATGGGAAAAAGAAAAGAAAAGGAAATAAATAATAAAAGTGAAAGCTAAATGCAAGAATATCAAAACATAGTGCAAGTAATATCATACCCAACTTCTATGCTCCTAAAGGAAATTATTTGCATCATAATACTTGAAGAAATCATATAAGTTGATTCAAGGATTAACCGAATGTTCAATTCTATTCATTCCAAAAAATAATAATAACCCTACATAAGTTTGTCATATTCTTAATTTATAACTTTAAGAGTTTAATTTAGATGTAAGATTAATTAAAATTAAGGAATAGGTTATTATTAAATGTTTTATTAGAAAAAATTCCTACTTATGTACTTTATAAATATTTAATTATTAGCATTATGTTTTTTAAATATTATATTCAAACAAAATATCTTTAATCTCAATGTAGTATAAATTACTTCTGAACTAAAAATATCTTAAAGTTTGAATGAATTTGATAAGTAAAAAAATTACATATTTTAAATCTCATATATGGTTATAAAGTGCTAACTGAATTTATCTTTTGAAGAAATAAATAGGTCAAAAAAGATCTAAATTAATCCAACACTATAATGCCATAAATCCAACATCATAATATTATAATTTTCCCTTGTTCCTCTAGTTTGGTGTTGCAGTAGTAAACTGTCAGAGGATTTCTTAAGAGCTTAACATTAAGGAACTACCCAAATAGTATGAAACACCAGAACATGTGCCATAGCAACAAATCATCACATCGCCAATGGAAACTAACAATAAAAGGTACTTGAACTAGTGAATCAATTTGATGAGTACTAAATCGAAAAGATGCTTTCATAGTGCTACAGTTCCACCAAGCTAGCACTGCAACATCATTTTTATTATTTTGGAATTCTATAAATAGAAGGCTAAGTGTTCATAAAGGATGGTTAGCAACTAGGAGGGAGATGATTCAACATGCCTGTGAGGCTACTTCTTATGGAGGTTAGCTTTTTCTATACTTATTATGTGAATCATATACTACGGTGGAGTGAAGGAAGGAGTGCAAAGGAGTTCATTTTGCTTAGTTGTCTAATTTCTATCTTTATTCCCTATCTTATACTTTTATTTTTCTTAGTGAAATAAAAAAGTTTGTTCTTTTGAATTTTATTTCCATGTGTGACTAAATTTGATTTTTCTAAGCTAATGATAATTTTGGACCTATGTATTGTATAGAGTAGATTTGTGATTTCATAAAATATTTGATGATAATTTTACTTCCTCCAAGGTTCATTTAGTTTTTGTATATAACTTGCATAAACATAAAACCTAGTGTGATATATAGCCTTGAAAGAGGGGGTGAGAGAATAAATAAAGGATTTAAATTGTAATATTATGAGGAATATACATATGGTGGTTAAAAAAAAATACATATGGTGGTTAGCATTATAGGATCTTAAGGAGATAGTGAAATCTTAGTTTGGAGGAATCTTATCTAAACTCTAATGTGCTCAACAAATATGAGGAGTTCTTATGGTGGATTCATTGAAGTATTAAAAAGGAATTAATTTAGTGCAAACATGTGTTTTTAAATATTATAGGTTAAAAGTTTTAAAAAATATTGCATTTATTTTTTTTTTCATTTATAGCTTTTTTACTTTTTATTGTATCACTCTAATTAATCCTTTAGCAAGATAATTATAACAATTTTATTATGCAATACCAGAGTGAGCTTAGGATAATTTCAAATCGTGTGGGAGTGATACTTTCTCATTATTTTATTTCTTAACATTACATGTGCAGTTGTATAGAATAATAATTAGAAATTATGATAAAAAATAATAATTAATAGATAAAGTAGTATGCGGACTTGCCTGAGTAAATTAAATGACTTTGGATTAATTATATGAAATAAGGCTAGACTTGTTGCAAAAGGGTATAATAAAATTGAAGAAATTAATTTTAAGGAAACTTTTGCACTTGTAGTGAGATTAGAGGCCATTAGAGTTGAACTAGCTTTCACATGCTTCAAAAGATTTAAATTATCAAATGGAGGTAAAGAGTGAATGTCTAAATGGAGTAATAAAAGAGAACGTATATATTGAGCAACCACACAGGTTTGAGTATTCATCACTTCCTAATCATATTTATAAACTCAATAAAGCACTATATGGATTAAAACTTGCACCTAAGGCATGATATGACAAACAAAGTCTTTTTTTAATAAATAGTTTATTTATTAAGGGAACTATAACCATGACATTGGTTATTGAAAAAAATAAAAAGCTAGAGACATACAATTTATTCAAATCTACATAGAATATATTATTTTGGATCTACAAAAAAGAGTTTTGTGAAGAATCTCATCCAATATGATCAACAAATTTGAGATGAGGGTGATTGGAGAGCTTACATACTTTCTAGGGTACAATGCTAAGCAAATAATATATGGGACCATCCATAGCCAAACTATACATATGGAAGGTGGTTGTTGACCTAATTTTATATGAGGTAATTAGGCACTACCCCAAGTTTCTGACTAATGGCTGATAAACAAATTGTTGTCAATCATGCAACCATTTCAAAAGTTAATCAATACTATATTCAATTAACCTATTAATTATTCAATCAAAAAGCAATACTTCTAGCACCCAATCATACATTCAATCATATTCCAATCATTCAACATTTAACTAGTCAATTATTATCAATTAATGATATACTGTCAATGCTTCAATCAATAGTCTCCATTCAAACTTCAATTATCATCAATTAATAACCTTCATATATCTAATCATAACCTAAATGACTTCTTTAATCTCCAACAATCAAATATTCATTATAGATTGACTTCTAATAACTTGAGCATTTGTAGTCCTACATTACAATCATCTAACCTAGTACATTACCTTGCATAAGACACTAGAACCTTGACCTCAATTAAGGTCGAAACTTTTGCGCTAGGAAATTATCATGGTAAATCATCATTCATAATCATTTCCTTATATGGCCTCAAAATCCACAATTCCATTATAGGTCAACCCATGGTTGGTTTGACTTGGTTAAACCACCATGGGTGTTCAAATTTCACCATATGAGGACTTCTTCACTCAAGCAATAAACTTAATCTCTAAGACCCTTGACAAACTTTTCAAATAACTCACATATACTCTCTAAAGCTTACCCCACCATGCTTTGACTATTTGATGGGTCAAATCAAGTCAACAAAACTTTAAAACCTTCTCGAATTATAAACCCTCATTCAAATGTTTACTTTCTAAGTTTCATACAACATCCAAGCAATTCCACTAAGCCCTTGGACTCCTTGGGCTGCACCTATTCTTCCTTTGACCACTTTGACCAATCAAATGGTCCAAGGACATGAAACAACCTTGTTTAGTAAAGGTTCATTCTTCTAAAGCATTTCTCTTGATGCCATTTCATCCAGATCATTCAAACATATTAAAAAGCTAGTTTAGCTCATGGAATGGCCCCTAGCTCATCCAAACCACCCTAGTGGTCCCCTCCACATAAGAGTGAAATAGGGTCATTTTCAGATGAACCAAAATCTCTCTATGCTCTATTAGTTTGGGTTAACTATTGAGCATCCTAGTAGGCCACCTGATGCATCCCAGCCATCTCTTTTGGCTCCAACAAATGGATAGGGTAGAGAGGGACATATATCTTTATTGGAACCTAACACTCATATCACTCTCCAGAGCTTTTTGCATTTTAATTTTGTTTCCTAGAATCTTATTCAACCTATTAAAATCATTTCCGAAGCATTTGGAGCTAACCAATGATAAGAGGAGTGAAGGATCGTGGACCCATCCATCCCAGCTACTTCAACTCCTCATAGAAGCTTCCTCCGAGCTCAAAGTCTTTTAAAGGATTGAAAGCGGACAAACTACAAGTGTGAAAATCCTTTAACCATACAAACCCATCTATTAAATTGAGGTATATGCTAAACCCTAGGAATTTACCTAGGTTCTTAAATAAAATTCTAAATATTACATCAAAGGCTTAGAAAACACTTCCGCATTATTTAAAAACTCTTATACTACTCCTGTCAAAAGTTTTAACTATTTTTGTTCACTATTTTAAGAGTAAATATTCCTAAATGATATTAAGGTTTATAGGCTGATAGTGGAAGATGATAATCTAATGGCCATTATATCTATTCATTTTAGATCAATGGTTGTGATGACATCATATCCGCGGTCTGGTTTGATCATTCAGAACTGTAGGTTAGCTAGATTTTCATCCAGTAAGATCCAAGCTATTTGTTCAAACTATAGGATCTAGCTTGACCATTAGATTCTTCTTAATCTAGATCATATTGAGAGCTTGACTTTAGCCATTAGATCTGTGCTACGATGGATTCGTCTGCTTAGTGTTTTGCTGCATTGGATTAGTAATTTGATTTATTGAGCTGCCATTTGCATGGCCCAATCAATTGTCATCATGTCGAAAGCACATACATAGTCAGTCCTACCAGCTAACCGTGTAATAGAACCCTTAAAATAAATTTAGAAAATGCTAGAACTTTAAATATTTGTTGGAAATTCATTTCTTTGCCATTTTTTTTTTGTTCCTGAGCTTATTTTGTTTAGATTTTCATCAAATTTATTTTAAAAACAAAATCAAATTATTTTGATTAGTATTAATTATTTAAAAAAAGAAAAAAACTAATTAAATTTTGAATAAAAATATATAAGTTATTTTAATATGAAACTTGGCTGAGGTATTATAGGGTCTATGTTTGATATTTTCAAATTTTCTCAAGCTTATTTGTTTGAATCTCAATTAGTTTTGAAATTATAAAGATTTAGGTTAAAGTTTGACCTAGATTTTTGAAAATTCATAACTATCTCAATCTAATTCCAATTAATGCATGTTAGTACTCCTTGGAACCAATGAAAGATTATCTTTCATTGGAAAATAATTTTAAGTCAAAATCATGTATGGTTTAAGGGGAAATTGATTTCTATAATATTATGAGCTTTGTAAGTAACCCTTTAATTTAGCATAATTATGTCTTTAAATTGGATAGATTTTTATTTGAGGATGTATCCCACAGCTTCTAATATCCTTAGTTCAATATGATACACTTATTGCCTTATGATTGATTTCTTAAGTTTATAGGTTACTATAACCTATGACTTCAATAATTAATTATAAATCATTCCATAAAGCATTAGGACACTATTTTTCTTTTCATGGTTGTTTGATGAGATTGTAATTAGTGTATGATTGTAGCCTTATTGAACTTTAGTGATATTAGGAAGAAAAATCAAAGATTTATGTTAGCTAACTTAGCCAAATCTAGTATTTAACCTCACACATCCATTTTGGATGATACTCAAACATAAAAACTAGTGGCATGTAACCTCATGACCTAATACATTTTGATTGGACATTAAGTGATCTTCAAATAATGATTATTTTTAATTAGCCCTTCATAAAGGCTTTTATTTTTCAACAAATCCAAATAAATCAAATAAAATCTCTAAAAATGTAAAAATGAAATTTAATCAATTTCAAATCAATCACAAAATCATTAAATATACAAATCCAAAACTAATACTCATTTAAACATAATTAATAATTAAATTTTCTTAATTAACCATTAATTAAATAAAACTCATTATAATTCAATAAAATTTAAATTAAATTTAAAAAAAGTAAAATAAATTTAAAAAAAACTCAAAAATTTATAAAATCATTTTAAATTATTTTTAACTAAAATTTAATTTCTAATTTTTTAATTAAAAAATCCAATTAAAAATTATTTAAATATTTTAAAGAAAATTTATAAATTCCTTAAAATTAAAATAAAATTAAATAAAAATTATAGATTGATAATTCAAATTTTAATAAAATTTTTATATAAAATTTAATTTTTTAAGTTAAATTTTAATTCATTAATTAAAAAAATCAATTTATTATAAATTAAATATAAAAATAAAATTAAAAAAATTAAATATATTTAAATAAAACTCAGAGATTTATAATCAAATTTTAAATAAAAGTTTAGAATGATTTTTAATAATTAAGTAAAATGAATTACAAATTTAATAAGTAAATAAAATTTTTGAATGTTATAATAAAAATCATAAAAGTTTAAATTAAAATTCTAATTCATTTATTGTAATCTAATTCATTAATTTGATTGGTTTTAATCTATTAAATTTGATGTTTAATTTGAATTAAATGAATTTAGACCTTCATGCATAATCTTGATTCCATTTTGGAGGGCATTTTGGCATTTCATTTCCAAGGTGTTTAATACATTTAAATAATAAAAAGATCCTCATTTGTGTGGTGCATGATTCCTTTAAGGAGGGCACTAACACATTAAATTTTGGGGATCCTTCAACCACTAATAATACAATGACCTTATGTAGCATATTTGATTCCATATGGAGGATATACTATATTTAATTTGTAAGGTGCTTTTCTCTTTCTCTAATAAACTTTGGAGGCACTCATATGGTCACCAATCCTACATAGAGGACGAGTGTTCATTTTGAAAGTTTTAGGACTTATAAATTGATAACCCCTTGCACTTTTGGTGTTATCAATATATAAGTTCTCTAGAACTTAAACTGAACCTCTAAAATAAGAATAATTCAAAAGCCAAATATATATCACTTAAACTTTAATTAAAATACCATTCAGCATTTAATGATTAAACTAAAAAAATGCATGAATTTAAAAAAATTAATTCTTATAGGACCTATTAAAGCCACACAACCTCTTTTACACACTTAGGTGGTTTGCTAGGACAACCA
Organism: Dendrobium officinale; assembly: GCA_019514585.1. Lineage (NCBI taxonomy): Eukaryota > Viridiplantae > Streptophyta > Magnoliopsida > Asparagales > Orchidaceae > Dendrobium > Dendrobium officinale. The sequence goes on along the minus strand of CM033691.1, from coordinate 35,988,815 downwards.
ACTTTAGCCTAGGCTAGGCTTGTGGATTGTTGTGGTTTGATTGTGGGTGTGTTTTCCTAGAGGGAACATATGTGTGATTACTTACTTTCTACAAAATATAGCATACCAAATTAACCTTTTATATTAGTACACCTAAAGAGTAGAGTGAATGAGTGAGGGCCTTGCACTTTACTTTCTTTAATTTCATGTATATATAACTACTCACAATGCACTTTCATATATGCATTTTAATTCTAGGTTTTATATTTTTGCAAAGTACAATGTTATTAGGTGGTGATGTATATGTAAAGAGATTTACAAATTTAAATTTCATGGAATTATGTATATTGATCGAGTTGTACGGAGTCATCAATTTTAAAGAGTCAAATATAACTGCTTATATATATATATATATATATATATATACATGTGGGGCTCCAAAAAGTAACCTCCCTTTCAAAGGGGTATTCTTTTGGAATTCCATAAAAGACTTGGAGCTTAAAGACTATTAAGTAGTTGTATTGGATTCTAAATATTCCTTAAAGGATTAGAATCCATGTTTATTATTGGTTGGGCTTGGCAATATTACTTTACTACAGACCCAGAGCTATACTCATAAGTATACATGCTTTTCATTTTTTTCTAATCATATTACATGGTATTCAATTTAAATTTCTTTAACCATTCCTTGATTCTTTGGATAGATCTGTCTAAAATCATACATTCATTGATGATTATTGTGATTAGGATCATTAGCCGGCAGCTCACTCTAAGAAAGTGGTATATTTAGATTATATACTCTTCTCTTTACATATTCTTTCTTCTATTCAAATTAAAATCATCAAATTTAGTGTTAGAGTTTACAATCTAAAGCCTGTATTTTCAAATATTTAGAATTATTTTATCTTCATTTTAATGGAGAGTATTCTCATAGAAGATGTAATTAACTATAATGGCTTGGCCCTATAGGGAGTCTAGATCCCATAATAATAAAAACTATACTTTAGTTTCCTTTTATAAAGTAGGGGAAAAATCTATGAATGTAGGCTCTACCTTATCTATTTTTTAAATTTAATTTCATAACTAAAGATAAAAGAATATTTGATTTATTTTATAGTAGATCAAATATCCTCTATATTTTATTATGGAGATTAATTCATGAATTATTCTCCTAACTTGAATAATATGAGAATGTGTTTATCATCCTTTGTGATGATTTATACATTACCTATACTGCATTCAATTAGGAAAATAAATTATAGTCTTGTTTCTTTAGAATTGATAGGAGGACATTTTTCTATCTTCTAGGGTGATATAATATCTAACTATGCAGATTTAATAGAAAGAAAATCCAAAAATATAAATAAAATAGATCTTCCAAGACTTAAAACATTTTATTAAAGTAAAATTAATATATTATTATTTAATTATAAATGTAAAAAGGTTCTCACAGATTTTACTCGTGCCTCTGCTGAGGATAGACTTCTCTCTTCATCTAAAATGAAGACTAAATTCTTTTTAAAAATTGTATGAGTTTAATTAAATATTTGGGCTATTAAATTTCATGTTTATTTAAATGCCATTTGTGTGTTTTGATGTTTTGTACAGTCTAGTGTTGTGTTTCTATTTTCCTGATATGATTTAATTTGTGTAGTTGTAAATTCTCTCAAATAAAGTAAACCTAGCCAGGTATGTCATTTGTATGACATTTTCATGTTTATTCAAGTTCATAGTTTTCATGATCAGAGCTAGTCATGATTTTCTTGACTTTTCCTAAAAGCCAAGCATATGTGCAAATTGTCAGCACCAACTTAGGTCCCATATTGACTAGAAATGCTTCCCATTTTTCATCTAACATTTACATGTCATTTGGATGTTTAGTCACTTAGATTCATTTCAAATTTATTCTTTTTTTTTTTTTTTTTTTGAGATTTTCAATATTTTATTTTGATGTATTTTCCTCAAATTTATGTCATAAATTTTGAGTGTCTCACATGTTTTGTGATTTGATTGTCTTGTATTTAAATTTATAAAATTATAAATTCCATAAATTGAGTCAACCTAGCCTAGTATATCATTTGTATGGCATATACATGCTTATTTAAATTCACAGTTTTCCTGATTAGTGCTAGGTAGGGTTCTCTTATCTTTGCCTAAAAAGCCAAGTAGATGGGCCAATGGTCTACACCGGCTTAGGACCTAGATCCAATAAACATGCTGCCCTTTTTTTGTCTAACATTTACAAGTAATTGGTATTATTAGTCAATTAGATTCATTTCGAATTTATTTGATTTTTTTTTATATTTTGAATCTTTTATTTTTGATATATTTTTGTCAGATTTCTATTATAAATATTGAGTGTCTTATATGTCTTGTAATTTTATTAATTTGATTGTCTTGTATTTAAATTTATATAGTTGTAAATTCTCTTTAATCGAGTCAACCCCGCATGGTATGTCATTTATATAAAATTTGCATGTTTATTTAAGTTCATAGTTTGTATGATCAGTGCTAGTCATGGTTTTCTTGGATTTTCTTAAAAATCTAAGCAGATGGACTAACTATCAGCACCAGCTTAAGACCTAGATCTAGTAGAAATGCTGCCAATTTTTCATCTAATATTTGCATGTCATTTGCATGTTTTGGAGTCTTCCTTTTTTGTTTGAACTCAGTTTCGAGTTTGTGCATTAAAATTAGACTTTAAATTAAAATTTTCTAACTTCCCCTCTTAAATTTATTCTAATTTATGTCTATACTTATTTCATTTATATTAAAAAATTCTTTTTGATAAGGTCCTAGTTTAAGGACTTTTCATTCTCATCTTTCAGATTTATCCTAGATTTATATTCAATGCTTCTCTAAAAATCTCATTTATGATTGTTTTAACCTTGGTTTGGATCTTTAGTTAGGTTCCTTCACCTTTCAAATCCTCATTCAATCTAGGATTTATCTTAGACTCCAAATAGATTCACCTTAGTCATTTATTCTGATTCAAATTTAGTGTATAGATTCAAAAAGATCAATTATTGATTTGGATTTTTATTGAGTAGAGAAAATTTCTGGAAAAATTGTATTCAACATCAACATCACTACTGCCAAATTTGGTAAGGGCCATCAAATCAGTTTTGGGTTCAGATTTGACAACCTTTAAGTCAATTTTCGTACACCATAAGCTGAAGTGGTGCCTCCACTACTGAGTATGTTAGATAAACTTCACTCCAATTCAACATTGAGGTGGGTATATAGCTTCCCCTGCTGCTACTAAACTCTTTATATTTTCCTATATGACTTTTCACCAGCCAATTGCCATGACAAAGGGAATGTCCAAGCTATTTTTGAAACCCCTATATTCAGAAACTTTGAGATGGGATCGTCTTCTAGAATCTAGGAGATGCCTAAATCTCAATGCAAAAACATGATTCATCGCATGAGGCGAAGAGCTGAATAAGCTAAGTTGTCAGAAGAAAATACTTTGATTATTATTGTAACTGAAGTAGCAAAGAGGATGAATACTGAAGCTCTTAAGGCATATGTTAATTCTCCTAAGTTGTCTGGTAGTAGATTTCACCCACTATCTGCTGTTATTAGAGAAGAGAGCATATCACCTATATCAAATTCTCCTTCTACTCCATTTCTTGAAGATCATGTCCTTCCTTTTCAAAAAGGAAAAGAAAGTTCAAATCTATACTGAATGGCTTGATCCAGAACTGTGCCACTGATTATGGATGGTTAAAGTTAGAATTTCTTAGAAGTGTTAAGGATGTGATCTCTACTGAAACGCATCCACATTAAAGTGGAAGATAAGGAGAGTCCCCTCCTTTAAAGAGAAGAATTTAGTTTCAAGATTTTGGTCCAAGTCAACCAACTACCACCACAAATTATCATAGGGAGATAAAGAAGCTCTCATATCATGATCAGCACATTGATTAAGAGCATCAATAATATAATCAACAAACTCTGTTGGATCCTTGGGGTATGGAGCATTAGCCCATTAAGGTTATAATCCCAGATCTCCTCCATCTTCCTATTAATCCAAAAATCTTCCAATGAGAACTTCTGATCACCTTTTGAATCAGGACCCAGTAAAGGTCGATCGACACCATTCATATGGTAGCAAATCATCCTCTGGTTTTGATAATAGGAGACTAAAACTTACATATTAGTCATACTCATTATCTGATAGGGTGAGCATTTGGCAACCTAAGATGGTTCCCACTGCAACTATATTTAAAATCAAAGAAGTAATATAATGGATGAGAGAATAATGAAGATGAAGTTTGTAATGGAAATATCTCCTACTAGAGAATATACTCTAGCGGGTCTACACCATGTGGAAGGAAAGTCAATAAAATAGATGGTATATCAAATAAAAGAAAGCATCTGCCAGATTGATGAGCAAGAAGCTATAGAGGAAGAAGAAATGAATGAAGAGATGTCTGATAGTGTTAACATGGTTGACGATTGGTCATCTCTGTAAAGAGAAAAAACTTGAGTTTAGATTTTATTAGAAAACATCTCATTTATCTTTCTTAAAGAAAATATATCCTCTATCTTAAATTTTAAAAGAAGGAAGTTGTGGTCGACTACATCAAATGTTTAGAGATGCATGAGTTTATAAATTACCAAAGCTATACGAAAAAGAATATTCCCTCCCACCCACCTCATATACATGGGTTGAAATCAATTTTAAAATTTAAACCTATATCAAAAGTAAAATTTGCTTAGAAATAAGATCTTATCAAATTTCTTGCAATTTTATATCTTATAAGTATTATTAAAAAGATCATAAATCTATTCGAAGATTCTCTTAAATCAAGTTTTCATCTCTTTCCAAAGAAATTGGTTTTGTTTTGTATCTTATTCTTCTTTATATAAGAGAAAGAGTTTTCTTCTCTCGTGCTTGGAAGATAATCTTACAACAAAGAATTATTTTATTATTTTAAAAGGGATATATATATATATATATATATAATGCGTAATGTGTGCCATGATGAAAAGATGCATACATATGTGCCAAAAAAAGTTGCACAATGTGCACCAAATATATATAAATTAATAAAAGATGCACAAAAGTATGCCAAGTAACAAAAGATACTCAAAGTGTATAAAAAATAAAATAAGTAAGTGGATTCCATTTCAACATCCTAAATCTCATAAAACCCATTTGCTTTAGATATTTTTCTTGACACTAGATTTTGAAAATCTTGATACTAGATTCATCTTTATGTATTGATATTTTATTAGATATAAAAGATCAAGCAAGAAAATGAAAAGATTAATTTTCTTTTCCTCAATTTGAACTTTTGAAATAGCTTCTAGTTAAACAACAAAAAGATTCACAAATTTAACTTCTAATGAAGTTAAATCTAGGCCCATAATCATTGGTCGATGGTTTCATCTCAGTTTGGCATTACATTCACTCCTTCGTAAATAGTGAATTTATACATCATAGTAGATTTCTTAGCACTCACCAAGTACAAGATGATTGCTTGATAAATGATGAACTACAAGATGAAAAAATCATGAAGCTAAAATTGAATGAGATGTTCATCTGGGAATTCTATTTCGACGCACTACTAATCAATAGATGACATCAGATGATATTTCCTAATGCAAGATGATTGCCTGATAAATGATGAACTATCAGATGAACAAATCATGAAATTGAAATTGAAAGAGAAGTTCATCTGGGAATTCTATTTTGATGACATTACTTCTAATCAGTAAATAACAACAAATAATTTCCTAATAAATGATGAACTACAGGATGGTGGAATCATGAAAACCAAGTTAAATTAGAAGTTCATTTGAGAATTTTATTTTGGCAGTAAGGCTTTCAATTAGCAAGGAGAATCAAATGATATTTTCCTAGGATAAGCAATAATTGGTATAATATTTATCACATCTCATAACGGTGTGATGTATTACTAATACCATATGTGAGAACCCTATATAATCAATAAAATTTAGTATGAGGTGCTCATAAGGGCTTAGAATTTAAAATTCTAATTGATATCGATGAGAAAAAAAAAATCTTTGGAGATTCGCGGGTTCTAATTAATCAGATAGCTAGAATATACAAAGCACTAAAAAAATATTCTGGTTCCTTAGCAATAGTAAACGATGCATATGTCAGAATAAATTCCAAGGGAGTTGTTATATAGAATTCCTTATGGAAAGAAATCTACAAAAGATTCTCTTGCTAAGTAAACTAAAACCTAGGCATATTCTTAGGAAGATTCAATTCCAATAGAAGTGCAAGGACGTTAAGTTCTATCTCTCACATGTTTTGTATATATAAATAGAAAGTCCCCAACTGTGGTGAAAATTTTTTCAACAGTTGATGATGAAGCAGTAGACTGGATAAAATTGTTCATCAAATGCTTATGAGAAAATAAGCTCCTTAAAGAGAAATCAAATGTAAATCAGATCACAAGACACACGTTATCCTATGCTCTAATTAGCAATACCTTATACAGAAGATCATTCAATTAGATGTGGATAAAATGTATGAATAAATTAGAAGTATGGAAGACCATAAAAGAAGTATATGCTAGATTTTATGTTGCACACCAATCCAGACCAAAGATGAATGCTTCCTTTGAGAAAAGTTAAAGCTCATCAAGTTCCAAAGTCTTTTAAAGAAAATGTTATAAGCCAGTTTGATGTTCCTCTTTGGATTATCTTAGATAACGGTCCTTCATTTAGAAGCACTAAAATAAACAGCTTTTTTAGATTGCTTAATATTGATTATAAATACTCCATCTATTAGCCTCAGGAAAATGGATTGGCCGATTCCTTCAATGAAATTTAATCCAAATATTAAAGAAGACATTAGAAAATAATAAGTGTCTATGAAATGAGATGTTGGTTGAAGCTTTATGGGCATACCAAACTACATATAGAACTCCAACTCAATCTATGCCATTTGCTTTAGTTTTTGGTGTAGAAGCTATTATCTCTTTGGAAGTACAACTACCCTCCCTCACAGTTATAGTAAATTATAAGATTACTTCATAATAGAATGCAAGACTCTGGTTAGAAGAGCTTTAATGTTTAGATGAGAAGCATTTGCAGGCTCAATAGAAACTCGAGTTATATAAATCTAAAATGATATAGGCCCAAGAAAAATTGGATCATCCATGAACTTTCCAAGTTGGCGACTTGGTGTTGTTCTATAAAGACCTATCTTAGCTCATCGATAGATAGGAGGCAAGTTCAAGCCAATATGGGAAGGCCTTTATGGTGAACAAAGTCTATCAAAGGGGATGTTATCAGCTTATAGATTGTAAAGGCAATCATCCTATGTTACCCATCAATTTATAATACCTTAAGAAGTATTATAATAGCCTTTATGAACTTTATAATAAAATAAAGTTCTAAGATTTAAATTCATGTGTTAACGATATTCCATAAAGTAAAATATCAACTATCAATAGAATCAACAAATTGATCCCAGTGGAGTTCAAATATTTTAGTTCTAAATTTGCTTATTCAGGAATCAATCTTCCATTTAAGTACTCTGATATGCAAATTGATCTTCTAGTTAAAGTTTAAATTTCACCTTTTTGATAATCAATCTATCGGTCAGGTTCTAAATTCACTCGTATGGGAATCTATCTCCCATTTGATTATCCTACTTTATTTGGAAATTGAACTTCCAGCCAAAGTTTAAATTTCACCTTTATGATAATCAAACTATCAATCAGGTTCTAAATTCACTCGTATGGGAACAAATCTCCCATTCAAGTATCCAACTTGGTCTGAAAATTAATCTTCCAGTCTATGTTTAAATTTTAGCCTTCCAATTATTGATCTATCTTTTAGGTCCTAAATTCACTCATATGGGAATCAATCTCCCATTTGAGTATCCTACTTTGTCTGGAAATTAATCTTTTAGTTAAAGTTTAAATTTCACCATTATGATTATTGATTTATCATCCAGGTTCTAGATTCTCTCATATGGGAATCGATCTCCCATGTGAGTACTATGCTTTATCTGGAAAAAGATCATCCAATCAATATTTAAAATTTTCTTTTTCAATAATCGATAAATTAACCAAGTTCTAAATTCACTCATATTGGAATCAATCTCCCATTCGAGTATTTTTCTTTTCTAAAAATTAATCTTCCAAACAATGTTTAAATTTCACCCTTCAAAAAATTAATATATTGGTCAAGTTAAAAATATGCTCATTCGGGAATTGATCTTCCATCCGAGTTCCTTCCTTTTCTTGAAAATTGATATCCCATTTAAAGTTTTAAAATCCCCCCTCTGAGAATCAATCTCTTCGTCAGGTCCTTATGTAATTGATGAAAATTAATCTTTCAATCAAATTTTGAGCTTTTAAAATCTGTTGATTGCTTTGGTCAATGCTAACACTTGTGATTTACTATTCGAGTTTAACACACCTATTAAGGGTCCATTTATTAACCTTATTTTTATATGAGTTAATCAGGTACTACCCTAAATTTTTGATCCTATCTAATGGTTAATAATGAAATAATTATTAATCATCCAACGATTTCAAAAGTTAATCAATCATGCATTCAATCAATATTTTAATTTATTCAATCAATAATCAATACTTCCCGCATCTAATCATAATTCAATCATTCAACATTTAACTTATCAATTACTAACACTTAAAATTATAAGTTAGCCATATCTACATACAGCCAGATCTAGGCCATTCATTCAAACCATAGGATTTGGCTTAACCGTTGGATTCTTCATAATCGAGATCATATCGTGGGCTTGATTTCAACCGTTAGAAGAAAATAATGTTGGATTCGTTGGCTGAAAGTTTTGTCGTGATGAATTATTGATTTGATTCAGTGTGTTACCTTTATGTGGCCAAATTAGTTATCGTCGCATGGAAAGTGCGTACATAGTCAGTGCTGCTAGCTGACTGCGTAATAAATCGCTTAAAATAAATTCAGAAAATGCCAAAATTTAAAATTTTGTAAGAGATACATTTCTTAGCCAATTTTTGAGTTCTTGGGTTTATTTTGTTTAGATTTTCATTGATTTCATTTTAAAAATAAAATTAAGTTATTATGATTATTTTTTTATTAATTACTTAAAAAAATAAAAAACTTATTTTAATTTTAAATAAAAATCTATTGGTTATTATTTAACAAATGACTTCAATAATTCATTAAAAATCATTCCATAGAGCATTAGGACACCATTTTTCTATTCATGGATGTTTTATTTGATTGTAATTAGTGTATACTGAATGTTCAACAGAGATGTTAAGCTCTAAAGAATTAGTGCCAAGGCTAGCCAAGAGGGGGGTGAATTGGTATTTTAAAAATTCTTTTAAGCCAAAGCACAATCTTAAACCAAAACTAAGATTCACCACAGAAATCAAAGTGAGGAAGTTAAATGTGAAAGTAGTAATAAAGAAAACAAAATTTTATAGTGGTTTGGTCAACTCGATCTACGTCCACTCCCCAGAGCCTCTCCTCCGAGTATTGCACTAAACAAGTGTCTCTCCTTTTTCCCCCATAGCAAGGTGGAGAATCCTTTACAAACCTCCTTTCCATCAACCCCGCTGAGGAAGAGAGCCCAACTCCTTTTTCTTCCTCTTAAAGTAGGTGGAGATCCTCAATTAAATGCTCAAGTAGACCTCTCTAGAACCCTCGAGGAACTATGGATGATGATTGGAGAAGATAATGATGGATCCTTTCTTGGAGCAACCTTTGTGAAATCCCTCACAAAATCCTCTCTCTCTCTCCCTTTCTCTCCCTCTCCTCTTGGCTCTCTTAGGTCAGAACAACAGCAAAAGATAATCTCTTGGGTACAAAAAGGATATCTTAAATAAAAGAGCTTCGGAATAGCTCTTAGTTGCAACAAACCAACTTTTTCATCCAGGATGATAAAAATATCAACTTATACGATCAGTATAAATTTAGCTCAATCAGCTAGGACGATTTAGAACGATAAAATAGTTTTTATTCATGTCATCCAGGCTAATAGAATATCGTCTTGTATGATTAGTACAAATCATTAAATATCATCCAGAACATCACCCTGAATAGAAGCTGGCTGATGTTTGATCATCCAGGATTAATTAAGGTTTTTTAACTTATCATCCCAGCCAATCCTGCGATCATCCAGGATGATATGATCGAGCAATCAAACCTTCATTACATTCCTTAATTACTAGATTAATTTAGGCATAATTATGTTGCATCATATTGGATAATGTCTAAAAATAAAAGCTACCTAAATATATCTAGCGATTGATTCTTTCTAATTTGAGCCTATCATCCTAATCGATATGAATATCAACCAGGAAGATGAGCTTAATGATGGCTACCTTAACCAGGATGCCCTAACTATGATTTCTATTTTTAATTAATCATCCAGGTTGATGTTTGGATTATCCTGGACGATGTGAGCAAAAGAAGAAACTCTAAAATAGTCAGAAAAATTTCTCCCAAGTGTGTGTGTGTAAGGTTACTTAGCTTTAAGAACCACATCATTTATAATTGACTCAAGAAAAAGAAAGTTTATAAACTGACTCAGACCTAGTCTTCCCAATCTCAAACTAGTTTAAATTGCAAATTGATCTTGTGGACCTAAAATATTAGTAGGCAAGGTAATCGTAGAGAAATAGAAGTTTTTTGCTTTTATAAAAATTATATTTTCTAAAATTAGATTCGCAAAAATTAAAGTAGTTGAATGCAGTTTAATGGAAATAGTGTGAAGAAAAACACAGTTCAACTATCCAATATGAAAACATAATAGAGCAAACTATACCACTACTCAAAAAAAAGTACAAACTAGAATAGTATAACTACTACCCCTTTTGACATCACAAAAATGAGGAAAAAAACAACACATAAATTAAAAAATAGGAGAAGACTAAAATAATGAAAATAAACTAAGAAAAAGATGGTCTGTGATCATACGAAGGAGGAGGTGGTGGTGGCGGTTGTGGCTGAAAGTAACTGGAAAGAGTTGCAAACTTCTCCCCAAACTAGGCCATATCCTATTCATGCTGGTGATGCTGGTTAGCCATATCAGAGTCAAAACAAGTAATGTCCTTGGTATGTTGCTACTCCTACACAAAAATATAAGTCTCGAACTATTTCTCCCACTGGTCAAATTGCTCTACCAGCTGATCCAGCTAAGAGTGCTGGCAGAGCAGAGTAGGTGCAGAAACAAGTGCAGGAGCTGCCTCCTCCTTTTCTCCCTCAACTTCCTCATGCCCCGGGTGGAGACGAGTACTATGAATAATGTGAAAGGAGTTGTTTGAGTAGAATATAGGCTAAAAGATGGGTAGGATAAGATATTGGAGGTTATATTTGGATTCTAGGACATAGGCAATGATATATCCTAAAGCAAGATTGGGCTTCCTCCTTTGTCCTGGATCACGAATACTAGTCAGATACTTAATGTACCAAAAAAATAAATTAGATGCATTAAATTTATGATGGGCCAAATTGTAAAAAGTGATTATTGAAAGGAGTGGAGTGATATGAATACGATCACCAACTTTTGGAAGAATAGAAGTGTGAAGGATATGTTGGATTATCCTAGTATCTTTGAGTAAGCTGCTAGACTCTCCAACATGAAAGGGAGTATTTGTGTTCCTTAAAAAGATATTGGCTAAAGCCCACTGGTAGTTAGGATTGGAATATATGGTATGGAATTTGTCTCTTATGGTAGATAGTTTCAGGATCTCTTGACAATCCTAATAAGTGACTCTGACAGGTCATCTATTCACATAAGACTGAAGTGTGGTGAAAGAGGAATTGATGCGAAGGATAGAGAAGAACGCAAATAGTAACACTAAATTAAATATAATAGTAAGGTAAGGAGGAATGTGTGAATAGTGCAAACAAACAAATTAAGGATAGGTTAGGAAAGAATGTGTGGGTTAATAGTCTGGGATACAGTGATCCTGACTATCTTACACCTCAGATAGGTAGCTTGATTGGTCACCTCCATGAAATGAGGGTCCTAATTTACCCTCAATGAGCTTTTAGAAGGCATGCGAGGCCTCTTTCCATCATCCATAATAAGGAAAATATAGAAGAAGTAAAAGAAAAGAGGATTCAAGAAGGATTGTGTGAGAGAAAATGACTTAATGCCACGATTTTTAAAGAAACAATATGATCATCCAAGATGATCATAGAATCATCCAGGCCAATTGGGTGCAATAATTACATCCAGAATGATTAGTAAAAAAGGTGGTAAAGTCGTCCAGGATGATCAGACATCATCCGGGATGATAAGACACAGGCGATCATCCCGAGGAGTCATGCCAAACAACCATTGAAAAAGAAGATCGTCCTTGCCGATTAAGTGTATCGTCCAAGATGATGTACAATAATGGATCATATCGGTCAAATTTAAATCATTTAAAGCATTGCCTCATGTATCATCCAGGATGAACAGGTGGATCATATGGGATGATTACCCATAATTGAGCAAAGATATAATAACATCATCTAGGATGAAGAGGATCGTCTGGGACAATCACAGTAAGCATAGCTGGATACGATCAGATCATCCAGAATGATAAAGTTTTGTCCATGATAATGATCAATAGAGAAAACATATTAGCAATCATATGAAAGGTTAGGAGTGGATTGAATGAATCATCCAGGATGATATAAAAATCATTCAGGATGATGGGACAAAAAAGGAAATTCAAGAGGTAAAAGGAGATGGTCAAAGAAGGTCCAAAAAACATAAAAATAATAGCAAAAGATAAAATTAAAAAAACAAAAGAAAAATAGACAAAATGAAAACAATTTTTTTTATTATTTTTATTTTTTAAAATAAATAAAGCACGAATATGATAAATTATCCATGTGATTGAATTTAAAAACTTTTAAGGCCAATGAGTTGACATCATCAAAATCTAAAAATGTTAGAATATCCAATCCTGTTAACTCTAGCTCGAACTTCTGTCAGGGCAAAATTGTCTTTTGAAAATAAAAGACCTAACTCATAACAAACTAATTGGATAAGAAAAAGATATCCGTTTAAAACTTGGTTCTAGTAAGAAAATATCTTATAGAATAATATACAAAAGTAATTTGTCACAATCATGAAATTTGAAATGAGGCAATTGGAATTATCAAGTGACACATGAATTCTTCTAAGATTTAAAGGTTCTAAATAGAGGTAAGCTTTCTTTTTGTGGGCTTTTTTTATTCCTCTTGTCAATTGATTGGCGCACTTTGCGCATCTTTTAATTTTTGATACACTTTGTGTATCTTACAATTTTTTGGCGATTATTATGTATCTTTTGATTTTTGGCGTCATTAGTCTTTTTTTTTCAAGTTAGATCCCATTTTAAAACTCTTAAATATTCTTAGTTGTGAGTATATCTTCCAGATATTAGAGAAGAAAACTCACTATCTAATATAAGGAAGAATAAGCCACAAACCAGACTCAAAATCATATGATAAATGCAATAACAAGATTTCAAAGTACTTGAAAGTATTTTAAAGACTTTAAACATTATATATATAAGGTAGATTACTGTTGCAAGATAGAAAAGATCTCAATTGAAAAAGTCCAGTTGTTAATTTGAGATAGACTTTTGTTTAGAAAAAAATTACACCCCTAAAAGAGGTTAGAGGGAGGAAAATAATCAATGGTGTTTCTCCCTTTAACTGATTTAGGGATGTTAGACATTGACTATAAATTTTTGAAAACAAAAACAAGGTAAAATATCATTGCAGCTATGACAAAAAGTAAAATCAAAGTAAAAACATCAGATATGAAACATTACAGAATAAATGCAAATAATAATGACTACTAAAAACTAAAAATGAAATAGAATAGAAAATAATAATAAATTATAAAATAGGAAATATACAAATCCATATTTATTAGTAGCAAGATAATGTAATTAAGAGAAATGAGCCTTTGCTGTCCAAGTACCATATGCTATCACGAGGTCTTTGGTGAGAGCACACCTACAAAAATCATTAATTACAGATTTGGGAACCTAAATAGGTTTGGGTCCCTTCTTATGAAAAGAAGAATGCAATGCATATGTGTTATGCTATGAATCATGCAATTTGGGTCACCACACCCAATGTGTACTATGGTGAACAATGCAAGTGTGTGAAATGTGTCCTACATTACCACATGAAAAACATGTAACTTCAGGAAAAGGATTTACTAATCTGTTTGGGTTATAATGTCTCTTCCTATGTTTTGGCTTTAGATCAAGTATTGATGTATTCCAATTTCTCTCAAGTGTATTCAATTTAGCTTTAAACCTTTAGTTAGAACTTTCTAAAATAACATTATCAACATTCACATAATGCTCTTTATGCTTAGACTCTTCAATATAAGTTTTAAAATTAGATTTAAGTGAGGTGTAGGATTCTTTCTAAGAATCATGCTCAACAATCAATTAAAAATGCTTTTTGTTTAATTCATCAATCTCATTAAGTAAATACATGTGATTGCTATCATGTTAAGTGTGTTATTTACTTAAAACTTCATGCTCTTTTTGTAAATTCAAAAACTTTAATTTCAAACTAGCATGCGATTTCTTAGGTTTTCAATATGTTACATGAATTTTCTTATAAATTTCAAGTAATTGATCTTAGGTTGGTTCACATACCTCTTCTTAATCAGATTGACCAAGATGATCACCCATCAAGCACAAGTTTGTTAACTCCTCTTCAGCTTCAGTCTCAAATGAGTCAGATTCAGAATTCGCCCATAAAGCCTTTTTTGTTTTGCTTCTTATCCTTATTATATTCAGGTTTCTCCTCATCCTTCTCCTTGCTTGGGTGCTCCATAAGTGTAAGACAATCAAGTTTAACATGTCCACGCTTCCTACATTCAAAACAAACAACATTAGATAAACTTTTATAATTTTTGTTATCCTTACCTTTTTTCCACTTCTAATGATACTTGTTATTCTTCCTTAGAAAGCTTTTGAATTGCCTGGTGATGAAGGCATCATCATTGTTTTCAGACCCAGAAGAATTAGTATCTGTATTGTTGGCTTTCAGCACCATAATTTTCTTTTTCTTTTTCTCACCTGCATTAAGGTTTCTTTGATTCACCCCTTGCTCGTAAGTAATGAGTGATCCAAGTAAGTTATCAACATAATAAGTATTTGAATCTTTAAATTTAATAATTACAGTAATCTTAGCATCAAAAGAAGAAGGAAAGCATCTTAAAATTTTATTGACTCTTTTATAATTAGTTAGCTCTCTTCCTAAAGTATGCATGAGGTGAAAATTTGAGTAAACCTAATATACATGTCAAAAATTAATTTAGTAGGATTCATACAAAAAAGTTTGTAGTCAAGCAATAGAATATTCATTCTAGATTGCTTAACCTCATTTGTTCCTTCATAAGTAGTACACAATCTATCCCAAATTTTTTTACCAGTTACATAAGTTAAAACACATATATAATCTTCATATTTCAAAGAACAAAAACCTAGTTCAAATATTTCACATTAAGTTATGCTAAATCTCTTTCATCAAAAGTCTATTCAGTAAAAGGAAGTTCAGTTTTAATGCCATTAATTTCACGAGAAGAAAGTGTATAACTATCCTTAACAAATCCACATATGATAGTCAATCGATTGTACAAATATAAACATGCAAGTTTCCAAAAATAAAAAGGAATATTGTCAAACAAAGTTGGTTAGGTAATAGAATACCCTTCAGCAGTATTATAATTACCAAAGTTAGCCATGAATTAAAATTCAAAAGTTTTAAAAAACTTGATTTTATGAATCCTGCTTTGATACAACTTGAAAGTTCGATAGGGATGTTAAGCTTGAATGAACTAGTCCCAAGGCTAACCAAGAGGGAAGGTGAATTTGTATTTAAAAAAATCTTTTAAGCCAAAGAATAATCTTAAACCAAAACCAAGATTCACCATTAAAATTAAAGTGCAGAAATTAAATTCAGAAGCAATAATAAAGAACACATAAATTTATAATAGTTCGGTCAACTCGACCTACGTCCAGTCCTCGGAGCCTCTCCTCTGAGTATTACACTAAACACAATGTCTTTCCATTTTCCCCCACAGCCAGGCAGAGAAGCTTTACAAACCTCCTTTCCACCGACCCCGGTGAGGCAGAGAACCCAGCTCCTTTTGCTTCCTCCAAAAGCAGGCAGAGAACACAACTCCTTTTGCTTCCTCCTGAAGAAGGCAAAAAACCTCGATCAGATACTAAAGTAAACCTCTCTAAAACCCCCAAGGAACTAAGGATGACAACTGGAGAAGATAATAATGGATCCTTGCTTAGAGCAATCTTTGTGAAACTCCTCACAAACTCTCCCTTCTCACAAACTTTCCCTCATAAGATCCTCACTCTCTCCCTTGTTCTCCCTCTCCTCTTGGCTCTCTCAGGTCAGGATAGCAGTAAAAGATAATCTCTTAGGTAGAACAACAGGTCTTAAATAGAAGAGCTTCGGAATAGCTCTTAATTACAACAAACTAATTTTATCATCCAAGATGATATAAATATCATCCTTTACGATCAGCAAAAATTTAGCTCAATCAGCTAAGATGATTTGGGATGATGACAAGGGTTTTATTTATATCATCTAGGCTAATAATATATTGCCTTGTATGATTAGTACAAATCTTTGAGTATTGTCCAAAATATCGCCTTGAATAGAAACTGGCCAATATTTAATCGTCTAGGAACAACTAAGGTTTTTGAATTGATTGTCCTAGCCGATCCTGCGATCATCAGAGACGATTTAATCGAGAAATCAAATCTTAATTATTTTCCTTAATTCTCATTTTAATTTAGGCATAATTGTGTTACATCGTCAAGGATGATGTCCTTGATGATGTCTAAAAATAAAAGCTTACTAAATAAATCTGGCGGCTGATTCTTTTTTATTTTAGCCTATAATCCCGGATGATGTGAGCAAAATTATAAAACTCTAAAATAGTCAAAAAAATTTCTCCCAAGTGTATGCGTGCAAGGTTACTTAGCATCAGGAACCACATCATTTATAATTGACTCAAGAAAAGGAAAAGTTTACAAACTAACTCAGACCTAGTCTTTCCAATCTTGAGCTGGTTCAAATTGCAGTTTGATCCTATGGAGCTAAAATGTTAATGTAGTAGGCAAGGCAGTCATAGAGAAATATAAGTATTTGCTATCATCAAAATTCTAGTTCCTAAAATCCAATTCACAACATATACAAGGGTTAGAATAAAATTGATTGTAACCCTATTGAACTTTAATGACATTAGGAGCAAAATTGAAGGATTTGTCTTAGCTAGCTTAGCTAAATCTTTGATTTAACCTCACACATCCATTTGGGATGAAACTCAAACATAGAAAACAAGTGGCATGTATCCTCATGATCTAATATATTTTGATTGGTCGTTAATTAATCTTCAAATAATGATTATTTTTAATTAATCTTACATTAAGGATTTTAATTTTCAACATATCCAAATAAATAAAATCTCATAAAATAAAAAAATTAAATTTAATCCATTTTAAATCAATCATAAAATAATTAAAAATTTTAATCCAAAACCAATTATCATTTTAAACTTAAGTAATAATTAAATGCACATAATTAACCATTTTTTAAATAAAAATAATTAAAATTCAAATAAAATTTTAAAAATTCAAATAAAATTAAAAATTGTAAAATAAATTTTGAATAAAATAAAATAAAATTATAAATTTATAAATTCATTTTTAATAATTTTTCAAATAAAATTTAATTTGTAATTCTTTAAAAAAATAATTCCATTGATAATTAATTAAGTATTATAAAAAAAAAAAAAAAATCATTAAATTTTAAATAAAATTAAATAAAAATCAGAGATAAAAAATTTTAAATTTAAATAAATTTAATTATTATAATTTAATTTTTGAATAAATTTTTAATTCATTAATTAAATAAATCCATTTATAATCAATTAAGTAGAATAAACAAAATTCTAAAATTCATTAAAATTCGTATAAAATTAAATAAAATTCATATATTTGTAATCAAATTTTAGATAAAAATTTTGAATGATTTTTTTAATAATATTTCATTAATAATTAAGTAAAATTGATTAAAAAAATGTAATATTAAAATTTTTTAATATTACAAAAAAAATCATTAAAAATTAAATTAAAATTCTAATTACTTTAAATTAAATAAATTTGATAATTTGATTGATTTTAATCAATTAACTTTGATGATTAATTTGAATTAAATAAATTTAGACCTCTATGCCAAATGCTTTATTTCATTTTAGAGGGCATTTTGGCATTTCATTTCTAAGGTCATTAATACATTTAAATAATAAAAAGATCCTCATATATGTGGTGTGTGATTCCTTTTAGGATTGCTCTAACACATTAAATGTGCGGGATCTACAACCACTAACTATACATTGATCTTATGCAACGTATTTGATTCACTCTGGAGGATATGCAACTTTTTACTTGTAAGGTTCCTTTCTTTTTCTATAATAAGCATGGGAGGCTTTCATATGGTCACCTGTCCTCAATAGAGGATGGGTGTTCATTTTGAAAGTCTTAGGACATATAAATTGATAGGCCTTCACACTTTGGGTGTTATCAATCTATAAGTTCTTTAAAACTAAATCAATAACTTTAACCTCTAAAAGTGGGATAATTTAAATGACAAATATATATCACTTAAACTTTAATTAAAATCCATTTCAGCCTTTAATGATAAACCTTAAAATTACATGTAATTCAAAAAATAAATTCTTATAAGACCTAATAAAGCCACACAACCTCTTTCACACATTTAATTGGTTTGATTGGACAACCAATTGTAGAATTGGCTAGGCTGGTGGATTTTTATGATTTGATTGTAGGTTTATTTGCATAGAGGGAATGTATGTGTGATTACTTACCTTATGAAAATTATATCATGCAATATGTACCTTTCTTTTAGTGCACAAGAGAGAAGAGTGAATGAGTGAGGGTTGTGTATTTTACTTTCTTTACTTTCTTGTATACATAACTAACTGCTCATAATACACTTCCATTTATGCATTTTAATTCTTACTTTTATATTTCTGTAAATTAGATTGTTATTAGGTTATGATGTACATGTAAAGAGATTTACAAATTTAAATTTCATATAATTTTGTATATAGATCGAGCTGTACATAGTCTTGAGTTGTAAAGAGTCAAACACAACTGCTTATACATATATAATTAGGGCTCCAAAATGTTATGTCCCTTTCAAAGGGGATATTCTTTTTAGAATTCCATAAAAGACTTGGATCCTAAAGACTATTAAGTAGTTGTATTTGATTCTAAATGTTCCTTATAAGATTAGAAACTAGGTTTGTTGTTGGTGGGGACTAGCCATCATTACTTTATTATAGAGCCTGAGTTGTACTACGTAAATTTTTTATTAAAAAAAAAAGCTCTTTTATATGCATTATTATTCATGAATCAAAAGAATATGTGTAGATTTTTATTTTTTGTAAGCACATTACATTTCATTCAATTTAAATTTCTTTAACCTTTCCTTGATTCTTAGGATAGACAATAACAACAATAACAACATCAAGCCTTTATCCCACTACGTAGGGTCGGCTACATGAATCCTTTTTCTACACTACTGTTGCAAGGTCCAAAATTCTGGATGAGAAAAGTGGAGGGTTGTATTAGGTAGTCAAAAGAAAGTACAAAACTTATCGAATAATAAAGACATGAATTCTTAGGATATAGCTAATCTAAAATCTTGTATTCATCAGCAATTATTGTGATTAGGATTGTTAGCAAGAAGTTCAGTCAAGGAAAGTGGTATATCTAGATTGTATACACTCTTCTCTTTTCACATTCTATCTTCTATTCAAATCAAAATCATTAAATTTAGTGTTTGAGTTTATAATCTAAACCATGTATTTTAAAATTTAAGTTAGCCAAAAAATTTCATTAAAGTTATATGTATTTTAAAATTATTTAGTCTTCATTTTAATCGAAAGTATTATCTTAGGAGATGTAATTAATTATAGGGGATTGCCCTTGTTGGGAGTCTAGAACCAAGAATAAAAAAAACCCAACTTTTATTTCTTTTTCTAAAGTAGGGGAAAAATCTAAGAATGTAGACTTTGCCTTATCCAAATTTTAAATTTAATTTAAAATTTAGAGGATAGAAGAACATTTGATTTTCTTTTACAACAGATCAAATATCCTCTATATTTGATTATGGAAAAAATTCATGATTTATTCTACTAATTGAAATGATAGGAGAATGTTTTTGTCATCCTTTGGGATTATTTATGAATTCCCTATACTGCAACTAATTAGGGAAAACTTCATTGCCTTCTTTTTTTAGAATATATAAGAAGACATTAGTCTACCCTCTGAGGCTGTATAATGTTTAATTATACAGATTTAATCAAAAGAAAATAACAAAATATAAAAAAATAGATCTTATGGGACTTAAAGAATTTTTTTAAAGTAAAATTAGTATATTATTATTTATTTTAAAAACATAAAAAATTCTCACATTTGTAAAAGAACAAATTGGAATGATAGAAAAATGTTTTTATCATCCTTTAGGATTATTTATGCATTCCCTATATTGCATTTGATTAGGGAAATAAATTATAGCCTTCTTTTTTAAGAATCTGTAGGAAGACATTAGTCTATCCTATGAGGCTATATAATGTTTAACTATATAGATTTAATCAAAATAAAATCCCAAAATATAAATAAAATAGATCTTATGGGACTTAAAGCATTTTATTAAAGTAAAATTAGTATATTATTATTTATTTTTAAAACATAAAAAATTCTCACAGTTGTAAAAGAACAAATGCTCTTATGATCCCCAATACACAATTAGTTAAACTTCCAAATGGCAAGTAACTTGATTAGATAAAATAAGAAGGGATTATAAGAACCTTACAATACCTCACTATAAGTAGGGCTGACATATTGTATAGTGTATGTTCATGTGTTGGGATTTAGGTTGAGCCTACAAAATCACATTTGATTATAGTTAAGAGAAATTTAGATGCCTTAATGGGACATTAAGCTTAGGCATATGGTATCTTAACGATAATACATATACTGAATTGGTGGGAGAAAAAAATCCAATTTTATGAGCTATATGGTAGACAAAAAATGCACCTCATGAATATCTATGTTCATTGGTCACTCCTTAGTCTCTTAGTAAAGTAAAAAAAAAATTCTTTTTCCATATCCACTATTGAGGCAAAATATATAGTTATAGAAAGCTATGTTGGCAAAGTCCTTTGGCTAACTTAATACCTTATTGATTTTAGATTGTATGTTGACCTAGTCCCTACCATGTGTGATAATACAAGTGTAATTTGTATTACGAAGAACCATAATTAACACTCACATGCTAAGCACATTGATGTTAGACACCATTTAATTAGAGACCACCTAATGAATGGAGATGTAAGCATCCAATTTATTGACATGAAAATTCAATTGGCAGACATTTTCACTAAAATATTACATTATGAGACACTTAGCACACTTGGGTCCTTATCATGTTGTGTGATACCCTATCATTTTGCACAATCTACCAAAACCTATAAAAAGAGGGACTGGTTTTTATTTCATTTCACACCCTCAATACTTACTCTCTAACCCTTAGTGCGAACCTTTTCCTTTCCTTTACTTATAAGAGAGGTTAATTGGGAGCTCCAAGGCTTAGATTAAATGATATGTTTTGAAGTTAGAATGATGAAGCTACATTTTTAAAATATCACAATGCCTCCATTACTAACTCGTAGACCAAAAGAACATTTCGTACCAGAACTTTAAAAATACCCTCAAATTTTTTATTTCTCTTGTCTATATTATTACACTAAACTGCTTTAAAATTTCACTCTAACCTTAGAATCACATTAGATAGGAATTCCATGAAATCCTATAGCTTTCATTTCCAAATTCCTATAATAGACATGGATATGCATAAACACCTTCTCCTTTTTAATACCAGTGAAGCACTCTACAAAATACACTAAACTTGAATTATAATTTTGCTATCAAAAATAACACTATTAGGAATTCCCCATAAACTAACACTACCCACTTATCAGAAACATGATGTTGAATGCCCGTGTTATCAAACACATTCTTTAACACATTATAATTCCCAAAGTAGATGACCATATTAACATTACCCCATACTTTCTATTTTCATATATTCTATTTGAATGGAGCATAGGTCAATGTTATGAATATGATTATTAGATACACATAAAATTTAACTACCATTAGACACCATGAAGCCTATTAGAAGAACAAAATTCAATATCAGGACATATCATTTTCTATATCCTTGAAGAAAAATATAACCTCTCCTATCTTTCACGACCTGATAACCAACCCTCCTATTTCATAGACGATTCCATTCAAATAATTTATAGTGAATTTTTTTGGGCTTGGGTTCAAAGGATGAATCAAAATATTGACGAGCACCACTTAAATCCCCTTAATATGCTTATCACTATCCCCATGATGCATGTATGAAGAAGTTTTCTTAGCTAGAAAGAAAAGTTGACACCTTCATATAACAATTGATACATAGGTGAAAGGAATTATTGTAGTAACATAAAGGGGGAGTGCCTTAGTCTCGGATCAGTTCTCCACTATTAATCACTATTTTCAGCCACCACCACCACCACCAACACTTGATCTTGGACTATTATATTTTTGATCTTCCTTAAAGTGCTCTTATTTTCTATGCAGTGTATTTTTGTTCATTTTCATTCTCTTTTTGGGAGATGTCAAAAAGGAGGAGACAAGAGTTGTTGGTTTGTTTGTGTTAGCATTTAGTTGTTCTTCTAATTAATCTAGTTATTTAATTAAAAGTTTATTTTAGTTTTATATTAAAAATGTTGGTTGTTTTTATTGTGCTTGTTTAAAAATTATTTAAAAACATAAAAATAAAAATATAAATAATAACCTAACTAAAAAATAATCTCAATCTTTCTCCCATATAAGTTTTTTCTCCCATATAAGTTAATAAAGGCATCGAGTGAGTAGGAGAGCAAAATGTAAGTCGAATATTTATTTGCTAGTTTGAAATTCTAACTAATAATATTTGTCATCATAAAAAAGGGAAGATTGTGGAAACCCATGAGCTCAGTCTATTATTATGATTTGGATGATTCTGAATATTATTGGATAACTCACTTAGATTTTTTTATAATATATATAAGTTATTTTATTATAATAACTTTTCAAGCATGGCGCATGAACTAAAACTGCATACAACATACAAGGAAACAAATCAAAAAGAAAGATCTTAAAAATTAAAAATTTTAGAACTGAAAAAACTAGTAATATGAGTCTATATTTTTCTTTCCTTGAGTCTTTATGTGTTTAGGTGTATATTTGAAAGACAATCGAGCACACTCTCACGAGTAGGAATCAAAACTAAATACTTGGTATCTCTATTAAATTTCACTATATGATCTTGATCATATTATAACTTCAGTTGTTCAATAAATTAAATCTAGTATTTTATAAAAAAATTATAAAAGTTAAAAATATAATAAATAATCATACTGCATGTTCTTGATCATCTAGAACAATTAGTTATTTTCGTAATACCTGGTCAAAATAAGTAAATTTATATTTTTTAAATAAAATTAATAGTACAGTACAATCTTAATCAAACTATATCAAATTATTAATTTTTTCATATTTTTATTCGAGAATTAAGGAATTAAATCAACATTAAATCTTTTTAAATATCATATTGTATGGTCTAAATAATATAGTTCAAATGAACAAAATAATTGTGGTATGAACCATTGTACATTAAGGATGATCCTTGACTTGATCCAACTAATCATACTATATGATCCATATCACATTGTCAGATTTAATTGAACTCATATTACAAGTATTTTTTAGATTGAACCATTTGGATAGTACAAACTACTATTCATATTTATAATTAGTATATTAAAAATACATATGTGTATGTGTGAGAGGCAAGAAATTCAAAATACTTAATATCTAATTTTGAATCTCTTAAATACCAAAGTGAGTGTAAGGCAAGTGATCCATCAAAGAAGCTTCTTTTGACATAGTCCTTAGATAAAGGGAGGTAGTTTTCTTTCTTCATGAGAGCTTATTAAAACTACTTTAAAGAGACGGTAAGGTTGAGTGAAGGATCCTTGAGGGAGTATAGGGTTATGTGTAGGAGATCATATGGCTGTCTCATCATCTTGCACCTTTATCCTCCAGTGTGTGTGTTCAAAGATCTTGAAGAGGAGATCTAAAAAGAGAATCTTTGGGCAGAAAACTTTTGACAAACTAAGGAGTAGCATCTCTACTTTTGTAAGGAGTAGAAGGAGGGAGAAGGCATCTTCACCATGTTGGGAAACTATGGAAGGTACTCTAGGTTTTTTAAGGAAAATTCTTATAAAGGTCATTCTCCACCTTGGAATTGAAAAGGGCTTATCCACCTTGCTGAGTGTAGAAGTAGTTTCTTAAAATAAAATTCCAAAGGAGGAAGAACTTGGTGAGTGAATGTAGGTCAAGTTGATCAAAATACTATAAAAATCCAAGTTTTCCTTTCTTTACATTATGGCATTATTTTTTTCCTACATTTTTCATTGCTTAGATCCATGTTTTCAAACTTTATTATTGCTTCATATAAGAAACTTTTTTCAATAATAATTTTTCTATAAAACAAAATTTTTTTCCTTTAATTTTTCTTTTAATTTAGTTTTAATATATATTTCATTGCTTATGAATTGCCAACAGAC
Source organism: Dendrobium officinale (assembly GCA_019514585.1). Classification (NCBI taxonomy): domain Eukaryota; kingdom Viridiplantae; phylum Streptophyta; class Magnoliopsida; order Asparagales; family Orchidaceae; genus Dendrobium; species Dendrobium officinale. Next base: position 35,964,100 of record CM033691.1, on the reverse strand, counting down.
TTTCAATCTTGTTTGAGAGCTTTATATGTGCCTTTAACTTGGTTGATAATGAGTTATGAATCTCTAAATATTTAAATCTTTTTTAATATTTATTTGAATTGCTAACACTAAATTAGTGATCAAAGCCTTATATTAAGCTTCGTTAATTTTTTAGGGATCCAAAAAACTTTGAGTTATACAAAATATAATATTTAGGAGTCATGAACACCTTACTTATACTAGCTCTAGCATTACAAAGTTTATTTGAATCAATAGTATTATAGGGGAAGCTCCATCAAAATATATTTCTAATTTTTTTTTTTATCTACACCAATGATCACTTAATTGGGCAGATTGTCATTCAGTGGAGAATATGTTGGAATGTTATGAGCTGCAAGAAATTCAATAAGGATTGGAACCTTAATAGCTCATTGAGGATTAAATGTAAAATAAAATTGTAATAGAATCATTTTCCATCTTTCCAAATGTCTAGATAGTGTGGGATGGCTCATCAAGCAGTGCAATAGATTAACTTACGAAATAAGGGTAATCTTATATGATAATATATAATGTCATAAATTTTTTATCACAAATATCTCTGCTAAATAAGATTTTTTTTTTTTATAATATGTTAGTTCACTAAGTTGGAATAGGCTAACAACTAAGGTAGTTTAGAGACAACACTAATAGACACTGCTAAAGTTTATGTATAAAGTATCAAAGGTTTTCACGGGATTGTAGTTTGTACTAGTAGGTGCTTCAAGTACTTCTTCATATCATCACATGATATTTGGAAACTTTTATCCTAAGCAAAGTCATATTTTTCTTAACAAATGTTGTAAGGGCTTGACAACTCCTTGACAAGTTTTATATGAACCATCTGAGGAAAGCCAACTTCTCCTATAGGGATCTAAATTAAGTTCTACATCAATAAATAATTTTTATTTTAGAGGGATCTACTTTAATGTCATAGTGTAGGAATTTGAAGCCTAGATGTATTCAAGATGACACATAAATGTACACATTAAAGGATTCATCTTAAGGTCATATTGTCTAAGTCACTCAATGACAACTCATAAAACATTCAAGTGATCACCATTAGGCTTACTTTTCACTACTAAATCATTAATATAACATCCAAATTGATTATGTATTTAATTTATCAATTATGTGTATATTCTCTATTTTATATGTTGCTAAAACATTTTTTTATACCCGATGGCATAACATGATAAAGGCTATAAACTTCTCATCTTCATAGGCCATCTAAATTTTATTGTATTAATACTATCCATCTATTAAGGAGTAATTGTTATGGGATGATGCCAAATTAATCATAAACTCGGGAATGCGTAGAGGAAAATCATTTTTAGGACATGAATTATTCAACTTACAAAGTCAATACACATATTAATTTGGTCGATTTTCTTCATCCATATACGAATAATAATAGCTAACAAGGTTTTATATTTTTCTTCTCAAATAAAGCTAGCTTTTATCAAATTCTTAGTTTCTAGCATCATTTGATGCACAACTTAAAGATGCATTCACCTTGGAGTCTACTTGACAAGAACTGCAAAAGCCATAAAGCTAATTTATGTATGTGAAAAAGTCACTGGAATAAGAGGAGAGCCACTTGGACAAAAACTTCAAAAGCTTACCAATAAAAATCTACCCTTGAGAAAACTAGCAGGCCTTCAAAATCAAAGTATCTAGAACCTTAAACTTTAGATGCAAGGAAAATAACATCTCAAAAACATAATAGAAGAACCAAATAAGGGTCGCAAAAATGCCAATCCAACATAGATGTAAGCCTGAAATTTCCAAAATAAAGAACATAGAAGCCCAGTGAGTATATGAGCAACACATAGGGTAAGAATCAGAAATTTTCAATCTCTAATCACTGCTCATAATAGGCTAGTTCCTAATATTCGTAACAAAATGTATGTCCACAAATCTGAAAAGATAGACTGCCGATTATAAGGTACCACATGTTCAACCAACTTCTATAAATAATAATCATCTTCTGAACTAAATTCTGCATAAGTAGAGACAGGAAGATCGCAAGAAGAATAATCTTCAAATTAATGGAATCAAGGCCAACCATGAAAATGAGATCCAAAGAAAAATAATCTTGCAAATCAACTAAATTACTTAAATGAAGCATGAAAGAGTCCCACCAAAACAAAAAATTAGTTTCTAATATAAGGAAAACCAAGTTTATCTAATATAAGGAGACCTTTAATAATGTTGGTAAGCTGGTTAAAATTAAATTCATTAAGAAATTCGAGATTAGACTGGGTTAGCTAATCAATCAATACAAGCATTTCCTTCTCTATGAACATGAGTCAACTTGACATTAAGAAAAGTAAAAAGCTGTTTAATTTGTCTAATAAGATAAAATTATTCAGGAACACAAATCTCCTCATCATTATATTTAAGGAAGAATAAAATGTACAAAGCATCCACTTCAATCCAAATATCAGCTAAACCAAGAGAAAGACAAAGTTTAAGACCAAACAATATGGCAGAAAGTTTAGAGAAAATAACAGAACAATTGGTAAGAGGGCTAGCATAAGCAATAACAAAATTACCCTTAAGATCTCTAATAATACCACCACAAAAACAAGTGTTCCCCTTTCAAAGAACCATCACTATTAAGCTTATACATGTATTGAGAAGGTTTAATCCAATAAATAATTCTATAATCTGCATCATTAACCTTATCATGTAGAATAATACCTAACTCCTTATAAACAAAAAAATACCCCTTAAAATTCTTAGAGGTAATAAAGTTAACATAAAATAACTGAAATTACTAGATCGACAAGAGGGGGTTGAATTGTGAAAGCTTTGTAGTAATAATTAAAAACCTAAGCAAGAGTTCTAATCTTTTGGTGTTTTTAAATTTTTAACAAGAAAATTTAAACTATTACGAAGGCAAACAATTGAACTCAACGTGTAATAATACAATCCATTTACTTTCACAATTTTTCACCAAACAAAAATTATGAAAATAAAAATGCAAGAAAGAATAAAAAGCGATAAGGAGAAAGCACACCGAAATTTTATTGTGGTTCGGTCAAACCATGACCTACGTCCATTCCCCGGAGTCCACTGCTCCGGAAATTTCACTACAAACTATAGATCTCCTTTTTCCCCCCTTGGCATGGTGGATAAACCCTTACAATACTCACTTTCACCAACCCAGCGTGGCGAAGTGCCAAGCATTGTTTTCACCCTCCTGGTTACGGCAGAGTACCTTCTCATTTTTCTCCCTCCTGGAGAAGGAAGAGTACCTTTGAGGTCATGGAAGTAGAAGAGTCTCCCCCTCAGAGAGCCTCCCAAAAGTTCTTCTCGAGCCACAGGAGGAGCAAGATGCAGCAAGAACGGAGCAACCGTGTGATCTCCCTCACACCTCTTCTCCCTCATCAAGCTCACCTTCTCCTTCCTCTCTCAAACCCTAAAAACTTCTCCAGAGCTCTCTCCCAAAGATTCCCTCTCTAATCAAGTTCCCCTCTTTTTTTCTCTTTCAAAAAGATTACTAATTTGATACATAAAAATATGCTCCAAAATCCCTGAAATATTTGAAGTAGTCGTTATTATTGTACAGTATAATCATACATCATATAGTATGGTATATATAACAGTCTTCATCCTGGTACGAAGGTTTACGAAAAGTTCAAAATAAATCATACATTATAATATTAAATCGTATTGTACAAAACCTTCACTCCTCTATTCGTACAGGACGATAGACGGGATGATAAATCTACTTCTTATAGAACGATGAGGCCAAAACAAGGGATCGTCCAGGACGATCCCCAGGATGATTAAAATCACCCTCTGTTCATTGTATTATATGAATATGTTCGTACAATACGATGACCAATCAGAGATTAGTACTCGATTTAATCCACTAATTATGAGTTAATTTAAGTAAGTATTCAAATAAAATCGTACACTACAAACATGTTTTTACAGTATGAACGGCTAATAAATCTTACTTAGACTAATCTAGTAGCTAGGGTTTTGGATTTGTAACACATCGTATAGTATGATGGTTTTCTTATAGTATGATTTGTCAACAAAAAATTATTTTAAACAGATCTAATCGTACAGTATGAAATACAATCGTACAATACGATCAACAGGGAAAGAAAATCTACCTTTTGTTTTTAAAAACCCTCTCCCCTGTGTATGTGCATGGTTGCTCAATTTTTACAAGCAGTTTGTGGCTAGACTTAAGAAAAGAAAAAAAAATTAAATAAATATAAAATTACATTGCTTCAGACTCACACTCCTAATCTAGCCAGTCTTGAATCTTCCTATTGTCCTGAGTAATTTGTGATCTTCTTGAAATGTTAGTACTCATAGGCAATTGTAGAAATCAAATGATATTTAATTAATAGATAGTTCAGAAGAAATTATTTGTCATCATTAAAATCTTAAACTCGGGGTCATGGGTTGCAACAATCTCCCCCTTTTTGATGATGTCAAATAATTTTTATTATATGTAACTTTAAAAGGAATTTTTTTCTTAAGAAAAAGAAATGCAATACAAAATAGAAAAAAAGAAAGTGCAGTACAAAATAGAAAAATAAATGCATTCTATTTAAACATCAGGAAACATAAGAGTAGACTACAACAAACTACAACAAACTTCTCCCCCTTTTGACAGCACCAAAAAGAGGAGCAGACAACACTAAAATAAAATACAATACATACACTTCAAAGGGAAGGATCCTGATCACTTGGCGGTGGAGGTGGATTTGGTTGGAAATAGTGAAAGATTGTGTCAAATAGGTGATCAATCGCGGTGAAGCGTTCCCCAAACCATTGCATGTTGGCCTTGTATTGCTGATGTTGCTCATGTATATGTGTATCAAGATGAGTCTTAAGGTTGTCAAAGCATTCAACCAAATCATCATGAGGGTGAGCTGGTGCAGGTGCTCAGGGTGTTGTATGTCATCGTGGTCGAGCTAGAGCTGCTACTGGGGCATCTTCTCCTTCTTCTTCATCAAAGACGGGTTCTTTAGGCTCTTATCCCGATGGAAAAGAATATGGAAAGAGGTATCCATATAAAAGATTGTAAGATTATTGTGTTCACCAGGATAGGTTAGTTGGTATTTATTTTGAAGGATGTATCATATAAGGTGACCAAGAGCAAGATTTTCTTTCTGGCAAGTAGTAGGGAGACGAATGAAAGTCATATGATGAATATAGTCAATAATCAGATCTTCCTCATCAAATTTGGTGTTGGGCATGATAAGATAGGTAGCGATAGATAAAGTCGGGGTCATGTTGATTCGGTCGCCAGCTTTGGGTATTATAGAGGTTCTAAGGACATGTTGAATAATTCTGGTATTTTGATTGAGTGATTGGATGAGTGGCTGGTGTTGATAGAAGGGTGCATTCCTAAAGACACGATTAACATCAATCCAATCAAATTCATTTGTGAGAAAGGAATGAACCTTAGGTCCTTCAGTGGATAGCCCAATATATTGGGCGATGTTGGCTCTGGTAATCTCTATGTTTTGGTGACAGACAAAGGAGTGAAAAGTTGAATTGTCGATGGTGTAGGTTAGATTTGCTAGAAATTCCAAAAGAAGTTCAGAGTTATAGGGGAAGGCCAGGGTGAGGAGGAACTGGAAGGTGGTGGAAGCAAAGACGTTCAGTACCTTGAAATTCAGAGCATCCTGATTGAGCATTTTGGATGGCATAATCTTGCAGGCTTTATAATTGTGATATGCCTCTTCATTTTCAGCACTTAGAAATCGAGCACTGTGACGGCAAGAGGAAGACAAGCTTCTAGCTACCGAATGACTCCTCTTGCTGGAACTCGACATTATCAGAAAGGCAAGTAGACTAAGTGAGAAGAGATGGAGTGAAGGATTGTGAGTGAAGAGATCTGCCAAGCATGCAAATTTATAGAATTTTTCATAAATCATACAGTATGATCTAGTATCATACAGTATGATATGGCAATAAATGTTCTGACGGTCGTTTCGAGAAAAGTTGGTCAACTCGTACAGTATAATGGATATCATATAGTACGAACAGAAGGATTTCAATCGTCCCGAGGGTCATCAATACGACCTATAATGAAAAGTTTTGTACTATATGAACAAGTGTATCATGCAGTACGAACTATAATTATATCATACCAAACATCCTTACATCGTTCTTATAAATTTTGCTGAGGTGGATCATACAGTACGAAGTGGAGGTATCGTAAAGTACGAACACCAATATTATCATACCAAACCGAGTTAATTCGTACCAATCCATTCGCTAACGTGGATTATACAGTATGAAGAGGAGATATTTTATCGTATGATGAGCAATAATGTCGTACCATACGGATTGAATGCCAGCCAACTCTATCATTTAGTACGATGGAGATCTTATAGTACGATCAACAGAGGCGAAATTTGCTTATGGTTGTGTTCTATGTAGATTTAGATGTATTGTACAGTACGATAATAAAATATCAAATTTGGTGATTTTGTGTAGTGACTATGTGATGATCAGGAATAACCTTAGAAGAATTTTTTTCTCCTTTTTTTGTTTTGTTTTTTTTTTTTGTGTTTTTGTGTTTTTTTGTGTTTTATGCATTATTGTCTATGACACCTAATCTAGTCCTCAAGGTACTAAAGTTGTTGAATGCTAGTGGTTTTGTGAATATGTCAGCCAATTGATCTCCTATAGTGATGTGATGTAATTCTATATCTCCCTTAGCAACATGATCTCTTATGAAATGATGTCTAATATCTATAATTTTTGTTCGAGAGTGCTGAATTGGGTTCTTAGAGATGAAAATTGCACTTGTGTTGTCACACATGATTGAGATGGTTCCTACAGGTAGGCCAAGATCAAGAACTTGTTGTTTCAACCATAGTACTTGTGCAATGCAACTTCCCACTGCAATATATTATGTCGCGGCCGTGGAAAGGGCTACTGAGTTTTTCTTCCAACTGGACCAAGAAACTAACGATTGTCCTATGAATTGGCAGGTACCAGAGGTGCTTCTTCTATCTACCCTACATCCTACAAAATTCGAATCTGAGTACCCTATGATTTCAAAGGAAGTGTTGTGCCTACGATATCAGATTCCTAAGTTTGAAGTGCCTAGTAGATATCTAAGGATTCTCTTAATCGCGGTTAAGTGAGACTCTTAAGGATCGGCATGAAAACAGGCACAGAGGCACAGACTGATTATTATATTCGATCTATTGGCAGTCAGGTAAAGAAGGGATTCAATCATTCCTCTATATATATATATTTTTTGATCTACTGATTTTCCACTGGGATCTTTGTCTAATTGAATTGTTGAGCTCATTGGAGTGTTCATTGGCTTAGCACTATCCATTTCATATTTTTTTGGAACATCTATAATGTGTTTCATTTGGCTAAGGAATATTCCATTATCTATTTGTTTCATGCTAAAACCAAGAAAATAGTTAAGTTCTCCCATCATGCTCATTTCAAACTCATTACTCATTGTTTTTGAGAAATCATCACACAGATTTTTATCTGAAGATCCAAACAAAATGTCATCCACATAGATTTGAACTATGAGAATTTCATTTTTGATCTTTTGTAAAAAGAGTGTAGTATCTACACTACCCTTTTTAATTCCTCTATCCAATGGGAATGAGCTAAGTCTTTTGTACCATGCTCTAGGTGCTTGCTTTAATCCATAAAGTGCCTTTTTTAATTTGAATATATGGTTTGAAAATTGTGAACTTTCAAATCCGGGGGGTTGCTCAACATAGACATCTTTCTTAATTACCCCGTTCAAAAAAGTACTCTTTACATCCATTTGATATAGTTTGAAGTTCTTGAAACAAGCAAAAGCTAATAGCACTCTTATGGCTTCTAGTCTAACAACAGAGGCAAATGTTTCTTCAAAGTCTATTCCCTCAATTTGGTTATACCCCTTAGCTACTAATCTGGCTTTATTTTTTATTATTGTTCCTGAATCATTCATCTTATTTTTGATGACCCATTTTGTTCCAACAACACTTTGTTCTTTAGGTCTCTTGACTAACTCCCAAACATCATTCCTTGTGAATTGGTCATCTCTTCTTGCATTGCTAGAATCTAGAATTCATCTCGTATGTCTTGATCTATACTTGTAGGTTTTATCATAAAGCTGAATGCTAAATGACTAACCTCTTTCCTAAGTCCATGCCTAGTTCTTACACCTTCTGAAGGGTCTCGTAAAATTAAATCTTTAGGATGACTAGAAAAATATCTCCATTCTCTAGGAAAATCTTCCTAAGGTTCTACCCTTTCTCCTACGGTCATAGTCTCTACTCCTTGAATTGTCTCTATTTTATCATCTTCATTTTTATATTCAGAGGGCTTATTTGATTCATCAAATACTACAAGGGTGGACTCTTCTATTACTAGGGTTCTCTTATTAAATATTCTATAGGCCTTACCTACAGATGAATAACTTAAGATGACACCCTCATAATACTTGGGATCAAATTTTCCTAAAGGAAGTTTGCCATTAATAAATATGAAGCACTTGCACCCAAAGACATGTAAGTGTGAAAGATTCGATGTCCTACCCTTAAGGAGTTCATAAGGAGTTTTATTCAGCTTCGATCTAATGTTTACCCTTTTTAAAACATAACACACTGTGTTGATCGCTTCTGCCCAAAAGTATCTAGGAAGGGTGTACTCCGCTAACATTGCCCTAGCGGATTCTACCAAGGTTTTGTTCTTCCTTTCTACTATACCATTTTTCTATGGAGTTCTAAGGGCAAACAAGTTATGCTCTATTCCTATCTCTTGACAGAATGATTCAAACTTTTCATTTTGAAAGTCTCCACTGTGATCACTATGGATTATTGAGATTTCACATCCTAATTTTCATTGAATCCAAGTCGAGAATACCTTAAATTCCTTAAAAGACTCATTCTTATGTGCTAGGAATCTTACCCAAGTGAACCTAGTGAAGTCATCTACAATCACAAACCCATAATTTTATTCACCTAGGCTGGCTATGCTAACTGGTCCAAATAAGTCCATGTGTAGAATTTCTAATGGCCTAGAGGTGATCACATCCTTAATTGAATGAAAAGATGATTTGATTTGTTTTCCTAGTTGGCAAGCATCACATAAATGGTCCTTAGTGAAATCTAACTTAGGTACGGCTCTAACTAAGTTTTTCTGAGTGATGTTTCTAAGTGTTTTCATACTAGCATTGCATAGTCCCCTATGCCATAGCCATGATTCATCTACTATTGTTTTCAAATAAAATGAATTTGAACTATCAATGCAATCAAGGTCAAACATATAAACATTGTTCATTCATTTTCCTTCTAAAACTAGTTTATCATTTAAACTAATTAGGCATTTGTCAGACAAAAATTTAATGTCAAAACCTTTGTCACACAATTGACTAATGCTAAGAAAGTTATGCTTCAAACCATCAACTAATAAGACATTTTCAATTAAAAAATTCTTATCATTACCAACAATAGCTAATCCTATCACTTTCCTGGTAGCGTTGTCTCCCAATGTTACTTTGCCTCTTGTTTTGGTTTCTAGTAGAATGAACTTCTTCATATCTCCAGTCATGTGTCACGAGCAGCCACTATCCTGGTACCGCATGCTCTCACTAGGTCTTTCATGAGAGCATCCCTGCAATTTTATTCAAGGGTTAGATTTAGGAACCCAAGTGAGTTTGGGTTCCTCCTTATGCTTGCATGAATGAGATGTATGCATGTTATGCTGTGATGGATGCACTTTAGGTTTCCATACTAAGTGTGTCCTATGGTGAATTGTGCAAGTGTGGGCCATGTGACCTAGCATGCCACAAGAGAAGCACCTAACACCATGAAATGGATTCACTAACCTATATGGGTGGTGATGCCACTTCCTAAAGTTGTGTGATGCATGCTGTGTTGGGGTTTGCTAGACTGGGGTAATGTGAGTGATGCATTTTCTTTTTGTAGTTCTTTGATTTTTTCTTTAAAAGTGTTGTTTTGATATGTAACCAATTTGATCCAACCTTAAAAGGCCTTTAACAAAACAAAGTAGTTGAGAAAAAGAAAGACCAGTCAAACAATTAAAATCACAAGCTAGATTGGCCATGGCTTGCGCACACACATTCTCCTAATCCAAAATAATAGAAAAGGAGTCATTAAGAGAGTTAAGGATCTCCCTAATGTCGCTCCGAATGTAAAATAGGGCAGAGGAACAAATGTTATCATTATTTGCATGAAGCAAATTAAAATCAAATTAACAACCAATCTCCAGAACATTATTAATTTGAGAAAGGTTATCACAGAGATTTAATCCATGAAGCACAATAAAGTAAATAGAAAAATTAATATCACCATTAGTATCAGGCCTAGCAAAACCCAAAATGAAAGTGCAATTATGAACTCTAATAAGGCCACCACAACCCACAATATCACCCAGTTTAGCACTAGCTACATTTAACATAAAAGAGTTAGGGGAAGGCATACTCCAAATAATGCACCTCATCACCTTATGTGACTTATCCACCTCAAAGTTAATACCAAAAGTAGGGAAAGTAAATAAAAAGTTCTTAAAATGCTTAAACGGGAGTAAATTAGCAGAATAAATGGCAGCCACTTTATCCATAACTTTATGGATAATTCTCTGATGATTCATAACAACCCCAATTAAATAAGATTCATTTCTATCCAGCGAAAAGAAATAAAGGATAAGAGAGGGAATAACATTCCTAACATGGCCTTTAGAGTTAACAAACTAACAATCAAGTAAGTTGTAAATAGAACTCTTAACATTAAAAAAATGAGATGAAATAAGTCCTCAAAATAAGACCAAACCTTAACAGCAATAGGACCATAAATGAAAACATGATGCATATTATCAACATGGTAGTAGCATTGGCATTTAGAAGGAAAGATGAATCCTCTTTTCCTTAAATTCTCATATATAGGAATAATCTTGTGAAGAATTATCCAAATAAAGATAGAAATTGTAGAGGGGGCACTATTGTGCCAAATCATTTTAAAAAGTTTAGATGACTCATTTTTAGATCTAAAGGAGTGCCTAGCATCGTTAATCCTAAAGGACCCATCTTTAGTAAAGTTACATAGCAACACATCCTTAGAGTTAATGTTAAGAGGAATAAGGACATCATATAGTATGGTCTTAAGGATTAATTAATCTTGATTTGATTACCAAATCACCTTAATGAGATTAAATAAGATTTATTGATATCATTCAGTACGATTTATATCATATCGTACGACTCATATTTGGAATTTTAAATTATTCCCTAATTTATGATTGGGGGAAGAGAACTCATTATCCACTTATCATTATATATGATGTAAATCATACAATACAATTATTTCTAATTTAAATTAATTTAATTTTCTTTTTAATTAATCCCTATTTTATTCAGCTTATACAGTATGATATAGATCATATACTACAGTGTTCACAGAAATTAAATTATTCTATTTTGCTCCTAATGTCTGTTTGCAGGGTTGCCCTAGTGGCATACACCCTTTATAGAACTCATGACTCAATAAATATAAAAATTAAATAAATGAAAATATATATTCCTTATAAAAACATCTAACATATTCAACAAAATCTAGAGTTGATCCTTCTTTTAAGATGTATGATGTACCTGAGATGTTTTTGTTCACAAAACAAATATTCAAAAATAATATTAGAGAACCACAGTACGTAGAAACTTAATAATGTTTGTTATCAACATAAGCTCAGGATCTTGATTTACAACAATCTCTCCCTTTTTGATGATAGCAAACCTTGCTTGTTAAATTTTCAAGTTACTTAGATTTTCCTAATCTCACACTTACTAATTGATTTTTTGTAAGAAAAGGGAGATATATATTTTTTTAATTATATAAAAACTTAAGAAGCCCAAGAGTGAGAATATAAAAAACACTATAAACAATAAAGATATTTTACCAATAACAATGATATACTCTATCAACATTTTAATCCCCCTTTTAACATCACCAAAAGGACAAAAAAACCTAAAAAAAAAATAAAAAACCACAAAAGACAAATCAACAAAAAATAACTTGAACCAAAAAACACAAAAACTCTTAAAAGTAGGAGGGACCATTATCAGGGGGAGGTGGTGGTTGGATGTAATGGTGAAGGGTAAAAAATTGATCACTAAACTATGCTATATCATCTTTGCATTTTTATAGGATTTACTAGTGTTCTTGCTAGTGTAGTTCATCTTACTGGTGAAGCTACTCCCATTGTGAATTAGTCTTTTGATAATAGGTGGTTGTTTGCATCTCAAGTTGGTCTAATTGCTCCACTATCGAGTTGTAGTCATGAGTAAGAACTTGTGCTAGTTTTGGTGCTGGACTCCCATGCCTACTATGGCTTAGGATCCACTACATAACATCAATGGCAGTGCAAATCACTTTGAAGGACATAAAAGGAGGTATTGGACTGGAAGAATAGAAGATGATTGGGTGGTGCTTGATATTACAAGTTGTATTTGGATTCTAATGCATAAGCTAGAACGTGACCTACTATAAGATTTTTATTACATTTAAACCTATGATAACAAATACTTGTTAATTTTTAATGTAGTGAATAGGTAGGTCTGATGCATTGAATTTAGTTTTAGACATAATAAAATAGGTGACTAGGGATAGAAGTGGTGTGTTTTTTACCTTATTTCCTTCTTTAGGAAAGATTTTGTTGCAAAGTATATGCTAGATTAGGTAGGCATCTTGAACAAGGGTTCAGAGTAAATAAGTTTGAGTGTTCAGGAGAGTACCCCTCAAAGTTAGATTTACTTTGGTTCAATCATAGTCAGGAATAGAGGCAATGTTGTATTCTTTAAGTCTAGTAGTGTATAGATGTAGGATTTGGTCAAAATATGCATAGGCAACTTCTAGAGGTCTCCTATAGAAAAATGATTGAAGCGCTGCCCCTTCACTACTAACTCCAAGACTAACAAAGAATTCAAAGAATAATTTGTAGTTGAAGGGAAAAGAAAAGGTGAGAATGAAGTGGAGTGTGGTGCTAGAAAAGATATTTATAACCTAAGAGTTAAGGGCTTCCTGATTGATGACTTTGGATGGAGTTATCCCAACAGGCCTCTACCATTGGTAGGCATCTTTATCAGTAGCTTTGTGAAACGTAGGGTCTACTAGATGTCTACAAGAGATATTTACTAGAGCCAAAGAAAGCTTTCCTCTGGCCATTTGAGAAATAAGAACAACAAACTAGAAGTGAAGAAAAGGAATAGTCTTCCTTCCCCTTTAATTGATTTTAAAGTGATTGTACCATACAAAGTAGGTGGTCGTATATTATGATCAATAATTATTGGTCAAATATGGGTCATTTATTGCATGAATGGTGAGGATGTGCATATATGTGAGGATCATATGGTATAATATAGGTTGGTATAGTATGATGTGAAAAAAAATATATTTTTAGTTTTCAATTTTTTTTATTTTAAAATTTTTGGTGCGTGATGGCCAAAGAACATTAATTAACTAATAATATCAAAACAAACAAATAATAAGATTAAAATGAAAACCAAGGGAACAAAAAAAAATTATAATAAAATATGAAAACACACAAAAATAAATTACTTCACATGTTATTTATTTCACTCTTCCCTATGTTAAGCATAAACGTCAAGGAACTTAGTCTAGTCCTCAATGTACTAAAGGTATCATAGTTTAGGGATATGGTGAAAATGTCTACCAATTTATTTTTAGTGTCTATATGATGTGATTCTATATCTCCCTTAGCGACATGATCTCTAATGAAATAATTTTTAATGTCTATATGCTTCATGCGGGAGTGTTGAATTTGATTTTTAGAAATATAAATTATAGTAGTATTATCATATAAGATAGGAATGGTGCTAATAGATAGTCCATGGTATAGGATCTACTCTTTCAACCATAAGACTTGAGCGATACATCTTCTAACAGCTATGTATTCCACCTTAGCAATGGATAGGGATACTAAAATTTGTTTCTTGCTAGACTAAGAAAGTAAAATTTTCCCTATGAATTGACATGTTCTAGAAGTACTTGTTCTATATATCATATATCCTACAAAATCTAAGTTTGAATATCTTATGATTATAAATTATAAACTATATCTAGGATACCATATATCTAAGTTTTGTGTGCCTAAATGGAATCTAATAATTATCTTAATTATAGTCATATGGGATTCTTTGTGATCATCATAGAATCAAGAACAAAGACATTCACCAAACATTATATCTGGTATGTTAGTAGTCAAATATAGAAGTTATCCTATAATCACCCTATACTTCTTTTGATCTACTAATTTTCTATTTAGATCCTTATTTAATTCAATGGTATAGCTCATGGGTGTATTTATTTCCTAAGCACCTTCCATCTCATACTTCTTTAGAATCTCCTTAATGTATTTACCTTGCCAAAGGAAGGTTTTATTATCTCTTTGCTTTACAATAAATCCAAGAAATATGTAATGTCTACCATCATTCTCGTCTCAAAATCTCTACTCATGGTTTTCAATAAATTATTAGATAGTCATTCATTTTTTTATCCAAATAGCATGTCATCCATATATATCTAAATAACGAGTAAATCATCTCCTTCTTACTTTATAAATAGTCTGATATATACACTAACCTAAATAAAGTATATATCTAAGAGAAATGTGCTCATACCAAGATTTAGGTTCTTGTATTAGTCCATATAATGCTTTTTCAATTTATAGTTATGGATAGGAAAAGTAGTATTTTCAAATCCAAGGGGTTATTTTACATAGACTTCTATCTTGATAACCCCTTTTAGAAAGGCACTTTTAACATCTATATGATATAATTTGAAGTCTCTAAAATATGCACTGGCTAATAGAACTCTAATGGATTCAAATCTAATTATAGAAGAAAAAGCCTACTCAAAATCAATCCCTTCTATTAGATTATACCCTTAAGCTACTAATTTAGCTTTATTTCAAACCACTACTCCATAATCATTCATCTTATTTTATAACACACTTAGTTCCTATAATACTATAGTCCTTAAGTCTACTGACCAATTCCTATACATCATTCCTGACAAATTTGTTCAACTTTCCTTGCATAGCTAGGATCTATAATTCATCTGAAAGAGCTTGATCAACACTAGATGTTTCTATCTTTGAGATGAATACAGAATTACTAACCTCCTTCCAAAGTCCAAGCTTAATCCTAACTCCTACATATATATATATATATATATATATATATATATATATATATATATCCTAAGATAGGCTCTCTAGGATGGTTAAATGAATATCTCCTTTCTCTAAGCAATGTCACCTATGGTTCTTCTCTATTTCCTAAATTAATTGATTCTACTCCTTGGGTAACTTCTATCTCTTCTTCTTCTTCTTCTTCTTCTTCTTCTAACATAGGCTCCCAAAATTGATAAGATTCATCAAATTCCACTTGAGTTGACTCCTCTTTAACTAGGGCCCTCTAATTAAAAATATTATAGGCTTTACCTATAGAAGAATAGCCTATGAAAACCCCTTCGTCAAACTCTATATAAATATTTCCTAGAGGAGAATTCTCATCAATAAGAATGAAATACTTACACCCAAATACATGAAGATGTGAAAGATTGGGTGTCCTAACCTTAAGCTGTGCATAAGGTGTCTTATTGAGTTTGAATTTAACATTAACCCTATTCAAAATATAATAAATAATGTTCAGTACTGCTGCTAAAAAAATACCTAGGGAGATAATATTAAGCTAACATATCTACTAATGTTCTACTCTTTCTTTTATCTATCCCATTCTATTGACTAGTCTAAGAGGTAGAAAAATTATGTTATAGCCCAAGCTCCTTATAGTAAATTTAAACATAACATTCTCAAGTTATCCACCATGATCACTATGGATAGTAGATATAGAACAACCTAACTTTCTCTAAATACAAGTAGAGAATATTCTTAATTCTTTAAATAATTCATTATTATAATATAAGAATCTAACCTAGTTGAGTATCGAGTAATTATAAATAATCCCATACCTAAAGGTCTTTCCACCTTGGCTAGCTGTACTAACATGCCCAAGTAAGTTTATATACAGGATCTCTAATGTCTTAAAGGTGGTGATATCCTTAATAGAATGAAATGAATATTTAATTTTTTTACCTAATTAATAGGCATCACAAAGGTTGTCATTAGAGAAATTTAATATTTTTATGCCTCTAACAAGGTCTTTATGAGTAATCATCCTACGGGCTTTCATGCTTGCATCACATAGTCGCCTATCTCATAATCAGGATTCATTGACAATAGATTTCAAATAATAATAATTTGAATAATCAACATAATTCAAGTAAAGCATGTAAACATTATTAATTATTTTACCTTCTAAAATGATTTTTCCAATTAATCTTATCAAGCATGTAGTAGATAGAAGTTTAATATGAAAACCTTTATCACATAGATGTCTAATACTAAGCAGATTATGCTTCAATTCATATACTAGCAAAATATTTTTAATAATAAAGTTCTTTAAGTTGAATATTATACCTATGCCCACCACTTTCCTAGTGATGTTATCTCCTAGTATAACCTAGCCACCAACCCTAGCCTCCATCATAATGAATTAATTTAGATCTCTAGTCATGGATTGAGAGAATCAACTATCTAGGTACCATATACTCTTACTGAGTCATTTGTGAGAGCACCCACACAATATTAAATAAGAGTTAGATTTAGGAATTCAAGTGAGTTTTGGTTCCATCTTATGCTTTGATGGATAAATAACATGCATGTTATGCTATGATACATTTGGTTTAGGCCTCCACAAAAAATATATTCTATGGTGTATAATATAAGTGTGTTTTATTTGTGCTACCATGTCATAAGAGTAGCATATAACACCTAGAAATGGACTCACCAGCCTATGTGATTGGTAGTGCCTCCTACTTAGGATGTGAGATGCATGTTATGATTTGGGGTTATACCATTATGTTAGTATAGGAAGAGTTTCATTATTTTGAAGGGCATGAATTTTCTCTCTCAAGGATTCATTTGCATTTTTAAAGCTATCAACTTCAACTTTCAGTACAAGCTCACTATGTTCTAGTTTAGTTATATAAGTTTTTCTAATTATTTATATGATTATTCTAAGCTAGTTTGCTCATATTTCAAGGATTCATGAGATTTAATAAACTTAAGATGCTTCTTACTTAGATCATCGTACTCATCAAGTAATGTAGCAAGCTCTTTATCAAAAAGAAACATGCTCAGGTTTACGACTATCATGCTCTTTTTGTAATTCAGAACATTTCAAGTTTAAACTAGTAAGGAGTTTCATTAGTTACCTATATGATTCAATAATTTCTTCAGAGATAGCAAATAAATTATCATAAGTGAGTTTGCATAACTCATCTTGATCAGAGTAAATATGACTATCATTCAGCATAAGTCACAAATTAGTTACCTCCTCCTCTACTTCATATTTTGATGAATCTGGGGTAGAATCTGTCCAAAAATCTTTCAATTTCCTTGACTTCCCCTTTCTTATGTTTATCTTATCCTCACCATTCTCCTTGATATGGGGAGCTTTTAGAATGGGGCGATCAAAATTTAAATGTCCTAATTTCCTTCATTCAAAATATATAGTGTTAGAGGAAACCTTAATAGTTTTACTTTATTTACCTTTAATCCGATGTTGATGACAACTTTTCTTTCTCTTTAAAAAACACTTAAATTTCTAGGTCATCAATGTTATTACATCATCCTCATTAGTAGTAGAACTTTCACTTTCTAAATTTTTGGCCTTCAGTGCCACTTCTTTCTCTTTTCTCCTATCACATTCATCCAAAAGTCTTTGACTCGCACTTTTCTCATATACAAAAATTGAGCAAAGTAGATTATGAATTAAAAAGACATTTGCATATTTATATTCATATATAACTGTGACTTTAGCTTCTTAGTTATCATGTAAGCAACGTAGAATTTTGTTAATTTTCTATTAGTTTGATAATTCTCTACCTAAAGCATGCAGGGATGTCACTACCTGAGTAAACCTAGTGTACATGTCTAAGGTATACTCATTTAGTTTCATGCAAAAAAATTTTTAAATTCATGGAACAAAATATTTAAACGAGATTACATAACTTCATTTGTAATCTCTTATGTAATGCATAACCTATCCTACATCTTTTTTCCAGTAGTATTGGTAAAAACTGTCATAGAATCTTTAGATTTGTGTGCACAAAAAAAAAATTAGACAATTAGCATTAAGTTGTGCAAAGTCTCTGTCAACATAACTTCATTCATTAAAAGGAATTTTTCCTTAATTCCACTAATAATAGAATATGGAGGTCTATATCCAAGTTGATTCATGTGCAACATGCGATAGTTAATATATTGTAAAAATATAGACATTTAAGTTTTCCAAAAATTTAAATGGATTATTGTAAAATAATTGAGGATGGGTTATTAAATAACCTTTCGTAGTGTTTTTATTCGCAACATGTGTCATGGATCATTTTTCTCAAGGTTTTCTAAAATGTTAATTTTATGACCCACTCTGATACCAATTGAAAGTTCAAAGTGAAGTTATTAAACCTTATTGAACAACCCTAGGAACACCAAAAGTGTAGGATAATTGGTTATTTGAAAATTCTCACAATGAAACCTTTTTTATCATTTAGACCATTCTCAAATGCAAGGGGAAGAACTTAATAAAAAAATGATGTAATTTTCACTTTTTTAATTTTGTAACAAAAAAATAAATGATAAATTATTTTTCTTTATTTTCATTTAATTTTTATTTTATTTTTCAATAAAAATCAAACCAAACAAATCTTGATAATCCAATCACATATTTGAAGGAATATTAAATGTGTAAGAAGTTAAACAAGACCTATGTAAACTACTTGGAGTCCTCCAATCCTTTTATTGCACTAAACCTTTAGAAACTCTCCTTTTTCCCTTATAGCAAGGCAGAGAAGCCCTTACACAATCTCTTTCACCAACCTAGTGTGGTATAGTACTTGAATCTTTTCACCCTCCTGATGAGGCAAAATACCTTGAATCATTTTTTACCCTCATTATGAATCCAAAAAACCTTGGATCATTTTTCACCCCCTGGTGAAGGAAGAGAACCTGGATCATCAGCCTTCAATACTTTCTCCCCAGAGCTACCTAAAAGATTAATAAAGACACTTGGAGGAATCAAGGTAGAAGCTTTCTTGTAGCATCTATATGAACCAACACTCACTACTTCTACCTCTAACATAACGTCTCCTTCTCCCTCTATAGGCTTTAAGCTCTTACAAAATTTTCTTAACAGCCAAAAGACCTCTTTAAAGCCTAATCAAAAGTTTTAAATACAAAGCATTAAAAAACCTAAAATTTTAATTTTATTGCTTTTGATCATATAGTAAGATACGAAATTGTGCACTATGATTAACATAATTTATCCATCTAGTCCAGTGTAATGAGTAGGGATTTTGTATGATTAGATTAATTCTTCAAATGAATCATTCAATATGAGTTTATGATCATACAGTATGATTAGTTTAACTAAATGATTTTTTTGTCGAGTATAATCGGTGATAATTGAATATCATCCAAAGAGTAAATCGGGTCGTACTGTATGATTAATGGTATCATACAACATGATCATAAGGATCAATTAATCCTTATTTTATTACCTAATTACAGGATTAGATTAGAAAATATTTGTTGACTTTATATACTATAATAGGTCTTGTACCATACCATTAGTTTATATTCGAAATTTAAAGATTTTGCCTAATTTGTGAATGGCAATAGGAAACTCATTTTCTACTAATTATCCTGTAAAATATGAATCATACATTTTGCTTCATTCTAACTTTAATTAATTCAACTACCTGCTTAATTAATCTCTATTTTACTCAAATCATATAATATGATACAAATTTTATAGTATGATCTTCATAGAAATAAGATTACTCTCTTTTTCTCCTAGTGCATGTACATGATTGCCAAGCTAGCACAAACCTTTTACAAGACTCGTGACTCAAAAAATATAAGAGTTAAATAAGTAAAAAAGATAACCTCTTTACAAAAATAACAAACACCCTTTGGATGAGCCTTTTTTACGGTGTACAACATACCTAAAATGTTATTTTGCACAAAATAAATATCTAATAATAATATCAAAATAAAAACCCAGTCATGTTTGTTATCATCAAAATCATAAGCTTTGGATTCTATTTTACAATATAAAGGATTTGACAAACTTATTAGGAAAATCAACGTACCAATCAAAAGTAATATCAGATAAATTATTAATAAATAATATAAATATTAAAGCATTGGTTCCTCTAGCATTATGAAAACTCACCCAAAAATAAGCCAAATGATTTCTAAGATTTTTGTGCCACTGAATATCTTAAAGGATAGTGGTACAAACCATTTTAGGTAGGGAACTAAATCAAATTCCTTTGGATATGGTTTACCATTTAGAATAGATGACGTCCCTTATGATTTGACATTGGCATCCCTAACCTGGCTTTCCATCATCTACTTGATATCATTATCAGCATGTGGTAAATATGTGTTTCTACCTAATCTATTCTTTTTACTTCCAAAATTTTTTTATCTAGTACATGTGTGATTCTTTGAGTATAATCATTCTGAATTGGTTAAGTTTTTAGTATTTGATTCTACATTTTTATCATTTATAACATCATTTACACTTACTTCTTTTTCAATTTATGATTATGATCATCCTTGTTTCTAATCTTCTTCACCAAATTAGGTGTTGAATCCATGACATCTAACTCATTTATTTCTTCTTCTAAATATCTATCAAGATTATTTTTCAGTAAAGATGCTCTAGTATACCATAAAGACATCGGCACTAAGAGTATCATCCTTATCATTATTCACCAACAAATTAACTTCATCAGGATCAAATGTTTCAATCATTTCCTCTTAAATCTTTTTCTAAAAATCATTTATTTCTTTCATAGAATCATCAATCTATTTCCCCCAATAACTTTAGGATCAATGGGAAGAAATTCCCCATGTACTTTTATCATTCAATTAAATTCTTCTTCAATATCTCTTTTATCCATTCAATTATGAGTTTTTAAATTTCCTTATTACATTCTTCAAATACTCATAAATGGATTTATCAATAATTGGATCTATTTTCTTCTTATTTTCGATTGGATTCCCCCCTTTGTTACCTCTGACTTATTAGATATAAGGCTGGCACTCACAATGGGTCTATATAACTCTGCCTTTAGAGATGGTGGAATGTTACATGAAAGCATCTTAGTAATGTCTAGTAAAGTGGAAGGGTCATAACCTTAAATAAGATGCCTATGAACTAATGGAGATGAATGCTCACTTCTACTATTGAGACTCGTCATTGAAAAAGTTCAATTTATGGAGATTTATGTCATAGTATTTTAAAATCTATAGGTCTTTTCAGCAAATGCTGACTACCTTTACTAGCTATGCTGGCTATAATGCAGGTTGGTTTAGGAGACTTCACAGGATATAGAGGGGGCTCCCCACAAGACTTGCGGTTTTCAAAAAACTGTACCAACACAATATCCTCAAATTTCTTAGACGGTTGCCTAGGGACCTAGTGGTTCCCATTCACAACACAAACATGATATGTTATCTAGCAAATTTCTTAGTGATCTTATGGTAGTCATAAGTCACATTTTTTATCTCACATTTTTGTTCTTATAAAATCTCTTTAACAATTGTTGGGAAATTATGCCTTCCATATGACTTAGAAATTCTTCCTTAGTTTCCCCGGCTTAGTTAGTGCATGTCTGATTGATATTTTTTAATGTTTTACTTTTTTGGGACTTCTCTTCCATGGGAGCCTTTTTAATGCAATAATTAGGAGGGTATGGTGGAGAACAATTTATCCTACACATATCCTCCTCTCCTCATGCAGTAGAAAAGAGGTGGAAGTGACTTCCATCTAGAAGAGGAGAACTGGGAGAAAAGGTAGCTACTCATTGGTTTCACTCTTAAACTACTCAATCATTTCAAACTCAATAAACATTTTAGTCATAATAATCTTCTTCCTAACCCTCCTGAGATAGTTTCCCTTTCGGGTCATACTTATGGAATTAACTTCAAACCCTGATGGAATGTCATTATTAACATTATATTTAAAATTCTTATCCTCCATAAGTAGAGGTGTAATTTGTATAGGGAAACCTGGAATCCTCTTTTTAGTAATGAGGGAACCAAACCTTCACCCTAATATATGCTCCACTAAGGGATCATCCATTTTATCATAAACATCAAAATTTATGATCTTCTTACAATTCACTAACAACAGAATAGGCTAAAACCTATACCAAATTGAATGGTGTTTCTCGACTCCATTTGATCAACAATGAATTTCTTTCAAGGTGAAAATCAATTTTCAAGTTTTATTTCTCTACATATTAAAAAATAACTCCAAAACAGTCTCTTTGAAGCAATCATTTTTTATAATTAAAAGTTATTTTAAAATTTGAATTTTGAAATCTCATAGTACTCATTAAGTTGGAATGGAATGTTACTACAACATGTAATAATAAAGGAGGAATGTTATTTTGAAAGTAATATTTAATTTTTTATCGAAAGATTTTATTTCTAAGATGCTTTTAGATTTCCAAATCAAACATACAAAATTTTCATCCAACATGAGGCTCCTAAAATTTAGAAGTGATCAATGAAGATTTTGAGTGAAATAGCTTAGCTCTCCCCTTCTACTAATCAACATGGCAAGGGATGCTATAACATCATTCTTGTTCTTAAAATATATTTTAGAAGGAAGTAAGAAAGCTATCACAAATGAAGCCTTAGTCACATTTGAATTTCTTTTTTAAAATAATAAAATGATATATTATGAAATATTTGACTCAAATTATTGAATAATGAATCCTTTTAGTTCCATAAGAAATCTTCTCAACCCATCAAATAAAGCATTTCCACAAATCATTATATTTATAACTTCATAATCACCTACAATGCATTAATTTCACCTAGTTTCACATCATCAATCTCTTATTTCTATTTCTTAGAAATATGAATCTTCAAAGAAATATCCATTAAATACACTATAATAACCTTCCTATTTCTATGAACTTTTTACAACATAGAGTCTACTAGACACTGAGCAGCCAATCCTTTAGAAGAGATTCTTCTTTTTTTCTTCTTCATTGGTTTGTGTGTGGTGGTTGTCTTCTTAGGCTCAACTATAGATAATTTTGGTATGTTTAATAAAATATAAGTGTTCTGATATTTTCCACTTATTTTTTCTGAAAGTTCGTTAGGGATGTTAAGCCCTATAGAACTGGCCCAAGCTAACCAAGAGGGGGGGGGTGAATTGGTATTTTCAAAATTTCTTTTCACAAAGAATAAAATTCACATAAACCAAAATCACACCACAAAAATAAATGCGGAAAAAGTGCGAAAGTAAGAAAACAAGAACATAGAAATTTATAGTGGTTCGGTCAACTCAAGCTACGTCCACTCCCCGGAGGCGCCTTCCGAGTATTGCACTACAAAACGTGACTCTACTTTATCCCCCAAATCTAGGCGGAGAAGCCTTTACAAGAACCTCCTTTTTGCCACCCCGGCAAGGCAGAGAACCTATCTCTTTTTCCTTCCTCCTGAAGTTGGCAAAGAACCACAACCAAAAGTTAACTCCTTACCTCTACCAACCCTTCGACGGATGAGAAACTCTAGACGAAGAACAAGCAGAGCGAACCTTGAAGCAACCCATGTGAATCACCTCACAAGCTCCCCCTCACAAGATCTTCTCTCTCTCCCTTTCTCTCTTTCTCTCCTCAAGACCTTCTCGGGTCAAGGCAGTAGCCAAAGGTTCTTCAAAACATTTAACAAGAGCTCTTAAATAGAAGAGCTTCAAAGGAGCTCATTAATTGCAAGTTGCTGACTTTATCGTCCAGGCCGATATGGACATCGGCCTGGCCGATCAGTACAAATCTCAGTAGATCGGCCAGAGCATCGCCCTGGATGCACTCCTGGATGATTGAAAACTGGCTTGATCGTCCAGGCCGATCTCACGTTCGTCCCGGCCGATCAGTTCAAATCAGAGGAAAATCATCCATAGCATCGCCCTGGATATGAGCTGGCCGATATTTATCGTCCTGAAGTAACTTAAGGTTTTTGAATGGATCGTCCTGGCCGATCTTGCGATCGTACATAACGATATGATCGTATCAATCATCTTTAATTACTCCCTTGATTTCCTGATCAATTAAGGCATAATTTGAGAATTTTGTCCAGGCCGGTCAATGATCGTCATGGTCGATAATTTAAAAATACAGTATACCTTAATTATCTATGGAGGCAACTTCTTTCTATTTTGATCTTATCGTCCTGGCCGATACACGTATCATCCAGGCCGATATGTAAATGACAGCTGCCTTAATTAAGAATCCTTATTTAGACTTTCTGTTTAAGCCTGATTGTCCAGGATGATGTAAATATCGTCCTGGCCGATATGAGCAAAAATAAAAATTTTAAGTCTCTCAAGTTTGTGTGTGTAGGGTTACTTAACATCAGTCTCTTTGACTATTACAAGAATACTCAAGAAGTGAAAAACAAAAGTACAGACTAACTCAACCCTAATCATATGCAATCCTGAACTGGCTTCGTCTTGTTTGTCCGATCTTTGATTCCTGAAAATTTAGAAGCAACAAGCAGTTCAAGAGAAATAATGTTTGTCAATCATCAAAATATAAGCCAAGAAAATAGATTTGCAACAATCTCCCCCTTTTTGATGATGGCAAACACAAGTAGGAAAATATCAAAAAAGTTTATTAGAATTTCAAAGTTACAATCCCAACAACTTTTCCTACCACACCCTTCTCCCCCTTTTGTCATCACAAAAAGAGGGTCCAGATACAAAAAAGAAAACAACACAACAAACAAAGACTAAAAAACAAACTACATAAAATAGGAAACAAACAACAGAAAGCACAGACTAAAGTAACGAGGGACTCTAATCATCTGATGGAGGTGGTGGAGGTGGCTGCTGAAAGTAGCTGGTAAGTGTTGTGAACTTAGAATTGAACCAGGCAATGTCCTCAGAGTGTTGCTGCTCCTGTGCAGCAACGTAGGCATCAAAGAGGGTCTCCCAACGATCAAACTTCTCTATCAACTGATCAACCGGTGAGTGCTGGTGGAGCGGAATAGGATTAGGAACGGGAGCGGGAGCGAGAGCCTCCTCCTCTCCAACCCCCCGAGGTTCCTCATCCCCAGGGTGGAGACGAGTACTGTGAAGGGTACTAAAGGAACTGTTTGAGTAGAAGGGAGTTGGGAGGTTAGGAGGAATATGATACTGAATTTTGTATTTGGTTTCAAGGACATGGGCTATGATGTGTCCTAAGGCTAGATTGGGTTTCCTCTTATGACCTGAATTATGGATTGTGGTTAAGTGATCAATGTATCGAAAGATTAAGTATGCAGTATTGAATTCTCTATGAGCCATGATGTAGAAAGTAGTGAGGGAAAGTAGAGGGGTGATGTAGATTCGGTCCCCGACTTTTGGAATTATGGTGGTTCGAAGGACATGTTTGATTGTCCTGGCATCTTTGACTAAAGAGCTAGTCTCTCTAACATGGAAAGGTGCATTGGTATGGCGAAGGAAGTGATTCGCCGTGGACTAGTCAAGGTCAGGATCTGATGCAATTAAGTGCAGCTTATCCCCGGTGGTGGATAGCTGTTAAAGATCAACACAGTCCTGATATGTGATTTCGACAGGGCATCTATTCACATAGGAGGTCAGGGCTGTGAAAGTATGATTAATGTGAAGGTTTACGAAGAATTCTTGAGGAAACTTGGTATTGAAGGGGAAAGCAAGTGACAGGATGAAATAAAGGGAGGTGTGAGCGAAAAGATCCATTAGCGGGTATGAGATGACAGCAGGATTGATGATCCGGGAGACAGTTATCCCACACTCTTTGTAACGATGATAGGCAGCTTCATCTACTGCCTCCCTAAAATGAAGGTCAATCCTAGCCCTCGAAGAACTCCCAGAAGTTTATCGAACACGTTTCCCACCAGCCATAGAGAGAAGTTAGTAAGAAAACACAAGAGGAGAAAGGGTGGAAAGTGCAAAACCATGGCTGGAACGGCCAGAATTTAAATAAATGGCCATATCGTCCTGGCCGATCACAGAATCGTCCAGGCCGATATGGCTCAATAATTGTGTACAGGACGATTGGTCAAAAAGACGGTTCGATCGTCCGGGCCAATCAGATATCGGCCAGGACGATTAGACACAGGCGATCGTCCCGAGGAGTCAGGCCGGACGACCATTGTAAAAGCAGATCATCCAGACCGATTAGGTGTATCATCCAGGACGATGCACAATAATTGATCGTACTGGCCAAAGTTAAACATTTTAAATTCTTGCCACGTGTATCGTCCAGGATGAATAGTGGATCGGCCTAGACGATTATCCAATAATGGATCATCCGGGGCCAATTTTAAAGATTCAAACGTGCTGACACGTGGATTGTCCAAGACGATCCAGTGTATCGGCCAGGACGATGCACATAAATTGCATCGGCCAGATGAAATATTCTATCGGCCAGGACTATCATCATGATTGTAATAGAGTTTGATCAGATCGTCCAGGATGATATAGGATCATCCAGGACGATGAGTTACAGCAAGCACAAAAAAGTGCAGCAGATGAAATTTGAAGAGATTTGTCCTGTCGTCTAGGATGATAAAAATATCGGCCAGGACGATGTGACAAGAAATTTAAACCAAGGAAAAGATGGTGATGATCAAAGCCCTAAAACAAAAAAAACAAAATAAAAATAGACAAAAACATAGTAATAGAAACCTAAAAACACCGAAAATAAAAAAAATGAATATTTTTGGATTTTAATTTTTTAATTTTTTTTTATTTATCAAGGCATCATATGAGAAGTTTTTCAAAACATTAAACTTTAGAGTTCCACAAGATCAAGGAGTTTAGCCAATCCTAATTAGACAAAGGAAAATATCTGATTCTGTTAACCCTAGATCAGACATTCTTTATGGTACAAATTTTCTTTTGAAAAATAAAAATGCTTAACTCAGAATAAACCAAATTTGGCAAAAAAGAAGATCCAATCAAACTTGTTTAAAAAAAATCTCATAAATAATAAAACAAAGTAATTTTTCTCAATCATGAAACTTGAAATCAAGTCTTTGAAAATCTCATATAACCCATAGGTTTATTAAGTTTTAAAAGTTTTAAAAAGAGAGGATAGCTTGCTTTTTAGTGGGCTCATTTTATGCCTCTTGTATCTTTAATTTGGCTCTTTGAGCATCTTGATTTTGATACACGTTTGTGTGTGTGTGTGTGTATATATATATATATATATATATATATATATATATATATATATATATATATATATATATATATATATATATATATATATATATATATATATATATATATATATTCAATTTGGCGTCATTGGCCTCTTTCCTTTTTAATTCTTGCAAGCTAAAAGCTCTTTTGCAAACTCTTAGAAGAAGCTCAGTTGTGAGTATATCCTCCAAATATTAGAGAATAGGAGCTCTCTCTAACATAGGGAAGAATAACTCACAAAACAAAACTAAAGAATCATATGATCAGTGCAAGGGCAAGATCTCAAATAACTTGAGAGATATATAAGAACTTTGAATATTATGCTTAAGATAGATTTTTTATAGCAAGATAGAAAGAATCTTAGTTTCAAAAACCATTGGCTAGAATGAGTTTATACTTTTATTTAGAGAAGAAAAAATATACCACAAAATAAGGTCAGAGGGAGGGAAACCATCAACGGTGTTTCTCCCTTTAACCAATTTTAGAAAAGCTAAACGCAATCTTCAAAACTCCAAAATCTAAAACCTTGAAAAGATTCAACATATGGAAAACCAATTTTAAAAGCAAAGTGAAAACAAAACACATAAAAACACAAACAAAGCAGAAATAAAACACACTGAAACAAAACACATTTCAAGGAATTATTGAAGCGGCAGGTTTGAGCATGTATGAGCTGCGAGCCTTCATATGTCCAGGCATGGAGGAAAGGACATGTGAAGGGAGAAACAAAGTATCTACTTACTTTGAGCCATCATTTGAATGCGTTCAGGATTCTTGTAACTACATTCTTCTAATTCAGCTTCCATGCATGTTTTGTTCAGTTGAATAATGCATAGATCAAGTAAATATCATAAATTATAAAATATTTTATATAAATTTTCCTTGTATTTATTTATATCTAAAGCAAGTTTAATTTCTCACCTCTTACTTTTCAAATTCATGGTGATTATTATATTTATATATTCATACAGATGTTTTTAAAATTTATAACACTTAGATCTCTAAATTACATTAAAAATATCACTAATATTAGCTTATTTGAAAAATAATACATATTTTCTTACATATATTTTGATATGATTTAATGACTAAAAATATATAAAAGTAAATATAAAAATTCAAATGTTAGACATGTATGTGCAGAAATATTTCTTGATAAATTGATACATTTCAAAAAAAAAGTATCTATTAGATATTAACATAGGATGAAAACTTTACACAAATCCTTTCAAGTATATAAATTATAAAAGTCTTCTTATAATAGTCAAAGAGACTGATGCTAAGTAACCCTACACACACACACTTGAGAGACTTAGGATTTTTGTTTTTACTCATATCGGCCAGGAAATTATTTACATCGTCCTAGACGATTAGGCTTAAAATAGAAAGTCTAAATAAGGATTCTTAATTAAGGCAGCCATCATTTACATATCGTCCTGGACGATACATGTATCGGCCAGGACGATAATCTCAAAATAGAAAGAAGTTGCCGCTATAGACAATTAAGGTATACTCTATTTTTAAATTATCGGCCAGGACAATCATTGATCGGCCTGGACAAAATTCTTAAATTATGCCTTAAATGATCAGGAAATCAAGGGAGTAATTAAGGATGATTGATACGATCATATCGTTCTGGACGATCGCAGGATCCACCAGGACGATCCATTCAAAAACATTAAGTTACTTCAGGATGATAAATATCAGCCAACTCATATCCAGGGCGATGCTCTGGATGATTTTCCTCTGATTTGAACTGATCGGCCGGGACGAACGTGAGATCGGCCTGGACGAGCAAGCCAATTTTCAATCGTCTAGGAGTGCATCCAGGGCGATGCTCTAGCCGATCTACTGAGATTTGTACTGATCGGCCAGGCCAATGTCCATATCGGCCTGGACGATAAAGTCAGCAACTTGCAATTAATGAGCTCCTTTGAAGCTCTTCTATTTAAGAGCTCTTGTTAAACATTTGAAGAACCTTTGGCTGCTGCCTTGACCTAAGAAGGCCTTGAGGAGAGAAAAGGGAGAGAGAGAGGATCTTGTGAGGGGGAGCTTGTGAGGTAATTCACAAGTTTTGATTCAAGGATCGCTCTGCTTGTTCTTCGTCTAGAGTTTCTCATCCGTGGAAGGGTCGGTAGAGGTAAGGAGTTAGCTTTTGATTGTGGTTCTCTGCCAGCTTCAGAAGGAAGCAAAAAGAGATAGGTTCTCTGCCTTGTCGGGGTGGCAAAAAGGAGGTTCTTGTAAAGGCTTCTCCGCCTAGCTGTGGGGGCTAAAGGAGAGTCACATTTTGTAGTGCAATACTCGGAGGGTGCCTCCGAGGAGAGGACGTAGGTCGAGTTGAGCGAACCACAATAAATTTCTGAGTTCTTGTTTTCTTGCTTCCGCACTTTTTCCGCATTTATTTTTGTGGTGTGATTTTGGTTTATGTGAATTTTATTCTTTGTTAAAAAAAATTTTGAAAATACCAATTCACCCCCCCCTCTTGGTTAGCTTGGGCTAGTTCTATAGGGTTTAACATCACTAATGAACTTTCAAGTGGTATCAGACCGGGATTCAAAAATGTAAGTTTTAAAACTTTTTGAATTTGATCCATGGCTAACCTTGGGAATCGCAACACTACGGAAGGGTATTCTATTACCCGACCTCCTCTGTTCGATAACCTACCTTTCAATTTTTGGAAAACCCGCATGTCAACGTTTTTACAATCTACTAATTATCGCATGTGGATGCTTATCAAAGAATGTTAATCTCCACCTTCTCGTGAAATTAATGTTGTTAAAACTGAAGTTGCTTTTACTGAATGGACTTTCGATGAACGAGA
Organism: Dendrobium officinale; assembly: GCA_019514585.1. NCBI lineage: Eukaryota > Viridiplantae > Streptophyta > Magnoliopsida > Asparagales > Orchidaceae > Dendrobium > Dendrobium officinale. Next base: position 35,933,903 of record CM033691.1, on the reverse strand, counting down.
TCTAGCTCAATTAAATGCAAAATGTTTGAACTGCTTTTTCTGTGCTTTAAAATCTGAGGATTACATGCGTGTCTCCACTTGCAAAATTGGTAAAGAGATTTGGGATAAATTGTTCATCACCTATGAAGGTACTAATGAGGTTAAATAATACCATTTGAACATTCTCTTGCATGACTACGAACTTTTTCGTATGAAACCTCATGAATCAATTTCTGACATGTACACAAGGTTTACTTAGATAGTTACTTCACTGCATGCACTAGGAAAAGAACTTTCAAACTATGAAAAAGTTAACAAGATTTTGAGATGTTTACCTTCGTCATATGATGCTAAAATCACTGTTATAACTGAATCTAAGGATTTGAACACTTACTCCATTGATAACTTACTTGGCTCACTCATTGCTTACGAGCAAGGGGTGAATCAAAGAAATATTGATGCAGGTGAGAAGAAGAAGGAGAAAACAGTTTCACTAAAGGCGCACAAATCAGATTCTAATCTTTCGGATCTGAAAGCGATGAAGTTGCCTTCATCACTAGGCAATTCAAAAGCTTTCTAAGGAAGAAACAAAAGCATCATCAAAATTGGAGAAAAGGAAAGGATCATAAACATGTTAAAGGATCTTCTGATGTTGTTTGTTTTGAATGCAGGAAACCTGGACATGTTAGAGCCGATTGCCCGACACTTCAAGATAACACAAGCAAAGAAAAGATTGTGGAGAAACTTAAGTTCAAAAAGGATAAGAAGAGAATCCAAATGGGTTTCTGGGCAGAATCTGGTACTGACTCCTCTGAGACTGAACCAGAGGAAGAAAATACAAACTTGTGTTTCATGAGAGAAGATCAAAGTGATGAGGAAGAGGTATGTAAACCAACTTATGATGAATTATTTGAGATTTGTGAGAAAAAACATGCATCATACAAAAAACTCAAGAAAACTCATGCAAGCTTAAAATTAGAACATTCAAATCTACAAAAAGAGCATGAAGTTTTTCTCAAAGATCATGCAATGATTGATTCAAATCACATGGCTCTTCTTGATGAATTTGATGACTTAAACAAAAAGCATTTAGAATTAATTGATGAACATAATGCATTAAAAGCTTCACACACCTCACTTAAGTTTGATCTTAAGAAATCTAAAGAGATTGAGAAAAAGTTGAGGATTGATAATGATGCATTAAAAGGAACTAATTTGAGGATTCAAAATGATTTTGATACATGTAAGAAAAATCGGATGACATCTACTTTTGATCCTAAGCCAAAACCTAGGAAGAGGCATTATAACTCAAACCAATTAAGAAACCCTTTTCCTGAAATTAGATGCACACTTGCACCATTCACCATAGTGCACATTGGGTGTGGAGACCTAAGATGCATGATTCACAGCATACCATAACTGCATTGCATAATTTAAGAATTTCATCCAGGCCGATCAATGATCATCCTGGCCGATAATTTAAAAATAGAGTATAACTTAATTGTCTATGGCGGCAACTTCTTTCTATTTTGAGCTTATCGTCCTGGCCGATACATGTATCGTCCAGGACGATATGTAAATGATGGCTGCCTTAATTAAGAATCCTTATTTAGACTTTCTGTTTTAAGCCTAATCATCTAGGACGATGTAAATAATTTCCTGGCCGATATGAGTAAAAACAAAAATCCTAAGTCTCTCAAGTGTGTGTGTGTAGGGTTACTTATCATAAGTCTCTTTGACTATTATAAGAAGACTCAAGAAGTGAATAACAAAAGTACAGACTGACTCAACCCTAATCCTATGCAATCCTGAACTGGCTTCGTCTTGTTTGTCCTATCTTTGATTCCTGAAAAATTAGAAGCAACAAGCAGTCCAAGAGAAATAGTGTTTGTCAATCATCAAAACATAAGCCAAGAAAATAGATTTGCAACATTTTCAACATTTGAACTAGCTGGAGTGTTATAAGATTCCTCAAAACTAATAGCCTTTTGTATTGTTCCCTTAACTGTAAAAGACTAGTGTTGCCAATTTGGCCTTAATATCATCCTTTTTAAAGCCTTCAAATCATAATGATAGAAATGATTAATTTTGAAACAAACTATAATTGAGTTTTATTTTGTATAACTGATAAAGGTAGAACAAAATTTTAAAATAAGAATGAGAACTTTTATAATTTATATACTTGAAAGGATTTGTGTAAAGTTTTCATCCTATGTTAATATCTAATAGATACTTTTTTTTTTGAAATGTATCAATTTATCAAGAAATATTTCTGCACATACATGTCTAACATTTGAATTTTTATATTTACTTTTATATATTTTTAGTCATTAAATCATATCAAAATATATGTAAGAAAATATGTATTATTTTTCAAATAAGCTAATATTAGTGATATTTTTAATGTAATTTAGAGATCTAAGTGTTATAAATTTTAAAAACATCTGTATGAATATATAAATATAATAATCACCATGAATTTGAAAAGTAAGAGGTGAGAAATTAAACTTGCTTTAGATATAAATAAATACAAGGAAAATTTATATAAAATATTTTATAATTTATGATATTTACTTGATCTATGCATTATTCAACTGAACAAAACATGCATGGAAGCTGAATTAGAAGAATGTAGTTACAAGAATCCTGAACGCATTCAAATGATGGCTCAAATTAAGTAGATACTTTGTTTCTCCCTTCACATGTCCTTTCCTCCATGCCTTTCTTGAAGAAGAAATTCTATTAATTTAATAAAAATTTCTAAGATTTCTTTACATTTTGAAGCATGTGGCTTGATTGTTTATGTAAGGTTGGTTGAGGGGAATTTACATTAAATTATTGTCCTTCTTATTTGTTTAATAAATATTTAAGATTTTGTGTCATGTGAGGAGGGGAAATTTGAGTTACACTAATGATTTAATAAACTCCATTTTTTATTACAATTGGGTTAAAAAAAATACATTTGTAGGAAGAATTGAATTTACACTCACTTAATTGGTCTAGCATAATCTGTAAGAAAATATTATTTTTATTATTATTATTTGATTTATAAAAAATTGAATTTTTCTTTTTTTTCTTTTTTTTTTTTTTTTGGGGGGGGGGGTCATTTGAAAGATTCTAGTAGTAAAAATAGTTGGTAATGGAATTAAAATGTGACCAAAAGATAAAAAAAAAATAAGATAATTTGTTTTGTAAAAATTATTTTAGATATAAAAGTTGTAAAAATTAGAAAAGATATAAAGGGTCCAGTAAGGACTCTAAGAAAGTAATGTGCAATGTAAAATGTTATATTTATAAGTTAGCTAAGTATAGAGATAAGAGAAAGATGTGTTTCAAGTGGGATGGTGATCAAAAAGTGCTTTTATTAGAAGAGGATATTCAACAAAGGTAGATAAAGATTGTAAGAATAAGACTGACTTTACTAACCACAAAATTTTCATTGAAAATAGATAAATTTTTTTATCATCATATTAATAAAATCGAAGTTAGAGAGGCTTTAAAGAAAATGAAGTGTGGAGAAGATGTTGGACATGATGGTATTCAAATAAATTTTTTGAAATTCTATAGATATGAGGGAATTTCTCAGCTTATGAAACCTTTCAATATTATTCTAAAGACAAAAAATCTAAATGAGTGCATGACTGTGTTGACTTTTACCTTTAAGAATAAAGGTTATACATAAAAGTGCATAAATTATAGAGGAATTAAGTTAATGTATCATACATTAAAGCTATTGGAGAGAGTTATTAAGCATGGGTTATAATGTGATACAAATGTTTTGCAAAATCAATTTGGATTCAAGTTGGGCAAAGCTATACATTTATTGATAGGCTTGATGAAGAAGTATAGGGAGACAAAGGATATATATCTGTGTGTGTGTGTGTGTGTGTGTGTGTGTGTGTGTGATATTTCTTGATTAGAGAAAACACATGATAATGTTCTAAGTGAAAAGTCATTAATAAGAGTAAATGTTTTAGATATCTAGGGTATATTGTTCAAAGTGACAAGGAAATATATGAAGATATTTTTATTAGAATTCAAGTTGGATGGTTAATGTGGAGGAATGCATTGGTCCTATCATATTAAAGAGAAGATCCTTTAAAACATAAGTTGAAATTCTATAATGTAGGGGTTAGACCGGCAATACTTTATGAAGAATAATGTTGGTTATTATAACAGAACCATAAAATTAAGTGTTGTAGAAATGAGGATACTCTGGTGGATGAGTGATTTCACTCTTAGAGATAAAATGTTAAATGAGTATATGTGTGAAAAGGGTTGACCAGCTTCAGTGGTAGATAAGATTAGAGAGAGTCACATTAGATGGTTCAGACACATGAAGCATTATCATTCTGATGACCAAACTAGGAGAGTATATATATTAGATATGGCCTATGTTAAGAAATATAGAGGACAATTTTGTGAAAAGATTTCAGGTTGCAAAATTTGCTGACCTAATGAACTTCAATTTTCTTTAAATTTGAAACATAAATTTAGATGAAACGAAGGTCAATCAAAATAAATTTGAGGTCCATTGAAGCCTTCCTAAGGTTTTAATGAATTACTCAAGGAAAATGCATATATTTCTTGGGAAATTTAACTTGGGAAAATAAGATGTTGGAGGGGGATTAAAACACGTGCACTCTAACCCTTATACAATGAATGATAAAACAACATAAAACTATGTCCTAAATCAATAACGATACACATAAATTAAAATTTTAAGTTATATATTATATTCTGACCTATAAATCTCGGGTATTTAATTAAATCTCTTAGATGTTTCAAATTGATATGAAACATTTATAACATGTGAAAAACATGACTAAGATCCTTCCCTCTTAATTTCACCTTATGGTGAACTATATTTTGTGAATATTTTCAAAAATGCCCTATAGGGTATTTCTAAAATTACTTTTAATATATTAGGAGTTAATGTTTGCAATTTAGAGGTCCTTAGGTTAAATCAATAGAGCTTAAGAACTTTTTTTATAGTATGAATTTTCTAACTTTAGATCATTTTATTCAATTTTTTTAATGGAATTACATAATAAACTGCACATTTACAAGTGGCATGTTTTAATTTAGGAGGAAATCATTGGCCATTGATTATGTAAGAGAGGATTAACTATAGCCATTTTATAAAAGATCATAAAGTCTTGATATAAGGCAGATCAAACTATAGGATTGAATTAGAACTAATCAAACTCAACAATTCAAACCAAGGGCTTTAATTTGTTCTTGAAGGTCCCACTCAGATTCTCATATGTGAGCACATTCCTGCCAAATCTTAGAGATCAACAAGACAAATTTCATTCAATTTTTCTTTGGGGGGTGGGGGGATTATATGAACTTGAACATTTAATCCAATAATTAGATTCTATTAGATTGCATGTCATTTCATAACTGACCAAACCTACTTAATATAGTGGTTGGGAATGTGAATTTACATCAGGTAAGGCTCTAAGAATAATGCTTTAGCTCATCCAAATTCATTTCAGTCTAGGGAATGTTTCTCTTTTAACAAGAAAGCTAGGAGGATCACAAGATTGGAAGTTGATGTTTGGATGGAGAGGGTTCATTGGAGCTCACTCAAACTCATTGGAGATGACCAGTATAGGTGTTGGGTAACTAGGGAAAGGATCTTAGAACACTAATAAAGCATTTTGAACTGAAGATTAGAACAATTCTTAAATGAAATCTAGTATATTTATGAACTTTTCAAATTGAAAGTGGCCTATTAATTAACTAAATTAAGACGTCTTCTTACCATTGGGATAGCAAGGGATGAATATATAGAGCCCAACGAATATTTCCAAATCCATGGGGAGGGAGCTTGGGCTGAACCCATGAACCATGTGATCAATTTGGAGGATTCAACTGCCCTTGACCACCACATGGGGGAAGGCTAAGTTAGCATGTGTCTAGAAGCTTCCTTAATTTAATGCAATAGGAGGCTTAGGCCAATTTGATTTGGGTTGAGATTTTACTTAATGGAACATGATTTTAGTCACTTGGTTCAAGCCTTAAGGCTAAACTAAGAGGACCCATGGGTTGAGACACTTAGTGTTGGTTCCTAGTGACCCAATAGAAATTCCGATTAATTTAATTTTTTTTTTTTTTGTAATACTTGGGTCAATGTAATTGAATGGATTTATATTTAGGGTTTTGGTAAACTAGGCATGACGAGTAGTTAGGGATGGGTCCAAATCATTCCAAATGATTTTTTGGACATGTTGGAATTATTGCGACTTGAGCTCACAAGTTTTATATTTTTGTTGATAACAATTATCTTTAAATCTCATAGTATTTTTCATTTTATATTAGTTTGTGTGTATTTTAACATTTCAGGAATACCATGCAACATCAAACAAAGAATCAGAGCTAAAGATTGGGTTTAATAATATTATGTTGTAAAGGGTCAATAATATTCATTGATGTAATTTTGATTTCTTGAGTCAAGTCCTATAAGGGAGTATGCTTGTTTGGTGACCATGCACACACACAGTCAGGGGAGTGAGATCTAGTCGAAACTAAAAGTTTAAGTTTTGAACTAATCGTACTAGACAATCCTTATTGATCTTGAAAAATAGCTACCAAAGATAATTTAAGCAAGATTTTAAGATACAAATTTTTATTCTAATCTTCCTGGACTATCTTAATCGTCCTTGATGATCAATACAAATCATTTCAAAATTGATTATGTAATTAGGGGATTAATTATGGTTAAATGTTTCAATCAAATCATCCTGGATGAACTGTATTTCATAAAGGATGATGTTTGCCGACATACTTAATTTTCCTAAATCATGCAAGATGAAATACAACAATATTTATTTTAATCATCCAGGATAATCCATAATATTATCTCGGATAATCTGTACAAATTTGTACTGATCATCCTAGACTATCCTAATATCATCCGAGACTATCAGGTCAAATTCTGCACATTGTACTAGATGATTTTTAGCTCTAGAATTGAGTTTTTAGGGTTTTTAGAAGCCCTCTTCTTAAGCACATCGTACGGGATGATCCTGTGATCATCCTAGATGATTTTTGACACCAAGATTAATTTTTAGGGTTTTTCAAAGCCCTCTATTTAAGCTTTGTGAAGGCACTTGATATGTGTCTTTGGCAATCATTGAAGCTTCATTCTTTTGGAGAAAACTTGAAGAAAGAACCTGAAAGGGAGAGAGGAAAAGGTGGAGTTTGAGAGAGGGAGAAGATCCTTGGAAGGGATTTCTAGGGAGTGTGGAGGGGGTTTCACACGGTTGCTCCGGCATGCTTGCACCTTAGTACCATCAGATTCAAGGTTTGTCTTGAGGGATGTTTTGGGAAGAAGAAGATCTCTTTAGTCTCAAGGGACCCGTCTACTCCGCTGCACCTAGTAAGGTGGAAGGATTTTGCAAGGGCTTCGCTGCCTAGGTGTGGGGGCTAAAAGAGAGTCACTAAAGGTTTAGTGTAATACTCGGAGGGTGCCTACAGGGAGTGGACGAAGGTCAAGGTTTGACCGAACCACTATAAATCTAGTGTGCTCTTTTTGATTATTTTTTGCACTTTATTTTTACTATGATTAACTACTTGGGTGAAATCTTCGATTAATCTTTTTATTATTGATTTATTTGGTTTTTGCTGCATAATTTAAAAAGTTTTTCTTTTAGTTAAAGAAGTTTTAAATATCCAATTCCCCCCCCCTCCCTCTTGGTTAGCCTCGGGACTAGTTCATAAGGGCTTAACATCCCTAACAAACTTTTAGGAATATGTTTCATATAAATGTAAAGCTTGGATACATGAAATGCATGTTTAGGGTTTAATCAAACCATTTAGTCAACCTAAGCTGACTTGGTCAATCAAGATTGACCATGGCTTGGGTTTAGGTTTTAATGCACTCCAAAATAACATTTAAATGGGTTAGAAGAGGTTTCATGGTTTGGTTTATATGACCCATATTTAATTTTAAGGAAAATTTGGAATTAGGAGATTTTTGAATTGAAGTTTAGTGGTCGCATGGTAAACCAAGGTCCATCAAGGGTTCATTATTTATTCAATGCACCATGCCAATGATAATTATCTTGCTCAATGGATTTGGGAAGGCTTCCAAGGTTAGTTTCCCCAATATATCATGTTCAGTGCTTGGGCCTATAACTATTTGAAGGTTTTATAGACTTGAAAAATGCTTTGAGTTTAAGGGGTTAGAGGGATTGGAATTGTTTTCGTTTAATGTGTTTGACCCTAGCGACATGTCTACTCAATATGAAATTGACTAATCATTAATCCAAGGTGATTTGGTTGGGTTTTTAGATATTTAAATTTTTTCCAAAATAGGTTATTGATCAAATGGTTTTTAGTTTTGATTTGAACACTTATTTTGGAGCATTAGATTATTCATTTGATTTGAAAAATAGGTTTGATTTTATCAATAATTTGCAAGATTTTTATTTTTGAAATTTTAATATCATTGAATATCATTGATGATTATCAATGTTTGAATAACAAATCAAGTGACAATCAGTATTAGTTATTAAATTATAGATTTGAAGCATTATTTGTATTTAGATTTTTAGTTATTAGTTAAGGTCAATAATTTATGAAAGGTTTTGATTTGAAAGGATCATATCATAGATAGTCATTTGGTGGCTACTAAGTGAATGATCAAATGAAGAAATGTTATTCAAGGGTGACGATCAAGTGATGATTTTGGGGTACATAATCTTATTATTATGCCAAAGCACAGTGATGAACTAAATTTGAAATTTTGAATGGCCTTTAATGAATTGAAAAAAAAGATTGAATTTTGATTTACAAATTTTACATAAAATAAAAATGAGTTCATTATCTCTCTCATATTTAGCTCAAGTAATATATCACTCAGTGGACCTACAATCCTAGAACTTGAATCACATTCATGAGGATAAACTATCTCATCAATAATAATTGGTCAACCATATTAACATAATACTTCTTATAAACAAACTAATATTTGCTTGATTTACTATCATCCTCTTACTAGACTATTTCTATTGACTGGCAACACAACAAGGATAATCCTCTTTTTTATAGACTTGTGAGTTCACAGAGGTAATCTTGAGCTAAAGGTAAGGTCCAATAGGTCACCTTACAATTATTTGGGTGGATGTCTCCTCAGCACTATCAGTTTGGGCATCATATCTATATTTTATAGCTAAAAATAGTTATGTTACCCAATGCTCTTATAATTTTCTCAATTTCTTTTGTTCATTTGTACCTTCTCCCCATATTAACAATAGTGAACCCATAATTTCAGTTGTGACTAGGAAAGGTGGTGTCGATATTATAAAGGCTAGCTTTAAGCTCCTTAGGAGATGACAACTAGTTAATACAAAGGGTCTAAAGTTATTTTTATCCCTACCATTAGTACCATCTTGATGACTTTTCTTACATAACCAAAAAGTACCTCATGATTAGAATTAGCATACAAGCCCTTTCTCTTTAAAGGGTAAATGGTGGCTTCCTTACTTAGGGCTGGTTTATTTTTGTTGTAATCGGAGAGCCTGAGCTTTTGTTTTGACTATAACAAACATTATTGGACTTTATCTAGTTTCTCCTATTTGTTAATATTGCATTTTTTTTTGCATGTCAAATATTTTAGGGTTAGTAAACACCAAGAAGTATTATAGAATCAGGACTAGAGACTGGGTAGTATAGGTTAATTTATGTAAGAGTATGTACTTTTTATTTTATAATAATCCAATTAACATAATTGGTGTATGTTAGCATAGCATCCTTACACACATATATGGGTAAAATGAAAAAAATATTTTTTAAAAATTTTAAATATCATATTCTATGATATGAATGGTACTATACTATACGTGCAATCAAAAATTAATTAAAATATTTAAATAAAGAAAATTAATATTTGAAATAATCATACTACAAATTGAATCATATGTGATGATCTGTTAAAAATAAAAAAAAAATCCCACTGCCAATCAAACTTACGCAGCAGTTTGAATTTTTTAGATTATTCTATTCATACTATACAAACATATTTATAATGTATGATATTTAAACATCTTACTTAAATCAATCCCAATTATTAATTAATAAAATCAAGCTTAATTAACCATTAATATTATACAATATGATTCAAATCATACTAAACGATCGATAGAGATAATATTGGTCATCTAGGAGTTCATCTTTAATGAACTATGATTCAATCTAACTAATCATATTGTATGACCATAAGATTATACTTGACCACGAGTGAAAAATTCTGAACTGGTCATATAAAGAAACATTCATCCTAAAGTATTAAAGGGAGAATTGAACTAATTGTATTATATGATCTTCAAATCAAAATGTTTAAATAAAGACTGTTGAATTAAATTATCAGGGCTTTTTAAGCTTATTATTTAAACTTTATTAATAGAATTAAAGAAGGACTTTGGTCATTAGAATGAGTGTGTTCTTCTATAAGTAAGAATTTCAAGAGAGTGTTTTGGACTTAGAGTGAGAGCTATAAATTAAAGAGAGAGAAAAACCTTATGGGATCAAGTGAGAGTGAGATAGATTCTACACACAATATATCCAGCCAATATTCACCATCTTCCTCCATGCATTAAAGATAGTCTTGATGGCAACTTCAAGAAGAAGCTCATCCTATAAATGGATCCAACTACTCTGTTACACTAGAGAAAGGTGAAAGTGATTTGGTTTTCAAACTCAGCTAGGAAGGTGAATTTGATTTAGTTATTTTCAATTGAGGAAAGGCAAAGAGGATTCTTGTAAGGCTTCTCTACCTTTCTGTAGGGGACAAAGAAGTGACACTAGAGAGTTTATTACAATACTTAAAGAAGATTCTTGAGAGTGGACGTAGAATGTTAACCAAACCACAATAAATTTCTTGTGATCAGACTTATTTTCTTATCACACTTTCATTTTTGCATTTTACTTTCTTGCTAATTTAAAATGATAACTTTGAGATTGTTTTAGATTTAGATTTAGTTATAAAAGAAAATTAATAAAAAATCTTAAAAATAAATAAATAAATTTTGATATTTATTTTTTACAAAAACAAAACAAAAAAATTAGCATTTGATTTTCCTTATTGTTAGCTTTAACATTACAAGAATTGATTTTGCACTTAAGCCTAAAATATAGTTTAAGTCTATCAAAAAGGATATTTCTAAAAAAAAAAAAATTAGAACATCAATTCACCCACCTCTTAGTGTGTTGTTATATTTCAACTGGATTAACAATCATAAAATAAACTTTTAATTAGCATTAGAGTGAGTTCTCCAAATTAATGGTTTAAACCTTAAGAAAAAAACCATTACATACTTTAGGAATAGAAATACCACAAATTCTTATTTAATAACTCATCCATCATTATTTGATCATATCCCATATAATTTTTAGAAAATTTTTATGTCTATATTATTGTAATCAATTAATATTACATATGACATATGATACAAGTAAGTTATTCTATTGAATATCATAATGTAAATGGTGTATTTTGATTTGGTTTTCAACTGAACATATTATTTTGATCAAAACCTAAGTGGTAGCACTGTGGTGCTACAATGTGTAGTGCTGTGGCTCTTATACATCTAGGATCAATTATAATATTAGAGTAATTATTATGCCTATGGGGTCTAGTTCTAACTCCCATAGTTTCCAACTTCTTTGGAAATTCTAGCTACTTGAGCCATAAGAACTGACAAAGCATTCAATTCATAAACTCTAGCTACCCTCATAGGATTCACCCAATCAATAAGCCACTGGAACTTATGTAAAGCCATTTTCTTAATTAATTCATATGCTTCTTCAAATGTCTTAGACATTAAAGATTTTCCAACAACAACATCTATGATTGACCTAAGGGATCCTTCCAGTCCATTATAAAAATATTGAATAACCAATCGACCAAGTAAAACATGGTGAGGACATTTTCTAAGCTTATACTTAAATCTATCTCAACTTTCATAAATTAACTCTCACTCGAAGTATGCAAAAGATGTAACATCATTTATAAGTTTAGTAGTTTTTAAAGGTGGAAAATACTTAGCTAAACATTTATGTGCAAACTCATTCCAAGTGGTTATAGAGCCCTAGGGTAAGCAATTAACTACATCTTAGTTTAATCCCTTAGAGAAAATGAGAACAATCTAAGTCTAATAACATCATTATTAATATAATTATACATAAAAGGGATTTCTAGGAAGCTAGATACGTGTAGGTTGAGATCTTTAATAGGAGTTCTCACAAATTAGGAATGTTGAATCATATGATTTATTATATCTTTTAATAAAAAATTATTAGCATGAATAGTTGGTCTATTGAAATAATAATGGATTCCATCTACTACGGGATTAACATATTCCATATGAGTTCTCTGATGGTTATGATCATGTACTAGTTCAGACATAACTAAATTCTTTTTAATTTTTTAAATTGTTTAAGGGTCCTTTTTATCTCAAAATAATTCAACATGGGCTCCTTATTATATCTACTAAGCATGCAATAATGATAAGACAAAAGAAAAAGAGTAGATATAAGTAGGTATAAATATGCACTTCTTTTAATAATATAGTTTTAAAATATAATATACATGTTACTTCCCCATTATCCTTACCAAAAACATAATGGGGTCTATGCCCGGTGTAGGTGGTTTTTTTTTTTGTGAAAATTAAGTTATGGACATACTAGCATTCAATATGAATATGCTTATATTTTCTTTAATAAAAAATATTAAAAGCCCACAAATATGCAAGTAGACATGCTAATCAAGTAATAAAGTCATATAGATGTGTGTCAATCCCACAAGAATATGTTTTTCTTAGTTGTAATTAAACTATTATTTATTAACTAAAATACACAAATTATCTTACTGAATGGAAAAATAATATTTTTGATTTTTTCACTTAAAGAAAACTTATAATATTATTTTGATACTTATGTAGATAAAGAGTTTTGAACTAATGAATGCTAAATTGCATAGTTTTTTCTAACGATACTCTTAATTTTAGATATGGATAAAAGCATATGCATCCCTAGATTATTGTCAAGCTTGTAAGGATGAAAAGAAAGGTTTATGGCCTTTCTATAATTATACTATATCCATAAAACCTAGATAGTTAAACATCCTATGTCTAGGCATTCCAATATTTCATTTCAATACTCATATTTATTCAGTCATTCCTCCATTGAGGCTATATATTACACAAGATATTATTTGTACACATGGCCATTATTTGTATTAAATTAAGAATAGAAGATTAAAAATATTTATATACTCATTCAAGTCACCAAAGTCTATATTTGAACTTATTATGCTTTTAAATCATCAGCCCAAAAATTAAAGAATTAATCAAACATGGAAGATACAAAAGAAAATTCATTTTCATTTCATTCATTAAAAGAAGGGATACAAAAGAAGTAATAAAAAATTTATCACATAGAAGGTTCAATTGATATTCTTCATACTCCTTGCTCCAATAACATTGTTTCTTCTACAAAATAGGCTAAGCTCTCCAAAATGAAAATATCTTCAACATCCCTTGCCTTCCTTTGACATTTTTATAATGGGGCACTACGAAAATACTTTAAAATTTATAATTTTTTTCTCAAATGATAAAACTCCCTAAATAAAAGAACAAAAAAAATTATTTATAATAAGTATAATGATAGACTCATGCACCATAGTGCTTGACAAGTGGGGTTGTGGCATTGAAAAATGAATTAGCACCTCGACATTGTAATGCCTGCTCTATTATGGCACTGCACTGACCAAACAAATTTAATTATTAAACTAGTGAATGTTTAACAAGTACGTTAAGCATATAAGAACTTATCCCTATGTATACTAAGACAAATGTAATACTTTCACTTTGATGCGGAAGCTAATTAACTTGTAAGAAGAAACAGTAACAATGATTATATTCTAATCAACATAATAGAAATAACTATCTTAGATTTACAACACACAAGTATCACAAAAAATGCAAAAAAAAAAAAAAAAAGTATAGAAAATTAAAATCATAATAAACACACCGGAGATTGATATTGGTTCGGTCAAACCATGACCTACGTCCACTCTACGGAGTCCTCCTCTCTAAGTATTACACTATCACTATAGTGTCTCACCTTTAACCCATACAGCTAGGTGGTGAAGCCCTTACATCATAAGACTTTATATGAGACTTTTTTCCATTCATTAAGTTGTTTCTTCTGTAAGATTGAAAATACAACATTAAAATTTATTTAATCATACAAAATGATAGTATGATCATTGATTTTGTAGTATGATTAGTATAATATAACCTTGTTATTATTGTCTGAAGAGTGAAAAGCTATAAAATCAGTTAAAGAATTTAACTAATCGTCCAATATGATATGATCATCATCAAGTATGATTAGTGTAATAAATTATATTATCATCTTGTATAATTAGTGATGATAAAATTTTATTAAATGCAGGGATCTGATCTTACAGTAGAATTTATTTAATCATACGAAACGATCTTATTGGATCAATTAATCCAAATTTGATCCCTGACTATAAGATTCATTTAGTCAAGATTTAATAGCTTCATACAGCATGATACCAATCTTATAGTATGATTAGTATGTATTTTTTATTTTAAAATATTACATAAATTTTGATTAGCAACATGATTTCAATTGATCATCCTATACGATCAAGATCATCCAAAATGATTAGTTTAAATAGCTTTAATCAAATAATTAGCTATTTTTATAATTTTATAAGTAATTGATCATACAGTATGATACATATCATGCAGTACGATTAGTTTAGAAAATGACTCTTCTGACTTTTTTCTTTATCTCATTCCCATGAGTGTGTGTGTGTACGATCACTAGGCTAGCATAAACCTTTATAGTACTTGAATCTAATTGAAAAAATACATAAATAAATTTTATGGAATCATTTAAAATACCCTATTCTACCTAATCTTGAGCCTCAAATCTTCATTGACTGGTGCATATTGTACTTGAAATGTTGTTAGTAAACACAATAACAAATATGCAATAAAAACACTATGAGACATAAAGATACAATCAGTAATGTTCGTTATCAACAAAACCATAAACTTGAAAGCCCAAGTTGCAATAATTTCCCCCTTTTTTATGATGACAAATATCATTGGTTAAATTTGCAAATTAATATTATTTTCTCCTAAAATCTCCCTCACTAAAAGAATTATGTTAAAAAAAGAGGAAAATATTAATTTTATTATTATTATTATTATTTGTTGTTGTTGTTGTTGTTGTTGTTGTTGTTGTTATTTTTATTTTTATTATTATTATTATTATTATTATTATTATTATTATTATTATTATTATTATTATTATTATTATTATTATTATTATTATTACTATTAATTTTAAGAAAAATTTGAAATTAAATAACAATTGCAACCAATGCAACCTAAAACTTTACCCCCTTTTGACATCACCAATAAGGATAGAAAATACAACACTTAAAATTGAATTGCATGCAGAAGGAAATTAGAACATACAATCATACAAAAAAAAAAATCACAAACCATAAATCAGATAAACAAACATATAAAATAAATAAACAAATATAAAAAATAATGAAAAAAAACACTCTAATAGATAAACAAACATACAAATAGAGAAACAAACACATGGATTGTTAAACAAGCAAAAAATAAAGAAATAAACTTTATACCTAATCAAAATTACCAATTGAATACTTAACTATTCAGCTTAAGTTTGTTACCTCATCACCTTGCTCTTTTTGTGCTGAGTTAGAAGCTAAGTCTACTCAGGAGATTTTTTTGTTTATTTTCATTTCCCCTATTACACTTGGCTTATCATCACCCTTTTCCTTTATAGTGTACTTCCTAAAATTGGGGTAGTCAAATTTTAGATGTCTAGGTTTCCTACACCCAAAATAGATAATATTAGTAGCAAATTTGTTATATTTATCATTTTTATTCATGCTTGTGCTTGCGCTTAAGGAGACTTTTTAATTTTCTTATTATTAATGATAGCTCCTCACTCTCATTATTTCCTAAGTAAATTTTATCTGTGTCTTTTGCCTTTAGAACTGTAGCCTTCTCATCACCTACATCCAAAAGTGTTTGACTCACTCTTTTCTCATAGGAAATTAGTGAGCCGATCAAATTATCAATAGAATAAGCATTCAAGTCAATTCACATATAGTAGTTACTTTGGCATTAAATTTATTAGGTAGACAACAGATGAATTTTGTAGACCTTCTCTCAACTTGAAAGTTCTCTACCTAAAGTACGCAATGATGTCACTATCTGAGTAAACTTAGTATACATGTTTATAATAATCTCACAAGGTTTCATGCAAAAACATTTATAATCATTCAATAAAAAATTCAACCTAGATTGTTTAACTTCACTGGTTCATTCATATGTAATGCATAGTTATCCTAAATGTCTTTCCTAGTGGTACATGTAGAATCTCTCACATAGTCTTCAGACTTCAGTGCATAGAAAAAATAGTTTATGCATTTAGCATTCAGTTATGCATAAATTTGTTCTTCTCTTTTCCATTTAGTGAAGGGAATGTTTGTTTTGACTCTTTTAATAATACATGTTGGTATAGAATAACCACTTTTAATCATGGCCACATTCAAAAATTAATTAATTTTAAAAATGTAGACATGTAAATTTTTCAAAAATCAAATAGAATATTATATAATAAAGGTGGAAGAGTAATAGAGTAACCTTCTGTGGTGTTCCTATTTTAAAAATTTACCATGGGTCATTTTCCTCTTAGTTATCTAAAACACTATTTTGAGTACCGCTTTGATAAAAATTGAAAATTCGATATTGATGTTAAGCCTACATGAACTTGTCCCTTAGTATACTAATACAAAAGCAATATTTTCACTTTGATGCTAAAACTAATAAACTTATGAGAAAAACTAATAGTGATGATGATATTCTAATCAATAAAATAGAACTAGATATCACAGATTTATAACATGTAATTATAACATAAATAAAATGGAAAAAAAAATAAAAAAAAAAAATCACCAAAGATTTATAATGATTCAGTCAAACCATAACCTTTATCTACTCCATAGAGTCCTCTTTGAGTATTACACTATCATTATAGTATCTCTTCTTTAGCTCCCACAACTAGGCTGAAAAGCCCTTACAAAATCTCTTCCACCATCCTGATGTAGCTAAGCACCATAATCCTTTTCATCCTCCAGATGAGGCAGAGAACCTAGAATTCTTTTCACCCTCCTTATGAGGTAGAAAACTTGGAGTCCTTTTCACTCGTTTGATGAGGTAGAGAACCTTGTAAGAACTTTCACCTTCCTCAATGTGGTAAAGTAGCTATGTCCTTTTTCACTAAAGATAACTTCTTCCCAAAACTTTCCTCAAGATAATCCTTGACGCATAGAGGAACTCAGGTGCATGTTTTCAAAGAAATTGTGTTGAACTCCCTCTCACACTCCCTTGAACCTACAAAGATATTCTCCCTCTCTCAAATTCCACCCTTTCTCTCTCAAGCTCTAGGTTCTCTATTTAATCTTATAGAGGAAATAATTCAATGAATGGAAAAAATATTCATACAAAGTCTTATGAGAAAGCTTAAATGTAGGACTTAAAAAATGTTAAAATTTTAATTCTGTCATCTCTAATCCTATAGTATGATCCTTGATTGCATGATTAGTATATTATATCCTTATTAATGATGTATGAAGAGTGAGTGAAAAAGTTGTGTGATCACTTTATGTATTTTAATTTATCATCCAGTATAATTAGTACAATCAAATTGCATTATTATCATGTACAATTGGTGATGATGAAATATTGTCACATGCAAGTTTTTGGTCGTACAGTACAATTTTTTCAATCATACAATACAATCTTACTATACCAATTAATCCAAATTTGATCCCTATTTATAGGATTAATTCAGGCAAGATTTAATAGCATCATATAAAACAATGCCCATTATTAAATATGATTAGTACATATTTTTTGTATTTCAAAATATTGGCTAAATTATGATAAGAGGCTAAGATCATGATTTCAACTGATCATCCTATATGATTAAGATTATCAAGTGTGATTAGTTCAAATAGCTTTAATTACATAATTAACTAATTTAATAATTTTCTAAGTAGCTGATCATATAGTATGATTAGTTCAAAAAATTACTCTTTTGATTTTCCTCTATACCTCATTCCCATGAGTGTGTTTGTGCATGTTCATAAGGCTAGCATATGAAATAACTAGATTGACAAGAGGGGGGGTGAATTGTGAAAACTTTGTAGCAATAATAAAAGACCTAAGTAAGAGTTCTAATATTTTGGTGTTTTTAAATTTTACCAAGAATATTTAACTACTACGAAGGCAAATACTTGAACTCAACATGCAACGATAAAATCCCCTTTTTTTTCCTTTCACAATTTTCACTACGCAAATAATATGAAAATCAAGTACAAACAAAAAATAAAAAGCGATAAGGAAAAAGCACACCAGAATTTTATAGTGGTTCGGTCAAACCATGACCTACGCCCCTCCCCGGAGTACTCCGCTCCGGGAATTTCACTACAAACTATAGCCCTTCATTTGCCCCCCTCGGTAAGGCGGAGAAGCCCTTACAATACTCCCTTTCACCAACCCGGCGTGGCGGAGTACCAAGCTCTATTTTCACCCTCCTAGCGACGGTAGGGTACCTTCTCATTTTTCTCCCTCTTGAAGAAGGTACAGTACCTTCGAGGTCACAGATGTAGAAGAGTCTCCTCCTTAGAGAGCCTCCCACAAGTTCTTCTCGGGCCATAGGAGGAGAAAGATGCAGCAAGAATGGAGCAACCTTGTGATCTCCCTCACCAAGGTCACCTTCTCCCTCCTCTCTCAAACCCAAAAAAAAAAACTTCTCAAAAGCTTTCTCCCAAGGATTTCCTCTCTCATCACGTTCCCCTCTTTCTATCTCTCATAAAAAGATTACTAATTTGATACATAAAATGGGCTCCAAAATCCCTGAAATTTTCAAAGTAGGCGTTACAATCGTACAGTACGATTTCACATCGTACAATATGATATGTATATATAGGCTTCATCCTGGAACAAAGTTGTACGAACAATTTAAAATCTAATCGTATGGTATGATACTTAATAATACGTTACGATCTTCAACACTACTGCTTATACAGGATGACAACCAGGACGATCAATTGTTGTCTCTGTTCATCATACGATACAATCTACATCATGCAGTATGAATGGTCAAAATCAAGGCAACATCTAGGATGAATTTTGGGGTGATCAAAAGTTGTCTCTGTTCATCGTATGGTACGATCTATATCATACAATATGATGAAGAAAAAAAATAAGGATCATCCAAGACGATCTCTGGGACGATCAGAATTCATCTCTGTTCATCATATAATATGAACGTATTCGTACAGTATGATTTTCAATCAATAATTAGGCCTTAATTTATTCAACTAATCATGGTTTAATTTAAGTAAGTATTTAAAATAGATCGCACAGTACGAAGTGATTCGTACAGTACAAACAATGAAGAATAACTTACTTAAGTTAATGTGGCGACTAAGGTTTTCGATTTGAAATATATCTTATAGTACGATAGTATTCGTACAGTATAATTTATTCACATATCACATTTTACAGTACATAAGATCATACAGTATGAAATATTATCGTACAGTATGATTTTCATAGAAAGAAAAACTATAATTTTTACTTTTAAAACCCTCTCCCCCTATGTGTGTGCATGGTTGCTCAGACTTACATGCAATTTATGGTCAGACTCAAGAAAATAAATAACAAAGTACATTGTCAGATATATACTCCTAATCTAACCAGACTTGATTCTTCCCGTTGTCCTGAGTGGCTTATGATCTTCCTGAAATGTTAGTACCCACGGACAATAGCAAATCATAAATGATACTCAATGAAAAGTAGTTCATACGACATTATTTGTCACCATTAAAATCACAAACTTGGGGTCATGGGTCACAATCATATCCCCCTTTTTGGTGATGTCAAATAATGTTTGTTGTAAGCAAGTTTGAAAGTGATTTTTTTTTTAATTTAAACATAAGAACAAGAAAAACACTAAAAAGGAAAATGCAATATGAAATAAAGGAAATGCATTATATTTAACCATAGGGAAACATAAGAACAAACAAACTATGACAACCTTCTCCCCCTTTTGACAGCACCAAAAAGAGGAGCAAACAACACAAAGAAAGAAAAATACAACACATACACTTGAAAGGGAAGCATCCTGATCACTTAGAGGTGGAGTTGGGTTAGGCTGAAAATAGTGAAGGATTATATCAAATTGTTGATCAATCACGGTGAAACGTTCCCCAAACCATTGTATGTCGGACTCGTGTTGCTGATGTTTCTCTTGGATATGCGCATTGATACGAGTCTGAAGTTGACCAAACTATCGTGAGGATAAGCTGGTTTAGGAGCTCGGGTGAGATTGTTGATCAATCACGGTGAAACGTTCCCCAAACCATTGCATGTCATCGTGGTCGAGCTTGAGCTGCCGCAGGGGCATCTTCTCCTTCTTCTTCATCAAAGACTGGTTCTTCAGGCTCTTGTCCCTAATGGAAAAGAATACAAAAAGAATCATCCGTATAAAAGATTAAAAGATTATCGGGTTCACCAGGATAGGTTAGTTGGTATTTATTCTGAAGGATGTATCCTATAAGGTGACCAAGAGCTAGATTTTATTTCCAGCGAGTAGTAGGGAGGCGAACAAAAGTCATATGATGAATGTAATAAATAATCAAATCAGCCTCATTGAATTTGGTGTTGGACATGATAATATAGGTAGCGATAGATAAAATTGGGGTTATATTGATCCGGTCGTTAGCTTTGGGTATTATAGAGGTTCTAAGGACATGTTGAATAATTCTGGCATTACGATTTAATGATTGGATGAGAGGTTGGTGTTGATAGAATGCAGCATTCCTAAGGACTTGATTAACATCACTCCAATCAAATTCATTTGTGAGAAAGGAACGAACCCTAGGACCTTTAGTAGATAATACAATATATTGGGCGATGTCGGCTCTGGTGATCTCTATGTTTTGACGACAAACAAAGGAGTGGAAAGTTGTGTTGTCGATGGTGTAGGTTAGATTTGCTAGAAATTTCAAAAGAAGTTTAGAGTTGTAGGGGAAGGCCAGAGTGAGGAGGAACTGAAAGGTGGTGGAAGGAAAAAGGTTCAGTACCTCAAAATTCAGGGCAGCTTGATTGAGTATTTTGGAAGGTGTATTTTTGCCGGCTTTATACTTATGGTTAGCTTCCTCATTTTTAGCACTTAAAACTGAGCGCTGTGACGGCTAGAGGAAGACAAACTTCTCGCTGTCAAATGACTCCTCTTGCTGAAACTAGACATCGTATAGAGGCTGTGTGAAAGGTGAGAAGGAACAGGTGTGAGTGAAGTGAGCTGCAAGTGAGGCAAATTTATAGAATTTTTCCAACATCGTACAGTACGATCGTGTTTCATACAGTATGATTGGTAATAAATGATCTGACGGGTTATTTTGAGAAAAGGTGGTCATCACGTACAGTAGGATGGATATCGTACCGTATGATCAGAAGGATTTCGATCGCCTGAGGGTTGTCGGTATGACCTTTGACGAAAAGTTTCATACAGTATGAACATGTGGATCATATAGTACGAACTATATTATATCATACCAGACACCTTTAACTCCTCATCCATTTTGTTGAGTTGGATCGTACAGTACGAAGTGGAGGTATCGTACAGAACGAACACCAATAATATCGTACTAACCCGAGTTAATTCGTCCCAATCCGTTTGCTGACGTGGATTCTTACATTACGACAAGGAGGTATCGTACAGTACGATGGTCAATAATGTCGTACCAAATGAATTGAATGCCTATCAGGTTTATCGTATAGTACGATGTAGAGCATACAGTATGATCAACAGAAGCAAAATTTGCCTATGGGTTGTGCTGTATAGATTTAGGTATATCTTACAATATAATAGTAGATCGTACATTACGATGATAAAATGTCAAATTTTTGTGGTTTCGTGTAGTGAGTGTGTGATGACCAAAAACAACCTTAGAAGAGATTTTTTTGTTTTTTTTTTTTTTTTATGCATTAATGTCTATGACACCTAGTCTAGTCCTCAAGGTGCTAAAGATGTCGAACGCCAGTGGTTTTGTGAATATGTCAGCCAATTGATCTCCTGTAGTGATGTGATGCAATTCTATATCTCCCTTAATAACATGATCTCTTATAAAATGGTGTCTAATGTCTATATGTTTCATTCAAGAGTGCTGAATTGCATTCTTAGAGATGCAAATTGCACTTGTATTATCATACATGATTGAGATGGCTCCTACAGGTAGGCCAAAATCAAGAATTTGTTATTTTAACCATAGTACTTGTGCAACGCAACTTCCTACTACAATATATTCTGCCTCGGCCATGGAAAGGGCTACTGAGTTTTGCTTTCTACTGGACCAAGAAACTAACGATTGTCCTATGAATTGGTAGGTACCAGAGGTGATTTTTCTATCTATCCTACAACCTACAAAATTAGAATTTAAGTACCCTAAGATTTCAAAGGAAGTGATGTGCCTAGAATACCAAATTCCTAAGTTCGGGGAGCCTAGTAGATATCTAAGGATTCTCTTGACCGAAGTTAAGTGAGACTCTTTAGTATCGGCTTGAAAACTGGCATAGAGGCACACACTAAACATTGTGTCCAGTCTACTGGTAGTCAGGTAAAGAAGGGATCCAATCATTCCTCTATATTTTTTCTGATCTACTGATTTTCCACTAGGATCTTTGTCTAATAGGATTATTGAGCTCATTGGAGTGTTCATGGGTTTAGCACTATCCATTTCATACTTTTTTAAAATATCCTTAATGTACTTTGTTTGGCTAAGAAAAGTTTCGTAATCCATTTATTTTATGCTAAAGCCAAGAAAGTAATTAAGTCCTCCCATCATGCTCCTTTCAAACTCATTACTCATTGTTTTTTGAGAATTAATCACATAAGTTTTCATCTGAAGATCCAAATAAGATGTCATCCACATAAATTTGAACAATGAGAATTTTATTTTTGATCTTTTGTAAAAAGATTGTAGTATCTACACTACCCTTTACAAATCCTCTATCCAATAGGAATGAGCTACATCTTTCATACCATGCTCTAGGTTCTTGATTTAATCCATAAAGTGCCTTTTTTAATTTAAATACATGGTTTAGAAATTATGAATTTTCAAATCCGGGGGGTTGCTCAACATAGACATCTTCCTTAATTACCCCGTTCAAAAAAGCACTCTTTATATCCATTTGATATAATTTGAAGTTCTTGAAACAAGCAAAACCTAAGAGCACTCTAATGACTTCTAGTCTAGCAATAGGGGGTAAAGGTTTCTTCAAAGTCTATTAACTCAATTTAGTTGTACCCCTTAGCTACTAATCTGGTTTTATTTCTTATTATTGTTCCTGAATCATTAACCTTCTTTTTGAAGACCCATTTTTTTCCAACAACACTTTGTTCTTTAGGTCTCTTGACTAACTCCCAAACATCATTCCTGGTAAATTAGTTCAGCTCTTCTTGCATTGCTACAATCCAAAATTCATCTCCTGAGACTTGATCTATACTTGTAGGTTCTATCATAGAGAAGAATGCTGAATGACTATCCTCTTTCCTCAGTCCATGCCTAGTTCTTACACCTTCTGAAGGGTCTCCAAAAATTAAATATTTAGGATGACTAGAAGAATATCTCCATTCTCTAGGAAAATCTTCCTGAAGTTCTACCCTTTATCGTAAGATTATAGTCTATACTCCTTGAATTGCATCTATTTTATCATCTTGAATTTTATATTCAGAGGGCTTATCTGATTCATCAAACATTATATGGGTGGACTCTTCTACTACTAGGTTTCTCTTATTAAAGATTCTATAGGCCTTACCTAAAGATGAATAACCTAAGAAGACACCCTCATCAGACTTGGGATCAAATTTTCCTAAGGGATGTTTGCCATTATTCAAGATGAAACACTTGCACCCAAAGACATGTAAGTGTGAAAGATTCGGTGTCCTACCCTTAAGGAGTTCATAAGGAGTTTTATTCAGCTTAGATCTATTATTTTCCCTATTTAAAATATAACATACTGTGTTGACTGCTTCTGCCCAAAAGTGTTGCAGATTTGGTTTCATGAATTTTGGTTTTGATGATAGCAAATAATACGACTGCCTTTTTGTACTGATATTTCAGGGCCAAGAGAACAGACGATAAACGAAACCAGCTCAAAGATTGGGTAGATTCGGGTTGAGTCAGTTTGTAACTTTTCTTTTCCCTTTCATGAGTCAATTATAATCTTGGAAGTGTCTGATGCTAAGTAACCCTACACACACACTTGAGTGATTCTTTTCTTAGCTGGTTTAGAATTTTTATTTTTACTCACATCAGCCTGGATGATATTTATATCATCCTGGACGATCGGGTTTAAAACAGAAACCCTAATCAGGACTCCTAGTCAAGGCAGCCATCATTAGGATATCGGCCTGGAAGATATATATATCGGTCAGGACGATATGCTCAAAATAAAAAGAATTCCCCGACATGATTTATTTAGGCATTCTTTATTTTTGGATATCGGCCAGGACGATCATGTATCGTCTTGGACAATTTGGTCTTGGACAATTTGATACAATTATGCCTAAATTGATCAGATAATTAAGAAAAGCAATTAAGTATGATTGATACGATCACATCATCCAAGATGATCTCAATATATTTGGGACGATCAGTTCAAAAACCTTAGTTCCTTCTGAACGATGAACATCAGCCAGATCATATTCAGGGCGATGTTCTAGACGATTTACCTCTGATTTGAACTAATCATCCGGGAAGATCGTGAGATCGTCTGGGACGGTCAAGCTAATTTTGAAATGTCCAGACCCCCATTCAGGGCAATGTTTAGTACATAGTCCACAATTTATATTGATCATCCAGGACGATATCCATGTCATCCTGGACGATAATTTTAGTTCTTAAAATTCTATTTAAAGGATCCAATTTTTCTTATGTATGAGACCTTGAGTGCTACTGTCTTGACCTAAGAGAGCCTTGGGAAAAGGAGAGAGAGAGAGAGAGAGAGAGAGAGAGAGAGAGAGAGAGAGAGAGAGAGAGAGAGAGAGAGAGAGAGAGAGGAACTTACGAGGGGGAGTTTATGAGAGGGTTCACAAGGGTTACTCTAAGTAAGGTTCCAAGTCTTCTTCTTCAATATTCTTCCTTCATTCTTGGGAGGTTCTTGGGAGGTCTACTTTAGCAAAGGTGTGGGTTCTCTGCTCGCTTCAGGAGGAAGCAAAAGGAGTTAGTTCTCTGCCCACTTTAGGAGGAAGCAAAAGGAGTCGGCTCTTTGTCGCACCAGGGTTGGTGAAAATGAGTCGAGTGTAAAGGCTTCTCCGCCTAGCTGTGGGAGCTAAAAGAGAGACACTTACTTAGTGCAATACCTGGAGGGCGCCTCCCTAGAGTGGACATAGGTCAAGTTGACCGAACCACTATAAACCCTTGTGTTTTTTTTTTGCTTCCGCATTTTATTTTTTCACAATCATTTTTCTTTGGTGATTTTGATTTGTGCTTATTGTGATTTGATCTAAGAAAGATTTTTTAAAATACCAATTCAACCCCCCCTCCCCCTCTTGGTTAGCCTCGAGCTAGTTCTCAAGGCATTAACATCCCTAACAAACTTTCAAGTGGTATAAGAGCGGGATTCATAAAAATTGAGTTTGAAAACTTTTGAATTTTGATCCATGGCTAACTTTGGGAATCATAATACAAATGAAGGATATTCTATTACACGACCTCCTTTGTTTAAAAACTTTCCTTTTAATTTTTTTGAAAACTCGCATTTCTACTTTTTTATAATCAACTGATTATCGTATGTTGATGCTTATTAAAGAAAGATATTCTCCACCTTCTCGTGAATTTAACAAAATTAAAACTGAAGTGCCTTTTACTTAATGGACTTCTGATGAAAGAGATTTAGCTCAATTTAAAGCAAAGTGTTCGAATTGCTTTTTCTGTGCTTTAAAGTCTGAAGATTACATGCGTGTTTCTACTTGATCTAATAGAAAAGAGATTTGGGATAGGTTATGCATTACTTATGAAGGAACAAATGAAGTGAAACAATCTCATTTGAATATTCTCTTGCATGACTACGAGCTTTTTCGTATGAAACCTTCTAAATCAATTTCTGATATGTATACAAGATTTACTCAAATTGTAACTTCTTTGCATGCCTTAGGAAGAGAACTTTCAAACTATAAAAAAGTGAACAAAATTTTAAGATGCTTGTCTTTCTCTTTTGATGCTAAAATCACTGTAATCAGTGAATCTAAGGATTTGAACACTTATTCGATTGATAACTTACTTGGCTCACTCATTTCTTACGAGCAAGGGGTGAATCAAAGAAATCTTGATGCAGGTGAGAAAAGAAAGGAGAAAATAGTGGCACTGAAGGCCAACAACACAGACTCTGACTCTTCCGAGTCTGAAAGTGATGACATTTCCTTAATCACAACACAATTCAAAAGCTTTCTAAGGAAGAGTCACAAGCATCATCAAAATTGGAGAAAAGGTAAGGATAACAAATATTCTAAAGGATCTTTTTATGTTGTTTGTTTTGAATGCAGGAAGCTTGGACATGTCAGAGCGGATTGTCCTACACTTCAAGATTACTCAAGCAAGGAAAAGGGTGAGGAAAACCCCAAGCTCAGGAAGGACAAGAAGAGAGTTCAAAAGGCGTTCTAGGTAGAATCTACATTTGATTCCTCTTAGATTGAGCCTGAGGAAGAGACAACAAAGTTGTGCTTAATGGCAGAAGATCATCTTGATCAAAGTGATGAAGAAGAGGTATGTAAACAAACTTATGATTAATTGTTTGAAATTTGTGATAAAACTCTTACATCATACAAAAAACTTAAGAAAACTCATGTTAGATTGAAGTTGGAGCTTTTGAATATACAAAAAGAGCATGAAATTATTCTCAAAGATCATTCTATGATTAATTCAAATCACATGACTCTTCTTTATTAATTTGATGATTTAAATAAAAAGCATTCGGAATTAATTAATGACATGATGCATTAAAAGTTTCACACACCTCACTCAAATCTAATTTGAAGAAATAAAGAGATAGAGCGCAACTTGAGGATTGATAATAATGCTTTAGAAAATACTAACTTGAGGCTTAAAAATGAATTGGACTCACTTAAGGGAAATTGGATGACACCTACTTTTGATCAAAGCCAAAAACTAGGAAGAGGCATAATAACCCAAACCATTTAAGAAATCCTTTTCCAGGAGTTAGATATTTTTTATGTGGCATGATTGGACACATCTCACACACTTGTACTGTTCCCCGTATTACACATTGGATATGGAGACCAAAATTGCATAATTCACAACATAGCACACAAACATTTCTTTCAACTACTCATAAGAAGGGGCCCAAACCTATTTGGGTTCCTAAATCTTACAATTGTTGATTCTTGTAGAACTTCTCTCACCAAAGACCTTATAAAAAGCATAGGATATTTCGACAAATGGAGGCTTGTAGCTCATAATTGCTTAAACTTGCTGCTACATAAATTCTTGAAAAGCATTTGTTGATTAGTGTTGTTTTCTATTTTCTTTTTCTTTTCGTGCTAGTTTTGTTCTAGTTGTTTGATTTTATTTTAACTTTGGTTTTCTATATGATGATTTTTTTAATCTTTTAGATTTTGGAGATTTAAAGCCAATAACTAGCATCTCTAAATCGGTTAAAGGGAGAAACACTGTTGATGGTTTCCCTTCTTCTAACCTCTTTTATTAGTATAATTTTTCTTTTCTAAACAAAGGTCTATCTCAAATTAACAACTAGTTTTTGAAATTAAGATCCTTTTTATCTTGCTACAATAATCTACCTTATATTTATAATATCCAAAGCTTTTATATATCTTTCAAGTTAAATGAAATCTTGCCATTGCACTTTTCATATAATTGCTAAAGTCTGTTTTGTGGTTTATTCTTCCTTATATTAGAGAGTGAGTTTTTTCTTCTATAGTATCTAGAAGATCTACTCATAACTAATTATATTTTAGGAGTAGTTGAAAAAAGGGATCTAGCTTGGAAGAACAAAAAATAATAAAAAAGTCAATAATGCCAAAAACAATAAGATGCGCAATGACGCCAAATAGAAAAATTTATCAAAAAATTAAAAGATACGCAAAAAGCCCCATTCAAATTGATAAGAGCCATAAAATGAGCCCACATAAGATAAGCCTATGCCTCTTTCAAACTTTTAAAATTTTAGAAGAATTCATGGAATATTTGATATTTTCAAAGGCCTCATTTCAAATTTCATGATTGAGACAAATTGCTTTGGTATATTATTTTATAAGATTTTTTTTGGTAGCCAAGTTTTGAACGGGTCCTCTTTTTACCCAATTAGTTTGATATGAGTTAGGCCTTTTGTTTTCAAAAGACAATTTTTACCCTGAAAGAAGTATGAGCTAGGGATTAACAGGATCAAATATTCTATCATTTTCAGATTGTGACATTATTAACTCTTTGATCTTTTGAATCTCTAAAATTTAATTATTTGGGAAATCTATCATATGGATGCTTTGATAAAACAAAAAAAATAGAAAAATTAAAAATAAAAATTTCATTTTTTTTTTCTTTACTTTTCTAGTTTTTAATTTTTCTTTGTTGTTTTTAGCTTTTTATTTTATTATATTTATTTTTGGGACTTTCTCTGATCATCTCCATCTTTCCTTTATTTCCAAATTCTTGTCACATCATCATGGCCAATATCTATATTGTCTTAGACGATATGATAATTTCTCTTCAAAATTCCATCTGCTAAAGCTTTCTGAGCTTGCTTAAATCATCATCTCAGACGATACCTTATCATCCTGGATGATCTGATCAAACTCTATTACAATCATCTTGATCATCTTGGCCGATACAATTTTTATCCTAGATAATGCATTTATGGTCATCATCCTGGCCGATACACCGGATCGTCCTGGACGATCCACATATCTGTACGTTTAAAATCCTTAAAATTACCCCGGACGACCCATTATTGGAAAATCGTCCTAGCCGATCCATTGTTCATTCTGGACGATACACGTGGCACAGATTTAAACATTTTAAATTAAAACAGTACGATCAATTATTGAGCATCATCCTGGACGATAAACCTAATCAGCACGGATGATATGCTTTTTCAACGGTAGTTCGGCTTCACTCCTCGGGACGATCGCTTGTGTCTTATCGTCCTGACCGATATCTGATCGGCCCAGATGATTGGACCTCGTTTTTGACCAATCAGCCTGTATACAATAATTGAACGAGATCATCCTAGATGATTCTACGATTATCTTGGACGATGTGGCCGTCTCTTTAAATTCAGACCTTCCAGCCATTGTTTCTCACTTCAAGCTCCTTCTCCTTTCTTATTTACTTATTGTTTTCTTAATATGGCTGGAGGAAAGCTTGTTCGTCAGGCGTCGGGAAGTTCCTCAAGGGCCACTCTGGACCCTCATTTTTGGGAAGTGAAAGATCAAGCTGCTTACCACCGTTACAATGAATGCGATATTACTCTTTCAAGAACGATCAATAATGCCTACCTTTCTTATCCAGTACTAGATCTTTTTGCCCATACCTCGCTCTGCTTCATTCTTACCCTCGCAGTCCCTTTTTCTTCTGAACTTCTTCTTGAATTTTTTGCAAATCTTCGCATAAAATCTATTTACATTACCCTGACCTCCTATGTGAATCGACGCCCGATCGAGATCACATATCAGGACTGTGCTGAACTGTTGCAACTATCCACCACTGGGGATAAGCTGCATACCATTATCTCAGATCCTAATTTTGACTGGTCCATGACAAATCATTTTCTTTTCAAGACCAAATCACCCTTTCATGTTGGATAAACTAGCTCATTAGTCAAAGATGCTAGGATAATCCAGCATGTCCTATGCACTTCCATTATTCCAAAAGCCAGGGACCGAATTCATATCACTCATCTACTTTCTCTGACTACCTTTTACATTATGGCCCATACAGAGTTTAATTCTACTGACCTAATTTTTTGATATATTGATCATTTGAAAACAATCAATGATCCAGGCCATAAAAGGAAACCCAATCTAGCTTTAGGACACCTCATTACTTATTTTCTACAAACTAAGTACAATCTTTAATATTCTGCTCCTACCAACCATCTGCCACCTCTTTACTCACATAATTCATTCAAAGTCTTTCATAGTACTCGTCTCCACCCAGGGGATGAGGAAGCTCAGGGAGCCGAGGAGGAGGAGGCTCCCGCTCCTGTTCCTGAACTTGCTCCTCTCCGTCAGCACTCACAGTTAGATCAGCTGGTGGAGAGATTTGATCAATTGGATGATACATGTATCGTCCAGGACGATATGTTCAAAATAGAAAGAATTCTCTGATATGATCTATTTAGGCATTCTTTATTTTTTGATATCAGCCAGGACGATCATGTATCATCCTGGACGACTTGATATAATTATGCCTAAATTGATCAGACAATTAGGGAAAGCAATGAAGGATGATTGATATGATCACATTGTTTGGGATGATCTCAATATCATCCAGGAAGATCAGTTCAAAAACTTTAGTTGCTTCTGGATGATCAACATCAGCCAGATCATATTCAGGGCGATGTTCTGGACGATTTAACTCTGATTTGAACTAATCGTTCGGGACAATCGTGAGATCGTCCAGGACGATCAAGCTAATTTTGAAAGGTCCAGACCCCCATTAAGGGCGATGTTCAGTACGATAGTCCATGATTTGTACTGATTGTCTAGGATGATATCCATATTATCCTGGATGATAATATCGTTTCTTGAAATTGTATTTAAATGATCAAATTTTTCTCATGTATGAGACCTTGAGTACTGTTGTCTTGACCTAAGAGAGCCTTGGGAGAAGAGGAGAGAGAGAGAGAGAGAGAGAGAGAGAGAGAGAGAGAGAGAGAGAGGAACTTGTGAGGGGGAGTTTGTGAGAGGGTTCACAAGGGTTACTCCAAGTATGGTTCCAAGTCATCTTCTTCGGTCTTCGTCCTTCATTCTTAGAGGTTCTTGGGCAGTCTACTTCAGTTAAAGGTCCAGGTTCTCTGCCCGCTTCAGGAGGAAGCAAAAAGAGTCAGTTCTCTTCCCACTTTAGGAGGAAGAAAAAGGAGTCGGTTCTCTGCCGCATCGGGGTTAATGAAAAGGAGTCAGGTGTAAAGGCTTCTCCACCTAGTTGTGGGAGCTAAAGGGCTTAACATCCTAACAAACTATTAAAAGTATCTAGGAAGGGTATACTCTGCTAACATTGCCCTAGCAGCTTCTACCAAAGCTCTATTCTTTCTTTCTGATATACCATTTTGCTAAGGTGTTCTAGAGGCTGAGAAATTGTGTTTTATTCCTATATCTTGACAGAATGATTCAAATCTATCATTTTGAAACTCTCCACCATGATCGCTATGGATTGTTGAGATTTCACAAACTAATTTTTATTGAATCCATGTGAGAATACCTTAAATTCCTCAAAAGACTCATTCTTATGTGCTAGGAATCTTACCCAAGTGAACCTAGTGAAGTCATCTACAATTACAAATCCATAATTTTTTCCACCTATGCTGGTTGTACTAACGGGTCCAAATAAGTCCATGTGTAGGATTTCTAATGGCCTAGAGGTGATCACATCTCTAATTGAATGAAAGGATGATTTGACTTATTTTTCTAGTTGGCAAAGCGGAGAAGCCCTTACAATAATCTCCTTACCAATAACATAGATAGAAACTCTCATATAAACCTCAGACTTTAATTCACAAAAAAGCAATTTAAACACTTAGCGTTCAATTGGGCTAAATCCCTATCCTCATTGCTCCATTCATTAAAAGGTACTGGAATTTTCACTCCATTCAAAGTTTTAAAAGGTGCAACATATCCATCATTGACTAACATCCACATGCAGTAATCGATAGATTGCAAAAAGGTAGATAATCTAATTTACCAGAAATCAAATGGGATGTTATCAAAAAGAGGTGGACATGTTATTGAATAATCCTCCGCGGTGTTACGATTTCCACAATGCGACATGATCATTTTTTTTCAAGGTTTTCTAAAATACTATTTTTGAAAACAGGATCTGATACCAATTGAAATAACTAGATTGACAAGAGGGGGGTGAATTGTAAAAAATATGTAGCAATAATAAAAGACCTAAGCAACAGTTCTAATATTTTAGTGTTTTTAAATTTTACCAATAAAATTTAACTACTAAGAAGGAAAATACTTGAACTCAACATGCAATAATAAAATCCCCTTTTTTTCCATTCACAATTTTTACTACGCAAATAATATGAAAATCAAGTGCAAGCAAAAAATAAAAAGTGATAAGGAAAAAGCACACCAGAATTTTATAGTGATTCGGTCAAACCATGACCTACGTCCACTCCCGGAGTCCTCCGCTCTGGGAATTTTACTAGAAACTATAGCTCTCCTTTTGCCCCCTCGGCAAGGCGAAGAAGCCCTTACAATACTCCCTTTCACCAACCAGACGTGGTGGAGTGCCAAGCGCTGTTTTCACCCTCCTGGCGACGGAAGAGTACCTTCTTATTTTTTCCCTCCTGGAGAAGGTAGTGTACCTTCGAGGTCACGGATGTAGAAGAGTATCCTCCTTAGAGAGCCTCCCACAAGTTCTTCCCGGGCCATAGGAGGAGAAAGATGCAGCAAGAACGGAGCAACCGTGTGATCTCCCTCACCAAGCTCACCTTCTCCTTCCTCTCTCAAACCCAAAAAAAAAAACTTCTCAAGAGCTCTCTCCCAAGGATTTCCTCTCTGATCACGTTCCCCTCTCTCTATCTCTCATAAAAAGATTACTAATTTTGATACATAAAACGGGCTCCAAAATCCCTAAAATTTTCAAAGTAGCCGTTACGATCATACAGTACGATTTCATATCGTATAATATGATATGTATAAATAGGCTTCATCCGGGTATGAAGTTGTACGAACAGTTCAAAATCTAATCGTACAGTACGATACTAAATCATATGATACGATCCTCAACACTACTGCTTGTACAGTATGATAGCTGGGACGATTAAATGTCATCTCTATTCATCGTACGGTATGATCTACATTATATAGTATGAATGGTCACAATCAAGGCATCGTCCAGGATGAATTTTGGGATAATCAAAGGTCGTCTCTATTCATCGTATGGTATGATCTACATCGTATAGTATGATGAAGCAAAACAATAAGGATCGTCCAATATGATCTTTGGGACGATCAAAATTTGTCTTTGTTCATCGTATAGAACGAACGTATTCATACAGTATGATAATCAATGAGTAATTAGGCCTTGATTTATTCCACTAATTACAGGTTAATTTAAGTAAGTATTTAAAATAAATTATATAGTACGAAGTGATTCGTACAGTACGAACGGTGGAGAGTAACTTATGTGACGGTTAGGGTTTTGGATTTGAAACACATCGTACAGTACGATAGTATTTGGACAATACAATTTGTTTACAGATCACATTTTACAGTACATAAGATCGTACAGTATAAAATATTGTCATACAGTACAATTTCGAGAGAAAGAAAAACTATAATTTTTACTTTTAAAACCCTCTCACCCTGTGTGTGTGCATGGGCCTCAGACTTACATGCAATTTGTGGCCAGACTCAAGAAAATAAAAAATAAAATAAATAACAAATTATATTGTCAGACTTATACTCCTAATCTAACAATACTTAAGTCACCCCATTGTCCTGAGTGGCTTGAGATCTTCCTGAAATGTTAGTACTCATGGACAATAGCAAACCACAAATGAGATTCAATGAAAAGTAGTTCAGACGATATTATTTTTCATCATCAAAATCTCAAACTCGGGGTCATGGGTCGCAACAGCATACAGTTTTACAGGACTTGACTTAAGAAATTGAAAAAATACATAAATGAATATTACAATCTTTCAATATACCCTATTATAACCAAACTTATGCCCTAAATCATCATTGACTGGTGTGTGATATGCTTGAAATATTAGTACACATAATAGCAAATGTGCATTATAAATACTTGGAGACATAAAGATATAATAAGTAATATTTGTTATCACCAAAACCATAAACTCAGAATCTTGAGTAGCAAAAAATAGTGCATTATTTGGCTAAGTTTGTGTGGTTCCTCCCTTTGCCAACTGCTTTATCATAACACTCAAAATTTGTAGTACTATTATGCTTGAAAGTGAAATCTATAATATAGTGTTATAAGGTTTAGCACTTTATGCTCATTTTATTAAGGCTTCAGTATTGCAGTGCAGATTTCTGGAGCAATAATGATGCGATGCACTACTACGCAGACCTTGGTCTCAATGTACCATTCGAATTATAGAGTGGCCACTGCTACCATATCTGAATTTAAATTCTAAGTTATTGACGATCTTAATACTAGATGCATTGTTTGGTGGTGTTGTGGCACTCTTTAAAACTTGTAGATTTTTGCCTTTCTATAAATATTCCTACACAAACATAACTAATATATTATATTTTTACTACATTAATACATAATAATTAGTACACCAATTACACTTAATAGAATGCCTTCTATAAAGAGGAAAAAATGGACAAATGACAACAAAGAGAGTTTTAAAATATTATAGGATGAAGCCCTTGGACATTCATAAATCTCTTCACTATAAAGCTTTCGAGGCTTGGAAAGAGTGGGAAGGTTAAGAGGGATTTTCAAGGAGTAAATTGAAAGTAATAGCAGCTTTAGGGAAGCTCTGTATAGGAAGTATTCCTTGAATGAAGGTTTTGGGTTATTTGCCCTATTCCAAGTAATGGAGGCTAATCCAAGGGCTAGGATGGAATAGATCTTTTTTCGTGTATGATTAACAACTGTAGTAGGTGGTTAGGAGAGCAAACCATGGCTGAAGAAGGACAATAGAAGGTTGAAAGTGATTTTTAGCATTTTATGAAAGGAGGAACACTTGGAGTTAATTTTAGCAGAATTAAGGGTTTGGATTAGGCTTATTTAGCTTTAGGAATGTTTTAGAGTAGGATCCATCAAGCAAAATAAGCTGGTGATAACATGATGAGTGAGTTAATATAGGTTTGATAAAATTTAACCATTTAGGCATTTATAGTGTATTTGACTAGTTTACTTGTATAACTTGGTCAAGCCTCCTATGAAAGACTATTTCTTGTGTATAGGTGCTCTTTGCATGCAATTTAGAATATGTAAGGTAATGATTATGAGTTTGAATTCAAAAATGTATTTGTGGAGGGGTTTGACATTTAGAGTTATTTGACCATGTCAACTTACTTTTGGGTGACTCACCCATGCATGGGGTTCACTTAGAGCATTAAATAGGATTAGGTTCAAGGTTTAGAGTGGTTTAAATAGTTGTAACCAACTATTTGACCCAAATTGACATGATTAGATAAGTTTTAGGTAGAGTTGACCAAGTTAATAATTAACTAGGTTAGATTAACCAAACATGTCCAATCCATGAGGAGTTATGTTTAAACTGATTTGGTGAGTTCTAATGTAAATTGTAGTTAGAAATTGTTCAGTCAAGGGGCTTGATCAATTGATCAAGGTTAAGTTAGTTGAACTGGGTCAAATGGGCCAATCACTAGCTTAAACACCATCGTTGATAGATTTGATGTATGAAGCTCCTAATGCTAAGGTTTGTATAGTGATTGAAGTCAAGGGCTAATGTACCATAGGAAGTGCACTAAGCAATTTGATTATAATTTAGGGTTTGAATATTTAATTACCTTTGGCATAAATGAAGTTATCTTGATTGTTCAACCCACTTCATTCCTGATATACTAAAGGAGTCAAAAAATAAATAAATAAATAAAGTATAAGTTAGCATATACTCTATTTCATATTCTTCTTGATACTAATGAATTTTCTTCATGTTTAATTCATTTTATCTTCAGCTATTCCTTTATCATGAATCTATGAACAACATACTTCTTGCAACAAATTAAAAACATGTTTCCTACACATATAGATTGATTAGTGATTTGTATGACCAATAATATATGTAATCATCAAAATCATAAAGCACAAGATGCTCATGAAGTTCAATAATCTTTCCGCTTCTTATGATAACAATAATTTTGGGTTACAATGAAAAATAATTGAATAGTTAAATTTTTTTCTTATCCTTTGGTGGTGCTTTTAAAGAAAATATACAACAATGACAACAACACCTATAACATTTAGCCTTTATCCCACTATACGGGGCTAGCTACATGAATCATTTTTTTCTTTTTTGTGTCAAGTTAGGAGACACATTCTTATTTAAATCTAATAAAACAAGGTCAATTCTAATAGTTTCTAACCAATTAATTTAGGCATACCTCTACCTTTCTTATTATAATCCAAATATAATACATCTACTCTCATAATCGTGTCATCGTAAGGCCACCATTTTATGTGACCAAACCATATAAGGAAACTCTCTCTAATATAATCTTTTATTAGAGCTACTCCAACCTTTTTTATGTATATACTTATTTTGTATCCTATATCTAAGAGTAAAAGCCATACATCCACTGAGTATCCACATCTTTCTATATCTTAACTTAATATTATGCTTCTCTTTTAATGGCCAACATTATGTGTTATAAAGTATTGCTGGTCTCACCATTATCATATAGAATTTTACCTAAGTTTGAGGGGTACTTTTCTATCACACAACAAGCCCAATGCATTCCTCTATTTTAACTATCCAACTTGATTATTGCTAATAATATTTCCATTTATTTCACCATCACTTTGAAAAATAGACCCTAGATATCTAAAATGTATACTCTTATTAATGATTTGATCACCCAAAGATTAAATCCTCCACTAGATCTATTACTACTTAAATAACACTCAATATATTCAATTATAGATCAACTCAAATAAAAACCTTTAAACACTATGGTTGACCTCCATAATTCAAGTTGACATTTAACTCCCTCTCCAGTTTTATCACCAAGAATAATATCATAAAAATAAACATACATATGGGTACATCCTCTTATAAATATCTAGAAAGAATATCCATGCCTAAAGTAAAAAAATATATGGGCTTTGTTTAGTCTAGTGAATATGTTATTAGACCTAAGTTGATGTCCCAAGGCTACCAAGAGGGGGGGGGGGGGTGAATTGGTATTTTTAAAACTTAACCCTCTTTGAAAAACAGTTGAACCGAAATGAAAAAAAAAATTATTAAATTTTTTATAAAAAAAGTTTTTCAACCACAAATTTTTTAAACAAACATAAAATGTGGAAAATAAAAAGCAGTAAAGTAAATGACACAAGATTTATAGTGGTTCGGTCTAAATCAGACCTACATCCACTCCCCAGAGGCACCCTCTGAGTATTGCACTAATACCAATAGTGACTCTCCTTTTGCATCCACAGCAAGGAGGAGAAGCCTTTATAAACACTATTTTCACCACTAAATGGTGTGGCAGAGAACCGTCGTCCTTTTACACAATCCCTAGTGTGGCAGAGAACCTTCTGTCCTTTCATACTCTCCAAGTATAGGCAGAGAACCCTTCGTCCTTTCACACTCTCCTAGGGTGCGTAGAGAATCCTTCGTCCTTTTACACTCTCCTAGTGTGGGCAGAGAACCCTTCGGCTGTTCACACTCTCCAAGTGTGGGCAGAGAACCCTTCGTCCTTTCACACTCTCCTAGTGTGGGCAGAGAACCCTTCCGCTGTTCACACTCTCCAAGTGTGGGCAGAGAACCCTTCATTCTTTCACACTCTCCAAGTGTCGGCAAAGAACCGGATCTCCTTGATAGATCTTCTCACAAGAAATCTAGAAGGAAGAAAGAAAAGAGTGAAGTAATCCCAATTCACAAGTAGAGATTCTTACCTTTAAACTCCAAGTGAAGCCTTCACGCTCCAGTGGTAGGAATCCTCCTTTGATTGCTCTCTCGCACTCTCTCCTTGACTTTTCTCTCAATAGGCACGAACATCAAATGACAAAAAGATTGGGTGGCAGTCTAATTTGGACTATTTATATAAAAGACAAGAAAAACCGCCCAAAAACTGCAAGTTTTCAATTCTTTACGCAGTGGATTATCCCGTACGATTGTGGATCGTTCTGGATGATACTACTTAAAAGCCATGAAACGAACCTGTTTGTATATGTGTACGAAATGTTTTCGTACAAGCTGATCGTCCCGTACGAACCAAGTTCGTCCGGTACGAATGGTTATACCAAGGTCGGTTCCAAAAACTGCATAATGAATATAGAAAAACCATCCTAAGTCGGTTGTATCATCTAGACGAAAATTTGTAAATCCGGACGAAAATCTTACAGAGACCAAATCATCCTGGACAATAATTTAATTTCATCCCGGACGAATAGGACTTAGAAAATTTTTCTAGCCAGTTCCTATTCATTCCATGTGGTCTTAATAGGAGATAACTGTCTGATCGTCCCGTACGAACTAATATCATCCCGTATGATCAGAATAAATTTTATATGATCTCCTTATGTATGTGTGTATATTTTTATTAACTCAATTACAATCACTCCCTCTCAATTAAAATGATAATTTTAAGCTTCAAAAAACTAAAAGTATTTCTTGCTGAATTTGATTTGAAGACTTCGTGTTTGATAGTTTGATTCACCTGAAATGTTAGTACACACAAGACCAAATACAAATCTTCTAAAATTGTTAGGAGATAACTACACATTTAAACAATAATATTTGGAATCATCAAAACTATACAAGTAGCAAAAATGTAAAACATGCAAATAGCAACTATCTTAACAATCTCCTCTTTTTTGATGATGGCAAAACAATTATTGTTTGTATGATTTCAATTTAAAGAATCTCCTAAACTCCCCTGAAATGATGAATACATGAAAATAAGGAGGCATTTTGAACTAAAGAACTCAATTTTTGTTTTTCAAAAAATTTTTTAACAAAAAATAAAAAATATAGGACAATACTGATAACACAAGCCAAATGACACAAAACCCAAAATACAAACACAAGCCAAATGACAAAAAACCCAAAATACAAACATACAAACACAATAATTTCTCCCCCTTTTTGACAACAATAAAAAGTGAAGAAGAAATAGACAAGAAATGTAAGTAATAATATGAAATCCATTTGAAAATTTAATCTAAAGAGTGATTGACATAAAGTATGCAATTTAAAACTAATAACATTAGGTAAATCATAGAAATTTATAGAATTTAAGAAGTGATATAACATTATAAGTAAGAAGAATTTATCAAAGACATGATTCAATTTAGACATTTGAGATAAAGAAAATCATTACAAGAGAGATGAATAAAAATTGTATATTTCAAAGTTCAATAGAAATATAAATGAACATAAGATCAATTTGAATTAAGAGATTGAAAGAATCTGGAAAGAAGAGAATTACCACATGTGGCGCTTTGCTCATCTTTTCAAATTTTTGGCACATTTTTGTGCATCTTTTTACATTGGGCTTATTTTGTGCCTCTTTTTCATATTTGCGAACCTTTGAGCATTCCTTTTGATTTTTATACTTTTTGTATAATTTTCAAGAGTAATTGATACCAATTCTTTCCAAGATCAATAATCTAAAATTTCAAATTTTTCTAAGTGCATAAATATTACTTGAACAAAGAAATACAAAATAAAAAAGCATCTAAATTGCAATAATAATATTAAATTTTATGTAGTCTAAATGAATAGACATGAAATTAAAAATTCTAATTATAACAAGTTATAAACAAATTTTAAATTTAGAAACACTAGATTTTCTAATGAAATTAATCTCAAACTATAATCTAATTTAAGCACAATTA
Source organism: Dendrobium officinale (assembly GCA_019514585.1). Taxonomy (NCBI): domain Eukaryota; kingdom Viridiplantae; phylum Streptophyta; class Magnoliopsida; order Asparagales; family Orchidaceae; genus Dendrobium; species Dendrobium officinale. Next base: position 35,893,984 of record CM033691.1, on the reverse strand, counting down.
AGATTAAAAAGACTAATGAAATTCATAAATACTAAATACATTTCAAAAATAATTCAAATCTAAAGCAAACACATCATATATTGATATTAATGAAAAGATTACAATATCAATTCATAATATCAATACTAAAATAAAAAGTCAATCGTCCTGTCGTTTGAGAAAAAATATTTCATCCCGCACGATCATGTAGATCGTACAGACGAACTTCATTAAAAACTACTCTTAAGACGGTTAGAAATCTCGCAAACTGACTTTTACACACATCGTCCCGGACGATTACCACAAATTTTTTAGATTTTTGAATTTTTATCAAAGAAAATCAAACAAAACACACAAAGCATAATAGACAATGACAAATGCACAGACTCTAAAATAAAAAGCACTCAAAACAAACAAAAAATCACAAAAACAAAATCATAAAAACATAAACTACGAAAGCAAAAACATCAATGTTGCAAAAACATTTTTATTTAAGCATTTAAATCAATTACACCAAGTCTTGTTCTTAATGTACTGAAAATATCAAAGGCTAAAGGTTTTGTTAAAAATGTCTGCAAGTTGATTTTCAGTTGAAACATGAGTAAGTTCAATTTCTCCCTTGGATACATGATCCCTTATGAAATGATGCCTTATGTTAATGTGTTTGATTCTAGAATGTTGAATAGGATTTTTGGAAATGCAAATAGCACTAGTATTATCATAATAAATTGGAATAGTGCCTATAGTTAATCCTAAATCAATTAACTGTTGTTTCAACCAAAGTACTTGTGCCACACAACTTCCTAATGCAATGTATTCTGCTTCTACAATAGATAGGGCCACTGAATTTTGTTTTCTACTAGACCATGAAATTAATGAATTTCCAATGAATTAACATGTTCTAGAAGTACTTTTCCTATCCACTCTACAGCCTGTAAAGTCAGAATCTGAATAACTAATAATTTTAAATGAAGAGCTAAACTTAGGATACCAAATTCCTAAGTTCTAAGTTCCTAGTAAATATCTTAAAATTCTTTTCACTACTGTCAAATGTGATTCTTTTGGATCTGATTGAAATCTAGCACATAAGCAAACACTGAATATAATATCTGGTCGGCTAGCAGTCAAGTAAAGTAAAGATCCAATAATCCCTCTATATTTCTTTTGATCAACAGATTTTCCCTTAAGATCCTTATCCAACTGAACTGAGGAACTCATTGGTGTACTAACAGGTTTAGCATTATCCATTTCATATTTTTTGAGGATGTCCTTAACATATTTAGTTTGAGTAAGAAATGTACCTTCCTCAAGTTACTTAATGCTAAAACCTAGAAAGTAATTTAAATCTCCCATTAGACTCATTTCAAATTCACTACTCATTGTTTTAAAAAAAATCATCACAAAGATTTTTATTTGAAGATCCAAAAATAATATCATCCACATAAATTTGAACAATGAGTATATCCTTTCCAAATTTCTTTAAAAAGAGAGTTGTATCCACACTTCCTTTTTCAAAAGATCTTTCAAGTAGGAAGGTGCTCAACCTTTCATACCAAGCCCTAGGTGCCTGTTTCAATCAATCTAATGCCTTTTTTAACTTGAAAATATGATTTGGGTATTTAGAATTTTCAAAACCTGGAGGTTGTTCTACAAAAACATCTTCTTCAATTACCTCATTTAAAAAGACACTTTTGACATCCATTTGAAACAATTTAAAACCTTCAAAACAAGCAAAGGCAAGCAAAACCATAATTGCTTCAAGTCTAGCTACAGGGGCAAAAGTCTCCTCAAAATTAATTCCTTCAATTTGATTATACCCCTTAGCAACTAATCTAGCCTTATTTCTAAAGACTACTCCTGAGTCATTCATTTTATTTTTGAACACCCACTTGGTTCCAACAACAGTTTTATCTTTTGGCCTTGAAGTTAATTCTCAAACTTTATTTCTTACAAATTGATTCAACTCTTCTTGTATGGCCAATATCCAAAATTCATTAGAAAGTGCTTGATCAATATTAGTGGGTTCTATAGTTGAAATAAAGGCTAAATGATTGACTTTCTTGTTTATTCCACGCCTAGTTCTAACACCCTCACTAGGTTCACCTGTAATCAATTCCCTTGGGTGGTTTTTAGAAAATCTCAAATCTCTAGGCAAAGGGTTTTCTATCTCCAAATTCTCTTCCATATTTTCTTCCAAATTTATTTTATCAATCTTTTGGGAGTTTTCCTCAATCTCATCTTCAACAACATTTGGCTCTTCCAAATTTTTAGATTCATCAAATATAACATGTGTGGTTTCTTCAATGACAAAAGTTCTTTAGTTGAATACTCTATAAAATTTTTCAACACTTGAATATCCAACAAAAATTCCTTCATCTGATTTTGGATCAAATTTTCCTAAGGCAGATTTTCTATTATTATGAATGAACACCTTGCAACCAAAAATATGCAAATGAGACAAATTAGGTGTTCTACCTTTTAGCAACTCATAAGGTGTTTTGTTTAAATTTATTCTCACATTCACCCTATTAACATAACATGCAATGCTAACCGCCTCAACCCAAAAATATTTAGGAAGTGAGTATTCTGCCAACATTGCTCGGGCGGCTTCTATTAATGTTTTGTTTTTCCTTTCGACTACCCCATTTTGTTGAGGGGTTCTAGGTGTAGAAAAATTGTGATCAATTCCTTTTTCTTTACAAAAATTTTCAATTCTTTCATTTTTAAATTCTCCACCATGATCACTTTGTATAGAAATGATTTCACACCCTAATTTCCTTTGAATCCAAGTCAAAAAATTTCTAAATTCCTCAAATGATTCACTCTTATGAAATAGAAATCTAACCCAAGTGAATCTTGAGAAATCATCCACTATAACAAATCCGTATACCTTCCCTCCTAGACTTATAGTTCCTACTGGTCCAAAAAGATCCATGTGAAGAATTTCCAATGGATTACTGATCCTAAGATCCTTATTGGACTTAAAAGAGGACTTCATTTGTTTTCCTAATTGACATGCATCACAAAGGTGGTCCTTAATAAAGTATAGTTTTGGTATACCTCTCACTAAGTTCTTTTGGGTAATTCTCCTAAGGTTTTTCATACTAGAATGACAAAGTCTCATATGCCAAAGCCATGATTCATTAGAAACAGATTTCAAACAAAAAGCAGTAGGAGATTGAATACAATTTAAATCTAGCATGTAAATATTGTTTACCCTTTCTCCATTTAAAACTTCTTTCCCATTTAGGCTTAATATGCAGCTATTAGGTAAAAATTTTACATTATAGCCCTTATCACATAGCTGACTTATACTTAACAAATTATGTTTTAAGCCTTCAACCAATAACAAATTGTCTATGAAAAAGTTTTTAAAATTTCCAATCATACCTGATCCAACCACTTTCTTTGTGGTATTATCTCCAAGTGTAACCTTGCCTCCACTCCTATCTTTCAGCATTATGAATTGAGCAGTATCTCCAGTCATATGATTTGAACATCCGCTGTCCAGGTACCATACGCTCCCATGAGGTCTTATGTGAGAGCAACCCTGCAAAAATATCAAATGTTAGACCTGGGAACCCAAACAAGTTTGGGTTCACCTTTAAAAAATTTATAATCAGATGCATGTATGATATGTCTAGGTTTATGCATCTTAGATCTCCACACCAAATTAGATTTCATCTTGAAAGTACAGGTGTAAGCTATATGCCCCAAAAATCCACAATTATTATATTTAACATTAGGAAAAGTATTCCTAAGTTTTCTTCCATTAGTTTGTCTTCTAAGGGATTTCATATATTTAGGATAATACTTAGGATTTGTAAAATCTTCAAGTTTGGGGGGTATCCTATTATCCTCAAGAGCTCTTATTATCAATTTATAAAATGAATTCATATCTTCCAAGATTTGATTTGTATAATTGATTCGATATATTTTGCTCTCAGATTCATCCTTAAATTTTTTAAAATCTTTTTCAAGATCACCATAGGATGATTTTAAATTTTCAAAATTCTTATTCAAGTCATCATATTCTTCAAGTACTTTCATGTAATTGTCATCTATTAATGCATGATCTTTTCTAAGGATTTCATGTTCCTTCTTAAGCTCTTCCAGTTCTAAACTTAAACTAGCATGCAACTTTTTCATTTTCCTATATGCATCATGCATGTGTTCAGAAACTTCAAATAATTCATCATAGGTTAAGTCACATACCTCTTCTTGATCTGATTGATCAACATTATCTGCCATCAAGCAAAGATTGGTGACTTCTTCTTCTTTTTCAGTCTCAAATGAGTCTGAAGCTCAGTTTACCCAGAAAGCTCTTTGAAACTTCTTCTTGTCCTTCTTTACAATTGGTTTCTCCTCTACCTTCTCCTTGCTAGGAGTGCCTTTGAGTTTTGGGCAACCAGTCTTGATATGACCTGATTTCCTGCATTCATAACAAATCACTTCATTAGAAACCTTGCCATTTTTATTAAACTTACCTCTATTCCATGGCTGGCGTCTCTTCTGCTTCCTCTTTAATAAGCTTCTGAATTGTCTAGTCATTAATGCAGTATTGTCTTCATCCTCAGGTTGTGAGTGTTCACTCTCTGACTCTTCCACTTTTAGTGCTATATTCTTCTCCTTTCATGGTTCACCTGCATCAATCTTTCTTTGACTTACTCCTTGCTCATAAGCAATGAGTGAACTAAGAAGATTGTCAATACAATAAATGTTTATATCTTTAGACTCTGTAATTGCAGTAATTTTAGCATCATAAGCAGTAGGTAAACAACGAAGAATCTTATTAACCATTTCAGCATTAGTTAATTCCCTACCAAGTGCATGCAAAGAAGTGACAATTTGTGTGAATCTTGTGTACTTGTCAGAAATAGATTCATTTGATTTCATGCGAAATAACTCATAGTCATGTAATAAGATATTGAGTCTTGATTGCTTAACCTCATTAGTTCCTTCATAAGTTATACAAAGTCTATCCCATTTGTCCTTTCCACTTTTGCAAGTGGAAACCCGCATGTAGTCTTCAAATTTTAGAGCACAAAAGAAGCTATTTAGACATTTGGCGTTTTGTTGAGCTAAGTCACGTTCTTCTATAGTCCAATCTGCAAAAGGTGTTTCAACTCTAACTCCATCAACTAATCTAGTTGGTTTTGTATAACCTTCCTGGACTAGGATCCACATACGATAATCAAGTGAGTGTAAGAAAGTAGACATGCGTGTTTTCCCAAAATCAAAAGGTATATTGTCAAACAGTGGAGGTCTAGTAATAGAGTAACCCTCAGGTGTATTTCGGTTTCGGAATGTATCCATCTACGTTAATCAAAAAGTAGTTTAAATGTATGATTTTGAAACAAAGCTCTGATACCACTTGTTGAGTCTAGTGAATAGGTTGTTAGACCTAAGTTGATGTCCCAAGGCTACCAAGAGGGGGGGGGGGGGGGGGGTGAATTGGTATTTTTAAAACTTAACCCTCTTTGAATAACATTTGAACCGAAATGAAAAAAAAAAATTATTAAATTTTTTATAGAAAAAGTTTTTCAACCACAGAGTTTTTAAACAAAAATAAAATGCGGAAAATAAAAAGCAGTAAAGTAAATGACACAAGATTTATAGTGGTTCGGTCTAAACCAGACCTACATCCACTCCCCAAAGGTACCCTTTGAGTATTGCACTAATACCAATAGTGACTCTCCTTTTGCACCCACAGCAAGGCGGAGAAGCCTTTATAAACACTCTTTTCACCACTACCCGGTGCAGCAGAGAACCGTCATCCTTTTACACAATCCCAAGTGTTGGCAGAGAACTTTCTGTCCTTTCACACTCTCCAAGTATGGGCAGAGAACCATTTTTCCTTTCACACTCTCCTAGTATGCGTAGAGAACCCTTCATCCTTTTACACTCTCCTAGTGTAGGCAGAGAACCCTTCGGCTGTTCACACTCTCCAAGTTTGGGCAGAGAACCCTTCATCTTTTCACACTCACCTAGTGTGGGCAGAGAACCCTTTCGCTGTTCACACTCTCCTAGTATGGGCAGAGAATCCTTTGTCCTTTCACACTCTCCAAGAGTCGGTAGAGAACTGAATCTCCTTGACAGATCTTCTCACAAGAAATCTAGAAGGAAGAAAGAAAAGAGTGAAGTAATCCCAATTCACAATTAGAGATTCTTACCTTTAAACTCCAAGTGAAGCCTTCACGCTCCAGTGGTAGGAATCCTCCTTTGAATGCTCTCTCACATTCTCTCCTTGACTTTTCTCTTAATAGGCACGAAGATCAAATGACAAAAAGATTGGGTGGCAGTCTAATTTGGACTATTTATACAAAAGACAAGAAAAACCGCCCAAAAACTGCAAGTTTTCAATTCTATATGCAGTGGATCATCCCGTACGATCGTGGATCATCCTGGACAACATTACTTAAAAGCCTTGAAACGAACCTGTTTGTATATGTGTATGAAATATTTTCGTACAAGCTGATCATCCCGTATGAACCAAGTTCGTCCGGTACGAACGGTTATACCAAGGTCGGTTCCAAAAACTGCATAATGAATATAGAAAAACTGTCCTAAGTCGGTTGTATCGTCTGGATGAAAATTTTTTCGTCCGAACGAAAATCTTATAGAGACCAAATCGTCCTGGACGATAATTTAATTTTGTCCCGGACAAATAGGACTTGGAAAATTTTTCTAGCTAGTTCCTATTCGTTCCATGTGGTCTTAATAGGAGATAACTATCTAATTGTCCCGTACGAACTAATATCGTCCCTTACGATTAGAATAAATTTTATATGATCTCCTTATGTGTGTGTGTGTGTGTATGTTTTTACTCACTCAATTACAATCACTCCCTCTCAATTAAAATGATAATTTTAAGCTTCAAAAAACTAAAAGTATTTCTTGCTGAATTTGACTTGAAGACTTCGTGTTTGAGAGTTTGATTCACCTGAAATGTTAGTACACACAAGACCAAATACAAATCTTCTAAAATTGTTAGGAGATAACTACACATTTGAACAATAATATTTGGAATCATCAAAACTATACAAGTTGCAAAAATGTAAAACATGCAAATAGCAACTATCTTAACAGGCTTAAGGTTAATCCTTGATGTAATCTGACTAAAATATGAAAATAATTGGTCAAACCACCTTGTATTTCAACACAAGAAACAACTCCTACAAACATATAATTAATTATTTGAATATAATAATTATTTACCCCTTTTTTCTCGTACTCTCCATGGTTCTTCTCTTGGAATGTTATCATATGCTTTCTCTAAATCAATTAATATCATATGTAAATCCTATGTATTCTCTTTATACTTCTGCATCAATCCTCTTAATAAATGTATAGTTTCCAAAGTAAACCCACATAGGATGTATCTAAATTGATTTTGAGAAACCTTAGTATTACGATGTATCATATGCTCCATAACTCTCTCCCATAGTTTTAAATTAAGATACATTAACTTAATTCCTCTATAATTTAAATAATCTTATGCCTCACTTTTTTTCTTAAAATATAATCAACATACTCATTCTACTCTCATCTGCCATCTTATTAGTTTTTAAAATAATATTAAAATTTTTAGTAAGCTAAGAACTCATTCAACTCCTAAGCATTTCCAAACCCATACCTTACAACCTTCATTAATTTCTCCAAACCCATAGCTACTATGAATGCTTTTAAATAATTTACCTCTCTACCAATATGTCTATTTAAATCTATTTTAATTAAAAACTATTTCTTCAAGAGGTATATTTTGTATTAATTCTTCTAAGTCATTCAAAAATTTTAATTTTGTACATACATTCAAAACTACTTAAGGGGCATATGTAATTATATTAATAATCTTAGCATAAATAACAATAATTAATGTTATAATTCTATCCATAATTCTATTGATTTCTATAATATTATCATTCAAACTCTTTCTTATAATCACACCTCCACCATTTCTATTATGACTTCTATTAGAATACCATACTTTAAATTCTACACTATTAATCTCCTCTACCTTCTATCTAACACATTTAGTTTCCTAAATGCATATAATATTTTATCTTATTATGAATCATAATATCTAATAATTTCAATAATATACCTATAAGGGAACCTATATTCCGAGTTCCTATCATAATTCTAATATCATGGACTAGCTTCTTTTCTCACATTCATCTATAATGTGGGAACCCTTGCCAATTTAACACTGCACTTAGGTGTTAGTGTAGTGGCCCTTGCACGCTTCCAAGGAATGCCCTAACATTAACATAACGTATTAAAGGATTCATGTCATAATTATTTGACAAGTTTTATGTTAGTTTTTAACTATATAATATAACCCTCCACTTTTCTCATCCAAGACTTGAGATCTAGTAATAATAATTTTAAATAGGATAGATTTATTTTTTTATTTTTATGAGAGCCACATAAAATATGCAAAATATAAAAACTAAGAATACATATAATATTTTTGACAAATTATAAAATAAATCATAAATCAATTTAACCAAAACTCTCCTTTTTCACATAAAACACTGAGAAGCAACTAAAATGAAAAGAAATATAATCATCAAAATACATAAAATTAAACTTTAATATCTAGAATGACCATAATCAGGTGGAAGAGGTGTCTAAAAGTAATTATAGAGTAAATATAATTATTCCCCGAGTTAATTCCTACCCTCTTAGTGTTGATGGTGTATGTCTTCCCATTCCTTTTTGGTCTACTCAATATACTAATGCACTTTAAGCTAGAGGAGAGTAAAGTTCCTAGTCCTGGCATCTCAAGGATATTTGTAAATATATATAAGGGGAGGCCGTGGCTAAGCTAATGGTTTTCCCCCTACTTCTTACTCTTCCTACTCTCCTACTATTTGTACATGCCTATGCCTCTTACTATAAACTAGGTGAAATGCATTTTTGAATATGTAGGAAGGTAGGTAATCAAGTGGTTAAGGTGATGTGATATTATATTTACATTCTAAAATGAAAATAATAATATATCCTAGTGTTATATTTGTATTCCAGTGTACTCTAGGACTACTGATAGTGTTCAACTTTTTATACAGTAGATATTCATATTGGTGGCCTTAAATTCTATTTTTATCTTATAAAAATAAGTAACTATGGAAAAATTTTATATTTTGTTGGGTAATGTGTTAAATACCCACTCAAGATTTAATTTAAACTATAATTAGATTTCTTTAATCACATCAATATAGATTGACATTATATCATCCCTAAGTAACAATCTCATATCTCACTATTGATTTAATAAGAGAAGCCCCACTATTGATTTTTATGATCAAACACAATATAGAGAATTTTTAATTTACCTCGAAGGATAAAATGAATGTTCTCCTATCATTTCAATAATAAAATTAAATCAATATGTGTGTGTGTGTGTGTGTGTGTGTGTGTGTGTGTGTGTGTGTGTGTGTGCGCGCGCGTGTGTGTGTGTGTGTGTGGTCATAATCAATACTTTATAAGGAGTATTCAATTTATGCTTAAGGATTAAATGAATATTCAAAAATCATTTTAATCATGAAAGTTTATTAAATAATTTATTTTCATAATCAAACTATATACAAAATATTCAATTCATCCTAAAGAATGAAAGTAATATATTTACTTTTTATTTAATAATGAAATTAAATTTATTCATTTTTTTATAATCAAATATATATGAGATATTAAGATTATCCCTAAGGATAAAAATAATATTCTCTTCCCTTTTGATTATGAAATTAAATTAAAATTTAAAGCTTAAGTCTAAGTTCACATATTTTCACCCAACCTTAGATTAAAATTGACATAGGGGTTACTTTATTTTGGGTTCTAGACTCTCTATAGAGGCAAGACCCCATAGTTAATTACATTTCCTAAGAGAATACTCTCAATTAAAGCAAAGACTAAAAAATTTTAAAACTATATAGATTTAAAAAAAATGATTGGGCTAATTTTGATTTCATGCTCAAGCTTGAGATTATAAATTCTAGAGTTAGATTTGGATATTAGATTTGAATATTAGAGGAAAAGATAGTTTAGATTATGCTAATTTTGATTTCATGCAAAGGGAGAAATGTATACTATTTGAACTTACACTTGCCTACAGTGAGTTTCTAGCTTATAGTCCTAAACACGAACAATCATCATATGTATGCAATATTTGGTAAGCTCTATCTTAAGAAATAAAGAGTTTTTATTCAAAAAATTTAAATTAGATATTCTACAACATTCTTAAAAAAATAAAAACTACTTATATGATGCAAATGGTTCATGAAAAATAAAAAATAATAGAGCTTGTTTTATTGATTAATATATTTCTAAAATATAAACCAAGGTTAGCAAAAAAAGTGATGGTGGCTAAGCTCCACCAACAACAAGCCTAGGTTTCCATGTCCATAAGATATTTAAATTTAAATATAATTTCTTATATCTCCTTGGGATCTTATGATGTTTCATCTTCTGTAAAATTCCAAAATAAATTATCCTCCAAGGAAGGGTGATCATTTCCTTTTTAGAATTTACATGAATATATAAATAATCACTTTAATTTTTTAGAACTTTTAATGCTTACAACTCAATCTATATACAAAAATCAAAAACATCTCCTATTCATCATCCCTAGATACATTCTACTTTGAAAACATACAAAGAATATAATATAAATATGCAAATATAATAATACAATGTAAGTAGTTACAAATATATACATAAATATAAATATAAATAAATTACACATCCTTGATTCCATTCACTCTACTCTTTAGTGCATTGACAAAAAATAAAGATGACATTGAGATTTATAGAAAGTAAGCAAACACACATGGGTACCCTCTAGTTAAAGGTACAATCAATTATAACAAACCAATCTACCAACCTAGCCTAGGCTAAAGTTAGTTAACTTAGAAAATCATCTAAGTATGTGTGAGAGGCTATGTGATTTTGATATGTCTAGTGTGATTTTAATGCTTATGTTATATCAATTTTGAATATATGTTCATTAAAGGTTAAATGGAAATTTAATTGAAATTTACCTTATATAAGTTTGGATTTAATTATTTCTAATTTTAAAGGTTCAAATTATTCATTTAATTATAAAAAAATCTATAGATTAATAACCCCAAAGTGCAAGAGTTGTTAATTTATAAATCCTTAGGCTTACAAGTGAAATATTCATCCCCTATATATAGGATAGATGATCATACAAAACCCTCTGAAGATTTATTAGAGATAGAAAAGGGATGCTTCAATCCAATATACATACCCTCTTGGTGGAGTTCAGTATGTTGTATATGGTCAGTATATTTTTAGTGTTTGATTAAGGATTATAAATTTTATAAAACTATGCCTTCCATAATTGGAGGTTAGCATGGTGCATAAAACTCTTAATTATTTATTACAATCTTATTAATTCCATTAATCATATATATGAATGCCCTCCAAATGGAATTAAGCACTATATAAAGGGATTAGGTGTTTTAATGTATTAAAGGCTTTGAAATGTAATTCTAAAACACCATCCAAATGGAGTGAAGTGTTAAGCATAAAAGCCTAATATTTAATTAGGATAATAATCAAATTTATTCAAAAAAGTTGCATTCTAATCAAATTAATTTTATTTTTATATTTAATAATTTTTTGCATCCTTTATTAATAAATTATTTAGAAATTCTAATTAATTATTCAATTTATAATTAATTTAACTAATTATTACTTAATTATTAATGAATTTATTATTTAATTTTTTTCAAAAAAATTTTTTTAAATTTAATTGATTAATATGTCAGTTTTATTTAATTTTATTTATTTATTATGTATTTTTTATTTTTTATTATTATATTTAATTAAATAACATAAAAAAATTAAATATTTATTGAATTAAAATTAAATTAAAATTAAAAATATTATTTAAATTGAAATTATAATTCTCTAGTTTTATTTGTTTATTATTTTTTGAAAATTAACATTTTATTTTTATTTTACTAAAATTATTTAATTTGTATTGAATTAAGTGTTATTAGTTATTAATTAAAATTTAATTCAAATTGATTTTGGGTTTTAAATTTTAATGATTATAGGTTTGATTTAAATTTGATTGAAGGTAATTTGGTATTTGTGGCTGTTTATTATGATTTATTTTAATTTATTGTAGTTTAACACTTAATGAAGGGGTAATTAAATTAATTGTAATTTAAAGTTAAGTTAATGTCAAATCATGGTATTTTTGATCTTGTGAAGTGTAATATTAATAAGTTTTCTAAGTTTAATATTTATCCCAATAGGATGTTTATATATACCTAAAATTTCCTATGTTAACTAGACATGGTCCTTTATTGTTGTCCATACATCTAACTAGTGTTGCATAGGTTTGATAACCATTGTCAATAACCCTTGGATAAACATATGAATAATCAAATCAATCAATCATATGAACTAAAATAATAGGAATAAAATGTAAGATTATTCCCTTATCCAAAAAATGAATTTAAACAGGTATGTATGTATAGAGCAATTAAGAGAAACTTGAAAATGGGAATAATATTATTGCTCTCTAGATACTCAAATAATATATTTAAATTAATTTTTGAAACAATAAATCACTGATTAATAATTCCATAGGATGTTTGTATGCATGCAATAAAGCTAAGGATTATTTATAGTTAAATTTTAAAATATGAATTAAATAATAGCCCTCCCTATGCTTATAAATTTAATAACTATCAAAATAAAGATTAAATAAATCCACAAAAATTAAAAAATACTATAAACGTATCCTAATCCAACTCAAAAAAATTTGGGCTCAAATAGCTAAGAAATTAGAGAGTAATGAACAAGTTTAGGAAAATAAAATAAATGAAATTTCTCTCTAAATACATAACTTTTTTATTTGAATTTATTTCTAAATGAATGAAAAAAAGTTTGAATAAAAAGATATATTATATGTAATTTTTGGATAATTATTTGATTTCACAATGATTTTTTAAAATTTATAATTAAAATGAATTTAAAATGGATTTTATTAAATTAAATTTGCGGTGTTGGCAGTGGACCACTGGTTAGCTATTTATTAGTTGATTTAAAAATCACAACAATAGTTGCATGGTGGTACATTAATTGCTCATAATTGCACCACCATCAATCATTAGCATTTTATGCTCATGGCAATGGCGGTTATTCATTTTTCGCTAATCTATTTCAACTCACTCCCCTGACTATTAGATTTTTAATGATTTATATTGAATGTTAAGAATGCCATTGGATCGAGATCTGAATGGCCAGAGGTGATGCATGATTTAGATTTAATATGGAATGATGAGATCTAAGTCGTTAAACTCAAGATGAATAGTCCAAATTTCATACCAATCATACATTTATTTAGTTAAACCCAAATGATGCAAAAAGCTTCATTTATGAAAAGGGCTTAATCAATGTTTATGAAATTTTAAATAGAGCATGAGAGGATGTAATTACATAATGAAAATAATTTTGAGGGTAAAAAATGTGATTTATAAAAAGTTATTTAAACCTAAACATTATAAACTAGCATTTAGGTTTTTCATTGATTTAATGGACTTCAGAAGTTGTTCTAGGGATTACTTTGCTCTTTGAATCATCTAGTACACTTCCCTTGAAGAACTTGATCAACAAGCCTTAGAGAAAGTTGGGACTTGTGTCATTGTATAACTCACCGCCAGTAGCTTTCAACTAGTAGGCTTGAACTAGGGAAATGTAGAGGAGGGCATGGAGAGAAAAAATGAAAAGATATTTTTGCTGGAAATAGTATGAGAAAGTCTAATTGCTTGAATGAAAATTTTTGGACCCTTAAGCCAAATTCAAATGCTCTAGGCCAGATGGATGGATATGATTTCTTTGGACGTAATTATAGATGTTTGCCAAGTTTCTTCGGGTAGTTATAAAGGAAGGGAAACAATATGAAAAATGACAATGATTTGGAATGGCAGAATTTTCTTCACATGGGAGGGGGACAATTTACTTGCTTAGGGTTAATCTGTGGGATGGTTATGGTTTAGTTAAGGTTTAGGTAGCTTTTAGAGCCAGTTGATTTGGCAGGATTAGCTTGGATTTGAGAGAGTTGTTTGGGCTAGGTGAGTTTGACAACTTAATCTCATTTGAAGGGCTATTTAACTAGTTTGACCAGTCAACTAACCATGTTGACTATTTAAGTGGATACTACGGGTTTAGAACAATGTAAATAGAGTTCACAAGCATGTGTGGGTGTGGATTTAACAAAAATTCAATTAGTTGACTTGGTTAAATCCACTTGAATTTGACTCAATAATGACTTAGATATGTTTAAGCCATTTAATGGAATGATTTTCAAGGTTTTCCCTAATGAAGTTTGGCAAGCTCGATTTGATTAAATGTATTATGTTAACCCAAATGGTTTAAAATTCATAATTCTTAGTATAAAATTCATAAGAATTAAACTTTAATTACCTTTGAATATTGTGTACTTTGAATCAAGTAGACATAAAGATTCTTATTTTTCATATTACCTAGCTCTAACTAATATGAGAAGTGAAATACAAATACAATTTAGTAAAATTGAATCATTTGTCTTACAATTAAAAAATGGAAATTTGGATGTTCTTTGAAGCATTTCAATGAAGATTCATAATTCATTAGTGAAATTGAGTTTGCAAGCATGTGTGGGCGTGGATTTGATAAAATTTCAATTAGTTGACTTGGTAAAATCCACTAGAATTTGACTCAATAATGGCTTAGATATGTTTAGGCCTTTTAATGGAATGATTTTCAAGGTTTTCCCTAATAAATTTTGGCAAGCTCGGTTTGATTAAATGTATTATGTTATCCCATATGGTTTAAGTTTTACCAATCATCAATCCATCTGACTACGTTAACTATTGACTTAGTCAGGGTGACCTGTCTGATTAATTCACTAAGAGTGACGATTAGGAGAATATAGGGAAGTTCAATATTCATTTGATGTTGATGATCAACTGAGCTATCCTAAGCTAGCTCAATTGATTATCTTGATCTAATAATAATTCGGGGGCTCATAGATGCTGGGTTTGAAGTATGGGGCTCCTAGTGAAGAGGTTTGAGCCATGACTTAGGTTAAGGGACAAGTGTACTATACAGGATAGTGCATTTGATTGCCTAGTTGTAGTGCAAGGCTACCACTAAAGGTAATTGATGTTTAATGGATGTTGACTATAGAAGTGATGATTGAAGCTTGATATAGACTTGATACTTGATTGTAGGACATTAATGATTAAAGTGTTGATTGCCCAGGGATATTTAATGTCCATCATAATTACTAATCAATTGATTATAGACCATTAATTATAGTTATAATGATTATATTTTGGTTTTTTTATTGGAAGTGATTGGAGATTATAATTGAAGTGTATGATTGATTGATTACAAGAAAGATTGAGATGTTGATGAATTGATAGTGATTGATCAAACTTTTGATATATTGAATGATTACAAGCTATTTGATTGATTGTTAGTGATTGATTTACTTATTGACATGCTAGATGATTGAAATATTAATTAGAGATCAGACGTATGGTTGATAATGGAATGCAAGTTGGTAATTAAAATGTATATTGAATGTAAATTGAAGTGTAGATTGAACATTACAGGTTGATTATAGGATTTATAATTATTGATTAAAAGAAATATGTTTTAACAATTGATTTATGATGATCATGATTGATTAGTTGATCATAAGCTGGATGATTGTAGGATAATATAGCTGGTGACTGATAACTACCTTGTTGATTGGTAGCTAACTAATTATCTACCATCAGATTTATAATCAAGAGTTAGGATTTAAAGATCAATGATCGTGTTAAGCCTTATTGAATTTTCCTTAGTCACACCATGGAGGGGGGTATTGAATTGGTTCATAAAAAATTACCCATTTAAAAACACTTTAAAATAATAATGAGTGCAAGCGAAAGAACTTAATAATAACCAATGTACCTTTGCTTTAATTGATTTTCTTAACATATATTATTGACAAAAAAAAATATTTATCTTCATTTTGGTTTTTCAATTTTCTTCTCCAACAAGAGTTAAAACTAAAGTTAACATGATAAACACCCCTTAGAATTGCAATAATATCAAGTATGCAAGAAAATTAAAATTTAGAAAAGTAAAAATGCAGAAGGTAAAGTAGAAAGAGCACACAATAATTTTATAGTGGCTTGGTAAACCTTGACCTATGTCCACTCCATGGAGTCCTCCTCTCTTTATATTGAACTAAACTTTAATGTCTCTCCTTTAGCCGTGACAGTAAGGTAGAGAAGCCCTTACAAAGTTTTCTTCCACCAACCTAGTGTGGTAGAGTACCAGAATCAATTTTTTCCCCCATCCAGAGAATGCAAAGAACCTAAATCATTTTTTGCTCCCTTAGTAAAGGAAGAGAACCTTGAAGATCTTTGGCCTTGAAGAATTACATCATAGTTTTATCTAAAAAAAAGGTAGGACATTCAAAGGAATCAAGGCAGCAGCTTGCTTGGAGCAAGCGCGTGAAATCCCCTCACATTAGTTCTCCCTCACACACAACCTCTCCTTATCCTTTTTCAAACTCTCCAAGATCTCTCACAGCTCTCTCTTTGAGAGCTCAATAGCCAAAACAACACGTAAAAGTTTATTAACAGAGATTAAATATAAAAAGGGGTCCAAAAACCCTAAATTTTCAATTTTGCAGCTACTGATCATACAATATAACCTTGGTTCAATTCATCTTGATGGAGCTATACAAACAAAAAAATGATGTATGATTAGTTGAAATATTAAACTGATCATACAAGCCGATAACATGGTTTGATAATATGATTTATACAATCTAATATGATTTCATCTCATACAATATATATTGATTAATTATCGTCCTATGAGGCAATCGGGTCATCTAATAAGATTAGTTCAATTATATGGTATGATTAGATTGGATCAATTAATCTAGATTTAATTCCTTAATTACAATATTAGATTAAGAAATATTTAAGATTTTCATTTAGTATTTGGACGGTATGATCAGTTCAAAATTATGACTTCAAAATATTACCTAATTTATAATTACCGACATAAATCTTATTTTCAACTAATCATCCTATATGAATGGTATCATATAGTACAATTAGTCTAAAAATAATAATTATGCTAATTAGTCATTATTATTATTTTTAAATGTCTGATTGTATAGTTTGATCATGATCTTATGGTACGATTTACTTATAGAAACTTTTTAATTTCAATTTTCTTGCTCCCCTGTGTGTGCATAGCTACCAAGTTAACATACACATTTTACTTCACAAAACTCTTGAAATATAAAATTAAAAAAAAAAATACATACTTTTTCAACACATCCTATTCTACCCACTCTTGATACCTGAATAATCTTGAATGTTGGATGATGTACCTAAGATGCTAGTCTTCATAGAAACAAATATACAATGAAAATGCTTTTGGAAGTGAAAAATTCAATCAGTAATATTTATTTTCTTTAAAATTATAAGTTTTGTATCCTGGATTGCAACAAGGATAGTCATGGTAATCTCACAAAAAAATGAGGTCAATAGTAATAGTTTACAAAAGAGGAGTAATATTTAATATATCACTAGATATAGGTTGAATAATGTTTCAATTATGATTTGGATAACACGTGCATTCAACACCATTTTGTTGAATAAAGGTTTATTCTAGGAAAAATTTGAATTCTCATTGTCTGTATTTATAATAGACTAATTATAGTGAAGTTCTATAAAGATATATTGAGGTTTAAGGCTAGTGTTAGAAATATGAAGGTGTTTATGTAGGTTGTGATATGTAATATCAACTTAAAACCAACATACCATCGATTTCATAGAGGTCCTATCACTATTGATTCTTAAGTTGGCAAAAATTTGAAGTAAGATCTTAGCATGACAGAGGAAGGTGGGGGAAATGATTAATTTTAGAGTGGTGCCATCATAAAGGTCTAATTCATAAAGCATAATTGTCCCTAATCTAAAACTTTAATTGAGTGATATATTCATATTCAAAGTGTATATAGGCTTTTGACATCCCGTTGGGGTCAAGAGCTAAGAACTAATCACCCTCCCTTGCCTTTTATTGGTAGTGCTCATGATACCATAAGGTGTTTTGCATTTTATAAAGATTACGTACATGGAACCAAAGAATTCCATCACCTATAGAACCTAATTATATAACTCACCAAAGTTAAAAAGCTCTACAATTTTTTCGTCGCCAATCCATACTAGTGAACTAGAAAATCCCTGAAAGAAGTAAGTGCCAATAAGCTTAGCTCAGCTCTAGTAATCCACATCACTATAGTAGTTCTTACCATCTTGGGTGACAAATGAGGGGATTCTTACACACATACCAAGAAACTATAAACTAATGAATTGAATTCAGCATCATTCTTTCAATTTATGAATGAATACCATTCACTCACTTTTAGGTGAGGTCATTTGATCTATATCAGCATGATATACAATCATGGGTCTATGACCTTTTGATTATCAATCAGATCTATCATGTCAATCATTCACCTCACTAGTGGCTAATATTATATCTATTACACCTCCATAATCATTATCAATAATGAACATTCATATCATTATATGATCATGTGTGCATCAGTGCTCTTGTGATATAAAGGAAATTTAGGGTTTCCCCTTCAGCATTCTTGTTCCTCTCTTCTGGGAGGTTTTAGCACAGGTTTTGTTTGTTGCTTCAATTTTTTGGCTTAGCTTTTGCTAGTTTTTATTGATTTCCTTTGATTTGGTTTTTTCATTGTTCAACTTTTTTGTGGTTTTTGGGTGATGGAGACTTCATCATCCTTGATCAATTTAATCCCTTCAACTGCTCCTAAGTTTGGTGTCTTGGGTAAGCCCATTGGTTTAGCTAGTGTGTCTACTATTGGAAAATCGTAATCTTTTAAGGATGTGGTTGTGGGTGGTGCGACTTCTTTATTTTCAAAACTAGATTAAGTGCAAACTTGTTTTAAAGGTTTTCTAGCATTGATGTATGATGACAAAGTTGTCTCTCAGTTTGCTGCACCTTTTGCTTTCACTTTAGTGGGTAAATTTATATTAAAGCGCCCAAATCTAGACATCATTGCAAATTATTTATCAATCTAAAAAATTTTGGTTCTTTTTTCCATTAGTATGTTTGATCAATTTCACATTGTGATTAAACTCTCTAATGATTTAGATTATAGTCAAATTTTCTCGAGGAGAGCGTATGACATTCAAGCATGTCAAATGTGTTTTGCATTGTTGCAACTTAGGAGTCCATCTTAAGAATTATTTTTTATGGTAAAAATATATCATTATTCTAATTAATTTAATCATTTCTCCTGAGCATATATTGGACATTTTCTCTTTTTTTGTTTTTGTTTACTAACATTTCAGGGAAATCATACTCCAATCTGCTGAAGACTTTAAGATAGAATTGATTACTGTTTCATGTAATGAAGTATGTAAATTTTTATTTTTGTTTATTATGAGAGAGTGTGATTGTAATTAGATAATTATGCATACACACAATGGTAGAGAGAGAGTCAAAACTTAAAATTTTTAAAACTAATCATATTATACAATTTATAATCATACTGGATGATATGTTACATTTCCTCCAGAAAGAAGTTAATTAAATCATATTTATTGTATGATGTAAGTTTGTAAAGACGACTCACAAAGTACAAAATGAGTGTGTACCAGTTTGTCCCAAATGAATTCATTTTTTTATGTTATTCATACTATACAATGTAAGTTTATACATATGGCTAATAGAGTATGAAATCAGGTGCGTACTAGTTTGTATTAAATGAATTGATTTGTTTTTATATTGTTCATTATATAAAGTCAGTTTATATAGACAACTGATAGAGTATAAAATGGGGTCATCCATGTTCATACCAAACAAAGCATGATTTGTGTTAATTGCCCATATTGTATAATGCACTTCATACAGACAACCGACAGAGTAAAAATTAAGATAGTACTAGATGAATAGGTTTAATTTTGAATAAATCATATATTATAATGTCAGTTCATACAAATGATTGATAGAGTACAAAATAAGATTTTTATAGGATCGTACATAGATTTTTGACCTATTTATAGAGATGATCTTCAATCATACCATACAATCCTAGGTCAGTTGACTTATAATTTTCAATTTTCTAGATTATTTTTCTTGTGTTTCATATATAAGAGTCCTAAAAATTGGCACTCTACACCTTTGTTATGATTTTCTCTTGAGAAAGGCCATTGAGTGTGAGTGTTTGGGAGAGATAATGAGAGTGAAGTGTGAGAGATCAAATGAGGGGGAGTCATGAGGGATTCACAAGATTGCCGAAAGCGATGATCTCTTTTCTTCTTTTAAACTTCTGCCTATCTCCTCTTGAGGCTTTTTAGAGAAGATCTTGAACATTACATCACAGTATTCTACCATCACTATGAGGGTAAGAAAGGATTTTGGTACTCTGCCATCATCAAGAGGGTGAAAAAGGATGTCGATACTCAGCACCAAGAGAGTGAGAAAGGATGTTGGTACTCTATCATACCAAGGCTGGTGAAAGAGAGTTTGTAAAGGCTTCTCCACCTTGCTATGGGGGAAAAAGGAGAGTCACTTTGATTTAGTTCAATACCTAGAGAAGGGTCTCCAGGGAGTGGACATATGTCTAGTTTTGACTGAACCACTATAAATTTTGTGTTCTTCTATTTACTTTACATTTTAGTATTTTTAATTTTTTGCGCTTCAAAATTTTTAGTTGAAACATTTATTATGATAATCAATTTACTACACAATAACATATTTCTGGATCATTTCTTTAAGCTTTCTAGAAAATGATTTTTGAAAATCTAAGAATTTTTTTTAAAACTACCAACTAACCCCCTAAAAGTTTGAGTAGATTGTTAGACTAATACAACTAACTACCCTAAAGCTAACCAAGAGAATGGTGAATTAGTAATTTAAAAATTCTCTTGGATTTCAAAAAAATTGATTTAAGATATTTGACTCAATGATAAATTTTTTTCAAGAAATTTTTCACGGATAATAATTTAGAGTGTAGAAAATAAAAATGTAGCAAAAAGTAAAAGAATAGAACAACACTAAATTTTATAGTGGTTCGGTCCAACTAGACCTACGTCCACTCCCTAAAGACTCCTTCTTCAAGTATTTCACTAAATCAAAAAATGACTCTCCTTTTGCTCCAACAGCAAGGTGGAAAAGCCCTTATAAAACTTATATTCCACCAACTTGGTGCGGCAAAGTACCGACATCCTTTCTCACCCTCTTGGTGATGGCAGAGTATCAACATCATTTCTTACCTTCTTAGTGATGGTAGATTATTAACATCCTTTCTCACCCTCCTGGTGGTGGAAGAGTGTCATCATCCTTTCTCACCCTCCTAGTGATGGTTAAGTACCAATATCCTATCACCCTCTTGGTGAAGGTAGAGTACCAAGATCTTTTCTCACCCTACTAGTGATGACAAAGTATCATAATCTTCTTTGAAATTCTTCTTTCAATAGCCTTCAAGGAAATAGGGAGAATCTTGAAGAATAAATAAGAGACCCTTACCTTTGGGCAACCTTATGAATCCCCTGACAAATTTATCTTAAAAGATCTCTCTCTTCACTCCTAAAACTCTCTCCCAAATACTGTCCTTATCCACTCCCAAAAGAAATTCATAGCAACATCTTCAAGTGTTAGTTTTTAGGACACTTTTACATGAAGGACAAGAAAAACTATATAGAAAACTAAAAATTTTAACTTGAACATACTCAGATCATATAATACAATTGTGAATCATTTATACAAACAATTCAAAAAGCCATGTATGATCATGTAAGAACCTAATTTTGTAATCTATCAGTCGTCTATTCTAACTGACATCATACTATATGAACAGTTCAAAATTGAACAAGTTCATCCGGTATGATAATGTACGAACTCATTTCTTATACTATGAGTCGTCTGTACGAACTCCTCTTTGTACTGTATGAACTCTTTAAACAAATCATGATTCATTTGGTATAAATATATACAACCCTATTTCATACTCTATGAGCTATATGTATGAACCCAGCATCATACAATACAATTAGTTTTAACTCAATCCCTTAGTATGTGTGTGGATGGTTACCTAATTATAATCGCACTCTCTCAGACTCAAGAAAAATAAAAAACCCTAATCTAATATATCTTGAAGTCTTCAATAATTTGGAGTATAATTTTCTTGAAATATTAATACAAAAAAATAACATAAAGAAAATATATCCAATATATATTTGGAGAAATAGTAATCATAATAATAATATTTTGTATCATCAAAAATTCACATGATATAAAACTTAATCTTGAAACCTAAGTTGAACCCCCCCCCCCCCCCCCCCCCCCCCCCCCCCCCCCCCCCCTCTTGTCTAGCCTTGGGATAGTTCAATAAGGTCTAAAAGACTACTCAAACTTTCAAGTGATATTAGAGCCTACTTTATAAATTAAATTTTAGACTACTTTTTGAAAAATGATTATGGATACTTTTGGAAACTATAACACTCTTTAATATATTCTATCACTAGACCACCTTTATTTGATAACATTCCTTTTGATTTTTGGAGAACTCACATGTTTATTTTTCAGCAATCACTTTACTATCTCATGTGGATATTAGTACAAGAAGGTTACATTTGACCCATTAGATTTGTTGATGACATTAGAGTTGAAACACCATTCTTTGATTGGACACAAAAAGAAAAAGACTTAGCACGGCTAAATATAAAATGTTTAAATAGTTTTTTTTTTTATACATTAAAATCAGAAGACTTTATGCATGTTTCTACCTACAATTTTGGAAAAAAAAAATTGGGATAGGCTTTGCATAACTTATGAAGGGATAAATGACGTTAAACAATCTAGATTGAACATTTTATTGCATGACTATGAACTATTTTGCATGAAACTGAATGTGTTAGATTTTGATATGTATTCACATTTTACTTAGATTGTTACCTCAGTGCATGCTTTAGATAGAGGATGAACTAATTCATAAAAGGTTAATGAAATCCTACATTATTTACCTACTACTTATGATGCAAAGATAACTATCATAACACAGTTGAAAGGTCTGAATGTATATTCTATTGACATTCTACTTGGATCATTAATTACTTATGAGCAAAGAGTGAATCAAAGATAGATTGTTGTATGTGCCAAGTGGAAAGAGAAGAATAATACTTTGAAAGTGGATAATTTGGAGAGTGTTCAATCAGAGCATGAGATGAAGAAGATATATCACTCATGATTAGACAGTTTAAAAGTTTCCTTAGAAGAATGCAATGGAGATGTCAGCATTAAAATAAAGGTAAGTTTAATAATAATGCAAAAGTTTCTAATGAAGCCATTTATTATGAATACAGGAAGCCAAGACATATAAAAATAGATTTCTTAAATCTCAAAGCTAACCCTAGCAAGGAGAAAGTTGAGGAGAGATCAAATGTTAGGAATGGCAAGAGAAAAATACAAAGAGCTTTCTAGGTTGACTCATCTTCAGACTCCTTAAAAATAGAAGCATAAGAGGAAGTTACAAACTTGTGCTTAATGGAAGACAAACTTTATCATTTAGATCAAGTGGAGGTATGCGACTTGTTCAACAATAAATTATTTAAAGTTTTTTAGAAAATTCATAATGCATATAGGAAGCTTAAAAAATTGCATGTGAATCTTAATCTCAAGCACTTGACTTTATAAAAAACATATGAAACTCCTAGGATCGATCATGTATCCATAGATAGCAACAAAATGACATTGTTTGACAAATTTGATGATTTGAATAAGAAACATAATATATTGAAACACCTTATACTAATCTTCAAAATGACTTTAAGGTGTTAATAGCTGAAGTGGATCAAAGATAACATCAGTTCAAAGTTGATAATATAGTTTTAGAAAGTGCAAACTCATATCTTAAGGAAAAAATGAAAGCTCTTAAGGAAAATAAGACACCTCCTACTCTTTAATAATTTTACAGTCCTGATTAGAAGTATACAATTTCAAAATCTAGGAAAAGATATTATAAATCACATAGATTGGTAAATCCTTTTCCTAGTATTAAATGATTTTTATGTGGAATGATAGGACATATTTTTCACACTTGCACAATTCATAGTAGAACACATCTAGTATGGAGACCTAAGATGCATAAACCATAGCATATCAAACATGCATCTGGATTTTCATTATCAAGAGGTAAACCCAAATTTATTTGGGTTCACAAGTCTAACATTTGATAATTTTATAGAAACGCTCTCAAACAAGCTCTTGTGAGAGCATGTAGTACCTGGATATCAGAAGTTTGAAACATATGATTGGAGATACAACTTAATTTGTATTACTGGAGACTAGGGCTGGAGGCAAAGTGACACTTTGAAATAATACCAGTAGCAAAGTGGTATGTACATGTATGATTGGCAATAAAATTAATTTTTATTGAGAATATTTTATTGGTTGAAGGCTTAAATATAACTTGTTTTGTATTAGTCAACTTTGTGAAAGAAATTTTTAATTTTTTACCTACAAGCTGTATTATAAGCTTAAATGAAATTGATGTGTTTTATGGAAATATGGTAAATAATTTATACATGCTTGATTTAAATTATATTAAATCATCTAATGCTTTTTATCTCAAAACTATCGCTGAAGAATCTTGGTTATGGCATAGAAGACTTTGTCATACAAGCATGAAAAATCTAAGGAAGATTACCCAAAAAAATTGGTTAGAAGAATACCCAAATTAGACTTCACTAAAGACCACCTGTGCGATGCATGTCATTTCAATCAATTAAAGATCTTAAAACTAGCAAACCACTATAAGTTATACATATGGATCTTTTTGGACCAATTAGTACTATATAAGTTTAGGAAAGTTTTTGGGTATGTAATTATTGATGATTATTCAAGATTCACTTGGATTAGATTCTTATCACATAAGAGTGAATCATTTGAAGAGTTTAGAAATTTTTCTACTTGGATTTAGAGAAAGCTAGGTTATAAAAGTCTATCAATTCAAAGAGATCATGGAGGAAAATTTGAAAATAAAACATTTAAAGATTTTAGTAAAGAACAATGAATAGATCACAACTTTTTAACACCTAGGACCCCTCAATAAAATGGGGTTATTGAGAAGAAGAACATAACCTTGATAGAAGTTATTAGAGCCATGTTGGTTAAATATTCACTTTTGAAAATTTTTTATTCCGAAGTGGTTAGTGTAGCTTCTTATGTTTTGAATAGGGTAAATATTAGATTTAAGTTGAATAAGACACCATATGAACTTAATTTATAGGGAAAAGCAGCCAACCTTTCACATATACACGTCTTTGGATGTAAGATGTATATTCATAATAATGGTAAAACTCTTTTAGGAAATTTTGATTCTAAATATGATAAGAGATTTTTTTGGAATATTGAAGTGTTAGAAAATCCTATAGAGTTTTTAACAGGAGGACTTTGATAGTTGAGGACACCACCCATATTATTTTTGATGAATCTAATATTTCAAGGTGGTCTAAGTTGGAAGAAGAAGACATCGAAGAAATAACCCAAAGTGTTAAAAATGGAAATCTTGAAAAAAATATTAAAATAGAGAATGCTTTATCTAGATAATTGAAATTTCCTAAAAGTCATCCTAATGAACTAATCTTAGGAGACCCGAGTGAAGGTGTTAGGACTAGGCATGAACTTAGCAAAAAAAGTGAATCACTCATCCTTTATTTTAATGATTGAGACCAATAATATAAATCAAACACTTTCTGATGAATTTTGGATTTTAACCATGCAGGAAGAATTGAATTAATTTGTTAGAAATGATATTTAGGAGTTAATTAAAAAAACTAAAAATTAAAGTGTTGTTGGAACTAACTGAGTTTTTTCAAAAATAAGATGAATGATTCAGGTGTAGTGGTTAAGAATAAAGCAAGATTGGTTGCCAACGGGACACAATCAAGTAAAAGGGATTAATTTTTAGGAAATGCTTGCTCTTGTAGCAAAACTTAAAGCGATAAGGGTACTACTAGCCTTTTCCCATTTTAAAGGTTTTAAATTATTTTATATGGATATTAAAAGTGTATTTCTTAATGGGGTGATACAATATGATGTTTATGTTGAGAAACCGTTTTTGAAATTTTACAATTCCCTAAATATGTGTTTAAATTGAAAAAGGTAATGTATGGACTAAAATATGCACCTAGGGCTTAGTATGTCAAGCTAAGCTCGCTCCTACTAGAAAGATCATTTGTTGAAGGAAGTGTGGACACCACTCTCTTCTTAAAAAGAGTAAATATTTATATATACTCATTATTCAAATATATATTGATGATGTCTTATTTGGATCCACAAATAAAAATTTTTGTGATGATTTTTCAAAGATAATGAATAGTAAATTTGAAATGAGTTTGATCAAAGACTTAAGTTACTTTCTTAGTTTTAACTTAGAGAAGAAAGAGGATGGCATATTTTTTAATTAGTCAAAATATATTAAGGGCATCCTTAATAAATATGAAATGAATAAAGATAAACCAATAAGTACACCAATAAGTTCCTCAGTGCAGTTAGAGTATGGACTCTTAGAAAAAATCTATTGTTCAAAAGAAATTTAGAGGAATAATTGAATCATTATTTTACTTAACTCCTAGTACATCGGATATTATGTTTAGTATTTATCTTTATATTAAATTTCAAATTGATCTAAAGGAATCCCATTTGATAGTTGTTAAAAGAATTATGAGATATTTTTTGGAAACTTAAAACTTAGGGATATGGTATCTAAGGCACAACTCTTCTTTAAAAAGTATTGGATATTTTAATATAGATTTTGTGGGATGTAGGGTTGATCAGAAAAGTATTTTTGGAACTTGTCAATTCATTATAAATTATTTAGTTTCCTGGTCTAGCAGAAAATAGAATTTAGTATCCCTTTCTAATTTTGAAGTATAAGATATTGACTTAAGTAGTTGTGCGGCACATGTTCTGTGGTTAAAAAATAACTTATTGATTTAGGATTTCTATTGACATTATTTTAATTGTTTGTTATAATACAAGTGTCATATGCATTTCAAAGAATCTTATTCAACATTCTAGAACCAAACATATATATATAAGGCTTTACTTTATTAGAGATCATGTGATTAAAGGAGAAATTGAGCTACATCATGTAGCTACTAAAAAATTAACTTACAGATATTTTTACAAAATCACTTGCTTTTGAAATTTTTAACACCTTAAGAATAAGATTGGGTGTAATTGATACTCATACTTGAGAATTGAAATTCAGCAAATTCCATTTATGATGTATCTTATTATTGGTGTTTATGTTTTGTTGTTATTTGTATTTGGTTTTTTTTATGGATTATTTTTGTTTTTCTTTGTTTTGGGTTTGATTTTTTTTGTGGTATTGTTATTGTTTTTATTTTTATGTCTCATGGACCGTGTTATGATCTGTTTTTGAAATAGATTCAAGATTATCATGTTAAATCTAAAAATTTCTTTTTAAGTTGTACCGTAAGAACCACTTTTGTACTATATGATATCATTAGATTTTGCATGATAATTTTTCTAAGTTTGTAAGATGAAAATGTGTTTTTGTAAATAAATTGTACTGTATGAACATGTCATCTGACTATATGAATACTTTATTTTTTGTTTGTATGAATAGGGAGAAAATTTGAGTGCAGTTGTTTTTGAAGATCGTACCGAACAAACACCTGTTCGTTTGTACGATCCTATTGTCATTCTTTATGTGGACGAACCTAATAGCCAGAATATGATCATTATTGTCTAATCATCCCAGACAAACATGTGTTCATATATACAAACATTTTGGTCAAAAAGTTGTATGAAACAACTCCTCGGGAATGGCAATTTATGAAAGGTCATTCATTTTTGTCAGTTTTCATTCGTATGTATGAAATGATTTTTTCTTGTATGATTTCATAGTCTTATGTACGAATCTTGTTTCATATGATACGATCATGCCATTTTTCCTTAAATTGGAAGGTATTCGATGGTTTTTCTTCACAATGTATGTCAATCTCAAACTATCGTAGGCTCAAACTTTCAAAATGGCAAGCAGCAGTAAGCAAAAAAGAACCTCCAAAGCCTCTTCCTCTCATTTTATTTAACTAGATGAGAACTTCCTTTCCAAAGAGAATGAAGAAGCCTACTTGCATTTCTTTGAGATGAAGATGACTCCATCTCATCTCCTTATCCAAAGAGACACTAACTTTTATGTATTGCCTCTTTTTTTATTCTACTCAATTCTCTTTTATTCTCACTTTAATCTATACTTTCTATCATAACACATTTCAATATTTCCTTGCTAATCTGAGAATGAATTAAAATAATACCCAAAGGTCATCTTATGTTTCTAAATAGACAATAGAGATCACCAAGGAAGATTTAAGCACCTACCTACACCTTAGAACGTAAGTGGTAAGGGAACATGCAATGACTTCTAGGTCTTATTTTAACTAGTCTATAATTAATCAAACCCTTAAAGGTCTCACTTCAATCAATCACCTATCTTGTGTGTACAATTTGAATCAAAATGTTTGGAACATCTAACATGTATTAAGAATTGTAATTATTCTTAAAGCTGATAATCATATCAACCTAACTACTTTGCTTTCTATAGTCACAAATCTTATTATAACAAACACTCAAATAGATGAAGCCCAATTGATTTTGAACCACATCTTTAAGCTTACTGATATTGGACTTCCTAATAATAAAAGAAAGAAAAATGTGGCTTTAGGATATTTGATGGCATATATTCTTGAAAAGAAATGCAACTTGATTCATCCTGATCCACCTACTTAGCTTCCAATCTATTTTACTAATGCTTCCTTCCGTTCACTTTTTAATCATGATCAAGGGGATGAAGAAAAAGATTTTGATGAAGAAGGATGACCAGCACCTGTACCTGTTCCTGCACCTACTCCTGGACTAGATCATCATTTCTATCAAGAAATGGTCTAGCAATTTGATAGACCTGAATCTCATTTTGATCAACGATTTGATCATATTGAGACT
The DNA here is from genome assembly GCA_019514585.1 of Dendrobium officinale. Classification (NCBI taxonomy): domain Eukaryota; kingdom Viridiplantae; phylum Streptophyta; class Magnoliopsida; order Asparagales; family Orchidaceae; genus Dendrobium; species Dendrobium officinale. Next base: position 35,864,899 of record CM033691.1, on the reverse strand, counting down.
CGATTTAGCCAACAGGAGGCAAGATATAATGAAGAATTCTGCTGGTTTGACTCTCTTAACACTCAAGTAGCTGCAATCAATAGTTACTTTTCTATGTTCACTTCTCCTCAGCCACCTCCAGATCAAGATCCTTCGTCATACTTTTTTTTTTTGTTATACTTGATGTATATTTTATTTATTTATGTTATCATGTGACTGATTTATGATATTTTGTTTATCTATATTGATTGTATTTGGTTTATATGTTTAACGAAATGTTTGTCTTGTGTTATTTTTTAATCCTCTTAAACTATTTTTAAGTTTCTATTATGCAAATTACTAATGTTGATCTATAAAAAAATTTAATATTTTGTCATGCAACTTAGTTTCCTAGTAAAATTGTTTCTCTTTTCCCAAACTTTAAATTAATTTACAAATTAGATTTAGATAAAAAAAATGTCATTTCAATGTTCAAATATTAGTATTTTATAGTTATATTTTGTAGCAAAACTAGTTACTTATGTTTCTTTTATTTCCTTATTCAATATGTTGATTCAATACTTGACAATAGGATTTTGTTTTATAGATTATTCTTCTTGATACTAGAAAATTTTTCTTTTATTTGGAAGTAATCAAAGCTAAGTTTTACTGAATTAGGTTGTGGAAAGAATGAAATGTCAAAAGAGGTACAAAATGTGCCCAATATGAAAAGATGTGTAATGTCACCAAATTAAAAAGAAGCATAAAATGAGCCCAACATGAAAGATGTGCAATGTCACCAAATTTGAAAGAGGCACAAAATGTGCTCAAAATAAAAAGACATGCCATGTTCGCCACCCAAATATTTCTTATTGTTAAAGAAGCATAAAATGAGCCCACACTACATTTAGTTCTTTCCTATACTTTAATTCTTAGAAAAAATTCTTGCATAAAATGATAATTTTAACTATTGAATTTGAAACTATAAGTTCCCTATTTAATTAATTTTGTGATGATTATTCTATTTGATATTTCTGCTTTCGAAAGTGAGCAATGAACCTGTTTAACTTTTCTTATCTGAAGTATTCTTTGATTTAAAATTTTAGTCTTTCTTTTTCCAATCAAAACTTTAATGTTGTTTGTGCAAATATTTTAAAATTCTTTTATTTATCATCCATTAGATTTATATATAACAACTTATTCTTTCTCATGGGATTATTTTTTTCTGATGACAAAATAGGGGGAGGTTATTATTTGCTTTTTTTTGTTTGAGTTATTGTTAGTATTCTATTTTGTTTAAAGTCTTTTGGTTTTGTGTTTTGGTTTGTTTAAAATTAATGTTCTCAGGGGGAGGTTAATTATGGTTTATGGATTTTAGTTTTCTTGTATTTTCTTGTATTTTATATACTTTGTTTTTTCTTATGTTTATTTATAAAACCAAAAATTTAAAAATTAGGATGAAATTTTTATGATACTTATGTTGTTTATTGTTAACTTCATTAATGGGGGAGTTTAGGAAAAAAAAATTATTTATAATTGAAATAATAATTATTTTTGCCATCATCAAAAAATAGGGAGATTATTATAACTTATGAATCCATCTTGAGAATGTATTTTTGATGATAGAAAAATATTATTATTCTAATTAACTTTATCATTTCACCTGATCATGTACTAGACATTTTCTATTTTTTTATTTATGTGTACTAACATTTCAGAGAAATCATACTTTAGACTATTGAAGACCTCAAGATATAATAGATTAGGATTTCATGTAATGAAGTCTGTAAATTTTTTATTTTTCATAAGTATGAGAGAATGTGATTATAATTTGATAACTGTGCGCACAAACACTAGGGAAGAGAGAGTCAAAACTTAAAATTTTAAAAACTAATCGTACTGTACGATTTACAATCGTATTGGACGGCAGTAAAATTTGTTACATTTTTTCCTCCAAAATAAAGTTAATCAAATTTTGTCTTATATTTTGCACTATTCATACTATAGGATGTTAGTTTGTAAAAATGACTCATATGGTATGAAATGGGTGCATACCAGTTCTTCCCAAATGAATTCATTTTTTTACTATTCGCACTGTACAATATAAGTCCATAAAAATGATAAATAGAGTACGAAATCAAGTGTGTGCCAGTTCATCTTAAATGAATTGATTTTTTTTGTACTATTCATATTATTTGAAGTCAATTCGTACATGAAACTAATAAAGTATGAAATAAAGCATGATTTATGTTAAATATTTGTATTGTACGATGTCAGTTCATACAGACAACTGATAGAGAACGAAATTAGGTTCGTACAAGATCATACCAGATGAATAGATTCAGTTTCAAACTATTCATACATAAGATGTTAGTTCATACGGATGACTGATAGAGTACAAAATAAGGTTTATAAAGGATCATACATGGATTTTTTAACTGTTCGCATAATGATCCTCAATCGTATTGTACGATCCTAGGTTGGTTGACTTGTAATTTTAAGTTTTTTGGATGGTTTTTCTTGTATTTCATATATAAGAGTCCTAAAAACAAACACTATAAACCTTTGTTATGATTGTCTCTTGAGAGTGGCCATTGAGTGTGAGTGTTTGGGAGAGATTGTGAAAGTGAAGTGTGAGAGTTTAAGTGAGGGGGACTTGTGAGGGATTCAGAAGGTTGCCCAAAGCAAGGATCACTTTTCTTTTTCTAAATTTTTGCCTTTCTCTTATGGAGGATTTCGAGAGAAGATCTTTAACATTGTGTCGTGATACTCTACCGTCACCAAAAGGGTGAGAAAGGATATTGATACTTTATCATCACCAAGAGGGTGAGAAGGGATGTTGGTACTCTACTATCATTAGGAGGGTGAGAAAGAACATTGATACTCTACTGCACTGAGTTTGGTGGGAGAGAGTTTGTAAAGGCTTCTCCACTTTGTTGTAGTGGCAAAAAGAGAGTCACTTTGATTTAGTGAAATACTTGGAGAAGGAGTCTCAAGCGAGTGGACGTAGGTCTAGTTTGGATCGAACCACTATAAATTTGGTGTTCTTCTGTTTATTTTACTTTTCAGTATTTTTATTTTTATTCTCTTCAAAATTTTGTGGTTGAACTATTTATTATTTAAATCAGTTTACTACAAAACTGCATATTTCTATATCTTTCTTTAAACTTTCTAAAATATAGTTTTTGAAGATCTATGAAATTTTTAAAAATTTACCAATCATCCCCCCCCCCCCCTCGAGTAGCGTTAGGATAGTTCAATAAGGTCTAACAAAATACTCGAACTTTCAAGCTTAAACGGACACCATATTTTGATGTCAAGGAAGAATTGCCTATAGCCCCAGTGTGGATTTCTTTTCCAAATTTAAGGACTCATTTAATTCACTCTCGAATTTTGTTTGCTTTAGCTTTGACTTATCATAGAGCTTCACAAATGGATTAGGCAATTACAATGGTGTCTCATCCGTCTGTGGCTTTCATTTTAGTTGAAATGGATATTTCAAAAAACATCCTAAAGATATTTGGCTTGGATCAGAGCATAGTGGTTATCCAAAAATAGATTAATTTGATAATCTTCCTACTTTTTGCAACCATTATAAAATGCATGGTTATTGTATTTCAGAATGTTTTATCTTTTATCCTCAACTTCGCATGAAAAAAGATTTATCCAAAGAACCTAAAGGAAAAAAATTGGATGCATAATATTTACCTCCTTTAAATAGTGATTATGTACATAAAACTAATATCCCTATTGAAAGAAGATCTCAATTGGATCAAGCTTCATAGGATCAGTAAACTAATATCAATGGTCTTGAAGATTCACTAGATTTGGAACATTATGACAAACTTAAATGTATCACTGAAGCATTCAAACCTTCAGGTTCTAAGTAAGGGATAAATAGTGATCAACCTTCTACCGCTACTACTAATGAAATTGAAAATAATACTACATATGAGTAAATGACATCTATTTATTTTGAGCAAAATACTATTCTATCTACTTTGAAATTGCCTTGTGATACTAACCAAAACCATTTTGCTTTTGATTTCATTATGAACAACAATGAATGTACTAATCATGTTTCACCTCATCCCAAATTGATTAATTAGGATAATGTGGCTGAGGGTACTTTGGAAGAAGGAGAATTTTTGTAAGATGATATGGATGAAGGTGATTCCACTATTCATAAGGACTTGGACAATGGTCGTAAGGACTCTACTCTCACCACACAAAATGATAATAATAGTAATAAATTAAGGAGTTTTGATGACTATTTGAAGGTTAATGATAATGATTTTATTAAAGTTCAAAGTAAAAGGAATAAAAAAATAAGAATATTATTTCTCATTCACCTAGAAGTACCCGGTCTCAAACTAGTCATTTAAATTTTAATTTTTAAGTCTATTATTTAGAATGTTAGGGCCATTTGTTATCCCTCTGCTAGAATTAGATTTGTGAATTTATGTTGCATTCACAAAGTTTATATTTTTTTTTGTGATTGAACCTTTTATTTCAAACACAAAGTTAGATTCTACTATATGTTTTTTGGGTTTCAATCATGCTATTGCTAATGTGTCCAAAAAAATTTAGATTTTTTTTGGAAATAGCATATATCTATTCAGGTTGTCGGTTATTTTTCTCAAGTCATTCATTGTAGTATTGAATTATGGTAGTTTAAATGTTATAGGTGAGAGCTTGAAATAACTCACTTGGACTTTGCATGAATAAGAATGTATATGTGGGATTTTGACCAAGTGATGTGAGTTGACTTGGTCAACTCTACTTGGGTTTGATTATCCAAAGACTACATACTTAGGTTATGATTAGGAGTTGATTTGAGGGATTGATATGGATTGAATAGGTTGAATGGGTTGAATTGGCCCATTTACCGCCTAAGGAGTTGTTGGGTCAATCTTGGTTGACCTGATTAATTAGGTTGACCCAGGGGTAGTAGTTAGGCTCAACAGATTTAGATTGATCCAAGGTGTCCCCTGGAGGTAGTTTCAAGGTTTGGGGAGGTCACTTCAGTCAAAATGACTGTTTTGACCCTTAAGGGGCATTTGGGTCAACCTAGGTTTATATGGTCAACAAGTTTAACCCAGAATCTAGGTTTGGATCCAATAGATCCTAAATAACATTCATGATTCATTGGGATAGGTTTTGTGGATTGAGGAGGGAAAGCCATATTGGATTTTTGGGAAAAAGATCAAAAATCCCTTAAAGGTATTTTGTTCATTTTTACCCTGATCATCACTGGGTCAAACTGGATGTAGGAAAGTGTAGATTTGTGGTGAATAGGTCTTAAAAAAGGCCATGGGTGTGGTTGAAAGGTTTGGAAGGGGTCCCAAGGTCAAATTTCATTGGATGGCCTATCTAGTTGCACAGCTTGTAAATATTTAATGGTTTTGTAGCCTTTGGAAATCAACCTGGTTTCTGGGGTTAAAGTACTCCAAATGAGCTCAAATTTGGAGAGTTAACACTGGAGTCATATAATATCAACATGTAATTAATAGACTCTGAATTAGATGCGAATTAACTGGTTTCAAGGTGATAGAAAAATCACCTAGAAGGGTTTTCAAGACCTAGGCCATTAACCCAAAGATTTGGTTTGGTATGTTGGGTTTTTATTGGATTTAAGAGTTAAATGGCCAGACATGGACCATCCATATCAATGAAATTCAATTGGATGGTTTAAGTTGATTTAATATGATTCAAAAGTTGATTGAAGGTTAGTTGGGAGTTGGACCAAGTATTGAATTTGAAGGTGGAGTTGAGTTTTATAGGGATTGAATTGGGTCTTACCTAAAACCTATATAATTAGGAAGTAAACACTTCCTAATCATTAGGTCATTAGAAAGAAAACCCAAGCGGGTCGTAGTGACCTCATACAAAAATGAGGTAAACATAAGCCTACACACATATAATAATAAAACCATGTGGGATTTTCTCACACATAATTAAGTAGAAAATATACATATAATTTCCAAGCTTATGGTCTTCAACTTGCTCTTGGTACTGGGTTTTGCCTAGTGGTAAGGCCCTTTGTCTCATATGGTGAGTTTGATGCTTTTGGAGCTACGCTAATTGGATTTATGTACAATATAGTTTGGAGCATTCAACACTTGAACATCGAAGCTATTTTGTAGCTAGTTAATAAAAATTATTCAAATTCAATGATTAATGATACTAATCGTATAACAACTTTTTTCATGGATAATTTGATAATTTTTTGGCTATTTATTAAACATAAATAAACATAAATAAAATTACAAGAAACAAAATTTACATTCTTATATTAATTTATTATACTTATTGGATGCATGTTTGAAAGAAAATTTAGAATTTAGAGATATTTAAAATGCTATGTTTTTTATTTTCAATATATTTTAAATTCATTGGATAGCTACTTGTGTTTGTTTGAAGCAAATAAAAACTATTGTAAAAATTAATACAAAAATGTAAACAATAGAATATGACATGTGATCATAATCAACGGACGGGGTTGTTATGCTAGAGGCAAGCAATGATTGAATGAAGACATCATAGTGATTTAGTCATTTATGGAGATTAGTGGGTGAATTAGGTGTGAGGAGTAAGAGGGGGGAATATAGGGTCAACATGTGAAAAATTAGGAGTAGGATTAGGATGCAAGGCCAAAATAGTCTTAGATGGGAACATGTTTTTGATCAAAGTGAGGGTGGTTTTTATAACATGAGTAGCATTGATGACGCTGAAGAGGAGGATGAAGGAAAGGTGGCATATATTGCACAAGCGAACAATTAAAAAATCATTCAATTTGATAGATTCAAAATACGTAAAAAAGAATTTTAAAACCCTCAAAATTATATTGTCTTTAAATTATACACCTATATTTTAAAACTCTATAAATTGCAAGGTTATGAAAACTGTACCGGACAAAGAACCATAAAGAGGAGGGGTTCACAATTCGATGATTCAACTGAGGTTGAATCGGGGTTGAAATAAATGTTGTAATAAATACTAATTATGTTCAAAAATAATTAATTTACATAGTAATGAACCAACGCTTTTCATAAATATAACAAAGAAATTAACATAATCATAATATGAAGCTTCAAATAAATAAAATAAATAAATGCAGACATTTTAAAATGAAAATGCATTCATTATGTAAGCAACTAACATCTTTATATTTCTAAATTGAACAATGAAATCAAATTTTTTGCATAACGTCTTATAATTTCTTCCTCTAATAGGCAAAACCCTAAAAAAGAAAAAAAGATAAAAGATAATTGCTATGACAATTCTATAATTATATAGAAGAAATAAACATGATGCATTTATTAACTAAACATGAAAATAACAAAACTTATAGTGAGAGAATGGCTTCTGCATTTTATATTTTCTAATAACATAAAGAAAATACTAAAATGCATTAAAAATATAGAGATAAAGGTAACTAGTAAAAAAAATTTCTTTTAGAGTTTAATAGTCCAAATAAATTTACTAGGCTAATAAAAATCAAGTAAATTTGTATCATCAAAAGTATCCCAAAGTTGACTCTCCAAGTCTTGATTCTCCAAAATCTTCTTTCTATAGCATCAAACCCAATTATATCATCTACATCCCCTTCATTATCAATATCACCTTCATTAACAAATAAGAGACATAAAATAAACCTTTAATTTTGAAATTATCTTAATAATTTTTTATATTTAATTATCAACTTATTATGCCTTTCTTGAGACAAATGTATGTTTTATTTTTCAATAGGTGTAGTTGCAACCTCTATATAGAGCTCATTCTCTAAATCTTCTAAGACAATCTCTGGAGTTGGCTTATCCTTGAAAATTATGCATATTCTTTAAACTGAGATTGTATCGAACATATATTAAATTGTTATGGTGTTGATACTGCAAAAGATTGCACTTCTTTGAGTGAATTTATTCAAAGACACTCCAATATTTTTTATAGCTTGGGAAGGATGATGGTTGACTTAGAATTCTTATTGCTAATTTTTGCGAGTTTGGAGCACTTCATCCAAACATCTTCCACCACCAATATATAAAATATCAAGTGAGAAATCTTAATGAATAATCTTTTCTACAAAATTAAAATATTAGTATATGTTGATATTAAAAACAAATTTATCTGGTTGCTTTTCTTTTGTTATTGTTAGTGCAATCAACTTTCCAAAACTTTACAAGGTATCCAAAAAAAGTCTAACCCAATTCATTGTAAATTTAGGTATTGGACAAATGTCTTTACTCCTAATCAACTAAACATGATCTTGCATAATTTATAGCTTATGACGGTAATTCTATTTATTGTGCTAAAAATAAGGATTCAAAAGTATGCAATAGAGTGGATGCCTTACTAAGTTGAGAAACTTATCTTCTCTTAATGATAATGCTCATTACCTTTCGTGCCCTATACATGATGTTGACCTCATCTTTTTTAAATGAAAATTCATAAACATGTCATGTTTTGTACTTTATATATGATTTTGATGTATACTATTTGTATGACAACTTTGTTTTTTACTATATTATTTAAAGATTTAAATAATTTTTTTTTGCAATAAGTCTCCAATAACTGTTTTGGAGGTGTCTTTCCTGTGTCCTAACCGCAGCAACAACGACAGAAAATGATGCAAATACCGCAGCATCAGCAACAACTTCTTTCCCAACAACAGCTCAGGAAACCTTCGAGTGCAACGAGTCTAGGACAGGAGAATGACATAAACTCTGATACCATGAGGTTATGATATGTCTAATGATGGCGGTGTTTTTCACAGCAAAATGAATTGTTGACGCATTGCCTTCTAGGTGCTAATTTGGATGTGAAAATGATCATGACTATTGATTCCAGATATAACTTTTATGCTCAAAATTTTCAAACTTTCTTTCACCTTATCACTCCAATTGCTCTATATGATATTGACAAGGTTTACAGTTGTGCAAAATTGAAGGTTGCTGTTAAGTTTATAGTACTTCAAAACAATTCAATATTGTTGTGTTACATCAGTATTTTTTATTTATTTATCTTTTTTAGGATACTTAAGCACTTAGTATCTGCCATGGGTTATATTGTCGATCAATTTGACCATACCCAACCAATGTGACTGGATCTCTTGGATCCTTTCGATCTGTTTTAGGTCACATTGGCCGACCAATTTGAATTTGGCAATCTAGTGTTGTCAGACTTCTCTAGTTCAGCACTTCATGTTTTCTGCATGTTTTGTTAGATTTTGTATGGCAAATGAACTTGTGTAGCTTCGGTTTGATGGTGTAGAATAGGAACTGACCATATCAAGGAAAATTTTGAGTGATTTGGTCTTGGATATAGGCGTAGATGTGATGCTTTTAATTTATTGAAGAGATATCCTTGTTAGGATGGTTCTAGGATAAAGAAATTATTTTGCAGTTTGAAACTTTATTGAGATTGAGCTTTTTATTCATCTTTCTTGATTTAGGATCTTATGTAAAACTTCTTTGTTTAGCTTATCCATTCATCTGTGTGAAGAGGATTATTGAAACTGTAGAGGAGATTATTCAAGAATGGTCTTTCTTCAATAGAGGTTGATACGTCATGCAAAAATTATCTTGATCGGGCACGAATCTCGAGGTGAAAATCAAGTTGGAAACTTCAAAAATTAAATCCGGGAGCACCTGAACTCCGATTTCAGCAAACTTATAGTCAAACTGAGCATCTCGGAAATACGAACCCAGCGACACCAAATTTGACTCAATCCGAGCCCAAATGGATCTGAATCATGAACCCGAAGCGTTGTTGGAAGGTTCAAACTACAATTTCAGTTACAAAACGGTCTCTGATTTTAACGAGCTTATACTCGAATCGAGCGGCTCGACGAGACAAATCCAACGAGCCTAAGATCTTTGAATTACGACATTATTAAGGCCTTTAAATGTCCAACGAACGATGCATGAGCAAAGGATTCGATATCGGCCGTCCATTCAAACCACTCCCAATTAGCCCATGATCTCACATCTATTTACGAGATATGCCATTCCATAAAATCTATAAATAGAGCCCTCATTCTTCACAAAAGGGGGGCCAAGCAAGAAGAGAAGAGGAGAAGGAAGAGAAGGAAGAGAAGAAGGAACCACCGCTCCTCCTCAGACCACCGCAGGAACCTCGCCCGCCACCGCCGGAGCCTCGTCAGGACCACCACAGGAGCCTCGCCGAACCACCGCCGGAGTTTCGATAGCACCACCATCTCAAGGAGCCCGACGTTCAGACCACCATCTCAAGGCCCGACGTTCAGGCCCGACGTTCTGCTGAAGGCCCAACGTTCTACTCAAGGCCTGACGTTTAGGCCTAACGTCTTCATCTGAGGCCCTCACCTTCTCTAGAGGCCCTCACCTTCGTTAGAGGCCCTAACCTTCGCTAGAGGCCCTCACTTTTACCAGCGGCCTTCAACTTCGCTAGAGGCCCTCACCTTTGCCAGAGGCCCTTATCTTCGCCAGATTATCATCAAAGGCCGTGTGCTCCACCAAAACATCACATGAGGCCCAGACTTCCGCCGAACCATTACTTGAGGCCTTGAGCTCCACCAGGCCACCACCTGATGCCCACAGTTCTCCCAGAATACTGCCGACTATGGTCCTTTCGACCTCCGTCGCCTACTGCGATCTGTCCGACCTCTATCACCAGACAACGGTCTTTTTGACCCTGGTCTCTTGCCGACTACGGTCCTTTCGACCTCCGTCGCCTACTGCGGTCCATCCGACCTCTATCACCAGACAATGGTCTTTCTGACCCCGGTCTCCAACCGACTACGGTCCTTTCGACCTCCATCGCCTACTGCGGTCCATCCGACCTTTATCACCAGACAATGGTCTTTCTGACCCCGGTCTCCTTATGACTACGGTCCTTTCAACCTCCGTCTCCTACTACGGTCCGTCCGACCTCTATCACCAGACAACGGTCTTTCTGACCCCGGTCTTCTGCCAACTACGGTCCTTCCGACCTTCATCGCCTACTGCGGTCCGTCCGACCTCCATCACCAGACAACGGTCTTTATGACCCCGGTCTCCTGCCCACTATGGTCCTTCCGACCAAACAAACATGTATATGTAACTCCTACCATGTAATGCAATCTATATGATGTATATTTGCTACATCAATACAAGGCCTTTTCCAAATGAAGGGCCTCATTTGTAATCGACTGCAAATACTAGTGGATTCATTCAAACTGGGCCAGGCCCCGTGGTTTTTCCCCCTTTTCAAGGGTTTTCCATGTAAAAACTCAGGTGTCTCTTATGAATGTTTTACCCCCTCTCTTATCTGCTTGTGTGCTAGATCTTCGTACAATGCTAAGACGTTAAACCATATATTTCTCTACCGCCGTGAATATTCCAGGACAAAACAGTTTGGCGCCATCTGTGGGAAAGTAATTCCTGACTGGCGGGCAATTATTATTCCAATCTGAAAAGATCTCCCTTATCCACTTCTTGACATCAGTCATTTATGGATCAATTTTATAAGAATCAGATGCGTACTGGGGGCAACTTTGACTCCAATCGTGATCAAGAAGATCCCTCTAATGCTTTTAATATCAAGATAATATTTTAGAAAAATCCCAGCAAATGCAAGGATACTTTCAATCGATTATAAGCTTCATACAGTCCCTTGTTAGACTTCTACTCCTTGGGCAAGGTCTTAATCTCAACCTCAAAAAGGCACTTATGGTCTAAAGATAAACCATTCTTTACCTTTGATTTGGGATACACGCGGCATTCGCCCCTCCCCAATCAAGGCAAAATTGATCTCAGGGGGATCCAATTCGACCACTTCCACACAGGTTAACGTCGTCGAGCATAGGCTCCGACATACAACCTCGGATAGGTCTCACATCCTTGGTGGATTCTCTCGAACTCTTCCACACAGGTTAACGTCGTCGAGCAAAGGCTCCGACATACAACCTCGGATAGGTCTTACATCCTTGGTGGATTCTCTCGACCTCTTCCATACAGGATAACATCATCGAGCAAAGGCTTTCACATACAACCTCGGATAGGTCTCACATCCTTGGTGGATTCTCTCGACCTCTTCCACACAGGTTAATGTCGTCGAGCAAAGGCTCGGACATACAACCTCGGATAGGTCTCACATCCTTGGTGGATTCTCTCGACCTCTTCCACACAAGTTAACATCATCGAGCAGTGCTCTGGCATACAACCTCGAAAAGGTCCTACATCCTTGGTGGATTCTCTCGACCTCTTCCACACAGGTTAACGTCATCGAGCAAAGGCTCCGACATACAACCTCGGAAAGGTCCTACATCCTTGGTGGATTCTATCAACCTCTTCCACACAAGTTAACGTCGTCGAGAAAAGGCTCCGACATACAACCTCGGATAGGTCTCACATCCTTGGTGGATTCTCTAGACCTCTTCCACACAGGTTAACGACGTCGAGCAAAGGCTCCGACATACAACCTCGGATAGGAATCACATCCCTGGTGGATTCTTTCGACCTCTTCAACACAGGTTAACGTCGTCGAGCAAACACTACAGGAAAACAGCTCATTTCCTATAGAATTTCTAGCGGAAATAAATTCGACGCAAATTCCGGCGGATTTTCTGGCGGATTTCCGATGGATTTTTTTCAACGAATTTCCGACCTAATTTTTGATTGTTTTTCCGACGGATTTTTTTCGATGAAATTTTTGGCGGATTTTCCGGCGAATTTTCGACAGAAATTAAAATTAAATATTTTTATTTGAATTAATTAATTTTTAATTTTTAATTTTTTAATTTTTTTTTCTGCCGGTATCAATTAAGTTACTTATTGAATTTTTAAATTTTAATTTTTACTTTTTAATTTTTAATTTTAATTTAATTATTAAATTATTGAATTAATTAAGTTAATATTTTTTATTTATGTCGGTAACAGTTTTAAGTTAATTAATTAAGTTAATTATTTTAAAATTAAATATTTTCTATTTTAAGTTAATTAATTTTTATTTTTTTTAGTTAAATTCAATTAACAAATTTTAATAATTAAGAGGCAATAGGTTAAATTAAAAAAAAAAGTAAGTTACTTAACAGATTTTGGTTTTATGAGTAGTTGGTAGAAGCCTTGAAGTCCTGTAGAGGAGGGCGGGGTTCGAATCCCGCTGAGCCCTGGGCGATCCGCGCGGGGAGGCGGGTCGCGGCGGGTTGGGCCTGCTTTCAGTCTGTCAGGTCAGGTAGGGTCGGGTCACGCATGCTGGCGGGCTGGTGGAGCGGGAATTGAGGAGCAGCTGTTGTGTGTAAATGATTTTTTTTTTGCATAAAATTTCCAACGCATAAAAATTTTGACGGAAATATTTTTCCAGCGAAAATTTCGTCGGAAATGCGCCGGAAATATTTCCGACGCATTATTTTGAGCTGAAGTCCTTTTACAATGCGCGTGAAACCGGTGAAAATATTTTCACCGGAAATCCGCCAGAAATGCAATTTTTTGACGGATTTTTGGTCATTTTTCGACGAAAATGTTCGCCGGAATATGTTGTTTTTCCTGTAGTGAAAGGCTCCGACATACAACCTCGGATAGGTCTTACATCCTTGGATGATTCTCTTGACCTCTTCCACAAAGGTTAACGTCGTCGAAAAGAGGCTTCGACATACAACCTCGGATAGGTCTTACATCATTGGTGGATTCTCTCGACCTCTTCCATACAGGATAACATCATCGAGCAAAGGCTTTCACATACAACCTCGGATAGGTCTTACATCCTTGGTTAACGTCGCCAGAATGTCGTCAAGGGACTTCCATTTAACTTCTCCACAAAGTTAAAATTCTACCCGATGTTTAATTTCCTCCTGTCACTGAATTTTTGCCTTGCAGGACTTTCATCGGAATTATGCCCGTTGATGGACTTTCGTCGGTCTTCTACCTGACTCAATGCATCTACCAGACGTCATATTTCTGCATGCCAATGGACTACTACCCGTCGTCGGACTTCAGCCCGTCGATGGACTTTCGTCGGTCTTCTACCCGACGTTGTACCTCTACTCGACGTCGGATTTCTGCGTGCCATCGGACTACTAACCGTCGTCAGACTTTTGCTGATCGACAAACTTTCGTCGATCTTCTACCCGACAGTACTTCTACATGACGTCGGACTTCTCCCTGTCGTCGGACTTCTGCTCGTCAGCGGACTTCTACCTGTCGACGGACTACTGCCCGTCGATGGACTTTCATCGATCTTCTGCCTAAGGCCGTACTTCTGTCCAACGTCGGACTGTTGCCCGTTGTCAAACTTTTATTTGGTTTCAGCACGTTGTCAGACTTCTGTCAAACGTCAAGCTTCTTCCCGTTACCGGAATTCTACCTAGCATAAATTTCATCAGACTTCTACCAGATGTAGAGCTTTCTCAATGTCGTAGGACTTCTACTCGTCGTCGGACTTCTGCTCGTCGATGAACTTTCGTCGGTCTTCTACCCGACACAGTACTTCTATTCGACGTCGGACTTCTCCCCGTCATCAAACTTTTGCTCGTTAGCGGACTATTATCCATCGTCGAACTTCTTCCCATCGATGGACTTTCATCACTACCCAACGTCGTACATCTATTAGGCACGGTACTTTTATCCGATGTCAAACTTCTGCCTATCGACAGACATTCGTCGGGCTTCTACCCGATGTTGAATTTCTACCCGTCATCGTAACCCCTGATGTCATAATTCTACTCGACGTCAAATTTCCATCATTCGTCAAACTACTACCAGACGTTGTATTTCTGCACGATGCCAGATTTTTACCCGTCAACCATCCTTTCAACATCCCTCCTTATAACGATCTCTCTGGACTTCCTTGCAAAGAGAGGGGCCTTGGAGGACCAAGGGAAAGCCTCAATTGTAAGGACAGAGGGAGAAGAGAAAGAAGGGAGAATCTCCGAACTTCCTTGCAGAGAGAGGGGCCTTGGAGGACCAAGGGAAAGTTTCAATTGTAAGGACAGAGGGAGAAGAGAAAGAAGGGAGAATCTCTGGACTTCCTTGCAGAGAGAGGGCCTTGGAGGACCAAGGAAAAGCCTCAATTGTAAGGATAGAGGGAGAAGAGAAAGAAGGGATAATCTCCGGACTTCCTTGCAAAGAGAGGGGCCTTGGAAGACCAAGGGAAAGCCTCAATTATAAGGACAGAGGGAGAAGAGAAAGAAAGGAGTATCTCCAAACTTCCTTGCAGAGAGAGGGGCCTTGGAGGACCAATGGAAAGCCTCAATTGTAAGGACAGAGGGAGAAGTGGGATCTCCAGACTTTCTTGCAAAGAGAGGGGCCTTGGAAGACCAAGGGAAAGCCTCAATTATAAGAATAGAGAGAGAAGAAGAGAAGGAGCAATTTTTCTAAAGGCCTTAAGGGCCTATTTATACTTTTTTGGAGAGAGAGAGAGAGAGAGAGAGAGAGAGAGGAAAGTTTTTAGGAGTTCTCCAGCAATTTCAAAAATTTTGAATTTTTCAAAAAAAATTTGGAATTTTTTGAAATTTATTTAAGATTTTTTCGGAATTTTTTGGGCCCCACACGAATTTTAAAAAAAAAAAAAATTCAAACTGTAACCGCGCTGCTAACCGAGCGATCATCGTGCGGACGCGCCTGTTCGCGCGCCTCGCGTGCGCCACCGCTGGTGGGCGGCGGCCGGCCGGCCAGTTCGGCCACCTACGCGTGTCCGGGCCCGATTTTCGGCTCGAATGGTCCGATTCGGACGTTTTTAGGGTCCCCGAACACGTTTTTCGACATTCTGGACTCGGTTTCGACACTTTGGAAGTTCAACGAGCCCTCTACAAGCAAGTTTGTGTAAATATTCAACTTTTGGAACGTAATTTTTTTGCGATTCCACCAATATAAATTTTTGAAACAAGTATTTTCAGACTTCTAGAGCTTCAACATCCGAAAATAGGGGGGCAACTGATACGTCATGCAAAAATTATCTTGATCGGGCACGAATCTCGAGGCGAAAATCAAGTTGGAAACTTCAAAAATTAAATCCTGGAGCACCTGAACTCTAATTTCAGCAAAGTTACAATTAAACTGTGCATCTCGGAAATATGAATCCAGCGACACCAAATTTGACTCAATGCGAGCCCAAATGGATCCGAATCATAGACCCGAAGCGCTATTGGAAGGTTCAGACTACAATTTGAGTTACCAAACGGTCTCTAATTTTAACGAGCTTATACTCGAATCGAGTGGCTCGACGAGACAAATCCAACAAGCCCAAGATCGTCGAATTACGACATTACTAAGGCCTTCAAATGTCCAACGAACGGTGCATGATCAAAGGATTCGATATCGGCCGTCCATTCAAACCACTCCCAATTTGCCCATGATCTCACGTCTATTTATGAGCTATGCCACTCCAGAAAATCTATAAATAGAGCCCTCATTCTTCACAAAAGGACGGGCCAAGCAAGATGAGAAGAGGAGAAGGAAGAGAAGGGAGAAGCTCCTCCTCGACCACCGCTGAAACCTCGTCGGACCACCGCAGGAACCTCGTCGGACCACCGCCGGAGCCTCGTCAGACCACCGCTTGAGCCTCGCCGGACCACCGTCGGAGTTTTGCAGCACCACCATATCAAGGCCCGATGTTCAGGCCCGATGTTCAGGCCCGACGTTTAGGCCCGACGTTCTGGTGAAGGCCCAACATTCTGCTCAACGCCTGACGTTCAGGCCTAACGTCTTCATCTGAGGCCCTCACCTTCTCCAGAGGCCCTCACCTTGGTCAGATGCTTTAACCTTCACCAGAGGCCATCACTTTTACCAGCGACCTTCACCTTCGCCAGAGGCCCTCACCATTGCCAGAGGCCCTTATCTTTGCCAAATTATCATCAAAGGTCGTGTGCTCCACAAAAATATCACATGAGGCCCAGACTTTCGTCGGACCACTACTTAAGGCCTTGAGCTCCACCAGGCCACCACCTGATGCCCACAGTTCTCCCAGAATACTGCCGACTACGGTCCTTTCGACCTCCGTCGCCTACTGCTGTCCGTCTGACCTCTATCACTAGACAACGGTCTTTCTGACCCCGGTCTCCTGCCGACTACGGTCCTTTTGGCATCTATCGCCTACTGCGGTCTGTCCAACCTCTATCACCAGACAACGGTCTTTCTGACCCCGGTCTCCAGCTGACTACGGTTCTTTCGACCTCCATCACCAACTGCGGTCCGTCTGACCTCTATCACCAGACAACGGTCTTTCTATCCCCTGTCTTCTGGCGACTACGGTCTTTTCGACCTCCGTCTCCTACTGCGGCCCGTCCGACCTCTATCACCAGACAATGGTCTTTCTGACCTTGGTCTCCTGCCGACTACGGTCCTTCCGACCTCCGTCGCCTACTGCGGTCCGTCTGACCTCCATCACTAGACAACGGTCTTTCTGACCCCGGTCTCCTGCCGATTACGATCCTTCCGACCAAACAAACATGTATATGTAACTCCTACCATGTAATGTAATCTATATGATGTATATTTGCTGCATAAATACAAGGCCTTCTCCAAATGAAGGGCCTCATTTGTAATTGACTGCAAATACTAGTGGATTCATTCAAACTGGGCTAGGCCCCGTGGTTTTTCCCCCTTTTCAGGGGTTTTCCACGTAAAAACTCTGGTGTCTCTTATGAATGTTTCACCCCCTCTCTTATATGCTTGTGTGCTGGATCTTCGTACAATGCTAAGATGTTAAACCATATATTTCTCTACCGCCACGAATATTCCAGGACGCAACAGAGCTGAATATTGTTGTATTTAAAGTGCAAATTTTGATGAAGAGATTGTGCAATTGCTACTATCTTGTTTATCTAATTCTTGTTTATTTTATCATTTTTTACTCCATCTACTCTACTGCCTATCCCTTCCTTCCTATTTTGTTACATTGTGAGATCTGGTTTTCTTAGATTTTCACAAATTAGTGTTTTTGTTTCATTTAAAGAATTCTTTTTGGTTATGCTACTATTACGATCTCGTCTCTTGTGAATGAATTTTTGCAAAGTTTTTGCAATGGTTCTTCCTAATTTAGCTTTTGTACTTTTTGTTTAATTATCTCTAACAACTCCCTATTTATGTTAGCGGATAAACTTTATGACTCCTTGCTGAGTTTTGACTTGGAGATAATTGCATCTTTTTGTCAGAGGAATACCTTTTGCATGTTTGTTTCTTTCATCTTTGCATTAGATCGCCTAGGATAGATCACCTAGGAACGACTATACCTTGATTCATTGCTTGATCAAATTTGGTATTTGAGGTTTGCATCATGTCTGCTTCATACTATAATTTATATCAAGATGGTTTAATGAATCTTCAATTTGAGGAACCTCCATTTGTTCTGCATCAACAAATGATGACAAAATGCTCCAAACATAATTAGATTCTACATAACTAATAATGGAAGTTGCACAGCCACTCATTAACACAAATGTTCTTGTTTCTCTAGTCATTTCTCTAGTGAAGTATCATGCGGATCATGGTGTTTTTATTGATATATTAGATAGCTTTGGCAATTTGAAATTTTTGGACCATAGTGGATTCTACCCCAACTCAGCTCTTATTCAGCATAGTTGAAGTGTTGCATCTAGGTTTCTTTATCCTCTTTATAGGCTTAGTCTTGAATCTTGGTCCCAGTAAGGTATAAATGCCATCTTTTGATGAAAAAACTTGGTCTTAGAGGCCTTCTTTCACTAGCCGTTTGATATAGACCATTATTTTGAGTAGGAAAGTATGTCTAATGATTAGAAGTTGATATTTGCAAACTGAAACTTATTGTGTAAGCTAGTCTGCAGTCCCAAATTTACCATTTCTGGATTTCAAACTAGCCTGTGATCTTACAATAGGATTTGATATTAGCTTATACCTCAATCCTTTAAGGCTTACACCTCACCTCATTACAAAAAAAAGCCTCAATATATAATTACACAAATTGAAATCCTAGGACAGACATAATATTGTCACCTTTTTCAATCTTACATTGTGACATCTACACACACACCGGAAGTATTGTTGCATCTTAATGAAGTGAGACCACCATTGATAAAGGAATGAGAGTAGAACTATAGAAGGTACATATGATTCCGAAAAACACTGGTTGCACATTTTTTAAGTGTCAGCAAAGCTGTTACTATGTGCATGAATGTATGACTTGATTCTCCACAATGCTGTAGATGATTAAAATGATAAGGCAGCCGCAGAAGTTGAAGTTGAACCTTGCTAGGATGTGAGTGATGCTTAAGAAGCTTTAGAGGTCTTTTTGTAATGTCATGTGTTGTATTTCAGCTACTCTTTGACGATTTTATAAGAAGCAGCTTAATGTTAAAAATTAGCATCTATCTAAATTCACTTTTTATTTATGTGGATTTGTTGTTCGTTGGTTATATATGTGAATTTGTTTTACTAATCCATATATAGAGAATTCTGTGTTGTTTGTTTGTACACACTCAATGCCAAGAAAGAAATGTGGAAATTCTGTCAGGTACATATTCATTAGTTTGCATTTTCATTGAATGATATTTTGGAGGGTTAAGTTTAAACAAAATAGAACTTGTATTGTAAATAAATGTCTTTTTTTTTTTTTTTAAGAAATGCAAATTGCATTAAAAAAGAAAAGAACCAAAAAGCCTAGATACAAACTAATGAGAGTAAACCAACCTATCACTTACTTCCTTCACCATTTGAATAAAAGGAGGAAGTTTACTCTCACAAAACGTATCCCAAAGAAAATCATAAGAAAAAGCTAAGTTGGCACAATAATCAGCCAACTTACTACAATTTCAACTAATAAAATGAAAAATAACATTATTCCAATAACTTAAAACCAACAACTCTTCATCTTCAATGCTCCCACCAAGTTCCTTCGGTTTGTTGTACAACTTATGAAGAAACTTGATCACATTATTATTGTCTCCCTCAATGATACCTTTAGCATCTTGTAAACTTCCTTTTAATACATCCTTCAAAGATCTGAACACCAAAAGCTTCAACTGTGATATGTCCCAATGAACACCACAAAAATCAAATGCTAACACAAATCTACCTTTGCTATCTCGAACAATCCCTACGATACCAGCCCCATAATTATATTTAAGTGAAGCATCAATGTTTATTTTATACCACTCTGGAGGAGGAGGATGCCAAGTTTTTGAAAACAGTCCAGGTGACTGATTGACATCCCAGTGATCTAAGAGGATATCCTTATTTGCTGTGCTTACAAATTCGAGAACATTAGCAGCGATCAAGACTACACTATCTCCTGCTTTGCCATGTTTTACCTTGTTTATGTCATTCTAAGAGAACCATAATAGAGAAACATAGAATCTAACAACCAGCAAATTCATCCCATATAAAAATTCCAACTCATACAAACACTCTTTGAAAGAGTTAAATTTTGGTAACCTGAATCCCCATCTTCTCAATAAGTCAATCACCTTAACTAGCTTAGAACAAGTAGATGTGACATGATCAATATCTTCAACCTCTCCACAACCCCTTGGGTACAAATTATTGTTAGCTAACCTTCTCTTTATTAGAAATTCTGCTGTAGGAATAGCCTTCTTACAGATATTCCACAGAAATAACTCAACCCGAGCATTCAATTTCAGCTTGTGAATCCATGAAACCGTATCCACAATCTCCTCTTCCTTCAAGACATCTTCAATTAGCATTGCTGAGATAGTTCTTCCACTCCATTTCTTTTTTAATTCCATAAAGTCTCCATCCAGATTTTGAAAAATCTGAATACTACTTATCATATAGACAAGAGCTTCTCCAAAGTATAAAAACAGCTTGTCATAATCCCACCTTCCCTCATGAATGAAAAAGTCAGGAGTTAAATTATCATCATCAAATAATGCAAAAAACGTAGGCCATTTAAGCAAACTCTTATCCATGATCCATACATCTTTTAAAACATTTATATTTGAACCCATAACAACATTCCATCTTTCAAAACTCTTAAGAGCCTTCCATCCACTATCAACGATCTTCCAAGATGAAGAGCCGCCCTTCATGGCCTCATTGCTCCACCATATTTCACCATATTTTGCCAATAAATTTCTGTTCAACAAAGCAGAAGGATTTTTCAATAAATTCCATGCAAATTTGGCCCTCAACGTCCCTATCCTGGATACAGCCAACTAAACTCCCCATCCTCCCTAAGCTTTCGGTTTACACAGCAAATCCCAAGCCACATAGTGCAGCCCATGACATCCATCATACTTATTCCAGATAAAGTTCCTACATAATTTATCAAATTCATTTAAAATACTCAAAGGAACAAGAGAGTGAGCCATAAGGAACAAGGGAAGGTTAATAAAAACAGTTTTCACCAACACCAATCTTCCATCAAGAGAAATGTACCTATTACACCAAGTATTTAACTTCTTCAAAGACTTATCCAATAAAATCTTTTAATTAGATTTTCTCAACCTCCTTAGAGCAATTTTAGTTCCCAAGTACTACATCTCATCAACAAGCTTAATCCCCAATAACTTTCCAATTTTTTTCTTCCTTCTTTTCATAGCTGTTTTGCCACAAATCATAGCAGATTTATGAAGATTAATTTTTTGACCAGTCCATTTACAGTAGTCCTCTACAATGCTCTTCAACTTCTTGATACTCTCAAATTTAGCATCAGAAAATACCAACACTTCATCTGCATAAAGCAAATGAGAAATCTTTTATACCTTTGGTGAAATCCTGATACCAAAATCCATGCATTTGTAGGAAAAAGTATTAGAAAGCAATTGCGTGCATATGATAAATAAGAAAGGGGATAGAGGACAACCTTGATGGAAGCCACTCTTCCCCACGATCCATCTAGAAATACCTCCATTAATCATGATAGAAAACCTTGGTTCCAAAACACACTCCATCACCAAGCTAACAAACTTTTCTAGAAAACCCAAGACAAACATCATCTTATTAAGAGTAGTCCAACACATATTGTCATAGGCTTGTTCCATATCTAACTTAATAGCCATCAATCCATTACTTGCTTTAAAAAACGTGATTTTATTGAAGACCTCCTGGGCTAGTAACAAATGATCCAAGATAGATCTCTCTCTAACAAAAGCAACCTATTCTTCAGAGATAATTTTAGGAATTACCAAAATCAATCTATTCAATATCACTTTAGCCACAATTTTGTAAATGGAATTACAAAGGCTAATTGGACTGAAGTTAGAAGGAGTCACTAGATTATTGGATTTGGGAATAAGCACTACAAAAGTATCCTTCCACTCCTTACACATCTTTCCTGAAAGAAAAAAACTCTTCAATGCTCTACAGACGTCTTCCCCAATAATATTCAAATAAAACTTGAAAAAAGAGTAAGTCATACTGTCACAACTAGGAGCCTTGTTGTTACCCAACATCCCAACCACATGCACAATTTCTGAATCGGAAAGGTCTGCATCCACCCATCTCCTATCTTCATCTTCTAAAACCTTCAAAGGAGTAAGCCAATTCTCCAAGCAACACCCCTATCCTTCCATTTGTTTTGAAAAAAACTGAAAAAACCTCCTCCACCTCTTTAGGCTCCTAGGTCAGAACACCATCTGATTTCCTAACTTGAGAAATCTAATTACCACTTTTCCTCTCATTAGAAAAAGCGTGGAAAAATTTAGTATTAGAATCTCCTTCTTCAATCCATTTCACTTTGGCTCTTTGCTTCCACCAGGTATTCAAATGGCAAAGATTAGCATTCAGCTCTTTAATTTTCACTTTTAGCAACCAAAACTTCTCATCATTCAACCACCCTTCTCTAGCTTCCTTCTCTTGTAGCTAAAAAATTTCCACTTTCAATCTATCCTTTTCTTTAGAGAATTCCTTGAATTTATCCTTACTCCAATAGAACAAATCTTTCAAAGCTCTATTACATTTCTTGTTAAGAATTTGCATATCATCCCTTCTAAAATCCTTCTTCCAAACTTTAGCAATAATATGAGTCGATGCTTTGAAAGAAATCCACAAATCTTCAAACTTGAGGACCCCTTAATCTTTATGGCCGAATAAAAAATTTTCAAGACGATAGAACAGTGATCCGTAGCCACCCTAGCAATATATCTAACCACTGCCACCTACATAGACTTGATAACCAAAGAGTTAAGTAAACACCTGTCCAACCTTTCAAGAATTCGTCCCCCACCAATCTTATTATTTCACCAAGTGAACCTTTTTCCAACAATCCCTACATCATGAAGGTCATTTACATTCATAAAATAAAGCATTTCCTTGGGACCTTGAGAAAACACAAACTTTCTTCTACCCTTCTTATCTTCTTGAGATAAAATACAATTGAAATCCCCACCTACAATAGAAGTAACTTTGCTATGGGTAACCTCTTGAATGCAATCCCATAACAACCTTCTTTATGAACCTCCTTACTTCTATAAATAGTTGAGATCATCCACACGTCTTTATTAAAGACATTTATATCCCCAATCACATACTCATATGATGTCTTCAACACAAAAAATGAAGCCAAATCTAATCTCCATAAGATCATAATACCACCTGATAAACCATCTAACAGAAGGAGAAAAAAATCCCAGTCCGGTCCCATTATCTTCTCTAAAGTTACTTTATCAAAAGCACTAATTTTGGTCTCCACCAATCCCACCAAGAAAATACTATAATCTTTAATAAATTCCCTAAGATAGAGAGAGGCTTCTTTATTCTTTTGCCCCTCTACAATTCCAAAAATTGATAGAATTCATTTAATCACCCTAGGGGATGAACCCGCATCCCTTCTCTTACTGCTTGTCTCCAAATTTCTACCATGAGGAGCATTCTTGATAGGCCCTAAAGATTTGAGTTCTTTAGCAAGCTTAAATTTAGACATCTCCCCAATGTTACCAATCTCCTTAACCACACCACAATCAGATTTATCACTGTAAATTCTTCCTCCACAACCATCATCGTTCCACAATCCGTCAACTTCAACCATAACAACAATGCCTTCAACATCATTTTCTCTTACTCTTATTTCATTCACACCATCTTCCTCTTTGTCATCATTCTCCATACTCAAAATATCAAATTTATTAACATCCATTGGTAAAATAGAACTAGCAGGATTAAGAACCATACCCATAACACTATCAGCTTTCTGAATATCTTCGTTGGTCAGACCATCGAACTCCTTAGTTCCAACAGCTTGCGTATCTTCCATACATTGCTCAAGCCCCCCTGTAATTTCACCCTCTTCAATTTGATTAGTATTAGCATTCAAATTATTCGGCTCCAGCACAATTGATCCAATCCGGTCTTCAAAACTCACATTAATCTTGTCCTCCTGAATCTCCAAAACATGCTTCGATTGCTTCTTTACATATCTCATATTCATTGGCTTCACATTTGTGTTTCTCTGGATCGATCTTCTATTTCTCTTATGATTAACAATAACCCATGGGCCGTAGGAAGGATCGTTGACTATCTCTTGCCTCTTTCCACCATTAAACCCCAATCCACATTTACTAGCAACAACAACCGGTTCCTTTGTTGACAGAAATACCATGTTTGCAATCATTCCACATTCAAAACAAAAAGTTGAGATTTTTTCATAATCTACTTTTTGAAAAAATATCCCTAAAATACTTTCCACCCACACTCTTAAAGGAAGGCATTGGTCAAGCTTCATCCATACACACACCCTTGCAAACTCCCTCCTCCCCCATTGAAACATGTTCCCATCCAACATTAATGGTTTACCAATCATAGAAGCAATTCTTGCCACATTCACCACATCCCAACATTGTAACAATAAATGAGGAAATCTTTTCCATATAGGGGAGGTCAGCCCCTACATGGACAAAGGAGAAAAATCAGTCGACCACTTATCCATACCAACAATATGCCCATTCACAAACCAAGGGCCTCCTGAAAGAACCGCTTTAACCATTTCTTGTGAATAGAAGGAACATAAAAACCAACCCCTTCCAAGTGAAGTAAAATGAAAATGACCAAATTGACTCCATTGCCTTCTAACTTCCCATGCCATCATATGCGATGGTAATTCCTTCCCAAACACCTTAATTACCAATGAATTCAAAAATTTATTTGAATTCAAAATCTCATTCTCTTCACTCAATCTTACTTCTTTTCCATCATTTGACAATACCCTATCTTCTTCTTTAAAATCCAGCTTGATGTATTGTTTCTTATTCCAAGGATTAACATCCACTTCCTTAACAGCTCTATTGGGCATTTCATCAGTTACCTTATCCGCATTAACATCCATCTTCCCTCCCAAACTAAGTTCATTCTCATGAAGACTTTTGTTAATCGAAATAGGAGAATTCGCATTTATCACACTATGTCTAGGGATTGCATTTGAATTCTCAAATCTATTAAAAAAAAATTTCATCCCAGAGGACGAAGCAGATGGATTGTTTAAATTCAAAACCATAGAACCTTTAACTAACTGAGGAGTAATGAATTCAAAATTTTCAGCAATAGATTTACCTTTCCCTTCGACATGAATGATCTTCTTAGGAGCAACATTAGATACCTCTTTAATCACCAAAACTTCGTACGAATTCTTGTTCACCAGATTGAAATCATTCAGCTTAGAACCATCCATCAGACAAATGTTTCCACCCAATATTTTATTTTTGTTACCTACAATGGAAGATGTTCTTGCTGACGAAGCCAAAGATGGCCGGCGGCCATCAGCCGCCATCTTCCCCACCAAATCCTGAAAAAAGGAATCAAAACCAGGAGAATCAAATTTGAAAATTAAAAAATTTTCTCTCTAAACTGCATCTTCTCTCTCTCTTTTATAAATAAATGTCACAATTTAGCTTATAATGCTTGAAATCATCTCTCTTCTTTTTTATCCATTACTTTAAATTCTTGAAATAAAAGAAAAGTGTTATATAGTTTTGGATAGTTTTGCAAACATCAACATGTCAATAACTATGAAGTACTAAAATATTCTATTAATAGTTCACAAAGTGTTGAAATTCTTCCTACGATGTATTATATGTGTTGAAATTCTCTTCTATGCAAAGTATGCATGCTGAATTTGTCTTATAATGTATTACATATGCTAAGTATTTGTTCTATGCGTGAGAATACCTGCTAAAATTGTTCCTATGATGTATTACATGTGCTAAAATTTCTTCTTATACATGAGAATAGAAGTCTTGTGTATAATTGGAGATATATATGCATGTATGTTCAAAATATGAAAGTTGGGTTTTTCCTCAGGAGGGTTATCTAAATTTTTTAAAATATCAAAAGTTCAAAACTCTTTCTTTAAATCATTCAACTCAAGCTTTTCCTTAAATTCTCATTTATTTAAAATTTTTAGTCTTTTCTTTAATCAAGAGTGTTATTTTAGTTGAGATGTAATTAATTATAGGGGCTTGCTCTTATAGGAAGTCTAAAACCTGATATTAAAATAAACCTTATTTTAGTTTGCTAAAATAAGGGATGAATCTTTGGACACAAATTTATCCTTATACATTGATGTAATCTCATTATTAAAATGATAATTGAATGTTTTCTTTTATCCTTAGGGTTGAATTTAAATATTCCTTATGCTGTATTTGGTTGTGAAATAAATTGAGTTTCTCTTTTCAAATCAATAGTTAAACATTAGTCTATCTTTTTAGATGGTATAATGTTGACCTACATAGATTTGTTTATAGAAACATTATATTTATCAATGGATGATCATTTATGCATTTGTAAAATTTGTCCACACATACTATCATATAAATACCTTAGAGAGGGTTTCTCATATGAATCAACTATATGGAGCAATTTAATCACTAGACTAGATATTTTTGAGATGATAAGATACTCATTCCAAAAGTTCATATCCAAAATAATAGCCATAGCTTCTTTTCCTTTGGCTGTTTTTCCTTACTTTGAATTTGTGTAGAATTTACTTGTGGTTGATGCTTGCAAGTCATGATTGATCATACACACTTCATAAAGTAATGAAGGTAGTAAAAAATATAATAGCTCGTGGTAGTTCAATTTCCTTCCAACTTGATTATCTTCTAAACCATGCAAGTATAAATACATAATTATAAGTAAAAATTATCACCATTGATACTTTTTTATCAAGCTCTTCTATGTCAGACATGCCACCTATATGTTTCAATATTAAATTCATACATTGTGATGCACAAAGTGACCGATAAATATTATTAAATATGTCATGTAACATCTCTACAACTTAATTATACTTCATTGAAAAAATTCTCCCTTGGCGGTAATGATAGTCTGGCGGCTGGAGGAGGATGATCGCCGGCATATTGCCGGTGATACTCCGATAAAGGTTAGTAGAAATTCTGAAAATGGATTAGGAAATACTACTTTCGTAAAACGGCAAGGTGCGTTGGTGATCAGAGAAGGATATGTTCCAGAGCATCAGAAGAAATTCTATGTGGAAGGGAAAGGTAAGGCAGTTTCATACCTGGATGAACAGGTAACTCCTAAAAACACGAAATCTGCATTGAATTCATCTGATATTTCGGCTTCTTCTTCGGGAATGAAAATTTTTGTTAATCGATTTACGAATTCGAATGCAATCCCTGGACTCTGTCGCAGCGTGATAAATGAAAATTCGCATCCTTTGGTTAATGAAAATGTTCATTCTAATCTTAATAAGGCAGATATATCAAACGCAGATAACGTGTCTGTTGATTTACCTAAATTAGCGATCTCTAATGGTCCTTGGAGTAGGAAGCCTTATATTAATTTGGGATTCAAAGTAGAAGATTTGATTTTATCCGATGATGGAAAAGCAGTTCAAATGCATTCGGAATTAGAAGAAGCAAATGTTAACAAATTATCCAAAACTTTGGTCATCAACATATTTGGTAAAGAGACCCCTCCTCATATGATTGCATGGGAATTAAGGAAGCAATGGAAGCAATTTGGTCTATTTCATTTTACCATCCTAGGAGGTGATTGGTTCTTATGTTCCTTTTCTTCAGAGGAAATGGCCAAAGCTGTGCTTTTGGGAGGTCCATGGTTTGTGAATGATCATATTATTGGAATGGAGAAGTGGACTCCAGAATTCAACTCCTCTTCGACTAAGGGTCTTTCTTCTCCAATATGGATTAGACTGCCTAATCTACCACTCCAATGCTGGGATGAAAAGAATGTATCTTGCATTTCCTCTAGAGTTGGAATTCCCTTAATGATAGATGGGAATATGTTTAATTGGGGAAGAAGGGAATTTGCTAGGATTTGTGTGAGAATCCAATTTGATCAACCTCTACCTTTAGGAGTTTGGGTGGACAGCTTAGGGGGAAGATTCTTTCAAAAAGTAGAATATGAAAAAGTCTCTAATCTTTGCTTTGCTTGTGGAAAGATTGGACATGTTGACAAGAACTGTCTAAAAACAAAAGATCTGTTTAAGGAGGTAGAGGTGGAAGGAGACAAGGCAATTGCAGGAAAATCGTTGGAACATTCCACTAATGAAGTTTCAACTTACGGTCCCTGGATCCTGGTTAACAACAGAAAAAAAAAAGATTCTTTAAACAAAACAACAAATGGATCAATCCCAATTATATCAGGCCTATGGAGAAAGCTGCAACAAAAGAGCTAAGTGATTTCCCTAAAGAAGGTTCTCATGCGGTAACAGAGGCAATTAAATCTTCTAAAATACATATAGAAGAAGGAGAAACCTGCTGTTCTGGAATTAATCAGGAAAATAACTCATTGGGAAAGGGTTGCTTACGAACTCAGGTAAATCCTAAGGGATTACCTGCGAACTCAAGTAATCCCTATCATAATTCTGAAGACAAAGATCAGGAGGCTGTTATGGAGTGTGGGGACAATCAAATGCATCAACAAAATGACTTTATTGACACGTCTGTTATCCAAGACCGAGAAAATCTGTGTAATGTTAAAAACATGAAAGATGGAAGTGGAAACTCTGATCCAGAACTTTGTGTAAACAACATAAGCTGCCAAAACCAATTTTTCATGCTAATAGCTGTTCAAGAGGAAATTGAGAAAGTTATTCCATAAGGTAATCTTATTGCAGATAATGGTAGGAAAGAAAAGAAGACATTGAACAAAGAAGATTTAAAATCTGGAAGCAATACCAATCTGAAGGAAGTCCCTGTAATTGAAGAAGTTAAATTCAAGCTGCAAAAAGAACTTTGATCATTGGGGAATGTTTCTTTTCAATCAAAAACAAGGAAAGGAGATTCAAAGATTATTTGTAGTGGGTCCAATCCCACTTCAAAGAAAAAATGACCTCTCTAATTTTTTGGAATTGTAGGGGGGCAAGGAAAGTAGTGGCCTCCAGGTATTTAAAAGAAGTGGTGAAAGAAAATAAAGCTTTGTTTGTAGGTATCATGGAAACTAAAATATCATCTATGGAACCTTTGGAAATAAAAAATTTATTGGTGAATGGTGGGATTTCTTTCTTTATCCGGCTTCAGGCTTATCAGGGGGTATCTTAGTCTGTTGGAGACAAGACTTGGCTGTTTTTGAAGTTATTGATGCTAATGAGCAAATGGTTATTGGGAAACTGAAAATAAAAAATCATCATACTTGGATGATTGCTTCCATCTATGGTAGTAGGAATTGCAATAAAAGAAGAGAACTTTGGAATGATTTGGAAAAATACTTTAATAATAATTTGCCTTGGGTTATTGGGGGAGATTTTAATTGCATAATCTCTCAAGATGACAAAAGAGGAGGCAGAAAATTCGTTCATTCTCAAGGAACACAGGATATGATGTCATTCATGAATAGAGGAGACTTACATGAAGTTGGTTATTTGGGTCCTAAATACACTTGGTGCAATAATAAAGATGGAAGAGGTAGAATATTAGAGAGACTTGATCGGTGTCTTATCAACAATGCTGCTCTAAATCTTCTTCAATCAACGGTGGTCAAGCATCTACCTAGGATAGCTTCGGACCACTGTCCGATTTCTATCAAAATATTTGAATCCAAAATTACAAAGAGCAAGAAATTTGTTTTTGAAGATATTTGGTTGTCTTATAAAGCTTCCTACTCTATTGTGTCAGCAGCTTGGAGAAAAAAATCAAATGGATCTGCTTCTAGAATATTAAACACCAAATTCAAGAGGGATTTGAGGTCTCTTTTCTTTTGGAATAAAGAGAAACATAAAAATCTGTTAGATTTGAAACAAAAACTGAAAATGGAAATCCTAGAATTGCAATGTGAAGAAACAAATTCGGGTGGCTTATCAGACATCAAACTTTGCTCCTTAAGATCAAAAATTGCTGAATTTAACAATACTTTGGGAAGGCTTAGCATGTGGTGGAGACAAAGAGCTAAAATTAATTGGATGAATGAAGGAGATACCAATTCAAAATTCTATCATGCTTATGATTCTTCAATGAGAAATTCCAATAAAATTAATGGTATTAAAAATGAGGAAGGGATTTTTTGTG
Source organism: Dendrobium officinale (assembly GCA_019514585.1). Taxonomy (NCBI): domain Eukaryota; kingdom Viridiplantae; phylum Streptophyta; class Magnoliopsida; order Asparagales; family Orchidaceae; genus Dendrobium; species Dendrobium officinale. Next base: position 35,834,574 of record CM033691.1, on the reverse strand, counting down.
AAGATAAGCAAAGTATTGAAGACATTTTTCTCAAATACTTTAACAAGAAATGGGAATTCAGGCAATGTAAATTGTATGATTGGCCGAAACCTGCTTACCAACTGAACACTGAAGAATGTAACGTGCTCAGCAAAGAATTCACCTTCAATGAGCTAGAGGAGGTCATTTCAAACTTGGGTGCTAATATATCTCCAGGTATGGATGGAATAACTTATTCCTTTATTAAATCATACTGGGTTATTATCAAAAATGAGGTTTGGTCTGCCATAAAAGAGTTTTTTAATTCGGGAATTATGTGTCCTGAATGGAAGGAAAGCAGTGTTATCTTGATTCCTAAAGTGGTATCTCCATTAACTCCTGATAAATTCCGTCCTTTTAGCTTATGTAACTCTATATACAAGATTATTGCAAAGATGATTTTGAATAGGATGAGCTTTATTTTTCCTAATATCATTTCGGATGTTCAAAGTGCTTTTATCAAAGGAAGATCAATGGCAGATCAAGTTTTCCTAGCCCAAGAATTATTCAATAAATTTTGGCATTCTAAAGCTAAAAAAGGATTGGTAGCCATCAAAATTGATATGGAGCAAGCCTATGACAGCATGTGTTGGGCTACTTTACAAAAAGTTTTGAATTGGTTTGGATTTCCTAAATCTTTTTCTGAAATCATTTTAGAATGTGTTATTAATCCTAAGTTCTCTATTTTAATCAATGGAGAAAGCTCAAATTGGATTGAAGCCAATTGTGGATTCATGCAAGGATGTCCCTTGTCTCCTTTCCTCTTTATTATGTGCTCTCAACTCTTGAGTGAAGAATTTGGTAACACAGGAAAGGAAATTGGTATTAAAGCTAGCTCTAACGGTCCTTTAATTTCTCATCTAATGTATGCCGATGACATTGTGATTTTTTCAAGAGCAAACAAGTCTTCTCTAAGAAATATTTTCAAAATCTTAAATAACTATTGTGCTTGGACTGGACAGAAGATAAATTATAACAAATCTGCGGTTATTTTCAGTAAATCGGTTAACATAAAGGATTGTAAAGCTTTACTCAATATCACCAAAATGAAGATGGTTAAAGAACTGGATTACCTGGGAGTAAAAATTGCTCTTAGAAGATTAGTAAAATCGGACTTCAACAAAATTATAGAGAAAGCTACAGCCAAATTGAACATTTGGGGAACATAGTTCATTACTCTTGCAGGTAAAGTCACATTAATCAAAGCCTCTGTTCTCTCACTAGCTACTTATCAGGCTAGTCACTCTTTGATTCCTTTGAGTATATTACACAAAGTGGAATGTATGTGTAGAGATTTTCTATGGAATAAGAGTGATGGTAATTATGGAATGCATTTTGTTTCATGGAGTAATATGTGTAAGCCCAAAGATAAAGGTGGTTATGGAGTTCAATCCTTAGTTGAGAAATTGGGACCATTGAGAGCTAAACATGCTCTCAATTTCATCATGAATCCAGATACTCTTTTAAATAGAGTATTAAGAGCTAGGTATGGGAATGTATTGTGGAATGGTACAGACCAAAATAATCCATCCTTGACATGGAAGATAACTCAGAATGGTGCTGAACATTTATTTCCGGTGCTTAGATGGAGTATTTCAAATGGAAAGTATGTAGATACTTTTAAAGATATATGGATTCTTGATAAAACTCTAGATAAGTGGCCTACTTTTGTCTCTATTATTGAAAATAACTACACTCAAGTATCTGATTTCATCACAAAAGGTTGTTGGGACATTGACAAGTTAAAAACTTGTTTTGGCAAATCCCTGATTGATTTAATCATATCTATTCCGATTCATTCAAACCAAATTGAAAACAAAATGGAATGCATCAAAAAGATCTCTGGAAAATCAGTTGCAGCTATTATCTATGAAAAGAAGTATCATGATTTCAGCGAAGATGTCAGTTACAAATGGAGGAAGAAACTAAAGTTGAAACCAAAAATTGATATGTTCTGGTGGAGAATTTGTAAAGATGACATTCCTACCTTTGCTATGCTTGCTTATAGGAGATTAATAAATCATGAAGGATGTCCTAGAGGTTGTTCGGATACAGAAAACACAAACCATATTATTATAAGATGTGGTTTTATAAAGAAGGTTTTCAAATTACTGGAGGATTGGAATTTTGATATTCCAGAATTTAATTCGGTGGAGGATTGTTATCAAGTATTAAGCAGGTTGGCTAATAGTAATCCTTTTTTTAGGAAATCTTATTTGCTCTGTTATTTACTACTGCTGGAATAGTAGAAACCAATTGGTTCATGGTGGATGTGATGATAGCCGCTATGTCATAGCTTACAGAGCTGTGATCCAATCTATTTCTTCATTTAAAAATGGCTTAATCCGTGAGAACTGGGATGCCAATCAGCTTTTTAAGCTGTCAAAATCCTCTTGGCTTCCTCCTCCTCCGGGTTTGATCAAAGTGAATGTGGATGCTTCTATTTTTCCCAACAATAGTACTGGCATTGGAGGTATTTTTAGAGACTGTAAAGGCAGAGGTTTAGCTGCTTTTGGATTTCATACTATTCATTGGGATATAGCGCAAATGGAACTCTTAGCTATTCTATCTCTGAGGGATCATATCAAAGATTGGATGCTTGAAGCCAAAGGTATTGTGATTGAAGGAGATAACCTTAATGTTAACAATATCTTTCAAAATGCCTTAAAAAAGAATAAGTGGATTCATGAAGAATTCCTAAATCCTAAGGATTTAGATTTTCTTCATAATTTCCAACATTTTATTTTTTCATTTGTCAATAGGGATTGTAATAAGTTAGCCAATTTTTGTGCTTCTATGCTCATTTCTCTTCTTTCTTTTGGGATGATTTCTCTAGTAGAGGAGTTCCTCCTTCAATTCTTGATTTATTGAAGGTGGAATCTTCTTGTAATAATTAGCTTGGGTCTTAATAATTTTGCTACAAGCAATTTTTCAAAAAAAAAACTTAATTGTACTTCACAGCATTATTAGTTATCAATTGCACTATATTCTAGGAGTTTACCCATTCAACTATCTTAGTGAACAGAGCACACAAGGTTGTAGCATCCTTGGTAAGAGCAGATGCATCAACTGATTTAAAAAAATATATATACACCTCATGGGTTGTAAATAAGAAAGTTTTTAGAGTTTTGTCTCTATTATCAGTCCAATCATCAATCATGATTGTACAACTCATATCCTTATAAGATTGTATGTACAAATCAATAAGGAATCAATATTCTGCTTTGCAATCTATAAGAAGATGAACTCTCATTCTATAATATGTTGGAATTTTATAGCTTGGACCTATGGTTGCCATGACATCAATAACCTTATGTGTATTTGTCAAATTCAACGTATTGTATGTGATACAATAATCAAAGAATCATTTTTCTATGGCCATATCTACATGAAGTATTGATTCTTTAAATGCTTAGGTGCTTTTAAGCGAGGGTTAGGATTCAGGCCTAGTTTTGGGAGCAAATAAATTCCTTATGTCATCAAGTTTTCTATTCCCTTTATCAACTCATGCTCTATGTACTCCAGATGTTTGTGATTTGGGAAGAGAAGATGAATCAGTTCCTTTCTAAACTATGTAATCTATATGAATCGGTGCACTCTCCAGCTCACCTTGTTCCTTTCTAAACTATATATATATATATATATATATATATATATATATATATATATATATATATATATATATATATATATATATATATATATATATATATATATATATATATATATATATATATATATATATATATATATATATATATATATATTGTTCACTATGAATTAGGTTGTTAAACTTAATTTTATGTCCCAGCGGCTAACCAAGAAGGGGGGTGAATTGGTAATTAAAAAAATTTTATCCTCTTTTAATTTTTATACCAAAAATTTTATTTATTAAATTTTTTAGAAAAAAGTTTTTTAACCATAAGTAAAACAGTAAAATAAAAGGCTGCGGAAAATAAAAAGACATAAGATTTATAGTGGTTCGGTCAAACACGACCTACATCCACTCCTCAGAGGCACCCTCCGAGTATTACACTAATACCACTAGTGTCTCTCCTTTCACACTCACAGTAAGGTGGAGAAACCTTTACAAAATTCTCTTCCACCACTACCCAGTCCGGTAGAGAACCGTCGTCCTTTTACACTCTTCCCAGTGTTGGCAGAGAACCATCGTCCTTTTACACTCTCCCGGTGTAGGCAGAGAACCCTATGTCCTTTCACACTCTCTAAGTGTGGGTAGAGAACCCTTTGGCTGTTCACACTCTCCAAGTGTGGGCAGAGAACCCTTCATCCTTTTCACACTCTCCAAGTGTGGGCAGAGAACCCTTCGTCCCTTCACACTCTCCAAGTGTGGACAGAGAACCCTTCGGCTATTCACACTCTCCAAGTGTCGGCATAGAACCGGGTCTCCTTGACAGATCTTCTCACAAGAAATCTAGAAGGAAGAGAGAAAAGTGAAGTAAACACAAACCACAAGTAGAGACTCTTACCTTTAATTAACAAGTGAATCCTTCACGCTCCAATAGTAAGAATCCTCCTTCAAACACTCTTTCACACTCACTCCATGACTCTCTCTTCAATTGGCATGAACATTAGTTGGCAAAAAGACTAAATGACAGTTCTAATTGAACATTATATAGAAAAGACACAAAAAAAACCATCCAAAAGCTGCAGATATTCAAGTCTGAACAAAGTGGATGGTCCCGTACGATTGTAGATCGTCCTGGACGAACTTATTTAATCAGTTGCATATGAACCCAATGTATATTGGTACAAACTGAATTCGTACCCAATTATCATCCCGTACGAACCAAGTTCGTCCAGTACGAACAGTTATACCATGGGTCAGTTTCGCAAACTACAGGAAGTTATCAAAATTTAGAAAGGATAGAGCATTTTTGTCCTGGGATGAATAATCGTTCATCAATATGAAATTTTTACAGAGAGCATTTTGTCTTGGGATGAATGGTAGTTCGTCTGGATAAAATTTTTACAGAGAGAATTTAATCCTGGGATGAATATAAGATTTTGTCTAAACGAAAATTTTCCAGAGAACATTTCATCCTGGGATGAATTTTGGTTCGTATGGACGAAAATTTTCCAGAGAACATTTCATCCTGGGACGAATTTTAGTTCGTCTCGACGAAAATTTTCCAGAGAATATTTTGTCGTTGCACGAACAGGATTTCGTCTGAACAAAATTTTTCCAGAGAGAATTTCATCCTGGGATGAATTGTAATTTGTCCTAAACGATCAGAACTTAAAAAAATTTTCTTCCCTCTTGTTCTATCCATTGCTCTTCTCAGGGGATAACTGACTTGATCATCCCGTACGAACCTAGTTCGTCCCATACGATCAGTATGATTTTTTAAAGATCTCTCCAAGTGTGTGTGTGCTAAGTTACTTAATTATAATCACTCCCTCTCAAACATAATACAATGAAAAGTATAAGCTTCAATTTTCAAATTATCTCATGCTGAATTTTTATTTGAATTCTTCATTAGTCTGGAGTTCGATTATCCTGAAATGTTAGTCCACACAAGTGAAAAAATAATTCTTCTAAAAAAAATATTTGGAGAAAAATAAAACTTTAAAACAATAATATTTGGAATAATCAAAACTTTACAAGTTGCAAGAATGTAAAACAGGCAAATAGCAACTCTCTTAACAATCTCCCCTTTTTGATGATGGCAAAATAATTATTGTTTGTATAAATTTCAAATTCTAAGGATCTCCTAAACTCCCCCTAAATTGATGAACATATGAAAATAAGGAGGCGTTGTACAATAATTATATCTTTTACCTTGATACGATACGAAGATACGAAAATAAAAAATACAACAATACAAAACAAGCATAAAGATACGATACGAATAATATTTTCTCCCCTTTTTTGACAACAGCAAAAAAGAGAAGAAGAAAAAGAACAGAAATAAAAGCAGACATATGATAATCCTTTGATAATTGATCCTTGAAAGTGATTGAAATAAATATTGCAATTAAAATCAAATCATTAGGTAAATAAAAATGATTCATAGAATTTAAGAAAAAATATAATATTGATAATAAAAAGTATATATCAAAAACATGTATCAATTGAGACACTAAGATAAAGAAAATCATTTCATAAAAGATGAATATAAAATTTTTATATTTCAAATGTCAATACGAAATATAAATGTATAGAAGATCAATTTGAATTAAGAGATTAAAAGATTGTGGAAAGAAATGACTACAACATGTGGCGCTTTACACATCTTTTTCAATAGTTTTGGCACATTTTTGTGCATCTTTTAACTTGTGGACTTATTTTGTGCTTCTTTTTTAAATTGTGAACCATTGCGCATTCCTTTTGATTTTTATATATCTATTCTTTTTTTTTTTCAAGAGTAATCTTGATCTTTCCAAAATTAATAATAAAAATTTTCAAATTTTCTAAGTGCATCAGTATTTATTAAAAAGTGAAATACAAAACAAGAAAAACATCACAATTCTAATAATAATATTGAACATTAATATAGTCAAATTAGAGACATGAAATTGACATTATTAATTATATCAAGTTATAATCAAAACTTAAATTTAGAAAAATTAAATTTTCTAATGAATTTAATTTTAATTTGCACTTCAAGATATAGCACTTGTAGGATCAAAAAATTTAGGAATTTTCATGTAGGCTAACACACATTTCAAAACAAGATTAAAACCAAAACAACAAAACTTATATTGATATCATTATAATGGATATTACAATCTATGAATAATATCAATACCACCTAAAACTCAAATAAAAAAAAAACATCTAATGAAATAAACACATAACAAAAACAAAATACATCACAAACTACTAAAACACAATCACATCATCTAAAGAAAAACATAACTAAGTACATGATTCATTATTATGGTCCCTAATCTGGAGGATGAGGAGGAGGTACAGTGTGAAAGTGCTCTGATGGCACTAGAAAGTTCGTTAGGGATGTTAAGCAAAGAATTCCTGATTTCCTAAAACAAAGAATTCCTAATCTGATTATGGCGGTTGATTCTTGCTGAATTTAGACTATCGTCTTGGCCGATACAAGTATCGTCCAAGCCGATCCGCTAATGACGGCTGCCTTAATGAGGATGCCCTAATTAGGATTTCTATTTTTGGACAGATCGTCCATGACGATATAAATATCATCCCGGCCGATATTACCAAAAATAAAAATATTATAGGGAACAACAGGAAATCTTCCAAGTTACAAATCAACAGATCCCACACCAAATACAACAGACTCAAGAAAGGAAAAAAGATTACAAACTGACTCAGACCTAGTCTACCCAATCTTGAGCTGATTCCAAATTGAAGTCCGATTGTGTGAACCTGAAACATTAGTACATAAGGCAGTCGTAGAGAAATAAGAATGTTTGCTATCATCAAAATCATAAGCCATAGATCTGCAACAATCTCCCCCTTTTTGATGATGGCAAACATTTCAATTTGAATTTGCAAAAAGGAACATTTTCTCCTAATCCCCTCCCTTACTAGAATAACACTTTAAAAAATAGGGGAGATAAAAATATTTTTGTTGTTTTTAATTTTTTTTGAAAAGAAAAAAAAAAAGAATACAAATTTAATATTATGTTCTCCCCCTATGACATTATCAAAACGAGAGGAGGCACAAACAAAAAACAAAACGAACAAGAGATAAAAACGTTCCCTGATCTAGTGAAAAAAATAAATATTCTTAAAATGAGAAAGTTACCTCTTGGTTTTATTAAAAAACTTAGTAGAATTGGATTTGACAACGCATAGCTCAGAAAAGGTTAGAAATTCAGAATTTGATAATCTAAACTCAAGTTCTTTAAAAAGGCTCAAAAACTTTTTAATTTAATATCTAAATCATAAGAAAAATTAGAGAAAGAAATAGTAATTTTTTAAAACTCCTTTCATAAAATATATCTAAAAGATGATTAATGCACGAATTGTTGAATCAGGAATCAAGATTTTCAAATTCAAGTATCGAAAATATCAAGGGTTTTCTTAAGCTTTTAAGAAATACAAGAATGGTAAGCATTACATTTTGTGGGCTCATTTTATGCCTCTTGTCAATTTGAATGGCGCTCTTTGCGTATCTTTTGATTTTTGATACACTTTTGTGTATATTTTTCAATTTGGCGTCATTGCGCATCTTTTATTTTTGGCATCATTGGCCAATTGTTTTTAATATGCTACCTTTCTGAAATCTTAAAAAACAAAAGTAAACCCATCCTATTGATAAAGCGAATTCTTGATTAAGAAATTTATGAGTTAGATTCAACAGCTTACAAAAGATCCCTATGCGATAAATAAAATGTAAGGAGCTAAAAATTTAGTTTCAAAAACTAATTTAAAAGATGAAAAAGATTTTAAATTAAAAGTAGGATAACCTCTTTTAGAAAATAGAGATTGAGAATAAAAAATATGAGTTTTCATCCTTTGACTGTTTTAGAGAAGTCAAACACAACTTACCAAAGATTTCAAGAAAAAATAGGAAATATATTTTTTCATTTTTAGAAAAGTGAATGTGTGTGTTGATCAGAGAAAAAACTTTCACAAAGACAAAAATTTCAAAGAATAAACAAAACTAAAACACAAAATAAAAAATGAAAAACATAAAAACAAAAACACAACACAAAAACACGAAAGGCTTTTAACCATTATCTCTCTCCTGGTCTGATGCTTCAGAGACCAGATCTACCCATGAGATTTTTTGCCTTTCATTATTTCCCCAATTCAAATTTTATTTCGCCTTGCCCTTTTCTTTCATAGGAAAAATTCTTAAATTAGCTCACTGATTTTTCATATGTCCAGGCTTCCTGCATCAAAAGCAAATAACGTCAGAAAAAATATGGACATCCTTACGACTTTTACCTTTTTTCCACTTTTTCTTATGCTTTGGTGAGCTTTGTGATTTGCTTGACAAGTCATTGCATTCGTCACCAACTAAGCAATCTTTTTCCGTATCTTCAGTTTTTAGAACAATCGTTTCACCTACATCCAAAAGACTATGACCCAAAACTTGCTCGTAGGCAATGAGTGAGCCAATCAAATTATCAATAGAATAATCATTCAAATCTTTTGATTCACAAATAGCAACAACTTTGGCATCAAATTTTTTAAGTAAACAACGAAGAATTTTATTTACTTTTTCAAAATTTGAAAACTCTTTTTCTAAGGCATGCAATGATGTTACAATTTGAATGAACCTAGTGTACATGTCTAAGATCATCTCATAAGGTTTCATGGAAAACAGTTCAAAATTATGCAGTAATAAATTCAACTTGGATTGCTTGATTTCACTAGTGCCTCCGTATATGGTGTATAGTTTATCCCAAACTTCCTTACCAGTAGTGCACGTGGATACTAACATAAAATATCTTTAGAATTTAAAGCACAGAAAAACAATTTAAAGAATTTGCATTCAATTAAGCATTTACTTGTTCTTCCCTATTCCATTGATAAAAACGAATATCAGTTTTAACTCCATTAACAGTACGTGGCGGTGATGAATAACCAGTTAAAATCATATGCCACATGCTAAAATCAATCGATTGCAAGAAAATAGACATGCAAATTTTCCAAAAATCAAATGTAATATTTTTAAATACATGTGGTCTTGTGATTGAATAACCTTCGACAATATTATGATTCCCAAAATTAGCCATGGATCAAAATTCAAAAAGTTTTCAAGCTTAGTTTTTATGAATCCTGCTCTGATACCACTTGAAAGTACTCTGATGGCACTATAAAGTTTGTTTGGGATGTTAAGCCCTATGAACTGGCCCAAGGCTAAATAAAAGAGAGGTGAATTGGATAACTTTAAAACCAAAGACAAAACATAATCCAAAATCACCACAAAAAAACAAGTGCAGAAGAAAATAATGCGGAAGCAATAATAAGAAAGAACACACCAGATTTATAGTGGTTCGGTCAAACCTTGACCTACGTCCACTCCTTGGAGGCACCCCCCAAATATTGCACTAAATAAGTGTCTCTCCTTTAGCCCCCACATATAGGCGGAGAAGCCCATACAAAATCACTTCCACCTTCCCCGGTGCGGCGGAGTCGCCGGGTCCTTTGACACCAAAGAGATCTTCTTCTTTGCTGAACTTACCTCAAGACAAGCCTTGAATCGATGGTACTAAGGTACGAGTTCGTCGGAGCAACCTGTGGAATCTCCTCCACACTCCCTTGAGTTCCTCCCCCTCACAGGATCTTCTCCCTCTCAAACTCCACCATTTCCTCTCTCCCTTTCAAGCTCTCTCTTCAAGTTTCCCCCACAAGAACGAAGCTATAATGGCTGCCAAAGACACTTACAAAGTGTCATGCCAAGCTTAAATAGAAAAGCTCAAAACAATCTCATTAATACAAGTTGCCGATATTATCATCCAGGATGATAGGTATATCGTCCTGGCCGATCAGTACAAATTCAGCTCATCAGTCTGGGACGATTTGGCCGATGTCACGATCATCCAGGCCGATTAGTTTAAAATCAATTTCAATCGTCCTGATCATCGCCCTAAATTTTAGCTGTCCCATGTAGATCGTCCAGGACATCATCCCGGCCGAACAGGCGATCGTCCCGGACGATATGATCGTATCAATCAACCATTAATGCTTTCCAAAGGTACTAGATCAATTTAGGCATAATTGAGTTAGATCAGTCTAGACGATACGAATATTGTCCTGGCTGATTTCCTAAAACAAAGAATTCCTAATCTGATTATGGCGTTTGATTCTTTCTGAAATTAGACTATCGTCATAGCCAATATAGGTATCGTCCAGGCCGATCCGCTAATGACGGCTGTCTTAATGAGGATGCCCTAATTAGGGTTTTTGTTTTTGGACAGATCGTCCAGGACGATATAAATGTCATATAAATATCGTCTCGGGCGATATTACCAAAAATAGAAATCTTATAGGGAACAACAGGAAATCTTCCAAGTTATAAATCAATAGATCCCACACCAAATACAACAGACTCAAGAAAGGAAAAAAATTACAAACTGACTCAGACCTAGTCTACCCAATCTTGAACTGATTCCAAATTGCAGTCTGATCGTGTGAACCTGAAACGTTAGTACATAAGACAGTCGTAGAGAAATAAGAATGTTTGCTATCATCATAAGCCATAGATCCGCAACACAGTGCTGAATAAATTAAAATAACTGCTTATCATAAGCATGTTAGAACTAATATTATTCATCTGCTCTCTTATATACCCCATGTCCTAATTGTACTGAACATCCTGTTGCTGTCAGTGAGTTTCAATTTGATCAAATCTTTGATCAAAATGAGACTTTAAGCGATCAAATCTCTTAACCAAATCCTGATAATTTGGTTCACTAGCAGGTGCAGTTGCAGGTTCATGCTCCTCCTCTGAATCACTAATAATATGTGCTTTACGTGATTCATCTTTATTGAAGATTGCTCTAAAAGATCCATCGTTGCAGTAGAGAGGTACTTCAAAATCTTAAACTGGATGAATCAATTCATACTTCTTTTCTAAAATGTAGGCAATAAGATGTCCTAAGGCAATGTTCTTCTATCTTTTATGGGCGACATGACCAATTCAGAAAGTTCATAAAGATAATCAAGAATGAGCTGGGCTTCATCTATAGGTTGTTTAGTCATAATCAAGTAGGTTACTGTTGAAAGAAGAAGAGTAATATTGACTCTATCACCAGCTTTAAAAATTATGAAATTTCGAAGAACATGTTGAATGATACGAGCATTGCGAACAAGAGAGGACACTTTAGGCATATGCTCCTTAAAAATTATTCCTCTAATCACTTCATTTATTTCAGTCCAGTTAAAATCAACAGTAGTGGTCATAGTATGGGCTCTAATTCCCTCAGTCATTAAGTTCAAAAAGATTCCTAGGTCAGCCTTAGTGATTTCAACTTTCTTCTTAAACATGGGACTTGATTACAGAAAGGTTAGAGTTGAAGGACATATTTGTAAGGAAATAATGAAAGGTCTCTTTGTTGTAGAGGTGGACTAGTGTGAGGATGAGACCAAATTGAGTTGAAGCAAATAAGTTCATTACTTGAAAAGTCAGTTGTTCCTGAATAAGAACTCTAGACGGGGTGATCTTAGTCGAGACAAATCTAGGAAAAGATTCCTCGTTCACTTTGGATAGAAAATTATCGGAAAAGTTTCTATTTAAACACTTGGCTAGAACCTCTTGTCGCTTGCTTGAACTAGCCATGGTTAAGATCAAAAGAAAGAAAGGGTTCTGAAAGGGATGTGTGAGTGTAACTGTTGAGTTCATAGCCGGTAAATTTAATGAAATACGACTGTTCATACAGACAAAATTATAATCGTCCCGTACAAAATTCAGTTCATCTCGTACAAAAAAAATTCGTATGGACGAACGAATGAGTACAAAATGAAATGGCTTTTCGTAATCACCCAACTTACGAAGCATCCTTTTGTAAAGACTTTTGACCAAATGATTGTACAGACGAACAGATGTTTGTCCTGGACGATCAAAAATTTATGATCGTTTTAATGGCCGTTGAAATCGTCCCCCACATCAATTCGCCAAGCGTTCGTCCGGACAAACCAAAGGTTCGTACGTACGAATATAATGTTAAAAATGACCTTATCCTTTCAATTATCATTCAATCATCTCGTCATTTGAAAATTTCGTCCAGACGATCGCGACGATCATATAGACAAAGTGATTAAAATAACTAAAAAACTGCATGCAAACGGTTCAAATCTAACAGTTGACACACTACACAATTCGTCCCATACGAAACAAATTTCGTCCTGGACGAATGGCACTTAATTTTTCAAAATCATGCACTCAATCAAAACCAAAACACAAACATAATAAAAGTACAATAGAAAAAATAAAAACACAAACTCAAAATATAGAAGAAATCATAAATTCAAAAATTCACACAAAAATATTAACTAAAAATACACATCAATGTTGCAGAAAACATTTTTATTAAGCATTCAAATCAATTACTCCAAGCCTTATTCTTAATGCACTGAAAGTATTAAAGGCTAAAGGTTTTGAAAAAATATCTGCAAGTTGATTTTCTGTAGAAATATGAGTAAGTTCAATTTCTCATTTGGATACATGATTTCTTATGAAATGATGCATGATGTCTATATGTTTGGTTCTTGAATGTTGAATAGGATTTTTAGAAATGCAAATAGCATTAGTGTTATCACAATAAATTGGAATAGTGCCTATAGTTAATCCTAAATTAATCAACTATTGTTTCAACCAAAGTACTTGTGCCACATAACTTCCTAATGCAATGTATTCAGCTTCAGTAGTAGATAAGGCTACTGAATTTTGTTTTCTACTGGACCAAGAGACTAAAGAATTTCTAATAAACTGACATGTTCCAGAAATGCTCTTTTTATCCACCCTACAACTTGTAAAGTCAGAATCTGAATAACTAATTATTTCAAATAAAGAGCTAAACTTAGGATACCAAATTCCTAAGTTTTGAGTTCCTAACAGATATCTTAAAATCCTTTTTACTGCTGTCAAATATGATTCTTTTTTATTTGATTGAAATCTAGCACACAAATAAACAATAAACATGATATCAGGTCGGCTGGCTGTCAAGTAAAGCAAAGATCTAATTTTCCCTCTAAATTTCTTTTGATCAACAGATTTTCCCTTTAGATCCTTATCCAACTGAACTAAGGAACTTATATGTATACTAACAGGTTTAGCATTGTCCATTTTATACTTTTTGAGGATGTCCTTAATATACTTTGACTGACTAAGAAATGTACCCTCCTCAATTTGCTTAATGCTAAAATCTAGAAAGTAACTTAAATCTCCCATTAGAGTCATCTTAAATTCATTACTCCTTGTTTTAAAAAAATCATTGCAAATATTTTTATTTGATGATTCAAAGATGATATCATCCATATAAATTTGTACAATGAGTATATCCTTTCCAACTTTCTTTAAAAAGAGAGTTGTATTCACACTTCCTTTTTTAAATGAACTATCAAGTAGGAAGGTGCTCAATCTCTCATACCAAGCCCTAGGTGTCTGATTCAATCCATATAAAGCCTTTTTCAATTTAAAAATATGAATTTGGTATTTAGAATTTTCAAAACCTAGAGGTTGTTATACAAAAACTGAAAGTTTGTTAGGGATGTTAAGCCTTATAGAACTGGCCCAAGCTAACCAAGAGGGGGGGGGGGGGAATTTGGTATTTTAAAATTTTCTTTTAACAAAGAATAAAAAACATAAACCAAAATCACGCCACAAAAATAAATGCGGAATTAAAAATGCGGAAGCAAGAAAACAAGAACACATAAATTTATAGTGGTTCGGTCAACTCGATATACATCCACTCCTTGGAGGCACCCTCCAAGTATTGCACTATAAAACGTGACTCTCCTTTAGCCCCCACGGCTAGGCGGAGAAGCCCTCACAAGAACCTCCTTTTTGCCACCCCAACAAGGCAGAGAACCTACCTCCTTTTGCTTCCTCCTGAAGCTGGCAGAGAACCACAACCAAAAGCTAACTCCTTACCTCTACCGACCCTTCCACGGACGACAAACTCTAGACAAAGAAGAAGCAGAGTGATCCTTGAAGCAATCCTTGTGAATCCCCTCACAAGCTCCCCCTCACAAGATCCTCTCTCTCTCCCTCTCTATCTTTCTCTCCTCAAGGTCTTTTCAGGTCAAGGCAGCAGCCAAAGGTCTTCCAAAATGTTGAACATGAGCTCTTAAATAGAAGAGCTTCAAAGGAGCTCATTAATTGCAAGTTGACGACTTTATCGTCCAGGCCGATATGGACATCGGCCTGGCCGATTAGTACAAAACTCAGAAGATCGGCCAGAGCATCGCCCTGGATGCAAAGCTGGACGATTGAAAATTGACTTGATCGTCCAGACCGATCTCACGATCGTCCTAACCGATCAGTTCAAATCATGGGAAAATCGTTCTGAGAATAGCCCTGGATACGAGCTGGCCGATATTTATCGTCTTGAAGTAACTTAAGGTTTTTGACTGGATCATCCTGGCCGATCCTGCGATCATCCAGGACGATATGATCATATCAATCATCCTTAATTACTCCCTTAATTTCCTGATCAATTAAGGCATAATTTGTGAATATCGTCCAGGCCGATCAAGGATCGTCCTGGCCGATAATTTAAAAATACAGTATACCTTAATTGTCTATGGCGGCAACTTCTTTCTGTTTTGAGCTTATCGTCATAGCCGATACACGTATCGTCCAGGTAGATATGTTAATGACGGTTGCCTTAATTAAGAATCCTTATTTAGACTTTCTGTTTTGAGCTTGATCGTCTAGGCCGATGTAAAAATCGTCCTGCCCGATATAAGTAAAAACAGAAATTCTAAGTCTCTCAAGTGTGTGTGTGAAGGGTTACTTAGCATTAGTCTCTTTGACCATTACAAGTAGACTCAAGAAGTGAAAAACAAAAGTACAGACTGACTCAACCCTAAACCTATGCAATCCTGAATTGGCTTTGTCTTGTTCGTCCGATCTTCGATTCCTGAAACGTTAGAAGCAACAAGCAGTCTAAGAGAAATAGTGTTTATCAATCATCAAAACATAAGCCATGAAAACAGATTTGCAACAAAAACATCCACTTGAATTACCCCATTTAAAAAGGCACTTTTTACATTCATTTGGTACAATTTAAATTCTCTAAAACAGGCAAAGGCTAACAAAACCCTAATTGCTTCAAGTCTAGCTACAGGGGCAAAAGTCTCCACAAAATCAATCCCTTTAATCTGATTATACCCATTAGTAACTAATCTAGCCTTATTTCTAATGACTACTCCTAAGTCTTTCATTTTATTTTTGAATACCCACTTAGTACCAACTACACTTTGATCATTTGGCCTTATAGTTAATCCCAAACTTTATTCTTACAAATTAATTTAACTCTTCTTGCGTAGCCAAAATCCAAAATTCATCCGAGAGTGCTTGATCAATATTTATGGGTTCTATGGTTGAAATAAAGGCTAAATGATCGACATCTTTGTTTAATCCACGCCTAGTCCTTACACCCTCACTAGGTTCACCAATTATCAATTCATTTGGATAATTTTTAGAAAATCTCAAATCTCTAAGCAAAGCATTTTTTATTTCCAAGTTTTTTTTCAAATTTTCTTCTAAATTTTCTTCTAAATTTATTTTATCAATCTTTTGGGAGTTAATCTTAATTTTATTTTCTACAATATTTGGGTCTTCTAAAATTTCAGATTCATCAAATACAACATGTGTGATTTCCTTAATTATCAAAGTTCATTTGTTGAATACTCTATAAGATTTTCTAATACTTGAGTATACTACAAAAATACATTCATCTGATTTTGGATCAAATTTTCCTAAGGCAGATTTTCCATTATTATGAATAAACACCAAGCAACCAAAAACATGCAAATGTGATAAATTAGGTGTTCTTCCTTTTAGCAACTCATAGGGTATTTTATTTAATTTAGATCACACATTCATCCTATTCAGAACATAACATGCAGTGCTAACCATCTCAGCCTAAAAATATTTAGGAAGTGAGTATTCTACCAACATGGCTTCAGCGGCTTCTATTAATGTTCTGTTCTTTCTTTAGACAACCCCATTCTGCTGAGGGGTTCTAGGTGCAAAAAAATTGTGATCAATTTCTTTCCCCTTACAAAAATTTTCAAATCTTTCATTCTCAAATTCTCATCCATAATCACTTTGTATAGTCATAATTTCACATCCTAGTTTTCGTTGAATCCAAGTCAAAAAGTTTCTAAATTCCTCAAATGATTTTCTCTTATGAAAAAGAAATCTAACCCATGTGAATCTAGAGTAATCATCCACAATCATAAATCAGTATGCCTTTCCTCCTAGACTTAAAATTCTAACTGGTCCAAAAAGATCCATATGCAAAATCTCCAAAGGTTTACTAGTTATAAGATCCTTAATGGATTGAAAAGAGGACTTCACTTATTTTCCTAATTGACATGCATCACAAACGTGGTCCTTAATAAAGTCTAGTTTAGGTATACCTCTCACTATGTTCTTTTGGGTAATCCTCCTAAAGTTTTTCATGCTAGAGTGACAAACTCTCCTATGCCAAACCTATGACTCCTCATAAATAGTTTTTAAACAAAAAGTAGTATGAGTTTGAATGCAATTCAAATTTAGCATATACACATTATTTATCCTTATATCATTCAAAACATCATTTCCATTTAGGCTTAATATGCAACTAGTAGGAAAAATTTTTACACAATATCTTTTGTCACATAGCTGGCTTATACTCAACAAATTATGCTTTAAGCCTTCTACCAATAACACATTTTTAATGTAAAAATTCTTAAAATTTCTAATCATACTTGACCCAACCATCTTCCTTGTGATGTTATCTCCAAGCTTAACCTTTCCTCCACTCCTGGCTTTCGACGATATGAATTGTGTAGTATTTCTAATCATATGCTTTAAACATCCGCTGTCAAGGTACCATATACTCTCACGAGGCCTTGTGTGAGAGCGACCCTGCAAGATTATCAAACTTTAGACCTGGAAACCTAAACTAAATTGGGTTCTCCTTTTGGCAATTTATAAAAAGATACATGTATGATATGTTTAGGTTTATGCATCTTAGGTTTCCACACCAAATAAGTTTTCTTCTTCAAAGTATAAGTGTGAGCTATGTGTCCAATCAATCCACAATTGTTACGTTTGACTTTTGAAAAATGATTCCTAAGTCTTCTAATATTCATTTATCTATTTAGGGATTACATAAATTTAGGATACAAAATAGGATTAGTCAAATCTTCAAGTTTAGGGGGTATCCTATTATCCTTGAGAGCTTTTATCTTTAATTCGTAATATGAATTCATTTCTTTCAAAATTTGATTTGTATAATTGATTTTATAAATTTTGCTCTCAGATTCATCCTTAAAATTTTTAAATTCTTTTAAAAGTTCTGAATAGGATGATTTCAAACTTTCATAATTTTTATTCAAGTCATCAAACTCATCAAGTAATTTCATGTGATTGTCATTAATTAAAGCATGATCTTTTCTAAGGATTTCATGTTCCTTTTATAGTTTCTCAAATTTTAAGCTCAGACTAGTCTGTATTTTCTTTATATTCCTATATGCATCATGCATGTGTTCAGAAACTTCAAAAAGTTCATCGTAAGTTAAGTCACATACTTCTTCTTGATCTAACTGATCAAGATTATTGACCATTAAGCACAGATTAGTGACTTCCTCTTCCTTTTTCATTTCTGACGAGTCCGAAGCTGAGTCTGCCCAAAAAGCTCTTTGGAATTTCTTCTTGTCCTTCTTCACAATTGGTTTCTCCTCAACTTTCTCCTTGCTAGGAGTGGCTTTAAGTTTTGGGCATTCTGTCTTAATATGTCCAGGTTTCCTACACTCATAGCAAATAACATCATTTGAAACCTTAACATTCCTATTAAATTTACCTCCATTTCATTGCTGGCGTCTCTTCTACTTCCTCTTCAGAAAGATTCTGAATTGTCTAGTCATTAATGCGATGTCATTTTCATCCTCAGGTTGTGAGTGTTCACTCTCATATTACTCCACTTTTAGTGCTATGCTCTTTTCCCTTTGTGGTTCACCTACATCAATCTTTCTTTGGCTAACTTCTTACTCATAAGCAATTAGCGAACCAAGAAGATTATCAATAGAGTAAATGTTTAGATCTTTATAGTCTGTAATTGCAGTAATTTTAGCATCATAAGCAGTAGGCAAACAACAAAAAATCTTATTAACCATTTTAGCATTCGTTAGTTTCCTACCCATTGCATGTAAAGAGGTGACTATTTGTGTGAATCTTGTGTACATATCAGAAATGGATTCATTTGATTTCATGCGAAACAATTCTTAATCATGCAACAAGATATTAAGTCTAGATTGCTTAATCTTATTAGTCACCTCATAAGTTATATAAAGTCTATCTCATATGTCCTTTTCACACTTACTAGTAGAAACCCGCATGTAATCTTCTTATTTAAGTGCACAAAAGAAACTATTCAAGCATTTGGCATTTAGTTGTGCTAAGTCACGTTCTTCTACTGTCCAGTCTATAAAAGGTATTTCAACTCTAACTCCGTCAACTAGTCTAGTTGGTTTTGTATACCCTTCCTGAACTATGATCCACATACGGTAATCAAGTGACTGTAAAAATATAGACATGCGTAATTTCTAAAAATCAAAAGGAATATTGTCGAACAATGGAGGTCTAGTTATAGAGTAACCCTTAGGTATATTTCAGTTTTCAAATGTAGCCATTTACGTTAATTAAAAAGTAGTCTAAACTTATAATTTTGAAACAAAGCTCTTATACCACTTGTTGAAACTAGTTCACTATGAATTAGGTTGTTAAACCTAATTTTATGTCCCAGCGACTAATCAAGAGGGGGGTGAATTGGTAATTAAAAAAAATCTTATCCTCTTTTAATCTTTATATCAAAAAATTTATTTAATGAATTTTATAAAAAAAGTTTTTCAACCACAAGTAAAACAGTAAAAATAAAAGGCAGCGAAAAATAAAAAGACACAAGATTTATAGTGGTTCAGTCAAACATGACCTACATCTACTCCCCGGAGGCACCCTCCGAGTATTGTACTAATACCACTAGTGACTCTCCGTTTGCACCCACAGCAAGGAGGAGAAACCTTTACAAAACTCTATTCCACCACTACTTAGTGCGGTAGAGAACCGTCGTCCTTTTACACTCTTCCCAGTGTTGGCAGAGAAATGTTGTCCTTTTACACTCTCCTGGTGTAGGCAGAGAACCCTTCGTCCTTTCACACTCTCCAAGTGTGGGCAGAGAACCCTTCGGTTGTTCACACTCTCCAAGTGTGGGTAGAGAACCCTTCATCCTTTCACACTCTCTAAGTGTGAGCAGAGAACCCTTCGTCTTTTTTACACTCTCTAAGTATGGGCAGAGAACCCTTCGTCCTTTCATACTCTCCTAGTGTGGGCAGAGAACCCTTCGGCTGTTCACACTCTCCAAGTGTCGGTAGAGAATCGGGTCTCCTTGACAGATCATCTCACAAGAAATCTAGAAGGAAGAGAGAAAAGTGAAGTAAACACAAACCACAAGTAGAGACTCTTACCTTTGAGTACCAAGTGAATCCTTCACGCTCCAATAGTAAGAATCCTCCTTCAAACACTCTCTCACACTCACTCCTTGACTCTCTCTTCAGTTGGCATGAAGATCAGTCGGAAAAAGACTAAATGACAATTCTAATTGAACTTTATATAGGAAAGATAAAAAAAACCGTCCAAAAGCTGCTGATATTCAAGTCTGAACAAAGTGGATCGTCCCGTACGATCGTGGATCGTCCCGTACGATCGTGGATCGTCCCGTACGATCGTGGATCGTCCTGGACGAACTTACTTAAATTAGTTGCATACGAACCCAATGTATATTGGTACGAACTGACTTCGTTCCCGATTATCATCCCGTACGAACCAAGTTCATTATGTACGAACAGTTATACCATGGGTCAGTTTCGTTAAACTGCAGGAAGTTATCAAAATTTAGAAAGGATAGAGCATTTTCGTCCTAGGACGAATAATCGTTCGTTTGGACAAAATTTTTACATAAAGCATTTCGTCCTGGGACAAATGGTAGTTCGTCTGGATGCAATTTTTACACAGAGCATTTCGTTTTAGGCCGAATATAGGATTTTGTCTGAACAAAAATTTTCCAGAGAGCATTTTGTCCTGGGATGAATTTTAGTTCGTCTGGACGAAAATTTTTCAGAGAATATTTCATCCTTGCACGAATAGGATTTTGTCTGAACGAAAATTTTCTAGAGAGCATTACGTCCTAGGACGAATTGTAGTTCATCCTGGACGATCAGGACTTAGAAAAAATTTTTGCCATCTTGTTCTATCCATTGCTCTTCCAAGGGGATAACTGACTTTATCGTCATGTACGAACCTAGTTCGTCCCGTACGATCAATATGATTTTTTAAAGATCTCCCTAAGTGTGTGTGTGCTAAGTTATTTAATTATAATCACTCCCTCTCAAACATAATACAATGAAAAGTACAAGCTTCAATTTTCAAATTATTTCATGCTGAATTTTGATTTGAATTCTTCATTAGTCTGGAGTTTGATTATCCTGAAATATTAGTCCACACAAGAGCAAAAATAATTCTTCTAAAAAAATGTTAGGAGAAAAACAAAACTTTAAAACAATAATATTTGGAATCATCAAAACTTTACAAGGCAAGAATGTAAAACATGCAAATAGCAACTCTCTTAATAATAATAATAATAATATATATATATATCCTGCATTTGATAAATTGTAGGAAGCTATGCTCATTTTAACTCCTGCTAATTGTTGTTTCATTCTGCTTATGCCACCATCTTTATATGCAATATCACAACAAGCATTCCAATTATTTCTTTCCATTAACCCCTCTGATTTCAGCGAAATGATTCCAAGCTATATCCATTTTCTTACGGGCACTATGCTTGGATGTTGCAGGTTGGCCACTAGGAGCTTCCATTCTAATATCAACAACCAAATGAATTTAAACACAACCAAATTCACTAGAGAATGAATGTAGTTATCATAAACATTAATCATAGGCATGCAAGTAATGAGAGAAAATATGAAATGTTACTACTTCAAACAAATAATGCAAGCATCAAAGATCCTTATTATAACAAAAGGCTACCCAATCATAGTAACTTTATTTATTTGTCATGTAAAATTGGATAATTTGTTATGCTTATTGCAAGGCAACCTATGAGGTATCCCAAATAAAATTGTCATCCCAATAAACAAGAAAACTCTTATATCCACCATGAACAAAAGATATAAACCCTACATATAAGATAGATTCTGCAATAAGAAAAACAAATATGTGTGACCAGTTCTTAAACATGAGTTCACAAGGAGACTTTGAAAAAATGTGAAGATATATATTTAGAAACTTTACAAATCCTAAGCTATCAATAGCATCAATTATACACGTTGGAATTCAAACATTGGAATCAATTAAAAAATTTAACCATAAAAATCACATGCACCCCCTTTATTTCCACGTAAGTACTATAAACTCAATAAAGATAGTAAATTATTAAAACATACAAATAAAAATAAAAGATACCTACATAGCACACTACTAGAGCGAAATGAATGGGGAACAAACAACGACGTGAGAACATTAGGTTATTTTCCATATTTCAAGGCCGTTTGATCTAAAATCTACGGCTCAAATCCGTTGTTCATTGAACCAAGTGGTTCTAAAGAATGGTGCCGATTCCACGGTTTGGCGGTTCAAACAACAAGACTAACAAATTTTGGGCCGGTCTAATGCAAAATTGGTTTTGAAGGCTAATCAAACTGACCAGCTGATCTGTTCCCAATTTAACCAGTTGAGCTAATGGGACCGATCATATTTTTAAATTCATGATAAATTGTTTTTGTTGGGCACCCAAATGTTTGAAAATAAATGAGTCTTTATTAATAAAACAAATGTCGCAAAATTCAGCTAACAGAATCATTTTAATTAGTCAATGGGTCATAAAAAAACAAAAAATTCCAATGAAACCAGGTGTCCATCATAGCAAATAAAACGATTGTACGAAACGAGCAGCTCGGAATTTGCAGAATAGCATGGCTGCCTCGCCCTCAAGTTCTTCTTCACCTATGCCGCCGCGTACTCCACTTTCTAAATCTCGGGTTACAATTACCTCTTCCATCCCCTTGCGTAATCATGAGCAATGGATCCATCCCTTTCTTCTCCTCATGTTTTTTCTCGCCTCCTTCCCGTCTTGCTTTTCCTCCGCCGATGTCTCCTACGCTGATCATTGCGGCTCCATCGTACCAGAATCCACCCCTTCCACACTTCGTGCATACTCAGATAGCTCCTTTCGCATCTCAAGTGGATACTTCGTCGGTGGCGATCGCTTTCTCGGCGAGGATTCCGGGATTGACTTCTCCGCCCTCCGATCCTTCGCTTTCTACAGCCGATCGGTGCTACTTACGCATACCCCGGGCACACTCCAGATCGTTGGAACACTAATCTTTCACGGTGGAGGCTTCCATTTCGCTCACCGGAACTTCACCTCCCGCGGCCGCTCGCTGCGTCTTGTCCGTCCATGGAACACTCGGAGCTTCAAGAGGCTGGGAAGGGTTAGCTTCGACATATCGGGCTTTTGGTCCGAGGAAACCGGTAAACTTTGCATGGTGGGAACCGGCTCCGGACGTTCCAAAGAAGGTATCTCTCTCGATCTCTCTGCTGTCTTTAAGCTCAAATACCCTACTGCTGCCAACATTACCTCCAGCGTTGTCAGCGGATATCTGGAGAGTTTGGAATCAGTGAACAGTACAAGTTACTTTGATCGGATCATGGTTCTGGCTTATGCACAGAGGAAGTATGAATACACGAAGGTTTTCCAGGCTCGGAGTTCATGCTCCTTTATTCATGATTCTGTGGGTCAGTTGATGGGTTTTTTTGACAGGCGCCAATCAATTTGCGATGCTCCCGGTGACCTTCTAAGGACAAGGTTCAAATTGGAGTATGGGAGCAGCTGCTCTAATAGGAACTGCGGTCCTTTATACAATAGCTTAGGGTTTCAGCCAGCATTTTTGAAATTTACATCTCTGGATTGTTCTGATGATGGTAAATTTCGATTAGTTGTATTGTTTTCTAACTATAGTGGCCCTTCATCTATGATGATGCTGGAGCCTGGACTGGCTATGGTTGCTGAGGGAAGTTGGGTTCAAACTAAGAATCAGCTTTGTCTCATTGCTTGCCGTGTCAAGGCATTCACTGACGCTCTGGCTGATAATGCTGTGGATGACTGCACAATTGGCATAAGCCTAGCATTCCCTGCAGTCCTGACAATTGAGAGCAGGAGCACAACTGTAGGGAAAATATGGAGTAACTTGAATGAAACTAGTCCCGGATACTTTAGCTCTCTTATTTTCCGGAGTTTTGGGTACAGTGGGGAGTATGATAACCGTTTAAGATACAAATATACAAAGATGGATGATGTGAGGAAATCTTGCACTGAGGCAGATGTTCGTAGATCCAGGAAAAAGAGATACCCCGATCCAAGGAACTATATAGACTTTATGTTTTATTTGCTTATAACAACATCCGAAGGAAAGCTGGGAAATGGCTTTGCAAATCCATTAGCTTTGGGTGAGACGATCAATCACATTGCTTCCATGAAGCGCCCTACATTACTGGCAAACAATCAGAGCATGTGGAACATAAGCTACTACTTTACACACGCCAATCATCAAAATGCACCTTTTAACAGTCCTGATGCAGGAGATATATCTGCTGAAGGAACTTATAATATAAAAACAGGGGTGATTTGCATGGTTGGCTGCCGGTCATTTGACACACAAGGGAACAATCTAGTTTCCAAGGACTGCAGGATTCTCATCAATATACAGATTCCCCCACTTAATCCAGAACCTGGAGAACATCTACATGGTACAATTAGAAGCACAAGAACAAACTTGGATCCACTCTTTTTTAAACCTCTTGAGATCTCTTCTCAGGTGATGTACGGGAGACAAGCTGCTCAGTCAGCTTGGAGGATGGATATAGAAATTATCATGATCCTTATATCCCTTACATTTTCATGCATTTTTGTAGGTTTACAACTGCTCCATACCAATAAACACCCTGGCGTGCTTTCTTCCATTTCCATCACAATGCTTGCTTTTCTTACATTTGGCCATATGGTTGTTTTAGTGCTCAACTTTGAAGCATTATTGAGAAATCACAAAAAACAGAATGTTCTGCAGGGTAATGGTGGTTGGCTTGAGGTGAATGAGGTTGTTGTGAGATTGATGACAATGGCAGCTTTCTTGTTGCATTGCCGTTTGCTTCAAGTTGCGTGGTGTGCAAGATCAGCAAATGATGGCAAAAACAGTTTGTGGCTTGCAGAGAGAAAAACCATCCGATTATGTCTGTTTATATATATTGCTGGAGGTTTTATTGCCTGGTTGGTTCGCCCGAGTTCTCAGAAAACTTTCCATCAGGTGCCGCATATAACTATTGAAACTCGTTATTCTCCCTGGGATGATATTCAAACTTATGCTGGGTTGATACTTGATGGTTTTTTAATTCCTCAAGTTATTCTTAATGCGCTATGTGATTCCAAAGAAATTTCCCTTGCCCCTTCTTTTTACGTTGGAACAACTATTCTTAGGGCACTTCCACATGTTTATGATCTCTACCGATCAAGATACTACATTCCCCGTCTCAATTCATCTTACATCTATGCCAGGCCAAACGGAGACCTCTACTCTCTCGCTTGGGATATAATTATTCCAGGTGTGGGAATTCTATTTGCTGTATGTATATACATTCAGCAGCGATTTGGTGGGGCTTGTATCTTTTGCCGAAGAATTGGAAGCCTTGGCTTGTATGAAATGGTTCCTGTTGCTACCAGTTAGCTTGTTTCCCTAAAAGCTTACCATTGTGGTATCTTGCTGCAGAACTTTCACTTGAACTTAATCATGTTATATATTCTTTTCTTTCTCAATTGGATTTTCATGTTTTTCGAAGTTGTCAGCATGGTCAGCTATGTACTCGTCAAAACTTTTCAAAATGCTAAGGGAGTTCGGTTTAGGGTTGTGCGCCACATACCCACAGTATTAGGTGCCACTTAAGAAACAGCTTGTTTCCGTTTTGCAATTGATGCGGAGCATCTTAAGCATAGCCAACCTTAAGGAATACTATACCATTTTCTTACCATTTATGTTCACTGTCCTACTTTTCACTATCCTCGTTGCTTTTCTTTTACATAGCACAACAGCTGTTCATTTTTAGCTATTAAGCCTTTTTTAGCAAGGTGGACATCAGTTCGTTGATAGTACGCATTTGTTTAGGCCTTGAGTTTATTCAGAAGATAATGAAGTAATACAATATTCCTTTGAGTATTCCATGTTTTCATTCTCTGTTTTAGTTGCAGCGTCTCCTTCTTCCACGACTACCACATTAGGTTGGTTTAAAAAACTTGAAGCCTGGCTAGAATGGCTGATTGCAGCAAGCGCATGACTTGTGACATGATCACAATCTTGTGGCCCTATGGGCCGCGCATTATAGAATAATCCGACAATCAGATTAAATAGCATATGAATTTTATGCAATGAGAGTTGCAATCTCTCATGACGGGTTTAGATGATCATCAGAAGACTCAGATAGTAATGCCAGCATCCAACCTTGTTGCTAAACGAACATGCAATCCAAGCCAAGTGAGGTGAAGGGCACCTATGGTCTCACAGAGGTAACTGATTTAGAAGTTGTGGGTAGTTACAATCTAGAAAATTTTCTCTAATTCAGAAGGTTAAAAAATCATTGCTTGTGTACAATCAACGCAACGAAGAGTTCCACGTTTTGAAGATTGTTCTCTAATTAGTTGATTTCCTTTATTATTCTTTGTCATTGACTCCTATGGTACCATGCCCTCAACAAATCTTCAAAACGTGAAACTCTCATCCATTATTGGAATCTCTATCCCATCCTGATGATGGAACTATCAAATTCTCCAAATGATAAGCTTTTAATTAAATCATTATCTCCATATTGTTGAATACTTTGAACCCTTCATCATCTCCATAGTCATGTTCATGAGACTACCAAGGCAATGTAGGAATTTCAATGCTCTACTTATTTTCAAGAAAATAACATTTTTCAAATGAATACCCACTAAACATTGTGTGCTAGGACAAATATGGTGTTGGTGTTTGGTGGCTTTAGTTATTATAATCACGGAGGTGTGGAGGCCACAGGGAGGCGTGGAGTTGGTACAGGATGAAACAACTTCACGCACATTTCCTACCAAATGACTTTGAGCAAATATTTTATCTTAAGTATTACATTCAGCACAAAGAAACATATCAGTACGTGAGTACACTTAAGGGTATTACCGTTTAAGTGCGCAGAATGATCTGAAGGAGACCACAAACCAACTATTTACATAATATATTGGTAGTTTAAAAGATGCTATTCATGATAAATTCGAGTTGAATTCTATGCAGTCGCTATCACAAGTCATTAAATTTGCACTCAAAGCTGAAATGCAATTGGCACGACATCCACAAAGTTGGTCATTTGGTTGTATTAAATTTGAACAACTTCATCACAATACCAATTAAAATCTTAGTTGGTCCAAGCAACTGCAACACCGACCAAGTACATTCCATAGAACAATGCAACTCCTGTCACCTTTGATACGTCAGGGTAGAAAAAATTCTACATTATGAGATAACCTCAACTCTAGCTTCGCCGCTGTTAAGTGCTTTCATTGCTTCCAGCCGGGCCATAAATTCAATGAATGTCTAAATACATCAACATCAAGATCAAGCCTTTATCCCACTACGTGGGATCGGCTACATGAATCCTTTTTCCTCCATTGTGTCATATTAAAAGTCAAACTCTCGTTTAAATCTAATAAAGAAAGGTCATTCATAATATTTTCTAACCAAGTCTTTTTAGGTCTGCCTCTACCTTTCTTAACATAAGTCAAATCTAATACCTCTACTCTCCTAACCGGGTCATCGGAAGGCTGCCGTTTTACGTGACCAAACCATCTAAAGCGACTCTCTCTAATCTTATCTTCTACTAGAGCTACTCCAATCTTTTCACATATATGCTCATTTCGTATCCTATCTCTAAGGGTAAAGCCACATCCACTTGAGCATCCTCATCTCTGCCACACTTAACTCAGTATTATGCTTCCTTTTTAATGGCCAACATTCGGCACCATAAAACATTGCAGGCCTAACCACCATCTTATAGAATTTCCCCTTAAGTTTGAGGGGTACTTTTCTATCACACAACAAGTCCGAAGCATTCCTCCACTTCAACCATCCAATTTGAATTCTGCTGATAATATCCCCATCTATTTCACCATTACTCTGAACAATAGATCGAAGATATCTAAAACGTGTACTCTTATTAATGACTTGATCTCCCAAAGTCACAATCCACTCACTAGATCTATTACTACTAAAATTACACTCCATATATTCTGTTTTAGATCTACTCAAGCGAAAACCTTTAGACTCTAAGGTTAACTTCCATAATTCAAGTTTACCTTCAACTCCCTCTCTAGTCTTATCAACAAGAAAAATATCATCAGCAAAAAGCATACACCAAGGTACATCCTCTTGTAAATATTTAGTGAGAACATTCAAGACTAAAGCAAAAAGATATGGGCTTAAGGCCGATCCTTGATGTAACCCAACTGAAATAGGGAAATACTTGGTCAAACCACCTTGTGTTTGAACACAAGTAATAGCTCATGAATATATTATTTTAATGATTTGAATATAAGCGTTATTAACTCCTTTCTTATCAAGAACTCTCCATAGCACTTCTCTTGGAATTTTATCATATGCTTTTTCTAAATTAATAAAATATCATATGTAGATCCTCCTTATTTTCGCTATATTTCTCCATCAAACCTCTTTATAAATATATGGCTTCCATAGTCGACCTACCCGGCATAAATCCAAATTGATTTTGAGAAAATGAATGTCTAAATAGACATTAAAAAAAAAAGAGGAGTCTAATGGTGAAGAACAACTTCGGCAATCTAGAAGTTGAAAGGGATGTGGAATCAAAAAATGTAGTTGGTGATAAAGGAAATTGATTAGCTTGTGTTCTAGAGAAGTTTTTGTCCCCAAGCAACAGAACAGTTCACACCACAATGCCATATTTCAAGCCAAGTGCACTGTCAATGGGTAGGTTTGTTAGTTATTGATTGATCAAGGATGAACTGAAAATTTAGTGTCATGATCCATTGTTCAAAGTTTACAATTAAAAAATAACAAAAATGCCTCACCCTTTTTTAATTTTAATTTTAATTTTTATTCTTTTTTTTTTCTTTTTTTTAACAAAAAATCCTCACCCTTATAGAACAAACTAGGTTAAGTCAGGTATGGATATTTTAGTCTCTAAAATGCGTTGGGTAACATTCTCGTTAGGAAAGAACTATGTGTGAGGTTTTATGTAATGTAGTGGATATGGATGTGTTCCATCTAATCTTTTAGTAGCCTTGATAATTTGACGTGGGTGTCATTTATGATGGAAGGGATAACACATACTCATTTGTTTCAATAGACAAATGACTGAGAATATTATCACAAACTCAAGACAACAACATTATTTCACTCAAAGCAAAAGCTTTAATGTTGCAGGTGTTAGGTCAATCTCTTTTGAATGCATGGGAGGAAAATTCATTAATGTTAGCTTTTATCTTCAAAGTACAATCAGACAATCATACTTATGTTGAAATGCTAATGGAAGTAAAAAAGTTGTTGTTCTATGCAACTAGACTTGCCAACATTGAACTCGACTCAAAAACCTGACTCGAAAATTTTGGGTTTGGGTTCACCCGAATCCGAAGCGAGTCGGGTTCGGGTCCTAAAAATCGACCAGTTTGTAAAACCGGGTTGAGTTTGGGTTGACCCGGGAATGACTCAGAAACCTAGCTGCCCCGCAGCCCCACGCTAGCTGCCCCGCTGCCCCACTGCCCCGCTGCCCCGCGCTCGCTGCCCCGTTGTCCCGCGCCCTTTGCCTCGCTGCCCTTCGCTCGCTGCTCCACGTACCGCACCCACTAACCTGCTGCCCTGCGCCAGCTGCCCTATAATAATTGTTTTGCCATCATCAAGAAGGTCGAGATTGTTAAGAGAGTTGCTACTTAGTTTTTGCATGTTTTACATTCTTGCAACTTGTATAGTTTTGATGATTCCAAATATTATTGTTCTCCTAACATTTTTTGGAAGAATTATTTTTGCTCTTGTGTGGACTAATATTTCAGGATAATCATACTCCAGACTAATAAAGACTTCAAATCAAATGCAGCATAAGATAATTTGTAAATTGAAGTATGTATTTTTCACTTTATTAAGTCTGAAGGAGTATAATTGTAATTAAACAACCTAGCACACACACATTGGGGGAGATCTTTAAAAGTCAAAATTTTTTTATACTGATCGTACAGGATGAACCATGTTCGTACGGGACGATCAGGTCAGTTTTACCCCTCGAAGAGCAATGGAACGGACAGAAAGTGAGAAAATTTTTCTAAGTTCTTGATTGTCAAGATGAATTTACCCATTCGTCCCTGAACGATGTCCTCTGGATTCTCACTTCGAACTGTTCGTCCAAACGAATTGTCCCATTTGTCCTAGGATGTTTTATGGACTCGTGACTTGAACTATTCGTCCAGATGAAATGTCCCATTTGTTCTAGGACGATGTTCTCTGGACTCGTGACTTGAACTATTCATCCAGATGAAATGTCCCATTCGTCCAAGGATGATGTTCTCTGGACTTGTTACTTGAACTGTTCGTCTAGACGAGTTTATATATTCGTTCCAGGATGATGTCCTCTATTCCTTAACCTTGAGGACCGTCATGCAGTTATTTCCCGATGAAATCTGAAAATAATTGTTCGTACCGGACGAACTTAGTTTGTACAGGACAATGATCGGGTACGAAGTCATTTCAAACCAATGCACATTGGGCTTGTACGCAACAATTTTTACACTGTTCTTATGTATGAATTACGATCGTACGGGACGATTGCGTACGTACAGAATTGAGTTTTTATAGATTTTGGACGATTTTTCGTATCTTTCATATGAAAGGTCCAAATAAAACTGTCTTGTAATCTTTTTGTCCAATGGTCTTCGTGCAAATTGAAGGGAGATTGAAGGAGAGAGTGTGAGAGAGTGTGTGAAGGAGGATTCTTACTACTAGAGCGTGAAGGGTTCACTTGGTACTCAAAGATAAGAATATCCAATTATGAATTGTGATTACTTTACTCTTTTCTCTCGTCCTTCTAGATTTCTCGTGAGAATATCTTTCAAGGAGATTCGATCTCTGCTGACACTAGAGGAGTGTGAACAGCGGGAAGGTTCTCTGTCCATACTTGGAGAGTGTGAATAAAAAAAGTTTCTTTTCCTACACTTGGAGAGTGTGAAGAGCGAGATGTACTCTGCCTACACTTGGAGGGTGTAAAAGGACGACAGTTCTCTGTAGCACCGGGTAGTGGTGGAAGAGAGTTTTTGTGAAGGCTTCTCAGCCTTGCTGTGGGGCCAAAAGGAGAGACACTAATTAGTAATAGTGCAATACCTGAAGTGGGAGATTTCAGGGAGTGGATGTAGGTCGTGTTGTATTAAACCGCTATAAATATTGTGTCTTTTTATTTTTTCGCTGCCTTTTTACTTTACTGTTTTTGTGTGATACTGTGGTTGAAAAATCCTTTTCAAAAATTTATCATAACTTTTTTATCGGTTTAAAATTTAAGAGGAAAATTTTTAAATTACCAACCCCCCTCTTGGTTAGCTGCTGGGATATAAACTTAGGTCTAACATGCTAATTCATTTTTAACAAGTTTCAACAGAATTTATATTAACACGTGATATATTTTCCCAAGGGGAGAAAATATCATCCGTTAGTAATTATTCGATTATGATTATGACGATCATTATAAGTTTAATTTTTTGAAAGAAATATTAATTGAGTTTTGAAAAATTGACATGGGTTCTAAATCTCCTATTAGCGCAATCCCTCGTAGTTAATTATATCATAGAAGCAAGTGTCTCGTACAAATACTCTCGATTAAAATAACAGCAGAAATTTCGTTTCAAGATTTTTAAGGAGTGATGTTAAAGGAGGTGAATCCAAAGTTTCAATAGGGTTTGGATCAAATTTTGAATACTTATTTTTGGAGTCAACGGAATAGAGGTAGGAGACACTTTAAGATTCTGAAATAAATTAGAAGTGTCTCAACCTAATCTAAGTGACGAGTTTTAAATTTTGGATTGAGCGAGTTTAGTTTGAGTTAGTTGATTTATTAGAAATTTAGGATTACATTCTCGGAGGTTAGGGTCTTAAGATTCAGAATCTACCCCTGATCCTAAATCTAAATTGGGTACCAAACGATGGTTTCCCGAACCTAACTAATACAGTGCAAAACCTAGACTTACCCGTGCCTAAATTGGGGAGTTAGCTATCCACCTAGTCAATTTTAAATCGATAAGTTTAGTTATTTTATGAAAGTGTGGTGGAGACATTTTTATTAAAGTTTTTTTTCTTAGAGTTGGGTCTGACATCTAGAGCTTATCTTAATTAGTCATTTAACTTATGTAGGGTGAAAATATTTAAGACAAATATAATTAAAAAATTTTGGCACTTCTTTAATTTATTACTAATACAATGCATACTAATTGACTCGATAAATGATTAAAATTGGAATGAAGCAGTTTTGAAAGGGCTTAAAAATATATTGTATGATAGAGATTACACAGTTTTCCCTTGACAGATCTACACCCTCATAGGCTAGGTGGTCCAAAACCTGTATGTGGGGAGGTACCTAACAAAAGGAAAGAAGAATGCATAAAAAATGCTTATGCGAACTCCCGGTGGCCGGTGGTCCTGGCTTACTTCTTAGATCGTTAGAGTTTCTTTGTTATTTAAATATTATATTTAAATTTTGAGTAGAAGCATTTTTACTATGCCCTCACAAAACTCCACGTATCTAGGCTGAAACAAAATCGAAACACAAACGTCAAAAACTAGGAAAAGAAGGCAAGATCTTATACATAAGCAAAGTAAATCAATTATCAATAAATATAATTAATTTATCAAAATAATGTCCGTAGGAAAATACCTTATTTCTTATAACCCAAAATTGTAAAAATTAAAAGTGGTCGGGTACCACTAACCACAAATCCAGATTCTAATCCTAAAACAGACGCAAGTAGACTTTAAGTGGGGTACTCTGCTATCTTTAGCTCCTGGGTCTTCTTCTCTTCGGGCTCTTTGGTTCTGTCATACCTGGATTCCCAAATGGAAAAGAGAACTCTATCCCTGATGGGGAGGTTATTCTTCCTACTTTGGGTAGTGAAGTGATCCAAAATTGAGCTTCCAAATGGAAAATAATTATCTCCTTGAGGGATATTCTTTTTTCTTTGAAATATAATTTTGGATTTGAGTATCTCAAACTCAAAGACTCACAACTCTTAACTTTTAAACAAATTATATTGATATAAAATTATAAATTCTTGTCTCTTTTATAAAATATTCTTGACCATTTAAATATTAAATCAATCTCAAGCAATTTTATATAATAAAATTATATACTCAATCCAGTCACGCTTGACCATGCTCTTATTTATTTAGGGGCTAAGCAAGCTGAAACACCTATAACATTTATATAATTATTATATTTTTTAGCCCCTTTTTAATGCCCTGCACAAGCACGACCGACTATAGAAAACTCAGCGAGTAACCAGAATGATCCTAACCTAAGAGTAAACTATCACCCATGACATCATCAATCAAAAAAGTGTAGTAAAAATAAAAAATGCTCACATCAAATATTCCAATCACAATTTATAATGAAATCTCAAAAAACTTGGCACATAGCAGTAAAGTAAAAATCGGTCTAGCCTAGACTGGAGTTGGTTGTTCTAGTAAGCCATCTAAAGTGTGTGTAAAAGATTATGAGGCTAGGGTAGATCCTAAGCTGGGTTATTTGTTAACGTTATCTAATATTTGAGTTTATTAAGGTTCAAAGGAAAGATTTATGTTTGAGACTAAATTTTAATGCATTATAGCTTAACTCAGGATAAGTTTTAAGGATTGATTTAAAGAGTGAGTTTAATTTGTTAAAAATTAAAGAGATAATAAATTTTAATAAATTTGATTATTTGATAATTTTGAAGGTTAAATTAATTCATATTTTCCATCAACCGATTCGTGGCATTGTGCCACTAGGCTCGAGGAATTAGGCCTCATGAGGACACGTAGCCCCTTAACTTGGAGTAGTCCATCCTAAAAATTTTGTTGATGTAGTTGAATTAAGGATTTTAGTTATTGTTAAACAAATAAAAGTCAGTTAGTTTTAATTATTTACACTCCTTTGAATTCATTTGTAATTTTGTGCCACCAGCTCGAGGAACCAAGCCTCTTTATGACATGTAGCAATGCAGCCCAGAGTAGCTCATCTTAAAAACTTCATCTTTGGAGTAGTTATTGTGTATTAGAATATTAGTTAAGTAGTTTTATTAATCAAATTAGAATTTTAAGGAATTTTAATAGAGTGGTTTTTTGGAATTATTGGAATTGTTTAATAACATTAATTAAAGGTAAAAAAGTTAACTTTTAAATTAAAGTTAATTTTGAGGTTTTTAGATGTTTAATAAATATTATACCTTATGATGAGTAATTAGACCATCAGTTTGTCTAATTTTGAATTTTTTTATAAAAATTTATGATTTTTTGAAATTTTGATCAAGTTTTGAACTACAATTGATTTGAAAGTTGCCTTTTTGACTTTGACCAAATTTTGAAAATTTGACCTTTTCAAAAAATACCGGACCCTAAATGGAGTTTAATGACATCAAGTTTGATGAATTTAGAATTTTTTATAATTAGTTATGATTTTTCAAAGTTTTGTTAATTAATTTAATTTTAAAATTATATAATTTGAAACGTTTTGATTGTTTTGATAAAAACTCATTCCAAACTTCATGGAATTACTCCCCAAGGTTCAGGATGACTCATGAGAATCTTTCCAAGTTTTTGAAAATTATTTGAGATTTTTAATTATTTTTAATTAATTAAAATAATTAATTATTATTTTTTTTCTAAAAGTTAAATTAAAGTCAAATTAGAGGGCTGGTTATGGGGCTTTTATTTTTCCTAGGTAGATGACTAAATTCTGGTTAGTTTGATGCATTAATTATATTTTTTAGATTTAAATTTGATTTATTATAATATTTTAAATTTTCTAAGTCCTTAAAAGGGTTTAATTTTGACATGTTTAATTTTCTGACCTAAAGGACTCTAAATTCAATCAAATTTAAACCTATGGTAGAAGATGTGACTTTTGACCTCTAGAGAAATAGCCAAAATCAACAAAAGAAAAAATCTAGAAGAAGATTCGTACCTCACATCTGTCGAAAGAATCCAAAAATCCTACCTGAAATCTTACTAAAGTTACTGAACTTATGTCTCTTTCTGGTTTGGGCTCCGAAAATTCGGCCCTGGCCTCTGTCTGCTGTATACAGGTAGACTGTCGTGCGCTACTTATTGATTCTTGTAGGTGGATTTTAACACACTAATGAATTTTCTGCTTTCAATGGTAGATGCTTGCATCTATTGAGATTCTTTCACATTTGCCCATAGACAATATGGTGAACAAGTTTTTGAAAATTTGTATTTGCTTGTAAATGGTGTACTATATGTACGATGAATTTCCTACAACAACTTGTGGAGACTGGCATTTGTTGTAGTCCTTTGGCCTCTTGCTTGTGGTTGATACATCGGGCATACAACAAATCTTCTTTGAGAGCTCATAAAGATTTGCGCTTGTCGTAGTAATTTGACATGTTGTTCGTATATGTCATTTAATATGTATAACAGGCCTCCATAAGGGCCCGTGGACACATGCATTTATTTCTTATTATCCGATGTTTGCTTGTAGATAACATGTCGTATATAGCGGGTCTTCTACGCCATCTTGTAAGAGCTCGTATCTGCTATAGTTCTCTTATGTATTTATAATATAGATGACACATTAGGTGCATGACGAATCTTATATAATGACTTGTAGATATTTTGCACTTTCTGTATCTCATCTACTTCTGCTTGCAAATAGCATGTATTATGTATGACGAATATTCTAAAACCCCTTAGATATTTGTACTCACTACATATCATTTATCCTTCCATATAGAGGGTCCGTGTAATTGAGTGATGTTGGACAATTGTTGACCAAGGAGGTGTTATAGTGTCTTTGCCACAACAATTGGTAGGTACCTCAAATGTGCTACAGACATGTTGTCTTTTTCATCTTTCTTCATGTACTTGATTGTAGACATGTCTTCTACAGTCATTCATGGGCAAGTTTTATTGTCTTATGCCTATTTATATCTCTTCATTAGTGCTCTCAAGTGGACATAGAAAAGATTGCTACATATCCTTACATGACTATTGTGTTGATTGTTTCAACTTTAGCTTTATTATTCACGAGGCTATGTTGCAAAGTATTTGCTTTATTTGCTAAATGCTTTTCATTCAGTCTCTAGGTGAGTTGCATTCATTACTATTGCGCATATGAAGAAATCACATACGATTGTTTGTAAACATTTCTGCTTTGATCTATGAGCAAATGATTGTAAGTTAGAAGAGTCTTTCATCATTGCATATAGGCAATATATATGTCCCTTGCATTGGAATGTTATTGTTTACAAATTGACCTTATAAGGATACTGATGTATTTATTGCATGTTCTTTATCATCACTTACGGGCAACCTTTCATTCTCTATCACTAATGATTTATCACTTGTCTGTATGATGATATCATCCACCACTATACTCCTCATGTCTTAGCAGTTAATGTAAGTTATCGCAAATCATTAATCGCTTAAGCTTTCATTATCACTTGTGAGTGAAATATCTCACATATGAATTGCAATATTGGGTTTTGTTCGGTTTAGAGAATTTAGAGAGAGAAGTTAGAGAGAGAAGTTCTGAGATAAGTTAAAGTTTTTTGCGATTTGTTTTTCAAAAATTCAAATTTGCGGTTTTTTTGCAGGATCAATTGCGACGGAAGGTCGCCGATCACCGATCTCTGGTGGCTCTACGGATGTTCGTCGCTCTTCCACATGCTTGTCTCATGGTTAAGCGAAGTCGCTTTCTGCATCTCTGCTGGCTTTTGGTGATATTTTGTCAAGTATTTTTCAAGGTTCTAAATCGAAGTTTCGTTCAGGTGCGCCTTTGGTAATCAATGAAGGAGGTCTAATTTTGCCTCCTAAAAAATTAACAGAAGTTTCTGGAAAGGTAAAGGTGTGATAGAAGATAATCCGTCTTCTAAGAATCTGAAGAATAGAGATCTCATTGATGTCAAGGAGCTTGCTGCTACTGATTTTTCTAAAAAGTCTTCTGAAAATGATTCTGATTTCTATGGTAAACAAAATGCTTTCAAAAATGCTACTGAAACTCTAAATGATGTAAATAGCAAGGAGGTTCAAGCTATGGATAATTCAAGGACAGAATTTTTGAATAATTTTGCTACTGAAGGCAATGAAGGCCAAGTATTAAATGATCTGGAAAATGTACGTGAATGCAATAACGGAGAACTTGGATCGTGCAATGAAACAGTTAATGTAATATCTGAAACAACTCGTCTTGTCTTACAACAAAATGGTTGGGCCAAAATGGAACATGTCAAAGTAGCTCACCTTTGTTGAGTCTAGTAATTAGGTTGTTAAGCCTAAGTGAGTGTCCCAAGGCTACCAAGAGGGGGGTGAATTGGTAGTTTAAAAAATCAAAATTTAAGACCCCTTTTTAATTTTGTAGAAAAGGATTTTTCAACCACAGAGTTTTTTAAAACTGAAATAGAAAGTGCGGAAATGTAAAAACAGTAAAATAAATGACACCAGATTTATAGTGGTTCGGTCTATAACCAGACCTACATCCACTCCACAGAGGCACCCTCTGAGTATTGCATTAATACCAATAGTGACTCTCCTTTTGCACCCACAGTAAGGCGGAGAAGCCTTTACAACACACTCTTTTCACCACTCCCCGGTGCGGTAGAGAACCGTCCGTCCTTTTACATAATACCCAGTGTTGGCAGAGAACCGTCCGTCCTTTCACACTCTCCTAGTGTGGGCAGAGAACCCTTCGTCCTTTCACACTCTCCTAGTGTAGGCAGAGAACCCTTCGTCCTTTCACACTCTCCTAGTGTGGGCAGAGAACCCTTCGTCCTTTCACACTCTCCTAGTGTGGACAGAGAACCCTTCGTCCTTTCACACTCTCCAAGTGTCGGCAGAGAACCGGATCTCCTTGACAGATCTTCTCACAAGAATCTAGAAAGAAGAAAGAAAAGAGTGAAGTAATCCCAATTCACAAGTAGAGACTCTTACCTTTGAAATCCAAGTGAAGCCTTCTTGCTTCTATGGTAGGAATCCTCCCTTGAATGCTCTCTTCACTTCTCTCCTTGGCTATTCTCTCAAGAGGCACGAAGATCAAATGACAAAAAGATTGGGTGGCAGTCTAATTTGGGCTATTTATACAAAAGACAAGAAAAACCGCCCAAAAACTGCAAGTTTTCAATTCTGTACGCAATGGATCGTCCTGTACGATCGTGGATTGTCCTGGACGGTTTTACTTAAACGATCTGAAACGACCCTATTTGAATATGTGTACGAAGTGTCTTCGTACAGCTGATCGTCCTGTACGAACTAGGTTTGTCCAGTACGAACGGTTATTACAAGGTCGAATCTAGAAACTGCTGAAAACTGTCCTAAGTCGGTTAATCGTTTGGACGATAATTAATTTCGTCTGGACGAAAATTTTATAGAGAACCAATCGTACTGTACGATACTTAATTTCGTCTGGACGAAAATTTTACAGAGAGCCAATCGTACTGTACGATAATTAATTTCGTCTGGACAAAAATTTTACAGAGAGCCAATCGTACTGTACGATAATTAATTTCGTCTGGACGAAAATTTTACAGAGAGCAAATCGTACTGTACGATAATTAATTTTGTCTGGACGAAAATTTTACAGAGAGCAAATCGTACTGTACGATAATTAATTTCGTCTGGACGAAAATTTTACAGAGAGCAAATCGTACTGTATGATAATTAATTTCGTCTGGACGAATAGGACTTAGAAAATTTTTCGAGCAAATTTCTATTCGTTCCATATGCTCTATAGGAGATAAATGTCTGATCGTCCAGTACGAACGAAAATCGTCCTGTACGATCAACACAAATTTAATATGATCTTCTTATTTGTGTGTGCATGTTTTGATTCACTCAAGTTACAATCACTCCATTTCAATTTGATTTCTAAGCAAAGTGCAAGCTTCAAAAAATTCAAGGTATCTCATGCTGATTTTAATTTGAAGCCTTGTAGTCTGGAGTTCTTTCCCTGAAATGTTAGTACACACAAGAGCAAATACAATTCTTCCAAAATTGTTAGGAGATAACTACACATTTGAACAATAATGTTTGAAATCATCAAAACTTTATAAGATGCCAAAAATATAATGCATGCAAATAGCAACTATCTTAACAATCTCCCCCTTTTTGATGATGGCAAAACAATTATTGTTTGTATGATTTCAATTTAAACAAATCTTTTTATCTCCTAAACTCCCCCTGAATTGATGAATACATGAAAATAAAGAGGCAATTTAAATCAAGAAAGAAATTTTTAAAATTTTTATTTTTCAGACACACAAAACAAACACAATAACATACAAACATAAAGATTTCTCCCCCTTTTTGACAACAACAAAAAGTGAAGAAGAAATAGACAAGAAATGTAAGTAATTGTATGAAAATTCATTTGAACATTTAATCTAAATGGTGATTGATACAAGGTATGCAATTTTAAAACTAAAAACATTAGGTCAATCATAGAAATTCAGGAAATTTAAAAAGTGATATAACATTGTAAGTAAGAAGAATTTAGCAAAGACATGATTCAATTTAGACATTTCAATATAGAAAATCATTACAAGAGAGATGAAGAAAAAATTTTATATTACAATGTTCAAAAGAATATAAATGAACATAAGATCAATTTAAATTTAGAGATTGAAAGAATTTGGAAAGAAAAGAATTACCACATGTGGCGCTTTGCGCATCTTTTTCAAAATTTTGAGCACATTTTTGTGCATCTTTTGATATTGGGCTGATTTTGTGCCTCTTTTTCATATTTGCGAACCTTTTGCGCATTCCTTTTGATTTTAGTACTTTTTGTATAATTTTTCAAGAGTAATTTAGACCAATTCTTTCCAAAATCAATAATCTAAAATTTCAAATATTTCTAAGTGCATAAATATTATTTGAGCAAGGAAATACAAAATAAGAAAAACATCTAAATTGCAATAATAATTTTAACTTTTATGTAGTCTAAATGAATATACATGGATTTAAAAATTCTAATTATAACAAGTTATAAACAACTTTTAAATTTAGAAAGACTAGATTTTCTAATGTAGATAATCTCAAATTACAATCTAATTTAAGCACTATAAAGATTAAATAATTCTAATGAAATTCATAAAAATTAACGACATTTCAATAACAAATCAACATTGAAACAAGTACTAAATGCATTGATAGTTATGAAAGGATTACACATTTCATAATATCTAAATACAAAAAAAAAAATACAAACAAAACACTTAACATAAGCACTTAACACAACAAGACATAAAAAAAATGAGAAACTAACACAAAAAAAATACAACACAAGTACAATAAAATATAGAAAATCATCTCTACTGTTCTGGAGGACGAGGAGGAATGCCACCGAAAAGGTTGAAGTAGGAGGCCATCAACATTACATTGGTATTGATATCATGTACTTCATTTCTAATTATACCAATGTCATGTTGTTGTTGCACAAGTTGAGCATCAAATTGATCAAATCTTTGATCAATATGAGTCTCCAATCTATCAAATCTCTCAATCAGATTCTGATAATCTGACTGAGGTGCAGAGGTTTGTGCTCCTTCTTCTTCTTCTTCTTCTGAACCACTAGCATGTGCTTTTTCTTTTTCTTTTTCCTCCCTGAAGAGCAATCTGAAGGATGCATCATTATAATAAACTGGCTCTTCATAGTCTTCATCAGGATTCACCAAATTATATTTCTTCTCCAAAATGTAGGTAACTAAATGTCCCAAAGAAATATTCTTTTTCCTCTTCTGTTCAGCATGTCCTATTTCTGAAAGCCCATAGAGATGATCTATGATGAGTTGGGCTTCGTTGATAGGTTGACGATCCAAAATCAAAAAGGTTAGAACAGAAAGGAGAGGGGTTATGTTTATCATATCACCAGCTTTAGGAATGATTGAAGATCTAAGGATATGCTGGATGATACGGGCATTTTTGGTCATCCCAGAAACTCTAGCAACATGATAGTTTAAACCACTTTTTCTAATTGTATTATTGACTTCATCCCATCTAAATATGTTTTCAGTCATTAAGGTATGGGCTCTATATCCTTCAGTCCTAAGGTTTAGAAATGCACTAATGTCATGCTTAGTGATTTCTACTTGTTGCTTGAAGAAAAAGGATCTAATGCAAGAGTGGTCAGAGTTGAAACTCATGTTGGCTAGAAAGTAGAGAAAAGTTTGTTTGTTGTAGAGATGGATGAGAGACAGGATGAAATGGAATTGGGTTGAGTCGAAAAGGTGTATTACCTTGAAATTTATCTCGCTTTGAATCAAGATGCGAGATGGAGTGATTTTTGCGGAAGCAAAACGAGGAAATGATTCCTCATTTGCCTTGGAAAGGAAGTTTTCCGAGGCATTCCTATTTGGCTTCTTCGCTAACACCTTTTGTCTTTTGCTTGAGGAGGCCATTGGCAATTTGAAGTAGAAAGGGATTGAAAGAGAAGTTTGAAAGTGTGATTGTTAAGTTAGAAAGCCTTCATATTTAAAGAAAAATGATACGTTCGTCCTGGACGAAGAAGGTTCGTCCTGGACGAAAATAATCGTTCGTCTGGACGAACATTATTTCGTACAGACGATCAAATTCGTCCAAAATATAACGGCTTTTCGTAATCAACACAACTTACGATGCGTCCCTTCGTACAGACCTTTGACTTGACCGATCGTACATACGAACAAAAGTTCGTACAGACGATCAAAATTAATTCGTTTTAAATGTCTTTTGAAAACCGTCCCCTACACTGAAACGACATATGTTCGTCTGGACGAACCAAAATTTCGTACAAACGAAATCCATATTAAAAACTGTCTTATCCACTCAACCGCTGCATTCAATCGTCCCGACGTTTGAGAAAATGAAAAGGTTCGTCCTGGACGATATTTATATCGTACAGACGATTTAATTAAAAACTGCTCTCAAAACGGTTAAAATGCACGCAAACCTACTTTTCACACATCGTCCCGTACGAACCAAAAGTCGTCCCGGACGATTTTCTCCAATTTTTGAATTTTTGAATTTTAATTTAAGAAAATCAAATCAAACTATAAAACACAAAAAACATACAATAAAAAAACTTACACTCAAAAACAAATTCATTCAAAACACACAAAAATTCATAAAATCAAAAATAAAACATAAACATCAATGTTGCAAAGACATTTTGTTTAGGCATTTAAATCAATAACACCTAGCCTTGTTCTTAAAGTACTGAAGGTATCAAGGGCTAAAGGTTTTGTAAAAATATCTGCAAGTTGATTTTCAGTTGAAACATGTGTGAGTTCAATTTCTCCTTTGGATACATGATCCCTTATGAAATGATGTCTTATATCTATGTGTTTGGTCTAGAATGTTGAATAGGATTTTTGGAAATGCAAATAGCACTAGTATTGTCACAATAAATTGGAATAGTGCCTACAGATAATCCTAAATCAATCAACTGTTATTTTAACCAAAGTACTTGTGCCACACAACTTCCTAAAGCAATGTATTCTGCTTCTGCAGTAGATAGGGCTACTGAATTTTGTTTTCTATTGGACCAAAAAATTAATGAATTACCAATGAATTGACATGTTCCAGAAGTGCTTTTCCTATCCACTCTACAGCCTGCAAAGTCAGAATCTGAATAACCAATAATTTCAAATGAAGAGCTAAACTTAGGATACCAAATTCCTAAGTTTTGAGTTCCTAGTAAGTATCTTAAAATCCTTTTCACTGCTGTCAAATGTTATTCTTTTGGATCTGATTGAAATCTAGCACACAAGCAAACACTGAACAATAATCTGGTCGGCTAGCAGTCAAGTAAAGCAAAGATCCAATAATCCCTCTATATTTCTTTTGATCAACAGATTTTCCCTTAAGGTCCTTATCTAACTGAACTGAGGAACTCATTGGTGTACTAACAGGTTTAGCATTGTCCATTTCATATTTCTTGAGGATGTCCTTAATATGTTTGGTTTGACTAAGAAATGTCCCTTCCTCAAGTTGCTTGATGCTAAAGCCTAGAAAGTAATTTAGATCTCCCATTAGACTCATTTCAAATTCACTATTCATTGCATTTGAAAAATCATCACAAAGATTTTTATTTGAAGATCCAAAGATGATATCATCCACATAAATTTGAACAATGAATATTTCCTTTCCAAATTTCTTTAAGAAGAGAGTAGTATCTACACTTCCTTTTTCAAAAGATCTTTCAAGTAGGAAAGTGCTCAATCTCTCATACCAAGCCCTAGGTGCCTGTTTCAATCCATATAATACATTTTTTAACTTAAAAACATGATTTGGGTATTTTGAATTTTTAATTCCAGGAGGTTGTTCTACATAAACATCTTCTTCAATAATACCATTCAGAAAGGCACTTTTGACATCCATTTGAAATAATTTAAAACTTTTAAAACAGGCAAAGGCAAGTAAAACCCTAATTGCTTCAAGTCTTGCTACAGGGGCAAAAGTCTCCTCAAAATCAATTCCTTCAATTTGATTATACCCCTTAGCAACTAATCTAGCCTTATTTCTAATGACTACTCCTGAGTCATTCATTTTATTTTTGAAAACCCATTTTGTTCCAACAACACTTTGATCTTTTGGCCTTGTAGTTAATTCCCAAACTTTATTTCTTACAAATTGATTTAACTCTTCTTGCATGGCCAATATCCAAAATTCATCAGAAAGTGCCTGATCAATATTAGTGGGTTCTATAGTTGAAATAAAGGCTGAATGATTGACTTTCTTATTTAATCCACGCCTAGTTCTAACACCCTCACTAGGTTCTCCTATAATCAATTCTCTTGGGTGGTTTTTAGAAAATCTTAAATCACTAGGCAAAGGGTTTTCTTTTTCAAAGTTTTCTTCCACATTTTCTTCCAAGTTTAATCTATCAATCTTTTGGGAGTTTTCCTCAATTTCTTCTTCAACACTATTTGACCCTTCTAAATTTCCAGATTCATCAAATACAACATGTGTGGTTTCTTCAATAACTAAAGTTCTTTTGTTGAATACCCTATAAGATTTTCCAACACTTGAATATCCAACAAAAATTCCTTCATCTGATTTTGGATCAAATTTTCCTAAGGCAGATTTTCCATAGTTATGAATGAACACCTTGCAACCAAAAACATGCAAATGAGACAAATTTGGTGTTCTACCTTTTAGTAACTCATAGGGTGTTTTATTTAAATTTGATCTCA
Organism: Dendrobium officinale; assembly: GCA_019514585.1. NCBI lineage: Eukaryota > Viridiplantae > Streptophyta > Magnoliopsida > Asparagales > Orchidaceae > Dendrobium > Dendrobium officinale. The sequence goes on along the minus strand of CM033691.1, from coordinate 35,790,357 downwards.
CATTCACCCTATTCAGAACATAACATGCAGTGCTAACCGCCTCAGCCAAAAAATATTTAGGAAGAGAGTATTCTGCCAACATTGCTCTGGCGGATTCTATTAATGTTCTGTTTTTCCTTTCAACTACCCCATTTTGTTGAGGGGTTCTAGGAGCAGAAAAGTTGTGATCAATCCCTTTTTCTTTACAAAAACTTTCAAATCTTTCATTTTCAAATTCTCCTCTATTATCACTTTGTATAGACATTATTTCACATCCTAATTTTCTCTGTATCCAAGTTGAAAAATTTCTGAATTCCTCAAATGATTCACTTTTATGAAAAAGAAATCTAACCCGAGTGAACCTAGAGAAATCATCCATAATAACAAATCCGTATACTTTCCCTCCTAGACTTACAGTTCCTACTGGTCCAAAAAGATCCATGTGAAGAATTTCCAATGGTTTACTAGTTCTAAGATCATTATTGGACTTAAAAGAGGACTTCACTTATTTTCCTAATTGACATGCATCACAAAGATTGTCCTTAGTAAAGTTTAGTTTTGGTATACCTCTTTTTAAATTCTTTTGGGTAATTCTCCTAAGATTTTTCATACTAGAATGACAAAGTCTCCTATGCCAAAGCCAAGATTCTTCAGAAACAGTTTTCAAACAGAAGGCAATAGGAGTATGAAATGAATTCAAATCTAGCATGTAAACATTGTTTACCCTTTTTCCCATTTAGGCTTAATATGCAGCTAGTAGGTAAAAATTTCACATTATAACCTTTGTCACATAGCTGACTTATACTTAATAAATTATGCTTTAAGCCTTCAACCAATAGCACATTGTCTATAAAAAAGATTTTGAAATTACCAATCATACCTGATCCAACCACTTTCTTTGTGGTATTATCTCCAAGTGTAACCTTGCCTCCATTCCTGACTTCTAGCGATATGAATTGTGTAGTGTCTCCAGTCATATGCTTTGAACATCCACTATCCAGGTATCATATGCTCCCACGAGATCTTGTGTGAGAGCAATCTTGCAAAAAATATCAAATGTTAGACCTGGGAACCCAAACAAGTTTGGGTTCACCTTTTAGCAATTTATAATCAGATGCATGTATGATATGTCTAGGTTTATGCATCCTAGGTCTCCACACCAAATTAGATTTCATCATCAAGGTACAGGTGTGAGCTATATGTCCCAATAATCCACAATTATTACATTTAACATTAGGAAAAATATTCCTAAGTTTTCTTCCATGTGTTTGTCTTCTGAGGGATTTCATGAATTTAGGATAATATTTAGGATTTGTAAAATCTTCAAGTCTTGGGGGTTTCTTATTATCCTCGAGAGCTCTTATTGTTAATTTGTAAAATGAATTCATATCTTTCAAGATTCGATTTGTATAATTGATTCTGTATGCTTTGCTCTCAGATTCATCCTTAAAATTTTAAAATTTCTTTTCAAGATCAGTAAAGGATGACTTTAGATTTTCAAAATTCTTATTCAAGTCATCATATTCATCAAGTAGTTTCATGTGGTTGTCATCTATTAAAGCATGGTCTTTCCTAAGGATTTCATTTTCTTTCTTGAGCTCTTCAAATTCTAAACTTAAACTAGCATGCATCTTTTTCATTTTCCTATATGCATCATGCATGTGTTCAGAAACTTCAAATAATTCATCATAGGATAAGTCACATACCTCTTCTTGATCTGAGTGATCTACATTGTCAGCCATCAAGCAAAGATTAGTGACTTCTTCTTCTTTTTCTATCTCAGATGAGTCTGAAGCTGAGTCTGCCCAGAAAGCTCTTTGAAACTTCTTCTTGCCCTTCTTTACCATAGGTTTCTCCTCCATCTTCTCCTTAGCAGGAGTGGCTTTGAGTTTTGGGCAATCAGTCTTGATATGACCTGGTTTCCTGCATTCATAACAAATCACTTCATTAGAAACCTTTCCATTTCTGTTAAACTTACCTCTATTCCATTGCTGGCGTTTCTTCTGCTTCCTCCTTAAAAAGCTTCTGAATTGTCTAGTCATTAGTGCAACATCATCTTCATCCTCAGGTTGTGAGTGTTCACTCTCTGACTCTTCCACTTTTAATGCTATATTCTTCTCCCTTCGTGGTTCACCTGCATCAATCTTCCTTTGACTTACTCCTTGCTCATAAGCAATGAGTGAACCAAGAAGATTGTCAATAGAATAAATGTTTAAATCTTTAGACTCTGTAATTGCAGTAATTTTTGCATCATAAGCAGTAGGTAAACAACGAAGAATCTTATTGACCATTTCAATATTAGTTAATTCCCTACCAAGTGCATGCAAAGAAGTGACAATTTGTGTAAATCTTATGTACATGTCGGAAATAGATTCATTAGGTTTCATGCGAAACAATTCATAGTCATGTAACAAGATATTGAGCCTTGATTGTTTAACCTCATTTGTCCCTTCATAAGTTATACAAAGTCTATCCCATATGTCCTTTCCGCTTTTGCAAGTGGAAACCCGCATGTAGTCTTCAGATTTTAAAGCACAAAAGAAACTGTTTAAACATTTGGCATTTAATTGTGCTAAGTCACGTTCTTCTACAGTCCAATCAGTAAAAGGTATTTCTACCATTACTCCATCAACTAATCTAGTTGGTTTTGTGTAGCCATCCTGGACTAACATCCACATGCGATAATCAAGTGACTGTAAAAAAGTAGACATGCGTGTTTTCCAAAAATCAAAAGGAATATTGTCAAACAGTGGAGGTCTAGTAATAGAGTAACCCTCAGGTGTGTTCCGGTTTCCAAAAGTAGCCATCTACGTTAATAAAAAAGTAGTTCAAACTTATGATATTGAAACGAAGCTCTGATACCACTTGTTGAGTCTAGTAATTAGGTTGTTAAGCCTAAGTGAGTGTCCCAAGGCTACCAAGAGGGGGGGGTGAATTGGTAGTTTAAAAAATTAAAATTTAAGACCCCTTTTTAATTTTGTAGAAAAGGATTTTTCAACCACAGAGTTTTTTAAAACTGAAATAGAAAGTGCGGAAATGTAAAAACAGTAAAATAAATGACACCAGATTTATAGTGGTTCGGTCTATAACCAGACCTACATCCACTCATCAGAGGCACCCTCTGAGTATTGCACTAATACCAATAGTGACTCTCCTTTTGCACCCACAGCAAGGCGGAGAAGCCTTTCCAACACACTCTTTTCACCACTCCCCGGTGCGGCAGAGAACCGTCCGTCCTTTTACACAATACCCAGTGTTGGCAGAGAACCGTCCGTCCTTTCACACTCTCCTAGTGTGGGCAGAGAACCCTTCGTCCTTTCACACTCTCCTAGTGTAGGCAGAGAACCCTTCGTCCTTTCACACTCTCCTAGTGTGGGCAGAGAACCCTTCATCCTTTCACACTCTCCTAGTGTGGGCAGAGAACCCTTCGTCCTTTCACACTCTCCAAGTGTCGGCAGAGAACCGGATCTCCTTGACAGATCTTCTCACAAGAATCTAGAAGGAAGAAAGAAAAGAGTGAAGTAATCCCAATTCACAAGTAGAGACTCTTACCTTTGAAATCCAAGTGAAGCCTTCTTGCTTCTATGGTAGGAATCCTCCCTTGAATGCTCTCTTCACTTCTCTCCTTGGCTATTCTCTCAAGAGGCACAAAGATCAAATGACAAAAAGGTTGGGTGGCAGTCTAATTTGGGCTATTTATACAAAAGACAAGAAAAACCGCCCAAAAACTGCAAGTTTTCAATTCTGTACGCAATGGATCGTCCTGTACGCAATGGATCGTCCTGGACGATTTTACTTAAACGATCTGAAACGACCCTATTTGAATATGTGTACGAAGTGTCTTCGTACAGCTGATCGTCCTGTACGAACTAGGTTCGTCCAGTACGAACGGTTATTACAAGGTCGAATCTAGAAACTGCTGAAAACTGTCCTAAGTCGGTTAATCGTTTAGACGATAATTAATTTTGTCTGGACGAAAATTTTATAGAGAACCAATCGTACTGTACGATACTTAATTTCGTCTGGACGAAAATTTTATAGAGAGCCAATCGTACTGTACGATAATTAATTTCGTCTGGACGAAAATTTTACAGAGAGCCAATCGTACTGTACGATAATTAATTTCGTCTGGACAAAAATTTTACAGAGAGCAAATCGTACTGTACGATAATTAATTTCGTCTGGACGAAAATTTTACAGAGAGCATATCGTACTGTACGATAATTAATTTCGTCTGGACGAAAATTTTACAGAGAGCAAATCGTACTGTACGATAATTAATTTCATCTGGACAAAAATTTTACAGAGAGCAAATCGTACTGTACGATAATTAATTTCTTCTGGACGAATAGGACTTAGAAAATTTTTCGAGCAAATTTATATTCGTTCCATATGATCTATAGGAGATAACTGTCTGATCGTCCAATACGAACGAAAATCGTCCTGTACGATCAACACAAATTTAATATGATCTCCTTATTTGTGTGTGCATGTTTTGATTCACTCAAGTTACAATCACCCCCTTTCAATTTGATTTCTAAGCAAAGTGCAAGCTTCAAAAATTTCAAGGTATCTCATGCTAATTTTAATTTGAAGCCTTGTAGTCTGGAGTTCTTTCCCTGAAATGTTAGTACACACAAGAGCAAATACAATTCTTCCAAAATTGTTAGGAGATAACTACACATTTGAACAATAATGTTTGAAATCATCAAATCTTTATAAGTTGCCAAAAATGTAATGCATGCAAATAGCAACTATCTTAACAACCTTGATTTAGGTGATTTCAAATCTGAAGATGGTATTTCTTTTTAATTAAATGAGGACAAGGTGTTGGAAAACTCAAGAAGGCTACAAAATTCTATTGTTATCTAAGTTTTCGGAAGCAAAGTTCCATTCCCAATGGTCAGTACATAACTCAGAAGACAATGGTCTCCTTACGGGAAGTTCAACTTAACAATGTTAGGAATGGACTGGATCCTTTGCTCATTCTACAATAATGAATCCATGGATGCTGTTTTCAATAACAACCTTGGTTTGTTAATGGGAAGATAATTGGTATGGATAAATGGTCTTCTAATTTTGACCCTTCTTCCTTAAAAGGGTTGTGTGCTCCTATATAGAGAAGGCTTCCTAATCTCCCACTTCTATGTTGGGATGAAATCAACATTTGTAGAATTACTTCTACAATTGGTCAGCCCCTAATGATTGATGGTAATCTTTTTCAATGGGGAAGAAGGGAGTTTGGTAGAGTATGTGTTTGTATCAATCTAGACATGGCATTACCTAAAGGAACTTGGGTTGAAAGTCGCTCGGGCAAGTTCTATCAAAAATTTGAATATGAGAGACTCCCTAATTTCTGCTTCAGTTGTGGGAGAATTGAACATGATAAGTCCAATTTATTTTTTAACACCTCTGCTGACTTTTCTGGTTCTATTAAGGAAGGGGAACATTCAAAGGCTATAAATGAAGAAAATTCCAACAACAACATTGTTTCTAAAGAGGTTACTAAAGATAATTTTGGCTATGGTCCTTGGCTTCAAGTTAATTATGGCAAGAAGAGGAGTTTGTTCAAAAATCAAGTTTCTCGGGACAAAGAAGCTGCTGGAAAAAAAATTTCAGAATCTATCTTTAAAAAACAAATCTGGAAGGAAGTCGAAGCTATGGAAATTCCTAATAAAGTGGTGCAGTTTTCTATTAAGAAAGGAGTCACTGAAGATGCTATTAAGGAATCTTCTAAATTGCAGCATCCAGAAATCTCTTCAGAAGTCATCATGGATAAAAGGTTAAATGTTCATAACTCTTATTTAATCTATACTAACAAATTCAGTTTGCTAGATGATCTGATTGAAGAAGGAGAAATCACACCAGCTGCATTGGTTGAAAACAATGCTTGTATAAATCTAGAAGAAGATTCTAATGTTACAGAAAAAGAAGTTATCAATAAGGAAGAGTTTTAAAGCAATTCTATGCCTATCAAGGATGGATGTCCCCCTATTATTAAGAATAAAGGCAACAAACAACTCAAAGGACTAGGTCCTATCAACTATACTCCTAGAAGTAGGAGGGCTGAAAAAGTCAACAAAGATAAGTTGGGGACTTCATCCCCTCTTATGCAATGAATTCATCTATAGCATTTTGGAATTGTAGAGGAGCTAGGAAGAGGAGAGCTTCTCTATACTTGAAGGAGATTGTAAAAGATTTTGGAGTTTTTTTCATTGGCTTATTGGAAACCAAAATCAATTCTTTTGAGAGAAAGAAAGTGGATATTCTCATTGGCACCAATTGGAACTTCTATTGTGTTCCATCAGAAGGTATATCTGGGGGCATCCTTGTGTTATGGAAAGGCAACATTGCCTCTTTTCAAATATTAGAATCTTCTTCACAATTCCTTGTGAGGGATTTGGAGATTCTCAATAAAGGTACTCAGAGGATTGCTTCAATCTATGGTAGTAAGGATGTTTATAGAAGAAGATTGCTTTTGGAAAGGCTAGAATTCTTTGCTAACAAGGAACTTCGTATGGTGATTGGAGGATATTTCAATTGCATCCTTTTAAGTGAAGATAAAAGGGGAGGGAAAAGATTTAAACTTTCCCTTGGATCCAAAGAAATGAAGACTTTTCTTGCTAATAATGACTTACATGAAGTTGGTTTTGTGGGACCAAAATTCACTTGGTGCGAAAACAAACAAGGGCCGGAACGTATCCTTGAAAGATTAGATAAGTGTTTTATAAACCCAGCCGCTACTACTTCATCAATCATCTATGTGTTAGGCACTTAGCACGTGTGGCTTCGGACCATTGTCCGATTATCTTGAACGTAATGGTTCATCAAACAAAGGAGAGGATCTTAAGATTTGAGGATGTTTGGGCTAAAAAAAAAAGCTTCTATGGCTGTGGTGAACAAAGTTTAGAAAAAGAAATATTTAGGAAATGCAGCCAACATTTTGAATTGTAAAATGAAAAATTCAATCAAAGCCCTTTACTATTGGAGCAAATCTAAAATGCAGAATTTACTTTCTCTTAAAAAGGATCTTTTGATTCAAATTGAGAATCTTCAAAGGAAAGAGGCAAATGAAGGAAGTCTTTCGATTGAAGAAAGCTGGATGCTAAAGGCTAAAGTGGGAGAGTTCAACTCCATTCTTGCAAAACTTGATACTTGGTGGAAACAAAGGGCAAAGGTGAAATGGATGGTGGAGGGAGACCGGAACTCTAAATTCTTTCAAGCATTTGCTTCATCTAGAAGAAATGCTAACTTTATTTCCAAGATTAAGAATGAAGTTGGAGAAGTGGCAGAGGAACAAAAGCTTATTGAAAATGCTTTCATAAAACATTTTCAGGAGAAATGGAAATTTCGGAGATGCATTCTAGAGGATTGGCCTTCTTCTTGGAGCTATCTTGATGAGGATGATAAAAGAAATTTAAGCAAATCCTTCTCTATTTAACAAATGGAAATTGTTATCAAACAAAGTGGTAATAATATCTCTCCAGGTAAAGATGGTATCACCTTTTCTTTCTTTAAAGCTTATTGGGAGATTATCAAACTTGACTTATGAAATGCAATAAATGACTTCTTTGAAAATGCTGTAATGGATCCTAAATGGAAAGAAACAATTGTTGTGCTTATTCCAAAAATTAGTAATCCTTTATCTCCTTTTAATTATAGACCCATTAGTTTATGTAATTCGGTCTATAAATTGGTGGCTAAAATACTCTTGAATAGAATGGCTCCTTACATCTCAAAATTGATCTCTTATGAACAAGTAGCTTTTATCAAAGGAAGATCTCTTAATGATCATGTGTTAATTGCCCAAGAAGTAATGCATAAACTAAGGAACTCCAAATCTTCTAAAGGTTTTGTGGCCTTCAAAATTGATATGGAACAAGCCTATGATTCCATGGGTTGGTTAACCTTGGAAAAGGCTTTGTGTTATTTCGGTTTTCTAGATTTTTTCTCCAAGCTGATTTTAAATTGTATTCAAAGTTCCAATTTCTCAATTTATATAAATGGTAGCTTATCTAATTGGATTGAAGGTCAATGTGGATTTAGACAAGGATGTCCCTTGTCTCCTTATCTCTTCATCCTTTGTGCTCAATTTCTTTCTAATGCCTTCAAACAAAAAGCTGACTCATTGGGAGTTCGGATTTTTTCAAATGGGCCTTCCATTTCTCACTGGTTGAATGCAAACGACGTTATCATATTTTCAGAAGCTACCTTGAAGGCTACCAAAGAAATTAAATATATTTTGAGTAATTTCTGCAGTTGGACAGGTTTGTCTATCAACTCTATGATTTTCAGCAAACTTGTAAGAAGAAGAAGGAAGAAAGCCATTAGTCGATTGTTGAATTTAAAAACTGTAAATAAATTAACCTATCTTGGAGTAACTCTTAATTTGAGAAGGTTAGTTAAACAAGACTTTCTTTTTATTATTAATACAGCATTGAAGATGACTAATATTTGGGGGAGTAAGATGATTTCTTTGGCTGGAAAAATTCTCTTAACTAAAACGGTTTTGCTTTCATTCACCACCTTTCATTGTACTAAATCTCTTGTGCATAAAAGTATTCTAGATGAGTTGGATAAGATTTGTAGAAATTTTATTTGGAACAAATCTAATGGAGGTTATGGTTTACACTATGTTAATTGGTTAACTAAGTGTTTACCAACTAAATGGGGAGGTAGAGCTCTTCACTCTTGTTCTACTAAAGTTGGCCCAATGAGATCCAAATTGGCATGAAAATACATATATGAGAAAGATTCCTTTCTTCACAAAGTATTCTTCCCTAAATATGGAAATCTACTCGATAAGGTAGATTTGAAAAAATCTGGCTCTAATTCCTAGAAAATCTTGAAGATAGGTGGAAAATCATTAAGGCCATTTATTAGATGGAGGGTGGCAAATGGAAATGACATTGATGTATACAAAGATACATGGATCTTATACAAATGTTTGAATAAGTGGCCAACATTCATTTCTCCTCCAGAAGATAGCAGATTTCCTGTTTCCAACTTTTTAAAGAATGGAAGATGGAACGTGGAGCTAATGAGAAGGATTATGAACGAAGATCTTGTAAATCTTATTTTACAAACCATTAACCCGGTTAATAATGAAGAAGATAAAATGGAGCTATTTCTTTAGGGCAATGGTAGATCCTTATCAGCTATGGTGTTTGAAAATTTGGTAAAACATTCTCAATCAGATTATTACTAGAGATGGATAAAAAAAAGCAAAACTTAATCCAAAAGTGGAGACTTTTTGGTGGAGGATCTTTAATAATGGATTGCCTACCAATGATTTCCTGGAACATAGAAGATTGCAAAGGTTCAATCTTTGCCCAAGAAGCTGTAATGTTGCAGAAAACAGAGATCATTTGACAACAAATTTCCATAAGCTGAGGGAAGTTATTTCTCAACTCAAGGAATGAGGATTTTCTTTCAAAGAATTTCATTCCTAACAAGATTGCTATAAGCACCTTTCTATCCTAAATCCCTTTATGATTAATCTCTATTGTTCAGTGGTATATTTGGCATAGAAGTCTAGGAATAATCTAATACATAATGGGAAGGATGATAGCACATTGTATATTGCTTCCAATGCAATAAGCTTTGTTTCAATCTCTGTCCAAGGAATTAGTAAATACTCGGGTATATGGGATGTCAACTAATCTTCAAGGTTGTCTTTATCTCATTGGCACCCCCCTCCACCTGATTGGCTTAAAGTGAATGTGGATGCTTCTCTTCTCTCAAATTATAAAGCCAGAATTGCAGGTATATTTTGTGATCACAAAGGAAGATTCCTTCTAGCTTTTGGTAAACCGTATATCCATTGGGATATCTATTCCTTGGAACTCCTTGCTACTCAATCCATTAAAGAAGTGTTGAAGGATTGGATGTTTAAATACAAAGGTATTATCATAGAAGGAGAAAATCATAATGTCATGGAATTCTTGAAGATGGCCAAACTAAAGGAAAACACAAGGTATGAAGATACTTTTCTTTTTGGCGAATTCAATAACGTCATTTTCAATTGTGTTGATAGAAGTTGTAACAAGTTGGCATATTTATGTGCTAACTTTGGTGTGTTGATCCATTTTATTTGGGATGACATTACTATTAATAAGATTCCTTCTTAATTCATGTCATTGTTAAAGGAGGAATCTACTGTTTTTGGCTCTTTAGGATTGTAATAATTTCTTTGTTCCTTTTCTTTTAATGCAACTTTCTGCATTTCCCTCAAAAAAGAATTGCAATATTCATTTAAGTATTCTTGTGTATCTATTTGTAATTTAGATTACACATTCTTATTAACCATGTTGGGATTTGGATTATTGTTGCTCTTTAAATGTACAAGTTTTGGTTTTGCATGAATCCAAATCAAGTCCATAAGCCCATTGTCAACTTGTTCAAGTCCTTGTTCAAGTTTGAGTCCATGTTCAAATATGAGTCCAAATATAGTCCCCTACTTTCCTTTCAAATCAAGTCCAATTCGACTCTTCATCTGAATTTAAATTGGATTATTTATATTGCCATTTTAAATTCAATTATGATCTTTTATCAATGTATTTGAGTTTAGTTTAGGCCCAAGTCAAGATCCTTTGACTTTAGTTCATTTAGTTTTGATTTATCATCGTCCAATGTATGAGTTCCATGTGGTCTTTTTGAGTTCAAATTTAGCCCAAATCGAGTCCAAGTCTCTGTAAATTCAAGTCCACATTCAAGTTTAAATTTGGTTGTTCAAAGTTCAAATTTATTGATATTTGAATTCATAAGTTATGTCATCCTTTAAGTTCAATCAATTCCAAGTCCTCCGATTTAGTGAAAATTTTGGCAGCTTACCGGCGTTTTCCCCGATTAGGGAAAAACCAAGAGTCATAGCCTGCCCATCACGTCAAAAAGACGCGCATGGTCGGTGTTATGAGACACCACAGCCATAGTTTTCTTCCCCCACCATGCCAAGAAAGACGTGCATATAAAATATATTTTTGTTATGGGAAATGATATTTGATCTGATTTGGATCGCCCGAATCAGATAGAGAATTTGACAAGGAACATGTTTTTTATGTAAGGGTCCAAGAGAATTTTGGATTGCGTTGCATTGCTCTTTCTAATTTCTAATTTTCACATAATTACTGTGTTTTGAACTTTTTCCCTCGGCCTCTATCATGTCTGATCATGCATTGAGAATTGTGTTGCGGCTTGCATCAAATTATTAGTACCTCTAATATAATTTTAATCATCAAACGAGCTCATTATATCGATGGACTCATCGAATCAACTATTTTATCATTGTCACGATCTATTATCATGATGTATTCATTGAATTATATATAGGGTCATAGAACACCATGTATTAGTTCTCATGTGATAATATTTGAGAAGGGCTTATTTGAGAGAAGTGCTGGTTGGAAGTATTAGTCACCCTTTCTTATAGAGCTGTCCGTCTAAAATTAAGTAGTTTGGGTAGGTTGTTTAGGGTTTAGGATGAACGTCTTTAATCAATTGCTGAAGCTCACGATCAATAATATCCTATTTTTATAGGGTACATAACAAGTGAATAATTGGTGATGTGATCATTGTGGTTTGAGATGTTAGGCCTGTAGTTACACTCGCTTTCTCATGCACTCATAAATGGGTGTGGCAACCTTGATCATCAATCTCAAATTGTATTTAGGGTTTAGGGTTTTACAAGAAAGCAATATTGTTCAATAACTTGGGCCAATATCTCACGTATACTCTTTAAAACAATTCTAATTATAAAATGCGAGCTCCAGTTATCGTAAACATTTCTTGAGCTATACAAGGTTATTTAGTGTTTAGGCTTTAGTTGAGAACAATAATAATCCATATGTTGGAAGCATCCACATTAATGATGGTGGTATGTTGAAGTCTAATAGCGCTAATATTGGAGGTATAGTAAGATGTTATTTAAGTTTCAGGGAGGCATTGGAAGCTCATGGTGACTATTACTTCTTTTCCAAATATACAAGTGACTTTAAGAAAAACCCTTAATCACTCATACTTACTAGGTTTGCTCCATTTCAATCTTAGGATAAACTTCTTCCAAACTCATCTTTTATCAGTCTCAATGGACAGTCAATAGTATGAATATCCAAACCTTCTTCTCATTTTATCATTTTCTTGTTAATGCAATGTAATTGAATATCCAAACCTTACCCTCTCTTCTCGCTTGCCTTCTCAAACAAGCCACAACATTTGGGGTAGGAAATGGCTTAAGATTTCAGATTTAATATATATAAAAATATAGTTAGTGGCCCAGTGTTGCACATGCAGACCCAGCATCACAAGTTCAATTTCAAATTATTATATAACAGAGACTCCAATATCATAATGACATTTTCTGGCACTGCTTTGCTCTCCAGCTTGGCATTGTAGTGCTCAAAAGCATAGCGTCGAAGCACTGCATTCCAAAAAAAATATATTTTTTAACACTTCTTAAATTTTTTTAATTATTATAATCTATCCACCTTAGAAAATTGTTGCTCTTAACTTTTTTACGGACACAAACAAACCAATGAAAATAAATTCAATTGGTAACTTCATCAAAATAAATCAATACAATTCAAAACTAAATCAACTCAAATTCATTCAAAAATCAACAAAATAGTACTAATCACTTATCATTCATTGTATTCAAATAATCACAAGTACAATCACAAACAAATGCATATTAATCAATCAACAAGCAATGAAATACTAATCAATTAAAATTAAATGCATAGGATTAAAAACTCTACCAATGGATCCTCAAGGTGCATCCCTATCATGTTGTTCGATCAAACTATAAACTTCAGGAAATATTTGCATCCGTGTTGTTGAAGTAATCTATACAGGTTCTAGTGACCTTCAACAATTCCTTATTCATCTGTCCTACTCGCATACCCTTCAATATATCTTCCAAATCCAACAATCCTTTATCGATAACCCTGCATAGATTTTTCTCCTCTAAATCTAAATCCTATTCCCTATCACTATATCGGACAATAAACCAACCATCTGGTGTCATCATTGTCCACATCTGAAACATTATCCAATCATTAGAAAACAAAGTCCTATATATCTCCTCTCACATTCGGCACACTATGATATGCTTCCCACGCTCACCTTAGATCCTCTCCTGTTGTTTGAAAACTTACTCCTCTTTTCATGACTATCTCTCCTAGGTATATCATCTCCTAGTTATTTCCTACTAATATCATATATAAACTATGGAATAGCCAAATCATTCTGCATCAGTCTTGCTCTCTCTTCTAGTTCTAAAAATTCCTAAATTCTCACTGATACGAGCAAATGCTTCAACTCATCTTTTAAGCCCCAAAAAAATCTATAACATTTTTCCTCTATTACACTAATCAATTATGGAGCAAACATTGCTAGTGCACTAAATTCAATTTCGTAATGCATCATTGTTATGTTCCTTTGCTCTAATCTCATAAAAGCTTCATGCATTTGTTTGGGTTGATAGAGGTACAAACCAGTCTCTAAAGATAGCAATAAATTTTTCCCAAGCAATCTCTATATTCATCTTTCCTTAGAATTCCTCTCTCTATTATCTTATCCACCATCACTCAACTTCTCCTCCATATAAAAAATTGTAAGTGGTACTTTTTTATGCTCTAGACACTACATGCTATCAAATATCTTATCATCCCTCAGTAACCAATCTTCTATTGCATGTGGCTCTATGGCTCCCTTGAATAATGAGGACTTCAACTTATGGAACATCTACAAATATCTATCTTTTTAGTTTCCTTGCTCCCAGTTTGTTTACATTGTGCAAGTTGCAACAAACTATCATAACATATTAGAACTGCTGCAACACTTTGTCCATTCCATGTATCCTGATAGTAGGGCCCATCTATCCACTGATATAACTCTCTTTCCTAATTAATTAACACACAAACTAAACAAATATACATATTCAAATAAAACAATCAAAAGCAAAAATGAAAATCCATACCACCCTATTATTACCCCCTCATAATTAATTCATATAGCTCTTGTTACAATTTAAGTCTTCGAGCAAAAAAAAAGTCTTCAAGCAACCACTCTGATATCAAGTTTGTCATGCCCTAAGATCAAATTTAGAAAAATTATATATTTTAAATATCTTAATTAACAATTAGAGCTTCTATAATTCATCAATAGTAAAAAATGATTAAAATCATATACATTAAAATATATTTTACTATTCATTCACCAAAATTTTATTTACACTAGCTGGAAGATCACTTACAATTCATACTATATCTCAAGCTCCTAACTATAAAGAATAAATAAAATATAAAATAAAATAAATGTAAAAATTATAGATCTCAATCTGCATCACTACACACAAACTTAACCCTTTCTCTGACCTGAAATCAATAAAACCTCTATAATGAGATTACAAAGCCCAATAAAAATCCAATACATAACTAAAGCTATTAATACAACACTCAATAATCAATATGCATGATCTTCTCTATCAAAAAAATTAATAGCATTCAATATTACCAATGATCAGTCATCACTAGTACTATTGAATATGATCAATAATAAAAAAATAACAATCATTACACTTAAATCTATAAATCAGAATTTATGCAAGACTATAAAAGCATCGGTAATCTATAATAGTAATTAGTATATGTATAAGTAGGACAATAAAAGTGGTAAAATAATAGATCCGTACAATAAAAAGTAACTCATAAGTATTGAAATCATATATAAGTCTACAGATGAATCATAAGTATATAGGTGTCAATTTCAATATCATCGATCTTATCTATCTTATATATTATACAATTAATACATGTATGCACACCCACTACTAATATTTTTATAAATATATATACGTTTATATATAGTTCAGCAAGGCAAGATATCCAACTTTAATGTGGTGTTTCAATCTCTTTATTTGTATTCATTGCATCATTATATCATTATCATTATCATTATCTTTCATCTTTATCATTATTATTATATGTGGCTTTCCATAATCATTAAGAGTCAAAGTTAGATATCCATCGGCATAATTCAAACATCAATTATAGGCTACAATCGGGACCACACTACAAACCATTTTTAAAAGAATGTCCATCGACCCACCATCCTACAAAGAATATTATATTTTAACTGTCAATCCCAATTAATTATAGTATTAACAGACAGCCTTCCTTGCATACATATACATACAATAGTTATTTCATCTTAGTGGTTCCAATAAAATGCATTTTAATATATGAAATACAAATCTATTAAATAGAATAAAAACTATAAAGCAGCCTATAGCTTCGAAAAATCGTAACGCCTAGTTTACTCTATGAAATTTAGTAATATTATAATCAAAATATCCACACAATTCATATCTATCACATATAAAAAGTTACATGTTAAAAACTTGATAAATTATAAGATTTTTTTTTCTTTTTCTTTTTTCAAGAATTTAAATTAGTAAAAACAAAATTTTTGAAAAATGATGTTAGGTAATTACAACGATCAAAAGAATTTTCCTAATTGAAGCAATAGACAAAAATTACAAAATTTTGTTTTCTCTCTCCTCTTCCTCTCCCTTTCCATCTCTCCTCCCTTGCCTTCCTGAATAAGCTATGATGTTGGTGGATGAAATGGCTTAGGATTTTTTATTTCAAATATATAAAAACATATCTAGTGGCCTAGTGTTGTAGGGCTTAGACCCATGCATGTCGCAACGTCACATGTTGAGTTTCAAATTATTATAGAAAAGAGACTCCAATGCTACAGTGGAATTTTCTAGCATCATTGTGCTCTCCAATTTAGCATCATAGAGCTCAAAAACACGTCTTCAAGATGCTACAATTCAAATTTTTTAATACTTTTCATAATTTTATGTTATTACTGCTACATAATTCATAATCAATTATTAGTAATCAAGTTGGCAGTTATCCATAAGCTCTAACAATCATATACCGAATAGTAATAAAATAATTTATATAATATCTTATTTCATTAATATGCCTGTTATTTTTATATGCATGTTATAAAGTATTTATGCTAAACATGTATATAATGTAAATTATATGATTCATATATATTAAATATCTTTGTATCAGTTCTATCAAATACTTATATCAATCATAACATATATCTTATGTGAATCATGTCATATCAATTATATAATTTATCATACCTATATTCTTATTATATGCATATGCAAGCAATGTAAGCAAGATAAGTCATCTAGCTATCTATGATATTTGTATGTATCTAGTCTTGTAAGCCAACCTTATAGGAATCAATCTAAATCATATCAGTCTCATTTCTAAGAATTAATCATATCACAAGTCATTTAGGTCAGTTAGCATTCATATCAAAAGTTTTCTCTTCATGTCCGTCAGCATATCATATAATATCAATTTGTCTCCTTATGTATCCCATTTTATATCATTTATGATTAAACTATAAACTTTATTTTAAAGGAAAAATCAATGGCCCACCCTCTTATATAGGGTAAGATATATTCAACTAATTTGAATAAGTCAATTATTTATGGCCAGCAATTTTTATATGGAAAAATTTCACATTATATATAACATAGTACTTAAGTAATATTATGCTTAATGTTTAGTTTATTGCATCAATTTAGTGCATATAAAAACTTTTATATTAACCATGACTATTGGCACTCATAAGAAAAATTTGAAAACTCATTTTCACATGTATATGATCATAATAGATCAGTTCATAAAGACTAACTTTCCAACATTTAATGGGATAGTTGAGCCAATAGAATTTGATGTATAGCTTAATGAGATAGAAAAGAGACTTCATGGAATTAAATGTCTAGAGGACTGAAAGATAGACATGGCTGCATTTCAACTACGTGAAGGTGCTGATGAATGGTGGGAATGCATATGGCATAATAGCTTTGGAGCATGTGCATTAATTCCTTGTGAAGAAATTGAAATATTGTTTCTAGAGAAATATTTTCCTTTGGCAGACCGATCAAATCTAAGTAACGGTTTGAGGAAGCTCAAGCATGAAACAAAATTAGTCCTAGAGTATGAGACATTTTGCTAGAATTATCATATTTGTATCATCTATTGGGAAACATGAAGATTAAAAATTTTACAACTTCCTATTTGGCATGAGAGAATATATTAAAAGAAATTTATCTATAGTGAAGTGCACTACATTCAAAGAGCTAGTTGATTGGGTGATTCATATAGAGATAGAGATAATGCTTGTGATGAAAAAGCTATTGGAAAGCGAAAGACAACAGATAGTCAACCACCTAGAAATTCACAAAAGAAACAGCATAAGAGCCATAGGGGAAGAAATCCAAAAGTAATCCTTGTTGCATACACTAAAGAAAATTTCATTCAGGAACTTATAATTTGGTCATTAGGAAGTGCTTTAACTACCACAGCATCTAAAATAAAGCTAAAGATTGTCCGCTCAAAGCACCAGATCAAGCGAATCCTTTAGCTAATTTAGATAATTTCAGGTATTTGCATCAGCATGGGTGGCAAAAATTGCAAGAAGGATGCTATTACAAGCATAATGAGATAGGGAAAGGAAAAAAAGTATTATTCTCAATCCGAACAACAATCCTTGCAAGTCCCAACATCTCAGTTGTACCAGCAACACCTTATTTCCTAGTATCAAACACCATGACCTCTAGTACAGGAGCAGCCCAGATAGGCAATCCCCCTTCATGTCTTCACCATGATGCAATAAGAGGCCTGTGAAGCTCCTGATGTGGTTACAAGTATTATTTCTCTTTATAAGCATCTAAGAAAGGTTTTGTTTGATTCGAGGGCATCACATTCATTCATATTAAATAAGTTTACATCAACTGCATCAGTGTCTCAATTGAAATCTCACTTATCAATTATGATGCCATCTAGAGCATCTATGATAGTCACTTAGTGTGTTCAAGATTGTGACAATATAATCAATAATATGTATATGTCTGCAACTCTTATTCAATTTCATTCCACTAGCTAAATTTGATGCAGTATTGAGAATGGAATGGCTATTTAAGAATCATATTATAATTGATTATTACAAGAGAAGGGTAAATTTTCATATACCCAGTGTGTCAGCCTTAAACTTTTGTGGTACAAGAGGAGTCTTGTCCTATCTTATCTTATATCTACAATTAAAACCCATAAGATGATTTATCATGGGTTATCTTGCTCATGTAATGGATTCCAATAAACTAGGTCATAGTTTATATAGTTTCCTGATAGTTAAAGAGTTTACAAATGTATTCTTTAATTATTTGTCTAGCTTGTCTTCTAATCGTGCGATCAAGTTCACTATAGATCTAGTACTATTTACGACTCTAATTTCTAAAGCACTGTATCATATGTCAACAGTCGAGTTTCAAGAATTATTGGATAAGGGATTCATTAGATCTAGCATTTCACCTTAGGGAGCACTAGTCTTGTTTGTGAAAAAGTAAGATGGAAGCATGAGATTTTGCATTTAATATAGAGAGATAAATGAGGTCGCCGAGAATAATAAGTATCCTCTATCTCATATTGATGACCAATTAGACTAGTTGTAAGGCTCTTTTGTCTTTTCCAAGATGGACCTTCGTTTGAGATAACATCAACTGGAAATCAAGAATGAAGATGTGTTGAAGATAGCTTTTCGATCTTGATATGGCCACTATAAGTTTTTAGTCATACCCTTCGAGTTGACTTAAGCCCCTACTGCTTTTATGGATATGATGAATAGAGTTTTCAGCTTGTGCCTAGATTGATATGTGATAATATTCATTGATGATATTCTAATCTATTCTCATACTGATGAGGAATAAACCATGCATCTTAGGAATGTATTAACTATTCGTTAAAATAATAAGCTTTATGCTAATCTTACAAAGTTTGAGTTTTGGCTTCGAGAGGTGGCATTTCTTTGTCATATTATTAGTGAAGTTGGAATTTTTGTGGATCTTGCTAAGGTTAAGGAAGTAATGGATTGGCCGAGACTAAGAGACATCACCGATATTCATATATTTCTTGGCCTAGCTGGTTATTACTAATGTTTTATGGAAGGCTTTTCAAGTATTGCAGCCCCACTGATTAGGCTGACCTAGAAGTCTGTCAAGTTCAGATGGTTTGATACATTCGAATAGAGTTTTAAAAAGCTCTAGAGTTTTTTGGTGTCTACTCCTATTCTTAACATTCCTTCTTTTAGATCTATATTGATGCTTCACATTAAAGCTTGGGTTGTGTTTGAATGCAGCACAATAAAGTGATAGCCTATGCATCTAAGCAGCTTAAAGTGCAAGAAAAGAATTACCCTTCACATGAATTGGAGCTAGCTGCGGTTATTTTTACACTAAAGATCTGGATGAATTACCTTTTTGAGTTCATTGTGAGGTTTTCACTTATCATAAGAGCCTGAAATACATTTTTACTGACAAGGAGTTGAACTTAAGGTAAAGGCAATGGCTTGGGTTGAAGAAGGGTTATGATTTGCAGATTCAGTATCATCTAGGCGAAGCTAATGTGGTGGAAAATACTTTAAGAAGAAAGTCTTCATTTTATACATCTTGGATAATAACTCGGGAGATGCAGTTAGTGCATGAAATAGAGCAACAACAGCTTGAGATAGTATTGTTGTTTGTGATTTGTTGGTGGATTTTTGAAAAAGAGGTTTTGAAAAATATTAGTTTTCTTTGGGGACTTTAAAAATGATGTTGAATTTTAATTCTAAAATTAAACGACCCATCGGAAAAGGTATATCACATCGGGAGGTGAAAATAAAATTTCAAAATGGGGTTCATATTTTAGAATTGCAAATCGATCTTGAATATTGTAACCTGATCTAAGAGAGAACTTCGTGTGACCTCGAAGGGTTAGAACAAAGTTCAACCAAAAATCTAGCTACGATAATCAAGAAGTATGATCGTTAAGCTCATATCCAAAATTTTATTAACAAAAGATATATCTCTCCGAAGAGAGAGAATATCGTTTGCTATTAATTCCTCGAATATGATGATAACGATCGTCAACGATTTAAGTTTTCCAAAGAAAGTCAATTGAGTTTTGAAAATTGATGCGGGTTCTAAATCTCCTACGAGCGAAAGTCCTCGTAGTTAATTACATCGTATGAAATTGAAATTTCTTACGAATACTCATGATTAAAATGATGGCAAATTTTTATTAAAATATCTGGTATGAATGATATCAAAGAAATTAAATTTTATAATTTCAAGTGGGAATGGATCGAGATTGAGTAGTTATTTTCATAATCGAGGGAAGATGAGTATGGGACACTTTGATATTTTGAAACAATCCAGAAGTGTCCCAACTTAAACTAAGTGTTGGGCTTTATGTTTTGGATTGAAAGAAGATTTAGTTTAAGTTAAGCATTTTATTAGAAATTTGGGATTATATTTCTAAAGGTTGGGGTCTTATGATTCAAAATTTGCCCCGATTCCTAAATCTAAGTTTAGATACTAGACCACAGTAGTCCGAACCTAACTAATGCAATGCAAAACTTGGAGTTACCTAGGCCTGGATTGGGGAGCCAGCTAACCACCTAGTCGATTTTAAATACATGAGTCTGGTCATTTTATGAATGAGTGGTAGGGCCATTTTTATTAAGGTTCTGGAGAGCTAGGACCAACACCTAAAGATTGTCCTAAGTGGCCTCATTACTTATGTTGGGTGAGAAAATGCTACAGATAGACACAATTAAAATTTAAACTCTTTTAAATATATTTCTATTGTAATGCATACTAGCCGAAATACTCAAATCATATATGCTTGAAATTTTAAAAAGACTTGAAAATAAGTTTTTATAAGACTAGGCTTCCCTAGGTTTAGAACCTTAATCTCATAGGTCGGATTATCTGAACTCTACCCGCAGGCAAGGAAGTGTCTAAAATAAAGAAAGAAGAGTGCAATAATATGCATGTGACCCAGGGGTGATCCCTAGCTAATTACCTAGATTTGTTATCTTTCTATGTTACTTATTTTCTAAAATTTTAAATTTTGATTACGAGTATAAAATTTTGCACACCCTCATGAGCCTCACGTATCCAGGCTAAAATAAAGAGTGGCACACAAACATTAAAAAACTAGAAAAAGAATGTAATCTTATAGGCAATCAAGTCAACACATTAATATAATTAAACTAATTAATAAATATCCGTAGGTAAACTACCTTACTTATTACAACCCATGGTCTACAGAAAGTAAAGTGATTGGGCACCACTAACAACAACCCGGATTCTAATCCTAATAAAAATGCAAGTGATTTTAAGTGGGATACTCTTTGTCTTCAGTTCTTCAATCTTTCCTCCTTCGGGCTCCTTGGATTCTTCGTAGTTGGCTACCAAAAAGAAAAGAGAACTCTTCCCTTGAGGGGGAGGTTACTATTTTCTCTTTGGCCAGGAAGAGGTGGTCCATATTTGGACTTTCAAATAGGAAAGGACTATCCCCCAAAGGAGTATCTTTTCCTTTTTTTTGAATCCAAGCTTTGGACCTATGTATCCCAGACTAAAAGTTCAACTTTCACAACTCGATACTCTAATGAATTATATATGTAATGATAAAAATTCTAGGCTCTTCTACAAGATTATTCTAAGCATATATATATATATATATATATATATATATATATATATATATATATATATATATATATATATATATATATATATATATATATATATATATATATATATATATATATATATACATAAATGAAAATACACTAGCCACACTCTTTTTATTTAGTAGTTATATTTTATTATTATTTAGCCCCTTTTATTGCCCTGTATGAGTGTGGCCACCTGTAGACAACTTAGTGAACATCCAGATCATTCCTATCATAAGGGTAATATAGTCGCCAAACACATCAATCATCCACATAGTACAGTAAACGTAAGCAAACACACCAGGCAATTTCAATCACAAAATGAATGAAATCTCAAAAAAAATTGGCATATAATAAAAAGCAAACACCGGCCTAACCTAGATCTAGAGTCTGTTGTCCTAGCAAATCATCTAAAGTATATGTAGAAGGTTGTGTGGCTGGGGTAGATCCTAAGCTGAGAATTTATTATATCTAAAGTTTGATTTTTTTAAGGCTGAAGTGAGGTTTTATGTTAAAGTTTAAGTATTAATGTATTGATAATTGATTTGGATGCATTTTAGTTGTTTAATGACTGCTACCTTTGTTGTGCTTCGAGGCCATGAAGTTTATTTCACCTTTCTTGGGGCTAAGTCAATAACCTCGTAGGCCTGGGTTACCTAGTAACAATCAGGGTTGATTATATTGATTCAGTTGGTTAGACTTACAGAATTCTGGACTTTTAATGAATTATCGAGTTTTTTTTTTTTATTTAATAGAATTACCTTAATATGTTAATTAAGGGTTAAATGTTAACTTTTAAAATTAAAGTTAATTTTGAAGACTATAGATTTTTAATAAATATTAGGACTTATGATGAGTAGTTAGACTATTAGCATGTTTAATTTGGAGTTTTTTACAAAATGTTATGAATTTTTGAAGTTTTAAGCCTATATTTTGACTTAAATTTTGACTAGATTCTTGACTTTTTTACTTTAACTAAAATTTGAATGTTTGATATTTTACAAAATACTAAATTTTAATTCAAGTTAGTGGCCTTTGATTTTGATTAAATTAGATTTTCTAGAATTAATTATAAATTTTTAAATTTTCTTAATTACTTAATTTTTTTTAAATTGGTTAATTAGGAGGGTTTTAGTATTTTGATCCAAATCAACCCTAAACTGCATGAAATCACCCACAAAGATCAGAAATAATCGAAGGGGGTAATTTCAAGTTTATAATTTTTTTTGGAACTTTTAAAGATTTTTAATTAATTATTATGATTAATTATTAATTTAACTTAAAATTGGAATTAAGGTGAAATTAAAGGTTATCTGATAGTATTTTGATTTTTTAATAGATTTAGGGTTTGATTAGGGTCATATAAAGTGCTTATATAGTTTTTTGGATTTAATATGAATTTTTTATGAAATACTTAAGGCTCAAGGTCAATTCTTGAGAAGAATTTTGAAGCTCCTAATTGGTGGGCCAAATGGGCACCAAATCCAGTGAAATTTGGACCATGAGATCACCTAATATCAAGGTTCAAACACACTAAATTTGAGCTCAAATGGAGCTATTTAAGGTGTCTTAGTAAATGTGATCACTAAGTCACCAAAGAAAAATCCTAGGGTTGGATTGGGTTAAAATCAGTGGCCCTAAACTCCATATGCTAATCATCACCATCACACCAAAAATCAATTCCTAATTTTTATTGGAAAGATCATGGCTCCAATTTGAATTTAAGGGTCAAACCATGACCCTTGAAACCAAATTTGCATGAAAGTGCCCTTAAACACATCAAACAAGGGAGGGAAAATTTAGACATGCCAGGGACATGTCTAAATTCACTCTTCCAAAGTCCCAAGCCCTAGTGACTTCAAATTTATAAATAAATACAATAATGGATATAACATTCAAATTGAAATTAAGACTTCAAAAATACACATGCAATTAAGGCTTAGAACCATAAGGCTTATGTAGATCTCTCTACGATATTTCCAATGCGTCTAAGAACACCTAAAATGATCAAGTAGATTGAGAGATATGAATTTTTGAAGTTTCTCATAATTTTTTGTGAAATTCACCCCTAATTACCTAATCAGCCAGTGCTTTACACACGGCGCCTTCTGTTTGATGGGGCAATCATTAGCGGTTGACTGGATAATGATTGGATTAATCATAGCCGTCGGATGAGAAATCGGACGGCTTGGATCAAACAGCTTTTGAAACCACGGGATCTAATCTAACCCGTTGATTGAAATCAATGGCTAGGATTGTATCTTCAACCTCCCACGCGAACCTGAAGCCGTAGAGCTATTCCGGTGTGATTCAAATAATCTTGTCGATAAATTTGTACCAAACTTCATAGGAATGGTCAGGACATTACGAACCGTCAATCCAATGGCCAAATTCTGCCAGTTTGATGGTTTGCTTCAGACTTGACCACCACTACCTAACTATGAGCTTGGCATAAGGTTTTTACTGCAAAGAAGGTCTCAACGGATGAGCTTCTCTATCTGGAAGCTTCATGGGATGAAGACGAGGATATCTCCTTCAAACACTGGGATAAGAGGATGGTCAGAGGTACAACTTCGAGTAGACCATAGACGTATTTCATCGGAGCTCTCTCAAATGGATGGACATGAGCAGCTAGGAGACTGGGAAACGAGATAGGAATGTCGAGGGAGCTCTGGGGAGTGATTTCAAAAGCTTGCACGTGAATGATTTCCCCTGGAATAAGCTGCCCTATTCAGCTCACTCCTACAACCATGGATGGCTGGGATTGACTAGATAAGGCTTTGGATGGATGCCAGGGTAGAGGGGACATCCTCCTAGAGGGATTGTGCACCTAAAGCAAGCAAGCCCAGCCTTTGGAAGGCTTTGAGTCAGGCTCAAAGTAAGGGGGACCACCAGAGTTCATTCTATACTGGTTTTGGCCAACTCTAGCCAGGGTCTAGGTCGGGTTGACCTGAAAAGGATGATGGGGATGTGGTGAGCTTGAGTGTGAGCTTAATTGAACTTAGGGGAGCCTCATTCAATAGGATGGCTCGGGTTAACCCAAATCTACTCGGTTTGGGTCAAATTGGGCTTGACCTAAGTTAAGCTAGACCCTGGGTTCGATGTGAGAGGTGGGTCTAGGTTTAATGCACCCAATACAAGTGGAAATTGGGTTTGAATTGGCATGAGATGGGAGATGGCTCGGGTCAATGAGGATTTGGACACTTTGGGCTAGCTTAGATGTTGACCCAAGTCAACCCATGGGCTGGGCTGGCTAGGGAAGATGTGTTGGACCTAAGGACACCTAGTGGAGGTGTTGGATAGGTTCAATTCAGCTTAGGGTGGGAGTTGGCTCAATCCCAAGTGGATTTGGAAACTTTTTGTTAGCCTAAATCTTGACCCAAGTTGACCCAAGACTTGGTCTGGCTAGGGAAGATGCATTGGGTCAAGGGAGACCCAATGTCACCATTAGATGGGTTTAATTGGGCTAGGATTGAAAAATGGCTCAAGGGGAGCCTCTCTTTGGTCACTTGGGTCAAGCCAAATGGCTAACCCAAATGATCCCATGGCTTGGGTCTCCAAGAGGGGGGTTTCTTAGAGACCTTAGGGGTCACCCCATGGGTCTAAATGGGATTGAGATGGTTTTAGTCAAAGGGTTTGAATGAATAGGGGTGTATGGGAGGTTTGGTCAAACTTGGTTGACTTGGTCAACCAAGTTGACCTAGGACCAAGAGTTGGGTCCATTGAATTAAATTTGATCACATGAACTCAATGGGAGTGGTCATATGCCAAGAAGAGGGCATTTGGTTTGAAATGGTCATTTGATCCCTAAGGGAGCACCTTAGTCAACCATGGTTGACTTGATCAACCAGGTCAAACCAAAGTGTGGGTTTGGGTCCAATGTGTTCCTAATGGTGTTTAGGTTCCATTGGAATTGGTTTTGAGGGTTGGATTGAGCTTAAGGGGAAAGTCCAAAAACCCTTTAAAATGGTATTTTGGTCATTTTAACCCCTTAGTTAATTTTTGGTCAAATTGGATCAAAAATATGTAGAGTGTTAATCAATAGGTTCTACATTCATGAGAATCATGACAGAAATTCTCCGACCGTTCTTGGGTAAGTCCTACATTGTCTATTTTTATGATATCTTAGTATATAGTAATGACTGTCATCAACACTTAAAGCATTTGAGAAGTCTCTTTAAAGTGTTACAAGAACAAAGGTTAAAGTGTGAAATTGCTGTAGACAAAGTCTATTTCTTAGGCTTTATGATCTCAGCAGATGGCTTGTCATTGGATCAAAAGAAAATTTCTACAGTTGTAGAGTGGCCGACACCCAAATACTTTTTTGAAGTAAGGAGCTTCCATGGCCTAGCTAATTTTTATAGGAAATTCATCAAAAATTTCAGTATGATCCTAGCTCCCATTACCGACTGTCTTAAATAAAAAAAAAAAAATTTTGGCACGCCGAAAATAGCAAAGCTTTGAGGCAATACAACAAGCATTAAGTTCAGCTCCAGTTCTAGTCCTACCGCAATTTGATAAGTTATTCACAGTCGATACAGATGCTTCATCAATTGGCGTGGGAGTGGTTCTATCGCAAGATGGTAGACCAGTCGCATATTTTAGCGAAAAACTTTGTCCCGCAAGGCAAAAGTGGTCAGCTTATGAACAAGAGCTATATGCGATAGTTCGGGCGCTTAAATAATGGGAGCAATATTTGTTGCACCAGGAATTCATATTATGTAGTGACAATAAGGCACTACAATTTATTAATATCCAAAAATTGGTTAATAGAATGCATGTCCGTTGGCTTATATTTTTACAAAGGTTTTCATTCAGTATTAAGCACAAATCGGGCACTAATTAACAACCGTGTGGCTGACGCCCTCAGTCACAAAAGGAGTCTTCTTGTTCAATTATAAAGTGAGATTATCGGTTTGGAGTGTCTTAAAGACTTGTATAGTGAAGACCCAGACTCTGGCAACATTTGGCTGCAATGCCAAAGTGATGAAAACAACAAGGAGTATGTTATAAGGCATGGATATCTATTCAAGAAAAATCGACTCTGTATTCCTGTATCGTCCTGGAGACAACAGTTGGTACGTGAAGCGCATGGGGGTGGTTTGGCAGCTCATACAGGCAGGGAAAACACCTTACGGGTGTTGCAGGATCGTTTCTTTTTTGCCTTGCTTGTGACGGGATTTCTTCCGACTAGTCGACAGTTGTCAAATTTGCTAACAATACAAAGGAGGAGCTCAAAACACAGGCTTGTATATGCCTTTTCCAGTACCGGATTCCATATGGGAAGATCTTAGTTTGGACTTTATTTTGGGCTTACCGAGGACCAAGCACGGCAACGACTCCATCTTGGTGGTCATCGATCGATTTTCGAAGATGGCTAACTTCATTTCATGTAAGAAAACCGCAAACACTATGCATATCGCCAATCTTTTCTTTAATGAAATTGTCAGGTTGCATGGGTTGCCGAGGAGTCTCACATCCGACCGCGGTGTGAAATTCATAAACCATTATTGGCAAGAGATGTGGAAGAGACTGGGCACGGACATTCGCCTGAGTTCAGCATATCATCCTAAAACCGACGGCCAAACTAAGGTTGTTAATCGAACCTTGGGTAATATGTTGAGATGCCTTGTACAGGAGCACCCGAGACAATGGGAGGAAGTCTTAGCTAAAGCTGAATTTGCTTATAATGCAATGACGAATAGATCCACTGGTAAACCACCTTTTAGCATTGTCTATACCAAGGCACCTAACATCGCTCTTGATCTTACTGTGCTACCGAAGTGCAAATCGGCGGCCGCCGCTTCCTTCATGGGGCGCTATACGGAGATGTTGGAGAACGTTCGTCACCAAATTATTAAGGCCAATCAACACTACAAGGAAGTTGATGATGCTCATGAGAGACAAAAATTGCTGAATGTAGGCGACTTGGTCATGGTGCGCCTACGACGTGAGCGATTCACGCCGAGATCTTATTCGAAACTAGCCCGTCGCAAGATTGGACCTATCCCTATTATTTCAAAGATAATGATAATGCCTACACAGCTGCACTGCCACCCGACTGCAACACAATTCCTACTTTCAATGTAGCAGACATTTGGGAATATACACCTCCGGATGACACTGTGGTTGCCATAAGCTCGTCGGAGTCGAGCTTTTCCAAAGATGGGGAGGACTGATGTGGTGCAGGTTACTGGGGGGGAGTATCTCACCGTCCCTAACTAACTACTCACTCTCCACTACCCTTTTTACTATTTCTGTTTAGACCGTACTATTAGACATAATAGTTACTTTATGCTGTTATGGAAAAGAGTATAATACATATAGGAAAACACAGGAGAATTAGGGTAGACTGTTTTTTTTTTCTCTCTAATACAGAAATATGGTTTCTTCTTCACAGGACTAGTGTTCTGTTTTGTTCTCTTGCTGCATCTTCCTTCAGGTCCTATAGCATTGCAATTGTTGCGAAGGGTTGCATTAATAATTATGATTGATTGGAGCCATTAGGTAAGCGTTGGTTTCATAAGAGTTGAGTTTTTGGCTTGTCCTTTATGAGAGCCATGAAAAATATCATTTAAGCAATAAAGGAGGAGAAGCGTCCAAATAGTTGTGGTCAATTAACAATGTTAAAACTATCTATGTAATGATATAAATATCTTCTGTTACATATAAAACAATTTTTATTATGGCACGGGTGTGTAAATTCAAACACATCTCTTTTTGGCTTTTGCATTAATGATGTATTATTGCGGGAGACAATTTTATTCAAATGTCTTTTTTTTTTCTTATAATTGTAAAAAAAGATTCATAGCATGGTCGTTTCATAAGTTTTTGCTGGTTGTCAACTATCTAATATAATCATTCATTTTTTCCTCATGATATCTATCGCATAATTTCATGTTTATTAAAAATATATATATTTTTTAAACAAACGAGATCAATTATCTACAGCAACCAATATCAAACTAGGCAATGAGCAAGGTGTAGATAGGATGGTGGACAAAACAACATCATGCTACAATGTTCTATTCAATGATTTCTACATAAAGCATATGGTTCCTTTCGCCCTTTTTGTCCGACACTTTAAAGGAAATTCTCTTCAACTACTTTAAATTTGTTATCATTGTTGTGGACTAGTGTAAAAGCATGATGATAGTCCAGAAGAATTTTGATGGTTGTTGAGAAGAAATCCAAAATTGGTAAGAACCGGTGTTTAGGAAGAACGACGTCAATGGAGAAGGACATCGGTGGTTGGGAAGAACGTCGGTGGTGGAAGAAGGTGAGCATATTTATAATTTTTTGATAGTGAAATGACTTGTAAATATGGAGAAGATCAAGGTTAAGTCATGAGTGTTTTAAGTGGGGGGCCTATATCGACTCCCTCGATCATAGACTGTTGATTTAGAATTTAAGTGGCTTAAGGATATCAGAATTTGATGATCTTGGGCTCGTCGAATTAGTCTTGTCGAACCATTCGATTCTCGTATAAGCATGTCATACTTGATGATCATTTAGTTAT
The DNA here is from genome assembly GCA_019514585.1 of Dendrobium officinale. Lineage (NCBI taxonomy): Eukaryota > Viridiplantae > Streptophyta > Magnoliopsida > Asparagales > Orchidaceae > Dendrobium > Dendrobium officinale. The sequence continues at coordinate 35,761,262 of CM033691.1, read as the reverse complement.
CCAATTAATATTTTGAAGCCTCATGTATGCTTTGGACCCTTGATTTGAACTTATTTGGGCTCGGATTGGATTGATTTTTTTGTCTTTGAGTTTGTCTCTTCGAGATGTTCACTTCGACTATAAGTACGTTGAAATCGAAGCTTGGATGTTTTTCTATTTTAATCCCGAAACTTTCTTGGATTGATATGCCTTGAGATTTGTGTCTGATCAAGATAATTATTTTTGTGATATATCAAGCATTATAATGTATTAATGAAATTAAAGTTGAATAAAAATAAAACTAAAATCTTAGATATAAAGATAATTTTTGATATAATTATTAAAATTTTGTTAAAAATTTTAAAATTAAGTTTGCTCATATCTAAATACTTTTAGAATAAATGACCTCTTGAAAAATTATAAAATTATGAGGCCAGAGATCAAAATGAATAATATCTCTACTATTAAGAGTTTAGGTTGGTATACAAATAAGTTTTATAAATGTATATCTATAAATCTAACTTTTGCTTTTTATTATTTAGAAAAAATTTATATTAATTCAAATAAAAAACTATGAGCGTCACATATAAACTTATTATAAAAAAAAAAACACTGATATTTTGGTCATGTCAGCATCCATCTTTAAAAACAATCATCAAATTGTGGTACGAGTTTACCCAAACTGTCCTAAATTTCTCCAAAATACATAAATGCCTATAGTGACCTCCATCTACTTCTAATCTGAAATGTTTTATCTCTGAGATATCTCTAGCATCTTCAACATTCATCTCTAAATTCATCTCTAAACTCTTCCCTATGCTTACAGCTAATTATTCCCATCCTTCCATTATGCGGTTATTTCTCTTCTTCCTTTGCATCTTCAGATGGTTTCTTTTTTCCTCAGCCGCATTCAAAGTTACTCATCTCCCAGGCTTATTGCAGCAGGGTGCTTTACCTTTCCATTTAGAAACTGGGTTTGTTTTTTCTCTCCTTATTTTTTTTAAATCAATCTAGCTTGAGTCTAACTAATTAATAATTATGTGTGCTTGTCTTCAGCTATATAGAAGTGGATGAAGTTTATGGTGTGGAGTTATTCTACTATTTCATAGAGTCTGAAAGAAACCCGAGTGAGGATCCACTCCTCGTATGGCTTAGTGGGGGACCTGGCTGCTCTGCTTTTAATGGCCTTTCTCTCGAGATCGGTCTGTTTCTCTTCTTCTTATATGAAATTTGTCTGTGATATTTGCATTATGACTATTTGTTTCATTATAGATTGGGCTGTTTGCTTTGATGTTTTCAATGTAGACATATCTTAAAAATACAAAAATTATTATTATTATGAAGGCCCATTAAAATTCATATCAGAAAGGTACAACGGGAGCTTGCCAAATTTAGTTTATCACCCTTACTCCTGGACCAAGGTGAGCTATCTATCTGCTCAATAATAGACGTAGATACATAACAATATTTATATGATTTAATTTCAATAGTGTGTGGTTCTTCATTTCGTTTTATTAATTTGTAGATTTCCAACATAATATTTCTGGACTCCCCAGTCGGAGCTGGATTCTCTTTTTCCAATCATCCACAAGGTTATGAATCTGGCGACAAATCTTCGTCAAAACTTGCAATGATATTTCTCAGAAAGGTTGGCAAAGAAATTGAATTATATACTGTTTTTAGTTTATGAATTATGTATTCATGATTGAACTATCTGTTTCTTAATTTTCAGTGGCTTATAGACCACCAGCAATTCCTTTCAAATCCTCTGTATATTGCTGGCGATTCCTATGCAGGAAAAGTTGTGCCACTAGTGGTTCATAATATTTTAAACGGTAATTAAAATTAAATGTGACACAAATTTCTTAATATTAATTTAATTTTTAAATCTTTAGGGTTTAGTAATTACTCTGTCAATTCCTTGACCATTTTGAACCGCAGAAAATGACATGGAGCAGCAGCCAAAATTTAATATTCAGGTCACCCTTAAATACCCTGATGAGCAGTGAACTTTTTATACATTGATTTATTATTAGGTCTAACTATCACTGATTGCAAAAAAAATTTAGTTAAACATGCAGCTGTATCTTAAAAGAAAACACTATCTATTAATGTATTTTTTCTCTCCGTCATAAAGATGATAACCTGCACTATTAATTGAATGCCATATTTGTATGAATTCATATCTGCAGGGCTATATGATTGGTAACCCAATGACAGGTGAGTTGATTGATGTTAATGCTAGGGTGCCATTTGCCTTCGGAATGGGGATAATTTCAGACGAACTATATCAGGTGATATTCTATTTGAAAGCTTTTCTAAATTCTCTCACTCCCTCTCTGAATCTTGATTCCATTTCAGAGAATTGATGAGAATTGCAAAGGGGAAGATTACAAGAATCCAAAGAGTTCTCCATGTGCCTCTCTTCTTCAAATCTTTGACAACGTAAGCATCCATACAATCATCTCTCTCTCCCCTTTGCTCTTCAGATGATTTGGTTAAGAGATATTCTTTTCTTCCTTTAGTATTCTGCATTTTTTATTTTGTAACTTTTGTTGCTGAAATGCATGATTTTACAAACTTAAACATAGATCTAAAAGAACTGGGTAATTAATTCCAAGTTGTAGTTCTGATTAAAGTAGTGATCAGCTTCTGTATCAAAACGTAAAGGCTCGAGATTGGCTGGGTAAAGATATCTTGGCCATCTCACTTAATAATTTCTGGTCTACTCATCGAAGATGCATATGCAGTTCAAGTCTGAGCTTTGGGACGAACAAATTTTGGAGCCCAAATGCAGTTTGGATGCACCCAATCCTAAATACACTGTTGGTACCAGAAGGTCTATGAAAGTACAGGAGAGCAACACAGTTCTTTTCGGGCCTCCAATCCCTGAACTCAAGTGCAGAGTAATTGATTTTCCTTATTTGATATTTTTTTTCTATGATTAATTAAGGCTGTGGAAGAAGAGTTTCTCTTACAATTAAGTCTTAATAAATTATTGGGTGGTACACTGACTACAAATATGGCTGCAGACATATGATTATTATCTCATGTATATATGGGCAAACAGCAACATTGTTCAAGAGGCTCTCAATGTCAAAAAGGTATAAGATTTTGAATTTAGGGCTTATTAAATACTTAAAAATATGAAATAATTATCTCTCGCATTTAAGTTTTAAATTTTTTAAGCTGAAATTGGGTTTGAATATTCATTTATCTAGCTCTACTTAAGTGTCTTTGAACACAGTAATCCTAACAATTATTTACATGGAGTTGGTTAAGGTTTCATTTGGATAGCTTTCTTACTACTTTCTAAAGTAGCTTTCTATTACAAAAATTTCTAGTCTACTGAAAAAAATTTTTTTAAAAAGAAAAAAAAGATGCCCAAAATAAAGCTTAAGACTTCATTTGGAATAGTTTTTTAATTTATTTGTAAAGGAGTCGGTTCTCTGCTGCACCGGGGTTGGTGAAAAGGAGTCTATTGTAAAGGTTTCTCGACCTAGCTATGGGAGCTAAAGGAGAGACACTTAGTTAGTGCAAAACTGGGAGGGTGCCTCCGAGGAGTGGACGTAGGTCAAGGATTAACCGAACCACTATAAATCTGATGTGATCTCTCTTTGTTTTACTTCCGTGTTTATTTATTTTTGCACTTTAATTTTTGTGGTGATTTGGTTTTAAGATTTGTTGTGCTTTGCTAAAATAAATTTTTAAAATACCAATTCACGATCGGATTGTAGAAAGTAACTTCTTAGAACTGTAAAATAACAATGAGGAAACAAAACAAAAAAGCAAAGTGGGAAGAAAGTTATTCCAAAAGAAGCTTAAGTGAATGAAATGATTATTATGTTTGCATGAAACAACTTGGACAAGAAATATAAAACCTTAAAATCTTTATAGGGATTTACATACTTCTTATTCTACTCTATTTACATATTTAACACTTAAAACTTTAATATTACATACATACCACCAATAGTTCATTTTCATATCAAATATGAGTGGTAGAAATGAAATATATGAGTGGTAGGAAAGAAATATAAATGGTATATTTGATATTAAAATAATATAGGGTGTTATGCATGTAATATTAAATTTTTGTGTGTTAGATATATAAATAGGATGTTATAAAGTGGTATGTAAATTTCCCAAAAATATTTTATGAGAATGCTCTAAAAAATTTTTGGTTATGATGATTTTAAAACTCTTAAATTTAATTTAAAATAAATTTAATTATTTATATATATTATACATTTTAAAATGACTCAAAATTTAATCATGCTGTAAAGACCTAATTTTTTTCCAAATTTTATCCACTGATTAATTTTGGAAACAGGGAACAATAAAAGAGTGGCAGAGATGCAATTTAGACTTGAATTATGCAAAGGATATAAGTAGCAACCTTAAATATCAGATTAATATCACAACCAGAGGCTATCGTGCATTGGTTTATAGGTGAGAGGCACATACTTAGCTGACAGAAACTTTTTCAATCAAGCAATCTCTTTCTCTGTCACTCTTTTACACACATATATGCATACATGTGACTATATTTGTTTCGCTGCACAGCGGTGATCATGACATGATTTTCCCTTTTGTTGGCACAAAGGAGTGGGTAAAATCCCTTAAATTCTCCATCACTGATCGGTGGAGATCATGGCATGTGGGTGGTCAAGTTGCTGGGTAAGTTCTTAATTACATTCTCGTTAATAATGGGGAAATAATATTTAAAAAAAAAAAAATTATATTCGTTATTAATTTTGGAGGAACGTATGAATTTATTTTTAATTTATTTATAATAGCACATAATGATAACTCATTTTTCTCTCATTGACTTCATAGATACACTGAATCCTACTCCAATAATCTGACCTTTGCGACTGTTAAGGTAAGCTTTTCAGATTTGATGCTCTTAGCTTTTTACTTGTAGTTAACATGTTAAGCTTGACTTGATTATTTTTTTATCTTATATATAGGGTGCTGGTCACATGGCTCCAGTATTTAAGGCTAAGGAATGTTTAGCCATGTTTCGAAGGTGGATTTCTCACAAGTTATTGTGATTGATGCTACACATAATTTGCATAGGGTCAGCTATGAATTTATAATTGTCATTGAAGTAAAATATATTTATTTGACTATGTATCATTAAATAACATATTATATTGTAGCTCAATATGGCATTCATGTGCTTTTTTCAAATCAATAGCATATTGGGGAGAGCCCATTCCTGTAAAATATTTGTTGTAGGCCTTGGAGACTTCCAGGATAGTTTGTTGATAATTTTATATTACAAGGATATTGTTATTATTGATGTCGACTTGGTAGTGTATCAATGGCAGATCATCATGGTTGAATTGAAATCTAAAATATTGCAAATGGTTTGAAAGGAGTGAATGATTGGCGAGAAGGACCATAGATGATCCTTTTAAAAAGGCATACATTTGTTGGGCATTATGGATCATGGGCAGGATTTTTTACTGGAATTTATGGTGGAATATAGCTACCGATTATTTCCACAAAGCTGACCTGCAGGTATCATCAAAAGAGTGGTCGCCAGAACATCCGGTGGTAATGTTCTGCTGGAAACATTGCAACAATTTGTTGTCTAATAGTTGCTGGTGGATAATCAGCCAGAAATTTGTCCCAGAAAAAAAAAAAAAAAAAAAAACAAAACAGTCCTCTTAAATATTCTACAACACAACAATTTTTAAAAAATATACATATACAAGTGCACATTTCAACTTCGAACAGAAATAATAATGCTATATGTAATAAGAAATTTTATAAAAAAAAAAGTATTATGCAGTGTTATATGCTTCTATTTTAATGGTCAATATTCTACACCATAAAGCATTAAAGGTCCCATAATCATCTTATCCCTTAAGTTTAAGGGGTACATTTATATCACAAAATAAAATGACAAAAAATATATCGAAATACCACAAAATCGTAGAGGAGACAACGAACGACTATATCACGACGAGGCGGCGAACGACGGCTGATAGCTATGCTACGATGAGGCGACAAATAGCACTAACAGATAACTTTGAACGGGAGCAGTGAACCACAAGAGACGACTCACGCGAACAAGAGCATCAAATGGGAGGAAGGAAGAAATTACTAGCAGATAACTGCGAACAATTGGAAATAGGGCATCCTCCGGTGGAATAACTAGCGAATTTTCCGTTTGAAATCTTTCCGGAGGCTATTCCGTCAAAAAGAAGACGTCAGGTTTCCGTCGATAGTTTCGCCAGAACATTTCTGACACAATTTCCATTGGAAAATATTGTTGGCTTAAAATAAGCAGCTGCTTGATCGACGGATAGGAAGCTGAAAAACTGTCGTAGATATATCCGCAGGAAAGGCCGCTGGAATATTTCCAGTGAAAATGCCACCAGTCTATCAGCCGATATTTTTTGTGGACTTACACTTGTCCGAAATGCCACCGGAAATAATAATTTTTCCTATAATGTTTATGGTTAATGCATTTTCCTCCAATGTTTGAGAATAAGATTTTAATATGAGTATTGACTTTGTTTTTAACGAGTTGCCTGAATTTGATAAAATTTTGGGTAGATTTAGTTTTGTGAAACATTAGAAGAAGCCATGTATAGCCAAAAAAAAAATTATGCAAATGGATTTCGGGAAGGACCACATATGTTGGAATGAATTAACTCAATTAGTTTGTAATCATGACTGATCACAGGTGATAGAAATTGCTAATGGTGGCTTTTGGCGGCCTTACAAAAACTACAAAAAGATACAAATAGGGTAATGCATAAATAATTTTGTTGCTTGGAGATGATTTAGAGAGTCTTTGCATTAGGGAGGCCAAGGTGGGGGTACCACTGGTTGGCGGTGGATTTTATAGGTAGCTAAGTCAGTATAGGTGAAGAGGAGGAAGCAGCTTGATGGGGAGCAATGGATGAAAGGGAATTCAGTATTTGATAAAGCCAATTACGGCAGGGTTCCTCATAATACATTTCAGATTGTCATATCAACTCGTAGTGCATCACATTACAACCCATTTTTAGTTTACCTTTCACTATCCATTTTTACAGAAAAATTTATATATGCATATTTAACAAGTGAAAATGCAAGAAAATAATATTATATTATGTAAAATAATCAAATCTATAATATATCAAAAGTTACTCGATAAAAGCTTATAAAATCTGGAGATAATACATTTTTTATAGATTTGGAGAGATAAAATCAATACCAATCAAAATCATCAAAAATAGAAGTAAGAGAATAATTACTTATAACGATCATAACACTTTTCGTAAAAGGAATGGTGTACAAAATGCCCCAATAAACTTTCTCACTCCTCTTCTCCAAACTCCCCCCTTCCCCCCCCCCCCCCCCCCTCACCCCCTTCTCCAAACTCCCCCCCCCACCCCCCCCCCCCCCCCCCACTACCACTATAGAAAAAACACTAATTTCCGACATATTTTTCGGCGGATTTCCGACAGAATATTTTTGACGAAATTTTCAACAGGTTTCCAACGAATTTTAAATTTTTTTCGAAAATAGTTGTTATTAATATTTAAAATTATTTATTTTGTTCAATTAAATTAATTAAATAAAATATCGTTAAACTAATATAATAAAAAAAATTAATAATTATTATTATATTAATTTAACAAATTAAAACGAATTGATATTGTTAAATAGATTAAATAATATGAACATATTACACATTAAAAATGATTATTAAGTATAATTTAAGTAAAAAAATGCAGCTAAAACAACGTAATATGCATCGCAACTCATTGGATAAAGGGGTTATTCATAGAGTTCGCGCAGGTTCCAGTTCACGGGCACGTAGAGTTCAGGCGGTTTCACGAGCCCACGGTGATAGCAGGCGAGTTCACTGGCCCATTCAGGCTACAAAATTTTTTTTTCTAAGCAATTTTCGGCAGAATTTTTTCGATGGTATTTGTTTCTGTTGTGTGAATTATCGTCGAAAATTTTCCAAAAGTATAAATTATCGACATATTTTATTCATTTTCTGGTGAAAATGGCGGCCTAAAAATAACATTTTTTCTGTAGTGTTCTCCTTTGATTTCTTCCATACCATGCAACGTTAAATGAAGGGTGAGGTAGGCTGTGGGGTGAATTTAAGGAAAAATTATTAAAAGATATTTTTAGTGTCTTAATATCATAATGTTCAAATCTAGCGTCGTACCTCCGCATGCAAAAATCATATTTATTATAAAATAGAAACACCAGTGTCGCAGTGTTGGTTTATGACGCGATAATGCTTTCGTCCCTAACGTTGCAGCGCTCACATGTACAACACCAAAGTGCTCTAGTTCAATCAAAACTTCAAAAACTTCATATTTTTCATTTAAAAATAAGTTTTGTATCTTGGGATTGTTACAATGTTGTTGCCAACAAAGTTTTGGTAATCCTTATGTGGTATATAGGATGCTAAAGAAGTTCATGTGGGGTATAATGTGGTTGGTGTAACCCAAAGCAAAGGAGTTAGAGTTATTAAAGGTGAGCAGTGCTATCAGAGCAATAGGTAGATTTTTGTTGTGGGGTATATTATGCTTCAAGTTGATTACAACAATTGGAATGTTGAATGTCCACTTTTTCTGCAAGTTTGATAGATAGTTGGATTTGTAGACTTTCTTCCCATTTTTTATTTCAAGGCTTGCTTGGGAGAAGCAGTGGTTTTGCATCCGGACCTTATCCGGAGGATAATGTGCCTCGATCATGATAATGATATATGGCTAAAGCTATGTGAGGAGTTGGGAATTATTTTTGTTGATTTAATTTGCGAGGTTGATTTCCTCATTGAACAACGAGGATTAGAGGTCATTGAGATTTATCGACATGAGTTTGGTTCTAAATTCTAACGGCTATCCTAAAGCCTTATAAGATGAAGGTAAGCCATTCAATGTATATAAATATGTTCTCATTATCAATGGTTGATTTAGCAACTGCAATATTATCAATAAGTGTCTTGATATGAGTGTGGTATTTATGTATGGTTTGATTTCACATGCATATATTGTGTAGCTCATTCTTGAGTTGGATCTCTTGAGAGCGGTTTGTGAATTGAAGCGAGGTTTGATAACAAACCACATCTCATATGAAAGAATGGATGTGGTGATGGTGGAGAAAATGGCTACAACAAAATTTTCGTCTATAATAAGGTTCCAAACATTATATGTCGGATTTGGGATGAATTGATTGGTGGCTTCAGCACTTGGTTTTTTTCAGGGAGAGTGATAGAGCCATTGAGAAATCCCTCATATCCATTTGCCTTGAAGAGCCAAAGCTTTTGATATTTTCATGTTGGTAATTATCATTGGTTGATTGAATGTTGACACTCTGTTTGTGGTTTGTGAGGAGAAATTTAAGGGAGGATGGGTAATTAGTCGCATCAAATATTTTAAGAGATGCAATGGTATGAGATAGGGAAAAAAAAAAAAAGCCAAGTGCTCCATTCGTTGTGAATCATTGTTGGGCATTATCATATGAGTAGCTCTAATATCATATTGAGTTATTTTTACAAAGCTGAGGCTTTGTTTGTTGGAGCAAATGAGAAGTGAAAGACGATAAATTTCCTTAATTTCAATATTGCTCTATTACATTGTATTTATAGAGTAATGATGGACGATCCTAATGGTGGAAGGTTGTTTGAAATATGTTGTTGAGATGAATTTGCATATTGAGAGGCTGCTCCAAGTGGTGGCTCGTAGGATAAGGAGATTAAGTGGTGGTATTATATTAATTATCTTCAAGTGTTTTAGAAAATTTTTCCCAAAAAAATTATATGATGATGCATGTTGGATTCAAATGTGTAATTTTGAAAATGTGCAATTTTCTTTGGAAATAATTCAAAATTGATATTTGAATTTTAATTATAAAATCAAACATCCATTAGTGATAATATATCACCTCGAAAGGTGAAAATAAAATCCCTTAATGAGTATAGATTTATAATTAAAAATTTAATCACGAATATCATAGCCGAATTTTGAGAGAGAACTACGTATGATCCCGAAGGATCAAAATGGTGTTCAATCAAATATTTAGCTATGATAATCGAAATGTAGGATCACTAATTTCATACTCGAATTCATATCAATGACTGATATATCTCCCTGAAGGAAGAAAAATATCATTCATTGCCTATTATTCGAATACAAAAATAATGATTGCAATTTTTGTTTGAATTTCCAAAGATAATTGATTGAAGTTTTGAAAATTTTAATTTTAAAAATCTGGTCTGGGTTTCTAAATCTCCTACGATCGTAAGCCCTCATAGTTAATTGCATCGTAGGAAACAGAAATTTCCTACGAATCACTCGATTAAAATAGCGGTATAAATTTTATTTAAGAATTTCAAAGATCGATATCAAAGGAGGAAAAGGGTAGGAATTTTCAATTGGGATTGGAACGACGTTGAATAGCTATTTCTGGAGTCAAAAGAAGAGGAGTATGGAGTGTTTTGAGATTCCGAATTACTTCAGAAACACCCCAGTCTATCCTAAGTGTTGGGCTTAAATTTGATTGAAAGTGGTGGAAGTTTGAATGGTCAACTTTATTAGAAAGTCGAGATTCAATCCCGGAAGTTGAGGTCTTATAGCCCGAGCTCGCCTCAAAACTTAAGTCTAAATTGGGTACTGAAAAGTAACCCGAACCTAGCTAATGCAGTGCAAATTCTGTGTTACCCCGGCCTGGATTAGGGAGCCAGCTAAACCACATAAGCACTTTTTTTTAAAAATATGTATCCGGTCTTTTAATATTGAGTGGTAGGGACGTTATTTAAGAAAGGTATTTAAGAACGGGACCGACATCTAGAGCATATCCTAATTGGCCCCTTAGACTTATTTTGGGTATTTGATGTCTAAATAATTGCAATTAAATATTAGACTCGATTTTAATTTGTTACTAATGTGATGCATACTAATCGACTCGATTGAATGCATAAATCAGTAGGTAGCAATTTTAAAAGTTTTTGGCTTAGAAAATAGGTTTTTCTCTAGAGATTGCATAACATTCCCTTGACAGATCATCACCCTTATAGGACAGGTGGTCTACCAGAACCCGCAGGCAAGGAAATGCCTAACAAGGTAGAGAAGGTTCAATATGATGCATGAAAAACCCTCGGCGAGTCCGAGCTTACTTCTTAAGACCATTTAGAGTTTTTATCTTATCTTAAAATTTTTATTTAATTAAAGTAGAAAATTTTGACAAACCCCTAAGAGCCTATAGTTGGATTCCAGACTAAATCAAATGCAGGCATGCAAGTAAAAAGACTAGAAAAACATACAGTTCTAATGCGCAATCAATTTTAAACAAATCAATCAAATTAAATATATCAAATTGAATGTCCGTAGGCAAGTGCCTCTTATTATTATATCACAGAATTTTGCAAAAAATTAAAGTGGCCGGGCACCACTGACAACAACCCAGATTCTATCATAAGATTCAAATATTTTTGAGATTTGGGATTCTTCTCATCGCCCATTTCTTCGTCTTCTCACGAACATCTTGATTCGTTAGTTCCGAATATCTAAATGAAAAGAAACTCCCCCTTGATCGGGGTGTTATCTTTCCTCTTTGGATATTTGAAAGGTATCCTAATTTGACTTCCAAATGGAAGAAGACTTTCCCCTTTAGGGATGTCTTCACCTCTTTGGAATTCAAATTGGATAAAATATCCCAATCTCAAATCATTTCAATAGTTTACAACCTTATTCAATCAAATTTATATTAATTTAAAATAGAAAAATCTAGACTCAGTCCTGCAAGGTTATCCTAATAATTAGCATTTATATAAAATATCAAGCAGTTAATATTCAATCTCAAGTAGTTATAATCAATCTCAAGCAGTTAATATTTGAAATTTAAAATGCTTAATTACTCACAACACAGAGTGCAAAAAAGTAAGTAAACAAACACATCAATTCTATGCTAGCAATCAGCATGCAATGAAAGCTCGAAAACCAGGCACACAGCAAAAAAATAAACACCGGTCTAGCCTAAAACTTGAGTTGCTTGTCCTAACAAACCATCTAAAATATGTGAGGTAGGCCGTGTGGTTTGGATATGTCCTATGGAGGACAATTTTTAAAGTTGTTTACACTTCCGATTGGTTGAATGGCTTAAGGGAAGATTTAAATTTGTGTTTAAATATTAATGATTTGAAATTAATTTTAAGATTGATTTCAACTGCATGGTTGATTGAAAATTTTAAGGTTGAATAAACATTTCTAGAGTTTTAAAGTGATTTTTGAGTTTTGGGAATCTTCTAGATTATTTTATTCCTTTAATTAAGGGGTCAAAAGTTAACTTTTCAATTAAGAGTATTTTTAGAAAGTTAATATTTTATTAAAATACTAAACCTTAATAAAATCTGTTAGATTGTAAGTACGCTGAAATTAGATTTTTCTACAATTAGTTATGAAGGTTCGAAGATTTGACTTGATTTGAACTAGATTTGACCAATTTGTTGACTTTTTTATTTTGACTGATTTTGGAAGGTTTGAAATTTTTAAAAAATACTAGACTTGATTTTGAGTTGAATGCCTTTGAGTTTGGCAATTTGGAGTTTTCTAGAATTAGTTATGAAGATTCAAAGTTTCAGGTATTTATTGAATTATTGAAAAAATCTTTAATAAAAAGCCTTTTTGTGATTTTGATTCAAATAAGGTCCAAACCTCTTGAAATCAACCCCAAAGGTTAGAAATGACCTAAAAGGAGATTCCCAAGTGTTTGGAAAATTTTTGGAATTTTAAATTATTATTTATTAATGATTTTAATTAAATATTGGTTTTCAATTAAAATTAAATTAATTATGGAATTGCTATCAAATCAAGGGGATTTTAATTTTCATTGATTAAGGTTTGAATTCTGGTCAATTTGATATATTGTTTGTATTTTTTAGGTTTAATCTTGATTTACTACATTTTTTGGAAGTTTTAAAGGCTTCATTAAGGGTTAATATTAACATGTTCAAATTTCTGACCTAATAAGCTCCAAGTTGAGTGAAATTTGAACCTGAGGTTTAAAATGTCACTATGTTTAATGTTCTCAAGTTTCGCCCATATTGGGTGTGTGTAGAATTTCTTAGGATTTTTCTAAGTTGTCTAGACCTTGTCCTTAATTGTTGTTCCTAGGTGGCACTAGTATTCAATTGGGTCTAAATCTCTATTCATCTAACCCTTATACATAAAAAAACACACCACAGAAATTAGGAAGCCTAATTCTACTAATTTGGAGAGTTATGAATTTTTAAAGTTTTTGGTCCAAAATGGACCCAATACTTTGTAAATTCACCCCATGGCAATCCACTAGACATCATGACCTAAGAAAATTACAGGTAATGCCCAAGATGTCCAAGATTTTTTCACCAAAATTTGAACTCTAGTTGACCACTGGATTGTGAGAAAATTTTATTTTACACAAACATAAATATCTTCTAATAAAGTGATCAAAATAACTTAAATTTAATTTTAATAAATACTAGAGCTCAAGAGCTTTCCAACAAGCCCTAGAACACTAATTTTGCTGAAAGACTGGATTTACAATGAATTTTCAAAGTTTATGGGCATTTAAATGATTTTTAAAGTCATTTTAGTCAAATCGGGCCGCCAGCGCCGCCAAACCAATCATTGGCAATGATTGGCTGGACGGTGGCACTGCGCCGCAGCCTGGACACATGGCGTGACTCTGCGTGGTCACTTAACCACGTTGGCAAGGATAGCAGCCGTCCAATCAGATCAGACGGGGTCTGATCCGAGCGCCCATATGGCACCACGTCGCCCGCGTGGTCTGGCCAAAAGACCCGGGTTTGAATCCCAGGTGGAACGAGCGGGTTCCAGATCTGATATGGACCATCTGATGATCAATCGGACGGTCCAGATCGGCCGAAACAGTAAATATTTAAATGCTTATAACTTATAAAATACTAAACCAAAATTGATGAAAATTAAAACATAGATAGATGGTAACATAATCTTCCAATGTATGGAATTTGAGGGCTCCATGCATTGTAGATTTGCTACAGTTTCAATTTTAAATTTAAACTTAAAATATAAATAACTTACAATCTAGTTGATGGATTTTTGACTTCTTGGGCTTGTAGGAAAGATGAAGATGTCCTCTTCAACTTTGGTGAAGACTCCAAGAGCTGGATTAGTCTGGATTGGAAGTTAGGATTGAAATACCTGATTCTCTCTCTAGATCCTCTCTCTTCACTAAAATATGTTTTAAAGGCTTTTCTTTTGTGGGGAAAAGCTTGGGAAGGCTATAGGACTTACTAAAAAAACTCTAGGATGATAATCAGGGGCTGGAAGAGCTCTGGATGGATTAATCCATGGGTTTAATTTAGTATATCCTTTATTAAGATATTTTTTTCTATCTACTTAGCTTTAAATTATATGGATGGCCATGATCATCTAAGGGAGTTGCTGTGATGTTAATATATGTCCCAAGAGTGGCTAGGAGCAGGGAATCAAAGGACATGCCATGATGAAGAATGTCCTTTTTCCTAATGCAAGCATGTAGAATTGATAAGGATCGTTAGATCTCCATCGAAGGGTTGTGATGAGTTCTAGGAAGCTTCTAGAGGATGTCTTAACAGCTGGAAGGGTTTAGATTAGGGAGGATTAATTTTAAGGGGTTAATTAAGGTTCTTAAGGGGATCATTTGACCACCCATTGATTGTTTGACCAGTTAATGGGTCCAGGGGTGCTGAGGTGGTAGGTGAGAAGTATTTTGGAATTGCTAGAATTATTTAATATGGGATGGGCTAGCTTGGGTCAAGCCCATTTGAGGATTTAAGCCTCTTACATAGCCTTATTGACCATGTTGACCAGTCAACTGGTCAACAAAAGGTGAGGTGGCAGCCAAGGTCATTTAGGGGATTGATTAAAAAGCCTGGAGAGGGTTTGACAAAGACCTATGTGCATTTGGGATTTAATTCAAAGTGGAAGGGCTTAAGGGTTGGTTTGGTCAAACTAGGTTAACTGGGTCAACCAGGTTGACCCAAGGTGTGGGTCTAGGCTGGGAAGGTTTGATACAGTATTTGAAGTATGGTATAGGTGATTCCAGGGTTTAAATAGGTCATTTGGGTGAAATGAGCCTATTGGGCCCTTAATGGGCCTTTAAACCAAAATTGGTTGACTTGCTCAACCAGGCGGGTCCAGGGTCTGGAAATGGGTTCAATCAAATTGAAATGACATTTAGAGTCTATTGGGTGTGGTCCCATAGTTTGTAGGGTTTGATTTGGCTAAATGTGCTTTATTGGGCCCATTAAGGGTCATTTGGGTCGATCCTAGTTGATCTAGTCAACCAGGTTGACCCAGGGGCTGGGATTAGGCTCAGCAAGTTTGAAATGACATTTGGAGACTAATAGAAGTGGTTACATGGCTCAAAGAGGTCATTTGGGTCAAAACACCTATTTGGACCCTTAAAGGGCCTCTTAGGTCAACTAGGTTGACTTGGTCAACCAGGTTGACCCAGGACCAAGGAATGGGTCCAACAGGTTTAGTTTGATATTTGAAACTTTTTGGAGGTGGTTATATTCAATTTGGAGGTCGTTTGGTTTGAAATCAACATTTGAATCCTTTAGGGGCATTTTGGTCAAAAAGATTGATCTGGTCAAAAAGGCTTGACCAGGGTCAGATCTTGATTCTAATGCACTCCAAAGGGTGATTAGGATGCATTGGAAGAGGTTCTGTGATTTGATTTGAAAAGGTATGTTGAAGTCTTTGAAAAACTTCAAAATTGCCCTTAAAGGGCATTTTGGTCATTTTGACCCATGACCTACTAGGGGCCAGATTGTGTCTACCAAAGTGCAGTTTAAGGGTCTGGAGGTGATTAGAGGCTTTGGAGAAAGCTCTAAGGTCAAAATCATCTTAATGGCAAGTCCAGTGGCATGGGCTGTAAATATTTAAAGGTTTTATAGCCTTTGAATTTTGATTTAGATTATAAGGTTATAGACCTCAGAATGGGCTCAAATTTTGAGGGTAGCCTCTAGAGACATGTACCATCAGTATGCAACTGACAGACTCTGAATCAGAGGCCACTAGGCTGGGTTTCAAAGTGTTTGAAAATTCACTGGAAAAGGCCTTTAGGACAAGGATTTTGGACTTTGGATTTGATCTAGATTTTGAGTTTGATTGATTAAGTTTGAGTATCCAAATCATCTATAATCATTTGAATGATCATTAATGATTGGATAGGATCATAGATAACTCATAGGTAGGATCAATATCTGAACTGGAGTCTGAGTTCTGAACTGGGTTGAATTTTGTATTTTTATTGAGGCTTGAATTGAATTTAGATCTGGATTGACTTGGAGTCAGGATTGATCTGGAATCTGGATGGATCCTTAATGACCTCATACAAAAATGAGGTCAACAAATGGACCTCCAATATGTGTAATAGAATGAAATTCTATTGCACATATTGTCGTTGAGCGAAGGAGGTCAAGCCTGGAATTTTGATCCTAAGGGTAGACAAAATCTATCCCTAGGGAGAAGAAGATCTGGGTGATCGTATATAAAGGAAGGATTCCTAACTATAGAGGATTGAATTTGAAATTCGATACTAGGGTAGTGCCACGAGGAACGTACTCTACCATTAGTGGATCTAATCCTAAGGACAGAAAGTACGATGACTCACATCTGTCCTTAAAGAAAGAGATAATTAAAGATCTTATGGGAAGGAAGCTTTGCTTCTCACGAAAGATCAGATCTGGATTGATCGTATGTAAAGGAAACTTGCTTTATACATAAGATCAAGTTTGAACGATTGTATATAGAGGAAACTTGCTCTATATAGAGGATCAAGATTGAAATGATCATGGGTAGAGGAAATTTGCTCTACTGGTGATCAGGTCAGGATCAATCATGTCTAAAGGAAACTGGATTTACACAAAGGATCAGGTTTGGATGATCGTATATAGAGGAAACTTGCTCCATATAAGATCAAGATTAAAATGATCACGGGTAGAGGAAATTTACCCTACGGATGATCTGGTCTGGATTGATCATGTGCAAAGGAAACTTGCTTTGCATAGAACATCAAGTTTGAACGATTGTATATAGAGGAAACTTGCTCTATATAAGATCGGGATCGATATTTGAATTTTAGGATGGTGTCACGAAGGGCGTGCTCCACCACTAAGAGGATTAAATTTAAAGCAAGAAGACATGATAGTTCACATGTTAGCTTTGAGAAAAGAAACACAGTGTATAAAAATTCAAAAAGATTTGAATGACATCGAGTGAACATGATTGACAATTTAAAATTTTTATTGATTGAAACTTCGAGCTACATCAAGCATAGTATCTCTTAAGGAAACGCCGGTTTACAGGAAGCATTGGGTGATTTCCTTTACAATCCACTAGCTGATACGAGCCTCCTTCATAGGCTGTTTCCATTACGAAGGGTCCTTCCCAAGTTGGTTTAAACTTTCCACCGAGCTTTCGATGCACTAAGATAGGCCTTCGAAGAACCAAGACCAAGTCGCCTACTTGGAAGGTTCTAGGTCGCACTAACTTATCGTGAGCTTGAATCATTCGGGCTTTGTACAATTCTAGATTTTGCTGAGCTTGAAGATGATGTCCTTCAAGGCTTTCAAGTTCTTCTAGACGGAGTTGAGCATTCTGTTGAGTTGTGATTTGGTTTTGGATTGCAATTCTGAGTGAAGGGATTTGAACTTCTAAAGGAAGTACGGCCTCAGATCTATACACTAGCGCAAATGATGTGAATTGGGTTGGGGTTCGATAAGTGGTCCTGTAGGCCCACAAAGCTTCCACCAACCTCTCATCCCACTGACGTTTATTGTCATTGAGGGTCTTTTTGATGAATTGAACCAAGGTTTTATTGAAGGCCTCAGCCAATCTATTAGCCTGTGAGTAATAGATTGTTGAGTATCTCCAATTGATACCATGGCGATTTGAAAAATTATTAATCTTTGTAGACTTGAATGCGAACCCATTATCCGATATGATTATGCTGGGTACGCCGAATCTATATACGATATGGTCACGGAAGAATTTCATTACATAGTGTGATGTTATATTTCTTAGTGGGACTGGACTGCTTCTGCCCACTTTGAAAAGTAATCAGTCGCTGCTAAAATGTGTTGCAAATCTATTTTCATGGCTTAGGTTTTGATGATTGACAAACACTATTGATTCTCTTGGACTGCATGTTGCTTCTAACTTTTCAGGAATCAAAGATCAGACGAACAGACGAAGCTAGTTCAGGATTGCGTAGGTTTAGGGTTGAGTCAGTCTGTACTTTTGTTTTTTCTCTTCTTTAGTTTATTTGTAATGGTCAAAGAGACTGATGCTAAGTAACCCTTCACACACACACTTGAGAGACTTAGAATTTCTATTTTTACTCATATCGGCCAGGACGATATTTACATCGTTCTGGACATCAGGCTTAAAACAGAAAGTCTAAATAAGGATTCTTAATTAAGGCAGCCATCATTAACATATCGGCCTGGACAATACGTGTATCGGCCAGGACGATAAGCTCAAAATAGAAAGAAATTGCCGCCATAGACAATTAAGGTATACTGTATTTTTAAATTATCGGCTAGGACGATCATTGATCGGCCTGGATGATATTAACAAATTATGCCTTAATTGATTAGGAAATCAAGGGAGTAATTAAGGATGATTGATACGATCATATTGTCCTGGATGATCGAAGAATTGGCCGGGACGATATATTCAAAAACCTTAAGTTACTTCAGGACGATAAATATCGGCCAGCTCGTATTCAGGGCGATGCTTTGGACGATTTTTCTCTGATTTGAACTGATCGGCCGGGACGATCGTGATATCGGCCGGGACGATCAAGCCAATTTTAAATCGTCCAGTTTGCATTCAGGGTAATGCTCTGGCCGATCTTCTGAGTTTTGTACTGATCGGCCAGGCCGATGTCCATATCGGCCTGGATGATATTGTCGGCAACTTGCAATTAATGAGCTCCTTTGAAGCTCTTCTATTTAAGAGCTCTTGTTTAACATTTTGGAAGACCTTTTACTGCTGCCTTGACCTGAGAAGGCCTTGAGGAGAGAAAGAGAGAGAGAGAGAGAGAGAGAGAGAGAGAGAGAGAGAGAGAGAGAGAGATAGAGAGAGAGAGAGAGAGAGAGAGAGAGAGAGAGAGGATCTTGTGAGGGGGAGCTTGTGAGGGGATTCACAAGGGTTGCTTCAAGGATCGCTTTGCTTCTTCTTCGTCTAGAGTTTCTCGTCCATGGAAGGGTCGGTAGACGTAAGGAGTTAGCTTCTGGTTGTGGTTCTCTTCCAGCTTCAGGAGGAAGCAAAAGGAGATAGGTTCTCTGCCTTGCTAGGGTGGCAAAAAGGAGGTGCTTTGTAAAGGCTTCTCCGCCTAGCTGTGGGGGCTAAAGGAGAGTCACATTTGTAATGCAATACTCGGAGGGCGCCTCCTACGAGTGGACGTAGGTCGAGTTGACCGAACCGCTATAAATCTCTGTGTTCTTATTTCTTGCTTCCGCACTTTAATTTCCGCCTTTATTTTTGTGGTGTGATTTTAGTTTATGTGATTTTTATTCTTTGTGAATAGAAATTTTTAAAATACCAATTCACCTCCCTCTTAGTTAGCTTGGGCCAGTTCTATAGGGCTTAACATCTCTAACGAACTGTCAAGTGGTATCAGAGCGGGATTCATAAAAACTGAGTTTGAAAACTTTTTGAATTTTGATCCATGGCTAACCTTGGAAATCGTAACACTAGGAAGGGTATTCCATTACCCGACCTCCCCTGTTCGATAACCTACCTTTTGATTTCTGGAAAACCCGCATGTCAACATGTTTACAATCTACTGATTATCGCATGTGGATGCTTATTAAAGAAGGTTATTCTCCACCTTCTCGTGAAATTAATGGTATTAAAACTGAAGTTGATTTTACTGAATGGACTTTCGATGAACGAGATTTAGCTCAATTGAATGCAAAATATTTGAACTATTTTTTTTGTGCTTTAAAATCTGAGGATTAGATGCGTGTCTATACTTGCAAAACTGGTAAAGAAATTTGGGATAAATTGTGTATCACTTATGAAAGCACTAATGAGGTTAAACAATCTTGTTTGAATATTCTCTTGCATGTTTACGAAATTTTTCGTATGAAACCTCATGAATTAATTTTTGACATGTATACTAGGTTTACTCAGATAGTTACTTCACTGCATGCACTAGGAAAAGAGCTTTCAAACTATGAAAAAGTCAATAAGATTTTGAGATGCTTGCCTTCATTATATGATGCTAAAATCACTGCAATTTCTGAATCTAAGGATTTGAACACTTATTCCATTGATAACTTACTTGGCTCACTCATTGCTTACGAGCAAGGGATGAATCAAAGAAATCTTGATGCAGGTGAGAAGAAGAAGGAGAAAATAATTGCATTGAAGGCGCATAAATCGGATTCTAAATCTTCCGGGTCTAAAAGCGATGAAGTTGCCTTCATCACAAGGCAATTCAAAAGTTTTCTAAGGAAGAAACAAAAGCATCATCAAAATTGGAGAAAAGGTAAGGATCATAAACATTTTAAAGGATCTTCTGATGTTGTTTATTTTGAATGCAAGAAATCTGGACATGTGAGAGCCGATTGCCCGACACTTCAAGATAACACAAGCAAGGAAAAGATTGAGGAGAAACCTAAGTTTAAGAAGGACAAGAAGAGAATCCAAAAGGCATTCTGAGCAGAATCTGGTACTGACTCCTCTGAGACTGAACCAGAGGAAGAGACTACAAACTTGTGTTTATTGGGAGAAGATCAAAGTGACGAGGAAGAGGTAAGTAAACCAACCTATGATGAATTATTTAAGATTTGTGAGAAAATACATGCATCATACAAAAAACTCAAGAAAACTCATGCAATCCTAAAATTAGATCATTTGAATTTACAAAAAGAGCATGAAGTTTTTCTCAAAGATCATGCAACGATTGATTCAAATCAGATGGCTCTTCTTGATGAATTTGATGATTTAAACAAAAAGCATTTGGAATTAATTGATGAACATAATGCATTAAAAGCTTCACACACCTCACTTAATTCTGATCTTAAGAATTTTAAAGGGATTGAGAAAAAGTTGAGGATTGATAATGATACTTTAAAAAGAACTAACTTGAGGATTTAAAATGATTTTGATACATTTAAGAAAAATCGGATGACATCTACTTTTGATCCTAAGCCAGAACCTAGGAAGAGGCATTATAACTCAAACCCTTTAAGAAACCCTTTTACTAGAGTTAGATGTTTTTCATGTGGCATGCTAGATCACATCTAACACACTTGCACCGTTCACCGTAGTACACATTGGGTGTGGAGACCTAAGATGCATGATTCACAGCATACCATACCTGCATTGCATTCCACTTTTCCTAAGAAGGAGCCCAAACCTATTTGGGTTCCTAAATCTGACTGTTGTTGAGTTTTTGCATAAGTGCTCCACCAAAAGCCTTGTGGGAGCATAAGGATAACTGGACATATGAAGGCTCGCAGCTCATAAAATGCTTAAACCTACTGCTTCAATAAATTCTTGAAATGTGTTTTGTTTCAGTGTGTTTTATTTTCTGCTTTGTTTGTGTTTTTATTTGTTTTGTTCTCACTTTGCTTTTAAAATTAGTTTTCTATATGTTGAATCTTTTCAAAGATTTTAGATTTTGGAGTTTTGAATATTGTGTTTAGCTTTTCTAAAATTGGTTAAAGGGAGAAACACCGTTGGTGGTTTCCCTCCTTCCGACCTTGTTTAGTGGTATGATTTTCTTCTCTAAAACAAAAGTCTAACTCATTTTAGACAATAGTTTTTGAAACTAAGATTCTTTTTATCTTGCTACAAAAAATCTATCTTGTACATAATATCCAAAGTTCTTATGTATCCTTCAAGTTATTTAAAACCTTGCCATTGTTTTCATCACATGACTTTGATTTTGTTTTGTGACTTGTTCTTCCCTATGTTAGAGAGAGAGCTCCAATTCTCTAATATTTGGAGGATATACTCACAACTAAGGATCTTTTTAAGGGTTTTTGTTAAAGAGCTTTTAGCTTGCAAAAATTAAAAAGGAAAGTGGCAAATGATGCCAAATTGAAAAAAAAAAATAATATATATATATATATATATATATATATATATATATATATATATATATATATATATATATATATATATATATATATATATATATATATATATATATATACACACACATACACACGCACGCACACAATTGTGTATCAAATCACAAAACATGCTCAAAGAGCCAATTAAAGATTCAAGTGGCATAAAATGAGCCCACTAAAAAGCAAGCTATCCTCTCTTTTCAAAACTTTTAAAACGTAGAGAACTCATTGATTATTTGATGATTTCAAAGGCTTGATTTCAAATTCCAAGATTGAGAAAAAGTACTTTGTTTTATTATTTATGAGATTTTTTTTGTAAACAAGTTTGATTGGATCTTCTTTTTGCCCAATTAGGTTTATTCTGAGTTAAGCATTCTTGTTTTTCAAAAGAAAATTTGCACCATAAAGAACATCTGATCTAGGGTTAACAGAATCAGATATTTTACCTTTGTCTGATTAGGATTGGCTAAACTCCTTGATCTTGTGGAACTCTAAAGTTTAATGTTTTGAAAACTTCTCATATGATGCCTTGATAAAAAAAATTAGAAAAATTAAAATAAACAAATATTCGTCTTTTGTTTTTCGTTGTTTTTAGGTTTCTATTACTGTGTTTTTTATCTGTTTTTATTTTATTTTATTTTTTGAGGGCTTTGATCATCACCATCATTTTCTTGGTTTCAAATTCTAGTCACATCGTCCTGGCCGATACTTTTATCATCCTGGACGATAGGACAAAATCTCTTCAAATTCCATCTGCTGATCTTTTTTGTGCTTGCTGTAACTCATCGTCCTGGACGATACCATATCATCCTGGATGATCTGATTGAACTCTGTTGCAATCATGATGATAGTCCTGGCCGATAGAATATTTCGTCTGGCCGATGCATTTTATGTGCATCGTCCTGGACGATACACTTGATCATCCTGGACGATCCACGTGTCAGCAAGTTTGAATCTTTAAAATTGGCCCCGAACGATCCATTATTGGACAATCGTCCTGGCCGATCCACTGTTTGTCCTGGACGATACACGTGGCACAGATTTAAAACGTTTTAACATCGGCCGGTATGATCAATTATTTTGCATCGTCCTGGACGATACACCTAATTGGTCCGGACGATCTGCTTTTTCAATGGTTGTCCGGCCTGACTCCTTGGGACGATCGCCTGTGTCTAATCATCCTGGCCGATATCTGATCGGCCTGGACGATCAGGACCGCCTTTTTGACCAATCGGGTTGTACGCAATTATTGAGCCATATCGACCCTGACGATTCTGCGATCGGCCAGGACGATATGGCTGTTTCTTTAAATTTTGGCGGTTCCAACCATGGTTTTGCACTTTCCACCCTTTCTCCTCTTGTGTTTTCTTGCTAACTCCTCTCTATGACTAGTGGGAAACGTGTTCGACAAACTTCTGGGAGCTCTTCGAGGGCTAGGATTGACCCTCATTTCAGTGAGGCAGAAGATGAAGCTGCCTATCATCGTTACAAAGAATGTGGGATAACTGTCTCTCAAATTATCAATCCTGCCTATATCTCATACCCGGTAATGAATATTTTCGCTCACACTTCCCTTTGTTTCATGCTGTCTCTCACTTTCCCCTTCAATACCGAGTTTCTTCGAGAATTCTTTGCAAACCTTCGTATTAATCCTACTTTCACAGCTCTAACCTCCTATGTGAATCGACGCCCTGTCGAAATCACATATCAGGACTGTGTTGATCTTTTACAGTTATCCACCACCGAGGATAAGCTGCACTTAATTGCTTCAGATCCTGACCTTGACTGGTCCACAGCGAATCACTTCCTTCGCCAGACCAATGCAGCTTTTTATGTTGGAGAGACTAGCTCTTTAGTCAAAGATGCTAGGACAATCCAACATGTCCTTCGTACCTCCATAATTCCAAAAGCCAGGGACCGAATTCATGTCACCCCTCTACTTTCCCTCACTACTTTCTACATCATGGCTCATAGAGAATTCAATACTGCGGACTTAAATTTTCGATACATTAATCACTTAACCACAATCCGCGATCCAGGTCATAAGAGGAAAGCCAATCTAGCCTTAGGACACATCATAGCCTATGTCCTTGAAACCAAATACCAAATTCAGTATCATATTCCACCTAACCTCCCAACTCCCTTCTACTCAAATAGTTCCTTCAGTACCCTTCACAGTACTCGTCTCCACCCTAGGGATGAGGAACCTCGGGGGGCTGGAGAGGAGGAGGATCCTGCTCCCGCTCCCGCTCCCGTTCCTGATCCTGTTCCACTCCACCAGCACTCACCGGTTGATTAGTTGATAGAGAGGTTTGATCGTTGGGAGACCCGCTTTGACGCCTACGTTGCTGTATAGGAGCAGCAACACTCTGAGGACATTGCCTGCTACAGCAACACCACACTGAGGATTTAGCCCGATTTGATAGCTTCATTACTCACCACTAGCAACAGCATGACCAGGACATCGCCTGGTTCAATGCTCAGTTCACCACGCTTGCCAGCTACTTTCAGCAGCCACCTCCACCACCTCCATCTGATGATCAGGGTCCCTCATTTTTCTAGTCTGTGTTTTCTGTGTTTTTTTTTGTTTTCTGTAGTTTGTCTTTTGGTATGTTTTTAGTTTATGTTGTGTTGTTTTCTTTTTCCTTTTTGTACCCTCTTTTTGTGATGACAAAAGGGGGAGTAGGATCTGGTAGGAAAAATTATTGTGTTTGTAACTTTGAATTTTTAATGAACTGGTGTTTTCACTGAGTTTTTCCTACCTGTGTTTGCCATCATCAAAAAGGAGGAGATTGTTGCAAATCTATTTTCATGGCTTATGTTTTAATGATTGACAAACACTATTGATTCTCTTGGTCTGCATGTTGCTTCTAACTTTTTAGGAATCAAAGATCAGACGAACGGATGAAGCTAGTTCAGGATTGCGTAGGTTTATGGTTGAGTCAGTCTGTATTTTTGTTTTTCTCTTCTTGAGTCTATTTGTAATGGTCATAGAGACTGATGCTAAGTAACCTGTTACAAATATATTTTCATGACTTATGTTTTGATGATTGACAAACACTATTTCTCTTGGATTGCTTGTTGCTTCTAACTTTTTAGGAATCAAAGATCGGACAAACAGATGAAGCCAGTTCAAGATTGCATAGGATTAGGGTTGAGTCAGTCTATACTTTTGTTTTTCACTTCTTGAGTCTTCTTGTAATGGTCAAAGAGACGAATGCTAAGTAACCCTACACACATACACTTGAGAGACTTAAAATTTTTGTTTTTACTCATATCGGCCAGGACGATATTTACATTGTCCTGGACGATCAGGCTTAAAAACTAGAAAGTCTAAATAAAGATACTTGATTAAGGCAGCCGTCATTAACATATCAGCTTGGACGATACGTGTATCGGCCAGGACGATAAGCTCAAAATAGAAAGAAATTGCCGCCATAGACAATTAAGGTTTACTGTATTTTTAAATTATCGGCTAAGACGATCATTGATCGGCCTAGAGGAAATTATCAAATTATGCCTTAATTGATCAGGAAATCAAGGAAGTAATTAAGGATGATTGATACGATCATATCGTCCTAGACAATCGCAGAATCGGCCAGGACGATCCAGTCAAAAACCTTAAGTTACTTCAGGACGATAAATATCGGCCAGCTCGTATCCAAGGCGATGCTCTGGACGATTTTCCTCTGATTTGAACTGATCGGCCAGGACGATCGTGAGATCGGCCTGGATGATCAAGCAAATTTTCAATCGTCCAGGAGTGCATCCAGGGCGATGCTCTGGCCGATCTTTTGGGATTTGTACTGATCGGCCAGGCCGATGTCCATATCGGCCTAGATGATAAAGTCGACAACTTGCAATTAATGAGCTCTTTTGAAGCTCTTCTATTTAAGAGCTCTTTTTTAACGTTTTAAAAACCTTTGGCTACTGCCTTGACCTGAGAAGGCCTTGAGGAGAGAAACGAGAGAGAGGGAGAGAGAGAGGATCTTGTGAGGGGGAGCTTGTGAGGGGATTCTCAAGGGTTGCTTCAAGAATCGCTCTGCTTGTTCTTCGTCTAGAGTTTCTCGTCCGTGGAAGAGTCGGTAGAGGTAAGGAGTTAGCTTTTGGTTGTGGTTCTCTGTCAGCTTCAGGAGGAAGCAAAAGGAGATAAGTTCTCTGCCATGCTGGGGTGGCAAAAAGGAGGTTCGTTGTAAAGGCTTTCTCCGCCTAGCTGTGGGGGCTAAAGAAAAGTGCGGAAGCAAGAAAACAAGAACACAAAAATTTATAATGGTTTGGTCAACTCGACCTACGTCCACTCCCCGGAGGCGCCCACTGAGTATTTCACTGCAAAACGTGACTCTCCCTTAGCCCCCACAGCTAGGCGGAGAAGCCTTTACAAGAACCTCCTTTTTGCCACCCCGGCAAGGCAGAGAACCTATCTCCTTAGCATCAGTCTCTTTGACCATTACAAGAAGACTCAAGAAGTTAAAAACAAAAGTATAGACTGACTCAACCCTATTCCTATGCAATCCTGAACTGGCTTCGTCTGTTCGTTTGATCTTCGATTCCTGAAAAGTTAGAAGCAACAAGCAGTCCAAGAGAAATAGTGTTTGTCAATCATCAAAACATAAGCCATGAAAATAAATTTGTAACACAGGCAAATTCCTTTGCAAGCTTTGCAAGAGTGTTCCGCTGAAGAATTGCTTCCACGGGGAATCCTATACATAGTTAAGATGGGAATTTGCACGAGCAAGTGACTGGTGTACTGGTGGTACTTCAAGAGTTTAGGATTCAAAACCTTATATGTCCCTGCAATCTGGTTGATCACCAATTGAGAGTCACCAAAGATTTTAATCTCTTTAATCTCCATTAGAATTGTAAGTTCCAAGCTAGTTATCAGAGCTTCGTACTCAGCCTCATTATTTGTACAAGGTTCTGATAAATGGTAGGAAAAGTACATCATTTCCTTATCCGGTGTTATGAAGACCAGGCCAATTCCAACTTTTCTAGGGATAGTAGGTTGATGTACTTTGCCCCGTTGGGAGGACGCAGCTCCATCAAAATACATCTCCCACACTTGATTGTTAGGTTCCTTTAAACTCATAATTTGCTCGTCAAGTAAATCATCATTCAAAGGAGATTCTACCGGCAACGAGTGTGCCGCAAGGAAGTTGGCGACGGCCTGCCCTTTCATAACACGTAGGGGAATAAAAGTGATTTCAAACTGAAGCAATATCATAGATCAACGAGCCAAACATCTTGATAATGTAGGCCTAGTCATAAGATATTGTAGGGGATTAACCCTGGAAATCAAATTGACTTGGTGAGAAAGCATATAATGTCTTAGTTTTTGTACTGCAAAAATTAAGGCAAGACAATGTTTCTCGATCGTTGGGTATCAAATTTCTATTGGGAGAACTCTCTGACTTAGGTAAAAGAGAGCATTCTCTTTCCCCTCATCATTGACCTGGGCAAGGAGGGCCCCGAGAGACTCGTCAAGGGCCGTAGTGTAAAGGATTAGAGGTCTCCCCAGAATAGGGGCTGCCAAGACTGGTGAATTTGTTAGGTATTGTTTAATATTTTTAAAAGCGGATTGAAATTTCTTGTCCCAAATGTCCTTTTTAGCGAGGATCGAGAATGGCTGACATCTTTAGGAAAGATTGGAAATGAATCTTCTTATATATGCTAGTCTACCTTGAAGAGACCTTAATTAAGTAAGGCTCCTAGGTGGCAGCATATTTAAGATATCTTCGATTTTGGCAGGATCAATTTAAATTCCGTGGTGCCTTACTACGAAACCTAGAAATTTCCCTGAAGTAACACCGAAGGCGCACTTCAAGGGATTCATTTTAAGGTCGTAGTGGCGCAACCGATCAAAGATGATTCTTAAGTCATAAAGGTGAGCCTCTTTAACTTTACTCTTCACAACTAAATTGTCGATATAGCCTTCGACTTGATTATGGATTAAGTCGTCAAAGATTCGAGTCATAGTGCTGGTACGTTGCACCGGCATTTTTAAGGCCAAATGGCATTACTTTATAACAAAAGATCCCTATAGGACTTCTAAATGCAGTGTTTCTCTCATCTTCTGGGACCATCTTAATTTGGTTATAACCTGACGAGCCATCCATAGAGGAGAAAACAACGTGTGAAGAGGCAATATCCACCATGAGTTCTGGAATAGGCAAAGGAAATTCATCCTTAGGACATGCATTATTCAGGTCTATATAGTCAACGCAGACCCATATTTGACCATTTTTCTTCTGAACTAGCACGAGGCTGGCTACCCAAGAAGGATATTATTCCTCTCGAATAAATCCAGCCTCGGCCAATTTCTTAACTTCGGAAATGACTTGTTGTTCAATCTCCAAACGCATACGTCGTGGAGCTTGCTTGACAGGAATAACATCATGCCAGATTCCGAGTTTATGAACTGCTACATCGGCAGGCAAGCCCGGCATTTCATTGTATATCCAGGCAAAACAGTCCTTAAACTCAGATAGAAGTTGAATTAGATCCTTAGACTCATCCTCACTCAACAAAGAACTTATGAAAGTGGGGCGAGGGTAATTCTTTGATCCAAGGTTAATTTCTTTAAGTTCATCAACTTTCGATTTGATTTCTTCTTCAAATTTAGGGGTTGCATCCCGAATTTGAACTTCATCAGAATTGTCTAAGGTCTCCAAACAAAGTCTGTTGAGTAAATTAACAACTTCAGTAGGGGCACTTTCAGATTCAGGATGACTAGTTATCATCAGGTAATATTTATCATCGTCAAATGAACTAACGATACCAAAGCTGATACCACTTGTCCAATTTTTATTGAATTTTGAATTCCAAATATTTTGGTGGTATCTGGCCTAACCCTTAGTCCATTGACTCGGAGCGAAACCTTTAGAGATAAGAGCCTTAACACCAAGAGGAAAGTAGCCAAAAGGTAACTCTATTAATTCATTGAAATCTGCCTCTTCAAGGATTACATCACCTTCGTTCCTTGAAGAGAAGGAGCCAGGGAAGAAATTCTGGACTTTCCTTACTTCTCCATCTAAGTTTGGGGCATCCTTAGTTACTAATCCTGAGACTCTATCATAAGACAGTGGGGTTAAGGTTAAGGATTCAACAGCCCTATTAAGCTTTTTATAAATACTTAATTTGGGTTCGTCACTTTGAGGTTTTGAATTATTACCCTCTTGGTCGCTATCTGAATCAAGTGTGAGATCAAACTTTGGAGGAGGATTAATTTTTCTTTAGTCAAAAGCAATTCTAGCTCCCCTCTTTCTTGATTCTTCATCAGAACTTGTTTCAAGTTCGATGTATATTGGGCGATTTCTCTTTTCAACTGAAGGGCGGCCTCGGCCTCGTGCTCTTTGGGCCATCCTTCCACCTCTTTGAGGTAGATTGATTGGAGGCCTAAAAACCACGTCCTCGACATCGTCTTCACTACTAAAATCATCTCTTTTTTTATTCTTGACTTTTTCTTTTCTCAATTTTTGAATTGCTTTTGAACTTTGAGCTTCTGCCTTTTCCTCCTTAACGTTGATCACTACCTGAGATTTGGTAGTGGATCCTTTGGGAACATAGTATGCATCATCCTCATAGATCCTTATCTCGTGAATAGAGAATGGTTGTAGATCACCCTTAATTACAAACTCAATGCCATCTTGTTGGTACTTGATGCATTGATGTAGGGTAGAAGGAACCATCCTATACTTATGGATCCAAGGCCTACCTAGGAGAGCATTAAAGGACGTCACCGAATCGATTATATGAAATTTTTCTTCAGTTTTTAATTCTCCTATCTCTAGAAGAAGTGTGATTGAACCTAAAGCCTTCTCGCCCTTGTCGTTGAACCCACGAAGCACCATCCTATTGGTTGAGAGCTTGCTAGTATCAACCCTAAGATATACGAAAGTATTTATGTTCATCACGTTGACCGATGCACCCGGATCAACAAGAACTTTTGATAGCTTGAAATTGCCCATATTTACGGTGATGTAAAGTGGGCGATTGTGATTAACAGTTCCTATGAGTAGATCTTCATCGAAGAAGGTAACCATGGGATTTCCTTGAAGTATAAAGCCTCTTCCTCGAAAATTGAAGCAAGTTAGGATAAGCAAATCTCTGGGTCGAGAAGTGCTTTAATTAGAGTCTCCCTCATCTCTTTTGAAAGAACAAGGGCGTCATAATTGCTCATCTTAGCAGGCAACTTCCTAAGGTGAGTTAAGACGTTGTAATCAACACTTGGAACATTAACATTAGGACCCGGTGGATTCGAAGGAGGATTTGATTGTTGAGTAGGGACTTGAATCGGATCAGTGGAAACAACTTGGTTTCCCTTTTCCTATGGGGGAAGCCTAGGGGTAAGACCTTGCCATAACGTAGTTGTACTAGCACAATCTCATCGGAAGAAAAACCTACGGGGAGGTCTACGCTCTCCTCAGACGATTGATTATAATTTTCATGAGTGAGAATCTGAATCTGAGAAATCTATCATAACGGGGCTCCCTTGAAAGTTATTTTCTTGGGAATCACCATCTGATAAGGCATCAGATTCATTTTTCTCTTAAGGGGTCAAATCTGGAGGGCTGAGTTTTTTAACATCTTGATTGATCTCAACTAGTTCTAGGTTATTTTCAACAGGAGAGTCATCTGGAATCACATTCTCAACATTAATCATCAAAATTTGAGCAAAAGGATATTTCTTTTTATTTAATTTTTGACCCTTTTCCTTTGCCGGGGCAAAATAAAAGTCAAATAACATCAGTGGGGCTAATGGTTTTGAGCCACCATCCACCATTTTTACAGATATTTCATCAACAAATTTCCTCTCTATAAAAGGTTCACTCTTTTTTTTTTATTTAATATAGTAGTTTCTACAACTACTGGAGAGGAAATCATCCCAACATCCTCCTGCGATGCCTCCAGGTCAAGCTCCCAGATCAGGCCCCCGGGCTCTCGTTAGTAACTGTTGAGAAAGACGAAAAGATCGATTAATCGACTTTTTAAATGCCTGGGATAATGCTATATCCCAACCATCTTCAAAGGAAAAAAAAAAAAGATTAGAGTTTTTACCTGAAATAGATTTTACAGACCCCTAATCCAGATCGACCAGGTACTCCTTTGGAATTATTATGTTACCTTGACAGAAGTTCTTCTCGAGCCAGTCCTTAAAGACTATGCAGTATTCGATTGTGTGGCCCAACATGAGGTGGTAGGGGCAAAAAGTTGGATCATCATTCTTATTTGCCTATTCTGGTTTTTTGGCCTCCGACAATAAAAAATCTAGCTTCTTTTGAAGGCTCTTAAAGAACTTTCTCACCTACTCCCTTTTAAAAGGATACAGGCGAGTCAATCTCTCTTTAAAAGTGATCTGGTGAGACTCTCTAGCAGGTTGAGAAGTTACCTGAAAGGGTTGAGGTTTTTGAGTTTGTTGAATAGTAGAATTACCCGATTGAATGTTAATTGGTTTCTTCCCTTTGTCAACTGCTGAAATCGTTGTTTTTCTATTTTCAAAAGACTTCAACAGTTTACTGACTTTCTTATCTTCAGTAGAATCCTTTAAGAATGGCATTTTGAAAGCCTCTTCTTGTAGATTACTAACTTTATTAAGAAGCTTTTCGAAGGTTTTAATTGTAAACCCTTTCAGTAGAAAATCAATAGGTCCGTGGATATTCTTCAGAAGAATCTCCACTGCATGTTGCTCTTGCAGTTGGGATTCATATTTCATCGAGAGGTTTCACCACCTCAAGATGTAGTCGACTAAAGACTTGTCTGATTTTTGTTTTTCGATGACGAGATCACCAATGATTACACATTATTGAGCTCCTGAGAATCTTTTTAAAAAAAGATTCTCGAGCTCTATAAAAGTTTTCACATAACCGTTGGGTAGATCTGCGTACCACTCAAAAGCAATACCAGACAAACTACTCATAAATTGGCGAAAGAGAAGAGCATCTGACCCTCCTGCATTGCAACAGCTTACTCGGAAATGGGCTAGATGTTGTCTCGGGTTTTTTAAACCGCTAAAAACTTTGAAAGAATGTGGCACGAAACCCTTTGGATAAGGAACTTTGGATTAGATACAATTCCTTGTGAATGGGCTTGGGCCTCCCCTACCTGGGTCTCAATCATCTGGCAGATATCTTTATCTACTGGAGAAGTGACTTCTGAAAGCTTGAAACTGGAATCAGCCTTCCTGCTATGCTCGCCCGTTGTGTGTAATGTGGGCTGCAACTGCTAGGGTTTAGACTGCTGTGACTGAATAAGCTGATTCTGCATATGTTCAACTCTTTTCATCATTTCCTCAAGTTTTCTTTTAAGGCTCAAAATATATTCATCTTTTTTCTCAATTTGACAAAAGTATCTAAATCGAAATCTATCGCTACTGACTCTTCATCTTTACCAGAGCGGTGTTTAGAAGCCTCAACATCTTTAGTTGATGATCGAGTTTCAACCATATGAACATCTGCTACTGGATCTTCCTCCATCAACAAATCATCTTCATCCGGATAAAATGTTTCGACAGCTTTCTTCTTGAGTGTGTCTCGGATTTCTTGCACTACTTCTTCAACCGGTCTACCATCTATCGCTTCAGAAGAAATTGGTAGGTACCCATCATAATCTATTACTTAATCGAATTCTTCCACATCTAGTTTGGCAAAGACCTCGTGAACTTTGAGGTCTTCTTCAGTCATTTCTTCTGACACTATCTGATCCAGCATCTCTTCATCGGGGTCTTGAACTGTTTCTTCTCCTCCGACTATCCAGGGTCAGTAGTCACGAAGGTGACATTCTCAGTAGGGTGAGGGATATCTATCTCAACTGGTGGTGGAGGGGCTTGGATAGCAGGAACTCCAACATCAATCAAGATAGAATCCTCACATCCCTGAACTAGGAGTCGAGGGGGTTCAACTGATGACTGATCTGTATGATCCTTATGTGGAAAATCTATTTTCATGACTTATGTTTTGATGATTGACAAACATTATTAATTTTTTTGGAATGCATGTTGCTTCTAACTTTTCAGGAATCGAAGATCGGACGAACAAACAAAGCCAGTTCAAGATTGCGTAGGTTTAGGGTTGAGTCAGTCTATACTTTGTTTTTCTTTTCTTGAGTTTATTTGTAATGGTCAAAGAGACAGATGCTAAGTAACCCTACACGCACACACTTGAGAGAATTAGAATTTCTGTTTTTTACTCATATCGGCCAGGATGATATTTACATCGTCCTGGACGATCAGGCTTAAAATAGAAAGTCTAAATAAGGATTCTTAATTGAAAGGTGCTCAGATGACACTAGAAAGTGCTCTAAAAATACTTGAAAGTTTGTTAGGGATGTTAAGCCCTCATGATTTGGCCCAAGGCTAATAAAGAGAAGAGGTGAATTGGATAACTTTAAAACCAATAATAAAACACAAACCAAAATCACCACAGAAATCAAGTGCGGAAATTAAATAATGCGGAAGCAATAATAAGAAAAGAACACACCGAATTTATAGTGGTTCGGTCAAACCTTGAACTACGTCCACTCCTTGGAGGCACCCTCCAAGTATTGCACTAAAACAAGTGTCTCTCCTTTAGCCCCCACAGCTAGGCGGAGAAGCCCTTACAAAATCACTTCCATCTTCTCCAGTGCGGCGGAGTCGCCATGTCCTTTGACACCAAGGAGATCTTCTTCTTTGGTGAACTTACCTAGAGACAAGCCTTGAATCCGATGGTACTAAGGTGCAAGTTCGCTGGAGCAACCGTGTGGATCCCCCACCACACTCCCTTGAGTTCCTCCCCCTCACAGGATCTTCTCCTCCTCAAACTCCACCTTTTCCTCTCTCCCTTTCAAGCTCTCTCTTTAAGTTTCCCCCATAAGAATGAAGCTACAATAGCTGCCAAAGACACTTACAAAGTGCCATGCTATAGCTTAAATAGAAGCTCTCAAAACGAGCTCATTAATGCAAGTTGCTGCCATTATCGTCCAGGACGATAGGTATATCATCCTGGCCGATCAGTACAAATTCAGCTCATCAGCCCCGGACTATTTGGGATGATCAGAAGAAAATTGGTTACATTGTCCTGGCCGATATCACGATCGTCCAGGCCGATTAGTTTAAAACCGATTTCAATCATCCTGATCATCGCCCTGAATTCGAGCTGTCTGATGTATTTCGTCCAGGCCATCGTCCCGGCCGATCATGCGATCGTTCCGGACGAGTTGATCGTATCAATCAACCATTAATGCTTTCCAAAGATACCATATCAATTTAGGCATAATTGAGTTAGATCGTCCTGGACGACAATAATATCGTCCTGGCCGATTTCCTAAAACAAAGAATTCCAAAACTGATTATGGCGGTTGATTCTTTCTGAATTGAGCAGATCGTCCTGGCCGATACAAGTATCATCTAGGACGATCGATTGATGGCTGCCTTAATGAGGATGCCCTAATTAGGGTTTTTGATTTTAGACATATCATCCAGGACGATATAAATATCGTCCCAGACGATATTACCAAAAATAGAAATCTTATAGGAAAACAACAGGAGATCTTCCAAGTTACAACCCAACTAGTCCCATACCAAATACAATAGTCTCAAGAAAGGAAAAAAGGATTACAAACTGACTCAGACCTAGTCTACTCAATCTTGAGCTGGTTCCAAATTGCAGTCTGATCGTGTGGACCTGAAACATTTGCACAAAAGGCAATAGTAGAGAAATAAATGTTTGCTATTATCAAAATCATAAACCAAAGATCCACAACTTTAATCACGGCAACCGTCATTAACAGATCAGCCTGGACGATACGTGTATCGGCCAGGATGATAAGCTCAAAATATAAAGAAGTTGCCGCCATAGACAATTAAGGTATATTATATTTTTAAATAATCGACCAGGATGATCATTGATTGGCCTGGACGATATTCACAAATTATGCCTTAATTGATCAGGAAATCAAGGAAGTAATTAAGGATGATTGATATGATCATATCGTCCTGGACGATCGCAGGATCGGCCAGGATGATCTATTCAAAAACCTTAGTTACTTCAGGACAATAAATATCGGCCAGCTCGAATTCAGGGCGATGCTTTGGACAATTTTCCTCTGATTTGAACTGATTGGCCGGGACGATCGTGAGATCATTCTGGATGATCAAGCCAATTTTAAATCGTCCAGTTTGCATTCAGGGCGATGCTCTGGCTGATCTTCTAAGATTTGTACTAATCGGCCAAGCCGATGTTCATATCGGCCTGGATGATATTGTCGGCAACTTACAACTAATGAGCTCCTTTGAAGCTCTTCTATTTAAGAGCTCTTGTTCAACATTTTGAACAACCTTTGTGCTGCTGCCTTGACATGAGAAGGCCATGAGGAGAGAAAGAGAGAGAGGGAGAGAGAGAGGATCTTGTGAGGGGGAGCTTGTGAGGGGATTCACAAGGGTTGCTTCAAGGATCGCTCTGCTTCTTCTTCGTCTAGAGTTTCTCATCCGTGAAAGGGTCGATAGAGATAACGAGTCAGCATCTGGTTGTGGTTCTCTGCCAGCTTCAGGAGGAAGTAAAAGGAGATAGGTTCTCTGCCTTGCCGGGGTGGCAAAAAGGAGGTTCGTTGTAAAGGCTTCTCTGCATAGCTGTGGGGGCTAAAGGAGAGTCACGATTGAAGTGCAATACTCGGAGGGCGCCTCCGGGGAGTGGACATAGGTCAATTTGATCGAACCACTATAAATTTTCTGTGTTCTTATTTCTTGCTTCCTCACTTTTAATTTCCGCATTTATTTTTTTCTCGTGGTGTAATTTTGGTTTATGTGATTTTTGTTCTTTGTGAAAAAGAAAATTTTAAAATATCAATTCACCCCCTTCTTAGTTAGCTTGGGCCAGTTCTATAGGGCTTAACATCCCTAACAAACTTTCATCTTGATTTGAATTCCAAAAGGTTTGTTCAATTTCCTTGGCACGTACGGCTCATCCGGAGGCATGGGCCTCTTGCCCTTAACATCAACAGGTTTCATCTCCTTAATGATTTCTTTCAATCTGGCAGTCACTAGGGCCAGCTTTGACAGTCTTGAAGGTGGGGTCGGAGGTCTACCACTAAGAGAGCGACTCTGGCTAGACCCAATTAATAATATCTCCTTTGTCTTTGCAGATGGGAGGTGAGGCACCCAATGGTATCCATCTACTAAGACTGACTGTTGGTGGAATTTTAAAAATAGATTTTGAAAATATATTAGTTTTCTTTGAGAATTTTAAAGTTTAGATTTAACTCTAATTCTAGAAGTCGAATCAACTCGTTCGGAAAAGTATATCACCCCGAAGGATGAAAATAAAATTTCATAATGGCGTTTAGACTTAGAATCATGAAATTCATCTTGAATATCATTGCTAGATTCTAAAGAGAACTCCACACGGCCCCGAGGGGGCAAGGTAGAGTTCAACTAAATAATCCAGTTATGATATTCAAGGAGTATGATTGTCGAATTCATATCCAAAGCCTTATCAAAGAAGGATGTATCTCCCCAAAGGGAGATAACACCTTTCGGTGATGATTCTTCTAATATGATAACGACAATCGTTCTTTAACTTTTCTCAAAGAAATCTAAGAAGATTTAAAAAAAAAAATTAATTTTGAAATCAGGTGTGTGTGGTTCCAAATCTCTTACGAGCGCAAGCCCTCGTAGTTAATTACATCGAAGGGAGACAAAATCCCCTACGAAAACTCTCGATTAAAATAAGAATAAAATTTTGTTAGATTTTTTAGGAGTGATATCAAAAAATTGAATAGAATCTTTTGGAAAATCAAAAGGGAGTGGATCAAGATTGAACAGTTATTAACAGAATCAAAGGAAGAGATGTAGGGGACACTTTGAGATTCCAAAACCATCCGGAAGTGTCCCAATTTAATCTAAGTATTGGGCTTTACATTTTAGGATTGAAAGGAGATTTTAATTGAAGTTGAGCATTTTATTAGAAATTTGGGACTATATTCCCGAAATTTGGTCTTATAATCAAAGATCTGCTCCAGATCCTAAATCTAATTTGGACACTAGACCACAGTCGTCCGAACCTAACTAATGCAGTGCAGAACCTCGACTTACCCCGGCCTGGATTGGGGAGCCAGCTAACCACCTAATCGATTTAAAATATATGAATCCGGTCTTTTATGAAAGAGTGGTAGGGACGTTGAACTTAAGATTTTGGAGAGTTGGGGCCGACATCTAGAAACTTTCCAAATTGGCCCCTTTGACTTATGTTGGGTGCTAAAATGCTAAAACTGATGCAATTAAAGTTTTGACCATTTTATTTTGTATCTAATGCAATGCATGCTGGTCGACAACTTCCAAATCAAGTATGCTTGGAATTTTAAAAACAGGCTTATAAAAATAATTTTTTAGAAGACTAGACTTCCCCAGGTTCGGCACCTCGTCCTCATAGGTCAGACTATCCGGACTCTACCCGCAGGCGGGGAAGGGTCTAAAGCAAGGAAAGAGTAATGCAGAAATATGCATGCGACCCCGGGGTCGATCCCCGGCTAATTCCCTAGATTCGTTATCTTTCTAAGTTATTTAGACTCACTAAAATTTTATGCTTTTAAAGTTATGAGTAGAAAACTTTCACACCCTCACGAGTCTCATGTATCCAGGTGAAAACAAAAGCGGCACACAATCGCCAAAAAACTAAGAAAAGCAGGCAATCCTAAAGGCAATCAATTCATCACATCAAATATAAATTAACTAATTAATAAATGTCCATAGGCAAAGTTGCCTTGCTTATTACAAACCAGAGTTTTGCAAAAAGTAAAGTGGCTGGGCACCACTGACAATAACCCAGATTCTAAGCCTAATAATGACTCAAGTAGTTTTGAGTGGGATACTCTCAATCTTCAAGTCTTCAATCTTGTTCTTGTTTGGACTCCTTTACTTCAAACTCCTTGGATTCTTCATGGTAAACTACCAAAATGGATAAGAGGGCACTTCCCTTTTAAGTGGAAGGCCACTCTTTTCTCTTTGGGTATAAGAGAAGTGTGATCCAAATTTGGATTTCCAAATGAAAAAAGGAATACTTCCCGAAAGGGCATCCTTTCCTCTTTGGAATCCAAGCTTTGGATCTATGTATCCCAACTCAAAATTAACTTTCACATCACTTGACAATTACACAAATTACATTTATATCAAAAATAAAATCTAGACTCACCTGCAGGGTTATCCTAAGCAATTAATAAATAAGAGGCAGTTATTCCCAAGCAGTTATATGTGCAGAAAAGAAAGTAAACATACTGGCCACACTCTTTTTATTTGGGGGCTTTAGTAGCTGAAGCACCTGTGCAAGCATTTATAATTAATATTTATTTTATTGATTTAGCCCCCTTTTACTGCCCTGCATGAGCGTGGCCACCTGTAGAAAACTATGTGAACATCCAGATCGTACCTAACCTAAGGGTAATCTAGTCGCCAAATACATCAATCCATCCACAGAGTACAGAAAGTAAGCAGACACAGCAAAGCAATTTCATCCATAACATGCAGTGAAAATTACAAAAAATCCGGTACACAGCAGTAAAGTAAACACCGGCCTAACCTAGATCTAGGGTTGGTTATCCTAGCACATCATCTAAAGTGTGTGTAAAAGGTCGTGTGGCTAGGGTAAATCCTAAGTTGGGTGATTAGTCAAAGTTATCTAGAGTTTTGGATTTGTTAAGGCTTAAAAGGGAGATTTGAGTTAAACTTTAAATATTAATAAATTAGGAATTTTAATTAAATGTATTTTAAAAGTTAATTAATTACTACCTTTGTTTTCACACCGACGCTATGAAGTTTATTTCGCCTTCCTTTGGGCTAAGCTAATAGCCTCGTAGGCTTGGGTTTTCCAATAGCAATCGGGGTTAATTAAGTTATTTTAAATTGGTTGAAATTAAAGGAGTGAATTAGTATTAAAGGGAGTTGATTACTGATTTTAATGGATTGGTTGAGAATTTTAATAACCTATTAAGAAAATTCTGGAGTTGGAGGAGTTAATAGATTTTAAAGGGTTATCCGGATACGTTAACTAAGGGGTCAAAATTTGACTTTCAAAACTAGAGTTAATCTTAAGGGTTTCAGATTTTTAATAAATACTAAACCTAATTATGAGTTGTTAGATAGGTGGCACACTCAATTTGGAGTTTTCTATCAAAAATTATGATTTTTAGAAGTTCTGGCCCGATTTGACCTAAGGTCACCTAAGATGTTAAGTCCTTGATTTTGACCAAATTATGAAGGTTTAATATTTTTAGGGAATGATGAATTCTAATTGAAGTCATTAGCCATTAAGTTTGATTAGTCTAAAATTTTTTATAATTAATAATGAATTTTAGAAATTATACACATTCGTAGGGATTACCAGATTATTGCAACTAAGGGGGCTGCTTAAGGATTTCAACCCAAATGAGTCCTAAACTCCTTGGGATCAATTCTAAAGGCCATAAATGACCTAAGGACAGATCAACAGGTGTTTAAAACCCTTTTGGGATTTTTTTAGA
Organism: Dendrobium officinale; assembly: GCA_019514585.1. Classification (NCBI taxonomy): domain Eukaryota; kingdom Viridiplantae; phylum Streptophyta; class Magnoliopsida; order Asparagales; family Orchidaceae; genus Dendrobium; species Dendrobium officinale. The sequence continues at coordinate 35,721,670 of CM033691.1, read as the reverse complement.
TTTTTGGGATTAATTACAATTGGTTAACCCTTGATTTTACCTAAGGACTAAATTAAGACAAATCTAGAGATCAATTTAAGAGAGTTTCAATTCTTATTGATTAGGGGATTAATTAGGAACAATTATAAACATTTTAATGGATTTTATAAATTAAGAATAGTTTATCATCAATTGATTAGGGTTAATAGGCCATTTCTAAGAAGGATTTTTGAGGCTCCTACTTGGGGAACCAAATAAACTCCAAATTTAATGAAATTTTGACCATAGGATCACCTAATCCTAAGGACTAAACCCACTTAATTTGAGCTCAAATGGTGTACTCTAAGGTGGTTAACCAAACTACCCAAGGTGAGCTCTAAGCCATATTCAAATCACTATAGGGGTCTATCCTAGGCTTGGATTGGGGCAAAATCAGTGGCTCTACACTCCTTATCCTACACATCATTAGTAAACAAAAAATCACACCCTAAATCCGATTGGATAGGTCTATATCCCATTTTGAATTTAAGGGTCAAACCATGACCCTTAAACTTAAAAATTGGGGAAAATGCCCTTGAACAACTTAAAATGGGGAGATAAAATTTGGACATGTCAAAAACATGTTTAATTTTAATCTCCCAAAATTACAGACCTGGTGGACTTGTATTTAAAAAGTAATTAAAGAAATAAATAAAATGTTCAAATTGAAATTAAGCCTAAGACTGACCTAACCAGGGTCTGGAACCATAGAGCTTTTGCAGATCTCCCTGAGACCTTTCCAATGAGCCTAAGAACACCTAATTTGGACAAGTGTGGAGGGATTTATGAATTTTTGAATTTCCCTTGAATTTTTGGATTTATTAATTCGGCAATTACACAGTCTGCGGCCCTTTACACGCGCCGTGTGCTGATTAGCCAAGCAATCATTGGCGCTAACCATTAACAGTCGGATTAACCATAGCCGTCGGATGGCAGATCGAATGGCTGGGATCAAAGGCGCTCCGATACCGCGGGATCTAATCTGAGCCGTTGATCAAAATCAACGGCTGCGATTTTGTCTTCAACCTCTCGCTCGTATCCGAGACCGCAGAGCTTCTCCAGCTTGATCCGGGCGATCCCGCCGGCGAACTTCAATGAAATTTCAAAGGGAGGATCAGGACCATGGAAACCTTCAATCCAACGGTGGAGATCCGTTGGGGTGAAGGTTTCCTTCACAATTGACCGGACTACCTAGCTAGGGAGCTCGGGATGGAGGGATTACAGCAGAGAAGGCCTCAACGAATGAGCTTCTCTATCAGGAAGCTTCAAGGGATGATGGCGACATCCTAGGGAGATCGTGGGGATTAAACCGGTGGACAGCAGCCTTGAACCAGGAGTTGTCTGGGGCGGACCACCGGAACTCGTTTTCCATTGGTTCCGACTGCCGCCGGCCATGGTCTTGGTCAGGTTGACTGGGGAAGGCTGATGGGGACATGCTAGAGCCAATGGTGGAGTCAATTTGGCCTGGGGATGTCTGGATTGAATTGGTGGCTGGGTTGGACCCAAACCTACTCGGTTCAAGTCAAATTGAGCTCGATCCAGGTCAGGTCAGACCCTGGGTTTGGTATGGGAGATAGGTCTGGTTCTGGTGCACCCAATACAAGTGGAAATTGGATCCAATTTGGTCTAGGTTAAAAGATGGCTCGGGTTTATCCAAATCTGCTCGGTTCGGGTCAATTTGGGCTCAACCCAGGTCAGGTAAGGCCTTGGGCTTGAGGTGGGAAGTGGGTCTGGTGGACCCAATGCAAGTGGCAATTGGGTCCAATTTGATCTGAGTTGGAAGATGGCTCGGGTCCAAGTGTTTTTGGCTACTTTGGGTTAGCCTAAAACCTGACCCAGGTTAGCTCAAGGCATGGGCTGGAGGAGGTGTGTTGGACCTAGGGCCACCTATGGGAGGTGTTGATCAAGTTCAATTGAGCTTAGGTTGAGAATTGGCTCAATCCCAAGTGATCTTGAGCACTTTGGGTTAGCCTAACTCTTGACCCAAGTTAGACAAAAGGTTGGGCTGGTCAAGGAAGGAGCATTGGGTCAATGGGAACCCAATGACACCTTGATTTGGATTCAATTTGATTAAGGTTAAGAGATGGCTCAAGGGAGGCCTCTCTTTGGTCACTTGGGTCAAGAAATATGGCTAACCCAGGTGAGCCCAAGGCTTGGGTCTCCAAGAGGGGTCTCTTGGGTACCCAAGGGGTCATCCCTTGCATTCAAAAGGACTTGGAATGGACTTGATTCAAAGATTTGAAAGAGAAGGGGTGTATGGGTTAATGGGTCAAACTTGGTTGAATTGGTCAACCAGGTTGACCCAAGGTCTGGGTTTGAGTTCAATAAGTTGGGTTTGATATTTGAAACTTATTGAAAGTGGTTTCAAAAAGTTTGGAATTGATTTGAATTGAAATGGGCATTTGAAATCTTATAGGGGTATTTTGGTCAATTTTGACCCATTGGTCAACTAGGGTAAAAAATGGGTCTGGAAAATGTCGTTTGCTGCTCAATGGCTTACAATCAAGAGTCTGGAAGTGATTGGAGGCTTTGATGAGGGCTCCAAGATCAAAATCTTCAAGGTGTTAGGTCCAATGGCATAGGTTGTAAATATTTGAAGGTTTTGCAGCCTTTGGATTTTAATTCAGATTCTAAGGTTAGAGATCTCAGAATGAGCTCAAAATTGGAGGGTAACCTCCAGAGACATGTCTTATCACTTTGTAAATGATAGACCCTGAATCAGAGGTCATTTGACTGGGTTTTGAAGTGTTTCAAAAATCTTTGAAAAAGGACTTTAGGACAGGGCCTTAAGACCTTAGATTTGAGTCTGGATTTCTGGATTTGGAATGGATTTTAAGTTTGAATGATTAATATTGGAGTATCCAAGTCATTTACAATCATGTGGTGATTGTTAATAAATGGATAGGGTCAAAGCTAGATCAAAGGTAGGATCAAAGTCTAGATTGGAATTTGGATTCTCAAGTGGATTGAGTTAAAGTTTGGATATATTTGAAACTTGAATTAATTTGGATTTGAATTGAATGAAGTTTGAGATTTGAATTGGTTAAGAGTAGGGATTAACTTGAAGTTGGAGTTGATCAAAGGTAGGGATTGATTTGAGGTTGAAGTTAATCAAAGGTAGGGATTGATTTGAGTCTAGATTGGTCCTAAGATCTAGAGGGTTCTAAGATCTAGGATTTAGAGAAGAATCTTAAGCTCTAGAGTAAGCCCTAAGATCTGGCTCTAGGAAAGGATCTTAAGTTTTAGAGTAGGCCCTAAGGTCTGACTCTAGGAAAGGATCTTAAGCTCTAGAGTAGGCCCTAAGGTCTGGCTCTAGGAAAGAATCTTAAGCTCTAGAGTAGGCCCTAAGGTCTAGAATTGATCTGGAATTTGGAAGGGCCTTAGTGACCTCATACAAAAATGAGGTCAATACTGACGTCACAGGTTGTTTAACAAACTTCTTGTTCTTCCTCACTGGCTGAGGATTCAGGTTCTTGGCTTCAGATTTTTCTTCTCTCAGAACTTCTTTCTCATGTCTATGCAAGATCACTCCCTTCAGGTGTCTCACATATTGCTCCTTAATCTGACCTATTTGGGCAGCACAAGTGTGGATGATATTTCTCAGCATCCTGGTTCTCAGAGTGAATTTTTCCTTTGGAGTTCTCTTCACAGAATAGTCGACCGGGCTAGGCGGAGTGCTAGCTATCCGACAGTCTCTCTCCTCCCCTGCAGCAGCTGCAAGTGGGTGAAAGCAACTCCCTTTAAGGAGTGGAGAAGAGGCAGGGATGAGCAGCTCCTTAGCATCCTCGAGTTCAACTTTTGTTAGGGCCTTCAACTCGGCCACCTTCTTGGTTTTGTTGATTTTCTTCCTTATGAAAGTTCGTTCGGGATGTTAAGCCCTATGAACTTAGTCCCAAGCTAACCAAGAGGGGGGTAAATTGGTATTTTAAAAATTCTTGAGATAAAGAAATAAATTCACAAACCAAATCACACCACCAAACCAAATGCGGAATTTAAAAGTGCGGAAGCAAAAATAAGAACACAAGATTTATAGTGGTTCAGTCGACTAGACCTACGTCCACTCCTTAGAGGCACCCTCCAAGTATTGCACTACAAAACGTGACTCTCCTTTAGCCCCCACAGCTAGGCGGAGAAGCCCTCACAAGAAACTCCTTTTTGCCACCCCGGCAAGGCAGAGAACCTACCTCCTTTTGCTTCCTTCTGAAGCTGGCAGAGAACCACAACCAAAAGCAAAACTCCTTACCTCTACTGACCCTTCCACGGACGAGAAACTCCATACGAAAGACAAGCAGAGAGATCCTTGAGCAACCCTTGTGAATCCCCTCACAAGCTCCCCCTCACAAGATCCTCTCTCTCTCCCTCTCTCTCTTTCTCTCCTCAAGGTCTTCTTAGGTCAAGGAAGCAGCCAAAGGTCACTTAAAAACGTTGAAGAAGAGCTCAAGAGGAGCTCATTAATTGCAAGTAGCCGACTTTATCGTCCCGGCCGATATGGACATCGGCCTGGCCGATTAGTACAAATCAAGGAAGATCGGCCAGAGCACAGCCCTAGGAACAGTCCTGGACGATTGAAATTTGGCTTGATCGTCCAAGCCGATCTCACGATCGTCCTGGCCGATTAGTTCAAACAGAGGTAAATCGTCCTGAGCACAGCTCTGGGAACAGTACTGGCCGATTAAAATTTGGCTTGATCGTCTAGTCCGATCTCACGATCGTCCTAGACGATATGATCGTATCAATCATCCTTAATTACTCCCTTGATTTCCTGATCAATTAAGGCATAATTTGATAATTTCATCCTGGCCGATCCTGGAATCGTCCTGGACGATAATTTAAAATTCAGTATGCCTAAACTGTCTAAGGCGGCTATCTCTTTCTATTTTGAGCTTATCGTCCTGGACGATACACGTATCGTCTAGGCCGATATGTTAATGTCGGCTGCCTTAATTAAGAATCCTTAATTAGACTTTCTATTTTAAACTGATCGTCCCGGATGATATAAACATTGTCCGGGCCGATGTGGGCAAAAACAGAATTTCTAAGCCTCTCAAGTGTGTGTGTGATGGGTTACTTAGCATCAGTCTTTTTGATTCTTACAAGTAGACTCAAAAGGTGAAAAATAAAATTACAGACTGACTCAACCCTAAACCTATGCGATCATGGACTTGGCTTCCTCTTGATCATCCGATCTTCGATTCCTAAAAAGTTAGAAGCAACAAGTAGTCCAAGAGAGATAGTGTTTGTCAATCATCAAAACATAAGCCATGAAAATAGTTTGCAACACCTTACCCGCCTCAGGTAATTCTTTTTGGCATTCTTACTGACATACAGGGTTTCAAAACAAGAAGATCCTCTCTAGTACAATCTTGTTCTTAGTGATTATCTCCCTCATCTGATCCTTCTCAAAGGATGCAACAGGTTCAAAGATGATGGCTACTACCATCCTGAGGTTGGGAGGGGCATCGTTTCCAGCTCCTACTGCCAATTCTACTAGAGGGGCATCCTTGTCACCCTCGACTGCCAGATTCAGCAGGGTTTCTCCATTCTGACTTAACTTCAGTGATTTAAATCCCTGTCCAAATTGAATCGTATTTTCATGGATCATTTCTTCAATTAAAAGGTCTTGGTCCATTGAGAACAAAAGCGTTCCGGCCATTGCAACTGATTTGATTGACTGAGAATTGGAAAGGAGAAGATTTGAATTAGAAAATTGAATTTGAATTTGAAAATAAATTTCTATTTTATCAAATATATCAGGTTATACGAGTTATCACCCGGTATCGAATGATAAAATATAGAGATTGATTTTGATTGAAAAGAAATTTTAATTTTCATTATGTATATTCAGCTACAAGAAGATGTTGTAGAAGGATATATAACAACGATAGTCTGAATTTGATTTGGAAGAATTTTGAGAGGAAGACTTTGAATTTTGGAGGTTTGAAGAAATTTCTTTTGATTTTGAAGTCCAGATTGATTTGATTCACCTTTGACATGACGGTTTGTCAAATCAAAGGAGCCTAAAAAAAATTTGGCTTGACTCTCTTGCCTTGCTAATTAACTTAGGGGGTAAGATGTCAAGGACCAAATGGATTTTGAAAGAGAATTTGGATTCATGTTGTATGCGTTCAACTACAACAGAGTGTTGTAGAAGACACATAGCAACAATCACCAAATTTTATTTGGGTGATTCTTCTTCACTCTTTGGAACACAAAACGTCGAGTTTTATATTCGACATAATGATTCTCAAAAATAAATAGAGAATCTGAAAATTCGGGATTGAACATTTTCACGAAATTTTTCCAGAGGACCAGTCGCCACGGACGATAATGTAAATTCGTATGGACGAAAATTTTCCAGTGAACCAATCGTCCTGTACGATATTTTATTTCGTCCTAGACGAATAGGACTTAGAAAAATTTTTTCGAGCAAGTTCCTATTCGTTCCATATGCTCTATAGGAGATAATTGTCTGATCGTCCAGTACGAACGTATATCGTCCTGTACGATCAGTATAAATTTTATATGATCTCTTTGTGTGTGTGTATATTTTTATTTACTCAAAATACAATCACTCCCTTTCAATTTGATTTCTAAAAAAAAGTGCAAGCTTCAAATTTTACAAAGTATCGCATGCTGAATTTAATTTGAAGTCTTCGTAGTCTGGAGTTTGTTTTTCCTGAAATGTCAGTACACACAGGAGCAAATACAATTCTTCTAAAAAATGTTAGGAGATAACTACACATTTGAACAATAATGTTTGGAATCATCAAAACTTCATAAGTTACAAAAATATAAAGCATGCAAATAGCAACTATGTTAACAATCTCCCCCTTTTTGATGATGTCAAAACAATTATTGTTTGTATGGTTTCAATTTAAACAAATCTCCTAAACTCCCCCTGAATTGATGAATACATGAAAATAAGGAGGCATTTCGAACCCTAAAATAAAATTGAAATAAAAACAAACTAGAAAAAAATCTTTAGAAAACAATAACACACAAACAACACATACAAACATACAAACACAATGATTTCTCCCCCTTTTTGACAACAACAAAAAGTGAAGAAGAAAAAGACGAGAAATATAAGTAATTGTATGAAATTCATTTGAAAATTTAAACTAAATGGTGATTGACACAAGGTATGCAATTTTAAACTAAAAACATTAGGTCAATCATAGAAATTCATGAAATTTAAAAAGTGATATAACATTGTAAGTAAGAAGAATTTATCAAATACATGATTCAATTTAGACATTCCAATATAAAAAATCATTACAAGAGAGATGAAGAAAAATTTGATATTTCAAAGTTCAATAGAATATAAATGAACATAAGATCAATTTGAATTAAGAGATTGAAAGAATTTGGAAAGAAGAGAATTACCACATGTGGCGCTTTGCGCATCTTTTTCAAAATTTTTAGGCACATTTTTGTGCATCTTTTGATATTGGGCTAAGTTTGTGCCTCTTTTTCATATTTGCAAACCTTTGCGCATTCCTTTTGATTTTTTGTACTTTTTGTACAATTTTCAAGAGTAATTGAGACCAATTCTTTCCAAAATCAATAATCTAAAATTTCAAATATTTCTAAGTGCATAAATATTACTTGAGCAAAGAAATACAAAATAAGAAAACATCTAAATTGCAATAATAATATTAACTTTTATGTAGTCTAAATGAATAGACATGAATTTTAAAAGTTCTAATTACAACAAGTTATAAACAACTTTTAAATTTAGAAAGACTAGATTTTCTAATGTAGATAATCTCAAATTACAATCTAATTTTAAGCACTATGAAGATTAAATAATACTAATGAAATTCATAATAACTAACCACATTTCAAAAACAAATCAACTTTGAAACAAGTACTAAATGCATTGATATTAATTAAAGGATTACACATTTCATAATATCTAAAAACAATTAACAAAATACACTTAACTTAAAAGAAAAAACAAACATAAAAACAAACACTTAACATAAACACTAACACAACAAAACATAAAAAACGAGTACAACAAACACACAGAAATTCATCTCTACTGTTCTGGAGGAGGAGGAGGAGGAATGCCAGCGAAAAGGTTGAAGTAGGAGGCCATCAACATTACATTGGTATTGATTTCATGTACTTCATTTCTAATGATACCAATGTCTTGTTGTTGCTGCATAAGTTGAGCATCAAATTGATCAAACCTTTGATCAACATGAGTCTCTAATCTATCAAATCTTTCAATCAGATTCTGATAATCTGACTGAGGTGCAGAAGTTTACGCTCCTTCTTCTTCTTCTTCTTCTTCTGAAGCACTGGCATGTGCTTTTTCTTTTTCTTTTTCTTTTTCCTCCTTGAAGAGCAATCTGAAGGAAGCATCATTATAGTAAACTGGCTCTTCATATTCTTCATCAGGATGCACCAAATTATATTTCTTTTCCAAAATGTAAGTAATTAAGTGTCCCAAAGAAATATTTCTTTTTCTCTTCTGTTCAGTATGTCCTATTTCTGAAAGCCCATAGATATGATCTATGATAAGTTGGGCTTCGTCGATAGGGTGACAATCTATAATAAAAAATGTTAGAACATAAAGGAGAGGGGTAATATTGATCCTATCACCAGCTTTAGGAATGATTGAAGATCTAAGGATATGCTGGATGATACGGGCATTTTTGGTCATCCCGGAGACTCTAGCAACATGATAGGTTAGACTATTCTTTCTAATCACATTATTAACTTGATCCCATCTGAATGTGGTTTCACTCATTAGGGTGTGGGCTCTATATCCTTCAGTCCTTACGTTTAGAAAGGCTCCAATGTCATGCTTAGTGATTTCCACTTTTTGTTTGAAGACATAGGAACTTATGCTAGAGTGGTCGGAGTTGAAACTCATATTTGCTAGGAAATAGTGGAAGGTTTGCTTGTTGTAGAAGTGGACGAGAGAAAGTATGAAATGGAATTGGGTTGAGGCAAAAAGGTGCATTACCTTAAAATTTATCTCGCTTTGGATTAAGATGCGAGATGGAGTTATTTTGGCGGAAGCAAAACGAGGAAAGGATTCCTCATTCGCCATAGAAAGAAAGTTTCTGAGGCATTCCTATTCGGCTTCTTCACTAACACCTTTTGTCTTTTGCTTGAGGAGGCCATTGACAATTTGAAGTAGAAAGGGATTGAAAGAGAAGTTTGAAAGTGTGATTGTTAAGTTAGAAAGCCTTCATATTTAAAGAAAACGATACGTCCGTCCTGGACAAAAAAAGTTCGTCCAGGACGAAAATCATCGTTCGTCTGGACGAAAATATTTCGTACAGACGATCAAATTCGTCCAAAATGTAACAGCTTTTCGTAATCAACACAACTTACGATGCGACCCTTCGTACAGACTTTTGACTTGAACCGATCCTACAGACGAAAAAATTTCGTACAGATGATCAAAAAGTAACTTGTTTTAATGTCTCTTGAAAACCGTCCCCTACAATGAAACGACATCTGTTCGTCTGGACGAACCAAAAATTTGTACAGAAGAAATCCATATTTAAAATTGTCTTATCCACTCAACCGCTGCATTCAATCATCTCGACAATTGAGAAAAAGAAAAAATTTTGTCCTGGACGATCGTTAGATCGTACAGACGATCTAATTAAAAACTGCTCTCAAAACGGTTAAAATTCGCACAAACCAATTTTTCTCACATCGTCCAGTACGAAACAAAAGTCGTCCCGGACGATTTCCTCCAATTTTTGAATTTTGAATTTTAATTTAAGAAAATCAAACTAAACATTCAAAAACACAGAAAACATAAAACAAAACCATAGATCCAAAAACAATTTCATTCAAAACACACAAAATTTTACAAAATCAAAAACAAAACAAAAAACACAAATATCAATATTGCAAAGACATTTTGTTTAGGCATTTAAATCAATAACACCAAGCCTTGTTCTTAAAGTACTGAAGGTATCAAGGGCTAAAGGCTTTATAAAAATGTCTGCAAGTTGATTTTCAGTTGAAACATGTGTGAGTTCAATTTCTCCCTTGGATACATGATCCCTTATGAAATGATGTCTTATATCAATGTGTTTGGTTCTAGAATGTTGAATAGGATTTTTGGAAATGCAAATAGCACTAGTATTGTCACAATAAATTGGAATAGTGCCTACAGTTAATCCTAAATCAATCAATTGTTGTTTTAACCAAAGTACTTGTGCCACACAACTTCCTAATGCAATAAATTCTGCTTCTGCAGTAGATAGGGCTACTGAATTTTATTTTCTACTGGACCAAGAAACTAATGAATTTCCAATGAATTGACATGTTCCAGAAGTGCTTTTCCTATCCACTCTACATTCTGTAAAGTCAGAATCTGAATAACCAATAATTTCAAATGAAGAGCTAAACTTAGGATACCAAATTCCTAAGTTTTGAGTTCCTAGTAAGTATCTTAAAATCCTTTTCACTGCTGTCAAATGTGATTCTTTTGGATCTGATTGAAATCTAGCACATAAGCAAACACTGAACATAATATCTGGTCGGCTAGCAGTCAAGTAAAGCAAAGATCCAATAATCCCTTTATATTTCTTTTGATCAACAGATTTTCCCTTAAGGTCCTTATCCAACTGAACTGAGGAACTCATTGGTGTACTAACAGGTTTAGCATTGTCCATTTCATATTTCTTGAGGATATCCTTAATATATTTAGTTTGACTAAGAAATGTCCCTTCCTCAAGTTGCTTGATGCTAAAACCTAGAAAGTAATTTAAATCTCCCACTAGACTCATTTCAAATTCACTACTCATTGTATTAGAAAAATCATCACAAAAATTTTTATTTGAAGATCCAAAGATGATATCATCCACATAAATTTGAACAATGAGTATTTCCTTTCCAAATTTCTTTAAGAAGAGAGTTGTATCCACACTTTCTTTTTCAAAAGATCTTTCAAGTAGGAAAGTGCTCAATCTCTCATACCAAGCCCTAGGTGCCTGTTTCAATCCATATAATGCCTTCTTTAACTTAAAAACATGATTTGAGTATTTTGAATTTTCAAATCCTGAAGGTTGTTTTACAAAAACATCTTCTTCAATAACACCATTCAAAAAGGCACTTTTGACATCCATTTGAAATAATTTAAATCTTTTAAAACAGGCAAAGGTAAGTAAAACCCTAATTGCTTCAAGACTTGCTACAGGGGCTAAGGTCTCTTCAAAATCAATTCCTTCAATTTGATTATACCCCTTAGCAACTAATCTAGCCTTATTTCTAATGACTACTCTTGAGTCATTCATTTTATTTTTGAACACCCACTTGGTTCCAACAACACTTTGATCTTTTGGCCTTGTAGTTAATTCCCAAACTTTATTTCTTACAAATTGATTTAACTCTTCTTGCATGGCCAATATCCAAAATTCATCATAAAGTGCCTGATCAATATTAGTGGGTTCTATTGTTGAAATAAAGGCTGAATGATTGACTTCCTTATTTAATCCACACCTAGTTCTAACACCCTCACTTGGTTCTCCTATAATCAGTTCTCTTGGGTGGTTTTTAGAAAATCTCAAATCTCTAGGCAAATGGTTTTCTCTTTCCAAATTTTCTTCAACATTTTCTTCCAAATTTAATCTATCAATCTTTTGGGAGTTTTCCTCAATCTCTTCTTCAACAATATTTGGCTCTTCTAAATTTTCAGATTCATCAAATACAACATGTGTGGTTTCTTTAATAACTAAAGTTCTTTTGTTGAATACCCTATAAGATTTTCCAACACTTGAATATCCAACAAAAATTCCTTCATCTGATTTTGGATCAAATTTTTCCTAAGGCAGATTTTCCATTGTTATGAATGAACACATTGCAACCAAAAACATGCAAATAAGACAAATTTGGTGTTCTACCTTTTAGTAACTCATAGGGTGTTTTATTTAAATTCGATCTCACATTCACCTTATTCAGAACATAACATGCAGTGTTAACCGCCTCAGCCCAAAAATATCTAGGAAGTGAGTATTCTGCCAACATTGCTCTGGCGGCTTCTATTAGTGTTCTGTTTTTCCTTTCAACTACCCCATTTTGTTGAGGTGTTCTAGGTGCAGAAAAATTGTGATCAATCCCTTTTTCTTTATAAAATTTTTCAAATCTTTCATTTTCAAATTCTCCTCCATGATCACTTTGTAAAGATATTATTTCACATCCTAGTTTTCTCTGTATCCAAGTTGAAAAATTTTTGAATTCCTCAAATGATTCACTTTTATGAAAAAGAAATCTAACCCAAGTGAATCTTGAGAAATCATCCACAATAACAAATTTGTATACCTTCCCTCCTAGACTTACAGTTCCTACTGGTCCAAAAAGATCCATGTGAAGCATTTCCAATGGTTTACTAGTTCTAAGATCATTATTGGACTTAAAAGAGGACTTCACTTATTTTCCTAATTGACATGCATCACAAAGGTGGTCCTCAGTAAAGTCTAGTTTTGGTATACCTCTTACTAAATTCTTTTGGGTAATTCTCCTAAGATTTTTCATACTAGAATGACAAAGTCTCCTATGCCAAAGCCAAGATTCATCAGAAACAGTTTTCAAACAGAAAGCAATAGGAGTATGAAATGAATTCAAATCTAGCATGTAAACATTGTTTACCCTTTTTCCATTTAAAACTTCTTTCTCATTTAGGCTTAATATGCAGCTAGTAGGTAAAAATTTCACATTATATCCCTTGTCACATAGCTGACTTATACTTAACAAATTATGCTTTAAGCCTTCAACCAATAACACATTGTCTATAAAAAAGTTTTTGAAATTGCAAATCATACCAGATCCAACCACTTTCTTTGTGGTATTATCTCCAAGTGTAACCTTGCCTCCATTCTTGGCTTCTAGCGATATAAATTGTGCAGTATCTCTAGTCATATGCTTTGAACATCCGCTATTCAGGTACCATATGCTCCCACGAGGTCTTGTGTGAGAGCAATCCTGCAAAAATATCAAATGTTAGACCTGGGAACCCAAACAAGTTTGGGTTCACCTTTAAGAATTTTATAATCAGATGCATGTATGATATGTCTAGGTTTATGCATCCTAGGTCTCCACACCAAATTAGATTTCATCATCAAGGTACAGGTGTGAGCTATATGTCCCAAAAATCCACAATTATTATATTTAACATTAGGAAAAATATTCCTAAGTTTTCTTCCATGTGATTGTCTTCTAAGGGATTTCATGAATTTAGAATAATATTTTGGATTTATAAAATCTTCAAGTCTGGGGGGTTTCCTATTATCCTCGAGAGCTCTTATAGTTAGTTTGTAAAATGAATTCATATCTTCCAAAATTTCGATTGGTATAATTGATTCTATATGCTTTGCTCTCAGATTCATCCTTAAAATTTTTAAATTCTTTTTCAAGATCAGCATAAGATGATTTTAGATTTTCAAAATTCTTATTCAAGTCATCATATTCATCAAGTAGTTTCATGTGGTTGTCATCTATTAAAGCATGGTCTTTCCTAAGGATTTCATGTTCCTTCTTGAGTTCTTCAGTTCTAAGCTAACACTAGCATGCATATTTTTCATTTTCTTATATGCATCATGCATGTGTTCAGAAACTTCAAATAATTCATCATAGGATAAGTCACATACCTCTTCTTGATCTGAGTGATCCACATTGTCTGCCATCAAGCAAAGATTAGTGACTTCTTCTCCTTTTTTTGTCTCAGATGAGTCTGAAGCTGAGTCTGCCCAAAAAGCTCTTTGAAACTTCTTCTTGCCCTTCTTTACCATAGGTTTCTCCTCAACCTTCTCCTTACCAGGAGTGGCTTTGAGTTTTGGGCAATCAGTCTTGATATGACCTGGTTTCCTGCATTCATAACAAATCACTTCATTAGAAACCTTACCATTTCTGTTAAACTTACCTCTATTCCATTGCTGGCGTCTCTTCTGCTTCCTCTTTAAAAAGCTTCTGAATTGTCTAGTCATCAGTGCAACATCATCTTCATCCTCAGGTTGTGAGTGTTCACTTTCTAACTCTTCCACTTTTAGTGCTACATTTTTCTCCTTTCGTGGTTCACCTGCATCAATCTTCCTTTGACTTACTCCTTACTCATAAGCAATGAGTGAACCAAGAAGATTGTCAATAGAATAAATATTTAAATCTTTAGAATCTGTAATTGCAATAATTTTTGCATCATAAGTAGTAGGTAAACAACGAAGAATTTTATTAACCATTTCAGCATTAGTTAATTCCCTACCAAGTGCATGCAAAGAAGTGACAATTTGTGTAAATCTTGTGTACATGTCGGAAATAGATTCATTAGGTTTCATGCAAAAAAATTTATAGTCATGTAACAAGATATTGAGTCTTGATTGTTTAACCTCATTTGTCCCTTCATAAGTTATACAAAGTCTATCCCATATGTCCTTTCCTCTTTTGCAAGTAGAAACCCGCATGTAGTCTTCAGATTTTAAAGCACAAAAGAAACTATTTAGACATTTGGCATTTAATTGTGCTAAGTCACGTTCTTCTACAGTCCAATCTGTAAAAGGTATTTCTACCATAACTCCATCAACTAATCTAGTTGGTTTTGTGTAGCCATCCTGGACTAACATCCACATGCAATAATCAAGTGACTGTAAAAAAGTAGACATGCGTGTTTTCCAAAAATCAAAAGGAATATTGTCAAACAGTGGAGGTCTAGAGATAGAGTAACCCTCAGGTGTGTTTCGGTTTCCGAAAGTAGCCATCTACGTTAATCAAAAAGTAGTTCAAACTTATGATTTTGAAACGAAGCTCTGATACCACTTGTTGAGTCTAGTAATTAGGTTTTTAAGCCTAAGTGAATGTCCCAAGGCTACCAAGAGGGGGGTGAATTGGTAGTTTAAAAATTTAAGTCCCCTTTTGAAAATTATTGAACCGAAATAAAAATTTCTTTTAAGTTTTGTAGAAAAATGTTTTTCAACCACAGAGTTTTGAAAATTGAATTTAAAATGCGGAAACATAAAAAACAGTAAAGTAAATAACACCAGATTTATAGTGGTTCGGTCTATAACCAGACCTACATCCACTCCCCAGAGGCACCCTCTGAGTATTGCACTAATACCAATAGTGACTCTCCTTTTGCACCTACAGTAAGGCGGAAAAGCCTTTACAACACACTCTTTTCACCACTCCCCGGTGCGGCAGAGAACCGTCCATCCTTTCACACTATCCCTAGTGTTGGCAGAGAACCGTCCGTCCTTTCACACTCTCCCCAGTATTGGCAGAGAATCGTCGTCCTTTTACACTATCACCAGTGTTGGCAGAGAACCCTTCGGCTGTTCACACTCTCCAAGTGTAGGCAGAGAACCCTTCGGCTGTTCACACTCTCCAAGTGTAGGCAGAGAACCCTTCGGCTGTTCACACTCTCCAAGTGTCGGCAAAGAATCGGATCTCCTTGACAGATCTTCTCACAAGAATCTAGAAGGAAGAAGGAAAAGAGTGAAGTAATCCCAATTCATAAGTAGAGACTCTTACCTTTGAAATCTAAGTGAAGCCTTCTCGCTCCAGTGGTAGGAATCCTCCCTTGAATGCTCTCTTCCACTCTCTCATTTGCTATTCTCTCAAGAGGCACGAAGATCAAATGACAAAAAGATAGGGTGGCAGTCTAATTTGGACTATTTATACAAAAGACAAGAAAAACTGCCCAAAAACTGCAAGTATTCAATTCTGTACGCAGTGGATCATCCCGTACGATCGTGGATCATCCTGGACGATTCTTGACTTCGTCTGGACGAAAATTTTCCAGAGGACCAATCGCCACGGACGATAATCTAATTTCGTATGGACAAAAATTTTTGAGAGACCAGATCGTCCTAGACGATTATTAATTTTGTCTGTACGAAATTTTTCCAGAGGACCAGTCGCCACGGACGATAATGTAAATTCTTATGGACAAAAATTTTCCAGTGAACCAATCATCCTGTACGATATTTTATTTCGTCATGGACGAATAGGACTTAGAAAAATTTTTCGAGCAAGTTCCTATTCGTTCCATATGCTCTATAGGAGATAACTGTCTGATCGTCCAGTACGAAAGTACATCGTCCTGTACGATCAGTATAAATTTTATATGATCTCCTTGTGTATGTGTGTGTATGTTTTTATTCACTCAAAATACAATCACTCCCTTTCAATTTGATTTCTAAACAAAAGTCCAAGCTTCAAATTTTACAAAGTATCACATGCTGAATTTAATTTGAAGTCTTCGTAGTCTGGAGTTCGTTTTTCCTGAAATGTCAGTACACACAAGAGCAAATACAATTCTTCTAAAAAATGTTAGGAGATAACTACACATTTGAACAATAATGTTTGGAATCATCAAAACTTCATAAGTTGCAAAAATGTAAAGCATGCAAATAGCAACTATCTTAACAGGATGTGTTCCATCTAATCTTTTAGTAGCCTTGATAATTTGATGTGGGTGCCATTTATGATGGAAGGGCTAACACATACTCATTTGTTTCAATAGACAAATGACTGAGAATATTATCACAAACTCAAAACAACAACATTATTTCACTTAAAGCAAAAGCTTTAATGTAGCAGGTGTTAGGTCAATCTATTTTGAATGCATGGGAGGAAAATTCATTAATGTTAGCTTTTATCTTCAAAGTACAATTAGACAATCATACTTCTATTGAAATGCTAATGGAAGTAAAAAAGTTGTTGTTCTATGCAACTAGACCTGCCAACATTGAACTCGACCCGAAAACCTAACTCAAAAATTTTGGGATTGGGTTGAGCCGAATCCTGAAAATCGACCCGTTTGTAAAACTGAGTTGAGTTTGGGTTGACCCGAGAATCCGGGAATGACTCAGAAACCTAGCTGCCCCACAGCCCCACGCCAGCTGCCCCGCTGCCCCACTGCCCCGCTGCCCCGCGCTCGCTGCCCCGTTGTCCCACACCCGTTGCCCCGCTGCCCTGCGCTCGCTGCTCTGCGTACCGCGCCCACTAACCTGCTGCCCTGCGCCAGCTGCCCTATAATAATTGTTTTTCCATCATCAAGAAGGTCGAGATTGTTAAGAGAGTTGCTACTTAGCTTTTGCATGTTTTATATTCTTGCAACTTGTATAGTTTTGATGATTCCAAATATTATTGTTCTCCTAACATTTTTTGGAAGAATTGTTTTTGCTCTTGTGTGGACTAACATTTCAGGATAATCGTACTCCAGACTAATAAAGACTTCAAATCAAATGCAGCAAAAGATAATTTGTAAATTAAAGTCTGTATTTTTTACTTTATTGAGTCTGAGAGAGTGTAATTTTAATTGAACAACCTAGCACAAACACATTGGGGGAGATCTTTAAAAGTCAAAATTTTTTTATACTAATCGTACGGGATGATCCATGTTTGTACGGGATGATCAGGTCAGTTTTACCCCTCGAAGAGCAATGGAGCGGACATAAAGTGAGAAAATTTTTCTAAGTCCTGATCGTCAAGACGAATTTACCCATTCGTCCTTGGACGATGTCCTCTGGATTCTCACTTTGAACTTTTCATCCAAACGAATTGTCCCATTTGTCCTAGGATGTTTTTTGGACTCGTGACTTGAACTATTCGTTTAGATGAAATGTCCCATTCATTCTAGGACGATGTTCTCTGGACTCGTGACTTGATCTATTCATCCAGTTGAAATATCCCATTCGTCCCAGGATGATGTTCTCTGGACTTGTTACTTGAACTGTTCGTCTAGACGAGCTTATATATTCGTCCCAGGATAATGTCCTCTATTCCTTAACCTTGAGGACCGTCATGCATTTATACCGGGAAGGTTCTCTGCCTATACTTGGAGAGTGTGAATAAACAAAGTTTCTTTTCCTACACTTAGAGAGTGTGAACAGCGGGAGGTACTCTGCCTACACTTGGATGGTGTAAAAGGATGACAGTTCTCTGCCGCACCGGGTAGTGGTGGAAGAGAGTTTCTGTGAAGGCTTCTCCGCCTTGCTGTGGGGGCAAAAGGAGAGACACTAATTAGTAATAGTGCAATACCTGAAGTCGGAGATTTCAGGGAGTGGATGTAGGTTGTGTTGTATCAAAATGCTATAAATATTATGTCTTTTTATATTTTCGCTGCCTTTTTACTTTACTGTTTTTGTGTGATACTGTGGTTGAAAAATCCTTTTAAAAATTTTATCATAACTTTTTTATCGGTTTAAAATTTAAGAGGAAAATTTTTAAATTACCAACCCCCCTCTTGGTTAGCCGCTGGGATGTAAACTTAGGTCTAACAAGCTAATTCATTTTTAACATGTTTCAACATAATTTATATTAACACATGATAAATTTTCCCAAGGGGAGAAAATATCATCCGTTAGTAATTATTCGATTATGATTATGAAGATCATTACAAGTTTAATTTTTCGAAAGAAATATTAATTGAATTTTGAAAAATTGACATGGGTTCTAAATCTCCTATGAGCGCAATCCCTCGTAGTTAATTATATCATAGAAACAAGAGTCTCGTACAAATACTCTCGATTAAAATAACAACAGAAATTTTGTTTCAAGATTTTTAAGGAGTGATGTTAAAGGAGGTGAATCCAAAGTTTCAATAGGGTTTGGATCAAATTTTGAATACTTATTTTTGGAGTCAACAGAATAGAGGTAGGAGACACTTTAAGATTCTAAAATAAATTAGAAGTGTCTCAACCTAATCTAAGTGATGAGTTTTAAATTTTGGATTGAGCGAGTTTAGTTTGAGTTAGTTGATTTATTAGAAATTTAGGATTACATTCTCGGAGGTTAGGGTCTTACGATTCAGAATCTACCCCTGATCCTAAATCTAAATTGGATACCAAATGATGGTTTCCCGAGCCTAACTAATGCAGTGCAAAACCAAGACTTACCCGTGCCTGAATTGGGGAGTTAGCTATCCACCTAGTCGATTTTAAATCGATAAGTTTAGTTATTTTATGAAAGAGTGGTAGAGACATTTTTATTAAAGTTTTTTTTTCTAAGAGTTGGGTATGACATCTAGAGCTTATCTTAATTAGTCATTTAACTTATGTAGGGTGAAAATATTTAAGACAACTATAATTAAAAAATTTTGGCACTTCTTTAATTTATTACTAATTCAATGCATACTAATTGACTCGATAAATGATTAAAATTGGAATGAAGAAGTTTTGAAAGGGCTTAAAAATATATTGTATGATAGAGATTACACAGTTTTTCCCTTGATAGATCTACACCCTCATAG
Source organism: Dendrobium officinale (assembly GCA_019514585.1). Classification (NCBI taxonomy): domain Eukaryota; kingdom Viridiplantae; phylum Streptophyta; class Magnoliopsida; order Asparagales; family Orchidaceae; genus Dendrobium; species Dendrobium officinale. Next base: position 35,702,433 of record CM033691.1, on the reverse strand, counting down.
GCTAGGTGGTCCAAAACCTATATGTGGGGAGGTACCTAACAAAAGGAAAGAAGAATGCATAAAAAATACTTATGCGAACTCCCGGTGGCCGGTGGTCCTGGCTTACTTCTTAGATCGTTAGAGTTTCTTTGTTATTTAAATATTTTATTTAGATTTTGAGTAGGAAGCAATTTTACTGTGCCCTCACAAACCTTCCACGTATCTAGGCTGAAACAAAATCGAAACACAAACGTCAAAAACTAGGAAAAGAAGGCAAGATCTTATACATAAGCAAAGTAAATCAAACATCAATAAATATAATTAATTTATCAAAATAATTTCTGTAGGAAAATAACTTATTTCATATAACCCAAAATTGTAAAAATTAAAAGTGATCCGGTACCACTAACCCCAAATCCAGTTTCTAATCCTAAAACAGACGCAAGTAGACTTTAAGTGGGGTACTTTGCTATCTTTAGCTCCTGGGTCTTCTCCTCTTCGGGCTCTTTGGTTCAGTCATACCTGGATTCCCAAATGGAAAAGAGAACTCTATCCCTGATGGGGAGGCTATTCTTCCAACTTTGGGTAGTGAAGTGATCCAAAATTGAGCTTCCAAATGGAAAATAATTATCTCCCTGAGGGATATTCTTTTTTCTTTGAAATTTAATTTTGAATTTGAGTATCTCAAACTCAAAGTCTCTCACAACTCTTAACTTTTAAACAAATTATATTGATATAAAATTATAAATTCTAGTCTCTTTTATAAAATTATCTTGACCATTTAAATATTAAATCAATCTCAAGTAGTTTTTTTTTAATAAAATTATAAACTCAATCCAGTCACGCTTGACCATGCTCTTATTTATTTAGGGGCTAAGCAAGCTGAAGCACTTATAACATTTATAATAATTATTATATTTTTTAGCCCCTTTTTAATACCCTGCACAAGCACGACCGACTATAGAAAACTCAGCGAGTAACCAGAATGATCCTAACCTAAGAGTAAACTATCACCCATCACATCATCAATCAAAAAAGTGTAGTAAAAATAAAAAATGCTAACATCAAATATTCCAATCACAATATATAATGAAATTTCAAAAAACTTGGCACATAGCAGTAAAATAAAAATCGGTCTAGCCTAGACTGGAGTTGCTTGTTCTATTAAGCCATCTAAAGTGTGTGTAAAAGATTATGAGGCTAGGGTAGATCCTAAGCTGGGTTATTTGTTAACGTTATTTAATATTTGAGTTTATTAAGGTTCAAAGGAAAGATTTATGTTTGAGACTAAATTGTAATGCATTATAGCTTAACTCAGGATAAGTTTTAAGGATTGATTTAAAGAGTGAGTTTAATTTGTTAAAAATTAAAGAGCTAATAAATTTTAATAAATTTGATTATTTGATAATTTTGAAGGTTAAATTAATTCATATTTTCCATCAATCAATTCGTGGCATTGTGCCACTAGGCTCGAGGAATTAGGCCTCATGAGGACACGTAGCCCCTTAACTTGGAGTAGTCCATCCTAAATTTTTTGTTGATGTAGTTGAATTAAGGATTTTAGTTATTGTTAAACAAATAAAAGTTAGTTAGTTTTAATTATTTGCACTCCTTTGAATTCATTTGTAATATTGTGCCACCAGGCTCGAGGAACCAAGCCTCTTTATAAAATGTAGCAATGCAGCCCATAGTAGTTCATCTTTGGAGTAATTATTGTGTATTAGAATATTAGTTAAGTAGTTTTATTAATCAAATTAGAATTTTAAGGAATTTTAATAGAGTGGATTTTTGGAATTATTGGAATTGTTTAATAACATTAATTAAGGGTAAAAAAGTTAACTTTTAAATTAAAGTTAATTTTGAAGTTTTTAGATGTTTAATAAATATTATACCTTATGATGAGTACTTAGACCATTAGTTTGTCTAATTTTGAATTTTTTATAAAAAATTTATGATTTTTTGAAATTTTTATCAAGTTTTGAACTACAATTGATATGAAAGTTGCCTTTTTGACTTTGACAATATTTTGAAAGTTTGACCTTTTCAAAAAATACCAGACCCTAAATTGAGTTTAATGACATCAAGTTTGATGAATTTAGAATTTTTTATAATTAGTTATGATTTTTCAAAGTTTTGTTAATTAATTTAATTTTAAAATTATATAATTTAAAACGTTTTGATTGTTTTGATAAAAACTCATTCCAAACTTCATGGAATCACTCCCAAAGGTTCAGGATGACTCATGAGAATCTTTCCAAGTTTTTAAAAATTATTTGAGATTTTTAATAAATTTTAATTAATTAAAATAATTAATTATTACTTTTTTCTAAAAGTTAAATTAAAGTCAAATTAGAGTGCTGGTTATGGGGCTTTTATTTTTCCTAGGTAGATGACTAAATTCTGGTTAGTTTGATGCATTAATTATATTTTTTGGATTTAAATTTGATTTATTAGAATATTTAAACATTTCTAAGTCCATAAAAGGGTTTAATTTTGACATGTTTAATTTTCTGACCTAAAGGGCTCTATATTCAGTCAAATTTAATCCTTTGGTAGAAGATGTGACTTTTGACCTCTAGAGAAATAGCCAAAATCAACAAAAGAAAAAATTTAGAAGAAGATTCTACCTCACATCTGTCGAAAGCATCCAAAAATCTTACCTGAAATCTTACTAAAGATACTGAACTTATGTCTCTTTTTGGTTTGGGCTACAAAAATTCGGCCCAGGCCTCTGCCCACTGTATACAGGTAGACTGTCGTGCGCTACTTATTGATTCTTGTAGGTGGATTTTAACGCACTAATGAATTTTTTGCTTTCAATGGTAGATGCTTGTATCTATTGAGATTCTTTCACATTTGCCCATAGACAATATGTTGAATTTAGAACAAGTTTTTGGAAAATTTGTATTTGCTTGTAAATGGTGTACTATATGTACGATGAATTTCCTACAACAACTTGTGGAGACTGACATTTGTTGTAGTCTTTTGGCCTCTTGCTTGTGGTTGATACACCGGGCATACAATAAATCTTCTATGAGAGCACATAAAGATTTGCACTTGTCGTAGTAATTTGAGATGTTGTTCGTATATGTCATTTAATATGTATAACGGGCCTCCATAAGGGCCCGTGGACACATGCATTTATTGCTTATTATCCGATGTTTGCTTGTAGATAACATGTCGTATATAGTGGGTCTTCTACACCATCTTGTAAGAGCTCCTATCTTCTATAGTTCTCTTATGTATTTATCATATAGATGACACATCAGGTGCATGACGAATCTTATATAATGACTTGTAGATATTTTGCACTTTCTGTATCTCATCTACTTCTGCTTGCAAATAGCATGTATTATGTATGACGAATATTCTAAAACCCCTTAGATATTTGTACTTCACTACATATCATTTATCCTTCCATATAGAGGGTCCATGTAATTGAGTGATGTTGAACAATTGTTGACCATGGAGGTGTTATAGTATCTTTGCCACAACAATTGGTAGGTACCTCAAATGTGCTACAGACATGTTGTCTTTTTCATCATTCTTCATGTACTTGATTGTAGACATGTCTTCTACAGTCATTCGTGGGCAAGTTTTATTGTCTTATGCCTATTTATATCTCTTCATTAGTGCTCTCAAATGGACATAAAAAAAATTGCTACATCTCCTTACATGACTATTGTGTTGAATGTTTCAACATTAACTTTGTTATTCACGAGGCTGTGTTGCAATGTATTTGCTTTATTTGCTAAATGCTTTTCATTCAGTCTCTAGGTGAGTTGCATTCATTACTATTGCGCATATGAAGAAATCACATACGATTGTTTGTAAACATGTCTACTTTGATCTATGAGCAAATGATTGTAAGTAAGAAGAGTCTTTCATCATTGCATATAGGCAATATATATGTCCCTTGCTTCGGACTGTTGTTGTTTACAAATTGACCTTATAAGGATACTGATGTATTTATTGCATGTTCTTTATCATCACTTACGGGCAACCTTTCATTTTCTATCACTAGTGATTTATCACTTGTCTGTATGATGATATCATCCACCACTATACTCCTCATGTCTTAGCAGTTAATGTAAGTTATCGCAAATCATTAATCGCTTAAGCTTTCATTATCACTTGTAAGTGAAATATCTCACATATGAATTTCAATATTGGGTTTTGTTCGGTTTAGAGAATTTAGAGAGAGAAGTTAGAGAGAGAAGTTCTGAGATAAGTTAAAGTTTTTTTGGGGTTTTTTTTCAAAAATTCAAATTTGCAGTTTTTTTCGCGGGATCAATGGCGACGGAAGGTTGCCGACCACCGATCTCTGGTGGCTCTACGGATGTTCGTCGCTCTTCCACAAGATTGTCTCATGGTTCAGCGAAGTCGCTTTATGCATCTCTGCCAGCTTTTGGTGATATTTTGTCAAGTCTTTTTCAAGGTTCTATATCGAAGTTTCGTTCAGGTGCACCTTTGGTAATAAATGAAGGAGGTCTAATTTTTCCTCCTAAAAAATTAACATAAGTTTTTGTAAAGGTAAAGGTGTGATAGAAGATAATCCGTCTTCTAAGAATCTGAAGAATAGAGATCTCATTGATGTCAAGGAGCTTGCTGCTACTGATTTTTCTAAAAAGTCTTATGAAAATGATTCTGATTTCTATGGTAAACAAAATGCTTTCAAAAATGATACTGAAACTCTAAATGATGTAAATAGCAAGGAGGTTCAAGCTATGGATAATTCAAGGACAGAATTTTTGAATAATTTTGCTACTGAAGGCAATGAAGGCCAAATATTAAATGATATGGAAAATGTACGTGAATGCAATAACAGAGAACTTGGATCGTGCAATGAAACAGTTAATGTAATTTTTGAAACAACTCGTCCTATCTTACAACAAAATGGTTGGGCCAAAATGGAACATATCAAAGTAGCTCACCTTGATTTAGGTGATTTCAAATCTGAAGATGGTATTTCTGTTTAATTAAATGAGGACAAGGTGTTGGAAAACTCAAGAAGGCTACAAAATTCTATTATTATCAAAGTTTTCGGAAGCAAAGTTCCATTCCCAGTGGTCAGTACAGAACTCAGAAGACAATGGTCTCCTTACGGGAAGTTCCACTCAACAATGTTAGGAATGGACTGGATCCTTTGCTCATTCTACAATAATGAATCCATGGATGCTGTTTTCAATAACGACCTTGGTTTGTTAATGGGAAGATAATTGGTATGGATAAATGGTCTTCTAATTTTGACCCTTCTTCCTTAAAAGGGTTGTGTGCTCTTATATGGAGAAGGCTTCCTAATCTCCCACTTCTATGTTGGGATGAAATCAACATTTGTAGAATTGCTTCTACAATTGGTTAGCCCCTAATGATTGATGGTAATCTTTTTCAATGGGGAAGAAGGGAGTTTGGTAGAGTATGTGTTCGTATCAATCTAGACATGGCATTACCTAAAGGAACTTGGGTTGAAAGTAGCTCGGGTAAGTTCTATAAAAAATTTGAATATGAGAGACTCCCTGATTTCTGCTTCAGTTGTGGGAGAATTGGACATGAAAAGTCCAATTGCTTTTTTAACACCTCTGCTGACTTTTCTGGTTCTATTACGGAAGGGGAACATTCAAAGGCTATAAATGAAGAAAATTCCAACAACAACATTGTTTCTAAAGAGGCTGCTAAAGATAATTTTGGCTATGGTCCTTGGTTTCAAGTTAATTATGGCAAGAAGAGGAGTTTGTTCAAAAATCAAGTTTCTCGGGACAAAGAAGCTGCTTTAAAAAACAAATCTAGAAGGAAGTCGAAGCTATGGAAATTCCTAATAAAGTGGTGCAGTTTTCTATTAAGAAAGGAGTCACTGAAGATGCTATTAAGGAATCTTCTAAATTGTAGCATCCAGAAATCTCTTCAGAAGTCCTCATGGATAAAAGGTTAAATGTTCATAACTCTTCTTTAATCTATACTAACAAATTCAGTTTGCTAGATGATCTGATTGAAGAAGGAGAAATCACACCAGCTGCATTGGTTGAAAACAATGCTTGTATAAATCTAGAAGAAGATTCTAATGTTACAGAAAAAGAAGTTATCAATAAGGAAGAGTTTTAAAGCAATTCTATGCCTATCAAGGATGGATGTCCCCCTATTATTAAGAATAAAGGCAACAAACAACTCAAAGGACTAGGTCCTATCAACTCTACTCCTAGAAGTAGAAGGGCTGAAAAAGTCAACAAAGATAAGTTGGGGACTTAATCCCCTCTTATGCAATGAATTCATCCATAGCATTTTGGAATTGTAGAGGAGCTAGGAAGAGGAGAGCTTCTCTATACTTGAAGGAGATTGTAAAAGATTTTGGAGTTTTTTTCATTGGTTTATTGGAAACCAAAATCAATTCTTTTGAGAGAAAGAAAGTGGATATTCTCATTGGCACCGATTGGAACTTCTATTGTGTTCCATCATAAGGTATATCTGGGGGCATCCTTGTGTTATGGAAAGGCAACATTGCCTCTTTTCAAATATTAGAATCTTCCTCACAATTCAATGTGAGGGATTTGGAGATTCTCAATAAAGGTACTTGGAGGATTGCTTCAATCTATGGTAGTAAGGATGTTTATAGAAGAAGATTGCTTTGGGAAAGGCTAGAATTCTTTGCTAACAAGGAACTTCCTATGGTCATAGGAGGAGATTTCAATTGCATCCTTTCAAGTGAAGATAAAAGGGGAGGGAAAAGATTTAAACTTTCCCTTGGATCCAAAGAAATGAAGACTTTTCTAGCTAATAATGACTTACATGAAGTTGGTTTTGTGGGACCAAAATTCACTTGGTGCAAAAACAAACAAGGGTCGGAACGTATCCTTGAAAGATTAGATAAGTGTTTTATAAACCCAGCCGCTACTACTTCATCAATCATCTATGTGTTAGGCACTTAGCATGTGTGGCTTCGGACCATTGTCCGATTATCTTGAAAGTAATGGTTCATCAAACAAAGGAGAGGATCTTAAGATTTGAGGATGTTTGGGCTCAAAAAAAAAGCTTCTATGGCTGTGGTGAACAAAGTTTGGAAAAAGAAATATAGAGGAAATGCAGCCAACATTTTGAATTGTAAAATGAAAAATTCAATCAAAGCCCTTTACTATTGGAGGAAATCTAAAATGCAGAATTTACTTTCTCTTAAAAAGGATCTTTTGATTCAAATTGAGAATCTTCAAAGGAAAGAGGCAAATGAAGTAAGTCTTTTGATTGAAGAAAGCTGGATGCTAAAGGCTAAAGTAGGAGAGTTCAACTCCACTCTTGCAAAACTTGATACTTGGTGGAAACAAAGAGCTAAGGTGAAATGGATGGTGGAGGGAGACCGGAACTCTAAATTCTTTCAAGAATTTGCTTCATCTAGAAGAGATGCTAACTTTATTTCCAAGATTAAGAATGAAGTTGGAGAAGTGGTAAAGGAACAAAAGCTTATTGAAAATGCTTTCATAAAACATTTTCAGGAGAAATGGAAATTCCGGAGATGCATTCTAGAGGATTGGCCTTCTTCTTGGAGCTGTCTTGATGAGGATGATAAAAGAAATTTAAACAAAGCCTTCTCTATTGAAGAAATGGAAGTTGTTATCAAACAAAGTGGTAATAATATCCCTCCAGGTAAATATGGTATCACTTTTTCCTTCTTTAAAGCTTATTGGGAGATTATCAAACTTGACTTATGGAATGCAATAAATGACTTCTTTGAAAATGCTGTAATGGATCCTAAATGGAAAGAAACAAGTGTTGTGCTTATTCCAAAAATTAGTAATCCTTTATCTCCTTTTAATTATAGACCCATTAGTTTATGTAATTCGGTCTATAAATTGGTGGCTAAAATACTCTTGAATAGAATGGCTCCTTACATCTCAAAATTGATCTCTTATGAACAAGTAGCTTTTATCAAAGGAAGATCTCTTAATGATCATGTGTTAATTGCCCAAGAAGTAATGCATAAACTAAGGAACTCCAAATCTTCTAAAGGTTTTGTGGCCTTCAAAATTGATATGGAACAAGCCTATGATTCCATGGGTTGGTTAACCTTGGAAAAGGCTTTGTGTTATTTTGGTTTTCTAGATTTTTTCTCGAAGCTGATTTTAAATTGTATTGAAAGTTCCAATTTCTCAATTTCTATAAATGGTAGCTTATCTAATTGGATTGAAGGTCAATGTGGATTTAGACAAGGATGTCCCTTGTCTCCTTATCTCTTCATCCTTTGTGCTCAATTGCTTTCTAATGCCTTCAAACAAAAAGGTGACTCATTGGGAGTTCGGATTTCTTCAAATGGGCCTTCCATTTCTCACTGGTTGAATGTAGACGACGTTATCATATTTTCAAAAGCTACCTTGAAGGCTACCAAATAAATTAAAACTATTTTGGGTAATTTCTGCAGTTGGACAGGTTTGTCTATCAACTCAAACAAATCTTCTATGATTTTAAGCAAACTTGTAAGAAGAAGAAGGAAGAAAGCCATTAGCCGATTGTTGAATTTCAAAACTGTAAATAAATTAACCTATCTTTGAGTAACTCTTACTTTGAGAAGGTTAGTTAAACAAAACTTTCTTTTTATTATTGATAAAGCATTGAAGATGACTAATATTTGGGGGAGTAAGATGTTTTCTTTGGCTGGAAAAATTCTCTTAACTAAAATGGTTTTGCTTTCATTCCCCACCTTTCATTGTACTAACTCACTTTTGCCTAAAAGTATTCTAAATGAGGTGGATAAGATTGGTAGAAATTTTATTTGGAACAAATCTAATGGAGGTTATGGTTTACACTATGTTAATTGGTTAACTATGTGTTTACCAACTAAATGGGGAGGTAGAGCTCTTCACTCTTGTTCTACTAAAGTTGGCCCATTGAGATCCAAATTGGAATGAAAATACATATATGAGAAATATTCCTTTCTTCACAAAGTATTCTTCCCTAAATATGGAAATCTACTCGATAAGGTAGATTTGAAAAATGGAGCAATTACTTCAGGGCAATGGTAGATCCTTATCAGCTATGGTGTTTGAAAATATGGTAAAACATTCTCAATCAAATTATTACTAGAGATGGATAAAAAAAGTGAAACTTAATCCAAAAGTGGAGACTTTTTGGTGGAGGATCTTTAATAATGGATTGCCTACCAATGATTTCCTGGAACATAGAAGATTGCAAAGGTTCAATCTTTGCCCAAGAAGCTGTAATGTTGCAGAAAACAGAGATCATTTGACAGCAAATTGCCATAAGCTGAGGGAAGTTATTTCTCAACTCAAGGAATGATGATTTTCCTTCAAAGAATTTCATTCCTAATAAGAGTGTTGTAAGCACCTTTCTATCCTAAATCCCTTTATGATTAATCTCTATTGTTCAGTGGTATATTTGGCATGGAAGTCTAGAAATAATCTAATACATAATGGGAAGGATGATAGCTCATTGTATATTGCTTCCAATGCAATAAGCTTTGCTTCAATCTCTGTCTAAGGAATTAGTAAATACTCGGGTATATGGGATGTCAACTAATTTTCAAGGTTGTCTTTATCTCATTGACACCCCCCTCCACCCGATTGGCTTAAAGTGAATGTGGATGCTTCTCTTCTCTCAAATTATAAAGCCAGAATTGCAGGTATATTTCGTGATCACAAAGGAAGATTCCTTCTAGCTTTTGGTAAACCGTATATCCATTGGGATAACTATTCCTTGGAACTCCTTGCTACTCAATCCATTAAAGAAGTGTTGAAGGATTGGATGTTTAAATACAAAGGTATTATCATAGAAGGAGACAATCATAATGTCATGGAATTTTTGAAGATGGCCAAACTAAAGGGAAACACAAGGTATGAAGATACTTATCTTTTTAGGCGAATTCAATAACATCATTTTCAATTGTGTTGATAGAAGTTGTAACAAGTTGGCAGATTTATGTGCTAACTTTGGTGTGTTGAGCCATTTTATTTGGGATGACATTACTATTAATAAGATTCCTTCTTTATTCATGTCATTGTTAAAGGAGGAATCTACTGTTTTTGGCTCTTTAGGATTGTAATAATTTCTTTGTTCCTTTTCTTTTAATGCAACTTTCTGCATTTCCCACAAAAAAGAATTGCAATATTCATTTAAGTATTCTTATGTATCTATTTGTAATTTAGATTACACATTCTTATTAACCATGTTGGCATTTGGATTATTGTTGCTCATTAAATGTACAAGTTTTGGTTTTTCATGAATCCAAATCAAGTCCATAAGCCCATTGTCAACTTGTCCAAGTCCTTGTTCAAGTTTGAGTCCAAGTTCAAATATGAGTCCAAATATAATCCCCTACTTTCCTTTCAAATCAAGTCCAATTCGACTCTTCATCTGAATTTAAATTGGATTATTTATATTGCCATTTTAAATTCAATTATGATCTTTTATCAATGTATTTGAGTTTAGTTTAGGCCCCAAGTCAAAATCCTTTGACTTTAGTTCATTTAGTTTTGATTTATCATCGTCCAATGTATGAGTTCCATGTGGTCTTTTTGAGTTCAAATTTAGCCCAAATCGAGTCCAAGTCTCTGTAAATTCAGGTCCACATTCAAGTTTAAATTTGGTTGTTCAAGTTTAAATTTATTGATATTTGAATTCATAAGTTCTGTAATCCTTTAAGTTCAATCAATTCCAAGTCCTCCGATTCAGTGAAAATTTTGGCAGCTTACCGGCGTCTTGCCCGATTAGGAAAAAACCAAGAGTCATAGCCTGCCCGTCACGTCAAAAAGACGCGCATGGTCGGTGTTATGAGACACCACAGCCATAGTTTTTTTCCCCCACCATGCCAAGAAAGGCGTGCATGGGTCTTTAGGGGTACCTTTTTGAAAAAAGAAATTTTCCCCACATACATGTACTTATAATTTTCCTTACCGTGGTAAGGAAAGTAGGCATACGGATTGCCCGTCCCGCTGTAGACACCGGACCGAGTTCCCTCCTACCACACTAAGAAAAGCATGCATAGGGGGTCCTTCGGTGCCATGCAAACACCGGAATAGGACTTTAGAAGGGGATTACCTGCTCACCACAAGAACCACGACAAACTTCCTCCCACTGTGCTAAAAAAAAGTGCATGGGCGGTACCGTTCACGTTGTTCCAAACACCGAGATGGATTTTCCCAAATTTAGGATGTTTTACCTTGGCAAGGGATGTCAGTGATTGAGTTGGCATGCGAGCGAAACACTTACATATGGACAACCAATTACAATCAAGCATAATTAATTACAATTATTTATAATTAATTAATAACTAATTATGAATAATCATAATAATTTTTAATCAAGATTAAAAGTAATTAAATATAATTAATTAAGATTAATCATAATTAATAACTAATTATAATTATTTATATTTAGTTAATATTTAAATATGAATAATCATAAGTAATTATTAATTAAGATTAAAATTAATTAAATATTTTTAGTTAAAAAAAAATAATTAGTAATTATTTATAATTACTCATAATTTATTAAAAATAATTAATTATGAATAATCATAAATAAGTATTAATTAATATTAAAAGTAATTAAATATAATTAATTAAAATTAATAATAATTATTACTTAATCATATTTATTTATAATTAATAATAATTGATTATTAATAATTATAAATAATCATGAATTAAGATTAAAAGTAATTAAATTAATTAATTAAACTTAATGCTAATTAATAATTATTTCTAATTATTTATAAATAATAACACTCAATTATAAATAATCATAGTTAATCAAACATGATTAATTATGATTAATGAGGGATTAGAGTAGGATTAATGAAAATATTGATAAATAGAGAGTTAAACTCTCTCATTTCTTCATCTACAGTAAATCTCGGATTTGCAAATCCTTATAGTTTAACAAATTTACGGGACTTAGCCGAAGTATTACGTGAAGGGAAGAAGGATGATTACCTTCTCAACGATTGAGCCCCCAGGCGTTACTTTCGATCAAAATGTTGGAACTCCTGGTCCAATAAGATGGGAAAGTCATTGAAGGAGCAAACTGGAACAATAATGAAGGACTCGAAGAGGAGGATTCAGCTTGGGAGGGTGGAGATAGGGATAGAGAAAGCTCTCTCCTCTCTCTCTCTCTCTCTCTCTCTCTCTCTCTATATATATATATATATATATATATATATATATATATATATATATATATATATATATATATATATATATATATATATATATATATATATATATATATATATATATATATATATATATATATATACTTGAATGGGATGATGCTTGAGGCTAAGAGAAGGAGATTTGGTTGTATGTCAAGGTCTTGGGTAAGAGGAGTTCAATTTAGGGGAGGCACGAGTGGTCTGTGATTTGCGGCTAAGCGAAGGAGGCGGCTTGAGCTAAGAGTAAGATGTGACTGGCAAGATGGATTGAGCAGGTATTGACCTCGGTTTAGGTTTAATCTTTGCTTAGAGGACAGTTGGATGGCCTCAGGTGTGTGTGGCTTGTGGCTGTTGCTTCAGAGGTAGCGAGATTGGAGGCGTCGGGGTTTGAGTCAAAGCCAAAGAACCAAACGATAGGAGCTCTAGCTTCATTTGGGTTGGAGATTAGAAGCTGTTGATAGGATTTAGAGGTAAGAGGTATTCAGTCGGAGGCTATAAAAGAGGTGAAGAAGCTTTGAGAGTACTACGACAGGGAAGAAGTTCACTTGTGGGAGAGAGGTTGATAGCTTCATTTTGCTGTCGTATTTAATGACCCAATGGAGCTGCTCTCTACATGCTAGTGATATGATGGTTTAGTGCTACAAGGCATGGGTCGATGATTGCAACAAGATTCGAACAGGATTTGGCTACAAGTAATCATTCATACATATTTTTTTATTCTCTTTTTTTTTTTTTTGTTTTAAGGGTAGAGGTCAACAAATGCCCCTTAATAAATGTAGTTCACATCCAGAATAAATCACATTTGTTATAAGTTGATCGACCTTGTGGATCTTCATATATTTTTTTTCTTAATGTCACATATAAACTTTCCTTTTTGTAGATCTCCAAAATCACATTTTAATGTCATAATAAGGGCTTCACTTAGTGGATCTCAAAAAGTTTGCTTGGATGTCACACTAAGATTTTTATTTGGTGGATCTCTAAAGATCCATCTCTGTGCCTTCATGGATCTTTAAATGCATTCATAATCTTTAGTATAGTTTCTATATTTTCTTTTGGCCAAGTAGAGATCTATGTGATAGTGATAGAGTGCTTCATACTCAGATCCCTAGAGTATTACTTCATAGTTTGATGATAGTAGATAGCATTGCTGCCCTGTGTTCTTCTTTTTGCCATCACTATCATCTTAATTAATAGTGTTTTTATAACTGCTCAATATCTTTCTCCATTGTAGTCTTCTATGAATGTAGTATTTTGTCGTATATATGCAAGCATTGATCAAAATTTCTCCAAGTTCTGTAAAGTCATCACATGGCAGGACTTTGTTACCTCCTAAATGATTTGTATCTTGCTCAAAATAAACTTTATGCTTATAACACATTCAACTGCAAGAAATTTTAAATAATTATTTAGGGATCTTGGCATACAACATGATATTGACCCAAACAAATACTTAAAATGCCCACAGTCTTTAGGAACATTTAAAGATGTCCTGGATGCTACTTTTTAAAATTTTAACTTGAGCCCTGAGATTTTGATTTTCTTTTGCCCTGTGCTTTATACTGCGGACATTGATGAAGAATTATCTGATTTGTCTTCACTAACTTGTCAGTAGTTTTTGTATATTCGATCCTATGCCTTAAGTTTAGTGGGCTTGATGAATGAGCAGATGCCGGTGACCTAAATCATTCATGTTTGCATTAGGTCGGGGGCACAAAGTCATCAGTCTAGAGCTTTGTGCATAACAGGCTTATTGATGGTGAAATCCACTTAGTTCAATCTTAAACTTTACATGAACTTTGGGATAATTTCTTTAGTCCTTTGCTTTATGCTTTGAAAGACTCATTGAAGAAAAGTTTCTTTGATCCTTTCTTTATGTTGTATGAATTTGTTAAAGGATTTATAGGTTTCAGATTTAGTTGATAATATCAAATGTTGGTAATATCTTGATCCTTAACCACTTGAAGAGACTTTAATTTGAGTCACTTGAGTTTATCATATTAAGAGAGCTGGGATTTGATAGCTCTTTGTTCTCTAGTTGTTGAGAAGGGGGTTCCTCTAGTACGACCTTTCTTATGGCATATTGAGTAGATGGAGCTGCTAGCAATCCGACCATATTTGGGCTTATTGGATTCAACCTCTTACACCCATTTAGTATTTGGATTTGAGCTATAAGAAATAAGCTTCTCAATGCTGAATATGCAGAAGTTGCTATATTTGGAGTTTTTCTTTGTAGTTGAAGATTTAAACTATACGAGCATTCAGTGGTTATTCGAGATTCATCCTCCCATTAGAACTTAATAGAGAATTTAATATACTATTATCACTTGAACTTGTTGAGTCAAATTAGCCCTTGTGCTTTCTATAATCCCTATTAACGAGTTGACGAAGTGGGTGTTACTATGACCTTTCTTATGGCGTGTTGAGTAGACGGAGCTGCCAGTGACCCGACCATATTTGGGCATATTGGATACGGCTTCTTATACCCATTTGAACCTTAAGCTTCAGGTTGTTGAAAGACTTCAGGTTATTTTGGCTCAATTTATTGGAGTGTATAATCATAAAAGTCTCTTTTCTGACCTTCAAACCTTGGTACGTTAGAGAAGGTGGTGTCTAAAACTTTCGAAACATCACATGCAAATACTTTGAAAAAGATTTCATTGTATTCTTTCTTTAAGGAATATTTGTATTTATAATTTTAAAAATTTATTCAGAGATATCGTTATGCAATACAATGTTAATCTGAATAAATATTTAAAATTCTCCTATCTCTTAGGGACATTTTAGAATAGAATAAATTTGAAATTTTGATATTTTAAATATTTATTTGAGGATCTTGACGCATAATACAATGTCAACCCAAATAAATATTTAAAATACCTACTATCTTACAGGGAGACTTTGGATAGATTTTGTATTTTGAGATTTTAAATATTTATTTAGGGGGGTAAGCATGCCGCGTGATATCGACCCAAATATATATTTAAAACATCCAATTTTTTGGGGGATTTTAAAATACATTCTTGATACATAAGATAATTTTAAAATATGAAATGTATGTATTAATAAACATGTAAGAAAATGTAACACATTAAGCATAACATTTTCTCGGACAATTTCATTAGTAGTATTTCTTTAGGTATCGAGCATTGATCGGCAACATACGCCTCTAATCATTAGGATTGATCAACTGATAAGCTCATCCTTGATACACCTTCTCAATGACGAAGAGGCCCTCCTAATTGAATACAAATTTATCACCAACTTTTCAGTGTGAGATGATTGACCATCGCAGTAATAAGATCAATTCTCCTTCTTGAAATGCATGAGGACGCACAATCCAATCAATTGATTTTGTCATTCTTCCTCGGTAGATTTTTAGGTTTATTTGAGCTTGCAGTCTAACTTCATGAAGTGTGTCGAGCTCTTCTATTCTCAATCAAACATTTTATTCTTGAGTGAGATCATTTTGGATTGATACCCGGAGTTATGGTAGTTCAACTTCTAGTAGTAATACTGCTTCAAACTCTGAATACCAGTGAATAAAGAGCGACTTTGGTTGGCATTTTGTAAGTTTTATGATACGCCCATAATACTTCTTTCATCTTCGTACGCCACTCTTTTGTTCTTGGTTAGAATTTTCTTCAACAGTTTCACCAACGTATTGTTAAAAGCTTCTGCCAAGCCATTTTCCCTTAGGATGTATATAGATGAATAATATCAAATAATTTTATGCCGATCAACGAACTTATAAATTTTTATATTTTTAAAAGTTGTACTATTATCGAAGATTATGCAGCTTAGCACATCAAATTTGTAGACAATATTGTGGGTAAAGAAATTGATCACATACTTAGATGTGACTTTTCTGAATAGAGCCGCTTTCGTCCACTTTGAAAAGTAATATGTTGCTACTAGAATAAATCTGTGTCCTGTTGAAGATGACAGATTTATCGGCCTAATTTTATCCTTGCTCCAACATTCAAATGGCCTTGATGCTACTATTGGGTGCATGGATCTAACATTCGTGGCACCTCTTAGTGTGGCTAATATAATCCCTTACCATTATCGGCCAATAGTAACACATTCTTTTAATTTTAACTGTCATCTTTAGGACCTGACTGATGTGCACCACAAAGTCCTTTGTAGACTTCTATTATCACTTTATCAGCTTCTTTGGTCCCTAGGCATCTATGACACATTAGATCGAAAGCTCTATGATATAATGTATCATCGACAAAAGCTTGTCCTTATGCCCTTTTTCAAATTTTTAAAGCTATAAATTTATCCACTGGAAGTTTATTTCTTTGAAATAGTTGATGAAGGGTTGTCTCGAGTCATCTCCTTCCTCAATGTCTAACCAATATAGCAATGACTCTGAGCATCTGCTAATTTTATGTCTCTTGACTACATGACATTCTCTTGGTTGATTTTCCATAATGATTTATTGGTGTGGTTGAGGATAAACCAGGGTTGTATCCTGTTGGCTTGAAATTTAATATTCCCTCTACCTACGTGAATTAAAAGATTGTTGGCTCTAAGACCCAATGATCGTGAACCATAATTTGTATAGGCATATCCTTATCATTGTTCACCACATCCTTGACTAATTTGGTTAGGTAATCTTCTTTGGTATTTTGACCTCGAGGAACTCGGGCTATTATAACATTTAACACTTATTTTAAAAGCTCAAGAGCTTGTTGATGGTAATGAGCCAATTTAAGTTTGTCAACCTTATAAATGCTGAGGACCTCATTTATCATAAGTTGAGAATCACCAAAGCTTTAGAGATTTTGAATTCTGACATCTATCGCAATCTCTAGTCCTACTATTAGGGCTTCATATTCAGCTTTATTGTTTGTTTAGGGTTTAGTCAAAATGAATGAAAATCTCACTAAGACTCCCTCAGGTGTTATGAAATCGAGACTGTTGCCGGCTCAGGCCCTTATAATATTTGGAGGTCGAGCAGGCTTAATTGAGGATGCACCATCGAAGTACATCTCTCAGAATAGTAATTTCTTCTTTTCCTTGACCTGCATGATTTGCTCATCGGGTAAATCATCATTAAGAGGGTAGTCTGCCGGTATAGGATGCACGGTGGGAAAATCTACCAAGGCTTGCCCTTTTATCACCTTTTGTGGTAAGTACGTGATAACAAACTGTAGTAGTAGTATTGGCCACTTGGCTAAATAAACTATCAATGCTGGTCTTATCATCAAAAATTTCAGTGGATCAATATTTGATTTCAATATAACTTTGTGAAAGAGCATGTAATAGCAGAGTTTCTGAATTGTGAAATTCATGCTAGGAAATACTTCTCAATTAGAGAATAGTGGATTTCTACTCCGATAATCCTCCAACTGATGTAGTATAATGCATTCTCCTTACCTTCTTCATTGTGTTAGGCTAATAATACTCCAAGGGACTCTTCTAGTGCTGTTGTATATAATATAAGAGGATTCTCCATGATTGGCGCTGCAAGAATGGACGGATTTAACAAGTATCATTTAATACTATCAAATGCTTTATGACACTCTTTGTCAAATTTGAAAGAACATCTTTCTTCATCAACTTTAAAGATGACTGGCATCTATCTGATATATTTGATATGAATCATCGAATGAAAGCCAGTTGTCCTTATAAGGAGCAGAGTTATAGATTTTATATGGATCATCGAATGAAAACCAGTTGTCCTTATAAGGAGTAGAGTTATCAAAAGTTTTTAGGAGATGGCATCTCCATAATTTCTTTGATTTTATTAGGGTCGATCTCGATACCTTGATGATGAACAATGTAACAAAAGAATTTGCCTGAGGAGACCTCAAAAGTACATTTGAGAGGGTTCATCTTTAGATCAAACTTTCTGATTCTCTCAAACATGATTCTTAGATCACTTAGGTGATCATTTTGATCCATGCTCTTGACAACAAGGTCATCCACATAGCACTCAACATTTTGATGTATTAGCTCATCAAAGCTATGAGTCATCGCCCGCTGATAGGTGGAACCAATATTATTCTGGCCAAAGGGCATGGCCGTATAGTAGAAAATGCCAATGGGCATTTTAAACGATGTGTGTTTTTCATCCTCAGGCGCCATCTTGATTTGATTGTATTATGAGGATCTACCCATGAAAGAGAACATATCATAATTGGATGTGTTGTCAACTAGAAGTTCTAATACAAGGAGTGAAAAGTTATTTTTCGGATACGCCTTATTAAGGTCCCTAAAGTCAATGCAGATAAGATTTTGATCATTCTTCTTCTTCACATAGACAATATTGGCAATCCAGTTGGCATATTTTTTTCATAGATGAAGACTACTTCTATAAGCTTATTTATTTCTATAATCACCTATTCTTTAATCTCTAATCTCATTCCCCTTGGAGCTTATTTGATGTGTGTTTCATCTAGTTTAATTGTCAATCTGTGAACTATTATATTATGGGATAAGCCAATCATTTCAACGTATATCCAGGCAAAACAGTCTCTGAATTCAAAGAGAAGTTTTTTAATTTACTCTTTTTGCTCCTCTAGTAGAAGAGGGCTAATGAAGGTTGGGCAAGGATCCTCCTCAATTCCTAGTTAACTTCTTTTAACTCATCCATAATTACTGCTTGTTCACTATCTTCAAGCTCTATTGGTGCAGGTTTGGCCTCTTCGAGTATTATAATTATCAACTTTGTATATCTCCTCAGTGCCAATGTCATCAAGTTCAATTTACCTGTATGTGATGGCTCAGTAAGTCTCTTTCTATAGGAGTTTTTGCTTGATGAATTCGATACCCTTATACGTAGTTATATCCTTCTGTTGTAATGGACATGGATTCCTTCCATACTATAGGCCCAGGCTTATATGAAGTTGTCATTTGGTGATAAGAATATTGATTTGCTTTCGTAGCATTCTTTGAATACCTTTGATATTAAACTTAGGTAGCCTTATAGGTAGTAACTCTTCAGAACTAGTCATTATTCTCTTCTTTGCATATTCTTATAGAATATAATATATTCCCTAGCATAATCCCATTTTTGAGGGGAGGCAGATAAAGGGTGGTGAATTCTTCAACCTTATACACCTCGTGTGGAATGATCTCCTTGAAGTGTTGTAGGGGGATACATGTGACTACGAGTATGCTATTTGAGATCGACATACTATCTATTCTTATGGAGAATACACCATATAATACATTTATGTAGATAGAGTCATAATCATAATCATAATTTAAATATTCCACCTCCCTACTCCATTTGTCTGTAGATTGACATACTCTTCAAAATTTAGTTGGAGTGACATCATCTTCATCCATATCACTCCCTAGATAAGGCACACATTTTTTTCTCTTTGTGAATATCAGTGCTTTGAGAAGAGTTGGCATTGCCTTCTTTCTCCCCACATGCTTTTTCTCACATTCCTATTTAGGTCGCTTCATAGCCTTTGAGTTTGATGCTTTAGCCTCGAGAGAACTTGAAGTCTTTTGCTTCTTTTTCATGAAATATTGTGCATCTTTATTAACTTTTGCTTCATGTAATATAAAAGGCTGAATGTCATCAGAGATCTTGAATTCTTTTTCATTTCTGAGATACTTGATACACGGGTGTAATGTTGACGGGATGACTCCATATTCATATAACTTTAGTCGACCTAGCAGTACCTTGAAAGAAGTGTCTGCATCAATTACATGAAACTTGGCTTCTGTATGAAGTTTCTTCAAGTACAAAAGGGAGCATGAATAATTCAGGAGTCTTCTGCCCTTTCTCGTTGAAATCATGCACCATCAATTTATCTGGCCGGAGGTGTTCCACATTAACGTAGTGTGATCTCAATTCTTTCATGCTCATTATAATTATGGAATATCCAAGATCAATCAAGATTTGACTCATGATCAACTTATCGCTCTCTATAGTAACATATAGAGGAAGATTATAGTCTGCAGTCCCAAGCATCATGTCATCTTCGAAGAAGGTAATAAATAGCTTATTACGAACTTGTATAACCTCAATCAAATTATGTTCAGCAAAGTACAGCTCGTATCTTTCTGGATCTTAGAGAGCTTGAATCAAAGTCTCCCAAATGTTCTTAGATATTACTAAGGCATCATATATGCTGAGTTGTGTAGTTATTTTTCTCAAATAGGATAAAATATTATAATATATTCCCTTGGGTGAAGTATCTTTCTTTTTGGATTCTTTTGGGATGATATCTTTATTGATAACTATAACCTTCCCCTTATCTTTGTTGGAGATCTCTTTCTTCGGTGGAGATGATAGTATATTGCTACTACTCAACTTCACTTGAGTGATCTCCTCATGTTCAGAGTAATTTGATGACATATTTCTTTAGAGTTAGCCATTGTTGCATCTAGGAATTCATCTGATGATTCAGAATCACCACCCAGGTTTATATGTCCCATCTGTGATGCTATGTCAGGGTCCATCCCATCTTCCTTTAGCAAATACAAGTCCTCTTTCGAGCAATAATCCATTGATATCACCATCAGATAGGACTCAAAAGCAACTTCTTCAGTGTATTCTTCTGTTATCAATTTATTTCATGCTATAAAAATGACCTGACATACTTTTGAAGGAAGGGAATTCTCATCACATTTTTTTGCTCTATCTATTTTAAGCTCTGACATGAACTCAACTAGCTTGATATGTCGCCTCACTGTCTGATAATATTCATCTAAATTATCGATAGCTCTCTGAGTTGCAGTCTTTTTCTCTTTCGGCTTCTTCAGTTTAGTCTTCTTTTTAGAGGGCTTCACCTTTCCAGACTTTGAAGTGCCAGCCTGGTTGAAGAATTATTTAGAAGTAGAAGCTCGTGTCATAGGTAGAGCTTTCAAATTTAGCACTAGTTCCGTAAGAGATTTCCACTTCACCCCTAAAACTCCTTTGAGTTGTTTTAACATTTTTAGTCTTCTTAGAGACCGTAGTCTCCCATAACTCTTCTTGAGCTGGCTTATTTTCATTTTTTCTTTCTTTAATTGGGGATACGGAAGAGGACATAACCACTCGAATTGATTCTTTCCTAGGGGGAGTCAAAACATTATCTGATAATGTGTGTTCCCCTTTTCGATAATTTCTTTCGAGCCAATCCTTATCGAGTACCCGATGGTATGAGAAATAATTTAGATCGTCATTATGTTTCAACTTCTTGGGCCTCTTGCATTCTAACAGTTTTATGCCCGCTTTCAACGCCTATCAAATTAACTTGGCGACACTCCCTATTGAATGCATATTTTTTATTCATCCTTTCATTGAGGGAGTGGAACATTTTATCACTAGTTCCCATTATTTATCTCGAGCATTCTCCACCACCCTGGTAAGTTTTTGGCTTATCATTTCCCCCTAAATATTAGCTTTTGTTGGGGGTTAGGGTTGTAGGATTGCTTTGACTTTTGTTCATACTGTATTAGTTATTTTTCTTTATCTATATTATATGCCACCTGTTTCCCCTTATCATCTTTGGAGAAGAACATAGAGTCATCCTCACCTCTTCTAGCACTTGAGATTTTATTCTTATTGGGCTTATTAGAGTGACTCTCTGATCTTGACAATTTTAACTTTTCAAACTTGGCCACTCTGTCCAGTAGATCCTGACATACGGTTATGGTAGACATACATAAAAATGGTTGCATCTTATCATTAATGTTTTCCATTAACAACTGCATAGCATGCTCTTCTTGAAGTATTTGTTTACATTTTATACTCAAGTTGCGCCAGTGAGTGATGTATTTATTCATTGATTCTTCCCTTTTTCTCTTATCATGATCAAGATTAACGATTGTGATCTTCTCGAGAACGCTGGATAATCTCTTCATGAACATAGCTTCCAATTCTGTGAAGGACTTCACTTAATCATTTGGTAGTTTGGCATACCATTCAAAAGCAGTTACTGCTAAACTACTAACGAATTGTCAGAAGAGTAGGGCGTCGTTTCTTCTTGTATTCTCACAAGTTGCCTTAAATTGTGCCAAGTGTTATTTGGCTTTATTAGTACCATTGAAAGTATTGAACTTTGGTACAGAATATCCTTTTGGATACGGCACTTAATTGTATTCAGTAGGGTACAGATGACTCTTACGCACTACTTTTTTTGCATGATAAATGGCTATGATGGCCTTGATCTTCTCGGTGATAATTTCTTTTAATAGTGCATCAATCATAGGTTTAGAAGTACTTATAATATTCTATGGAGTGGGTTGGCGGGTAATGTTATTGACTTCATTATTATCTTCAGGAGCTCCTCGTACTCCTGAGACTTGAGGCATTTGGAAGTTTGGATGATCAGCATGAGGATTAGACATGATGCCAATAACGGCAATTCTCTGCATCATCTATATCATTGCCCCCATCTAAGCCCTCACCTCATTCAACTAAGAGATTTTCCTATCTTTGACTCTCATATATCGCCTCATCTACCTTCTTATGTCATCGAGTGTGGTGTTTTCATCATCGAGGTGATTCGCCTCTATTTCCTCCACTTCGTCCTCTCCTTGGGACATATTTACTTTCTTTTCTCTCCATCATAACATATAAGCATTCTCTTGGCGGAGTTCTCCTGGTCTCGACCATCAGTGGCCATTAATATTTTCTCTTCTTCAATCCCCTCTCTTTCATAGTTTCAGGAACCTATAGACCCGAGTTGAGAGAGTTTTGGGTTCCTTTCTTCTATAGAGTTGGAACTTTAGGTTGTTGGTACCAAAATGATTTCTTCAGCTCATTGGTCGAGCTATTTCTTTTGACCCATTTCAGACTAGCAAACCCATTCCAGGTGGGAATAACTGCCTCAGGCACCTGGGCTGGTTGGTTGGAGGGATTGACAGGGGATTATTGTAATTAAGGTCCAATCTCAACATTCATCTTTCTTCTTTGTCTTCTTATAAGCCTTCCTCCAAATGAGGAGACTTTGGCATTATATTTTTCAGGTGCTGATAACCCGGTTGACAGGGTAGTGGTGTTTGCAGCCACCACAAAAATCTTCCTACCAGTTACAATTCTTTTAGTGACAGGGGTTTTAGGTTGTGAAAACCTCTCAAACATAGAAATCCTTCTATAAGGATTTTCGGTAGCAGGTTGTTATGCTGGTATATGCACATGACAAGTGGAAGCTTGGGGCCTTATGGCAGGCTTTTTAGTACTCACATGATTCTTAGGAATGACAATAGTCCTTGCAACGACTGTAGAGAAGTCAAGGCCACGAAACTGGATGGAAGCTCCTGCATTTCTTATCTCAATGATAATATTTGCCATTTTGATCCTAGCACTTTGTCCCATTTGAACAATCATTAGAATATTCTATAGATCAATTTGTATGAATGAAAGGTAAATATTAGTAATCAGAATCTGATACATTACCTCACACTTTCAAAGTGTAGAGACTTGCACATAATAGAAAATAAAAGCATATAACATTAGCAAGTATTTCAAATAATATAAATTTAAAATATTTCTAAATGCATTATCTCAATGAATGCATTGAATAATTATTTTAGAAAATTTTAAATTGAATGATCATTCTTAGAATTCTCAAAATTTTAATCCATTAAATGCTCATTTTGAATGATTCATAATTTTAAGTATGAATTGGTATGGCTATTATTATAGTACTGAGATGACTTGCCAAAGATGGAAAGAGAAATCAAATCTCCAGTGGAGTCACCAAAAATTTGTGGGCTCTAAAAATTCAGGCCCCAACCTCCTCCCACTGTATACAGGTAAACTGTCATGCACTACTTGTTTATTCTTGGAGGATTGTGATGCACTAATGAATCTCCTACTTTCAATGGTAGATTCTTACATCTATTATGATTCTTTCACATTTGCCCATAGGCAGCATGTTGAATGTAGAATAGGTCTTTGAAAATTTGTATTTGCTTGTAAATGGTGTGCTATATGTACGATGAATTTCCTATAACAACCCGTGGAGACTGGCATTTGTTGTAGTCCTTTGCCCTCTTGCTTGTGGTTGATACACCAGGCGTACAACAAATCTTCTATGGAAGCTCATAAAGATTTTCACTTGTCGTAGTCATTTGACATGCTGTTTATATATGCCATTTAATATGTATAACAGGTCTCCAACAAGGGCCCGTGAACACTTGCATTTATTGCATATCATTCGGTATTTTCTTGTAGATAACATGTGGTATATAGCTGGTCTTCAACGACATCTTATAAGAGCTCGTATCTGCTATAGTTCTCTTCTGTATTTACCCTATAGATGACACATTAGGTGCTTGACGGATAGTCAACCATGGAGGTGTTATAGTATCTTTGCCATAACAATTGGTAGGTACCTCAAATGTGCTATGGACAAGCTATCTTTTCTACCATTCTTCATGTTCTTGATTGTAGACATGTCTTCTACAATCATTCATGAGCAAGTTATAATTGTCTTATAACTATTTATATCTCTTCATTAGTGCTCTCAAGTGGATATAAAAAAAATTGCTACATCTCCTTGCATGACTGTTGTGTTGATTGTATCAACTTTAGCTTTGTTATTCACGAGGCTGTGTTGCAAAGTATTTTCTTTATTTGCTAAATGCCTTTCATTTAGTCTCCAGGTGAGTTGCATTCATCACTACTGCGCATATGAAGAAATCACATATAACTGCTTATAAACATTTTTGCTTTGATCTATGAGCAAATGATTGTATGCAAGAGGATTCTTTTATCATTGCATATAGGCTTTATATGCGTCCCATGATTTGGACCATTGTTGAATACAAATTGACCTTATAAGGACACTGATGTATTTATTGGATCATCACTTATGAGCAACCTTTCATTCTCTATCGCTAGTGAGTTATCACATGTCTATATGATGGTATCATCTACGACTACATTCCTCATGCCTTAGCAGTTAATGCAAGTTATCCCAAATCATCAATCACTTGAGCTTTCATTATCACTTGTCAGTGAGATATCTCACATATGAATTGCAATATTCATTAAACTGTTCTTGTGTAACTATTTGAAATTTAGATTATACATTCTTATTGATCAATGATGGCATTTAGATTTTTATTGCTCATTAAATGTTCAAGTTTTGGTTTTGCTTGAGTCCAAATCAAGTCCACAAGGCCACTGTTAACTTGTCCAAGTCCTTGTTCAAGTTTGAGTCCATGTTCAAATATTAGTCCAAATATAGTCCCCTCTGTCCTTTCAAATCAAGTCCAATTTGATCCTTCATATGAATTTAAATTGGATTATTTATATTATCCTTTTGAATTCAATTATGATCTCTTATCAATGTATTTGAGTTTAGTTTGGAACAAAGTCAAAATCTTTTGACTTTACTTCATTTAACTTTGATTTATCGTTGTCAAATGTATGAGTTTCATGTGATCTTTTTGAGTTCAAATTCAACTCAAATTGAGTCCAAGTCTCTGTAAATTCAGGTCCACATTCAAGTTCACATTTGCTTGTTCAAGTTCAAATTTATTCATATTTGAGTTCATAAGTTCTGTCATCCTTTGAATTCAATCAAGTCCAAGTCCCCTGGTTTAGTAAAAATTTTGGCAGCCTCCCTGCATCTCCCCCGATTAGGAGAAAACCAAGAGTCATAACCTGCACGCCCCGTCAAAAAAGACACACACAGTCGGTGTTGCAAGACACCGAGGTTGTAGTTTTCTTCCCCCACCATTCCAAGAAAGGCGTGCATGGGTCTTTAGGGGTACATATTTGAAAAAGTAAATTTTCATGCATACTGGTACTTATATTTTGCCTTGTCGTGCTAAGGAAAGTGCACATAGGGATTGCCCGCCTCACCGTAGACACCGCAATGAGTTTTCTACTGCCACGCTAAGAAAAGCGTGCATAGGGGATCCCTCGGCATGCTGTAAACACCAAGAATATGACTTTTGAAGGGGATTACCAGCCTCGCTACAAGCACCGCGATGAACTTTCATCTCACCGTGCTAAGAAAGCGTTCATAGGTGGTTGTTCACCATGTTGCAAGCGCCTAGATGAATTTTTTCGTGTTTAGGATATTATAACTTAGCGAGGGATGTCGGAGATGGAGTTGACATACGAGGAAAAACACTTACATATGGACAAATAATTAGAATCAAGAGTAATTAATTACAATTATTCATAATTAATTAATAACTAATTATGAATAATCATAATAATTATTAATCAACATTAAAAGTAATTAAATATAATCAAATAAGATTAATCATAATTAGTAACTAATTATAATTATTTATAATAAATTAATATTTAAATATGAATTTTCATAAGTAGGTATTAATTAAGATTAAAATTAATTAAATATAGTTAATTAAAATTATTCATAATTAGTAATATTTATAATTACATAATAATAATTAATTATGAATAATCATAAATAAATTTTAATTAAGATTAAAAGTAACTAAACATTATTAATTAAAATTAATAATAATTATTAATTAATCATAATTATTTATAATTAATAATAATTGATTATGAATAATTATAAATAATTATGACTTAAGATTAAAAGTATTTAAAGTAATTAATTAAACTTAATCCTAATTACTAATTAATTATAATTATTTATAAATAATAACATTCAAATATAAATAATCATAGTTAATCAAACCTGATTAATTATGATTAATGAGGGATTAGAGCAAGTTAATGAAAATGCTAATAAATAGAGAGTTAAACTTTCTCATTCCTTCTTCTACCCCGGATTTGCTAATCCTTAAGGCTGTTTGGTAGAATGTAGGATTTCATTTAAGTAGGATTTCGTAAATCCTCCAAATCCCGGATTTACGAAATCCTGAGGGGTTAAATCCTGAAAACTGTTTGGTAACATTCATGATAATTCCAGTTAAATCCTGTGTGACTGTTTGGCTATAGAGCAGGATTTACCCAAGGGACC
Organism: Dendrobium officinale; assembly: GCA_019514585.1. Lineage (NCBI taxonomy): Eukaryota > Viridiplantae > Streptophyta > Magnoliopsida > Asparagales > Orchidaceae > Dendrobium > Dendrobium officinale. The sequence goes on along the minus strand of CM033691.1, from coordinate 35,675,430 downwards.
CTTACTCTAGCGCCTGGATTTCGTAAATCCGGCAAAATACAGGATTTCCGAAATCATGGATTTCGCTCGAATCGGCGGAATTTTCCTTCTATCCCGGATTTCACATGCCATGAGATTTGGTTTTGCATTTTAGGCTGTTTGGCTGGATTTCGCTCAAATCCGCCTCAAATCCGGCCTAAATCCTGCTACCAAACTGCCCCTTATAGTTGGACAGATTGACGGGACTTAGCTGAAGTAGCACACGAAGGCAAGAAGGATGATTACCTTCTTAATGAACGAGCCGCCAGGCATTACTTTCGATCAAAATAATGGAACTCCCAGTCCAATAAGAAGGGAAAGTTGTTGAAGGCACAGAGTGGAACGACAACGGAGTCGGAGAGGAGGCTTCGGCTTGGTAGGTTTGAGGTAGGGATAGAGAAAGATTTCTCCTCTCTCTCTCTCTCTCTCTCTCTCTCTCTCTCTCTCTCTCCATGTGCTTGAATGGGCCGATGCTTGCTACTAAGAGAAGGAGATTTTGGTTGTAGGTGGAGATTTAAGGCAGGAGGAGTTCAATTTAGGGGAGGCACAGGTGGTCTGCGATTTGCGGCAAAGAGAAGGAGGTGGCTTGAGCTAAGAGGAAGATGTGATTGGCAAGATGGCTTCAACAAGGGGATTTCAAATAAGGTATGGACCTCAGTTTGGGTTTGATATGGGCTTAGAGGACAGTCGGATGGCCTCGGGTGTGTACGGCTTGAGGCTGTGGGTTCGATGGTAGCGAGTTTGGAGGCATCGGGGAATCAGTTGAAGCTAAAGAACCAAATAACAGGAGGTCTGGCTTCATTTGGGTTGGAGGTTAGATGCGATTGATAGGATTTGGAGGTACTAGGGATTTGGTCGGATGCTAGATAAGAGGCAAAGAAGCTTCGGGAGTTCTGCGACAGGGAAGAAGTTCGAGTGTAAGGGGCTGCTTGGCACAAGTGGGATTTAACTTTAGTGGGATTTAGTAAATCCTGTAAATCCGGATTTAGTAAATACAAAATGTGTTAAATCCTAAAAACTGTTTGGTATGTTAAATGTTAAATCTTGTTAAATCCTGAGAAACTGTTTGGTAACATATATCAGGATTTATGGCGGTTATGGATTTAAGTTTAAAGGAGATATTTATGAAATTAAGATCATTGCATAAAACATAATAAAATCAATTTTAGGTCATATAAAATGACCAAAAATTCAATAAAAATTTAATTACAAACTAACATGGACCAAAATGAGAGTTGAAATATTAAATAAGTTAAATATATTAATATTTAATTAGTAATTATATCATTAATTAATCAATTAAGTTAAATTAGATAATTAATTTATGCACTAATTCTGCTATTAATTATTTAATTAAATAACATAATTATTATTTGTTTAAATTATATAAATTAAGCTAATCGATAATAACTTTGAGGCGTCTAGGTTTGTATTTCCTCTTTTCTTTTCGTCGTTGCTGTTCGGTTTCGTTGATTCGCAGGAGGTTTACAAATTGCGTGCGTCGCTACTTCGGTTCCTTCGTGGCTGTTCGACTTCGCTCCTTCGACGACTTTCCCTTCTTGTCGGATCGGAAGTTACGACATTTTGATCGGAAGCAAGAACAGGAGCTCGCTGGCTGTGAAGTTAACTTTCTCCCTTTCGCGCGCTTCTAATGTTAAATCCCGTTAAATCCACCGAACCGAGGGATTTAGTAAATCCAGGATTTAAGCCATAAATCCGTAAATCCGGGATTTACAGAATCCCGGGATTTAACACGGACACAAAAACGGTTTGGCTGGATTTAGCGTAAATCCGACTTAAATCCCACGATAAATCCGATACCAAACAGCCCCTAAGGGAGAGGTCGAGATCTTCATTTTTTTCGTTGTATTTAATGACCCGATCGAGCTGCTCTCTGCACGCTAGAGATAGGATGGTTCGATGCTACAGGGCATGGGTCGCTGACTGCAACAAGATTTGCAAGATTTGGCTACAAGTAATCATTCATACATATTTGTTAATCTCTTTTTTTTTTAATGGCAGAGGTCAACATCTGGATATCTTTCGAGCTCGCCTCGATCTCGATTCAACCGCGTTGTTAAAATTAGAGCTCAAGGCTCTCGAATGTCAGCTCTACTTCTATTATCCTCTTTCAATAAACCTTTAACACTCACCTCTTCTATGTGATACAGATAAAACCCACGTAAACCTTCCAACCTCTTCTCGATTCACCTCTTCTTCTTGCTCACCTCTTCCCAGTTGAACTCCATTTGCTGCTTGTGATTTCTCTAAGCCGAACTCCCGTCACCTCTTGCAGCTTCCCTTTGCCTGATCTGACCTTAATCAAACTCCTAATCTCCCTACCCATCTCCGATTTAGACCCAATCGAAACCCTACTTAGCCAAACTTGAAGCCGACATCTGACCTTACTCTTACAAACCGAACTCCAGGCTGGACATTGCCTCCTTTTCTTTCTCCCTCCATAGCCTCCTGGATCCCATCGACCTTCTTCTAAGAGCTCTAACCGAAAGCCTTAACAGAGCCTTTACTCTTGGTTGACCTCACATTGGACCGAACTCCTCCCTACATAGCCGCAAGAAGCCTCCAATAGCCAACCTCTCCAGTACACATACTCGAATCCCATCTCAGCCAAGAGCTCTGCCCGATCTCCCCGTGTCCAAGTTGGCCCAAAGACCTTCTATAACCTGTCGCTTGAGCCAACCCGATGAAACCTAGCCGAGCCCATTCAAATTGCATAACGGACCTCCTGTAGTTAATTAGGTATACATTCTTATTTTTTATTTTTAGTTATTAACTATATTAATTACAATTATTACAGTAATTATATATATATATATATATATATATATATATATATATATATATATATATATATATATATATATATATATATATATATATATATATATATATATATATATATATATATATATATATATATATATATATATATATTGAAAGAAAAAGAGAGAATAAAAGAAGAAAGAAAGTAGAAAAAAAGAGAGAAAATAAAAGAGAGATTTAAAAAAAATGGAAAAAAATTTTGCAAAAGAAAGGGGGATTTCTATGATTTTATTCATTATACTCACTATCATCGACTCCTTAGCAGAAGGTATAATCTCCCTAAACTTGAGAAAACCTATATCGACACATGCAACACGCCGAACAACCACCCATGCACGCTTTTCTTAGCACAATGGGAGGGAGTTTATTGCGATACTAGCTAGGCGGGTAATCTCCTAAAGTCATATTTTTAGTGTTTGTAGCATGCCAAGGGACCGCTATGGAAGCTTTTCTTAACATGATGTGATGGAACTTGGTGCAATGCTTACATCAAAGCAAGCGAGCCTTGTGCCGTTTTTCTTTGCATGTCGGGGCAAAAATATAAGTACCCGTATGTGGGCAGAAATTATTTTTTTTTCAAACAGGTGCTTTCAAAAGACCAATGCACGCCTTTCTTGGCACAGTGGAGGATAAAGTCTATAGCCATAGTGTCCCCCGACAGTGATCGTGCAAGTTTTTTAAGATGTGGCGGGCAGGTTATGACTCTTGGTTTTTCTCCTAAATGGAAGAGATATCAAGATGCTATCCAAAATTTTGACTGAAGATGCAAGTACTTGGATAAATAATAGGGGACTTGGGCTTGAACTTGATTTGGACCAAATTGAAAAACATGAACATAATTCAAATCCAAATAATAAGTGAACATCATAATAAAAAATAAAAAAATTAAATAATAAATTCAAGACATCTAAATAAGCATCAATCAACAAAGCAGGGAGCTCATATCGGACTCAAATAAGCTTGAACAATCAGTAAGAACTCAAAATGGTAATGGAGAATTAAGTCTTAAGTTAAAAGTTTTTCATGCAACAATTGTGGACCTCTGAATGGAAACATCATCATGCGAGGGACATAGTGCAGTGGGTATGATCGCACGATCCATGGATGAAAGGATCATAGATCTTCGAGCTCTTTGAAAGCAGGCTAATGGGAGGGAATATTAGATCGTACATACAATTAACCATTAAGCCTAGTGGGGCTCTCATTTATGCACTCTGATGGATAATAATATGCATGATCTGATCAAAACAATGAGGTTTCCCCTACTCTATATATCAGCTCGAGTGAGATTTATTTTATGTGGGACTCAATTTCTCATGGGCACAAACCCCCCATGGTTAATTACATCTCAAGCCGGGGCCTAAGAAGACTCTCGATTAAGGATCATATATTATCTCCTCAAATGGGATTGTCATATAGGAAGGAGTCTAGGAAGTTCTTATTTAAAGGGAAGGAAAGGTTCAACTTGGCTTAGTCAACATACAAGACCTATATCAACATTTGGAGAGAGTAAGGTAATGAGAAGAAACTAGAGAAAAAAAAAAAAAACAATATTCTCAAGGCATACGAGAGAAAAGGATGGAGGTGACGTTATTTATGTGACATTGATAGATATGATTTATAGCCTCTGAAGAATAAAGGACTTATCCACCGATGAGAGATACTATAAGATATAGATAATATTAGCATTAAATCCTAAATATAAAGTGGATATAGTGTTCTATACAACACTAACACCCGTATCATAGTTAATGTATTTTGAACTTATATCCTTCCTAAAAAGAAATGCCAGCATCCATGGAAAATTTTGGAGAAGGAAGAAGGTAGCCGGTCATCCATGGATGATCGGATCACCAAATCTTTTCTTTTTATAGCGAGTCCAATTATGTTGGATTCAAAAGGTAGAATCTCCTTCAAACGCATCTCCCCTCATAATCTTTGGGTTTTGGAATTTCCTCTTGTCATCAAAGAGGGAGGTTTGATTGTTAAACATAGGCCTTTACCGGAGTCAGGTAAAGGGAAAGAGGTAATTTCAGTTTTGGGCAAGATTCCAAAATCACCTTTATCGATTATTATCTCTAGAGAAAATGACAAGGAGGCTTCTTCTTCAAGAAGCAGTTTAATTGATATATTAAAGAATGATAAGAGTTTTGACAATGGTAATGTCAATATAAAAAATCTAATTATTTCATCAAGATTGGATAATTCTAATGTGTGGATCCAAAAACCACATGTTAAAATTAATTTGAATAAAATGCATGATGAGATTGAAGATGTAAATGTTGTTAAACTTGATGTGGAGAAGGAAAATTCCAATATTCAAGTTTTGAGTAAATCGTTGGTTGTGAAAATTCTTGGGAAATATTTACCTTTTTCAAAATGTGCTATTGAATTGAGGAAGCAATGGATGAAGTATGGAGGGTTTTATATAACATTGCTTGGTCTAGATTGGCTACTTTGTTCCTTTGAGTCTCATGAAGCCATGGAAGAAGTGCTTAATGGAGGTCCATGGTTTGTAGGAGGCTTGGTTGTAGGATTAGACAAGTGGTCTCCTAACTTCTCTTCTAATTCCTTGGATGGAGTTTCTTCTCCGATTTGGGTTCGTCTTCCTCACTTACCTCTGCATTGTTGGGATGAATCCAATATCACTAGAATTGTTTCTAGAATAGGGACTCCTTTATTGTTGGATGGTAACATGTTTAGATGGGGGAGAAGAGAATTTGCTAGAGCCTGCATTCGGCTTAATTTGAATTCTAAACTCCCATCTGGTATTGGGGCTGAAGGGTTGCATGGTAGATTTTTTTAGAAGTTTGAATATGAAAATCTATCATCAATTTGTTTCAAATGTGGGAGAATAGGACATTTTGATTCCGTATGTCCTAATGTTAAAGATGGTGCCACTTCAATTTAGATTGATAATCCTTATGGACCTTGGATACATGTGAAGTTCAAAAGCAATAATAGGAAAAAATTTGTGAAAAAACAATCCAAAGTTTTTTCAACCAAGGAAAAATCAGATGCTTTTTCTCATACTTTCAAAAATGCAGAATTTGAGGAAGGAGGTGAAGAAGTTGTTATTGCTAATTAAGAAATTATAATTGAACCTTTGGCTGATCAGGATAATAATGTTCAAAAATTGGTGACCGACCCTTTGATTGTTGCAGAAATTAATTTTCAAAATGCAGAAGATGCTGAAATCAAGGAAGGAGGTGATGATGCGGTTAGCCATAATTTGAATTTGAATGATGTACATCTTGTTGCTTGGAATTCAAATTTTGAATTCAATTCTTCCTAATCTTTGGCTGTAGTAGATAAAGTTGTTAATGTTGTTACTGGTATGATGAATGATCCATGTGAGGCTACAGCTTTTTTCGTGAAACAGTAGATTCCAGTCAAGAATTTGAATTCCGATTTATGTGCTGATCCGTTGGGAGCTGCTTGGAATGAACCTATTTTGGATGCTGGCCTAATGGGAGCTCATGAATCAGAAAATGGATTAATTTTAAATTCAAATTCTGAACTCAAATTTGCTAAATATTTTGAAGATGATAAGTGAGCTGGTTGTAATATAGCTGATTTGTTGGAGGCAGTTTCTAACAAACCCAATACTGTTGTTGATCGGTTGGGAGCTTTCAAATTTGATTTTGATTTCAAAAAATTCGGATGTGCAGGAGGTGGAAAAGGATTCCACTAATTCTATAATTGAATTGGATGCTATTCCTACTTTAAATGACTTAGTGGCTGAATCTCTAACTACTAATCCAGCGGAATTATCTGAAATGAAAGAGAATTTGGATGGTATGAGAGATATTTCTCCTCCTTCTGAGATCAGTTTGAATTTTAAAAAAATTTATTTTTAAGAAGGGAAAAACTCTCTCTACTAAGATAAGTAGATCTTCCGGCTCTAAACACATATTGTTCAAAGAACTTCAAACTTTAGGACTGGTGAGAGATCTACCTAGAAGAAGGTTGGCTGAACTCAAAATAAAAAATGATATTAGAGGTTCTTCTCTTTTTTCTCGTTAATATGCAAGATGATTTTTCCTTTGCTATCAACAAAGTGGAAAGGTACTTGAAGATGGAGTAATTTATCAAAGTATTTGTCATTACACAAGCTTTGGATTGCAACTTTGGAAGTTGGGAATTGCATTTGGAATATCTATCAGTGATATTCTTAGATGGTTTTTGGATGTTATTGATTTATTGTTTTTTTCATGGTTACTTTTGTTACTTCTTTTTTTCTTTAGTTTATTATTTGTTTTTTAAACCTACTCTAATTGCTTATGGGATCGTTACTAAGTCCTATTCTTTAACCGGTTGGGAACTCTGGGATACTAATCAACCCTTGGGTTGTTCTAAACTTTGGTATCCCCTGCATCTCAAGGGTTTTAAAATAGGAATTAGTGGGTTTCATTTCAATTATAATAAGTTTAATTTAACAAATATGCTTTCAATAAGTTTCCTTTTTCATGTTGATAAAGGAACCATTAGTTTCTTCTTTTTAGTTTGTATTAGGTTATTTTTTTCATTTTAATGCAAATTTTGCATTTCTTCAAAAAAAGAAAAAAAAAAAGAAAAGAAATGCCAGCTAACAACTTAGTCGTATAAAATTCATGGTTGACCGGTCTTTATAAAAGATGGGTGGGTGGCTCAATTTTTTAGAGATAAGCCCAACATGTAGAGAAGTCCCTAAATGGCCTTGTACTTATATAAGATAGAATGCTTCTAGAATTAATACAATTAAAATTTTAATTTAATTAATTTCTAACATAATGCATGCTATTTAAAGTCTCTAAATCATGAATGCTTAAAATTTAAGGAAAGGCTTAAAATACTTTTTTTTTAATTTTATAAAAGACTAGTTTTTCCCAAATCCAGCACCTCATTCTCATAGGTCAGATTATCTAAGCTTTATCCATGGGTGGGGAAGTGTCTTAAAGTAAGGAGAGAGAAGATGCATTAAATGCATGACTCTGGACTATTTTAGTTATTCCTTAAATTATTAAGTTTCTATATTATTTAATTCTTAAAATTTTAAATTTGAATTACGAGTAGAAAAAGTTTTAGTTCATAAAGAGCCTAGCAAAATTAGAAGCACACACAAGCAAGAAACAAACCTATGAAAAACAGATAATTTATATGATAGAAATAAAATAAATACATTAATATAAATAAAATCATAAGTGTAAAAAAATTTTCTTGGCAAGTGCAATATAAGTACAACCCAGGGTCTACATAAAAGTAATGATGGTCAAGCCTCACTAATAACAACCTGGACTCTAGTCATAATGAATGACACAAGTCTTAAAAATAATACATTTCATATTCATCTTCATCTTCAAGTTCTTTTACAGATCTTCTTCTTTCGATCTTCATAAGGTTCATCTTTCAAAAAGGGTACCCAAATGAAAAGAAATTCCCTATAAAGAGCCTTTCTTTTTCCCTTTGGATCCATAGTATTTAAAATGCCTTATCTTTTTAATGACTTTCATAACTCAATACATTACATACAAATTACATTTACATTATGAAAAAGAAAATTAGGCTCTCCTGCATGGTTATCCTAAGAAGTTAATATAAAATAACCCAAGTAGTTATATATGAAAATGAAAATACTCATACCAATCACACTTGGTCATACTATTATTTATTTGGGTGCTAAGCAACTGAAGCACATTTAGCAACCATTTACATAATTTTTATTTATTATTTTAGTCAACTTTATTAGTGATGCATGAGCACATATTCAAGAAAAATGACTCATCACACAACTCATCAAAAAAATAATATGATCAATCTGGAACCAGCTCAAGATTGGGTAGACTAGGCCTGTGTCAGTTTGTAATCTTTTTCCTTTCTTGAGTCTATTGTATTTAGTGTGGCATCTGATGATTTGTATCTTGGAAGATTTTCTATTGTGCCCTAAAAGTTTTCTATTTTTGGTAACATCGTCCGGGACGATATTTATATCGTCCTGGACGATCTGTTCAAAAGTAGAAATCCTAATTAGGGCATCCTCTTTAAAGCAGCCGTCTTTATGCAAAACACATCGTCCTGGATGATTTTATATCGGCCAGGACGATCGGCTCAATACAGCAAGAATCTGCCGCCAGATCTACTTAGGAAAATCTTTTTTTTTGGACATCGTCCCGGTGGATCGTCCTGGACTATAAAATATCGTCCCGGCCGATCCAGAGCAATTTTTTCCAAAATTTCTCAAGCAGTTTTGGAAAGCATTTAATGGGGATTTCGTCCAGGCCGATCGCAAGATCGTCCGGGACGATTAGACATCGTCCAGCTTCATTTCAGGGCGATATTCAGGACGATTTTCCTCATATTTGTGCTAAATCGGCCAGGACGATTTGGCTATCGTCCTGGACGATAATGGCGGCAACTTGCATTAATGAGCTCGTTTTGAGAGCTTCTATTTAAGCTATGGCAAGGCACTTTGTAAGTGTCTTTGGCAGCCATTGTAGCTTCGTTCTTGTGGGGGAAAAACTAGAAGAGAGAGCTTGAAAGGGAGAGAGGAAAGGGTGGAGTTTGAGAGAGGGAGAAGATCCTGTGAGGGGGGACTCAAGGGAGTGTGGAGGGGGTTCCACACGGTTGCTCCGGCGAACTCGCACCTTAGTACCATCGGATTCAAGGCTTGTCTCGAGGTAAGTTCACCAAAGAAGAAGATCTCTTTGGTGTCAAAGGACCCGGCGACTCCGCCGCACCGGGGAAGGTGGAAGTGATTTTGTAAGGGCTTCTCCGCCTAGCCGTGGGGGCTAAAGGAGAGACACTAGTTTAGTGCAATACTTGGGGGGTGCCTCCAAGGAGTGGACGTAGGTCAAGGTTTGACCGAACCACTATAAATCCGGTGTGTTCTTTCTTTTTACTATTTCCGCGTTTTTAATTTCCGCATTTATTATTGTGGTGATTTGGATTGTGTTTTGGTTTTAAAGTTTTTTCCAATTCACCTCTCTCTTTAATTAGCTTGGGACTAAGTTCAAGAGGGCCTAACATCCCCAACGAACTTTCAAGTGGTATCAGAGCGGTTTTCATAAAATAAGTTTTTAAAAGCTTTTGAATTTTTCGATCCATGGCTAATTTTTTAAATCGAATTTTTGCGGAAGGATATTCAATCACTAGACCACCATTGTTTGAAAATATTACATTTGATTTTTGGAAAATTCGCATGTCTACTTTTTTGCAATCGATTGATTTTCGTATGTGGCATATGATTTTAACTGGTTATTCATCACCATCTCGAATTATTAATGGAGTTTAAAACTGACATTCCTTTTAATCAATGGAGTAAGGAAGAACGAATAGATGCTCAATTGAATGCAAAGGCCTTAAATTGCTTTTTCTGTGCCTTAAATTCGGATGATTTTATGTTGGTATCCACGTGCACTTCTGGTAAGGAAATTTGGGATAAATTGCACACCGTATATGAAGGATCTAGTGAAATCAAGCAATCAAAGTTGAATTTCTTAATGCATGATTTTGAATTATTTTCCATGAAACCTTTTGAAACGATTTTAGACATGTATACAAGGTTTATTCAAATTACTACATCATTGTATATGCCTTAGGAAAAGACTTTTCAAATTTTGAAAAAGTTAACAAAATTCTTCGATGTTTACTGGAAAAATTTGATGCCAAAGTTATTGCTATTTGTGAATCAAAAGATTTGAATGATTATTCTATTGATAATTTGATTGGCTCACTCATTGCCTACGAGCAAGTTTTGGGTCAAAGAATTTTGGATGCAGGAGAAACGATCGTTCTAAAAGCTGAAGATACGAAAAGAGAAAGCTTAGTTGGTGACGATAGCAATGTCTTGTCAAGCAAATCACAAAACTCACCAAAGCATAAGCAAAAGTGGAAAAAAGGTAAAAAATAGGTAGGTAAGGATGTTAATATTTCCTCTGACATTATTTGTTTTCGATGTAGGAAACCTGGACATATGAAAAATGAGTGCCCTAATTTAAGAATTCTTCCTACGAAAGAAAAGGACAAGGTGAAACAAACTTTGAACTGGGGAAATAATGAAAGGCAAAAAATCTCATGGGCAGATCTGGTCTCTGAAGCATCAGACCAGGAGAGAGATAATGGTTAAGAGCCTTTCGTGTTTTTGGTGTTGTGTTTTTGTGTTTTTCTTTTTTTTTGTGTTTTTTTTTTTTTTTTTTTTTTTTTTAATTTTTTTTTTTTCGTTGAAGTTTTTCTCTGATCAACACACACATTCACTTTTCTAAAAATGAGAAATCTACTTCCTTTTTTTTTTTTTCTTAAAATCTTTGGTAAGTTGTGTTTGACTTCTCTAAAACAGCTAGAGGAAGGGAACTCATGATTTTGTTTGTCTTTCTCTCTTCTTAAAGAGGTTATTTTACTTTTGATTCAAAATCTTCATCATATTTTAAATTGGATTTTGAAACTGATTTTTTTTTTTTTTTCTCCCTACATTTTTTCTATCGCATAGGAATCTTTTGCAAGATTGTTGAATCCACCATGAAATTTTTTTAATCAAGTTATTCGTGTTGTCAATAATTTGGGTTTTACTTTGGTTTTGAAAATATAAGAAAGGAAGCATATTTTTTTGAAAATAATTAAAAAAAAAAGTGGCCAATGATGCCAAACCAAAAGATGCGCAATGATGCCAAATTGAAAAAAAAAAAATACACAAAGTGTATTAAAAAATTAAAAGATGCTCAAAAAGCCATTCAAGTGATAAAGGGCATAAAATGAGCCCACAAAAAAAAATATGCTTATTTTTTCTTATACTACTACTAAAAACTTAAGAAAATCCTTGATATGTTCGAAAACTTGTGCTTGAAAATCTAGGTTCCTGATTCAGCAATTCATGCATTGATCTTCTATTAGATATGTTTTATGAAAGGAGTTTTGAAAAATTAATGTTTCTTTTTCCGTTTATTTTTTGATTTGGATAATGAATTAAAAAGTTTTTTTAGCCTTTAAAAGAACTTGAGCTTGGATTAACAATTTATGAATTTCTTACTTTTTTCTGGATTATGCGTTGTCAATCCAATTCTACTAAGTTTTTGATTAAAACTAAGAGGTAACTTTCTTATTTTAAGAATATTTGTTTTTTCACTAGATCAAAAAAAAAGAAAAAAAAAACGTTTTTAGTCTTTTGTTTTATTTTTTTATTTATTTGTGCCTGCTCTCTTTTTGATAATGTCAAAGGGGGAGAACGTATTGTTGAATTTTTGTACTGTTATCGTGTTTGTATCTTGTTTTCAAAAAATTAAAAATAACAAAAATATTTTTATCTCCCCTATTTTTTTTAAAAGTATTATTCTAGTGAGGGGGAGATTAGGAGAAATTGCTTTCCTTTGAAAATTCAAATTTTAGGAGAAATTGCTTTCTTTTGAAAATTCAAATTGATTTGTTTGCCATCATCAAAAAAGGGGGAGATTGTTGCGGATCTATGGCTTATGATTTTGATGATAGCAAACATTCTTTTTTCTCTATGACGGCTTTCTACTAACGTTTCAGGTCCACACTTTCAGACTGCAATCTGGAACCAGCTCAAGATTGGGTAGACTAGGCCTGTGTCAGTTTGTAATCTTTTTCCTTTCTTGAGTCTATTGTATTTAGTGTGGCATCTGATGATTTGTATCTTGGAAGATTTTCTATTGTGCCCTAAAAGTTTTCTATTTTTTTGGTAACATCGTCCGGGACGATATTTATATCGTCCTGGACGATCTGTTCAAAAGTAGAAATCCTAATTAGGGCATCCTCTTTAAAGCAGCCGTCTTTATGCAAAACACGTCCTGGACGATTTTGTATCGGCCAGGACGATCGGCTCAATACAGCAAGAATCTGCCGCCAGATCTACTTAGGAAAATCTTATTTTTGGACATCGTCCCGGTGGATCGTCCTGGACTATAAAATATCGTCCCGGCCGATCCAGAGCAATTTTTTCCCAAAATTTCTCAAGCAGTTTTGGAAAGCATTTAATGGGGATTTCGTCCAGGCCGATCGCAAGATCGTCCGGGACGATTAGACATCGTCCAGCTTCATTTCAGGGCGATATTCAGGACGATTTTCCTCATATTTGTGCTAATCGGCCAGGACGATTTGGCTATCGTCCTGGACGATAATGGCGGCAACTTGCATTAATGAGCTCGTTTTGAGAGCTTCTATTTAAGCTATGGCAAGGCACTTTGTAAGTGTCTTTGGCAGCCATTGTAGCTTCGTTCTTGTGGGGGAAACTAGAAGAGAGAGCTTGAAAGGGAGAGAGGAAAGGGTGGAGTTTGAGAGAGAGGAGAGAGATCCTGTGAGGGGGGACTCAAGGGAGTGTGGAGGGGGTTCCACACGGTTGCTCCGGCGAACTCGCACCTTAGTACCATCGGATTCAAGGCTTGTCTCGAGGTAAGTTCACCAAAGAAGAAGATCTCTTTGGTGTCAAAGGACCCGGCGACTCCGCCGCACCGGGGAAGGTGGAAGTGATTTTGTAAGGGCTTCTCCGCCTAGCCGTGGGGGCTAAAGGAGAGACACTAGTTTAGTGCAATACTTGGGGGGTGCCTCCAAGGAGTGGACGTAGGTCAAGGTTTGACCGAACCACTATAAATCCGGTGTGTTCTTTCTTTTTACTACTTCCGCATTTTTAATTTCCGCATTTATTATTGTGGTGATTTGGATTGTGTTTTGGTTTTATTTTGTATTAAAACTAATTTTAAAAATAAATAACTAAGATTTTATATTGAATTATTTAAAGAAATTATATTATTTTAATTATTAAAAATTATAATTTTCATTAATAAATAATATTTAAATATCTATTATATCTTAATGAATAAAAATTATTAAAAAAATAATAAAATGATAAATTAAATTTTAAAATTGAAATATATTTAATATTTCTCTAATATTACAAAATTTATTTTTAAAAATAAGATTTTGAATTTTATAAATTTTTTTTAGTAATTTATAATTAATTTTCAGTTTAAAATTTCAAATATTTAATAATTAAAATAATTTAAAATATAATTTTTTATTTTAAACTAATTTTATTTTTAAATTAAAGAGAATTATTTTCTAAAAATTTTGATACATGATATGTTATTTTTGGATTTTTAAATAATTTATAATAGTTTTTTAATGTTTTTTTGAATTTAAAATACTTTAAAAATGAATTTAAAACCAATTTAAATAAATAATGGTGGCAGCGACAGACGAGGTAGGCTCTAGTTGGCTCCTAGAAATGTGGGAAATCATTTCCAATGATTGTCCCATCATGCAATCATTAGTAATGATTGTCATGGCATTGAAATCATCGCTGCGGCTTTAAACTAGGTCAAACGTGGCTTAGTCATCCAATCGCCCGTGGTTTGAAATTAATGGCTATGATTAAGCTTGATGAACAATATAGCTACGAGATCAAACTCTATGATCGATCCGAACCGCGAAATGATGGGATATCGACTGTTGATCATGACATCAACGGTCCAGATTGTACCCCAGCGGACAGAAGACTAAACTCGAGCCTTAGAATGGTATTTCTTGTCACTCTCTCGATCGGCTCCACCAAATCATATAAAATTTTAAACGTAGCATCTACAAGTTAAGAGCATTCATGGAGAGGTGATTTTATAGAAGTTATTTAGATCTATGTGTCCAAAATTTTGCTTAGGGAATTCACCTCGGCTTGTAGATGATTTAACCCATTTAATGACTCTCTAAACTTATTGATTATCCACGTATAAAGTTATAAAAGACACCTTGAGCTCCCAACATTTTGTTTGAGTATAAAAAGCTTTGGAAGGTTCTTAGGCTTAGTTCGTCAAAGATCTTGCCACTAGCAAGGTCTTAATGGTGGGTTTGACTTGGGGACGATAGAGGGAGTCTATGAGAGCTCACATGCAAAGCTTTTTAGGCTTAGGGGGCTTAGAGAGATATCAAGAGTAAAAATATTCTTTAAGGAAACCCTAACAAGCCTACATATAGACCTAAGCCTTGGATGGATGGCCTATATCACATCTATGGATTATTAGGATATACTTGAGCTCCCTAGCCAAGGTTTTGGGTCAAGGCAAGATTAAGAAACATTTAAATGCATTAAGAGGATTGAATTTGACTTAAATCAGCCAATTTTTACCATGTAGGACTATGGTTGACCAAGTAAAGTGTTGACCTGGTTAACATGGTCAAACATGTCCAAGGGATGAGAGGTTGAGCAAGAGAATGAATGAGAATGGATCAACATTCATATAAAGGTCTTTGGAGCCATTTGGGTCAACCTAAGTTGACCTGTTCAACTAGGCTGACCCAGGGTCTGGGCTCTATAGACATAGTTTGACGCACTAAACTGAAGGGTGGTGGGGGATTGAGCCCAAGATAGATTAAAATTGATTTGAAACCAAAAGAAGGGGATTTGGGTTAATTGGACCAACTTAGGTTGACCTGTTCAATTAGGTTGAGCCAGGGCCTGGGTCTGGGCCCAACAGAGCTTATTTAACCCATTAAACCCAAGGGATGTGGTCTTAGGGTCTGTTTCGGTCAATTTGACCAAGTCAACCCCCTTAAGCAAGGATTTGATGAAAAATAAGGCCAATAAATAAGCCCCCAACAGGGGCCATGAACAACTAGTGAACAGCTTGTATTGGCTTTGACCGAATGTAGCAAAGGAAGTGAGATAAAGAATATGTGGTGGATCATCAAAGGATGGAAGTAGGGGGATCTTCTACCTGCCTTACCCTACAGTAAGGGTTGAATAGAGAAGAAAACAAAGAGAAAGGGGGGATCTCACACTCATCTGACCATGTTGAAATCGTGAATGTGCACAACTTGATGTTTACCTGACCATATCAAAATAGTGAATAAAGAGCTGGAGTAAAAAGGTAAATTAACTATTTGTCTGGCCATATCAAAATAGTAGAATAGAAGATGAAAGGATCCCACATTCACCTGAATATATCAAACTAGTGAATGGGGGTGACTCAATACTTACCTGACCATATCAAAACAAAAAATAAAGAATTCACAAAATCTAATGTATGCATGACAATATCAAAATATTAAGACAATCAGGAAAGAGTCTGATATTCACATGATCATATTGAAATAGTGAATGTAGACAACTCAATGTTCACCTGACCATATTGAAATAATGAAACAAAGAGTGAAGATGTGGTGAGTAATGCCTCATGGGGACTCAGTCAAGCTCTCAACCAGATAATGTTCAACATTTGTGTGACTATATCAAAATAACAAATATAAATAGCTTAATACTCACTTGACCATATCAAAATAATGAGTAAGGAGTCAAAGGGTTATGGGGTATGTTAGGAAAGTTGCTATTTGCATGTTTTACATTCTTGCAACTTGTATAGTTTTGATGATTCCAAATATTATTGTTTTATGTGTTGTTATCTCCTAACATTTTTTGTAAGATTTGTTTTTGCTCTTGTGTGTACTAATATTTCAGGAAAATCGAACTCCAGACTACAAAGACTTCAAATCAAATTCAGCATGAGATACTTTGAGAATTTGAAGCTTGTACTTTTTATTTGAATTAAAATTGAGAGGGAGTGATTGTAATTAAGTGAATAAATTCACTCACACTAAAGGAGATCTTGAAAAAAATTTTGTAAGAGCAATGGAACAGACATGAACTGAACTGGAAAATTTTTCTAAGTCATGATCGTCCAGACAAAATCATTTTCATCCTAGGACGAGTTGCTCTCTGTAAAAATTTCGTCCTGACGAAGTCCTGTTCATCCAGGACGATGAGAACCGACTATGACAGTTTCTGGCAATGTTTTGCAGTTTTCAGAACCAACTTTTGATATAACTGTTTGTACCGGACAAAATTTTTTCGTACGGGACGAACCTATTTTGTCCAGGACGAAATTGGTTCGTACAGATGCACAAATGGTTCGCACGGGACAGTTTTTTATACAGTTCGTATGTACTAACTCAATTTCGTATGGGACGATCCAGTGCGCAGAAAAACATGTTTTTAGCAGTTTTTTGGGTGGTGTTTCATGTCCTTTCTATATAAGGAGTCCTAGAAACTATTACAAGTGCCTTTGGAGTTATTTTCTCTTGAGAGGGATCATTCAGAGTGAGAGTTTGGGAGAGATTGTAAGAGTGAAGAGTGAGAGATCAAGTGAGGGGTTTGTGACGGATTCACAAGGTTACTTGAAGAAGAAGATCTCTTTGTTTCTTCCCATCTCCTTTGAAGGCTCTCAAGTGAAGTTCAACAACATCGGTCCGGTTCTCTGCCAACACTTGGAGAGTGTAAAAGGACGACAAAGTGTATCTTTGACAGCCATCGTGTCTTTGTTCTTTGGGAGAAAACTAGAAGAGAGAACTTGAAAGGGAGAGAGGAAAGGGTGGAGTTTGAGAGGGAGAAAATCCTTGAAGGGGATTTCAAGGGAGTGTGGAGGGGATATTCACACGGTTGCTCCGGCGAACTTGCACCTCAGTACCATCGGATTCATGGGTCGTCTTGAAGGAAGTTTTGGCGAGAAGAAGATATCTTTGGTGTCAAAGAACTCGACTACTCCGCCGCACCGGGGAAGGTGAAAGTGATTTTATACAGGCTTCTACGCCTTGCTGTGGGGGAAAAAGGAGAGTCACTTTGTGGGATTAGTGCAATACTCGGAGGGTGCCTCCGGGGAGTGGACGTAGGTCAAGGTTTGACCGAACCACTATAAATCTGGTGTGTTCTTTCTTATTTTTCTTATGCATTTAATTTCAATGCAAGTTGTTTACTATGGTTGAAAAGTTTATTTTTTAAACTTTAAATTTAACTTGCATTAATAATTAAAAAGGTTTTCTAAAAATCCAAGAGTAGAAGTATAATTTTTTAAATTACCAATTCACCCCCCTCTTGGTTAGCCTTGGGACATTTAATTAGGCTTAACATCCTAATTCATATTGAACGAATTCCAACAGGGTATGCCTCACAGGGACTCGGTCGGGCACCCAACCAGGTAAGGTTCAATATTTTCCTGACAATATCAAAATATAAAATGTGAAAGGCTCAATACTCACTTGACCATATTGAAACAGTTAGGAAGGAGTCAAAGTAAGGAAGTAAATCAACTACCTACCTAACCATATCAAAACAATATAATAGAAGGTGAAAGGATCCCTCGATTACCTGACCATATTGAAATAGTGAATAGGGGTGACTCAATATTTTCCTGACCATATAAAAAAAAAAAAATAAAGGAGCCACAAAGTCTAATGTTTTCCTGACCATATCAAACAACGATACAAAAGAGAAAAGCCACCTCAAAAATAACCTGAAAGACATCTGTGATTGAGCGAGAAAGGAAATGGTAAGTAGGAGAATTCCAAGGGAAAATTTGTCTAAGGAATCCCGAGTTAGCTTTTTGGTTACCATGTGGTAGAGGATAAATCATCATGGCTAGGAGTATCCGAATGCTCACAAAATTTCTTAGGCAATAGTAGAATTATATGGATCGAAAGCATCAGATTAATGCCTTAAGGGACAACAGGAATATATATTCCCTCAATAGAGTGGGAGAGGGGCAATCACATTCTAAGTGGGAAACAACTAAAGTAACAAGGGGACATACTCGCTATGAAGAAGCAAACTACATCAAGGAGGAATAATCATTAAGAAGTTACAGTGGTGCCCATACTAATTGATGGGGACCTTGTAAGAAGTGGAAACAACGTCAACATATCTAAGGGACCTATCCGACAACCAAGAGTCGGGTCCCAATTATGCAGCTTAGGAGGCTAGAGAGCTAATCTTCTATTAGAAAATTAAACCTCGAAAATAGCTGATGGTAACATCTGAGACATAATGTACAACATCAAGAATGGGGAGAAAAATTGAAGTAGCGAGAGGACACACTCACCACCAAGGACAATAAGTATGAATAGGATCAATAATCATTAAAAGCTCACAGTGATAACACCCACACAAACTAGTGGGATCCTTTGTGAAGTGAAAACAACATCAATGCATACACAAAACTACTCTAGTAGCTGAGAGTAGGGTATAAATGGTGAAGTAAGTTGCTAAAAGAACTAGGGAGTAATCTTCAGCTAGAAAATCCAAGATCTCAAGGAAGCGACGCTAATATCTAAAAGGTGATCTACTACATCAAAACTAGGGAAACAACATGAGGTAGCTAGGGGAAATATTCACCACAGAGGATAATAATTACAAATAAGATCAATAATCATCAAAAGCTCAAAACAGTAACACCTACACAAACTGGTGGGACCCTATGGGAAGTGAAAACAACAACAACACATCAGTAGAACTACTATGGAAACTAAGCGTAGGGTACGGATGAGAGAGTGGATTGCTAAGGGAAGTGAGGGAGTTGATATTTTGTTAGAAAATCAAAGCTCTCAGAGCACTGATGCTAACACCTAAGACTAGGTGTACTCCATCACCACTAGGAAAACAACTCAAGGTAGCAAGGGGACACACTCACCACCAAGGATAGTAACTATGAGTATGACTAATAATCATCAAAAGTCCATAATGGTAATAACCAATCCAACTGGTGGGATCCTATGGGAAGTGAAAGTAAAACCAACATATTCATAGAACTACTCTGGCAACTAAGAGCATGATATGAATGAGAAAGTGGGTTGCTAAATAAAATAGATAAGAGGGCTAATATTTCCTCAAAAAATGCAAGCCCACAAGGAAGTGATGTTAACACTTAGGGTAAGATATACAATATCACCAACAAGGACAATGAGAATCATAAAGAATCGTTACAAAGATAAGTGTAGGGTCATCACCAGAGCGATCACCAAGAAGCTTGAAAGAAGAGAAAAAGAGAAGTTTTTGGGGAACTTGAGTTCTTGGAGAGTAAAGGCGGATTCTACTGAAATTACTAGATGGACAAGAGGGGGGTAATTTGTAAAATATTTATAGTAATAAATAAAACCTAAGCAGGAGTTCTAATATTTTTGATATTTTTTTAGGTTTTAATATGAAAATAAAGTGCAACAATGGAATCCTGTTCAACCACAATATTTCATCAAACAAATATACTGAAAATGAAAAAATGCATGCAAGAATAAAAATGATAAGGAAAAAGCACACCAAATTTTTATAGTGGTTCGGTCAAACTATGACCTACGTCCACTCCCCGGAGTCCTCCACTCCGAGAATTTCACTACAATAAATAGCTCTCCTTTTGCCCCCCTTGGCAAGGAGGAGAAGCCCTTACAATACTCCCTTTCACCAACCCGGCGTGGCGGAGTACCAAACTCTATTTTCACCCTCCTGGCGACGGCAAAGAACCTTCTCGTTTTTATCCCTCCTGGAGAAGGCAGAGTACCTTGAGGTCACAGATGTAGAAGAGCCTTCCCCTTGGAGATCCTCTCACAAATTCTTCTAGGGCCACAGGAGGAGCAAGATGCAGCAAGTTCGGAGCAATCGTGTGATCTCCCTCACACCTCTTCTCCCTCACAATGCTCACCTTCTCCTTCCTTTCTCAAACCCTAAGGAACTTCTCAAGAGCTCTCTCCCTTGGAATCCCTCTCTAACCCCATTCCCCTCTCTGATTCACACACTTAAAACATAACTATTTTGACACCTAAAAATGGGCTAAAAAATCCCTAAAATTTTAAAGTAGTCGTTACTATCGTACAATATGATTTGTCATTATATAGTACAATATGTATACCAAGCTTTGTCCTGGTAAGAAGATGTACGAACAGTTCAAAATCAATTGTATAATATGATAAAGAATCGTACGGTATGATCCTCAACATTACTGATCGTACAGGACAATAGCCGGGACGATCAAATGTCGTCTCTGTTCATCGTATTGTATGATATATATCGTACAGTATGAATGGTCAGAATTCAAGGCATCGTCCAGTATGAATTCCAAGACAATCAAGAATCATCTCTATTCATCATATAGTACGATCTACATCATACTATATGATGAGGGAAAACTTGTGGATCGTCCAGGACGATCAAAATTTGTGTCTGTTCATCGTATTGTACAAATTGGTTTATACAGTATGATATTCAATTTAAATTGAGCCTTGAATTATTCCACTATTCACCTGTTAATTTAAGTAAGTATTTAAAATAAATCGTACAGTATGAATGACTTCGTACAATACGAACAGCGAGAAAATGCTTACTTAAGTTAATTTGATGGCTAGGGTTTTGGATTTGAACATATCGTATAGTACGATTTTGATTCGTACGGTATGATTTATTCACAGAATCGTCCTACAAGCTAAAATTGTATAGTACGAGATAACTTTGTACAGTACAATCTTCAGAGAAAGAAAATCTTCAAAATTTTCTTTTAAAAAACCCTCTCCCCTTGTGTGTGTGCATGATTGCTCAAACTTTTATGCATTTTATGGCTAAACTCAAAAAAATAAAAAAAAAATTAAATAAAAAATGCATTGTCAAACTCATACTCCTAATCTACCCATTCTTGAGTCTTCCTGTCATCCTGAGTAGCTTGTGATCTTCCTGAAATATTAGTACTCACGGACAATAGCAAAAAAAATAATATTCAATAAATAGATAATTCAGACGGCATTATTTGTCATCATCAAAATCTCAAACTCGGGGTCATGGGTTGCAACTTCTTCATATCATAAGGCAAACGATTTTGCTCACCTGAGAGCTTCCCATTTTTTTATCATCATATATGTTTTATATGCTTTTTTTATCTATTCACATTCCTAGATTGTGCATACCCCATACTATTAGAGACAATACATGATAGAGGTAATATTTATGATATCCATGAGTTAATCATAGTATGATATATTCTCTAATGAATGGAACATAAGGAGAGGGAGATATGGATGACTTTAATAAACTAGGCCCTATTCTCTATATGAATAAAATTAGGGAGAGAGAAATTATACAGGACCTTATAAAGAAGTGGAATGTTGGTTTTGATAACACAGGCCATATTCAACTCATATGAATGAACTGAGGAGCACAATCATAATAAAATTTATGTATGAATGAAATTCATTTATGGATAGTGGATCGACATTACCATTCCTTACTAATATAGGTTGGTATGGACCTAGTATCACATTTCTAAAGGAATTAAGTCAATGGTTTTTATATCCTATATCATATTCAAATCATATGAATGACCTGGGGAGCATAACTATCTTAATAAAATTGATTGGAGAAAGAAATTCACATAGGGATAGTGAGTAAACATCACCACACCTGACTAATATAAGTTAGTTATGGACCCTGTATTACTTTTTGTAAGGGGTTTGAGTTAGTGGTTTTGATATCCCATATCACACTTAGGGGTGACAAGAAACTAAGGAGAACAAATCCTCACAAGGGAAGGACAAATTGAAGGTTATATATGCTAGCACCAATGTGATTGGTGTGCACCAACATAAGCATAAATATCCTTATGGTGTATCAGTGTAGCACCTTTACGGATAGCTTTATACTCTTTGTAACAATTATCGTGTGATAAAGGAAAAATCGTCATGTCTACACAAACTGCCAAAAGTAAGAATGAATCCTTTCAAGGGATACATATACAGAGGGATATTTATAGGAGTTAGAGAGGCTCCCCCTACGATGTGTAAAACACAAGCATAATACTTTTTCATGTATTGCATGCTGATGATCGACATAGGGTGAACACCATTTACATTAATAAGTAGGTAAGTGACACCTTCATACACTTGCTCCGTAGCAAAGGGCCTTCCCAAATAGGTTCAAACTTATCACTTTGGTGACGACACAAAATGATAGGCCTACACAAGACAAGAACCAAGTCGCGAACCGGAAAAGCATGGGGTCAAATAAGGCGATCATGTGACCTGGTCAAATGGGTCTGGAATAGTTTGAGGTTCTGATAAGCTTATATGGAAAGCTCCTCTAAACCATCAAGTTCTTCCAACCATAGTCGGGCATTATCTTTATGGGAAGATTGTGGTTGACTGTCACTCACAATGAGGGGAGTTCAACCTCAAGTGGGAGGTTTGCTTCAACCCTGAAAGCCAAAGAATATGGGGTAGACTAAGTAGGAGTAATGTATGTATTCCTATAGGCCCATAATGCCTAAGGTAACCTATCATGCCACTCTTGCTTATTTGTCATAAGGATCTTCCTTATCAGTTGCAAGAGAGTTTTATTAAATGCCTCTGCCAAGCCATTGACTTTAGAATAATAAATTGAAGAGTATCTCCATTTAATGCTATGTTGGTGGGAAAATCTAGCGATCTTGGTGCTCCTAAATGATGGGCCATTATAAAAATTATACGGCATGGAACACCAAAGAGATAAATAATGTGATTGCAAAAGAAGTGCATCACATCCTCTAATTTGACTTCCTTGAGTGGGATAACTTTCACCCTCTTAGAGAAATGATTAGTGGAAACTAAAATAAACCACTAACCTTTAGAGGAAGGAGGGTTGATAGGACCCACTACAGCTGCCCCCAACATTAAAAGTGCTAAGACAACATAGTAGGGTGAAAGTGAATTAGGGGATTGGTGAATCAATACCATATATCTGGCATTTGTTACACTTTCTAATGTGCTCTATACAATCGTAGATTTTGGTTGACTAATTGTAACCAAATTGTTTAATTTTGACTTTTATTTTTGGTCTGAACCGATGGGCGTCGCAAAGCCCTTCATGTGTCTCTCCATTGACTTTACGAGCCACCTCATTATTGAGGCAACATAAAATCACATTTGGTCAAAAGAGTGTTGATACAAGTTATTATTCACATAAATAAATAATAACAATCTCTTTCTAGTTTGAGAAGTGAGAGATCAATCATCTAGAAGCCTACCATGCTTCAAATACTTAATAATGGGAACTCTCCAATATGACTCTTCCTTAATAGAAAACTCTGTGATGGTCTGATCGGGAGAAGATAAGTCTGTGGGGCACATGGCATGATGATACTAGACAATAATAGACATTGAGGTTCTAGTTGGCTCAGCTAGTTCCTTAGCTAGCTTGGCCAATGCATATGCTTTACTATTTTTAGATTAAGGAATTTTAACCAATGTTACTTTGGGAATTAAATATAAGAGCTCCATTACTTAATTATGATATGACAAGAGCTAAGGTTTAAGCACTTTATGGACTTCGGTTACTTGATTTATGATTTGTTAGGAGTCTCCAAAGATCTTCACCAACATAATTTTCATCTAAATGGCCAACTCTAGTCCCAAAGTCAAAGCTTTATACTTCTCTTCATTATTAATATGAGGTTTTGAAAGATTGTAAGAGTAATCAGGAGGTTATGGTCTTCAGGGGATATACAAATAAGGCCCAAACCTACCCTAACTGTGGGAGTTTCACTTGGATATAAAGCTTTAATAGATGATGCACCGTTAAAGTAGAACTCCCAATTAGGGGACTCCTATTCATCCACACTCATGATTAGTTCATCAGGTAAATCATTATTTAAGTGGGGAATTCATAGGGATTATGTGAGTAACAAGAAGGTCAGCTAGAGCCTATGCTTTGACAACCCGCTGAGGGACAAAAGTAACGTCAAATTGAAGTAGGATCATAGACCAGCGTGCTAGATTACCTAAGAGAGTTAGACAATTCATCAAATACTATAAGGGGCTGACTCAAGAAATCAAGTTAACCTTGTGTGAAAGCTTGTAATATATAAGCTTCTACACTAAGAAGATCAAAGTAAAATATTGCTTTTCCATCATTGCATATTTTAGCTCTATAGGTATCAACCATATGCTGAGGTAGTATAAGATATTTTTCTCACCTTCCTTATTCTCCTGAGCTAAAAGTGCACCTAGGGATTCATCTAGGGCCAAAGTGTAAAGAATTAATGACCTCCCTTGGATAGGTGCAGCTAAAATAGGGAGGTTTATCAGGTACCACTTTATACTCTATAAGGCCTCCTAATAATGCTCATCCCAATGAAAAAAAGCATCTTTATTCACTGGATCAGTGAAGGGATGATATTTACAAGAAAGATTGGAGATAAATCTCTACAAGAAAGTAAGCTTACCCTAGAAAGACCTCAACTTGGTAAGACTTTTAGGGGGCTTCAAGTCCACTATGGCTTTAATCATTGAATGATCAATCTCAATGCTACAATAGTGAGCTATAAATCCTAATAACTTTCTTGCACTAATACCATATGTGCATTTCAAAGGATTCATTTTTAAATCATACATGCGTAGGCATTCAAAAATGAATCTTAAATCTCAAAGGTGATTTCCACGGATCTTGCTTTTGACCACCAAATCATTCATATAACATTCAACTTGCTCATATATCATCTTATCAAAGATGATAATCATGGCACGTTGATAAGTGGTCCCAATATTTTTGAGACCAAAGGGCATCACCTTGTAACAAAACACACCTATAGGTGTGCGGAATGTAGTAAACCTCTAATTTTTAGGGGACATCTTTATTTGATTGTTATCAGATAAACTATCTATGAAGGAGAATATTATATGGGATAAAGTGATATCCACCATGAGCTTGGGGATAAGAAGAGGGAAATCATCCTTAGGGCATGCTTTATTTAAATTATGGAAGTCAATACATATATGAATTTATCCGCTTTTCTTCTGGACTCGAACAATGTTGGCAAGCCATGTGGGATACTTCTCTTCATGAATAAATCTAAATTCTATGAGCTTCTTAGTTTAAGTGATCACCTATTGTTCAATCTCCAACCTCATCTTATGAGGTGATTATTTAATAGGGACTACATCAAGCTTAATATCCAACTTGTGGATTGCTACCTTTGGGTTTAAACCAGGCATCTTAGTATAATTCCAGGCAAAGCATGTCTTTAAACTCTAATAATAGCTTGATATATTCTTGAGCATCTGAGTGAGATAATAAAGAATAATATAAAATAGGTCTAGGATATAATTCAATTGCCAAGTTTACCTCACACAGTTCACTTATAATATAAGTGGTGCCATCTTTAAACTCACGTGGGGCATCGAGGACCCTATTTTCAATATCATCTAGGTCAACCAGATATGAATGAGAGATAACATGAATATTGATATGAGGAGACTGATTCTTCCCCATATAACCCAGACCTTCCTGGGTTTGAGGCAAATTAGTTTTACCAAACACAAGCTTACTGTAGAGCTTGTTCATTGGGCCAAGTTAAGGGAATGACACCCCGCTCAACATAGCCTTCCACAATAGGGAAAAAGTAATAAGGGACACTTATAAACTCCTTATTTATAATAGTCTGTGTAGGACCTGACTCCTAGGACCTAGTTGGGCACCTACATTATGGGATAAAGAGGCACACTCACTAGATCGTGGTGGCTCAGATGAGTTATATAGTGGAGGTATAGAATGCTTGTTAGTTTGTAGTTATCCATAACCACTAGTGAAAGGAGTAATAGAAGATCTTTGATGAAACTCCTCAACTCTTATTCCATACATCTGATGGAAAAGGGATTATTTTCTAGTAATTAGATGCCAAAAGTCTCCTTTCTAACCTGAGTTACTATCAACAATGAAATTACCCTCAGGTATCATATACCTACAAAAGGTAGGGAGTAAACTTTACTCAGCAGAATCTGAGGGTGATGAGTGAATTGAATAATGAGGAATATTGATCATCTCATCATCTAAAGAGTTAGACTTGAGTCAAAGAAGAAGTATAAAGATACGAGGGAGGAGGGATCCGAGTGTCAAAGTTTCTCAGAGGGTGAGCCAACTCTTTAACTCTACCTTTACCTCATCCTCCCCTACCTCTGCTATGGGGAACATCATGCCTAACTGCAAACTGCAAAGGTGATCTATTAGAATATATAGTGAAAGCACATGCCTCAATACCAACATGTGATGGTCCCTATACTGGTGGTTTCATAGGACCTTGTGTAAGTGACTGCATAGGACCCTATAAAATACTAGCAGGTATCATTGATTATTAGGCAAGGGGAGCTCTATAAGTTTTCTAAGGCATATAATGCTCAAAATTATTATAAATGAAGATCTCATGCATGGAAAAAGGCTGAGTATCTCTAGGAATGGAATAGTCCACTTCATTCCTCATATACTTCATACGTTGGTGTAAGGTAGAGGACACCATTCCATATTCATGAATCTAAGGTTTTCCTAAGAGAACCATGTATGATGTGTCAACTTTGATCATATGAAACTTTGCTTCAGTTAGGAAATTTCCATACTTCAAAGGCAGGGTGATAGACCCTAGAGCGCGTTGGCCTTAGACATTGAAGCCTTTCAACATAATTTTATCAGAAGTAAGCTTCAAATGATCGAGAGAGAGGCCCTTTAAAGTTTCATAGCTCAAGATGTTAACTAAAGCTCCCTAGTGAATGAGAACCCTATTTAACTCATAACCATTGACTTCAGTGCTGACATACAAGAGACACACATGTAGGAAAGAAACTTATGAAAATCAGCTAATTTTTATGGCACAAACAAAATAAACACATCAATATAAATAAAACTACCAGAGTAAAAAGAAAGTCCATGGCAAGTGCTACATAAGTACAATCCAGAGCATGCAGAAAAATAATGTTGGATAGACCCCACCGACAATAAGATGGATTCTAATCCTACTAAATGACGCAAGTCTTAAAAATAAGGCATTTCATCTTTATCTTTGTCTTCAAGTTCTTCTACGGATCATCCCTTTATTCTTTGTAGAATTTGTCCTTCAAAAAGGGCCCTCAAATGAAAAAGAAATTCCCTGTAAAGGGCATTTCTTTTTTCCTTTGGATCCTTGGTATTTGAAATGCCTTATTTTGAAGACTTTCACAACTCAATATATTACATACAAATTATATTTACATTATGAAAAAAAATCTAGACTCTCCTACATGATTATTTCAAGCAGGTAATATAAAACAACACAAGCAATTATATATGGAAATGAAAATACTCATGCCAGCCACACTTGGTCATGTTGTTATTTATTTTGGGGCTAAGCACTAAAGCATATGTTGTAAGCATTTATATAATTATTACTTATTATTTTAGCCCTCTTTATTAGCAGTGCATGAGCATCGCCACCTATAGAAAATATTGTTAGTATTACGATCGCCCCTAACATGTGGATAATCTATTACATAACACATCACATAAATAATGTGAAAATAAAACTCATTATTATATTAATCATAATAAATTATAGCAAACAACACATGTGTCACATGTAGAGCATCACATTACATAAATAAAAAGTGGAGCGCCAGCCTAACCTAGAGTTAGATGTGATGCCCTAGCAAATAATTTTATGTGTGTAGTAGACTATATGGCTCTAGATATATCCTATATCGGGTAATTAGTTTAAGTTGCTTATGATCAAATTTGTTGAAGGTTGAAAGGGAAAATATTGATTAAAGTTCAAGTGTGGCTTTTTTCAAAGGTCAAGTCATTTCAATTCTTCAAAAAAAAAAAAAATCAGTACAACGACTCTCTACTCTCTGCTCTAAGGAATTTTTATGGCGATCTAGGGATTTCATTCCCATTCTCTTTTTTCTTTGTTTATGGCATGTTTTTCATAGATTTTCCTTCTTTGTTTATTTCTTTGGTTTTATTTTCATCTTGTTTTCATCTGGTTTCTTTATTGAGTATTTGGGTTTTGTGGTCTTCAGGATATGAAAAAGTTGTCATAATCTATCCCTCCACATACTATGCTTCCGAATGGTAAGTCTAGTTCATTTAAGGAAGTTTTGTGTCACTCATCTTCTTCTTCCTCCAAACTTCCATTTGTTTACTTTTGTTTTAAAGGCTGTATGACGTTTTTTCTTAATGATTTTATGGATTCTTTGCTGGTTGCACCTTTTACGATCACTCTTATTAGCAAGTTCAAACTTAGGCAATTGAACCTGGTTGTCATTCATAAATTCTTTATGAAATTGAAATTGTCTGTTTCATTTAAAGTTGGTTTGTTAAATTTTGAGTATATTATGATTCAACTGAACAACGATTTAGATTATAGTCATATTTTTTTAGAAGGTCTTACTACATTCATGGTTGTCAAATGAGATTGCTTGAATGGACACCTAATTTTTATGTGCATGAAGAATCTCTCATAGCCTCTATTTTGATTTCTTTCCCGAATATGTGATTGCATTTTTCAATTCTCAAATATTATTTGGTTTGGCTTCTATCTTTGGTAGACTATTGCAAACTGATCAAGCTATAGCATCACTTTCATGTCTGTCTATAGCTCATGTGTTAGTTGAATTGGATATATCGAAGAAGCATCCCAATGTGTTATGGATTGGCTCGGAACTTAATGGTCATTTTTAAAAAGTTGGATTAAAAAATTTACCTATTTTGTATTTTCATTATAAGATGCATGGGTATGGTTTAAGTGTTTGTTATAAATTACACCTGCACCTCTAAAAGGAAAAGGACTCTTCAAAACCTTTGCATAAAAGTGATTTACCTTCAATTGAACTGGAAATGTTACTCATTATCCTGATGGTAATGTGGGTATTATTCCTCAAGTGAAATATCCAATTAATGAATCCTTAATTATGGTTTTTATTTAGGTTGAGCCAAATCCTACTATTATTGATGATTTGAATCAAGTGCAGGATGTTAACCTCAACTCTATTCCTTCTTTACCTATTGTTTGTCAAAATGTAAAAGATCATTGCATTGATACTAATCTAAATAATGTTTCTCTTTCTATTAAGCCTCTCATTGAGAATGGATTGTTAAATAATATTGGTTTCGATGAGGAGATTGATCAATTTGATGTGATTATTCAGGATATTGTCCATACCGATGTGGTGAAGGAGAAAGGTGGTAATGTAGTGAACAATGAAACTATTGTGGAAGATGGTGTTTTTTATGAGGAAAGAGAATTGCCTCTTTCTAGGGAGCAGTCAAGTATGATTAATGAAAGTAAGCTTCCTTTGAAAGATCATTATCTTAGTGATGCTTTTACTGACATAGAGGATATGAATATCTTGGCTAAATATTTTGCTAGAGATGATAATGATACTATTTATACCAAGGGGTGGTATGAGAGGTAGGAAGCAAAGGAATGACATTTTATAATCACCTAGAAACACCCACTAGCATACTTCTCATTAACCTATTATATTTTATGTTTAATGCTATTATTTGAAATGTTAGGGACATTGGGTGCCCTTCTTCTAAGTTTAGAGTTACAAATTGATGTTGTATTTATAATATATTGATTCTTATTTTACTTGAGCCTCTTATCACCTCTGATAAGTTACTTGGTACTACTAAATTTTTATGATTTAAATATGCTATGTCGAATGTGGCCAATAAAATTTGGGTTTTTTTTGGAAAGATTTTGTTCAAGTAGACATTATTTGTGATTTTACTGAAGTTATGCGTTGTAATATTGAAAATTTTTAATTTTTAATGACGTGCTTCTATTGTTATGATGCTTCTTCTTGTTACACCAGAAAGATTTTATGGGAGCAAATTACTCACTTTCATAGTATTTATAATCTTCCATGACTTGTTGGAGGAGATTTTAATACTATAGCTAACCCGTCTGAGCGCATGGAGGGCTCTCTCCCTATCTATCATTATATGAAGGATTTTAATAGTATGATTATGGATTGAAACTTAATTGATATTGGTTTCTCTGGTAATAATTTTACTTGGCATCGTGGGGATTTATGGCAAAGGTTAGATAAGATTTTATTTAATTATTACTGGCTTAATTCTTTTGAGTCTACTAATGTTAAGCATCTTAGCAGGACCCTCTCTGATCATTTTCCTCTTCTTTTTAAAATTAAGACTAGAGCTAGGGATTTTCCTTCTTAATTTAGATTTCAAAACATGTGGTTACTTCATGATTTTTTATGGGCTTAGTTAAGGATAACAAGCATGCCTCTATCTAGATAATTCTATTTATAGTATGAGAAGATTTTGGTTTAAGTTGAAACGGCTTAAGCTAGTTTTAAATTGGTGGAATCATAATATTTTTAAGAATCTTTTTTCCATCATTTTAATTATGGAAGATAAGGTGAATTCTTATGAGACTCAGTGTCATTTGGTCCCTTCTGATGCTGATCTTTGTTTACTAAGAAAGGCTAAAGATGGCCTTTATAAATTACAAGCTTAGGAGGAAATATTTTAGATCCAAAAAGTGGATGTTAAACTTCCAGTTGAAGGTGATAATAATTTTTAATATTTTCATACTTTGGTTAAGAGGAAATATGCTATTAATTATATTCATAAAATTAATCATGTTGATGGCTCTATTACTAAGAGGATGATATTATTTGCTAATTTAGTTGTTCAACATTTTATAATCATCTTAATAAAGCTTTTAACCCATCTATTTTTGACAATCCTTCTATCATACCTAATCTTATTTCTCATGATAATGTTTTACTTGTCTAAATCTCCTTCTTTTGAGGAGGTTAAAGAGACTATTTTTGGTATGAATGGTGAGTCATTTTCTGGTCCGAATGGCTTTACGATGAAGTTTTATCAAAAAACTTGGCCTATTATTGGTAATGATCTCTTTTATGTTGTTATTGATTTCTTTGATGGTAACTCTATTCCTATGTTTTTTCCTTCTACTTCTATTGTGCTTATTCCTAAGAATAATTTTGTGAGTACTTGGAATGACTTTAGTTCTATTAGTATGTGCACCTTTTTTAATAAACTGCTTTCTAAAATTTTGATAATTCAGTTAATAGTGTTTTGCATAAACTTGTTTTTCTTTTCCAAATGGGCTTTGTTAAAGGGCGTGCTATTGCTGATAATATTCTTATGGCTTAAGAATTTTTTCAAGATTTGGATGTCAAGGTTAGAGGTGGTAATATGATTTTGAAACTTGATATTGTAAAGGCTTATGATAATATTGATTGGAGTTTCATTTACAATATTATGAAGTTGTTTGGTTTGGATTTAAATTTTATCAACCTCATTAAACATTGCATTAAAAGCCCTTATTTTGCTATCATTGTTAATGGTAAGAGCTATGATTTTTTTAAGGCTTCTCATCAACTGAGACAGGGTGATCTTATTTCTCCTGCCCCCATCATTATTGCGGTTGAGTACCTTTCTAGAGGTCTTGCCGATCTTTTTAAGAAGTATCCTAGAATTTTCTTTAGAATGTTAGGTTGTTTTAATATATCTCGCTTTTGCTTTGCTGATGATTTTATTATTTTTATGAATGCTTCGATGAATAAGATTCATAGACTTTTGAGGTTCCTTAATCAATTTGAATTGGTGAGTGATCTGGCTCTTAATAAACATAAGTGTTACTTTATTTCTACAAAGAAAGTCTCTTATGATCGCTTGGTGGCTATTAAGAATTTAACTAGTTTTAGTCATGGTCTTTTGCCTTTAAAGTACCTTGGGGTGCCTCTTTATAAGGATAAAAAGAAATCTTTTCTTCTTGATGATTTAAATTCAGCTGTGCAAAACAGACTTTTGTCTTGGGATTTTAATTTTTTAAGCTTTAGAGGTCGATTAATTCTTATCAAGAGTGTTCTTTGTTTTATACATGTTTATAGTTTTCAAACTTTGCTTCCTTCTCAGGCAGTGTGTAATAGGATTGATAGAATTTTTAATAAGTTTTTTTTTGGAAAGGAGCTAGTAACAACTCTAAAATTCACTAGTCCTCATGGGATAAATGTTGTGGCACTTTAGATGAAGGGGCTTTGGGGTGTAAGTCTATAAATGATTTAGCTTATGCTTTCTCTTTCAAGTTATGTTACAGTCTTCATGCTAATTTGAACCTTTGGGCTAATTTTATGGTTGCCAAATATTGTGGTGGGAAGCATCCGACCGCATGTTATTTTAATAAAGGCAACTCTAAAGTTTAGCAGCATCTTTACAAAGTTAAATGGGCGATTGAGCCTTTTATCGTTTGGGGCCTTGGTAGTGGTAATACTTTCTTTTTGGCATGATCGTTGGTTGGGGGAAAAATCAATTGATTATATTACTAATATGCCCTCCAATGCTACTATGAAGGTGAATTATATTTTTATTGATAATGGTTAGGATTTTGAAAAACTTTCTAGTGTTCTTCCTGAATTTATTATTCAAGAATTTTTGAAGATACCTCTGAACACTACTTCTAATGATGTTTAGTTATATGCTTTGACTAAAAATGGATGCTTTTGATTAAAGGATGCTTGGCATTCTTTTAGATATAAAGAAGAGGCTTCCAAGATTTTTCATATTATATGGCATAAAAGTATTCCTTCTATCATTTCTATTTTTAGCTGGAGAATTTTACATAAGTTTATTCCTACAGATGATAATTTGATTAAAAGAGGCTTTATCCTTCTGTCTAAATCCCAATGTTGTTATCATATGGACAATATGCACCATGTTTTAGTTTATGGTCCATTAGCTGTCAAAGCCTAAACTTATTTTGATGATAATTTCAATTTAAATTATTTTAATGCTATGAGTTCTATTAATTCTTTGCTTAATTGTTGCTTTGTCAAATCCAAAGGTCATATCAAAAATGTCATTCCTTCCCTTATTCTTTGGTACTTATGGTTGGATAGGAATAATTCTCATTTTATTGGTGTGGTTATGAAAACCATAAAATTACTCAAAATGTTAAAGATAAAGTTGTGGCTCTTTATTTTGCTAAGTTAATTTCCATCAAAAATTTAAAAAAGTATTTCTCTACTGCTGCTGATATAGGTATTATGTTGGAGGTGGATATTGTTCATAAGGTTTTTTGTTGTATTTTTTGGATGAAGCCTCCTTTCAACTTTCTTAAGTTGAATGTACATGGTCTGAACATGTATTCTATTATGGGCTGTGGTGGTGTCATCAAAGACACTAATGGTAATTTCATTTTGGGTTTTCTTGGTCCTTTAATTAATTGTGATGTCAATTTTGCTACTACCTATGCTATTCTTCAAGGTTTAAGAGTTTGTTTCTCTCTTGATTACATTAATATTATGGTTGAGGTTGGTTCTAATTATTGTTATCAGTCTTTTAACTCAAGGGATGATACTGTTTGTTATTCTACCTTGTTTTATATGAGGAGGGACATTAAGAATTTATTGAGTCTTTTAAACTGCTCTTTTTATGTTATTCTTGTGGAGGGAAATGCTTGTGCTCATTTGATGGCCAGGTGGGGATGTGGTTTGATTTCCATGGCTGATTTCTCAATTTCTAATCTTCCTCTTCCAGTGAAAGTCCTTTTAAGATTGGATAAGATTGGTTTACCTTATATTAATTCTTAATGGTTTTGTGGGTGTTGCTTTTTGGTTGATTGTCTAGTTGTACTTTACCAGCATAATTATTTCTGTTGCTTGGATTTTTGGAGTCACTTTATCCGGAGGCTGGGCTTGATGCTTTATTCCTGGGAGCATTTTGAGGCTGTTTCATATAAGCTGGAGTTTTTTTAGTCTAGGTGTGATCCTCTTTTTTGCTATATTCTTGGTGTTTGTTTTAGGCTTTTTGATGCCTGCTACATGTCAATTTCCTGGATCAATGAGTTGTTTGGTGTGGGGATGTTCAGTTATTCCTAGGTGAATTTTATTGTGGTTCATCAGCTTGTTTGGGTCTAGTTGGCGGCTATTCTCAATGATTCTGTTTGGTTCTCTTGGGACCTTTTGAGGTGGGTTATTGGTGTTCTCAGATTTTTTTGGATCTTGGTTTTCATTGTTATTTTGAATGATCTTAATTCTAACAAGGGTAATCATATGTCATCTATTTATTTGGGGATATGGTTTTGGTTGTCCTTTCTGGTCAATATGGAAGTGGCTTGGTGATATGGTTCTTATATATGATTACATGTATCTAAGTTGGTGGATTATGCCCATTTGTCCTAGTTGCTTATCGGTTGGTGGTAATTGTATTTTTATTCGTGTTTTCATGCTATGATCTATTATTACTTTTTCTATTCTTATTTTTCTATGTATTATCATTTTTTGTAGAATTTTCATAGTGCAGATAATCGTGGTGATGATTGGTTGGTGGAGAAGCTGGAGCTAACTACTATTTTTGTAGCTCTCTATTTTTTGTGTGCTCACTCTGGTGCAGCATATAATGTACCTTGGATTTTAATATTTTTTCTTAGCAGGGAACTCAAGCTCTTAGGTTTTTTTTGTAGCTCTTGTGCACAGTAGTGAGCTTGAGTTCCCATTAAGGACTGTGTATTAATTTTTTTAATGAACGTGTAGGCTCTGCCCTAGTTCCCTTAAAAATAATTAAAGTTTGAGTATTAATATAATGGGTTTAATTTTAATTGATTTAGTTGGTTTGGATAGTTTTAATACTTAGGGTATTTTTATTTGAAGTTTGAGTTGGATTAGCAGATTTTATATGGTCCAGAATTATCCTATTTGCTAAGTTAAGGGGTCCAAAATATCACTTTTAGAAATAGTATAGGTTTTGGGATTGTAATATTTTTATTAAATATAAGATCTTATAAGGAGTAATTAGACTTTCAATTTGCTGGATTTAGAGTTTTCTAGGCAATGTTATGAATTTTAAATGTTATCAAACTACGGTTGATCAAAGAGTGGACTTCTTAATTAAGGTTGATTTTTGGAAAGTTGATACTTTTAATAATGCTATATTTTAGTTGGAGTTGAATGCCTTTTAGTTTACCCAATTTAGAATTTTTTGGAATTAGTTATGAATTTTCAAAGTTTGGGCATTTAATAAATTATTAGAATTATCTAAATAATGGCATTTTAGGGGTTTTAATCCAAATCAGCTCCAAACTTCTTGAAATTAACCCCAAAGGTTAGAAATGACTTAAAGTGATGATTCCAAGTGTTTTAAGAAAATATGGAATTTTTAATAATTTTTAATTATTTAATTTATTTAAAAGAGTGCTTTTTAATCAGATTAAAATTAATGTTCATACTGAATTCAAATTAAAGGATTTTAATTTTCTAAGATTACGGGTTACATTTTGAAGTGTTTGATTTATTATATCTAATTTTTGGATTTATTTTAAATTTATTATAATTTTTTGAAATTATTGGAGCTTAATTAAGGGGTTAAATTAGAGTTTGTTAATTAAGGTGTCTAAAGAGTCCTAAAGATTCATAAAAATTTCTAGGAGGTTTAAGGTGTCACTAAGTTCAAATATTTAAAGTTTCATGTCAATCGGAGATGTCCTAGCTCCTAGAATTTTTTTTATTTTGCTAGATGGATCCTTAATTATTATCCTTAGGGTGTCGCTATGTTAAATAGGTTTGAATCAAGTATTTGAGACTAACCCTTGGGGTAATATAAAGGGAAATATGAAATAACATAGAACACTTTGTCTTTTTTTTTGAAAATGCAAATGGAAAATTTTATTAAAAAAAGAACTACAAATAATCAAATTCTTCCTTTAACAATTTTGAGAAAGGAAGAATCTTATTAGAGTTAATGTCATCCTAAAAACAAATCTGAAAACAAAGCTAAGTTAGCACTTAAATCCGCTAACTTATTACAATTTTTACTAGAATGATGAAATTAAACTTGCTTGAAATGATAAAGAAATTCTATATCTTTGGGATCTTGGTCAACATTCTTGACATCAACCTTATTCATAACATATTGCAAGAATTTGATAACATTAATGTTATCACCTTCAATCATTATATCTTTTGCTTCAAACATCCAATCTTGAATAAACCTTTTTATTGAAAGAATAGATAATATCTCAAGTTGTGAATAGTCCCAATAAAGGTAATTGGTTCCAAAAGCACATAAGAATCTTCCTTTAAAATCTCTAAATACTCCTCCAATTCTAGTTTTTTTGTATGTAGGAATGTAGCATCAACATTAACTTTTATCCATCTAGGAGGAGGAGGATGCCAAGATGGTAAAGAAATCTTGCAAAGCTAATTGGCATCCCAGTTCTCCCAAATGAGATTCTTGTTAAATGAGGCAATAGCATGACAAACTAAATTTGCTGCTATATAAGAAGAGCCATTTTTAACTGTTTCATGTACTAGTTTATTTCTACTTTTCCAATAGAAGAAAACCACTGAACAATATAAATTACCTTGAAATGGATTTGACTTTGCAAGAAGCTTCAAATCATAATAACAATCCTCCAATGATTGGAAGGACAGGGTGCTAAATCCTCATCTAACAAGAAAGCTAAAAATTTGATGCAACTTAGTACAGAATACCACAACGTGTTTAGAATTTTCCACTAATTCACATACTCTTGGGCAAAATGTCAAACTCAGTAACTCTTCTATAATTTAAAAAATGATTATTAGGAATCACATTTCTCTTCAATTACCACCAAGAATAAGGAAATTCTGGGCCTTATTCTGATATTTTTCATCCAGCTCTAGTCATCATTCTTTACTTCATTATTGGTAGAAGCTTCCAATGTTAAAATTGAAATGGTTTTACCAAAATATTTGGACTTTAGCTCTAGTTGATCCTTTGATAATTCTGATTGGATAGGAACAGATAAAATGACATTTATGAGTTCCTGCCCAAAGAATTCTTTCAGCTTACATTCATTCCACTTTCCATCATTTATAAATCTAACAATAACTTTAGTATCTCCATTAATATTTGTAACAAAGGTTGGCCATTTGCTGATACAATTGTCCAAAATACAAGTATCCTTGATTGTTTTAATCTCCAAACTAGATGACACTTTCCTTCATACAATTGGATGAAGAAATTTTGTTCGATTTGATATAATTTTTCAAGTGGATGAAGAATTATTTTTGTATTATGAGCTCCACACATCATTGCCATATTTAGCCTCCAAAGTTTTGTTCAAAAAAGAGTTGGGCTTGGTAATAAAATTCCAAGCAAATTTACCCCTTAAAGGGCCTATTTTCTTCACAATAGATTGCTCTCCCCAACCACCATCTTTTTTTTAATTACAAAGAACATCATATTACAAATCTATTTTCATAAATTATGATTTTGATAATAGCAAACACTCTTATTTTTCTACGACTGCCTTGCCTACTAACATATCAGGTCCACAAGATCAGACAACAATTGGAACCAGCTCAAGATTGGGTAGACTAAGTCCGAGTTACTTTGTACACTTCTTTTTTCTTGAGTCTATTATAAAAGATGTGGCTCCTAATGCAAAGTAATCTTGCACACACACACCTTGGGAGAATTTTTGACTGCTTCTTAGAGTTTACTATTTTTGTAAACATCGGCCGGGCCGATCGATTCAAAAATAGAAATCCTAATCAGGGGATCATGGTTAAGGTAGCTGTCATTAAGTAGATCAGCCTGGATGATATTGTATCGATCGAGACGACAGGCTCAAATCAGAAAGAATCAATCTCCATGATCAATTTAGGTATTCTTTATTTTAGGACATCTTTTAGGATGATATCCTATCGGACTGGATGATGCAGCACAATTATACCTAAATTAATCTTGTAATTAAGGAAACTAATTAAGGCTGATTGCACAATCATATCGGCCGAGCCAATCGAAGGATCGGCCGAGACGATGGCGTGGATGATTGACATCGGCCTACTTAAATCCAGGGCGATGTTTGGGACGATTTTTCTCGGATTTGAACTAATCGTCCAGGATGATATACTATCAGCCTAGATGAGGTGACCAAAATTACTCTAATCGTCCCAAATTGACCAGGCTGATTGAGTAAAATTTATGCTGATCGGCCAGGCCAATACCCATATCAACTTTGATTATAAATTTGGTTTGTATAAAATAAGAGCTATTATGAAGCTCTTCTATCTAAGATCTCTTGTTCAACCTTAAAGCAAATCTTTTGCTGCTGCCTTGACCTGAAAAAGCATAGAGGAGAGGGAGAGAGAGGGAGAGAGAGAGAGAGAGAGGATTTTGTGAGGGAGTGCTTGTTAGGGAATTTCATAGGGGTTGCTCCAAGCATTATTCTACTACTTCTTCTTCTTCTACTAGAGTCTCTTATCCTTGGAGGGTTGAGAGAAGGTCTTCTTCAGCAAACGATCAAGGTTTTCTTCTTGTTTCAGGAGGAAGCAAAAGGAGTTAGGTTCTCTGCTGCTTCAGGAGGAAGCAAAAGGAGTTGGGTTCTTTGCCTCACTTGGGTCGGCAGAAAGGAGTTTTCGTGAGGGCTTCTCCGCTTTGCTGTGGGAGCTAAAGGAGAGTCACTATATTTAGTGTATTACCCGGAGGATGCCTCCGGGTAGTGGACGTAGGTCTAGTTGACCAAACCACTATAAATTTCTATGTCCTTTTACTACTGCTTTCCGTATTTATTCTTTCGCACTTTGATTTTTATTGTGGTGATTTTGGTTTGAGCTTTATTATTGCGTTTTGATCTAAATAATTTTTAAAATACCAATTCACCCCCCTCTTGGTTAGTGGCTAGTTCATAAGGGCTTAGCATCCCTAACAAACTTTCAAGTGGTATCAGAGCGGGATTAATAAAAATAAAGTTTGACAACTTTTTGAATTTTAATCCATGGCTAACTCCGGTAATTATAATACTGTAGAAGGGTATTCCATTACCCGACCACCTTTGTTTAACAATATTCCTT
Source organism: Dendrobium officinale (assembly GCA_019514585.1). Classification (NCBI taxonomy): domain Eukaryota; kingdom Viridiplantae; phylum Streptophyta; class Magnoliopsida; order Asparagales; family Orchidaceae; genus Dendrobium; species Dendrobium officinale. The sequence goes on along the minus strand of CM033691.1, from coordinate 35,636,178 downwards.
TTGATTTTTGGAAAACTTACATGTCTACCTTTGTACAATCGGTTGACTATCGCATATGGATGCTTGTTAAGGATGGTTATACACCTCCGACTGGAAAACTTAATGGAGTTAATATTCTTCTTCCTTTTAATGAATGGACCCTCGATGATAGAGATCTAGCACAACTTAATGCAAAATGTTTGAACTATTTTTTCTGTGCTTTAAAATTCAAAGATTACATGTGTGTTTTAACTTGCACTACTGGTAAACAAATTTGGGATAAATTGTGTATTACTTATGAAGGAACTAAAGAAGTCAAGCAATCTCGATTACATATTTTTTTGCATGATTACGAACTTTTTTGTAGGAAATCATCTGAATCAATTTCTAAAAAATATACAAGGTTTACTCAAATTATAACTTCTTTGCATGCCTTAGGAAGAGAACTCACTAACTATGAAAAGGTGAATAATATTTTGAGATGCTTGCCTTCCTCTTTTGATGCTAAAATCACTGTAATTACTTAATCTAAAGATTTGAATACTTATTCGATTGTTAGCTTACTTGACTCACTCATTGCTTATGAGCAAAGGGTGAATCAAAGAAATCTCTATGGAGATGAGAAAAAGAAAGAGAAAACTGTGGCACTGAAGGCCAATAACACGGACACTGAATCTTTCGAGTTTGAAAGCGATGATGTTGCCTTATTCATAAAGTAATTTAAAAGATTTCTAAAGAAGAAGCAAAAGAACCATCAAAAGTAGAATAAAGGTAAGGGATACAAAAAATTTAAGAGTTATAATAATATGATTTGTTTTGAATGCAGGAAGCTATGACATGTTCACGTTGATTGCCCTACACTTAAGTCTCACCCAAGCAAGGAAAAGGGTGAGGAGAAACCTAAGTTCAAGAAGGACAAGAAGCGATTCAAAAAGGCGTTCTGGTCGGATTCTGTATCAGACTCCTCTAAGACTGAGCTTGAGGAGGAGGTAACAAACTTATGCTTAATAGTAGATGATCATCATGGTCAGGGTGACCAAGAAGAGGCAAGCTCTCACAAAAGGCCTTATGAGAGCATGTGGTACCTAGATAGTGGATGCTCTACATATGACTGGCGATGCCAATCAATTCATTTTTACAAAGACCAGGATAGGAGGCAAGGTTACTCTTGAAGATAACACCACTAGGAAGGTGGTAGGCTCAGGTATAATTGAAAATTTCAAGAACCTTCTGATTGAAAATATTTTTCTTGTAGATGGATTGAAACACAACTTGCTCAGCATCAGTCAGCTTTGCGATAAGGGCTTCATCATAAAAATTTTGGCAAATTTATGCTTTATTAGCTTAAATAATAATACTATTTTGCAAGGAAAGCGGATCAACAATGTTTACATGCTTGATTTAAATAATATTGAATGTGCTACTTCTTTTTGCTTAAAAACTACTGTTGATTATTCATGGTTGTGGCACGCGAGATTATGTCATGCTAGTATGAAAATTCTTAAGAAAGTGACCCATAAAGACCTACTTAGAGGTGTCCCAAAACTTATGTTTTTAAAAGACCACCTTTGTGATGCCTATCAATTAAGAAAGTAAGTCCACTCCACTTTTCACTCCATTAAGTACATTAGCATCTCTAGACCTTTAGAAGTCCTTCAAATAGATTTTTTTGGACCCATTAACACTGCCAACTTCGGAGGGAAAGTCTATAGTTTTGTGATTGTTAATGACTACTCAAGATTCACTTGGATTAGATTTTTATCACACAAGAATAAGTCTTTTGATGAGTTTAGAACCTTCTTCACTTGGGTCCAGAAAAAGCTAGGTTGTGAGATTTTGACCATCCTTAGTGACCATGGGGGAGAGTTTAAAAATGAGAAATTTAGAGACTTTTGTGAGGATAAGGGGATTAGCCACAACTTATCAGCTCCTAGGACCCCTCAGTAGAACGGGATAGTTGAAAGGAATAACCAGACCTTAGTGGAGGCCGCTAGAGCCATATTTGCTGAGTATTCACTTCCAAAATACTTTTGGGCTGAAGCGATTGACACAACTTATTATGTGTTAAATAAGGGGAATGTTAGAGCATAATTAGATAAGACACCCTATGAGATCCTTAAGTGTAGAACATCAAATCTTTCACACCTTCATGTCTTTGGTTGTAAGGTTTTCATTCACAATAATGGAAAGTCTCACTTAAGAAAATTTGACCCAAAATCTGATGGAGTGTTCATATGATATTCTAGTATTGGGAAGTCTTTTAGGGTGTTTAATAAGAGGTCATTGGTGGTGGAGGAGATTACTCATGTAGTGTTTGATGAATCTGATCCTAGGAAGCCTAGAGGTGAGGATGATGATGTTGGAGAGATTACCACTGTAGCAAAAAATTTAGAGAAGATGGTGGACCCCCAGAACATTGAAGGAGTAGGAGAGATTACCCAAGGAGTAGAAAATGAAGATATGGAGGAAAGGGTTGAACCTACACACACTTTGCCTAAAGATTGGAGATACTTTTTGAGTCACCCCAAAGAATTGATCTTAAGAGACCCTTCTAAAGGAGTTAGGACTAGGCATGGACTTAGGAAGGAAGTGAACTACTCTGCCTTTATCTCAATGACTGAACCCACTAACATTAATCAAGCCCTTTCTAATGAGTTTTGGATCTTATCCATGCAAGAGGAGTTGAACCAATTTGCTAGGAATAATGTTTGGGAGCTTGTAGAAAGACCAAAGGGATAAAGTGTAGTTAGAACCAAATGGGTCTTTAAGAATAAGATGAATGATTCTGGTGTGGTGGTTAGGAATAAAGCAAGATTAGTGGCTAAGGGGTATAACCAAGTAGAAGGAATAGATTTTGAGGAGACCTTTTCCCCTGTAGCTAGATTGAAAGCCATTAGAGTACTATTAGCCTTTGCCTGTTATAAGAGATTTAAGCTTTTTCAAATGGACATTAAGAGTGCCTTTTTAAATGGGATAAGAAAAGAGGATGCATTTGTAGAACAACACAAAAAAGTCTTATATGGATTAAAGCAGGCACCTAGAGCTTAGTATGAGAGGCTTAGCATATTTTTACTAGAGAGTGAGTTTGTTAAGGGGATCGTAGACACCACCCTTTTGTTGAGGAAAGTAGGAGATGATTTACTCATTGTTTAGATCTATGTCAATGATATACTTTTTGGATCATCTGATAAAAGGCTATGTGATGATTTTTCCAAAATAATGAGTAAGGAGTTTGAGATGAGTATGATGGGTGAGTTGTCTTACTTTTTGGGGTTTAGTATAAGACAATTGGATGATGGAATCTTTCTGAATCAATCAAAATACATAAAGAACATTTTGAAAAAAATATGAAATGGATAAAGATAAGCCAATTAATACTCCCATGATCTCAGGTGTTCAATTGGATAAGGACTATAATGGAAAATCAGTTGATCAAAAGAAGTACCGAGGGATGATTAGATCTTTACTTTACCTGACTGCTAGCAGACCTGATATCATGTTTAACATTTATCTTTGTGCTAGATTTCAAGCTGATCCTAAGGAATCTCACCTGACAGCAGTTAAGAGAATTCTTAGATACCTTTTAGGGACCCAAAACTTAGGAATCTGGTACCCTAAGCACAACACTTCTTTTGAGATTATTGTATATTCTGATTCTTTTTTTTAAAGATGTAAGGTTGATAGAAAAAGCACTTCAGGGACATCCCAATTTATAGGACAGTCTTTAGTCTCCTTGTCTAGTAGAAAGCAAAACCCTGCCGCAGTTTCCACTACTGAAGCTGAGTACATTGCTTTAGAAAGTTGTGTGGCCCAAGTCCTTTGGTTGAAATAGCAAGTTATGGATTTAGGATTACCTGTAGGCAAAATTCCAATTCTTTGTGACAACTCTAGTGTCATCTGCATTTTTAAGAATCATATCCAATATTTAAGAACAAAGTACATAGACATAAGACATCACTTCATCAGAGATCATGTGACCAAGGGAGACATTGAGTTCACCGTGTGGCAACTGAAAATCAACTGGCTGACATCTTTACTAAATCACAGGCCTAAGACACTTTCAGTACTTTAAGGATCAGATTTGATGAGATTAACATTAATGCATGAATTTGATTCCTATTGATTTCTGATCTATTTTCTGTTGTTTATTTTTTTGTTGTTTTAACTTTTTTTTTACTTCTTTTGTCTTATTTTTTTGATTTAGAAATCATCACTGAAATTGATATTTTATGCCTTATTTTTATTTTAAAATTTTATGAGTCAATGCTTTTACATCTCTTAATCTGTTAAAGGGTGAAAACACCTTTGATTGTGTCTCTTTCTCTAACCTCTTTTAGTGGTGTAATCTTCTTCTCTAAACAAAAATCTATTTCAAATTAACAAATGGTTTTTGAAATCGAGATCTTTTCAATCTTGCTATAGTAATCTATTTTATAAATATAATGTTTAAAGTTTTTTTTAGTTTCAGATTTTTGTAATCTTGTCATTAAAATTATCATATAATTTTTTTATTCTGCTTTGTGATTCATTCTTTCCTATATTAGAGAGTGAATTTTTATTCTCTAATATCTATAATATATAATCATAACTACAGATATTTAAGAATTTTTGAAAGGGATCTAGCTTGCATAAAAGTTAATGAAAAAAAGTGACCAATGATGCCAAAAATAAAAGATGCCCAATGACGCCAAATTGAATACACACACACACACAGTGTATCAAAAATCAAAAGATGCGTAAAGTGCCAATCAAATTGACAAGAGGCATAAAATAAGCCCTCCAAAAGATAGCTTCTTTTCCTTTTAAAATTTTTTTAAATCTTAGAAAACTTCATGTGTCACTTGATATTTTTCAAAGACTTGATTTCGAGTTTCTAATTGTAACTAATTACTTTGATATATTATTCTATAAAATATTATTCTGGAAATAAGTTTTTGAACGGATCTCCTTTTTTTAATCCAATTGGCTTTTCTGATTTAGATTTTTTTGTTTTCGAAAGACGGTTTACCCTGAAGAAGACTGAGTTAGGGTTAACAGGATCGGTTATTCTAATTATTTTTCAAATTTTGGCAATGTTTACTTAATGTTCCTTACAAAATTTTAAAATCAATTATATAGAGACTATGTCATATTCATACCTTGAAAAAAAAATACTTATTTTGCTTGTGTTAGTCTTTTTCATATCATTTTTTTTGTTTTCACTGAATTTTGATGTTTTTGAGCCTTCTTTGATCATCTCCATCCTCTGATTCTCAATTTTGTTTTCACATCGTACCGGCCGATACCCCTATCGGCCAAGACAATCCTATCAATTTACTCTAAAAACTCCCATCTGCCGACTGATTTGATTTTCTACTTATGATCGTCCTGGACGAACCATTATCGGCCTGGACGATCTGATCATCTTCTACTTCAATCATTTTTTATCGGCGTAGCCGATCTATTTTTCGGCCCAAATAATGTTCTCCTCTTTATGAAAAATTGACCTGACTGATCCACATGTTCATCCTGGATGATACACGTGGATATACATTTAAAATCTTTAAAATCGACTAGGACGATCCATTTTGGGCAATCGGCTCAGACGATCCACTTGTTCATCCTGGCCGATACATGTAGCACATGATTTAAATGTTTTAAATTTGGCCGGTATGATCAATTATTAGAAATTGTCCGAGATGATCCACTGAATTGGCCCGGACGATCTACTTTTTCAACGGTCATCCGGCTTTACTACTCAGGACGATCGCCTGTGTCTAATCATCTTGGCTGATATCTGATCGGCCTGGACGATCAGACTGCCTTTTTGACCAATCGGCCAGTATGTAATTATTGAACCATATATGCCTGGACGATCCTGTGATCGGCCTGGCCGATACGACCAATTCTTTATAAACTGAGCCCTTCCAGCCATTTTCTTCACAACAATTTCTCCTTACTTCTTGATTTCTATTTTCTTGCTATGGCTGGAGGAAAACACTCTCGTCACCCATTCGGAAGTTCCTCAAGGGCCACTATGGACCCTCATTTTTTGGAGCCGGATGATCAAGCCGCCTACCAGCTCTACAAGGAGGCCGGAATCACAATCTCCCGGGCAGGCAATCCAAGTTTTCTCTCTTATCCGGTACTAAACTTATTTGCCCATACCTCCTTGTGCTTTCTTTTGACTCTTGTTGTCCCTATTCAATTCTGAATTTCTCTATGAGTTCTTTACAAGTCTTCGCATTAATTTTTCTTTTACCTCTATTGCCTCATATGTGAATCGACATTCTGTCGAGATCACATATCAAGATTGTGCGGAGATTTTGCAGCTTTCCACAATAAGGGATAAACTTCGCACCATATGTTATGATCCTGATTTTGATTGGGCTACGGCCAATCATTTTCTTTGCACTTCTAATGCTAATTTTCACATGGGTGAGACTAGCAACTTACTCAAGGATGCTAGGACCATCCAGCACGTCCTTCGTACTTTGATAATTCCTAAGGCTGGTAATCGTGTTCACATCACTCCCCTTCTTTCCCTCACCACCTTTTACATTTTAGCAAATCATGAATTCAATGCTACTGGCCTGATCTTTTACTACACTGACCATCTTAATACTATTCGGGATCCAAGTCATAGGAGGATACCAAATCTAGCCCTAAGATATATCATTTCTTATGTCTTAGAATCAAAGTATAACCTCCAATATCCTACTCCACTAAACCTCCAACCTGCCTTCTACTCTAACATTTCCTTTCAAACTCTTCACAGTACTCGTCTCCACCCAGGGGACAGGGAGGCTCAGGTAGGGGAAGAAGAGGCACCCGCACCTGTTTCGCTCTGGCAGCACTCTCAGCTGGACCAGTTGGTGGAGCGCTTTAACCAGTGAGAGGCCCGATTTGATACTTATATTGCTGCACAGGAGCAGTAATATGCTGTGGATATAGCCCTCTATGAGAAGCACCTCATGGAGGACTTAGCCCGTTTTGATGCCAATGTTACTCACCAGCAACAGCGGCACGACCAAAACATAGTCTAGTTTAGTGCCTAGTTTGCTACACTATCAAGCTACTTTTAGCAGGCACCTTCACCACCACCTCCTTCAGATAATCAGGGGCCATCATTTCTCATGTTTTTCTTTTAGTTTGTTTTTTTTTTTTTGTTGATTAGTTTCTATTTTTTCTTCTACTGTTTACTTTCTATATTATTTTTTGTTTGTCTCCTACTTTTTGAGATGTCAAAAGGGGGACTAGTATGTTTGTACTTGTACTGTTCTGTTCTAATATTTTAGTATGTCTATATTTATACTGCTTCTAGTACACTGTTGTTTTAACTACTTAGAATTGTTCGTTGTTTGTTTTCCATCATAAAAAAAGGGGAGTGTTGCAAATCTGTTTTCATGGATTATGATTTTGATGATAGCAAGCACTCTTATTTTTCTATGACTGCCTTGCCTACTAATATTTCAGGTCAATAAGATCAGACGGTAATTGGAACTAGCTCAAGATTAGGTAGACTAAGTCCAAGTCACTTTGCATACTTTTCATTTTTCTTGAGTCTATTATAAAAGATGTGGCTCATAATGCTAAGTAACCTTGCACACACACCATGGGAGGATTTTTAACTTTTTCTTAGAGTTTACTATTTTTGGTTACATCGGTCGGGCTGATATTATATCGGCTAGGACGATCAATTCAAAAATAGAAACCCTAATAAGGGAATTATGGTTAAGACAGCAGTCATTAAGCAGATCATCCTGTACGATATTGTATCGACCGGGACGATAGGCTCAAATAAAAAAGAATCAACCGCCATGATCTATTTATGTATTCTTTATTTTAGGACATTGTCAAGGATGATATCCTATTGATTTGGACGATGCAACACAATTATGCCAAAATTAATATGGTAATTAAGGAAAGCAATTAAGGTTGATTGCACGATCACATTGGCAGGGCCGATCGAAGGATCGACCGGGACGATGGCGTCGACGATTGACATCAGCCTACTTCTATTCAGGGCGATGTTCAGGATGATTTTTCTCATATTTGAACTAATTGTCTAGGATGATATACTATTGGCCTGGAAGATGTGACCAAAATTACTCTAATCATCCCAAACCGATCGGGCTGATTGAGCAAAATTTATGCTGATCAGCCAAGCCGATATTCATATCGGCCTGGACAATAAAGTTGGTTTGTATAAAATAAGACCTATTCTGAAGCTCTTCTATTTAAGATCTCTTGTTCAACCTTAAAGCAAATCTTTTGTTGTTGTCTTGACCTAAGAAAGCCTAGAGGAGAGGGAGAAAGAGGGATAGAGAGAGGATTTTGTGAGGGGGAGCTTTTGAGAGAATTTCATAAGGGTTGCTCCAAGCATTGTTCCACTTATTATTTTTCACTAGAGTCTCTTATCCTTGGAGTGTTGAAAGAAGTTCTTCTTCAGCAATCGATCAAGGTTCTCTGCCTGTATCAGAAGTAAGCAAAATGAGTTAGGTTCTCTGCCTCTTTAGGAGGAAGCAAAAGGAGTTGGGTTCTCTGCCTCGTCGGGGTCGGCATAAAGGAGTTTTTGTGAGGGCTTCTCCGCCTTGCTATGGGAGATAAAGGAGAGTCACTGTGTTTAGTGTAATACTCGGAGGGTGCCTCTAGGGAGTGGACGTAGGTCGAGTTTGAAAGTTTGTTACATATGTTAAGCCCTTATAAACTAGTCCTCAGGCTAACCAAAGGGGGGGGGGGGTGAATTTGTGTTTTTAAAACTTTTTACGATCAAAGCACAAAACTAAAACCTAAATAATTCACCACAAAATAATGAGTGCAAAAATTAAATGCGTAAGTAGAAACAAAGAAAGAACACACCAGATTTATAGTGGTTTAGTAGGTTTGACCAACGTCCGCTCCTCGAAGGCACCCTCAAAGTATTGCACTAACCAAGTGTCTCTCTTTTATCTTCCATAGCTAGGTGGAGAAGCCTTTACAACAAACTCTTTTTCACCAACCCTGGTGTGGCAGAGAACCGACTCTTTTTGCTTCCTCCTAAATCTGGCAGAGAACCCAGAATGATTGCTGAAGTAGACCTCCCAAGAACCTCCCAAGGATCAAGGATGAAGAACGGAGAAGACAACTTGGAACCTTACTTGGTGCAACCTTTGTGAACCGTCTCACAAACCCCCCCTCACAAGTTCCTTTCTCTCTCTTTCCCTCTCCCTAGGCTCTCTTAGGTCAAGACAGTAGCACTCAAGGATTTGTGCATGAAAAGTCACAGGTCCTTTATATAGATTTTTAAGAACTGACATTATCGTCCAGGATGATATTCCTATCATCCTGTACGAACAGTAAAAATTAAGCTCAATCTGCTTGGACGACTTAGGACGATCAAAAGAAAATGACTTGATCGTCCTAGATGATCTCGCGATCATCATGGACGATTAGTTCAAAATCTGCCTAAATCATCCAGCACATTGCTCTTGTCATCCAGAAGAAATCAAGGTTTTTGAACTGATTGTTCTGGCCGATCCTGCGATCGTCAAGGATGATATGATTGTATCAATCAACCTTGATTACTTTCCTTAATATGCAGGTCAATTTAGGTATAATTGAACAACATCGTCTAGTATGATGTCCTGGATGATAATTAAAAAATAAAGCATCCTAAATTGAGCTAGTGGCTGATTCTTTCTGATTTGAGCCTATTGTCTCGTACGATGCACCTATCGTCCAAGACGATATGCTTAATGATGGCTTCCTTAACTAGGATGCCCTAATTAGGGTTTCTATTTTTTTACAGATCGTCCGGGATGATTTTTGGATCATCCTGGACAATATACTGAAAATATATAACTCTAAGTTTAGACAAAAAAAATTCACTCAGGTGTGTGTGTGCAAGGTTACTTAGCATCAGGCATCATAAGGATTATATTTGACTCAAGAAAGGGAAAAAATATATCACAGACTGACTCAGACCTAATCTACCCAATCTTGAGCTGGTTCAACTTGTAGTCTCGATGTTGTGGTCCTGAAATTTTAGTAGGCAAGGCAGCCGAAGTAAAATAAAAGTATTTGCTATCATGAAAATTATATTTCTGAAAATAGGTACGCAACAATCTCCCCCTTTTTGATGATGTAAAACACAAAGGAAAATCTAAGAAAGACAGTGTGAGTTAAAGAACATCTAAGCAAGATAGTGTGAAGAAAAGAATACAATTCAACCATTAAAATCAAAGTACAAAGCAGCTAATAGTACGCAGACTACTCCCCCTTTGACGTCACAAAAAGGAGGAGAAATGTAGAAGAGAGAAAAAAAAATAGAAAACTAATTAACATAAAAACATAAATAAACTACAACAAAAGAAACTAAAAAAATGATGGGCCCTAGTCATCAGAAGGAGGAGGTGGGGATGGTGAAGACTGCTGAAAGTAGCTAGTTAGATTGGAGAACTGTGCTCAAAACCAGGCCATATCCTGGTCATTCTGCTGCTGTTGGTGATTGACGTAGGTGTCAAAATGAGCTAAGTCCTCAGCATGTTGCTGCTGTAGAGCAGTAACAAACATGTCGAATCGGGACTCCCATTGATCAAAGTGCTCCACCAACTGGTCCAGCTGAGAGTGCTGGCGAAGTGGAACAGGTGCTGGAACAGGTGCAGGAGCCTCCTGCTCTTCGGCCCCCTGAGGTTCCTCATTCTCTAAATGAAGATGAGTACTATGAAGGACATTAAAAGTGTTGTTCGAGTAGAAGGCACGCTAGAACTTTGGAGGAGCAGGGTATTGGAGATTGTATTTGGATTCTAGGACATAAACAATGAGATGTCCTAGGGCAAGATTGAGCTTTCTCCTATGACATGGATCGCGAATTATGATCAAGTGTTTGATGTAGCAAAAAATCAGATTAGTTGAATTAAATTCACGATGGGCTAGAATTTAAAAGGTGGTGATTGTAAGAAGAGAAGTAATGTGGACCCGATCACCAGCTTTTGGGATTATAGAGGTGCGAAGGATATGTTGAACTAGTCCTAGCATCTTTGAGTAAATAGCTAGTCTCGCGAACATGAAACTGGGCTGTGGTGTTTCAAAGAAAGTGATTGGCCGGAGCCCAGTCATAATCAGGATCGGAGCATAGAGTGTGAAGTTTGTCTCCTGCGGGGGAGAGCTGCAAAAATTCTGCATAATCTTCGTATGTGATCTTGATAGGGCGTCAATTCATATATGAGCCGAGATAGGTGAAAGCAGAATTAATTCTAAGGCTCATAAAAAAATTCAAAAAAAAAAAGTTTAGAATTGAAGGGGACTGCGAGCGTTAGATTAAAACAAAGAGAGGTGTGCGAGAAAAGATCAAGTACTGGATAAGAGAGATGGTTGGGATTGATTGAGCGAGACACGATGATGCCAGCTGATTTATAATGATGATAGGCGGCTTGATCTTCTGCCTCCATGAAGCGAGTGTCCAAGGTGGCCCTAGAGGAACTTCCTGCAACTTGATGAGAACGTTTGCCGCCAGCCATTAGCACAAAATATGGAGAAAGGAGAAAGTAGAGTGCAAGTGGAGAGAAAGGATGTGAGAAAAAATGGCTGGAAAGGTCGGTATTTAAAGACTTGACCAGATTATCCAGGATGATCGCGAAATCATCTAGGATGATCTAGTGCAATAATTGAGGCTTGGACGATTGGTTAAAAAGGATGGTTGTATTATCCAGGCCGATCAGATATCGTCCGGGTTGATAAGACATAGGCGATCGTCCCAAGGCGAAAATCCGGACGACTATTAAAAAAAGTAGATCGTCCTAGCCGATATATGGATCATCCAGGATAATGAAAAATTATTGATTATACTGGTCAAATTTAAAACATTTAAAGACACTACCACGTGTATTGTCCAGGAGGAGCAGGTGAATCGTCCAGGATGATTCTCCATTAATGGATCATACCGGCCAAATTTAAGGCTTATTAAACGTATGTCCACGTGTATCAGCCAGGACGAACAGGTGGATTGTACGGGACGATGACCAATAGTTGTATATAATCAAAGGCATCATGCAAGACGAAAAGAGATCATCTTGGATTATAAAGATAATTGAAGCAGAGGATGATCATATCATCTAGGACGATAATACATCATCCAAGACGATAAACAACAGGTAAATAGAATAGTCAGCAAATGGATTCAAGAAGTGAATGGAATCGATCATCCATAATGATATGAGGATCGTCCAGGATGATGTGAAAAATTTGAAAAATTGAGGGTGGATGGAGATGATCAGATCAGGCCCAAAAATAGTAAAAATAATAAAAATAAACAAAAGATTAGATACAAAAAAAGACAAAAATAAACAAAAAAACATAAAAACACATAGGTTTTTTTTTTAAACTAAATATTATAACATTTCTATATGATTGAATTCAAAAATTTGCAAAATCAATTAGTTAACATCATCCAAATCTGAAAAAGCAGTAGAACAACCAATCCTGTTAGTCCATAACTCAACCTTCTTTAGGATAAATTAACTTTTGAAAAATAAGAATCCAAATCAGAAAAGCCAATTGGTTTAGAAGAAGAGATCCACTCAAAAACTTGTCTCCAGAAAAATATTTTATGGAATAATATATCAAAGTAATTAGTTTCAATCAGAAGTTCGAAGTCAAGCCTTTGAAAAAATATTAAGTGACACATAAAGTCTTCTAAGATTTAAAATTTTTGAAAAGGAAGAAGCTTGCGTTTGGGGGGCTCATTTTATGCCTCCTATCAATTTGATTGGTGCTTTGCTCATCCTTCTTATTTTTGATACACTTTGTGTATAAATTTTTTAAATTTGACGACTTGGCACATCTTTTGTTTTTGGCATCATTGACCACTTTTTTTATTTATTTTTATGCAAGCGAGATCCCTTTTTTTTCTTTTACTTATGGGTTGCTTGTTATTGCACAATTATGGTATTATCCTATGGAGACTACATCAATATATAAAGTATATTAGGGATGGAGAAGAGTTTTGAATCTCCGGTGATATTTAATCTTTTGTGGTTCATGAGATAGAAATCTATAAAGATGCTAGGTCATCTCCAAAGAACTAAAGCCATTAGGTCCTCTCAATAGAGAATCAAAAGGCTACAAAATGGCCTAAATAAGAAGAAGAGAAGAAGCCAGCAGTAAGAAAGAATGCAATACCAACCTTTCCTAAAGCAGCGATCTCTCCTACATCAAGAAAACACATGCCTCAACTAGAGAGTGACACGAATGAAGATGACATCATCCCTACTAAATTTTGGGAAATATGCCAATCAATAGTTAGGGAGAAAAAGAAGGCCAAATATTTACACGATGATTATGAATCTACCTACATGAATAATGTGCAATATATACTCTAAAAAAGAATATTAAATCTATTAATTTTTGACAATAAATGTGTAGTCAGGAGTATTCCCTCATAACATTTCAAAGAAATCATTTTATGAGATGTGCATAATATTAAGGAGCATCTAACATTTTATGTGCCTACTATAAGGAATATGGATGGACCAGGAACCTTAATTTATAAATATGGAGAGAAAAAAGATGAATAGAATCGAGACTGGCTCCATAGGCCCATCGAGCTCAGAGAATTAATGCCTACGAGAATGTCCATATTCATTACTAGAAAAATCTAGAGGATATTACAGAAGCAGGCCAGAATCTATACCCTTATATGACAACTTCGCGTCTACTTAAGGCTTTGTAATTGAAGAAATCCCATGCATTATGAAGAAAGGATATTCTCATAAGGAGAGGTCTTAGATTTGTTGTCCAAAAGCACCCCCAATAAGAGATGTGTCAAGCCTTCCCATGCAGGGAAATTGAATCCGATGATGGTGGTGCTGAAGAGACTTATAAAGTTGATGATTATGATGATCACACGTGGAAGCTAATCCTGCACTAGAAGAACTGGAAGATGATAGATAGGTAGCTACTATGGACCCTAGCCTAACCTTCATTATCTCCTTAATACCAGAAAACCAAGTGGATGAAATGAAAGAGCATCTCTGCAAATTCAGGGATTACTTTGCCTGGACATATACTAAGATGCCCAACTAATCCCCTAATATGGTAGTTCATAAATTAGCCATCAAGCATGATACAGTACCTGTCAAATAAGCTCCAACAAAATTGAGATTGGAGATACAAGAATAGGTGATTGCCAAAACCAAGAAGCTTATAGAAGTGCCTTCATCAGAGAAGAAAAATATGCCGATTGGATTGCAAACATCGTCCCTATGAAGAAGAAGAATGGGTATATTCGTATCCATATTGACTTTCAGAACCTCAATAAGGTGTGCCCAAAACATAATTTTCCACTTCTAATGTCAGAACTATTGGTGGATAACACATCCAACTATGACATGTTCTCATTTATGGATAGTTTGTTAGGTTACAATCAGATCAAGATGTTTCTAAAGATGAAAAACACACATCATTCAAGACACTCATTGGCATATTTTGCTACATGGTTATGCCTTTCTGCCTGAAGAATGCTGGTGCTACCTACCAGTGGGCAATGATATTTATCTTTGATGAATTAATACATCAGAAGGTCGAGTGCTATATAGATGATCTCATCATCAAGAGCATGGACTGGAAAGATAATTTAAATAACCTAATAATCTTATTTGAGAGGATTAAAAAGTTTGATTTGAAGATGAAACCTCTCAAATGTTCCTTAAGTTTCTCCTCTAGTAAATTCTTGGGAAGCATCATTTGACATCAAGGAATCAAAATTGACGCCAAAAAAATCAAGTCAATTATGGAGATGTTACCTTTTAGAAATCTTTGACAGCTTCGCTCATTACAAGGATAATTGACTTTTATTTAGTTATTCATATCAAATTTATCAAGTAGGTGCCAGCCATTCAAGTTAATGAAAATGGATGTCCATTTTAAATAAAATATAAAGTGCTAGGAAGCATTCAATAGAATTAAAAGATATCTATTGAATCCACCTATTCTGGCTGTGCCAATTCTAAGAAAGCCTCTCATACTGTACACAGTGGCACTAGAAGAGTCCCTTTGAGAATTATTAGCTTTACACTATGTAGAGAGAAAATAAAATGCACTCTACTACATCAGTCAAAAATTAAATAAAGCATAAGTATGATATGCCCTAATTGAGAAATATTATAAAGCATTGATTTTTGCAGCTCAGAAACTTTTCCATTATATGTTGTCATATAAAATCATATTGATATCAAAGATCAATCCGTTGAAGATTTTGATGATAAGATCAGCATTGATATGTCATCTAGCTAGGTGGGCAGTACTATTAATGTAGTTTGATATAACATATATACCACAAAAGACAGTAAAAGGGCAAGCCTTAGCGTGTTTTCTCACAACATATCCTATCCCTACAGATTCAACATTAAATAATAATTTTCTTGATGAATAAATCATGCAGGTTGAGGAGGATGAAAAATGATAATTTTGGGAGATTTATTTCAGGGGTGCATCATCGAACTTGCCCAACCTCTAAATATTGCAAGAGCCTTAGTCGATGTTGATCTCATTTTCATAGGACCTGAATGAGACATAATGAGATTTTTATTTTGTTTAACTAAACCCCATACCAATAATGAGGTTGAGTATGAAGCTCTAATAGTAGGACTGGAAATTCTAATTAATATCTAGATTCAAAATCTCCAAATCCTTGGTGATACTCAACTTATAATAAATCAAGTCCTGGGTATTTACAAGATTTGTAAACTTGAATTGGCCCACTACCACTAGTGAGCTCTTAAGCTCCTGAAGTAGGTGCCAAATGTTAAAATAGTTTGAGTTCCTCGATGAAAAAATGCCAAAGCAGATTACTTGGCCAAATTGGCTTGGGAAATGGAAAATAGAAATGATAAGAGGCTAATATTCATTGGAGTTTATAATCGTCAGGTCTTAGAGCTCACTCTATTATAATTCTCGAAGGAAGAAAAAGTACCAAACTCAATCCAGTGGGATATAACTCTAGGTGACCCTCAACCTCCCCATCAAATCATTATGGAAAATTATCCATAAGGGTATCATATAGCCAAGAGACATAAAGCTAGTCAAGCTTTATAATCATGGAGGCATTATTTAGATATTAAAATAGAAAATAATTAGAAATAGTCATTCATCGACTACTTTAACGAAAATAAACT
The DNA here is from genome assembly GCA_019514585.1 of Dendrobium officinale. Classification (NCBI taxonomy): domain Eukaryota; kingdom Viridiplantae; phylum Streptophyta; class Magnoliopsida; order Asparagales; family Orchidaceae; genus Dendrobium; species Dendrobium officinale. The sequence continues at coordinate 35,620,066 of CM033691.1, read as the reverse complement.
CTCATTAGAAAAATCTATAGCCATATAAATGTTGAAAAAGGGCTGCGATATGAGTTTTTCAATGACACGCTATATTGATGAGCTTTTGATCAAATGTGGTTAATATACATAGGGACCAAGGAAGCTAATAGAGTGGAGTATAAGTCTATGAAGGACATTATATGCAAGAGGATAGGTTACTATTATCCAAGAGTTATGGTAGATTTTATTTACCACACTTATAGGTGCCACGAATATCAGATTCACTATAATGTTATATATCAGCCATTAAATCCACTACACCCAACAGTAGCATCCTGGCCATTCGAATGCTGGGGAATAAATATAATTAGATTGATAGATCCACCATCATCAGTAGGACACCACTTCATACTAGAAGCAATAGACTACTTTTCAAAATTGGCATAAGTAGTTCCATCAAAGAAGTCATGTCTGATCATATGATTAACTTTTTTATCCATAATTTCGTATACATATTTGGTACAGCACGCTGCTTGATCTTACATAATGGTACAACATTCAAGAGTACAAAAATCTATATGTTTATCAAGTGACATAAGATTGATTAACGATACTCATTAATATATAATCCAAGGGAAAATAGCATGGCAAAGGCCTTTAACAAGATGTTGGAAAAACTGTTGAAGAAGATCCTCACCAAGAATAAAAGAGAATGACATACTAAAATGGAGGAGACACTATAGGCATATTGTATAACTTCCAAAATGGCAACCAAAACTACTTATTATTCATTAGTGTTCAGAGTTGAAGCAATATTACAACTAGAAGTTGAACTTTCATAACTCTAAGTATTAATCTGGAATAATCTCACTTATAAGCACAATGCTCGATTTAGATTGGAAGAACTTGATGTGCTCGATGAGACCAGGCTATATGCTTAACAAAATTTGGAGATATACTAAGAAAAAATGATAAAATCATTTGACTAAATGGTACGTCATCAGTCATTTTAAGAAGGAGAAATTATCTTGGTACTAAGAAGGCTAATAATCCCACTCTAAAAAATTGTTGGCAAATTTATATTAAAATAGGAGGGGCCTGTTATCATCGAGAAGGTGTATCAAGGAGGAGCTTACTAGTTAATCTATCTGGACGGCCAAAAGCCCATGCCATTGGTCATTGGTCGATACTTATATAAATACTATGTATAAGAATGGTTATGTTATTAAAATGTCATGTACTTTATATATATTCTCTTACATAAGTACATCTTAAATTTTAAAATTCTCTTATATTTCAAGATTGTATTTTAAAAATTCCATTAAAATGTCCCATAAAATTGGGGAAATTTAAATATTTATTTAGGTCAAAATCGCATTACATGCTAAAACCTCCAAATAAATATTTAAAATCTCGAGATACAAAATATATCTAAAATCTCCATATAAGATAGGGGTATTTTAAATATTTATTTGGGTTAATATTGTGCTACGCATTGAGATCACCAAATAAATATTTAAAATCTTAAAATTCTAAATTTATTCTATTCTAAAATGTCCTTAAAAGATAGGGGGTATTTTAAATATTTATTTGGGTCGACATCACACTACATGTTGAGATCCCTGAATAAATATTTAAAATCATCAACACGAATATTCCTTTATATAGAAGTATACAAAAAATTTTTCTCTATCAACAAATTCTTTTTCAAAGTATATGTAGGTGACCTTTCAAAAGTTTGGGACACCATCTTCTCTAATATACCAAGGTTTGAAAGTCAAGAATGAGACCTTTATGACTACACACTCTAACAAGTCAATCCAGAATAGCTTGATGTCTTTCAATAGCCTGAAACTTAAGATTTGAATGGGTGTAAGAGGATGGATTCAATAAGCCCAAATATGGCTTGATTGCTTGTAGCTCTGTCTACTCAATACGCCATAAGAAAGGCCATAGTAGTGGAACCCCCACTTCATTAACTCGTTAGTAGGGTCTGTATGAAGTATGAAAACTAATTCAACTCAATAAGTTCAAATTATCATAGTTTACTAAATTCTCCAATTAACTGAAGAATGAAAGTTTTAGTATGAAGGATGAGTCACGAGCAGCTACTGGTTGTGTGTAGACTCCAAATTTTCAACCACAAAGGATGACTCTAAATCTACCAACTTTAATAAAATTAGCATTTAGAAGCACATTTCCCATAGCTCAAGTATGAGGCTTGAATGGGTGTAAGAGTCTAGATCCAACAAGCTTATATATGGTCGAATCGCTGGTGATTCCACCTACTCATCTTGTCATAAGAAAGGCTATGGTAGAGGAACCCTTATTTTAGTAACCATATGATGAAGAGCTATGAAATCATAGCTTACCTAATTTGATGAACTAAAGTAACTTGGGTTGCAGTCTCCTCAAGTGGTTGAGGATCAAGATATACCCACATTTGATACTATCAACCGAATTCGAAACTGCAAATCCTTCAACAAATCTAAAAAGCATAACACAAGGATCAAAGGATTTTTTCTTCAACAAGTCCACCAAAGCACAAAGTAAAGGGCCGAAGAAGCCATTCAATATTATTTGCAATGCTTAAGGCTGAACTAAGAGGATTTCATCATCAATAAGTCCATTTATATAAAGCTTTGGGTCGATGACTTTCCGCCACCAACCTACTATAAACCGAAAAGGTTTAGGTCACCGACATCTACTCCTTCATCAAGCCCACCAAATAAAAAAGCATAGGGTCGAAGGTACATAAATCCCTCATCAAGTTAGTAAAGAAAAATTAGGAAACTCTCTATCAATGTCTACAGCACAATGTACAGGGCTAAAGGAATCAAAATCTCAGGACTCAAGCTAAAGATATGAAAAGAAGCCTCTTGAATGACATCTACAAGTGTCCCTAAAGAATGTGGGCTTTTTAAATTTTTATTTGGATCGACACCGCACTGTATGCCAAGATCCCAAATTAAATATTTAAATTTTTTTGTCAAAATGCAACCAAAGGAGGGAAGAATGAATGATCCTCCATAAACTGAATGTGCAATCAGCAAAAAAATATAACTTGAGCAAGATATAATCAGTATAAGAGTTAGCAAAATCCCACTGATTGATTAATCTACAAAGTTTGGATAAATTATGAACAACTCCAGCAATTATACAAAAAAAAATCATATCAATATATAACTATGGTAAAAAAAGATGCGAGCAATTATAAAAATGCTAGAAGTTAAAGTGACGGTGGTGAAAAAAAAACAGAGCAAGAGGTGGCAATGCTACCTATTATGGTCAATCTATAAACTAACACTAGGTATATGAGTATGAAGAGATATGTTACTATCCTATGGTCCTTATTTGACTAAAGCCAACACATCAAGCATATTTTGTATACAAATGCATCTATAGATTTACAAAAGCATAAAAATAGACTTTTGAAGATCTATAAAATGAAGATCATAGCATGACATCCAAATTAGATTTTGGAAATCTGCTAAATAAAACCCTCAATGTGATATCTAGAGAGAAATATGTGGAGAGCCACAGGTCAATTAACATTATACAAATGTGGTTCTCTCTAGACACATACCACATTTCTTGGGGGGGGAGGGGAGGATTTATTGACCTCTAGATAAATAACCAAAATCAGCAAAAGAAAAAAATCTAGAAGAAGATCCGTACCTTATATCTATCAAAAGCATCCACAAATTGTACCAGAAATCCTGTTAAAGCCACTGGACTTCCATCTCTTCCCAGATATCCTACGAGCTCACCTCAATTGCTATTCTTCCATGTCATTAAAATGAGAGCTCAAGGCTCTCGACATTCAACTCTACTTCTCCTATTTTCCTTTATCGTCAAACCTTCCACACTCTCCTCTTCCACGCGATACAGTCAAAACCCACGTAAGCCTTTTGAATTCTTCTTGATTCACCTCTTCCTCTTTCTCACCTCTTCTAAATTTAACTCAATTCACTGCTTACAATTTCTCTAAGATGAACTCCTATCTCCTCTTGCAGCTCCCCTCTTCCCGATTTGACCTCCATTAACCTTACTCTTACAAATTGAACTCTAAGGTGAATATTGCCTCCCTCCATAGCCTCCTAGATCTCTTTGACCTTCTTTCAAGTGCTCTAGCCGAAAGCCTTAGCAGAGCATTCACTCTTGGTTGACCTCATATTTGACCTAACTTCTCCCTCCATAACTGCTAGAAGCCTCCAATAGCCATCCTCTTCCTACCCCCATACCCGAACCCCAACTCAGCCTAAAGTTATGGCCGATCTCCTCCTATGTCGAACATCGGCCGAAGACCTTGTATATCCCGTCGCTTAAGCCAAACCGATGGCACCTTGCCAAGTCCATTAGACCTACATACCCAGCCTCTTATAGTTAATTAGGTATACATTCTTATTTTGTTTTTTTAGTTATTAACTATATTAATTACTATTATTACAATAATTATATATATATATATATATATATATATATATATATATATATATATATATATATTTATATATATATATATATATATATATATATATATATATATATATATATATATACACAACAACAACAAGCATTTGTCTGACTACGTGGGTCGGGTACAAGAATCCTTTCTCGCCATTGTGTATGGATAAAAGTCAAAGTCACATTTAAATCTAATAAAGAAAGATCATTTATAATATTTTCTAACCAAGTCTTTTTTGGTCTACCTCTACCTATCTTAACATAAGTCAAATCTAATACCTCAACTTTCCTAACTAGGTCATCGAAAGGTCTTCGTTTAATGTGCCCAAAATATCTAAGCTGACTCTCTCTAATATTATCTTCTATTGGAGCTACTCCAACCTTTTCACGTCTATGCTCATTTCATATCCTATCTCTAAGGGTCAAGCCACTCATCCACCTAAGCATCCTCATCTCTGTAACACTTAACAGAGTGTTATGCTTCTCTTTTAATGGCAAAAATTCAGCACCATAAAGAATTGCAGGTCTCACTACCATCTTATTGAATTTTCCCTTAAGTTTGAGGGGGACTTTTCTATGGAACAATAAGCCTAATGCATTGCTCCACTTCAACCATCCAACTTGAATTATGCTGATATTATCCCAATCAATTTCACCATCACTCTGAGCAATAGATCAAAGATATCTAAAACATGTACTATTATTAATGACCTGATCGCCCAAAGTCACAATCCCCTCACTAGGTCTATTGCAACTAAAATTACACTCCATATATTCAATTTTAGATCTACTCAAGAAAAAACCTTTAGACTCTAAAGTTGATCTCCATAATTCAAGTTCACCTTCAACTCCATCTCTAGTCTTATCAAGAAGAAGAATATATTTATCAAAAAGCATACACAAAGTATATCCTCTTGCAAATGTCTAGTGAGAACATCCATGACTAAAGCAAAAAGATATGGACTTAAGGTTGATCCTTGATGTAATCCAACTGAAATAAGAAAATACTTGGTCAAACCACATTGTGCTTAAATACAAGTAATAACTCCTACATACATATCTTTAATGATTTGAATATAAGCATTTCTTAACTCCTTTCTTTTCAGGAACTCTCCATACCACTTCTCTTGGAAATTTATCATATTCTTTCTCTCAGTCAATAAATATCATATGTATAACCTCATTATCTCTATATTTCTCCATCAAAACTCTCAATAAATGTATGGAATCCATAATAAACCTTCTCGGTATGAATCCAAATTGATTTTGAGAAACATTTGTATCACACCACAACCTACGCTCCATAAGTCGCTCCCATAGTTTTAAAGTAAGACATTATAACTTATTTCTTCTATAATTTTAACACTCTTGTGCATCACCTTTATTCTTAAACATTGGAATTAACACACTCATTCTCCACTGATTTGGCATCTTTTACACTATATATATATATATATATACTATATATATATAAGAATGAAAAAAAAGTGAGAGAGTAAAAAAAAAGAAAACAGAATGTAGAAAAGGAAGAGTGAGAAATAAAATTGAGATAGTTAAAAAAAGGGAAAAATATGCAATAGAAAGTGGGGGATTTCTATGATTTCATGCATTACACTCGCTACCATTGACTCCACAGCAGAAGGTATAATCTGCCCTAACATGAGTAAACCCATTTTGATACTTGAAACATGATGAACAACCACCCATGCGCACTTCTTTTAGCATGGTGCGAGAGAATTTGTTATGATGCTTGCGATGAGGTGGGTAATCTCCCAAAATCCTATTTTTGATATTTGTTACACATCGAGAGACCCTCTATACACGCTTTTCTTAATCTGGTTGGTGGAAAGTTGATGTAGTGCTTACATCGAGGCAGGAAAGCCTTATGCATAGTTTTCTTAGCATGGTAGGGCAAAAATATAAGTACCCATATGCTAGAAAAAACTATTTCTTTTTCAAACAGCTACTTTCGAAAGACACCGCATGCCTTTCCTAGCATTGTGGATGATAAAGACTACAACCACAATGTCCCCAAACACTGACTGTACACATCTTTCTTGATGTGGTGGGTAGGCTATGTCTCTTGATTTTTCTTTTAAACACGAGAGACGTCATGAAGCTGCCAAAATTTGGACAAAAGATATAAGTACTTGGACAAATAAGAGGGGACTTGGACTTGAACTTGATTTTGAACAAAATGAACATGAACATAGCATAATTCAAAACCAAATAATAAGTGAATATCATAAAAAAATATAAAAATAAAATGATGAATCCAAATCATCTAAATAAGCATCAATTAAAAAAGAAGGGAACTCATATCGGACTTAAATAATCTTGAATAATTAATAAGAACTCAAAAGGGCAATGGAGATTTGAGTCTTAAGTTAAAAGTTTTTCATGCAACATTAAGTGAAAATCATAATTATTCAAACAAGAATCAAATGAAAATTCAATAACCGTAGATGCATCAATATAACCTACTTGTGCATATCAATTAATGAAGTTGAAAGATATATACAACTTAATTGCAAACATCTAGATAGATCCTTGGATGTATATTAAAATTATCCCTAAACATACAGTGACTGATGTTTCCTTTGCCAATCAATTTATGGGCATAAGGAGATGAATGCAATGAATGATATGATACATTCATGAATAGTATATATGGGAAGGATGTGAAATAAAACTGCCACTATGCCATCATCTCGGCATGCAATCAGGTGTAACAAATCATGTAAGCAATGAGCGGTGGAGATAATATAGAATATGGAAATTCATATGAGAAAATATATTTGAAGTATTCTCCAGCAAGTGCTAAAAGCTGTCATGCTAACATGAGCATTAAGGATAATAAGAATGGTAAAGTTATTATACATACCACAAGTGACCTTCAAGGACAAGGGAACTTGAAAGACTCCGTAATGACCTATCCATGAGTGGTGCAGTGATACAAGCATGGGTAAAAGTTTGGAGATCTAACATGTTTACATATTATGGTGAATACAAAAGTCAATGAAAATCATTTACATCACTGGTAATAATACCATGGAGAGTATACTAGCTTGTCCCCAACAAGAAGAAATGTAAGATATATAGTGCACAAGATAACTCAATGTATGTGATGAATCTTAAAGTGTATACAAAAGATTTTCCACAAACAAAATAAAAATTATACCTGCTACTCCAACTACATTGAGGGTTGCAAAAATCATTTTAGGAATGAATATCATGTATATTTTCCTTAGACGATCCAATTGACTTTAAATCACTACGATGCATACTTGAGGCAGTAACTAATAATTTTAATATTTATGACATCAGCAAGGGCATAATTATATGAAGTTGAATTGATTGATTTTTTTTATTTAAGCCAACACTAGAAATGATGATGGACTAACCTAGTAGTTGTTTATCAATCTCAATGCAAGTTCTGAGAAGAGAAAACCATATCGAATTATTATAGAGTGAGACTCAGTTAAACCAAATTTAGAACACTAAGTTGGATAAGATTATTGAGGCTTGCAAGTTTTGTTGCTGAATAATGATCATGTATCCAACATATCTCCTACAAATAAATATTGAACTATTACAACAAATGTAAATTTCTATGAGCCATTGTAGAAGACTTGTCAAATATCTAAAATACCCTTACACATGCACCGTAATTTATATACACATAGGTATATAGTAGGGATAAATGTATAATATACCCACATGAACTGCGTTGAGTGTGTTTTGGATATGCACATGACATTTAGGCATATTGTATGAGTCAACAAATGAATATAATTTAAGCACAATCGTTCTACTTGAACGATAGGAGTCAATGGTGCTCAAATTATGAAAAAGATATACAGTCTGGGTGTCAACCATAATATCTATTTTATACATTCATATAAGGCATTCAAGGCCTCAAACAAAGAAAATTCATTCATAAATACATAAATCCAACAAAAACCAATACTCTCTTGATAGTTTAACATAATCGACAATGTTCAATCCATAAATAAAAATGGCCCAAATACAACAATGATGGCTGTGTTGAACGTAGAACTCAATCAAAGGGGTTATTTTCAAATACTTCAAATGCCATCCCAAGTATCCACAAAATCCAAAGATTCCAAAAATCCCAAAAATTCCAAAATCCAAGATATTTAAAATTGAAATTATACATCAATGCTTAAAGTTAAATCCATCCATCCTCTGCAATAGTTTACTGGGGTGAACAAATTGAAATTTATTTCAGCTCACAAAGAGCTAATGTCTAATCAAGAATATAAATAGGATCTATTCTCAAATAATCTTATACTAGTAAGGATGTAGTATGTGTCCTCTTATTGGTGATTTTATTTCAAAAAGACACTATAGGATAAATGGTTATGACTTCGAGCCCTTTAAACTGGATACTTTTGCTTCTAAATAGCACCACAATATAACAATTATGTCCATACGCCATACATTCCTTAGTAACATCAAATACTTGAGATATGAATCAATAAAATATAATCGATAGGGAAAAAAAACCCTATATTATCTAAGATGGATTCAAATTTGTCCCTTAAATAAACACTCCCCATAGGTCTATAAGGTGTTGCAGATCATGACCAAAGTACTATGACTTTGATGATAACAAATATTATTATTTCTTGACTACTATCATTCATGCATATCTATTTTATATTCCCAACTCACTAATCTTTCAGGTCCATAAGTTTACTTTGAACATCAATCAGGTCAAGATCAGGTAGACTAGGATTGAGTTAGTCTGTAATTTTTATTTGAATACATTTTTTACCATTTTTTAAGTTAAATGTAATGTTATGGATCCTGAAGCTAAGTGGAATGAAACATCCAAACTATCTGTTGGACTATATGGTATGATTTTGAACTAAGGTGGAAATCACCCAATCAATCTCCTAGACATCCCAAACTATCTATTAGACTATATGGTATGATTTTGAACAAATCATATGCAACGATATCCACATCGGCCTAGATGATCAGTTATTTTTTCATATCATCCAAATTTATCTCTTAGACGTTCCAAACTATCTGCAGAGTGATAACAAATAATTTTGAACTAATCGTATATGGTGATATTCAAATCATCCTAGATGATTAGAACAAATATTGTGTTCTAATTATATCGCAAACCCTGATCATCTTAGCTGAAAGGGCTGATTTAAACTAATCGTATAGGATGATCTATCGATCGTCCTGGATGATCTTTGATGTTAAGTTGAAAATTAGGCCATTTTTTAATGCCTTCTATTTAATCTCTCTTATTTATTGATAGATAGATCTTTTGCCCTTATTCTGACTTAAGGGAGCTTAGAGAAGGAGAAAGGAGAATGAGAGCTTGGGAGAGAGAGAATCTTGTGAGAGGAAGTTTGTGAGGTGTTCAGAAAGGTTGCTCCAAGCAAGGATTCAAGTTATCTCCTTCAATTATCATCTTTGGCTCCTTGGTGGAACTTGGGAGGAATTTGTCAGCACTAGATAAAGGTTCTCTGCCTACTTCAGGAGGAAGCAAAAGGTGTTGGGGTTCTCTGCTTACATTAGGATGAAGAAAAAGGAGTTTGGGTTCTCTACCTCATAGGGGTCGATGAGAAGGATTTTGTAAGGGCTTATCCGCCTTGCTGTGGGAGCAAAAGGAGAGACATTACAGTTTTTAGTGCAATACTCAAAGGGTATCTCTGAGGAGTGGACGTAGGTTAGGTTCACCGAACCACTATAAAATCTGATGTATTCTTTCTTATTACATTTCTATATTTTAATTTTTGCACCTTAATTTTTTATGGTTGATTGTATGGTTAAAAGCTTTAATTCATTTTGTTAATCGCTTCCACATCAAAGATAGATCGTGTTTGAATTAAAATTTTCAAAAAGGTTTTCAAAAAGACCTTGCCTTTTATTTTAGAATTTTTAAAAATACCAATTCACACCCCCCCCCCCCCTATTGGTTGACCTTGAGATAGTTCATAAGTGCTTAAAAACCTTAATGAAATTTCATAAGGTACCCTTGGATGAAGCAACCAAGCTAACAAGAATCCTTCTATCAGGTTGTGTCGACTAACTCCTCTGACTAAGTAGACTAGAGACCACGATGGCCCGGGATGATGAAACCATGGGATCTTGATCGGGTCCATTATCCATTTCCCCACCATTTGCTTTAAGTATAAGATGGTGAAATTTCTAATTTTAAATACAATTATCCAAACTCTCCAATTTTCTAGTAGGTTTGAGCAATTTTTAGATTAAGACATGGATTGCCAAGGTGGCTTGGTAATATGTCCATAACTTGGCCTCTTTCTCATTGGTTCAAAGAGGGTTATTGACTTGTTGACCTATTGACTAGTGAATAGTGATTGGGATAGGTTTTAAGAAGGTCAAGAGAGCTGTCAGAAATTATTCCAAGAGGATTGGAGTTTTGAGCAAATAAATGAAATTAGAGAGGGTTTTGACCCCTTTAAGTGAGTTGACTAAGTCAAACTATGGAGATTTAACTTAAACATCTTTTGACATGTATGGAATATCAAATTCAATCGATTTTAGAGGATTAATTTAACTTAAAATGGTTCAAGCATCAAAATTGGCATTAGTGTAGGTTAAGGATTTATTTGGTAAACCAAGGTTAACTTAGTCAACCTAATCAAATTATGAGTTGAGTTTGGGTTAAATAAATTTAAATGAGTGTTTTGAGATTATTAAAGGTAGTCCCATACATTGGTGAGGTCATCTGGAGTGAAATTGATATTTGAAACCTTAAGTAGCATTTTGGTCATCCTTGATTGACTTGGTTAAATAGGTTAAATCAAAACTTGAGTTTGGGTCCAATGGATCCAAAATAAAATCTAGGATCCATTGGGATAGATTTTTGAAATTCATATAGGAAGACCAAGTTGAATTTTGGGAAAAAGACCAAAAACCCCTTGAAAGAAATTTTGGTCATTTTGACCATTGTTTAATCATGGGTCAAATTAGGTCCAGAAAAGTGTAGGTTATTTAAAATAAAGCATAATAGAGGCCATGGATGTGATTGGCAAATTTGAAAGGGGTTCCATGGTCAAATTCCACTTGATGGAATGTATAGTGGCATAGGCTGTAAATATTTAAAGGTTTTGAAGCATGTGAAAAAAAGATTCAATTTCTAGGGCTAGGGACCTCATAATGGATTTAACTTTGGAGGCCTAACTCTAGAGACATGCAAGGTCAATATGCAACTAATAGATCATAAATTGGAGGTGATTTAACAGGATTTCCAGGTGACAGAAAATTCACCTAGTAAGGGTTTAAGGACTCATGCTTTTGGCCTTGGATTTGGGCTTTGGATACAGACTAAATAATATAGGAGTTGAGATGGATCATAAGTTGATTGATTGAATTGGATCTCTCACATTGATCGCAATCATATAAATGCTTAATAATGATTAAACAAGATTGGAGTTTGATTGAAAATTGATCTATAACTTGGGATTGGGAATTGAGCTTGATTTTGGAATGTATTTGATTAGGGATCTAGCATGGAGATTGAATTGGGGAATGAAAATGAATTTGATTAGAATTGGATCTTGACTAGGACCTCCATAGTTAAGAGGTAGAGACCTTCCAATCATTTGGTCACTAAAAAGAAATCCAACTAGGTCCTACAGACCTCATAAAAAAATGAGGTCAATAATTAGACCTACAATATATGTAGTAGAACAAAGTTCTAGTGCACATACTAGTGTTGATTGAATTAGAGATTGAAGTGGAATTTTGGAAGTCTAAAGAAAGGCATCACCCAACATTATGTCTATAGAATAGTAATGAAGAGTTATGCCTAATAGACAGATTAATTAGGAGTCCAAGGTACGCATCACCTAACCTCAGGTCTATAAGATGTCGATAGAGGACTTACACCTAATAAATAGATTCAATTGGGACGTCTAAGGAAGGGCATCACCTAACCATAGGTCTATAGGATGCTCATAAAAGAATTACACATAATAGATAAATTAACTGGGAGTTCAAGGTTGGCATAACCTAAGCTCGGGTCTATAGGATGTTGATAGAGGACTTGCACCTAATAAATAGAATCAACGAGGAGGTCTAATGAAAGGCATCACCCAACCATAGGTCTATAGGATGCTAATAGAAGGCTTTCACCTAATAGACAGATTAATTGGGTTAATCATTTAGAGAGGAAGCTTGCTCCACACAAGGGACCAAATTTTGATTAAAACTAGGATGGTGCCACAAAGGATGATATCCACCACTAGTTGATGTTTATGTTGGGATGAAGCTTGCTCCATATAGAGTACCTAAACTAGATGAAAACTAGGATGGTACCACAAATGGCATTATCCACCACTATTAAATGATCATGTGGGGAGTAAGCTTTCTCTATATAGAAGAACTAAACTAGATGGAAACTAGGATGATGCCACAAAGAAAGTTATCCACTACTAGCAGATGGTCATGTTGAGAGGAAGCTTGCTCCACACAAAGGACCTAAATTGGTTGAAAACTAGGATGGTGCCATAAAGGGCATTATCTACTACTAGTAGATGATCATGTGGGGAGGAAACTTGCTCCATATAGAGAAAACTAAATTTGATGAAAACTAGAATGGTGCTATAAAAGGCATTATCCACCACTAGTAGATGATCATGTGGGGAGGAAGCTTGGTTTGTATAGAGGATCAAAACTGGATGGAAACTAGGATGGTTACATAATGGGTGTTATCCACCACTAGTAGATGGTGAAATGTGAGAAAGCTTGATCTGCATAGAGGACAAAAATTGGATTGAAACTAGGATGGTGCCACAAAGAGCATACTCCACCACTAGTTTATGGTTATGCATGGAGGAAGCTTGCTCCACATAGAGGACCTAAATTGGATAGAAGCTAGGAATGTTCCATAAAGGTGTTGCAACTTGGGCTTCCGAGTTTATGATTTTGATGATAACAAATAATATTTATTAATCTTTTATTTCTCCAGGTATTTGCAGTGCATATTTCTTTCTATGTTGACTAATATTTCAGGCACATCATACAGCGTTCTTTGAAGATTCAAGGCTTAAGATTGCGTAAATTGGTCGTATTAAATGAGTCTGTAATTTTAATTTATTGAGTCAAGTCTTGTAATGATATATGTTAGTTTGTTGATCATGCACACAGATAGAGGGAGCAAAAAATGATTATAAATATTTTAACTTTTCTGTTCATTGTACTGTACGATATCTATCGTATTATAAGATCTGGTGTAACAGAAATAAATTAAAATATTTTATTTTTTTGTGGAAAAATTATTTTTGAATATAACTAATCATATTGTACGATCAACACATCGTACAATACGATCTGTTAGAATTAGAAAGCTCGCTGTCCATTAAATTAGGCAAAGATTTGAATTTGAAAAGTTATTCTAATTGTACTGTACAATCATGATCGTAATGTACGATGTTGCAAATATTGCCTAATTTAGCCCGCTGATTGTTCAATCAAAATGGCTTAATTTTGATATTTTGGTCGTACTGTACGAACTGGATTGTACTATACGATCAACAAAGAAAATTCTGGCCGTCCCATGCTTCATCCTGGACGAATTACACTTTTATTGAACTGTTTATACAGAACATCATACAGGACATCGTACAGTACGAACTTCAATTGAACTATTCATACAGTACTAACAGGTCAATTTCTGCACATCGTACTGGACTATCTTGCGATCGTACAATACGATATTTGATGACCGAATTGAGTTTTTTTAGGTTTTTTTGAGCCCTCTATTTAAGCACTCTCATAAGACTTTGTAAGATTCTTTTGGCAGCAATTGTGGCTTCGTTTTTCTAGAGAAAACTTGACGAGAGGACTTGAAAGGGAGAGAGGAAAGGGTGGAGTTTGAGAGAGGGAGAAGAACCTTGGAGAGGTTTCAAGGGAGTGTGAAGGAGATTTCACACGGTTACTCCGGCGAGCTTGCACCTTAGTACCATCGGATTCAAGGTTCGTCTTGAAGGAAGTTTTGGGAAGAAGAAGATCTCGTTGGTGTCAAACAACCCGACTCCTCTACCGCACTGGGGAAGGTGGAAGTGATTGTGCAAGGGCTTCTCCGACTAGCTGTGGGGGGTAAAAGAGAATCACTAAAGGTTTAGTACAATACTCGGAAGGGTGCCTTCGGGGAGTGGACGTAAGTCATGGTTTGACCGAACTACTATAAATTGGGGTGTTCTTTCCTTTATTTTTTTGCACTTTATTTTTGTATTTTTTTATTATGATTAAATGCGTGGATGAAATTGATTATCTATCTTTTTATTGTGAATGAAATTCGCTTCCTCATAAAGTCATAAAAAGATATTTCTTTTCATTAAAGAAGTTCTTAATCATCCGATTCACCCCCTTCTTGGTGCATCTAGTTATTTTTAAAAGGGCGTTATCCACCACTAACAGATAATTATATAGGGAGGAAGCTTGCTTCGCACACAGGACCTAAACTAAACTGAAGCTAGGATAGTGCCACAAAGGATGTTATCCACCACTAGCAGATCTAATTCTAAGAAAAGGGAGGACCTAATCCTAAGGAGAAGACAAATAATTAAAATTTAAAAGATGCATGAGAATATATTGAATTGATTTAAACTTTTGAAATATTTCTATATTGATTCAAAAAATTATGTTGCATCAAGCATGGTATTTCTTAAGGAAACACCCAATTATATATAGCATTGGGAGATTTCTATTACAATCCACTAGTTGATATGAGCCCCCCTTATAGACAGTCTCCATAACGAAGAGTCCTTTCCATGTCGGTTCAAACTTCCCACCAATCTTTTGATGAGCTAATATAGGCCTCCGAAAAAACCAAGACCAAGTCTCCTACTTTAAAGGTTCTATTTCAGACTAACTTGTCATGAGAATAAACCATCTGGGATTTATATAACTCTAGACTATGCTGAGCTTTAATATGATGCTCTTACAGGTCATCAAGTTCATTTAGCCAGAGTATGGTATTTTTTTTTTTAGTTGTGATTTGATTCTATATTGCAACTCTAAGAAAAAGGAGTTTATCTACAAGAGAGGTATAGCCTTAGATCCATATAGTGGTGCAAATAGAGTGGATTGAGTCGGGGTTCTATATGTGGTCTGATGACCCATAAAGCTTCTGTCAGCCTCTCATTCCATTGACATTTATTATCATCAAGGGCCTTCTTATTAATATACGGTAAAGTTTTATTTAAGGCCTCAGCTAACCCATTAGCCTGAGGGAAATAGATTGTCGAGTACCTCTAATAAATGTTATGGTGTCTTACAAAACTATCAATTTTGGTAGACCTAAATGTAGACCCATTATCAGTTATAATTCTATGGGGTATGACGAATTGATATATGATATGGTGATAAAAAAATTTTAAAATATGGTGTGATGTTACATTACTTAGAAAAATTGCTTCTGCCCTCTTTGAAAAGTATTCAATTGTAGCTAATATAAAGAGATGAATATTTGAAGAAGGATGGTCAATTGGCCCGATAACATCCATGCCCCAACTTTTGAAGGGCCACAAAGCTACCATGGGATTTAACACATTAGGCGGATAATATAAACCAATACCATGAACTTGGCATTGATGATAATGTTTTGTAATGGGCATGCAATCATCAATCATTATAGACCATTAGTATCTAAGTCCTTTGATTCTCAACTTCATTTTTGGACCCAATTGATGAGCATCGCATAGTCTGGAATGGACCTCATTGAAGATCTTTAGGGCTTCTCATTTGTGTAAATAACGTAACCACATATAATTGAATGATCTACGATACACCATATTGTTAACTAGTGCATACAATAAGACATGCTTCTTGATGGCAAGGGATTTGCCTAGTGAAGTTTACCGTCTCAAAGGTAGTCAATTAATGGTTATCTCCAGTTGCCTTCTTTATTGGTTGATGAGGTGGCAGAAAAGAATTTGGGAGATCACTTACTGATGTGCTCCAAATCTATAGTAGAGAGGACCTGATGACCTTAACTCTCTATAGGAATGGAATTTTCTTTTGGGAACACAAATTCTTTTGAAAGATTTGCTATGACATCCACTACAGAGTTTCTTCCTCAGGGAACCCCACATAAAGTTATGATGGGGATCTGCTTGAGAAGGTGACTGGTGTACCGATGGTACTTAACAAGGTTAGGATTCAATACCTTATAAGTTCCTGCAACCAAGTTAATTACTAGTTGGGAATCACCAAGATTTTAATCTCTTTAATCTTTATTAGCATTTCAAGTTCTAATATAATTATCATAGCTCCATACTCATCTTCGTTGTTCATGTAAGGTTCTGATAAATAATAGAAAAAGTGCATCATTCCCTTATCTAGTGCTATGAAAATTAGGCCAATTCTTGCTTCTTTGGGAATAATAAAATTTTTTATTTTCATTGTTGAGAAGATGCCACACCATCAAAGTATAATTCCCAGACAAGAACATCGGATTCCCTTATACTTATGATATGTTTATTGGGTAAATCATCATTTAAGGAAACTTCCTAGGCAGCGGGTGAGCCACAAGGAAATTGGCAACTGCCTGTCCTTTCATAGCATGGAAGGGAATGAAAGTTATCTCTAACTAAAGTAATATCATAGACCATTGAGAAAAATTTCTAAACAATATGGGTTGGGTCATAAGATATTACATTCAATTAACTCTAGAAATCAAGCAGATTGAATGAGAAAGCATGTAGTGTCTTAGTTTTAGGCCTGCAAAGACTAAAGTAAGATAATGCTTCTCAATCGAAGGAAATCAAATTTTCATAGAAAGAAGTCTTTGGCTAAGATAATAAAGAGCATTCTCTTTCCCATCGTCATTGACTTGAGCTAATAGGCAACCTAAAGACTAATATAGGGTCATAATATAGAGGATCAAAGGTTTGCTTTGAATTAGGGGTACCAAAAATAGCATGGTAGAGAGATATTCTTTGATGTTATCAAAGGCAGTATGAAATTTCACATCCCATATGAACTTAGCATCCTTCTTTGCTCGGAGGGAGAATGGTAAACATCTTCCATAAAGATTGGAGATAAACCTCCTTGTATATGCCAGCCTAACTTGGAGGGACCTCAACTGGGTAAGGTTTTTATGAAGTGGAATATTTAAGATGGCTTCAATTTTGGTGGTATCAATCACAATTCCACAGTGTCTTTCAACAAATCCTATGAATTTCCTTGAGGTGATGTGGAAGGCACACTTTAAAAGATTTATTTTGAAGTCGTAGCGATGCAATCGCTCATATAATACTTTTTTGCATATAGGCAAGCCTCTTTAACCTTGATATTAATAACCAAATCATCGATGTAACACTCAATTTCATTGTGGATTAGGTCTTAAACGATTTGAGTCATAGACCACTATTAAGTGGAACTGACATTTTTTAGGCCAAATGGCATCATCTTATAATAAAGGATTCCTATAGGAGTTCTGAATGCATTATTTTTCTCATTTTCTAGGGCCATCTTGATATGATTTTAATGAAATGAGCCATCTATAAAAGAAAAAATATCATGCGATGAGGCAATGTCTACCATAAGTTCAGAAATGGGTAAAAGAAATTCATCCTTGGGACATGCCTTATTCATATCCTTATAGTCGACACAGATTCAAATTTGACCTATTTTCTTTCAAAATGATATGATGCTAGATATGGAAGAGGGATATTGTTCCTCTTGAATAAACCCGGCCTCAGCTAGTTTCTTGATTCTAGAAATGACTTGCTACTTGATCTCTAAATGAATGCATCAAGGAGCTTGTTTAATAGGAATGGCATCATGTTGAATTCCATGTTTATGAACTCTTATATTTGAAGATAGACCTAACATTTTGTCATATGTTCAGGAGAGGCAGTTCCTAAACTTAGACAAAAGTTGAACTAGATCCTCAAACTCATCCTCACTCAATAGGGTACTACTGAAAGTGGGATGAGGGTCATCATCGGTTCCCATATTAATCTCTCTCAACTCTTCTATTATCAATTTAATATCTTCTAAAATTTAGGGGGTGCATCGCAAACTTGGAGTTTATTGGGATAATCTAAAGTCTCCAAATAGAGTTCGTTAAGTGGGTTAAAAACTTCAGTAAGGACATTTTGAGATTCAAGATTACAAGTTATCATTAAGAAGTATTCATTATCATCAAACAAACTAACGATACCAAATTCGATACCACATGTCAAATTTTTCTTAGTTTTTGTTTGCAAAATAGTCTTGTGGTATCTAGCTTGACCCTTTGTCAATCGATATGATATGAAGCCCTTGGAAAATGTATTTTTTATATAGACAGGAATGTAGTTGAAAGGTGATTCAATTAATTCATTGGAATATTCCTATTTGATGGTTACATAACTTTCATCTCTCAACTTTCATCCTGCAAGGAGGTGGAGCCAGGAAAAAATTTTAGCACTTCACTTACTTCACCGCTTAGGTTAGGCCCTCTTTAATTTCTAACCCTGCAACCCTGCCAGCCAACAGTGGGGTCAAGGATAGTGCCTCAATTATTATACTAAGCTTTTTATATATTGTTAATTTAGCCTCTTCACTTTTAATTTTTGGAGCATCAACCTCAGGGTCACTATCCTGATCCAAAGTGAGATCAAACTTTAGAGAATGATTAATTTTTTGAAAATTGAAATGAATTGTATTACCTCATTTTTCTTGTTCTTCATCAAAACTTGATTATAGATTGATATATATATGGGTTGTTCTTCTTTCAGGTGAAGGACGACCTCATCCACGTGCCCTTAAAACCATCCTCCCACTTCTTTGAGGTAACATGTTTAGAGGCTTAACAAACATGATCTCGAGGTTGTCTTTACTATCTGATCCTTATATTTCTTGATCTTTTTCTTTTGATCCTTGATCTTGATTAGAGCTTTGCTCACACATTTTCACCTCAATTTTGATCTCAACTTTAGAATGAAAAGGACACTTTTTATATAAAATATGTAGCATCCTTGTAGATCTCAATCTTTAGAATTGAGAATGGTTGCAAATCACCCTTAATCATGTGTTCAATATTGTCTCATTGGTACTTGATGCATTGATGTAGGGTAGATGGAACCATCTAATATTCATGAATCCAAGGCCTAACTAGAAGTGCTTTAAAGGATGTGGCCAAATCAATGATATGAAATTTCTCTTCGATTCTCAATTCTCTAACTTCTAATAGAATGGTGATGGAACCCAAAGCCCTCTCACTTTTCTCATTGAACCAACGTAGCACCAACGTATTGGTGATAAGCTTACTGGTATCAACTCTAAGATGGGCAAGGGTCTTTACGTTCATTATGTTGATTTATGCACTCGAATCAACATGGACTCTTGATAATTAGAAATTCCCTATATTTATAATAATGTGAAAAGGATGATTATGATTAGTAGTACCCAGCCAAAAGTCTTCATCCTAAAATATCACTCATGAGATTTCTTTGAAGTAAAGGGCTTCATCTTTTAAGGTTGAATTGGGTTGAGCTAGGAAATTCTTGAGATTTAGAAGTGATTTTATTAAAGTCTCCCTCATTCCCTTGATAGTACAAGAGAATCATAAATGCTTAACATGGATGGCAACTTCCTAAGATGAGCTTTGACATTTTAATCAACCTTAAGAACACCAAACACATGACCTAGTGGAGTGGAGGAAATATTGGATTTTTGAGGAGGATTATGAATTGGAACATTAGAGATAACTTCCTTACTTTTATCCTGAGGAACAAGCCTAGAAGGTAATACTTTACAATCACGAAGTAGCACCTACTCGATATCTTTGAGATGGAAAACTAAGGCAGTTTCTTCACTCACCATAGGCATTGGATTGTCATTTTTTGAATGAGAGTCAGAATCTGAGAGGTCTATCTAAGTGAAGTCTCTTTTTGATAAGGCTTTGAATTCAACTTCTCCTTGAAGGGTCGAATCAGAAAGGTCAGTTTTTTGAGTACTTAGATTGATCTCAACAGATTTTTGAATTTGTTGGGAAGAGTTATCAATTTGCATTTTAATTTTGTGGTTAATCATCAAAATTGAAGTAGGAAGATACTTTTTTTTTTTAATTTGCAACCCTTTTCCTTTGATGGGGCAAAGTAATAGTTACATAACATGAGTGAGGAAAGTTTTTTTACTTCATGATCTATCACTAAAATACATCTCTCATAAACATGCCTCCTCTCTACAAAAATATTTCTCTTTTCTTTTATATTCAAAACAGTAGTTCTTACAACTACTAGAGAGTGAAGCAGCTCAACATCCTCCTACAAAACATCCAGGTCAACCTCCCAAAATGGGCCCTGATCTATCATGCGTAGCTATTGAGAAAGATGAAAAGACTTATTAATCAAATTTTTAAGTGTCCAAGATAAATAAATATCCCAACCATTTTCTATTGAAAGAGAAATTTTAGAATAATTACCTGAAATTACTTTGGTCAACCGTTATTCTAGATTGACCAAATATTCCTGGGGAAGAATAATATAACATTGATTGATGTTCCTTTTAAGCTACTCTATAAAAATAATGTAATGCTCAATCAGGTGGCTGACCATGTAATGATAAGGAAAGTAGTTTGGATCATCCTTTTTTCTTTATGTTATATGGCCGCCTAACTTATAGCAACTAGAAATCTAATTTCTTTGAAAGACACACAATGATTTTTCCTATCACTTCCCTTTTAAATGAATATGTTTTTTTTCGATTTCTCTCTAAAAGGGATGAAAGAGAGATTTTTAGTAGACTGTGGGGTTACTAGGAATGGTTACCTCTGAGCTGGCTGTGGTGGAGGAGCAGTAGGATGGCTATTTACTGGTTGCCTTCTTCTGTCAACTTCTGAGACTATAGCTCTCTTTTAAAAGGACTAGAAGGGCTTATCAACTTTCTTTTCACAAAAAAAAAAAACTTTAAAAATGGCATCTTAGGAGTCTCTTCTTCCAGGTTGCTAGCCTTGTTCAAGAATCTCTTAATAGTTTTGATAGTGAAATCCTTTATAAGAAAAGCAACATACCCATGGATATTCTTCAAAAGAATTTCCACTGCATGTTGCTCTTACAGCTAGGGTTTCACTTCATCGAGAGGTTTTTCCACCTTAAGATGTACTCAACTAGAGACTCCTTCAGCTTTTGTTTCTCAACGATGAAACCACCCAAAGTTATGTGCTGCTGCACTTCTGAAAAGCTCTTTAAGAATAGATTTTCAAGTTCATTGAAGGTTTTTATTGAACTATTGGGACGATCTGCATACAATTTTAAATCTATGCTAGAAAGACTACTAACGAATTGGCGATAAAGTAAAGCATCTGACCCCTTAGCATTACATCGACTTGCTCAAAAGTGGGACAAATGCTGTCTAAGATTTTTTATTCAAATAAAAATTTTGAAAGAATGTGGCGAAAAATCCTTTGTATAAGGGACCAATTCATTACTTCATGTCTTCCAATGATCTCCATGAGCTCAAGTTCACTGGTCCTAGAATGACCTGGAGCAACAACACAAAAGGTTATGAAAGGATAATGGAAAGATTAGACTGGATCATGGTCAATGCTACAACAGTTAACTATAATCAATAGATGGTTGTTAAACATCTTCCCAGAATCGTGCCTGACCACTGCCCAATTCTCCTTAATATTTCAGTGTCTCCTACAAACAGTAAAAAAACAATCAAATTCGAAGAGGTGTGGGCTTCCTATTCAACATCATTTGCGGTGGTGAAAAAGGCTTGGATGAGAAGAGATTCAAGAAATCTGGCTGAAATTTTGAATTTCAAGTTAAAAAGGTCTCTCAAATCTTTATTCTTTTGGAATAAAGCCAAGCACAAAGAATTAAATCAAATGAAGGAAGTGCTCAAGGAAGAAATTCTTATGCTTCAAATCAAAGAATCTGAAGTTGGTATGCTTTCTATGGAAGATTATTCTCTTCTGAAATTTAAAATTAATGAACTCAATTCTACTATGGCTCGGCTAAATTCTTGGTGGAAACAACGATCCAAAGTCAAATGGATTGCTAAAGGAGACCAAAACACAAAATATTTTTACTCAATGGCAAGTACAAAAAAAATAGTAATCACATTCATAGCATCAAGGATGTAAATGGGACTATGGTGGAAAATCAGAACCAAATTGAATACATTTTGGTACAATACCTCAAAGACAAGTGGCGTGATAGAAGGTGTATACTGGAAGGTTGGCCGAAGGCTCTCTCTGTTCTGGATGATAAAGATAAAGATCAATTAAATAAAGAATTCTGTTTCGAAGAAGTTGAAAATGCTTTTAAAGACACTACAGGAGGTTCATCTCCAGGAAATGACGGTATTACTTACTCTTTTCTTTAAATCTATTGGTCTATTATTAAAACCAAAGTCTGGGAAGCAATGAAAAACTTTTTTGAAACTGCTGTTATGAATAAGGATTGGAAAAGAACGTTGATTGTTTTGATTCCCAAAATAAACAATTCTACTTCTACTAATAACTATAGGCCAATTAGTCTTTGCAATACTGTGTACAAAATTGCTGCCAAAATTCTTCTTAATAGAATGAAAAACATCATCCCGAAACTTATCTCTGTTGAACAAGCTGCATTCATTAGTGAGAGATCACTTCAAGATCATATTTTAATTGCTCATGAACTCATTCATAAGTTCAGATTTTCTAAAGATTCCAAAGGGCTGGTGTCTATTAAATTAGACATGGAACAAGCATACAATTCAATGGGATGGCCAACTCTTCAAAAAATTCTTTCTTACTTTGGCTTTCCGGATTTCTTCTCAAAACTTATTCTTGAATGTGTGTTGAATCCAGATTTCTCTATTTTAATTAATGGTACTCCTTCCAACTGGATCAAATCTAGGTGCAGCTTTAGACAAGGTTGTCCCTTGTCTCCTTACCTTTTCATTTTATGCTCTCAACTTCTTTCCAATGCTATAATAGGAAAGGATGATTTTGGTGTTCGGGTAAGAAATAACAGCCCAAGGATTTCACACCTATTATATGTTGATGATATAATCTTCTTTGTTGAAGCTAAACTCAAGAATGTGAGAACTATAAAAGGTATTGTGGAAAATTACTGTGGTTGGATAGGCCAAGAGGTGAATATTAGTAAAACCGGTATGCTTTTTGGAAAAGCAGTTTCTAGCTTGAAGAAAAGAAAAATCAAAGGCATCTTGGGGTTCAAAGAAGTGAAGGAACTCAATTATTTGGGAACTAAATTGGCTTTAAAAAGGTTGTCTAAATTAGACTTCAATTCATACTGGACAAGATTTTGAAGAAGCTTAATAATTGGGGAATCAAATTCATGTCGTTAGCGGGAAGAATAACATTTGTTAAATATGTAATTCTATCTATTCCTTCATTCCACTCAACTTTTTCATTAGTTCCCAAATCAGTTCTTCAAGAGGTAGAGAAGATTTGCCAAAATTTCATTTGGGATAAAACTAACGAAGTTCACAGTTTGCATTATGTCAGCTGGAAGAAGTTGTGTGATCCAGTGGAATTGGGTGGCAGAGGTATACATTATTGCTTGAGCAAAATGGGTCCTCTAAGAGCTAAACTTGATTGGAAGTACATGAAAGAAGAATTTTATTCCCAAAGTAAGGATCTTGTTGGGAGGCTGAAAATAGAATTAAAACAAATTCTGCTGCTTGGAAAATTATCAAACATGGTGGTAAATCCTTGAGAAGTATTGTGAGATGGAATGTTTAAAATGGACATTCTATTAATGTATTCAAAGATATATGGATATGGGACAAATGCTTAAACAAATGGCCTACATTTGTTAACTCTCAAGGAGACTTGGTTGATGATCTTAGAGTGGAAAATTTTATTTCAAAAAACCAATGGAATATTCCAGAATTACAGAAATATTTCGGCAAGGAATTGATGGATTTATTTTGCATGATTAATATAAATCTAGAGCTGATAGAAGACCAAGTGGAATTTGTTTACATGGAATCTGGAAGATCTATTACTTCCATGGCTGGTGATAAAATTTCGGATAAACCAAGTGACATGGCTGAAGAAATGGCTGACTGGAAATGGCTGAAGAAAATGAAACTAAGCGCTAGAATTGATAATTTCTGGTGGAGAGCCTTAAACAACGCCTTACCCACTAATGTTTTTTTATCTCACAGAATAATTCATAGGATTTCTAATTGTCCTAGAGAATGCAATAAAGAGGAGGATATCTGTCATCTAATCTGCAAATGTAAGAGGATAGTGGATGTTATTCATCATCTGAATGAATGGGGCTTTTTCATTCCTATATTCGAAAGCAAAGAAGAGATGTATATTTGGCTTTCGGATCAAAATGTTTTTCTCACTAGATTACTATGTAATGCAGTATAATTTACTTGGAAAGATAGGAATGAGATTTTACATGGGAATAAGGAAAGAAGTTCTTATCATATTGCAGCCGAAGCTGTCAGTTATATAGGAGCTCTCAATTCCTGGAATTATGACAAAATGGAAAGGTTGAGTACCAATCAGCAATCGCTATTTGAAAATCGTTGGTATTCTCCTCCTCCTAATTGGATCAAGGTGAATGTAGACGCTTCTTTATTCAATTCTTATAAAGGAGGTATTGGAGGAGTGGCTAGAGATTATAAAGGCAGATTTATAGCAGCATATGGTTTATCTCAAATGCATTGGGAGATCACCTATTTAGAGTATCAAGCTAAAGCTACCGTTAAAGAGATGATCAAGGAACAGGTGCATGGATATCAAGGCATTATCATTAAAAGTGACAATTTCAATGTAATCAAGATGATTCACTAGTCTATCAAGAAGGGAGATCGAGGTATGGATAAGTTTTCTTTTGGAGATACTTTTAATTATGTTATTTTTAACCATGTTAGTAGAGAACGTAATAAGTTAACAGACTTATGTGCTAATTTTGGTACTTTTGCTTCTTACTTTTGGGATGATTTAATCCAAGACAAGGTTCCTTCTTCATTTATAAGTATTTTGAAGAAGGAATCTAATGACTGTATTAGTTAGGGGCTCCTTTTTGATCCCTTCTTTTTTTTATAGTATTTGCTTTATGCTTCTTCAAAAAAAAAAAAGGGACCAATTCATATACTTCAGGGTAGGGTCTACCCTTTGGAATAGATGCAGCCCCTTTGGAATGGGCTAAGTGAAAGTTCGTTAGGGATGTTAAGCCCTATGGAACTGGCCCAAGGCTAACCAAGAGGGGGGGTGAATTGGTATTTTAAAAAAAAATCTTTAGGCAAAGCACAAATACAAACCAAATCACCCCAAAGAAATAACGTGCAGAAGAAATAAATGCGGAAGTAGTAAAAATAAGAGCACAAGGGTTTATAGTGGTTTGGTCAACTCGACCTACGTCCACTCCCCGGAGGCACCCTATGAGTATTACACTACCAACGTGACTCTCCTTTAGCCCCCATAGCTAGGCGGAGAAGCCCTTATAAAGACACCTCCTTTTTGCCACCCCGGCAAGGCAGAGAACCCAACTCCTTTTGCTTTCTCCTGAAGCTGGCAGAGAACCACGATCAGTTGCTGAATCCTTACCTCTACCGACCCTTCCACATATGAGAAGCTCTAGATGAAGAAGAAGCAGAGCGATCCTTGAAGCAACCCTTGTGAAACCCCTCAAAAGCTCCCCCTCACAAGATCCTCTCTCTCTCTCCCCTCTCTCTCTCTCCTCAAGGTCTTCTTAGGTCAAGGCAGCAGCAAAGCATCATAAAAAATGTTGAATAAGAGCTCTTAAATAGAAGAGCTTCAAAGGAGCTCATTAATTGCAAGTTGCCGATAATATCGTCCATGACGATATGGAAATCATCCTGGCCGATCAGTACAAACCTCAGAAGATCGGCCAAAGTATCGCCCTGAATGAAAACTGGATGATTGAAAATTGGCTTGATCATCCCGAACAATATCACGATCTTCCCAGACGATCAATTTAAATCAGAGGAAAATCGTTCAGAGCATCGCCCTGAATTTGTGATGGTAGATATGTATTGTCCAAAAGTAACTAAGGTTTTTGAATAGATCATCCTGGATGATCATTCGATTGTCCAGGACGATGTGATCGTATCAATCATCCTTAATTACTTCCTTGATTTGTCTGATCAATTAAGGCATAATTATGAATATCATCCAGGCCGATCCAAGATCGTCCTGGCCGATTGCCAAAAATATAGAATACCTTAATTGTTTATGGCGATAATTTCTTTCAATTTTGATCCAATCGTCCTGGCCGATACACGTATCGTCTAGGCTAATACACGTATCGTCCAGGCTGATTTGCTCATGACTGCTGCCTTAATTAAGAACCCCTGATTAGAATTTCTGTTTTAAGCCAGATCGTCCAGGACGATGTAAATATCGTCATGGCCGATTTGAGTAAAAATAGAATTTCTAACACCAAAGATTACAATTGACTCAAGAGGGGAAAAATAAAATTACAGACTGACTCAACCCTAATCTACCCCATCTTGAGTTGGCTCCATTTTTTCGTCCGATCTTTGATTCATAAAAAGTCAGTAGAAAAAAGCTGTCGTAGTGAAGCAAGATATGTTTGCTATCATAAAAATCATAATCTAAAAGCATGTTTGTAACACTAAGGCCTCCCTTACCTGATCTCAATCAACTTCTTAATGTCTTTATGGGCTAGTGGTGGAGAAATTGGGGCAATTATTTGTAGGACTCTAGTGATTGGAGGAACCATTGGCTGGGTTGGAGAGACTAGAGGAACTTTTGGTTGGATTGGAGGGACTATCAACCCTGACTCAGGAACTTTAGAGTTGAGTTTTGATTTTCTAATTTGGTCATTGACCAGCTGTGAGATAGATTGTTATAACATGAGCGAAGCCTACTGTGACTTATCTTGATGTGTTTGCATTTCCTTAACTTGTAGCAACATTTCTGCCACTTGTGCCTCCCCGTTCTTGATAAGTTGTTCATCATATCTAGCTCTCATTGAACTACCTGAATCTGAATTAATATCTATTGAATCTTTCTCCTTAGCAGAATGGTATTTATGTTATGAATCTGGATCCAAATCATTTGATTTTGATGATCACAATTTTTTTTCTTCACCACTACTATTATTGAATATCTATTCTATTTGACCTACTTACTAACCTTTCAAGTCCACAAAGATCACTTATAATGCAAATCAATTCAAGATTAGATAGATTAGGGTTGAGTCTATTTGTAATTTAGTATCAATGTATTTTTTACATTTCTTGAGTTAATTCTTAAATATAGTGACCCAAAGCTAAGTAACTTTGAACACACACACTCACGGGGATAAATTTTGGTGAATTAGATATTTTTTCCTATTTTTGACTAAACTATACATGACGATATTATATCATCCTAAATGATCAATTAAAAATAAAAAACCTAATTAGGGAATCCAGCTAATTACAATTAATTAAACTAATTATACTGGATGATCCATATTATCTAGGACGATCAGCTTAAATGAATAAAATGGTCACCAATCACAATTTAGGTAATGTTTTAAGTTTTAAGTTTTGTTCTAATCGTATAGTATAATATGCATAATTTTGGATGATTTTTTACAATCATACCTAAATTGATCTGGTGATTAGGAGAGTAACTATGGTTAAATTATTCAATCAAATCATACATGAAGATCCATCTAGATCATACTGGATGATTTAGTATATTTCATAGGACTCTCCCCAATCATCCAAGATGAAAAACCATAACTCTACTCTAATTATCTAGGAGGATTATCCTAGATGTCCCGAGACATTTTGAAAGTTCATTATAGATGTTAAGCCCTTATGAACTAGCCCAGGATAACAAAGAGAGGGGTGAATTGGTATTTTAAAAAAATATTTCAATCAAAAATAAAATCTCAACCAAATCAAAATTCACCACAAAGAAATTTAACTTACGAAAATCAAATGAGGAAAAATAGTAGAAAAGAAACACATAAATTTAAAGTGGTTCGATCAACTCGACCTAGAGGCTCCCTCTGAGTATTACACTAAACTCAGTGTCTCTCCTTTTGCATCCACATCAAGGCAAGAAGCCTGTACAAAACCTCCTTTCCACTTATACCGATGAGGCATAGAACCCAAGTCCTTTTACTTCCTCCTGAAGTAGGTAGAGAACCTTGATCGATTGCTGAAGTGGCCTCTTTTGAACCTCCAAGAATAAGGGATGACAATCAGAGAAGTTGACTTGGATTCTTGCTTGGATAAACCTTTGTGAAACCCCTCATAAACTCCCCCTCACAAGATTCTCTCTCTCTCTCCCTTTCTCTCCCTCTCCCCTAGGCTCTCTTAGGTCAAGACAGCAATAAAAGTTGATTTCTTGGGTAGAATAAGAGCTCTTAAATAGAAGAGTTTTGGAATAGCTCTTAATTTATACAAACTGACTTTATCATCTAGGATGATATAAATATTGTTCTGGACGATCATCATAAATATCGCTCAATTAGCCCAGACGATTTGGGACGATCAAAAGATTTTTGTTCATATCATCCAGGCCGATAGTATATCATCCTATACAATTTGTACAAATCCTTTAATATTATCCAAATAATTGCACTAAATGGATGTCTGAATGATGAAAAAATAGCTTGATGGTCCAGGCCAATCTCAAGATCGTCCTAGACGATTAGTTCAAATATGTGAAAACCGTTTAGAGAATCGTCCTGAATTGCAGTTGGCCGATGTTGAACGTCCAGGAACAACTAAGGTTTTTTGAACTAATTATCCCGGCCGATCCTAAGATCATCCAGGATGATTTGATCAAGCAATCAAAATCTTAATTTCTTTCCTTAATAACCAGATTATTTTAGGCATAATTGTGTTTCATTGTTCAAGATGATGTATTAGATGATGTCCAAAAATAAATAATGCCTAAATAGATCTGGCAGCTAATTCTTTTTTGATTTGAGCCTATCATCCCTGTCGATACAAATATCATATAGGACGATGAACTTAATGATGTGTGCCTTAATCAGGATACCATAATTAGGGTTTCTATTTTTAACATATTATCCAGGATGATTTTTGGATCATCTCGGAAGATATGACCAAAAATAGAGAACTCTAAAAATCGACATAACTTTTCCCCATGTGTGTGTATGCAAGGTTACTTAGCATCAGGAACTACATCATTTACAATAGACTCAAGAAAGGGAAAAGTTTACAAACTAACTCAGACCTAGTTTATCCAATCTTGAGCTGGTTTAAATTTTAGTTTGATCTTCTGGACCTGTAATGTCAGTTGGCAAGGTAGTCAAAGTGAAGCAAAAGCATTTTCTATCATCAAAATTATACTCTCTAAAAGCAGATTTGCAATATTCTCCCCCTTTTTTATGATGGCAAACATAAAGTAATTGAAGCAATTCAAAACATTTTTAATGGAAGTAGGTAAAAATACAACTACAGTTCAAATAGTTCAATTATACATCATAAAAACATAATAAACTAGAATAGACTAGTATAGCTACTCCCCCTTTTGATATCACAAAAAGGAGGGAAAAAGAAAAACAACACAAACAACTAAACAGAAGTAAAACAACAACAAAACCACTTTTTTTTTTAATCAAAGCTTGAATATGATAAATTTTCCATGTGATTGAATTAAAAATTTGTAAGAATCAATGAGTTAACATCGTTGAAATTCGAAAAACAATAAAACAACCGATCCTGTTATCCTTAGCTCGAACTTCTCCCAGGGTAAAACCGTCTTTTGAAAACAAAGATCTAAATCAGAAAAATCAATTGGATAAGAAAAAGAGATATATTCAAAATTTGGTTTCAAAAAAAAATTTATAGAATAATATATCAAAGTAATTTGTTATGATCATAAATTTCGAAATTAAGCATTTAAAAAATATCAAGTGACACATGAATTCTTCTAAGATTTAAAATTTTTTAAAGGGAAGAAGCTTGCTTTTGGTGGGCTCATTTTATGCCTCTTGTCAGTTTAATTGACGATCCTTGCATATCTTTTAATTTTTTATACACTTTGTGTGTGTGTGTGTAATTTTGCATCATTGTTCTTCTTTTGATTTTGGCATTATTGGTCCCTTTTTATTTATTTATTTACAATCTAGACCCCATTTTCAAAATTCTTAAATATTTTTAGTTGTTATTATATCTTCCAGATATTAGAGAAGAAAAACTCACTCTCTAATATAAGGAAGAATGAATCACAAAATAGAATTAAAAATCACATGATAAATGCAACGGTAAGATTACAAAAAAATTGAAGGTAAAATAAAAACTTTGAACAATATATATATATATATATATATATATATATATATATATATATATATATATATATATATATATATATATATATATATATATATATATATATATATATATATATATATATATATATATATAGATAGATTATTGTAGCAAGATTAAAAAGATCTCAATTGCAAAGTCCAGTTGTTGATTTGAGATAGACTTTGGTTTAGAAAAGAGAATTACACCACTAAAAGAAGTTAGAGAAAATAAAACAATCAAAAGTGTTTCTTCTTTTAACTGATTTAGAGATGTCAAACATTGACTACAAATTTTCAAAAATAAAAAACAAGGAATAAGATATCAATTTAACATTGATTAAAAGAAAAAGAAAACAAATGAAATCATATGAAAAAATAAAACAACATAATTAAAAAAATAAATAAGGAAAAAACTACAAAAAATAAAATAAAATAAACAACAGATAAAAAATCAAAAATTAGTAAGAATCAAGTTCATGCATTTATGTCAATCACACCCAATCTGGTCATTAAAGTGCTAAAAGTGTCGAAGGCTAGTGGTTTAGTAAAGATGTCAGCTAGTTGATTCTCAGTTTCCATATGGTGTAACTCATTATCTCCCTTGGTCATATGGTCTCTAATAAAGTGATGTCTTATGTCAATGTGCTTAATCCTTTAATATTGGGTAGGATTCTTAGAAATGCAGATGACACTAGTGTTGTCACAAAGAATTAAAATTGTTCCTATAGGTAATCCTAAATCCAAAATTTACTGCTTCAACCAAAGGACGGGCCACACAACTCCTTAAAGTAATGTACTTAGCTTCAGCAATGGAAAGTGCAACATAGTTCTACTTTCTACTAGACCAGGAGACTAAATACTATCCTATGAATTGGCAAGTCCCAGAAGTGCTCTTTCTATCCACCTTACATCCTACAAAATTAGAATTAGAATATCCAATAATCTCAAATGAAGTGTTGTGCCTAGGATACCATATTCTTAAGTTTTGGATCCCTAAGAGCTAAGAATCTTCTTAACTACACTCAGGTGGGATTCTTCTAAGAATTTTCTTAACTACACTCAGGTGGGATTCTTTAAGATCAGCTTAAAATCTAGCACATAGATAAACACTAAACATTATATCAGGTCGACAAGCAGTTAGGTAAAGTAAAGATCCAAGCATCTCTCTATACTTCTATTGATCGACTGATTTTCCATTTGTTCCTTATCCAACTGATAACTGAGGTCATTGGAATATTAATTGGCTTGGATTTATCAATTTCATATTTTTTCAAGATGTTATTTATATATTTTAATTGATTTAAAATGGTTCCATCCTCCAATTGTCTTATGCTAAACCCCAAAAAGTAGGACAACCCTCCCATCATACTCATCTCAAACTCCTACTCATTAGTTTAGAAAAATCTTCTCATAGCCTCTTATCAGAAGAGCCAAAAAGTAAATTATCAATATAGATCTGAACAATGAGTAATTCAACTCCTACTTTAAAAAAAAAGGGTGGTGTCTATGCTTCCCTTAACAAACTCTCTCTCTAATAAGAATGTGCTAAGCCTCTCAAACTAAGCTCTAGGTGCCTACTTTAGTCCATATAAGGCTTTTTTTTATTTTAAAAAACATGATTTAGAAATTGGGAACTCTCAAAATCTTGGGGTTGCTCTATAAACACACCCTCTTTTATTACCCCATTTAAAAAGACACTCTTAACGTCCATTTGGTAAAGCTTAAATCCCTTATAATAGGTAAAGGCTAGTAGCACTCTAATGGCTTCCAATCTAGCTACAGGGGCAAAGGTCTCCTCAAAATCAATCCCTTCTATTTGGTTGTATCCCTTAGCCACCAATCTTGCCTTATTTCTAGCCACCACACCAAAATCATTCAGCTTATTCTTAAAGACTCATTTGGTTTCAACTATACTTTGTCCCTTTGGTCTTTCTATAAGCTCTCAAATATTATTCCTAACAAATTATTTTAACTCCTCGTGTATGGCTATAATCTAAAACTCATCAGACAGGGCTTGGTTGATGTTGGTGAGTCAGTCATTGAGATAAAGATAGAGTGGTTCACTTCCTTTCTAAGTCCATGTCTAGTCCTAACACCTTCAGAAGGGTCTCCTAAGATCAGTTCTTTAGGATAACTCGAAGAATATCTCCAATCTCTAGGCAAGGTGTGTGTAGGTTACCCTTTCCTCCATATCTATATTTTCTACTCCTTGGGTAATCTCACCTACTCCTTCAGTGTTTTGGGGCTCTACCCTCTTCTCCAAATTTTTAACTCCAATAGTATTCTCTCCAACTTCATCTTCCTCCTCAACTCTAGACTTCTTAGGATCAGATTCATCAAATACTTTATGAGTAGTCTCATCCACCACCAATGTCCTCTTATTAAACACCCTAAAGGAATTCCCCACACTAGAATATCCTAAGAACACTCATTCATCAGATTTTGGGTAAAATTTCCATAAGTGTGACTACCCATTGTAATGAATGAAAACCTTACAATCAAAGACATGGAGGTGGGAAAGATTGAGTATCCTACCATTAAGGATCTCATAGGGTGTCTTATTATGTTTGGCTCTAACATTCACCCTATTCAACACATAATAAGCTATGTTTAATGCTTCAGCCTAAAAGTTTTTTTGAAGTGAATACTCAATAAGCTTGGCTCTAGCAGCTTCAACTTAGGTCCGATTCTTTCTTTCATCTACACCATTCTGTTGAGGGGTCCTAGAAGCTTAGAACTTGTGACTAATCCCCTTATCCTTACAGAAGTCTCCAAATCTCTCATTTTCAAAGTCTCACCCATGGTCACTATGGATGGTCAACATCTCATAACCTATCTTTTTCTGAATCCAAGTGAAGAAGGATCTAAACTCATCAAAAGACTCATTCTTATGTGTCAAAAATCTAACCCAAGTAAACCTCGAGTAGTTATCGATAGTCATAAATCCATAGACTTTTCCCCCTCAGCTGGCAGTGATAATGGATCCAAAAAAAATCCATGTGAAGGACTTCTAAAGGTCTAGAGGTGCTAATGTCCTTAATGGACTGAAAAGAGGATTAAACTTGCTCCCTAGTTGGCAGGCATCACAAAGGTGGTCATTTAAGAATTTAAGCTTGGGGACACCTCTAACAAGCTCTTTCTGGGTCACTCTCTTAAGGATTTTCATACTGGCATGATTTAACCTCTTGTGCCAAAATCATAAATCATCAGCATCAATTTTTAAGCAAAATGAAACAGCACATTCAATATTATTTAAGTCAAACATGTAAACATTATTAATTCGGTTTCCCTACAAAATAATATTAATATTTAAGCTTATAATGCAAGTATTTGCCAATAGTTTTATGATGAAGCCTTTATCTCAAAGCTGTGTGATGTTGAGTAAGTTGTGTTTCAATCCATCTACAAGCAAAATATTTTTAATCAAAAGGTTCTTGGAGTTTCCAATTATACCTGCACCCACTACCTTCCTGGTGGTGTTGTCTCCGAGAGTAAACTTGCCTGCAGCCCTGGCCTCTAACGAAATGAATTGATTAGCATCTCCAGTCATGTGTCGTGAGCGTCCGCTATCCTGGTATCACATGCTCTCACGAGGCCTTTTGTGAGAGCATGCCTACAAAATCATTAAACATCATATTTAGGACCCAAACATATTTGGGTCCCTTCTTATGGAAAGAGTAATGCAATGCATGTATGTTATACATTGAATCATGTAATTTGGGTCTCCATACCCAATATGTACTACGATGAATAGTGTATGTGTGTGAAATGTATCCTAACATGCTACTTAAAAGATATATAACACCAAAAAAAGAATTTCTTAATCTATTTGGGTAATAATGCTTCCTTTTAAAGTTATGTGATGCATGCAATGTTATTTTGTTATTTTCAAAAGTTTTGAGATTTTCTAATTTCTTAAATTCTTTTTCTAACTTAGCATGAGATAACTTCAAGGAATCATGTGCATCATATAATTCAGTATGTTTTTTGTTTAATGTATCAATCTCATCAAGTAATCATATGTGATTTCTATCGATTATAGAATGATCTTTAAGTAAAATTTTGATGCTCTTTTTGCACATTTAAAAACACCAATTTTAAACTAGTATGTGAATTCATAAGTTTCCTATATGTTGTATGAATTTGTTTAGAAACTTTAAATAATTATTTGTATGTTAATTCACATACATCTTCTTAGTCCAACTGACCAAGATGATCGTCCGCCATCAAGCACAAGTTTATAGTCTCCTCTTCAACTTCAGTCTCATAGGAGTTTGATGCTGAATCCGTCCAGAATGCTTTTTGGAACCTCTTCTTATCCTTTTTGAACTTGGGTTTCTCCTCACCCTTCTCCTTGCTTGAGTTTACTTTAAGTGTAGAACAATCAGCTTTAACGTGTCCTAGCTTTCTGCATTCAAAGCAGATCATATCATTAGAATTCTTAAAAATTTTGCTGCCCCTACCTTTATTCCACTTCTGATGATTCTTGTGCTTCTTCCTTAGAAAGATTTTGAATTTCCTTGTGATGAAGGAAACATCATTGCTTTCATACCTGAAAGAATAAGTGTTCGTATTGTTGGCCTTCAGCACCAAAGTTTTCTCCTTCTTTTTCTCACCTCCATCAAGATATCTTTGATTCACCCCTTGCTCATAAGCAATGAGTGATCCAAGAAAATTATTAATAGAATAAGTATTCAAATTTTTAGATTCAAAAATCGTAGTGATCTTAGCATCAAAAGAAGAACGCAAGCATCTCAAAATTTTATTTACTTTTTCATAATGAGTTAGCTCTCTTCCTAAAGCATGCAATAAGGTGACAATTTGAGTAAACCTAGTCTACAAGTCAGAAATTGATTTAGAAGGTTTTATACAAAAATGATTGTAGTCATGCAATAATATATTAAATCTAGATTGCTTAACTTCATTGGTTCCTTCATAGTAATGCATAATCTATCCCAATTTTCTTTATCAATTGCATAAATTGAAACATGCATATAATCTTTAGATTTTAAAGCACAGAAAAAATACTTCAAACCTTTTGCATTAAGTTATGCTAAATCTCTTTCATCAAAGTCCATTTAGTAAAAGAAAGTTTTGTTTTAATGCCATTAATTTCACGAGAAAGATGTGTATAACCTTCTTTAACAAGCATCCAAATGTGATAGTCAATCAATTCTAAAAAGTAGATATGCAAGTTTTCCAAAAATCAAAAGTAATATTGTCAAACAAAGGTGCTCGGGTAATAGAATACTCTTTCGCAGTATTATGATTACCAGAGTTAACCATGGATCGAAATTCAAAAGTTTTCAAAAACACAATTTTATGAATCTCGCTCTGATACCACTTGAAAGTTCATTGGGGATGTTAAGCCCTTATAAAATAGCCGAAGCTAACTAAGAGGGGGGGGGGGTGAATTAGTATTTTAAAAAATCTTTCAATCAAAAACAAATTCTAAACCAAACCAAAATTCACCACAAAAAAATTTAACATGTGAAAATTAAATATGGAAAAATAGTAGAAAAGAAACATAAAAATTTATAGTGGTTCGGTCAACTCAACCTACATCCACTCCTCGGAGGCGCCCTCCGAGTATTACACTAAACTCAGTGTCTCTCTTTTTGCTCCCACAGCAAGGTAGAGATGCCTATACAAAGCCTCCTTTCCATCGACACTGGTGAGGCAGAGAATCAAACTCCTTTTGCTTCCTTCTAAAGCAGGAAAAGAACCTTTATTGATTGCTGAAGTGGACCTCTCTCGAACCTCCAAGAATAAGGGACGATAATCTAAGAAGATGACTAAGATCCTTGCTAGCAGCAACTTTTGTAAAACCCCTCATAAACTTCCCCTCACAAGATCCTCTCTTTATCTTCCTTTCTCTCCCTCTCCTCTATGCTCTCTCAGGTCAAAACAACAGTAAAAGATAATTTCTTGGGTACAATAAGAGCTCTTTAAATAGAAGAGTTTTGAAATAGCTCTTAATTTATACAAACTAACTTTATCATCCAGGTCGATATAAATATCGTCTTGGACGATGAGCATAAATTTCACTCAATCGGCCCAGACGATTTGGGATGATCAAAAAATTTTTGTTTATATCATCCAGGCGAATACTATATCATCCTGTATGATCAGTACAAATCCTTTAATATCATCCAGATAATGGCACTGAATAGATGTCTGGACGATGCAAAAATAGCTTAATCATCCATGCCAATCTCACGATCGTCTTGGACAATTAGTTCAAATACGTGAAAATTATCAAGAGCATTGCCCTGAATTGTAGCTAGCCGATGTTGAACATCTAGAAACAACTATGGTTTTTTGAACTTATCATCTCTGTAAATCCTGAGATCGTCCAGGACGATTTGATCGAGCAATCAAAACCTTAATTGCTTTCCTTAATAACAAGATTAATTTAGATATAATTATATTTCATCGTCTAGGACGATATCCTGAATGATCTCCAAAAATAATAATACTTAAATAGATCTGGCGGCTGATTCTTTCTAAATTGAGCTTATCATCCTGGCCGATACAAATATCATCCTAGATGATACGCTTAATGATGGTTGCCTTAACCAGGATGACTTAATTAGGATTTATATTTTTAACATATCATTCATGATGATTTTTGGATCATCCTAGACGATGTAACCAAAAACAAAGAATGCTAAAAACAGACAGAAATGTTCTCCCATGTGTGTATATGCAAGGTTACTTAGCATCAGAAATCACATCATTTACAATAGACTCTAGAAAGGGAAAAGTTTACAAACTGACTTAGACCTAGTCTATCCAATCTTGAGCTAGTTCAATCTATAGTTTGATCTTGTGGACCTGAAAATTAATAGGTAAGGCAGTCGTAGAGAAACAGAAGTGTTTGCTATCATCAAAATCATACTCCCTGAAGCAGATTTGTAACACATTTTTGAGATGATATAGAGATTGCCACCCATCATCTGATGTCATAGTGGATGATCAATATAGTATGTTTAACTAATCATCCTTTACAAATGCAAGATTGTACTAGATAATTTATACAAATACATGTACTGATCATATAGAGCAAAGGTAATCATCCTG
The DNA here is from genome assembly GCA_019514585.1 of Dendrobium officinale. Classification (NCBI taxonomy): domain Eukaryota; kingdom Viridiplantae; phylum Streptophyta; class Magnoliopsida; order Asparagales; family Orchidaceae; genus Dendrobium; species Dendrobium officinale. The sequence goes on along the minus strand of CM033691.1, from coordinate 35,582,294 downwards.
GTTGATAGGGCTATTTTGTACTAGTCATAAAGGACGAGATGTCGATTGTCCTGGACGTTCAATTATGTAAAATTGAAAATTAGGACTTCTTTTAGAGGCTCACTATTTAAGAAATTATATTAACCATTGGGTTAATCTTTTACTATGGAGTTGATACAAGAAGGAGCTTATAGAAGGAAGAGGAGAGCTTGAGAGAGAGAGAGATCCTTGTCAGGGGAAGTTTGTGATGGAATCACAAAGGTTTCTCTAAGCAAGGTGTTCATCATCTTCTTCAAGTTGTTCCACTGGTTCCTTGGTGGCTTCGAGGAGATTATCTTCAACATTAGATCTAAGTTCTCTACCTACTCCTGGAGGGAGTAAAAGGATTCCCAGGTTCTCTGTCTACTCGAGGAGGGAATAAAAGGATTTAAGATTCTCTACCTCACCGTATTGGTGAAAAGATTTTGTAAGGGCTTCTCCACCTTACTGTGATACCAAAAGAAGAGTCACTTTAGTTTAGTGAAAAACTTTGAGAGAGAGTCTCCATGAAGTGGATGTAGGTCAGATTTGACTGAACTACTATAAAGTTAGTGTTTTCTTTCTTTTTTACTTTTTTACTGTATTTTATTTTTGTGATTTGTTCTATGATTGAAATATCTAATTATATTATTATTCTGAAATTTGTTTTTTTTTTTTTTTTTTTGCATCAAGAGTTATTATGTCATTTTAAAGTATTTAAAAAGATTAAAAAGATTTTCTTTTTATTTAAGATTTTTTTTAAACTACCAATTCATCCCCTCCCCCCTCTCTTGGTGAGCCTTGGGCAAATTCTTTATATTTTAACATCCCTAACAAAATTTTTTAGACCCCCCTAGTCTCAACCATGTAGACATCAGTAACTGGTACCACCTCATCTATAAGCATATCACTTCTTTAGTATCCTTTTTTCCTCAAAACCTCCCTAATTTATTATACTACTCATTAATGGGTCGATCCCCTATCACTTCCAGATCAATAGGTAAGTGACCCTTTTAATATATCATATTATTAATTTCTTCATCTTGTAATTTAAAAATAATGGCCTGTGGCTTAAGATCATAATATGTCAAAGGCTCTACCATCAATGACTTAATCAAGTATTGGTCTTCATCCTGGGCTGTCTCTTCCCCTTTGACTATCTTGAGGCCGATAGTCAGAAGGGTGGTGTTCTATATAAAATGAGGTACATCTACCACAAAAAAAGGTGCAAGAGCTTGGAGGGTGACCACTTCCACATCATGTAGAGTAGAGTCCTCAGATCCCTGAGTAGTGAGTCTGAGGATATTAGGAAAAACTTGGGAAAGGGTGTCTGGGACATTAACAACAACATGGAGTGGATCAATAATAGGAACATCGAAGGAAATAACAACTAGCTCAACTTGACTAAGAACTGGACTAATTGAACCAACAATTGGACCAGCTGAACTGATAGTTGGGTCCACTAAAGTGTGAACAACACGAGTTGGAATCTATGAGGTCCTAATGAAGACTGAGGTGGCTAAACTACAAGTGACGAGACATCAACTCTTATAATCTTCTAAGGGACATGTTTCATCTTTGGGGACTTGGACCTTCTTATCGTTGACTTTAGCTACCCCTTTAAATTCAAAATCTTCCTTGATCTTGACTACCATTGAGGCCAAATTTGGAGATTTTTATAGGGGAACTCGTAGTTTGCTGATAGAATGATGGCCTCTCAGAGATTCAATAAGTACTATACCCTCTTTTTTAGAGGATGAAGGGCATGGTATCAAGTGATAATCATCAACAAACATAAAAGTTGATGGCTGTCTCACAAACTTCTTGTTTCTTTTAATAGGCTGGAGAGTCAAGTTCTTAGCATCAAAAGTTTCCTCCTTTAAGATCACTTTTTTAAAATGGTGGGAGATAACTCCTTTCAAGTGTTTAACATACTGCTCCTTTGTCTCCCCTTCTAGAGTAGCACAAGTATGAATAAAGTTTCTCAACATTCTTGTCTTTTGTAGTTTCTTTTCCTTAGGAGTCCTTTTGGTTGAGTAATTAACCAAGCATGGTGGGATACTAGCTATCCTAGCCACCCACTCCTCCCCAATAGTAGTAGCTAGGAGGTGAAAGCGACTCTCCTAGAGGGGTGGAGAAGAAGCAGGAATTGGAGAAGAAGAGGAATAGGTATATCCTCAATGGCCTTTGGCTCTACTTGGGTCAGGGTCTTAACTTCAATAACCTTTCTTGACTTAGCTATTTTTCTCCTAACTCTCCTCAAATAGTTCATCTTCTTATTCTCACTAGTGAAAGGGATAGCAGAATATGCCTCTTTCTCAAAAATAGACTTTGCTTCAGGGGCCTTAATAGTGACCTCTGACCCTCCTTCCTTCTCACTACGATTAAGGGGGCAGGCCCTGATCCCAACACTAACTCCAATACAAGGCTGTTAACCTCAGTAGCAGTCAAATTAAGCATGTTTCCCCTATTTAATGATAACTCAACTATATTGAAACCCAAACTAAAACTGAATCTTATTTCCCATATCACTCTGCTCACATGTGAAACCTCTCTCAAAATTGAAAAGCAGCTTGCCGACCATTGATTTATGTTCGAATTTCTGAAATTGAAGAAAAGAATTGGAATTAGGAACCTTTGAAATGAAATTTAGAAAATCATATTGGACCTTATATTCCATCATATATGCTGATTTATGGGATTTTTAATCCTATATATGATGATAGAAAATAAAGGTTGGTTATGAGTTTGAGAGAAATTGATCTTCACAACATATACTATACCACAGGAAGATGTTGTAGGATAGTATATGATGGTGTAAATTTCAGATTTAGAGTGAAAAGGAATTTTGGAAATATCTTGATTTAGAAAATGATGATGAATTTTATTTAAATTTTGAAACACAATAGATCGGGTCTTCATCAAACCCGAAGGCTTACAAAATGGGTAGAAAATTCAAGAAGGTTGTTCTCTTTAGTCTTCCACAATGTCAAAGCTAGAAATTTGAATACTTGGGGATAATGAAAGGAAGTTCGAGGGAACTCCTCATAATTTTAAAACTCCACATATCGAGTTAGCCTCAAAGATATGAGTTCATAAAATTAGTAAAGAGATTCTAAAAATTAATTTGAAACTACTATCCCACCATTCAACCCAGGGGAAGAAGGTCAAAATTCAATTTCTTTTACTAAGGTCTCACCTCTCTTTTGGCATGAAATTAAAATTTTGATGTTGGCTTTGCTTAAACATGGAAGAAATGGGTAAAACAGCTAACAGAAGGAAAGTTAGTTAAGGCTACTAATAAAATAAAAAATTTTCATTATTAAAGTTGGAGAGGGAGATTATGTACTACCAGGCGTGTCATTTTTTTGTTTGTATTAAAAAGTGGGTTTGCCTTGAAATGTGCAAAATAAATCTAAATTAAGTTTTTTTTTTTGAGAAAATCAAGAATTAAATTTAAATTTCAATTTTGAAGTCGAACAGATCATTAGGAATAATATATCACCTTGAAAGGCGGAGATAAAATCTCCTAACAATTTTAGACCTGAAATTGTATATTTTCTTCTGAATGTCGTAGCCAAATTTAAGGGAGAAACACAAATGTACCTGGATGGTCTAAATGAAGTCTAATCAGATATCTGACTATGATAAGCAAGAGAAATGATTGTTAATTTTTATATTTGACTTTATGTTAACAAATGATATATTTCCCCAAGCGGACAAAATATCATCTGTTAGTAAAAATTTGTTTCTGATAATGACAATCATTATAAGTTTGATTTCCCAAAAGAAACATTAATTGAGTTTAGAAAAATTAATGTGGGTTCTAAATCTTCTATGAGCGTAAGTCGTCATAGTTAATTGCATCACAGGAAATTGAAGTCCCCTAAAAATACTCTCGATTAAAATAATAACATAAATTTTATTTAAAGATTTTCTAGGAGTGATGTCAAAGGAGGTGAATCTAAAGTTTTAATAAGGATTGGATTGAATTTTGAACACTTATTTATAGAGTTAATGGAAGAGAGGTAGGAGACACTTTAGGATTTTGAAACAATTCAGAAGTCTCAACCTAATTTAAGTGTTGAGTTTTCAAATTTGTATTATGAGAGAGTTTAGTTTGAGTTGGTTTATTTATTAAAAATTTGGAATTACATTTTTGCATGTTGGGGTCTTGCGATTATGAATCTACCCCAGATCCTAAATCTAAATTGGGAACCAAATGATGGTTATCCAAACTTAACTGATGAAGTGCAAAACCTAAACTTACCCCGATCAAGATTGGGTAGCCAACTAATCACATAGTCAATTTTAAATTTATGAGTCCAATCATTTTATGAAAGAGTGGTTGGGATATTTTTATTAAATGTTTTTGTTTCTAGGAGTTAGGACTAGCATCTATAGCTTTTCCTAATTGCTTCATCCAATCATTTTATGTAAAAAAAGCTTAAGATAAATGTAATTAAAATTTTAGACCATTCTTTAATTTTTTACTAATGCAATGCATGTAAATTGACTTGATAAATACTTAAAATTGAATGAAGAAGTTTTAAAAAGGCTTAAAAATAGGTATTATCCTAAACTTTTCATAGATTCTCCTTGACAGATATGCACCATCATAGGTTGGGTGGTCTACTAAAACCCGTAGGTGGAGAGGTGCTTAACAAAAGGAAAGAATAATGCATCAAAAGTGCTTATACAAACTCCCGTTGGTCCCGGGCTTACTTCTTAGATAGTTAGAGTTTCTATGTTATCTAAAAAGTTTATCTAGATTTTGAGTAGAAAAAAATTTTTAGTGCCCTCACGAGCCTCTACATATCCAGGCTAAAATAAAATTGGAACACATATGCCAAAAAACTAAGAAAAGTAAGCAAGATCCTATACATTATAAAAGTAAATCAAACATTAATAAATATAATTAATTCCTCAAAATAATGTCTTTATAAGCAAATGCCCCATTTATTACAACCCAGAACTATAGAAATTAAAAGTGGTCAGGCACCACTAACCACAAACCTGGATTCTAATCCTAAGACAAATGCAAGTATACTTTGAGTGGGATACTCTTCTATCTTTAACTCCTCGGTCTTCTCCTCTTCGAGCTCCTTGGACTTTTCATAGCTGGATACCCAAATGGGAAAGAAAACTCTACCCTTGAGGGGGCGGTTATTCTTTCCACTTTGAGTAGTACATTGATCCGAAATTGAGCTTCCAAATAAAAAAAGACTATCCCTCTGAAGGGTATCCTTTCCTCTTTTAAATTCAGTTATGGGTCTGAGTATCTAAAACTCAAAGGCTCTCTCACAACTCTTGACTTTTACACAAATTATATTGATATAAAATGTGAAAATCTAGACTCTCCTCTAGGATTATTTTAAGCATTTAAATATAAATTAATATGAAGCAATTATAAATAATAAAATTAAATGCTTAATCTAGCCACACTTGGTCATGCTCTTATTTATTTTAGGGCTAAACAAGCTAAAGCACATGTTGCATCTATAATAATTATATTTATTTTTTAACCCCCTTTTATTGTCCTACATGAGCACGACCACATGCATAAAACTTAGCGAGTAACCAAAATGATCCTAACCTAAGAGTAAGATATCATCCTTCACTTTATCAATTCATAGAGTACATCAAAAGTAAATAAACATTCACATCAAATATTTCAATCATAACATGCAATGAAATCTCAGAAAATTACGCACACAGTAGTAAAGTTAACACCGACCTAGCCTAGACTAGAGTAGGTTGTCCTAACAATCCATCTAAAGTGTGTATAAAAGGTTATTAGATTGGGTTAGATCCTAAGCTAGGTTTTTTGTTAAAGTTATCTAATGCTTGACTTTGTTAAAGGTCGAAGGAAATATTTATATTTAAGACTAAAGTTTAATATGTTACAGCTTAATTAAAGATAGGTTTTAGGGATTGATTGATTGAGTGAGTTCAATTATTTAAATATTAAAGAGTTAATTTGTTTTAATTAATTTGATTAGTTGCTAATTTCAAAGGTTAAATTAATTCAAGTTTTCTATCAACTGGTTCATAGCATAGTGCTACAAGGTTCAAGGAACACATAACCCCGCAGCCCATAGTAGTCCGTCCTATAAACCTTATCCCTCGAGTGGTTCTTGTATATTAAAATGTTTATTGAGTATTTTTATTAATAAAATAAAATTTTTTGGAATTTTAATAGATTACTAGATTTTAAGAATTATTTAATATCATTTATTAAGGGTCCAAAAGTTGACTTTTTAAATTAAAGTTAATTTTAAAGGTTTTAGACTTTCAATAAATAATAGACCTTATGATTAGTAGTCAGACTATTAGTTTGGTTAATTTGGAGTTTTTTTATGAAAAAGAATGATTTTTTTTAAGTTTTGACCAGGTTTTAAACTACGATTGATCGTAAAGTAGATTTTTTTACTTTGACCAAATTTTGGAAGTTTAACATTTTTGAAAAATACTAGATCCTAAATGGAGTTGAATGACACTAAGTTTGGTTAATTTGGAATTTTCTACAATTAGTTATTATATTTCAAAGTTTGGTTAATTAATTATTTTTAAAATTAGCTATTTAGAAAGGTTTTGATTATTTTGATCCAAACTTTGTGGAATCACCCCCAAAGGTTAGGGATGACCTATAGGAGTGTTTCCAGGTGTTTGCAAATTATTTTAAATTTTAATAATTTATAATTAATTAAAATAATTAATTATTACCTTTTTACAAAAGGTCAAATTAAGTACAAATTAGAGGGCTCATGATGGGAGATTTTATTTTTCCTAGGTCGAAGACTAAATTATGGTATGTATGATCTATTAATTGTATTTTTTTTTGATTTAAATTAGATTTATTATAATATTTTTATTTTTCTAAGTCCCTAAAAGGGCTGAATTTTGACATGTTTAATTTTTGGACCCAAAGGACTCTAAATTTAATCAAATTGAAACTTATGATACAAGATGTCACTATATTTGAGTTTGCCAAGTTTCAATCCTATCGGGTGTTTGTAAAATTTCCTAAGAATTTGCTAAGTCATCTCGACTACATCCTTAATTATTTTCCAAGGTGTCAATAGAGTTTAATTGGGCTTAAAATTTTGTTTAACCCTGGTACATATGCAATCACACCACAAACATTATGCACCCTAATTCTAAAGACTTCAAGAGTTATGAATTTTCAAATTTTGGATCCAAAATGAACCCATTAATTTGAAAATTCATATCTAAGCAATTTATTGGGTATCTGATCTTAAGAAAATTACAAAATATGACTAAGATAACCAAAATTCTTCACCAAAATTTGGAACCTAATTAACCACTATATTGTGAGAAAATCAAAAACAAATTTCCAACAAAGTAATATCTCACAGTATAGTAACCAAATTGGCTCAATTTTAATTTTAATAAATATTGCATTAAAGTTTCTTTCTGGTGATACCAAGAAAATCCAATTTGCTGAAAAATTCAATTCATTATGAATATTTAAAGTTTATAAGCATTTTGGATATTGTTTAATCCAATTTCAATCATTAGCTATCGGTGCCAATCATTGCCAATGATTGGTATCAAAATAACAACCGTACGTAGCATGCTGATGCATGGAAAAATATGATTTGCCATTAATCCACATCGACGCTCCATCAAGGCCATTGATTCAATAGTGGAATGAACCAATGGCTGAGATGCTACCATATAGGCACATGCAGTACAAATTAACATGCAATTAAATCCATGCAGAGATAATGCAAAGTCAAGCTAGTCCTGAGCTGTCTACTCTTGATGAGAGAAAAATTGGATAGTTGTGATTAATCAACAGATTATAGTTCAAAAAAGTGCTAAAAATTCAAATGCTCATAACTTTAAAAATACCCATCCAAATCAAACAAAATTTGAAACACAGCTTGAGGGGAAATTATCTTGTAATGCCTAATGTTTCCAGGCTCCATGATTTATAGATTTTTTGTACTTTTAAATTTAAGTTCTACTTAAAATGAGAAATTCTTATAATCTAGAAAGCAGATATTTTAGATCTTTAACCCATGTTATTCCTGATGATGTCCTCTATAAGTTTATTGATGACTACAAGAGCTTTTGACAGCTGGATTTGAAGTTACTAAAGAGAGATAAGTTTCTCTCACTAAAATGGTGTAGAGAAGCTTGGGAAGGCCTTGGAAATAGCTGGAGAAGATGGAGATGAGTTTTTTCTTAGAGTGGAGGTTGTTGGAAAGTTGGGGGAGAGTAAAAAATGAAGAATCATCCCTTAGGTCAAGTTTTCCCCCACTTTACACTTGTCTTTTGGATTAGATGGTTGAGATTTAATTTGGGGGGGATTGGATCAGTGACAAGTGTCCCCAAGGCTGCTAAAAATCAAAATAGGGGGTTAGAGTTCAGAAGGACCTCTCTTTGTCCATGAGGAGGGGGGCCACACCATTTTCCCCCATTTGGGTAAACCAATGCTTAGCATGGCTTGAAGAGCTGGTTTGAGGTCTTTTAGAGAAGGAAATGGTCTAGCATGTTTAAGCAATTTGTAGATCAAGACATGGATTTCCAAGGTGGCTTGGTAATGTGGCCATAAATTGGCCTCTTTCTCAAGGGTTCAAAGGCAAAGTGGGTTGATGACTTTTTGACCTATTAACCAATCAATGGTGATTGGGATAGGTCTTGAGAAGGTCTAAGGAGCTATAGGAAATTATTCCATGAGATTTGGAGTAAAGGGATAGGAATTTTGAGCAAATAAATGAAATTGGATAGGGTTTTAACACCTCCAAATGGGTTGAACAAGTCAAACCTAGGGAGATTTTACTTGAAAATCATTAGAAATATTTGGAATGTCAAATTGAGTGATTTTGGAGGGTTCATTTGACTTGAAATGGATTCAAGCATCAAAATTGACATTAGTGTTGGTTAAGGGTTAATTTGGTCAACTATGATTGACATGGTCAACCTGGTCAAATCATCGGCTTGAGTTTGAATCAAATAAAGACAAAAGAGTGTTTTGATATTAATGGAGGTTGTCCCATGCATTGGTGAGGTAATTTGGATTGAAATTGACATTTGAAACCTTAAGGGGTATTTTGGGCAACCTTGGTTGATTTGGTCAACTAGGTCAAACCAAGACTTAAGTTTGGGTCCAATGGATTCCAAATAGTATCTAGGATCCATTGGGATAGGTTTTGGAAATCGATATGGGAAGACCATGTTAAATTTTGAGGGAAAAGACCAAAAACCCCTTAAAGGGTATTTTGGTTATTTTGACCCTTGGTCAACCCTCAGTCAAATTGGGTCCAGTAAAGTGTATGTTATTGGTCAAAAAGTCATAACATAGGTAATGGATATCATTGGAAGGTTTCGAATGGGTCCCAATGTTACAAATATTGTCCCAAGTACAATAATTGGGACAATAATTGTGATGTTAACAAACATTATTTTTTCTTTGATATTGCTATTATTATATATCTATTTATTTTGCCCTGCTTACTAATCTTTCAGGTTCATAAGTTCACTTGTTATACAAATTATCTCAAGATCAAGAAGATTAGGGTAAAGAAGTCCATGTAAAATTTGAAATGATCCGATTGTTCAGGATGATTATTGATGATCAGCATGGATAATAGAGAACATGCATGGGATGATATGGCATCGCCACCTATTATACCGATGATTACAATAGTTTTTCAACTAGTTAACTAGGATGATTGACCCTTCTCATACTAGATGACAGAGAATTGCATGGGATGATAAGGCATCATCGAGTATCATACTAAAATAAGTTCACTAATTTTATACAAATCATCCAGGACTATATTCTAATTGTCTTGGGTAACCCATCTATTTATCTTGAACTAATCATACATGGCAATGCAATTCATACCGGCTAAATTAGTATTTTTTATCTAATTTTATAGGATGATTGTATAATCAAATTAGATGATCAGTGTCGCTAGATTTAAAATTAGGGCTTTTTTATGGCTCTCTATTTAACATCTTATATTATCCTTGAGATAATCTTTTGTTGTTGGGTTGACCTAAGGGAGAGCTTAGAAAAGGAAGAGAGGAGAGCTTTGAGAGAGAGATTCTTATGAGGGGAAGTTATGTGGGATTCATAAAGGTTTCTCCAAGCAAGGTTTCTACCATCTTCTTCAGGCTTCTTCCTTAGTTCCTTAGTGGATCTAGGGAGACTTTAATCAGCATCAGATCCAAGGTTCTCTATCTATTCTAGGAGGGAGTAAAAGGATTTCTAGGTTCTTTGCGTACTCTAGGAAGGATTAAAAGGATTTTTAAGTTCTCTACCTACTTCAGGAGGAAGTAGAAGGATTTAAAGTACTCTGCCTCACCAGGTCGATGGAAAGATTTTGTAAGGACTTCTCCGCCTTGCTGTGTGGGAAAAAGGAAAGAGAATACTTTTATTGTGATACTTAGAAAGGAGTTTCTGGGAGTGGACGTAGGTTAAGTTGACAGAACTGCTTTAAATCTGATGTGTTCTTTCTATTTTCTTTTTCATATTTAATTTTCAAATTTTTCTGTGATTGGTTTTGTCTTTGAAATCTTTGATTTTTGCTATTATGAAATTAGTTTTACTTTCGCATAAATTATTTATTTTAAAATATAAAAAAGATTTAAAAAAAGTTTTCTTTTTGCCTTAAGTAATTTTTAATTCATCCCCCCTGGTTATCCTTAGGCTAGTTCATATTGGTTAAACAACCCTCATGAACTTTCAAGATGTATCAAAGTAAGATTCATAAATTAAGTTTTAGAAAACTTTTGAAAAAGATCTATGGAAAACTTTGGTAATCATAACACTGCGAAAGGATATTCAATCACTAGAAAATCTCTTTTTAACAATATTCCTTTGATTTATAAAAAACTTGCTATCCACCTTTTTGTAATCAATTAATTATCACTTATGGATGTTAGTTCATGATGAATATTTTGTACCATTTTTTTAATTAACTGTCACTCAAATTGAAATACACTTTTTTGAATGGAGTATAGATGGCAGAGATTTAGCCAAATTGAATGCCAAATGTTTGAACTATTTTTTATATGCTTTAAAATCTAAAGACTGCATATGTGTTTCCACTTGTATTATTGTTAAGAAGATTTGGGATAAACTCTGCATTACATCTAAAAGAATAAAGTGAAACAATATAGATTAAATATTCTTCTTCATAATTATGAACTTTTTTGTATGAAACCTAGTGAAGAAATTACTGAATTATATATTAGGTTTACTCACATTGTTACTTTCCTGCATGTCTTAGGAAGAAAGAGGTTACAAATTATTAAAAAGGTAACAAAATTCTTTGTTTCTTACCTTCTTTCTATGATGCAAAAATCACTGTCGTCATTAAATCTAAAGATATAAATGTTTATTCCATTGATAACTTACTTGGGCGACTCATTGCCTACGAGCAAGGAGTGAGTCAAAGGCAGCTTGATACAAGTGAAAAGAGAAAATTTTAGTCTTAAAGGCTAATAATTCTGACAATGACTCTTTTAGATAAGATGATAATGATATTGCATCGATGACTATGTAATTCAAGAGCTTTTTAAAAGATAAAACAAAAATGTCATCAACAATGGAATAAAGTTAAGAATGGTAGAAAATTTAAAAATTTCTTCTAAAACTTATATACTTTGAATGCAGGAAGCTAAGGCACCTGAAGTGTGATTACCCATCTCTTAAAGCTCATCAAAGTAAAGAGAAGCGTGAAGAAAAAGACAAATTCAAGAAGGGTAGGCAAATGACTCAAAAAGCTTTTTACATAGACTCAACATCAGACACTTCTGAAATTCAAGCAAAAGAGGAGATAACTAACATATGCTTATAGGCAGATGATCATCTTGAATATTCTGATCAAGAGGAGGTATGTGATCTTACTTATGATAAATTATTTAGTTTCTAAAAAAATTCATATTGTATAGGAAGCTTAAAAAATGAGATACTATCCTTAAATCTGACTTTCTAAATATGCAAAAAGAGCTTGAATGCCTAAGGAAAGAACATTAAACTCTGGATAGTAATCGTATGGCTTTGTTAGATGAATTTGATATTTTAAAATTATTCTAAATTAACTACTGAGAATGATTCCTTGAAAATATTATATATTAAATTAGAAAATGCGAACAAGAGATTATAAACTCTTGCATCTAAATTATATAATATGGAGCATGCATTGAAAATTAGAAATTCAATTCCTGAAAGTGTAAATTAATTTTTACAAATCAAAATAAATGCTATCAAATAAAATACAAAACCACCTACAGTTGAAGAGTTTCAAAATTCAACATCAAAGCAAGCATCAATCAAACCTAGGAAGAGGCTCCATAACCCAAATAGATTAGTAAATCCTTTTCTTAGTGTTAGATAATTTTTTTTGTTGCATGCTAAGACAAATCTCCCACACTTGTACCATTCACCGTATAACACATTTAGTGTGGAATCCAAAATTTCAAAATTCACAGTATAACATACATGCATTGTGTTATTCATTCTATAAGATGGAACCCAAACTTGTTTGGGTTCTCAAATATAACATCTTATGATTTTATAAGGATGCTCTCACCGAAGGCATCATAATAGTATGTGTTACATGGATAGTGGATGTTTAAAGCACATGATTGGAGATGCAAATCAATTTATTTTGCTAAAGGCTGGGGCAAGAAGCAATGTGATACTTGGAGATAATATCACTAGGAGGTTGATGGGTCAGGTATAATTGGTCTCTATAAAAAATTTATTATTGAAAATATTTTACTAGTAGATGACTTGAAATATAACCTAGTTAGCATAAGCTAGCTTTGTGATAAAAAATTTAGCATTAAATTTTTGTCTACAAGCTAAACGATTAGCTTAAATGGAAATACTATATCACAAGAAAATAAAATTAATAATGTTTACATACTTGAGTTAAAATGTGTTGAATCTGCTACTTCTTTTGTTTATTGCTGATGAATCGTAGTTGTGGCATAGAAGATTATGTCATGTAAGCATGAAAGACCTTCAAAAAATTACCTAAAAAGACTTAGTGAGAGGAATTTCCCAAACGAGATTTTACTAAATATAACATATGTGATGCCTATCAATTAGGGAAATAAGTTAAATCCTCCTTCCACTCAGTAAAGGCATTAACACTAGTAAACCCTTAGAAGTCCTTCACACGGATCTCTTTAGATTATCAGCACTACAAGCCTAGGAGGGAAATTCTTTGGATATGTGATGTTGATGATTATTTGAGGTTTACTTGGGTTAGATTCCTATCTCATAAAAGTGAATCATTCGAGGAATTTAGATCATTCTCCACTTGGATTCAAAGAAAGCTTGGTTGTAAAATTCTAATAATTTATAGTAATTATGGTGGATAATTTGAGAATGAAAATTTTAAATATTATTGTAAGGAGCAAGGGATAGATCACCATTTTTCATCTCTTAGAACTCCTCAGTAGAATGGGGTTACTAAAAGAAGAATAGAACCCTGGTAGAAGCCACTAAAGTAAAGTTAACTGAATACTCACTTCCTAAATGCTTTTGGAAAGAGCGGTGAATACATCTTATTATATTCTAGTAGGACAAATATTATATCCAAGCTGAACTAGACACCCTATAAAATTCTTAAGGGTAGGATACCCAACTTCTCTCACGTTCATGTCTTTGGTTGTAAAGTATTTATTTTTAATAATGGGAAATCATTACTAGAAAATTTTGACCTCAAATATGATGGAGGAGTATTCCCAGGTTACTCAAATATTTGGAAATCTTATAAAGTTTTTAATAAAATAATACTAGTAATAGAGGTGACCACTCATACTGTATTTGATGAATCTAATATTTTTGGAGGGGTCTAGGGTATAAGAAGAAGAAGAAGAAGATATTATAGAAATTACTTAAGGATTAGAATCAACCACTCTAGAGGAAAGGGTAGAATCTAAAAATACACTACCTAGAGAATAGAAATATTTTTCAAATCATCCTAAAGAACTAATCTTAGGAGACTCATCTAAAGGTGTTTGAACTAGGTATGGACTTAGAAAAGAAGTAACCCACTCTACTTTCATTTTAATGAATAAACCCAGCAACATAAATCAAGCCCATCTGATGAATTTTGATCCTAGTCACAAGAAGAGTAAAATTAATTTATGAAGAATGATATTTGGAAACTTGTTGAAATACATAAGGATAAGAGTATGGTTGGAACTAAATGGGTTTTCAAAAATATAATGAATGATTTTGGTGTAGTAGTTAGAAAGAAAGCAACATTAATGGCTATGGGGTACAATCATATAGAAGGAATTAATTTTGAAGAGACTTTTGCCCCTATAGCTAGATTGGAAGCCATTAGTGTGCTACTAGCCTTTGCTTTCTTTAAGGGATTCAAACTGTACCAAATAGATATCAAAAGTGTCTTTATGAATGAGGTAATAAAAAAAAAGATGTGTATGTTGAACAACCCCCATGCTTTGAAGATTCATAATTTCTTATTCATGTGTTCAAATTAGAAAAAGTATTATATGGACTAGAATGAGCACCAGGATATGGTATGAAAGCTTTATCACATTTCTACTTGAATGAATATTTATTAAGGGGAGCGTTGAAACCACCTTGCTTCTAAAAAAGGTAGGAGATGAATCACTCATTATTCAAATTTATGTTGATGATATTCTATTTGGATCTTTTGAAAAAAGTCTTTGTGATGAATTTTCAAAAATAATGAGTAGGGAATTTGAGATAACTATGATGGGAGAACTAACCTACTTTCTTAGATTCAGCAGCATAAGGTAAAAGGATTAAGAAATTTTCCATAGTCAATCAAAATATATTAAGGATATCCTTAAGAAATATGAAATGGATAAAGCCAAGCCAATTAACACTCCCATGAGTTCCACTATTCAGATAAATAAAGATTCAAATGAAAAATTTGCTGATCAAAAGAAATATAGAGGAATAATTAAGTCACTTCTTTACTTGACTGCTAGAATACATGATATTATGTTTAGTATTTCCCTATGCTAGATTTTAGGCTGATCCAAGGGTCCCACTTGACTGCTGTTAAGAGAATTCATAGATTTGTTTTAAAAACTCAAGACATAGGAATCTGGTATCCTATGTATAGCACCTCATTTAAAATCATAGTATATTTTGATTCAGATTTTGTAGTATGCTGAGTTCATAAAAAAGACACTTCTGGAACTTGTTAATTTATGTGATAGTCCTTTGTCTCCTAGTATAGTAAAATACAGAACTCAGTTGCCATGTTTACTGCTGCAGTTGAGTACATAGCCTTATGAAGTTATATGACCTAGATCCTTTGGTTAAAGCAACAAATTCTAGATTTAGGACTACCTACTGGCATAATTCTAATCTTATGTGATAATATTAGTGTCATCTGTAATTCAAATAATCTAATCCAATACTCCATGACCAAGCATATAAACATAAGGTACCATTTCATCAGAGATTATGTTACCAAAGAAGATATAGAGCTATATCATGTAACCACTAAAATCCAACTTACTGATATATTTACAAAATCATTAGCCTTAGAAACTTTCAGAATCTTAAGAACTAGATTAAATGTAATAAATATTAGTTCTTGAAATCGATGCTTTCTATTTGTGATGTTTTGTTTTTATTTTATTTGTATGTATGTTTCTGTTTATATTTTTTTCAATTATTTTTTCCTTAGTATTTTAAAGAATCAGATCAATGCTCACTTTTGATATTGAATTTTTATTGAATTTTTAAATGACATTTTTTCCTTGCTTTTGGCTTTAGAAATTAGTAAGCAGTGTTTAACTCCTCTAAAATAGTTAAAAGAAGAAAATATGATGACTGTCACTCTTCCTCTAATCCTTTAGTGGTGTATTTTTTACTTCAATCAAGATCTATTTCAAATTAAAAGTTAGACTTTGAAATAGAGATCTATTTTTTCTTCCTATAGTAATTTATCTCATATAAATAATGTTTCAAGTCAATGAACCGCTTTCATGTTTTTTTTAATCAAGTTGTTGCATTTATAATATGTATATAATTCTATTTATAGTTTACTCTTCCATATATTAGAAAGTGAGTTTTTCTTTGCTTAATCATAGAAAGTGAGTTTTTAAGGGTTTTGAAAGGAATCAAGCTTATAAAAATGATAAGAGGCACAAAATGAGGACAAAATTAAAAAGATGCACAATGATTGTCAAATAATTACAAGACACATAAAGTGTATCAAAAATTAAAATATGTGCAAAGTGCACCAAATAATTGAAAAGGCAACACAAAATGAGCTCACAAAAAAAAAATAAACTTCCTTCTTTTACAAATCTTTAAATTTTAGAAAAATTTATAAGACGGTTGATATCTTTAGACACTTAAATTTGAAAATCATAATTTTTTGTTAATTGCTCTGCAATATTATTCTATCAGATATTATTGTGAAACGATGTTTGAAAAGATCACTTTTACTATCTAATTTCTTTTCTGAATTAGATTTTTTTTCAAAAAAGAACTTTGACCTATAAGGAGTCCGAGCTAGGGTTAACAAGATCGGTTTTCTACTATTTCTAGATTTTAGTATTGTCTATTCCTTCCTTACTAATTTTAAACCTACTTACAAGGAAAATTTATCATTTATTGGAGTTGATCATTTTTTAAAATTTATTTAAATTTTTATTTATGACTGATTTTGGATTATTTTTATTTTATATTTTTTATATTTCTATTTTTATTTTGAAAACCTCTTGATCATCACATTCTATCTCTTGAATTTTTTAATTTTTACTTACATCATCTAGGATGATGCACATCGTCCTATACAATCTTAATAGAAATTCCAATCACCAATCATTACACTTCCAATGGCTAAACTGAATCAATTATTGGTGATCATACTGGAAAACTTTCATTTCATCATGTACGATCCACATGGAAAAAAAGGATGGATGATTTCAATGAAGTCTGTATGTTTATTTTGTATGAAGTAATAAGTCAAAGATCGTATAGGCTGACTCCTCGGGATGTTTTCCATCTATCTAATTGTCCTGTATAATATCGTATCATTCTAGATGATATGACCAACTTTTTTTACTAATCATCTAGATGAATTGATTGCACCTAATTGTCTTGGATGATATCACTATCATCCTTTACGATCTAGCTGATTCTATATAAACAACCTTAATTTAACCTTTCTTCTTCGCTCACATATTTCCAATACTTCTTCCCTCTCACTTAAGATCTAAATTTTTGTAATGGATGGAGGCAAGCAGTCTCGATCAATTATTGAAAGTTCCTCCTATGTCAAGTCAATCTAATATTTATTGAGACAGCTAATCAAGATGCCTACAACAAATATAAGGATGCCCAAATCACTCCCTCCAAAATCATAAAACAAAAGGACATCCTCTTTTAAGTACTACCTCTGTTCACTCATAGCACTCTCACCTTCATGCTTACACTTGCTCATCCCTTTTGTTCTAAACTACTTTTTGAGTTTTGTGTTAGCCTTTTATTGAATAGTGATGGTACTATCCTCCAATCTTTTATTAATAGGCATCCAATAGAAATTACCTACCAAGACTTTCATAATTTTTTACACATGTCCACTATTAGTGATAAAATTCACACTTTAGCTGCAAATCATGAGTTTGATTGGACCACTATCAACACCATCTTTAGGAAATCCAATAGTAAGTTCCACATTACCTAGGTTAGCACTAGTTTAGGATGCCCACATCATTCAGCACATACTTAAAAACTCTATCATTCCTAAAGCTTGTGATTGACTCAACATTACTCTTATTTTTGCTCTTGATAATTACTTCATAATAGCTCAAATAAACTTTAATGCAGCTGATCTTTTAATTTGTTACCATTCATAACTGACCTGGATTAGAGATCCTAAACATAAGAGAATATCCAATCTGATCTTAAGACGCATCATAGCTTTTTTCATAGAATCCAAATACAACTTCTAATTTCCTATACCACTGAATCATTTCATAATCTTCTATTTTGATACCTCCTTCCATTTCATTCAAAATGCCTCTCACCGCCAGGCTCACTATTAAGAAGTAGATAAACATAATGAAGGCCCAACACCTATTCCTACACCTATCACTATCCACCAGTAGTCCTAGATAAATTAGCTGGTTGAGAGGTTTGACCAGTAGGAGTCTAGGTTTAACTCCTATGTAGCCGCGTAGGAGTAGCAGCATGCCCAAGACTTAGCTCACTTTATGCCTACCTAGCCAAGCAACAGTAGCAGCATTAATAGGATATGTTCTGATTTGGGGAGCAGTTTGCTTCCATTTATAATTTCTTTCAACTACCACTACCACCTCCTCCACCTAATCAGGGTGGTCCTTTTTCTATCTTGCTTCTTGTTTTTAATTTATTTTGATTGTTCCTATATCTATTTTGTTCTTTATGTGATATTTTTTATATGTCATTTGCTTCTCAATTATTTTCTCCTATTTGTGATGTCAAAAGGGGGGTAGAAGTTTGTTGTATATTTTGCTTTAATGAAGTTTATTTTTTAATCGGTGTTTAGTTTATTTTCCACTTAGTGTGTCTTTTTAGTGTTTACTATTTTCCATTTTCTTTTAAAATAAAAAATATCAACAAAAAAATTTTACTCCCCTTTAGAAATTCCATCCTCTAAGGGGGAGTTTCAGAGAATGTCAAAGGGCTTTAAAATTTTTAATAATAATGTTTCTCATCATAAAAAAGGAGGAGATTATTATATATTTGGGCCCAAATACTATAATTTTGATGATGACAAATATTATTATTTCTTTTCTATCACTATTGCTTCATATTTATTTTATTTGTCCTGGTTAATAACCTTTCAGGTTGATAAGTTCACTTATAATGCAAATCAGCTCAAGATTAAGTAGATTAGGGTTGAGTCTATCCATAATTTTTTTAGCCAAGTCATGTATCTGGTAGAACCCAAGCAAAGTAACCTTGAATACACATACTCTAGGGAGTAGTTTGGTGAGTTAGAGAAGTTTACTAATTTTTGATCTAATCATATAGGACTATTTCTATCATACTGGACAATCAATTAAAAATAAAAAAATCCAAATTAAGGCATCCACATTAATTAAGAGTGATTAAACTAATCATACTATATGATCCTTATCATATAGGATGATTAGTTCATATTGTGAAATATAGTCACCAATCACAGTTTAGGAAAAATTTTAATTTTTCAAATTATGTACATATCGTACAGGATGATCCTTAGTATCCTGGATGATAGATGACAATTATGCCTAAATTAATCATGTGATTAGGAGAATAATTATGGTAAAATTTGATTTGATATGATAGTACATGACGATTGTTAACGATCATCCTAGATGATAGAGAATATGCATGGGATGATAAGAGATTGTCACCTATCATACCAAATGAATACCATAGTGAAAGTTCATTAGGGATGTTAAGCTCTTATAAACAAGCCCAAGCTAACCAAGAGGGGAGGGGGAGTGAATTGGTATTTTAAAAAATCTTTCAATCAAAAATAAAATCTCAACCAAACCAAAAATCACCACAATGAAATTTAAAGTGCGAAAATTAAATATGGAAAAATAGTAGAAAAGAAACACATAAATTTATGGTGGTTTGGCCAACTCGACCTCCATCCACTCCCTAGAGGAACTCTCCAAGTATTGCACTAAACTTATTATCTCTCCTTTTTCCCCCATAATAAGGCAGAGAAGCTTCTACAAAACCTCCTTTCCATCGACCCGGGTGAGGCAGAGACCTAACTCCTTTTGCTTCCTCCTGAAGCAGACAGAGAAGATTGATCGATTGTTGAAGTGGACCTCTATTGAACCTCCAAGAATAAGGGATGACAATTAGAGAAGATAACTTGGATCCTTTCTTGGAGCAACCTTTATGAAACCCCTCATAAACTCCCCCTCATAGGATCCTCTCTCTCTTTCTCTTTCTCTCCCTCTCCTCTAGGCTCTCTTAGGTCAAGATAGTAGAAAACAATGAGTTCTAAGGTAGAACAAAAGCTCTTAAATAGAAGAGTTTTGGAATAGCTCTTAATTTATACAAACAGACTTTATCGTTCAGGATGATATAAATATCGTCCTGGACGATCAGCTTAAATTTCACTCAACCAGCCCAGACGATCTAGGATGATTATAATAAATTTGTTCATATCATCGAGGATGATAATAATATCATATCATCCTGTATGATTACTATAAATTGTTGAATATTATCCCGGCTAATTACACTAAAAGGATGTCTAGACGATGAAAAAATAGCCTAATTATCCAGGCTGATCTTACGACTATCCCAAACACTTAGTTCAAATTCATGAAAATCATCCAGAGCCTTTTCCTGAATTGAAGGTGGTCGATGTTGATCGTCTAGGAATAACTAAAGTCTTTTTGAACTGATCGTCCCGGACGATCTTGAGATCATCCTAGATGATATGATCGAGTAATCAAACCTTAATTGCTTTCCTTAATTACCAGATTAATTTAGGCATACTTATGTTGCATCATCCAGGATGATGTACTAAATGATGTCGAAAAAAAAATAATACCTAAATAGATTTGGCGGCTAATTTTTTCTGAATTTAGCATATTATCCTGGCCGATACAAATATCATCCAGGACGATGAGCTTAATAACCACTGCCTTAACTATGATGCCATAATTAGGGTTTCTATTTTTAACTGATCATCCAAGCTAATATTTGGATCGTCCTGGATGATGTGACCAAAAATAGAGAACTCTAAATCAGACAGAAAAAATTTCCCCAAGTGTGTGTGTGTACTAGGTTACTTAGCATCAAGAACCACATCATTTATAATAGACTCAAGAAAGAAAAAAATTATAAACTGACTCAGACTTAATCTATCCAATCTTGAGTTGGCTTGAGTTGCACTCGATCTTATGGACCAAAAATATTAGTAGGTAATGTAGTCGTAGAGAAACAAAAGTATTTATTATCATCAAAATTATACTCCCTGAAAGCAGATTTATAATAATCTCCCCCCTTTTTGATGATGGCAAACACAAAGTAATTATAGTAGTTCAAAATAGTTTTAATGGAAGCAGGTAAAAAATAAACACAATTCAAATAGTTTAACTATCCATTATAAAAACATAACAAACTAGTATAGACTAGAATAATACAAACTAGTACAGTTACTCCCCTTTTTGACATCACAAAAAGGAGAAAGGAAATAGAAAGAACAACACAAATTACTAAATAGAAGTAAAACAACATCACACAAAAATAAGTAACATAAAAAAAAGGCAGCCCCTAATAATCCAAAGGAGTAGATGGTGGTGGTGGATGTGGATGAAAGTGGCTGGAAAGAGTCGCAAACTGCTCCCCAAGCCAGGCCTTATCATGGTCGTGTTGGAGCTACTGGTGAGCTACATAAGCATCGAAGCAAGCAACGTCCTCCACATGTTGTTTCTCATGTACAACAATGAAGGTCTCAAAGCGAGTCTCCCGCTAGTCAAATCTCTCCACCAGCTGATCCAGCTGAGAGTGCTGGCGGAGCAGAGTCGGTACAAGAACAGGTGTAGGAGCTACCTCTTACTCAGCTCCCTCAGCTTCCTCATTCCCTGAGTGGAGATGAATACTGTGAAAAATGTGTATGGAGTTGTTTGAGTAGAAGGCAGGTTGAAAATTTGGTGGGGTAGGATATTGGAGGTTGTATTTTGATTATAAGACATAGGCAATGATATGTCCTTAGGCAAGATTGGGCATCTTTTTATGTCCTGGATCTCAAATAGTGGTCAATATATCAAAAGATCAAATCAGTGGCATTGAATTCTCGGCAAGCCAAAATATAAAAATTGTTGATTAAAAGAAGAATGATATAAACGTGATCACAGCTTTAGGAAGAATTGAGGTGCGAAGGACATGCTGGATTATCCAAGCATCTTTGAGTAAGGTGTTAGACTCTCCAACATAAAAGTGAGCATTAGTATTTCTAAGAAATTTGTTAGCTAGAGCCCAGTCATAATCAAGATTAGTACACAGGGTATGGAGTTTGTCCCCTGTGGTGGAAAGTTATAAAAGTTCTTCACAGTCCTGATAGGTGATTTTGACAGGGCATCGATTTACATAGGACCTGAGAGCAATAAAAGAAGAATTAATGTGGAGGCTAGCAAAAAATTAAAAAAGAAGCTTGGAGTTGAAAGGAACAGAGAGAGTAAGAAGGAAGGTCAAGGAAGTGTGTGCAAAAAGATTTAGGATAGTATAGGAAAGAATGTGTGGATTGATAATCCAGGAGACAGTAATCCTGATTGTTTTGTACCTTTGATAGGCAGCTTGATCATTCGCCTCAGTAAAGCAAAGGCCCAGAGTCACCCTTATGGAACTCACATAAAGATGGCGAGATCGCTTTCCTCTTTCCATGTTTAAGAACAATAAGGAAATAGGAAGTGCAAGACTGATGGAAGAAGAGGGTGTGAGAAAAAACTTCTTTAGGGGCTCAGTTTATAAAGAATTGGTCGAATCATCCAGGATGATCACAGAATCATCCAGGATGATCTGGTCCAATAATTGTGTCCAGGATGATTAGTTAAAAAGGTGATGATATCATCAAGGACGATCAGATATCGTTCGGGACGATAAGACACTAGCGATCATCCTGAACGATTAGGTAGATCATCCAGGATGATGCACAATAATGGATCGTTCTAGCCAAAATAAAGTTAAGTGCCAAATTTTGTCATTTGGATCATCCAGGACAAATGATGTTTCATCTGGAACAATCACCAATAATTGATCAAAGATTGTGAAGATCATCTAGGAAAAAGGAGGATCGTCCAAGACGATCACAAATAATTAAAACAAAAGATGATCAGATCATCCAAGATAATAATGGATTGTCCATGAAAATCAGAAGCAGAAGTATCAAAATATTCATTAGATAGAATTCACAGAGTGATTTGAATAGATCATCCAGGATGATATAAATATCACTTGGATGATGTGATAAAAAATTTAAAATCAGAGAATGGATGGAGATGATCAGAGAAGGCCCAGAAAATAAAAAAATATGAAGAAGACACAGACATGAAAAAGAATAAGGAATAAAAGTTTTTTTAATCAAAGCTAAAATATGATAAATTTTCCGAGTGGTTGAGTTAAAAAATTTGTAAGAATCAATGAGTTAACTTCATCGAAATCTGAGAAAAAGGTAGAACAACTGATCTTGTTAGCCTTAACTTAGACTTCTTCCAGGGGAAACCGTCTTTTGAAAACAATGATCTAAATCAAAAAAATTAATTAGATAAGAAAAAGATATCCATTTAAGACTTGGTTTTAGAAAAATATTTTATAGAAATAATATACCAAAGTAATTAGCTATAATCTTGAATTTCTAAAATCAAGCCTTTGAAAAATATAAAGTGACACATGAATTCTTCTAAGATTTAAAAATTTTGAAAGAGAAGAAGCTTGCTATTAGTGGGCTCATTTTATGCCTCTTATCAATTTGATTGGTGCTCTTTGCACATCTTTTGATTTTTGATACACTTTGTATATATATATTTTTTTCTTTCAATTTGACATCAATGCGGATTTTTTTATTTTGACATCATTGGCCACTTTTGCTTTCCATTTATTTTTTACAAGCTAGATCCCTTTTTCAAAATTCTTAAAAAGTCTCAGTTGTGATTATTTCTTTCAGATATTAGAGAAGAAAAACTCACTCTCTAATGTAAGGAAGAATGGATCATAAAATAGAATAAAAAATCATATGATAAATTCAACGACAAGATTACAAAATTTTGAAGGTAAAATAAATACTTTGAATATTATATTGATAAGATAGATTAGTGTAGCAAGATTGAAAAGATTTCAATTTCAAAATTCAGCTGTTAATGTGAGATAAATTTTTGTTTAAAAAAGAAAATCACACCACTAAAAGAAGTTAGAGAGAAGAAAACAATCAACGGTGTTTTCCCCCTTTAACTTATTTAGAGATGTCAAACATTGACTACAAATTTTCAAAAATAAAAGCAAGGCATAAGATATCAATTCAACATTGATTAAAAAAAAGAAAAAAAATGAAAACATACAAAAAAAAATAAAACAACAGATGTAAAAAAATTAAACAAGGAAAAAACTGCAAAAATAAAACAACATAAGAAATAAACATTAGATAAAAAATCAGAAATCATTAAGAATCAAGTTCATGCATTTATGTCAATCACACCCAATCTAGTCCTTAACGTGTTGAAAGTGTTGAAGGCTAGTGGTTTAGTAAAAATATCAACCAGTTGTTTCTCAATTACCACATGTTGTAAGTCAATATCTCCCTTGGTCACATGGTCTCTAATAAAGTGATTTCACATGTCAGTGTGCCTAGTCCTTGAATGTTGGATAGGATTCTTGGAAATACATATGGCACTAGTGTTATCACAAAGAATTGAAATTGTGCCTACAGGTCATCCTAAATTCAGAACTTGCTGCTTCAACCAAAGGATTTGGGCCACATAACTTCCTAAGGCAATGTACTTAGCTTTAGTACTGGAAAGTGCAACAGAGTTTTACTTTCTACTAGACCAGGAGACTAAAGAATGTCCTATGAATTGGCAAGTCCTAAAAGTGCTCTTTCTATCCATCTTACTTCCTGCAAAATCAGAATCAAAATATCCAATAATCTCAAATGAAGTGTTGTGCCCAGGATACAAGATTCCTATATTTTGGGTCCCTAAGAGGTATCTAAGAATTATCTTAACTACAATTAAGTGGGAATCTTTAGGATTAGCTTGAAATCTAACATAGAGACAAACACTAAATATTATATCAGGTTGGATAGCAGTTATGTAAAGTAAAGATCCAATCATCCATCTATACTTCTTTTGATCAACTGATTTTCCATTTGGATCCTTATCCAACTAAACAATGGAGGTCATGGGAGTATTAATTGGCTCGGCTTTATCCATTTTATATTTCTTCAAGATGTCTTTTATATACTTTGATTGATTTAAAAAGGTTCCATCATCTAATTGTCTTATGCAAAATCCCAAAAAGTAAGACAACTCTCTCATCATACTCATCTCAAACTCCCTACTCATTATTTTAGAAAAATCATTGCATAACCTATTATCAGAAGATCTAAAAAGTATATCATTGACATAGATCTGAACAATGAGTAATTCATCTCCTACTTTCCTCAAAAAAAGGGTGGTTTCTATGCTTCCCTTAACAAACTCCTTCTCTATTAAGAATGTGCTAAGCCTCTCATACCAAGCTCTGGGTGCCTTTTTTAATCCATATAAGGCCTTTTTTTAATTTAAAAATATGATTTGGAAATTGGGAACTCTCCAAACTTGGGGGTTGCTCTACAAACACATCCTCTTTTATTACCCCATTTAAAAAGACACTCTTAATGTCCATTTGAAAAAGCTTAAATCCCATATGACAGGAAAAGGCTAGTAGCACTCTATTGCCTTACAATCTAGCTACAGGAGAAAAATTCTCCACAAAATCAATCCTCTCTATTTGGTTGTACCCCTTAACCACAAATCTTACCTTATTCCTAACCACCACACTAGAATCATTCATCTTATTCTTAAAGACTCATTTGGTTCCAACTAAACTTTGTCCCTTTGGTCTTTCTACAAGCTCCCAAACATCATTTCTAACAAATTGGTTCAAATCCTCTTATAGGGCTATGATCCAAAACTCATCAGACATGGCTTGGTTTATGTTGGTGGGTTCAGTCATTGAGATAAAGGCAGAGTGGTTCACTTCCTTCCTAAGTCCATGCCTAATCTTAACACCTTCAAAAGGGTCTCTTAAGATCAATTTTTTAGGATGACTCAAAGAATATCTCCAATCTCTAAGCAAAGTGTGTGTAAGTTCAACCCTTTTCTCCAGATCTATATTTTCTACTCCTTGGGTAATCTCACCTACTCCTTCAGTGTTTTGGGGCTCTACCCTCTTCTCTAAATTTTCAACTCCAATGGTATTCTTTCCAACTTCATCTTCCTTCTTAACTATAGACTACTTATGATCAAATTCATCAAATAATACATGAGTAGTCTCCTCCACCACCAGTGTCCTCTTATTAAACACCCTAAAGGATTTCTCCACACATGAATATCCTAAGAACACTCCATCAAATTTTGGGTCAAAGTTTCATAAGTGAGACTTCCCATTATTATGAATGTAAACCTTACAACCAAAGACATGGAGGTGGGAAATATTGGGTATCCTGCCCTTAAGGATCTCTTAGGGTGTCTTATAGTTTGGCTCAAACATTCACCCGATTCAATAAATACAAGCTCTGTTTACCACTTCAGCCCAAAAGTATTTTGAAAGTG
This sequence comes from Dendrobium officinale, assembly GCA_019514585.1. Taxonomy (NCBI): domain Eukaryota; kingdom Viridiplantae; phylum Streptophyta; class Magnoliopsida; order Asparagales; family Orchidaceae; genus Dendrobium; species Dendrobium officinale. The sequence continues at coordinate 35,555,975 of CM033691.1, read as the reverse complement.
AATACTCAGCAAGCATGGCTCTATCAGCTTCAACTAAAGTTCGATTTTTTCTTTCAGCTACCCCATTTTGCTGAGGGGTCCTAGGAGCTTAGAAGTTGTTACTAATCCCCTTATCCTCATAGAACTCTCCAAATCTCTCATTTTCAAACTCTCCCCAATGATCACTATGAATGGTCAAAATCTCACAACCTAGTTTTTCTGAATCCAAGTGAAGAAGGATCTAAACTCATCAAAAGACTTATTTTTATGTGACAGAAATCTAATCTAAATAAATCTCGAGTAGTCATCGACAATCATAAATTCATAGACTTTTCCCCCTAAGCTGGCATTATTAATGGGTTCACAAAACCATATGTAGGACATCTAAAGGTCTAGAGGTGCTAATGTCCTAAATGGAGTGAAAAGAGGATGGAATTGCTTCCCTAATTTGAAGGAATCACAAAGGTGGTCTTTAGAGAACTTAGGCTTGGGGACACCTCTAACTAGGTCTTTTTAGGTTAGTCTCCTAAGAGTTATCACACTGGCATGACATAACCTCTTGTGCCACAATCATGAATCATCAACAGTAGTTTTTAAGCAAAATGAAGCAGCACATTCAATATTATTTAAATCAAGCATGTAAACATTATTGACCGCTTTCCCTACAAAATAGTACTATTATTTAAGCTTATAATGCAAGTATTAGCAAAAAATTTATGATGAAACCCTTATCACAAAGCTAGCTGATGCTGAGCAAGTTATGTTTTAGTCTATCTACAAGAAAAACATTTTCAATAAAAAGGTTCTTGGAGTTTCCAAATATACTTGTGCCCACTATCTTCCTTGTGGTATTGTCTCCAAGAGTAACCTTGCCTCCAGCCCTAGCTTCCAGCAAAATGAATTGATTGGCATCTCTAGTCATGTGTCATGATTATCCGTTGACCATGTACCATATGCTCTCACGAGGCATTTTGTGAGAGCAAGCCTACAAAATCATCAATCATCATATTTAGGAACCGAAATATGTTTGGGTCCCTTCTTATGGAAAGAAGAATATAATGCATGTATGTTATGATGTGAATCATACAATTTGGGTCTCCATACCCAATGTGTACTATGGTGAATAGTACAAGTGTGTTAAATTCGTCCTACCATGCCACATGGAAAATATATAACACCAGGAAAATGATTTCTTAATCTATTCAGATAGTAATGCTACCTTTTAGAGTTATGTGAAGTATGCATTGTTGGTTTATTTTAAAAAGCTTTGAGATTTTCTAATTTCTTAAACTTCTTTTCAAACTCAGCATGGGATGACTTCAAGAAATCATGTGCATCAAATAATTCAGTATGCTTTTTGTTTAATGCATCAAACTCATCAAGTAATGACATATGATTGCTATCAATTGTAGAATGATCTTTAAGAAGAATTTTATCCTCTTTTTGTAAATTTAGAAAGTAATTTCAAGCTAGCATGTGATTTCTTAAGTTTCCTATATGATGCAAGAATTTGTTTAGAAACTTCAAGTAGTTGCTCATAGGTTAGTTCCCATACCTCTTCTTGGTCACTTTGGCTAAGATGTTTGTCTATCATGAAGCACAAGTTTATAGTCTCCTCTTCAGCTTCAGTCTCAAAAGAGTTAGATGCAGAATTCACCCAGAATTCCTTTTGGAACCTCTTCTTATTATTTTTTAACTTAGATTTCTCCTCACCCTTCTCCTTGCTTGAGTTTGATTTAAGTGCAGGACAATCAGCTTTAATGTGTCCTAGCTTCCTACATTCAAAGCAGATCATATCATTAGAATTCTTAAAATATTTGCTACCCTTATATTTATTCCAATTTTGATGGTTTTTGCTTATTCCTTAGAAAGTTTTTGAATTGCCTTGTGATGAAGGCAACATTATCTCTTTAGACCAAGAAGAATCAGTATGCATATTGTTGGCCTTTAGCACCACAGTTTTCTCCTTCTTTTTCTCACATGTATTAAGATTTCTTTGATTCACCCCTTACTCACAAGCAATGAGTGATCCAAGTAAATTATCAATAGAATACGTATTCAAATCTTTAGATTTAGAAATTGTAGTGATCTTAGCATCAAAAGAAGAAGGAAAGCATCTCAAAATTTTATTTACTTTTTCATAATTAGTTAGCTCTCTTCCTAAGGCATGCAATGAGGTAACAATTTGAGTAAATCTAGTATATATGTTAGAAATTGATTCAGAAGGTTTCCTACAAAAAAGTTCATAATTATGCAACAACATATTCAATCTAGCATGTTTAACTTCATTGGTTCCTTCATAAGTAATGTACAATCTACCCCAAATTGTTTTACTAGTTGCACAAGTTAAAACACTCTTATAATCTTCATATTTCAAAGAACAAAAAATCAGTTCAAACATTTTGCATTAAGTTGTGCTAAACCTCTTTCATTAAAAGTCCATTCATTAAAAGGAAATTTAGTTTTAATGCTATTAATTTCACGAGAAGGAGGTGTATAACCTTCTTTAACAAGCATCCATATGAGATACTCAATTGATTATAAAAAAGTAGACTTGCGAGTTTTTCAAAAAATAAAAGGAATAATGTCAAATAAAGGTGGTCGAGTAATAGAATACCTTTCTACAGTATTATGATTATCGGAGTTAGCCATGGATCAAAATTTAAAAGTTTTTAAAAACTCAATTTTATGAATCCCACTCCGATACGGCTTGAAAGTTCATTAGGGATGCTAATGTTGCAAATCTATTTTTTTCATGGCTTATGTTTTGATGATTGACAAACACTACTTCTCTTGGACTACTTGTTGCTTCTAACTTTTCAGGAATCGAAGACCGGACGATCATGAAGAAGCCAAGTTCAAGATTGCGTAGGTTTAGGGTTAAGTCAGTCTGTAATTTTATTTTTCACCTTTTGAGTCTACTTGTAATGGCCAAAAAGACTGATACTAAATAACCCTTCACACACACACACTTGAGAGACTTAGAATTTCTGTTTTTACCCTCATCGGTCAGGCCGATTTTAATATCGTCCTGGACGATCGGCTTAAAACAGAAAGTCTAATTAAGGATTCTTAATTAAGGCAGCCGACATTAACCTATCGGCCTGGACGATACGTGTATCGGCCAGGACGATAAGCTCAAAATAGAAAGAGATAGCCGCCTTAGAAAGTTTATGCATACTGTATTTTAAATTATCGGCCAGGACGATTCCCGGATCGGCCTGGATGAAATTACCAAATTATACCTTAATTGATCAAGAAATCAAGGGAGTAATTAAGGATGATTGATACGATCCGATCGGCCAGGACGATCGTGAGATCGGCCTGGACGAGCGAGCCAAATTTCAATCGGCCAGGACTGTTCCCAGGACTGTGCTCAGGACGATTTACCTCTGATTTGAACTAATCGGCCAGGACGATCGTGAGACTGGCCTGGATGATAAAGCCAAATTTCAATCGTCCAGGACTGTTCCCAGGGCTGTGCTCTGGCCGATCTTCCTTGATTTGTACTAATTGGCCAGGCCGATGTCCATATCGGCCTGGATGATAAAGTCGGCTACTTGCAATTAATGAGCTCCTCTTGAGCTCTTCTATTTAAAGAGCTCTTCTTCAATGTTTTTGAGAACCTTTGGCTGCTGCCTTGACCTGAGAAGACCTTGAGGAGAGAAAGAGAGAGAGGGAGAGAGAGAGGATCTTGTGAGGGGGAGCTTGTGAGGGGATTCACAAGGGTTGCTCAAGGATCGCTCTGCTTGTCTTTCGTATGGAGTTTCTCGTCCGTGGAAGGGTCAGTAGAGGTAAGGAGTTTGCTTTTGGTTGTGGTTCTCTGCCAGCTTCAGGAGGAAGCAAAAGGAGGTGGGTTCTCTGCCTTGCCGGGGTGGCAAAAAGGAGTTTCTTGTGAGGGCTTCTCCGCCTAGCTGTGGGGGCTAAAGGAGAGTCACGTTTTGTAGTGCAATACTTGGAGGGTGCCTCCATGGATTGGACGTAGGTCGAGTCGACCGAACCACTATAAATTTCTGTGTTCTTTTTCTTGCTTCTGCACTTTTAAATTCCGCATTTATTTTTGTGGTGTGATTTGGTTTGTGATTTTCTTTCTTTGTCTTAAGAATTTTTTAAATACCAATTCACCCCCCCCCCCCCTCTTGGTTAGCTTGGGACTAAGTTCATAGGGCTTAACATCCCGAACGAACTTTCAAGTGGTATTAGAGCGGGATTCAAAAAATTAAGTTTGAAAACTTTTTGAATTTGATCCATGGCTAACATTGGAAATCGCAACACTACGGAAGGGTATTCTATTACCTGACCTCCCCTGTTCGATAAACTACCTTTTAATTTTTGGAAAACTCGCATGTCAACATTTTTACAATGTACTGATTATCGCATGTGGATGCTTATTCAAGAAGGTTATTCTCCACCTTCTCGTGAAATTAATGGTGTTAAAACTAAAGTTGCTTTTACTGAATGGACTTTCGATGAACGTGATTTGGCTCAGTTAAATGCAAAATGTTTGAACTGTTTTTTCTGTGCTTTGAAATCTGAAGATTACATGCGTGTTTAAACTTGCAAAACTGGTAAAGAGATTTGGGATAAATTATGCATCACCTATGAAGGTACTAATGAAGTTAAGCAATCCCGTTTGAACTTTCTCTTGCATGACTACAAACTTTTTCGTATGAAACCTCATGAATCAATTTCTGACATGTACACTAGGTTTACTCAGATTGTTACTTCATTGCATGCACTAGGAAAAGAGTTTCGAATTATGAAAAAGTTAACAAAATTTTGAGATGCTTGCCTTCGTCTTATGATGCAAAAATAACTGCAACCACTGAATCAAAAGATTTGAATACTTATTCCATTGATAACTTACTTGGCTCACTCATTGCTTATGAGCAAGGTGTGAATCAAAGAAATCTTGATACAGGTGAGAAGAAAAAGGAGAAAACAATCGCACTGAAGGCGCACAAATCGGATTCTGAATCTTCCGGGTCTGAAAGTGATGAAATTGCCTTCATCACAATGCAATTCAAAAGCTTTCTAAGGAAGAAACAAAAGCATCATCAAAGTTGGAGAAAAGGTAAGGATCATAAACATATAAAAGAATCTTCTGATGTTGTTTATTTTGAATGCAGAAAACCTAGGCATGTGAGAACTGACTGCCCTACACTTAGAGATCAATCAAGCAAAGGAAGAAGAGAGGAGAAAGCTAAGTCTAGGAAGGACAAGAAGAAAAACCAAAGGAGCTTTTTGGCAGAATCTGGTACTAACTCCTCTGAGACTGAATCAGAGGAAGAAACTACAAACTTGTGTTTCATGGGAAAAGACCAAAGTGATCAAGAAGAGGTATGTGAACTTTCCTACGATCAACTTCTTGAAGTTTCAGAAAAAATTCATGCATCATATAGAAAACTAAAGAAAACTCATGCTAGCTTGAAACTCGAATTTTTAAATCTACAAAAAGAGCATGAAATTTTGATTAAAGATCATCAAACAATTGATTCAAATCACATGACTTTACTTGATGAATTTGATGAGTTAAATAAAAATCATGGTGAGTTAGTTGAAGAACTTGATGCATTAAAAATATCACACACATCACTAGAATCAGATTTTAAGAAGTCTAAGGAGATTGAGAAAAATTTGAGGATTGAAAATGAAGTTTTAAAAAACACTAATTTGAATATTCAAAATGATTTAGAAGCATGTAAGAAGACTAGGATGACATCTACTTTTGATCAATTGCCAAAACCTAGGAAGAGGCATTATAACTTAAATCATTTAAGAAATCCCTTTCCTGGAGTTAGATGTTTTTCATGTGGCATGCTAGGACACATTTCACACACTTGCACAATTCACCATAGTACACATTGGGTGTGGAGACCTAAGGTGCATGATCCACAGCATACCACACATGCATTGCATTCCTTTCTTCATAAGAAGGAACTCAAACCTGCTTGGGTTCCTAAAACTAATATTTGATAATTTTTGCAGGAAGGCTCTCACAAAAGACCTCGTGAGAGTATGTGGTACCTGGACAGTGGATGCTCTCGACATATGACTGGTGACGCTAGCCAGTTTGTTGTACTAGAGTCCAGGACTGGAGGCAAGATTACCCTTGGAGACAACACCACCAGGAAGGTGGTAGGAGCAGGTATAATTGGTAATTCCAAGAACCTTATGATTGAAAATATTTTTTTTGTAGATGGATTAAAGTACAACTTGCTCAGCATCAGTCAATTCTGTGACAAAGGCTTCATCGTACAATTCTTTGCGGATTCATGCATTGTAAGTTTAAGTAACAACACTATTTTGCAGTGAAAGAGGATCAACAACGTCTACATGCTTGATTTAAATAACATTGAATGTGCTGCTTCTTTTTGCTTAAAAACTGTGATTGATGATTCTTGGTTGTGGCACAGGAGGCTTTGTCATGCAAGTATGAAAACCCTTAGGAAAGTGACCCAAAAAGACCTAGTTAGAGGTATCCCCAAACTTAAGTTTACAAAAGACCACCTTTATGATGCCTGTCAACTAGGAAAGCAAGTCCACTTCACTTTTCATCCCATTAAGGACATTAGCACCTCTAGACCTTTAGAAGTCCTTCACATGGATTTGTTTGGACCCATTAGCACTGCTAGTTTGGGAGGGAAAATCTATGGTTTTGTGATTGTTGATGACTACTCGAGGTTCACTTGGACTAGATTTCTCTCTCATAAAAATGAGTCTTTTGAGGAGTTTAAAACATTTTCTACTTGGATTCAGAAAAAGCTAGGTTGTGAGATTTTGACAATCCATAGTGATCATGGGGGAGAGTTTGAAAATGAAAGATTTGGAGATTTTTGAAAGGACAAGGGGATTAGCCATAATTTTTCAGCCCCTAGGACCCCTCAGAAAAATGGGGTAGCTGAAAGGAAGAACCGGACCTTGGTGGAAGCTGCTAGAGCCATGCTTGCTGAATATTCACTTCCAAAATACTTTTGGACTGAAGCGGTTAACACAGCTTGTTATGTATTGAATAGGGTGAATGTTAGAGCCAAATTAGAGAAGACACCCTATGAGATCCTTAAGGGTAGGACACCCAATCTTTCCCACCTTCATGTCTTTAGTTGTAAGGTTTTCATTCATAATAATGGGAAGTCTCACTTGGAAAAATTTGATCCTAAATCTGATGAAGGAGTATTCTTGGGATATTCTAGTGTTGGGAAGTCTTTTGGGGTGTTTAATAAGAGAACTTTGATGGTGGAAGAAACAACCCATGTAGTTTTTGATGAGTCTGATTCTAAGAAACATGGAGTAGAAGATGATGATGTTGGAGAAATTACAAGTGGAGTAGAAAATTTGGGGAAGGGAAGTAAGCACCTAAGTAATGAAGGAGCAGAAGGAGTCACCCAAGGAGTAGAGAACTTTGTTGAAAGGGGAGAAACTTCACACACTTTGCGTAGAGATTTGAGATACTCTACAAGTCACCCCAAGGATTTGATCTTAGGAGACCTTTCTAGTGGAGTTAAGACTAGACATGGACTTAGGAAGGAGGTGAACCACTCTGCTTTTAGTTCTATGACTGAACCCACCTCCATTAACCAAGCCTTTTCTGATGAGTTTTGGATTTTAGCAATGCAAGAAGAGTTGAATCAATTTGTTAGGAATGATGTTTGGGAACTTGTGGAAAGACCTAAAGAACAAAGTGTAATTGGAACAAAGTGGGTCTTTAAGAACAAAGTGAATGATTCAGGAGTGGTGGTGAGGAATAAAGCAAGATTGGTGGCTAAGGGGTACAATCAAATAGAAGGGATAGACTTTGAAGAAACTTTTGCCCCTGTAGCTAGATTGGAAGCCATTAGAGTGCTATTAGCCTTTGCCTGTTATAAAGGATTTAAGCTTTTTCAAATGGATGTCAAGAGTGCCTTTTTAAATGGGGAAATAAATGAAGATGTGTTTGTAGAACAACCTCCAGGATTTGAGAGCTCCCAATTTCCAAATCATGTGTTTAAATTGAAAAAGGCATTGTATTGTCTAAAGCAGGCACCAAGAGCTTGGTATGAGAGGCTTAGCACATTCTTACTATAGAGGGAGTTTGTCAAGGGAAGTGTAGACACCACCCTTTTTCTTAGGAGAGTTGGAGATGATTTACTCATTGTTCAGATTTATGTGGATGATATACTCTTTGGATCTTCTAATAAAAATTTGTGTGATGATTTTTCTAAAACAATGAGTAGAGAGTTTGAGATGAGTTTGATGGGGGAGTTGTCCTACTTTTTGGGGTTTAGCATAAAACAATTGGAGGATGGAACTTTTCTAAATCAAACAAAATACATAAATGACATTTTGAAGAAATATGAGATGGACAAAGCCAAGCCAATTAACACTCCCATGACTTCTAGCGCTCCATTGGATAAGGACCCAAGTGGTAAGTCTGTTGATCAGAAGAAGTATAGAGGCATGATTGGATCTTTACTTTACTTGACTGCGAGCCGACCTGACATCATGTTTAGTGTTTGCCTTTGTGCTAGGTTTTAGGCTGACCCTAAGGAGTCCCACTTGACTGCTGTTAAGAGAATTTTTAGATACCTTTTGGGGACACAAGGATTAGGGATTTGGTACCCTAGACATAGCACTTCTTTTGAGATTATTGGTTTTTCTGACTCTGATTTTGTAGGATGCAAGGTGGATAGAAAGAGCACTTCTGGAACTTGTCAATTCGTTGGACAATCTTTGGTCTCTTGGTCTAGTAGGAAGCAAAACTCTGTTGCTCTGTCCACTGTCGAAGCTGAATACATTGCTCTTGGAAGTTGTGTGGCCCAAGTCCTTTGGTTGAAACAACAGGTATTGGATTTAGGATTACATGTAAGTACCATCTCAATCTTTTGTGACAATACTAGTGCCATATGCATCTCTAAAAATCCTATCCAACATTCAAGGACTAAACACATTGACATTAGGCATCACTTCATTAGAGATCATGTGACTAAGGGAGACATTGAGTTACACCATGTGACAACTGAAAATCAACTGGCAGACATCTTTACTAAACCACTGGCCTTCGATACTTTCAGCTCTTTAAGGACCAGGTTGGGTGTGATTGACATAAATGCATGAAACTTTTTATTTTCTTTTGTTTTTCTTTCTTTTACTTTTGTTTCCTGTTTTGTTGTTTTAGTTCTTTTTGTGTGTTTTATTTTTTCTTTCTTTCCTTTTTGTTTCTCTTTTCTTAGTTTTCAAAATCATGGCTAATATGGTATTATATTCCTTGTCCTTGCTTTTGGGAATTTGTAGTCAATATGCTTTTATCTACTCGATCTTTTAGATGGAAGAAATATTTTGTGATTGTGTCTCTTTCTCTAACCTATTTTAGTGGCATAGTTTTCTTTTTTAATCAAAAATCTCTCTCAAGTTAAAGATTGTTTATGGAATTGAGATCATTTCTTAAACTTGCTTAAAAAACTCTATCTTACACTTATAATGTTTAAAGTTTTTTTTCACATCAAAATTTCTCGTTACTCTTGTCCTTGATTATTGATTCTACTTGTGATAACTCTTCCTTTTGTTAAAGAGAGTGCTCCTATTCTCTAATATATGAGAATATATATTCACAACTTTGTCTTTAAAAGATTATAAAAGAGACTATAGCTTGCAAAAAAAAAATGGCCAATGATGCCAATAAAAGATGCGCAAAGACGCCAAAAATTGAACAAAAAAAAATTTTGCACAAAGCGCCACGATATTGACAAGAGGCATAAAATGAGCCCACTCCAAAACAAGCTACTTTCTCTTTTTAAATCTTTTAGAACTTAGAAGTGTTGGTTATCAAAGACTTGACTTCGATTAACTTGCGATTGTGACAAATTTACTTTACCTCATTATTGTATGAAGATGGTTTTTTCTTAAGCCAAGTGATAGGTGAAATCCTTTTTTCTCATAACCAATTAATTTCTTGAGTTAGGTCATTGATTTCAAAAGACGATTCTACCCTAAAAAAAATATCTGAGTTAAGGGTAGCCATGATCGGATATTCTACTATTCTATAGATTGATGAGCTTATTAACACATTAACTCACAAATTTTTTGAATCAATCACATGGAATACTATATCATGTTCATGCCTTGGTTAAAAAAAAATAAAAACAAAAAATAAAAAAAATAAAAAATATATATAAAATATATATATATATATATATATATAATAAAAATAAAAAAAAGGGGTCTCTTTGCTTTGCTTTCTTGTACCCTCCTTTTTGATATGTCAAAAGGGGGAGAAGTTTATGAGGTTCTTTTTTCATCAATCCTGAATTTTTTCCATTAACTATTTTCGTAGTGGTTTGCCATCATCAAAAAGGGGGAGATTGTTGCAAATCTATTTTTTTCATGGCTTATGTTTTGATGATTGACAAACACTACTTCTCTTGGACTACTTGTTACTTCTAATTTTTCAGGAATCGAAGACCAGACGATCATGAAGAAGCCAAGTTCAAGATTGCGTAGGTTTAGGGTTAAGTCAGTCTGTAATTTTATTTTTCACCTTTTGAGTCTACTTGTAATGGCCAAAAAGACTGATACTAAGTAACCCTTCACACACACACACTTGAGAGACTTAGAATTTCTGTTTTTACCCTCATCGGTCAGGCCGATTTTAATATCGTCCTGGACGATCGGCTTAAAACAGAAAGTCTAATTAAGCATTCTTAATTAAGGCAGCCGACATTAACCTATCGGCCTGGATGATACGTGTATCGGCCAGGACGATAAGCTCAAAATAGAAAGAGATAGCCGCCTTAGACAGTTTAGGCATACTGTATTTTAAATTATTGGCCAGGACGATTCCCGGATCGGCCTGGACGAAATTACCAAATTATGCCTTAATTGATCAGGAAATCAAGGGAGTAATTAAGGATGATTGATACGATCCGATCGGCCAGGACGATCATGAGATTGGCCTGGACGAGCAAGCCAAATTTCAATCGGTCAGGACTGTTCCCAGGGCTGTGCTCAGGATGATTTACCTCTGATTTGAACTAATCGGCCTGGACGATAAAGCCAAATTTCAATCGTCCAGGACTGTTCCCAGGGCTATGCTCTGGCCGATCTTCCTTGATTTGTACTAATCGGCCAGGCCGATGTCCATATCGGCCTGGATGATAAAGTCGGCTACTTGCAATTAATGAGCTCCTCTTGAGCTCTTCTATTTAAAGAGCTCTTCTTCAACATTTTTGAGAACCTTTGGCTGCTGCCTTGACCTGAGAAGACCTTGAGGAGAGAAAGAGAGAGTAGGAGAGAGAGAGGATCTTGTGAGGGGGAGCTTGTGAGGGGATTCACAAGGGTTGCTCAAGGATCGCTCTGCTTATCTTTCGTCTGGAGTTTCTTGTCCGTGGAAGGGTCGGTAGAGGTAAGGAGTTTGCTTTTGGTTGTGGTTCTCTGCCAGCTTCAGGAGGAAGCAAAAGGAGGTGGGTTCTCTGCCTTGCCGGGGTGGCAAAAAGGAGTTTCTTGTTAGGGCTTCTCCGCCTAGCTGTGGGGGCTAAAGGAGAGTCACGTTTTGTAGTGCAATACTTGGAGGGTGCCTCCAAGGAGTGGATGTAGGTCGAGTCGACCGAACCACTATAAATTTCTGTGTTCTTTTTCTTACTTCCGCACTTTTAAATTTCGCATTTATTTTTGTGGTGTGATTTGGTTTGTGATTTTCTTTCTTTGTCTTAAGAATTTTTTAAATACCAATTCACCCCCCCCCCCCCCCCTCTTGGTTAGCTTGGGACTAAGTTCATAGGGCTTAACATCCCGAACGAAGTTTCAGCTAAGCCTTTATGAACTAATCTAAGCTAACCAAGATGGGCGGTGAATTGGTATTTTAAAAAATATTTCAATCAAAAATAAAATCTAAACCAAATCAAAATTCACCAAAAAGAAATTTAACGTGCAAAAATTAAATATGGAAAAATAATTGAAAAGAAACACAAAAATTTATAATGGTTCAGTCAACTCGACCTATGTCTACTACCCGGAGGCACCCTCCGAGTATTGTACTAAACGCAGTATCTCTCCTTTTGCTCCCATAGTAAGGCAGAGAAACCTTTACAGAACCTCCTTTCCACCGACACCTGTGAGGTAGAGTACCTAACTCCTTTTTCTTCCTCCTAAAGTAGGCAAAGAACCTCGATCGATTGTTGAAGTAGACCTCTCTTGAACCTCCAAGAATAAGGGATGACAATCGGAGAAGACATCTTGGATCCTTTCTTGGAGAAACCATTGTGAAACCCCTCACAAACTCCCCCTCATAAGATCCTCTCTCTCTCTCTCTCCCTTTCTCTCCCTCTCCTCTGGGCTCTCTCAAGTCAAGACAGTAGCAAAAGATGAGTTCTTTGGTGGAACAAGAGCTCTTAAATAGAAAAGTTTTAAAATAGCTCTTATTTTATACAAACCAACTTTATCATCCACGACGATATAAATATCATTTTGGATGACTAGCATAAATTTTGCTCAATCAGCCAGGACAATCTAGGATGATTAGAAGAAATTTGTTCTTATCATCCCGGATAATAATCATATCATCATGTACGATTAGTACAAATTATTGAATATTATCCAGGTAATCTCACTGAAATGATGTCTAGATGATGAAAAAATAGCCTGATCATCTAGGTCGATCTGACGTTCATCCCGGACGATTAGTTCAAATTCATGAAAATCATCCAGAGCATCACCCTATATAGAAGGTGGTCGATGTTTATTGTCTAGGAATAACTAAGGTTTTTTTTAACTGATTGTCTCGGATGAACCTGCGATCATCCTGGATGATATGATCGAGCAATCAAATCTTAATTGCTTTCCTTAATTATCATATTAATATAGGCATAATTATGTTGCATCATCTAGGATAATGTCCTGGATGATGTCCAAAAATAAATAATACCTAAATAGATTTGAAGGCTAATTCTTTTTTATTTGAGCATATCATCTCGGCTGATACAAATATCATCTAAGACTATAAGCTTAATGACGGCTGCCTTAACCAAGATGCCCTAATTAGGGTTTCTATTTTTAACTGATCGTCCAGACCGATATTTGGATCATCCTGGATGATGTGACCAAAAATAGAGAACTCTAAATCAGACAAAAAAAATTTCCCCAAGTGTGTGTGCAAGGTTACTTAGCATTAGGAACCACATCATTTACAATAGATTCAAGAAAGGAAAAAATTACAAACTAACTCAGACCTAATCTACCCAATCTTGATCTAGCTTGAGTTGCACTCAATCTTGTGTACCTGAAATATTAGTAGGCAAGGCAATCGTAGAGAAACAGAAGTGTTTGTTATCATCAAAATTATACTCCCTGAAATTAGATTTGCAACACAGTTTTTCAACTAATCGTCCAAGATAATTGACCCTTAATACTAGATGGTAGAGAATTTCATGGGAAAATAAGGCATCACTAAGTATCATACTAGATGAAGTTTATTAATTTTATACTAACCTAGCACACACAAAAGTTCACTAATTTTATAACTCAGGAATCTTGGAGTTAATATGAATCATAAAGTTGATTGATTAAATTTGATCTCTCACATTATTCTCAATCATATGAATGTTCGAGAATGATTGAATAGGATTGGAATTTGATTGAAAATTGATCTATAACTTGGGACTAGGATTTAAGATTGATTTTGGATTTAATTTGATCAGGGATCTAGCATCGGGAATGAATTAAGGAGTGAGAAAATGCATTTGAATAGAATTGTATCTTGACTAGGACCTGCATGGTTGAGAGGTAGAGACATTCCAATCATTAGGTTACTAGAAAGAAACATAACTAGGTCCTAGTGACTTCATAAAAAAATGTGGTCAACAATCATTCAGACAAGTATGTAAGAAAATTATGAGGGAGGATACTAATCCCTTGAATTTTATCATTAGGTGTTGACCTCTGCATTAAAATAAAAAAAGGAAACAAAATAAACAATTGCTACCTGTCATTTCCCATGCCCAAATCCCGTAGATATCCTGCCTCCTGCTATAGGACCATTCCCTGCATACGGTGCTGAACGGTCCTCTCACGTGTGCCTGATCTTCCCATAATTTGATCTCTACGCTCGTCTTTAAAAGCCAACAAGATGGAGGCTTACAGGGTTGTTACCTTCGACTCCACACATGCAAGAATCCTGCTAGCTGACTCTCACTTCCACATGATCGAACCCCGTCGACCTCAACTCTGAAGCCTTCAACCCCATGACCCCATCCTGCCAAAGCCAGCTCGATCGGGATCATTACCTGACCTCTTGGTCTTTCTGATCCAGAGAGAGAGAGAGAGAGAGAGAGAGAGAGAGAGAGAGAGAGAGACCTCCTCATATAAAGCCTTTGCCAACCTCCTTCCTCTTTGATCCTTCCCTGCCCTGGCTGAAGATTTTCGCCCCATTTGATGACTCTCCCTTCCTGTAGGGGTGAAAGTTACAACATTTTGATTAAAAGCAGTAATGGGGGCTCGCCCGTTAAGAAGGTAACTTTCTCCCATTTATACGCTTATTCGGCCCTTCATGGTTGTTCGACTTCGCTCCTTCCATGACTTATTTTATCGAAGGTTGTGATATTTCGATCAGATGTAACGAGAGGAGCTTGTTGGCAGTGAGGGTATCTCTTTGCCTTTCTCGCACTCCTTCGACTTAATCTCGAAAATTTGCCGAACCAGGGATTAATCTTAAATAAAATTAATTTTAATTAATATTATTTGTAATTACTTTAATTAATTATGATTATTATAATTAATTATATTTAATTTTGATTAAATAATTATAATTAAATTTAATTAATTATAATTAATTTAGTTAAAAATTAATCTTATTTAATTATAACTAATACTTTATTAATTAATTAAAATTATTTATTATTAATTAATTGATTATAATTAATTAACATTAATTAATTTAATTGATTAATGTAATATATAATTATTACTTTAATTAATTATAATGATTATAATTAAATATCCTAATTAACTATAATTAATTTTAAATAACATAATTAATTAAAGATAATTATAATTAATTGAACTAAACTCAAATCTGAATAAAGTCTGGACCACAGTAGACCTTTGAACATTCAAGATTGATTTGGACAACAAGACATGAACTCAAACTGAGTTGAATCTAGATGGGAACTACATGAAGGGCCGTCTTAAGCCTGAATTGTACTCAAACTCAAACAATTTGGACTTGGACTTAATTGGAACTTGAATGATCAATAAAGTTTGAATCAAATGATAAAGACTTTAAATCAAATGACAATGGCTTAAAATTACAAATTGGATAAGAAGTTTGGAGAAAAAAATTGACTTAAACTGGATGAACATTCAACGAAGGAATGAATTTGAATAATCTCTAATAAATGCTAAGAGGTGACTACTTCAATTGGAATGCAAATGAATGGTGAGGTTGAGTGTAGCATACACAAATGAACCATCTTGAAGACAAAGGACTTGCAAGTGTGATGTGCTTACAAATAACAAGAAAATATTTAAAGATATGTCATGGTTACAAAGCCATGGCATAAGAGACTTTGGAGGGTGATAATTGATTTTCAATACTAAATATGATTCATCTCCAAGCAACAATTGATAGGAGTTATCACTTCAATTGGATGATTATCATATAAGAGATCCAATGAAAGCTACTCAAGTAAAAGTGCAAAACTCCAATCAACCATAATACTAATGAATGCCACTCGTATCTTAGACCAACTGGCTACATGATAAAGAGATCTATATGGTGCATCAAGAGCTGTTGGTAGGTTGTGACAAGGATACACAAACAACATATGTATGAAGAAAATTATAGTGAAATACAGCTTGAGTAGTGGTTAATGACTAGTCATAGTTCGGCATATTAATGACAAGAGAAGATGTGTTACAGACACAATAGATCTCTCATGCATAAAAATAATGGCAACAATGTTTTGTAAGAAGACATGATGGTGTTTGCAAACAACAACAATAGAAAGACTACAAGAAGGATCGACATTCTATGGATGTAAACATACATGCAACATATCATCCACAAGTAAGGGTAGTATGCCTATAGTGCATACAAGTCAATAGTTATACAATGATAGTCAAAAGAAGAGGTCCTTCAAAAGTAAGCAGAGAGAAAGTGTAAATAAATGCAAATATTAATTGGCAATGATGAGGGACACACCCTTGAGCACTTTCATGACATCCGTTATACACACAAAATGTTATATATAGACAAAATGCCAACTGATAACAACGAATACAATTGCCCATGAGCTGCTGCAGGATACACATTATACATTCAATAGGTTATCTGTGGTCAAATACGAAAGATCTGCAATACATATAAGCTCTCTACAAAGACAGATGCATGTGCCACCTGCCAATTATGGGTAGATACAAAAAGACTTCAGTAAATGCTGTATCCTGAAGTCAATTTCAATTTTTGAAGGAATACATCTACCTGGCTACTTATGACAGTGGCGAATGTACTATATAAACTAAAGACCACAACAAAGTGTATGAAGAATACGACAGATACAAGCTCCCACGAGCTTTAATTGGAACCCCGCTACGAATATTACATACTATATATGAACAAATGCCACCAAATATGCAATGTCCTTCCAAGATGACAAAAGGCGTTTACAACCCTTGCACATGCACCTTAACTTGTATGCACATAGGTACACTAAAGGGGTAAACACAATCAAAACTCATATGAGCCCCGACAGCATGTTATTCGTACACACGTGACTTCTAGGAATTCTACGCAGGTCAACAAATTTGAACCTGATTCTCAAAACAAAGTAAATAGGAATTGACAAGGCTCAATAAACAACTATAAAATGCCCCCCAAATACCTGCATGGGCCCCAACGAGCGTGTTATTGGTACACATGTGACATCTAGGGATGCTGCGCGTATCGATAAGTGAATTCAAGTTCAAACTTAATCCTTCTATGTGTATCAATAAGAGTTGATAGGGTTCGAACCATCAAACAAATACATGGCTGTGGCGACCTATGTATTTGTTCTAATGCATTCATATTAGGCTTTCAAGGCCTATAATCAAAAGAATTCATTAACAAAGGCATGAAGCCTACAAAACCCGATCCTCCTAAGCATGTAAATAGGAATGGACAGGGTTCAAACCATCGGATAGATATGCAATCACAAAGTTGACTGGAATATTTATTTTATACATTCATATTAGGCCTTCAAGGCCTTTAACAAAGAAAATTCACAAAGAAAGGCACAAAGCCTATGAGAAACCCGATCCTTGATCAACAAATTGGTCGAGTCGACACGGTTCAATCAATAAAAGAGAAATGGCCCCAAACACCCTGATGATGGCAGTGTTGAATGAAGATCTCAACCTGAGGGGTTCACAAATATTTTCAAATGCCACTCAAATTCTCATGAATCCAATTTTTAAATTTTGACTTCAGATATTTAAAATTCAAAAATCCATCCATCAACACATAAAGCAAAATCCATCCACCCTCCTCAATAGTTTATCGGGGTGGACAAATCTAAAAATTACTTCAGCTCACAAAGAGCTAATGCCTAGTCGAAAATATCACTAGGATCCATTCTCGAAAAATCTCCTTCCAGTAAGGACGTGGTATGTGTCCTCTAAACGGTAGTTTTACCACCAAATGGCACTGTAGGATAAATGGTTATGACTTCAGGCCCTCAGAATTGAGTGGTTTCGCCACCAAATGTTACCACGAAATATTGGTTATGGCCAAAGTCAATATGCTCCTTAGTGGCATTAAATCTTTGAGATATGAATCAATAGGATATGATTGATTGGGAACAAAGCCCTCTATTAGCTAAGGTGGATTCAATTTGTCCCCTTAGACAAATATCCAATGGGTCTACAAGGTACCCTTGGACGAAGCAACCCATGGTTGTCGATATGGATCCTTCTGTCAGGTTGGATCAACTACCTCATTTGACTAAGTAGACCAGGGACCACGATGCCCCGGGATGACGGAACCATGGGATCTTGATCGGGTCTATCATCCATTCCCCCCACATCCGCTTTAAGTGCCGATGGTGAAATTTCTTATTTTAAATATCAAATCATCTAACTGTTCAAACATTTAAAATCCAAACCTATGATGTTACTATATACCAGATAATACATATTAACTATGTATCTGATTGATGATTAGCATTAATTGAAAGTTCTCTCTCGTTATCGAGAGGGATAATTAATTATAAGGGCTTGCGCCTATAGGAAACTAGAACTCATATCATAAAGTCCTCACAAAACGAGGGTGAAATCTCTAGTAGTGTCTTATCTACAAACCCATCTTCCTTTCAAAATTTACCCCGAAACTTATTCCTTTAAAACTCCCTCGCCAAAGATGAAAAACAAAATACAACGTGTAGAGGCTAGGGCCGAATTTTTGGAGCCCATATATTTCTGGCAACTCCGCTGGGGATTCGTTTCTCTTTCTATCTTTGGCTAGTCATCTCAAATACTATCATAGCAGCAAATTCAATAAGGCCTAAATTTTTTAATTCTTTCCAAAATGATCATTTAAAAAATCAAAATTTTAAAAATCCTAAAATTGATCGTCAAAAAAAAAAAAAGAGGAAAGGGAAATTCATTGAGATAACACATTTAGTAATATTTTAAATTTGTATTATTTGAATTGTTCCTTAATATTATCTATTTTTTATTTTCTATTCTGTGCAAGCCTCTGCACTTTAGAAGTGTAGGGTGATGTATCAGATTCTGATTACTAACCCTTACATTTCATTCATGCAGATGGATCTACAGAATACCTCATTCACCATCCAACTGGGGCGTGGTGCCAGTATTCAGCTGGCAAATGTGAATATTAATACTGGAAATATTGAAGCTACCATCCAATTTGGTAGTCTCGACTTCCCTGTTGTTGTTACAAGGTCTACCACTATTCGTGCAAATGGTGCTAATACTGAAAGGCCTGTTAGAAGGCCTCACTCTACTGAAGTGGCCACGCATTATGCGCATTTGCCAATGCCACGACCTACTATTAAAAATCCTCACAGAAGGATTTTTGTGTTTGATAAAGACTGTCACAGCCTGAAGTGTCAGCCATCAAGAGGATGATGACTGATGGAAGAATCTCTGTGGTGCGTGCAAACACCACCACCATACCGAGGGAAATTGCTGCACCTGGTAGAATGATGCTGAGGCCTCCTCATCTGGCGGAAAGCTCTCTAGAAGATAAACAAGGAAGATGAATGCTAAGATCCGAGCTCAGTACCAACAACTCCCTGTCCATCCATCAAACCTACCAGCCCAAGAGTCTGAAGCTACCATTCCAACCAGAAATGGGTTTGAAAATCTGAAGTGGGTCAAAAGAAATAGCTCTCCTAGGGAACTAAAGAAATCATTCTGGGATCAATGGCCTGAAGCTCCAATCCCTCCAAGAAAGAAAGAGCATGAGACTCTTTTAGCTTGAGTAACCGAGTTCTAAAGACCATGAAGGAGAAGGGGCAAAAGAAGAAGAAGTTCCAACGGCCTTTCTTAATCGAGGCCAAGAGAACTCCGCCAAGAGAATGCCTATCTATCATGGTGGAGAGAAAGGAAAGAAAGTATACCCACGCGATGAACATCGGAGTGTGACAGTTGAACCATATGTTCAGGGATCCACCGCCAAGAGGTCCCAGTGGAAAGGAAAGCAAATATGGAGGCCAAGGCCTTGTGGAGAAGAAAGAAAATAAAGAAGAACTGATATGGGCGTGACATCCGGTACGGCTTTCCAGAGATCCGCCATCATCTATAAAGAACGTTAGAAATGGGTCCAAAAAAGTATCCACAATGACTCCCCTCCAGACGGTAGAAAACTTGGAGAATCCTCCAGGGGATCCCGTCATTTGTTACCCCCTCCAAAAGAAGATACCAACTTTAACCGTAGTCCTCTGGTTGAAGAAGCCTCCTTGCCTAACCAAGAACCAGAGATTCAGTGGCAATGCCACTCAAAGATCCAAGTACTAGAAGAAAATATAGAAGAAGAACAAAATATAGAAGGAGAAGAATATCTTGAAGGGGAAGAAAATATCAAAGAATATATGGAGGAAAACCTAGAAGAAGAATTGGGAGAAATAAATAACACATTGGAAATGGAAGTTTTCTATATGGTGACACATATAGACATCGATGATGGCACCGATTATAATAATGATGAAGATGAAGATCGTTGGTAATTGTCGCCTAGACAGGTACATTGTCACCGTCATGGATAGGGGCCCACCAGTAACAGAGGTGGCCATTCCCAAGAAGAAGAGAATGTGGAGGAAGCTGAGGAGAATCCCCTTGATAATGAAAATGCCATGCTCGCTGATATAAGAAGGAAGATGAGGTAGCAAATGAGAGCCAAAGATAGAGAAATTTCTTAGTTAAATGAGAAGATGACTGAGATGATGGCTCAAATAGCAACAATGATGCAGATGATGCATGGAAAAGCTATAGTTAGTCCCATGTACAATCCTCCTTTAGATCCTCCAAACTTCCAAGTGCCACAAGTATCAGGAATAAGGGGAGCTCTTGAAAGTGGTCATGAAGTCCACAATGTCACCCGCCAGCCCACTCGAAATATTACAAGTACCTCCGAGCCAATGACTGCTGCATAGTTGGAAGGAATCATCACTGTAACGATCAGCGCTATTATAGTCGTTGATCAAGCATAAAAGTTGGTGTGTAAGGGATGTCTGTATCATGCGGAATACGACCAAGTGTCATATCCAAAAGAACATTCTGTGCCAAAGTTCAATACTTTCAATGGCAAATAATTCTAGACAACATTTAGCACAGTTTAATGCCACCTGCATGAATTCAGGAGGCAACGAAGCCTTACTCTTTTGATAATTCGTTAGCAGATTGACAACAACTATTTTTGAATGGTATGCTGAACTACCAAATCATTCTATAAAAACATTTGCAAAGTTATAATCTATGTTCGTGAAGAGGTTTGCTAGTGCATGTGAGAAGATCACGATTGTTAACCTTACTCTGGATAAAAGAAAAAAAGAAGAATCATTCACAAAATATATCACTCGCTGGCGCAACCTGAGCATGAAATATGAGCAACAACTTGAAGAAGAGCATGCCGTATAGTTGTTAATGGGAAACATTGATGACAAGATGCAACCCTTCCTGTGCATGGCTATAATCAACACATTTCAAAACTTGCTAGACATAGTGGCCAAGTTTGAGAAACTAAACTTATCAAAATTAGAAAATCACTCTGATAAGCCCGAGAAGGCTAAGGCCCCGGGGGCAAGAAGGGATGAGGCTAATTCCACTTTTTTCTCTGGAGCTGATAAGGGGAAACAGGTGGTCTACATTGTAGACAAAAGAAAGCAACCGATGCAATATGAAGAAAAGCCAAAGCAGGCCTACAACCCTAACCCCTAACCAAAGCTTATATTCGAGAGAAATAATAGATCAAAAACCTTCCAAGGTGGAGGAGAACGCCGGAGGCAAGCAATGAGAATTGGTGATAGAACATTCCAATCCCTAAAGGATAAAATGAATAAAGAATATTCATTCAAGAAGGAAAGTTTCACCAAATTATTTCTACAGGTGTTGAAAGCGAGTTTAGAACTACATGAATGCAAGAGGCTTGAAGAGTCGAAGCATGCTAGTGACCCAAATTATTGCCAACATCATCGGGTAGTTATCCATCCTATTGAAGATTGTTATGTTTTTAAGGATTCGAAGGAAAATAGCGGAAGGGAGATATCACATTATCAGACAATGTATTGACTAATCCTAGAAAAGAATCAACTATGGTAGTTACATCCTCTTTCGTACCCCAAGTTGAAGAAAGGAAAAATTAAATGAAGCCAGCTTGAGAAGAATAGTGGGAGACTACGGTCTATAAGAAAACTACAAAAATGTTGAAACAGCTCGAAGGAGTTCCAGAGGTGAAGTGGAAATCTCTTATTGAGCTAATATTAAATTTGAAAGCTCTGCCTATGGCACATGCTTATACTTCTAAATAATTTACCAACCAAGATGGTTCCTCAAAGCCTGAAAGGGTGAAATCCTCCAAGAAGAAGTCCAAACTAAAGAAGCCGAAAGAGAAAAAGACTGCAACGCAGAGAGTTATTGATATTTTGGATGAATATTATCAGACTGTGAGGCAACCTATCAAGCTCGCTGACTTCATGGAAGAGATTAAAATAGATGAAGATGAAGAAAATGATGAGAATTCTCTTCCAATAGAAGCATGTTGGGTCATCTCGATGGCACCAAGTACCTTGATAGAGGAATGATACACTGAAGAAGTAACCTCTGAATCATGTATGATGTTGTTGCCAATGAATTACAGTTCGGAAAAAGATTTGTATTTTCCAAAGGAATATGGGTTGGACCCCGACATAGCATCGCAGATGGGACGTAAACCTGGGTGGTGACTTTGAATCAACAGGTTAATCCTTGGATGCAACAATGACTAACTCTGAAGAAAATATCCCAATAAATGAGTTTAAGTCAGAGGAAGTCGCTCAAGTATAGTTAAGGAGTGGAAAAATATTGTAACCCCACCAAAGAGAGGGATCTCTAATAAGGATAAGGGGAAAGAGATAATCATCAACGATAGGGCCAACTTTGATTCAGTCTCTCAAAGACCGCCAAAGGTATGAGGCATATTTTGCCGAGTGTAATATGATGGAGGTCTTGCAAGCCTGTAATGAGCCATTCATTACCTTCTCTGAAGAAGACATGATGCTTAGAATGGTAGATCATAATCACCCTCTGTATGTTACTGTTGAAAGTGATGGGATGATGATTAGTCAAATCTTAATCGATCTAGGGTCATCCATAAATCTAATGATCTTGAAAGAACTAAGATCATTATGCCTCGATATAGAGCATCTTGGATCAGATAAGCTAATGGTACTTGACTTTAATGAGAAGGGGCAAAAGACCCTAAGATCATTTACACTCTCTATCACGTTTGGAGAACTTCATATACATGCCAAATTTTATGTGATTGATGTATATGCCGCATTTAAAGCACTCCTTGACCGCCCCTGGTTGCATGAGTACGGCATCATCCCATCAACACTACACCAATGATTAAAGTACCTCAAGGATGGAGAGGAATTCAGAATCTCTAGTGATATCTAACCCTTTGCAGTTCATGAAGTGAAGATATATGAAGATGTTAAATACTTCATTCCAAAGAAGCTGAATCATTAAACTCTCATGAGGAACAAGTATCGGAACTAGAAACTAAAAAGTGACCTAAATAAGAAAATAAGAAGTAACAGGTGGAGAGAAATAAGGAAATGCCAACTCTCTCAAGGCACCTTTCATTCCTAAAGAAAGGAAATACATACCTCACTTAGGGAGTGACACGGACAAAAGTGATGCCACCTCTACAAAATCCCGGAAGATATGCCATTCAATGACCAGATGGAATAGGTAGATTGAATTTTCAAAAAATGATTATGACTACGACTCTATTTACATGAAAGCTGTGCAGGGTGTATTCTCCAGAAGAATAGATAGCCTATCAATCTCAGATAGCATACTCATAGTCACACATGTTTCCTTGCAACACTTCATAGAAGTCATCCCATGAGAGGTGCACAATGTTGAAGAACTCGTGAAATTATATGTACCTCCCCCAAGAGAAAAGAATGGACTAGTGAGTCTATTTTATTCAATCAAGAAACTCGAAGAAGAGATAAATCGAGATTGGCTTCGTACACTTATTGATATCGGAGAGAGAGTACCTATGAGGTTTCCTAGGTATAATATCATAAATATTCAAAGAATGTTATGAAAGAGAGGTAAAAATCATTCCTCCAAATAGCAAGTTCATTTCTTCTTGAGCCTCTGGTATCGAAAAATCCCCACTCAATAAAGAAGAAGGATATTTTTACCAAAAAATGGTCTAGGATTTATTGTATGAAAGTACCCCAGAAAAGAGAATTGTCAAGCAATCACATGCATGGAAATTCAATCCAGGGATTGTGACGCTGAAGTGATTTATGAAGCTGATGATTATAATGATCAACCCATTGTGGCCAAACCTGTACCAGAAGCGCTTGAAGATGGAGGACAGGTAGCCACTGTGGATGAACTAAAAGATGTCAACTTGGGAACTGAGGAAGACCCTCACCCAACCTTCTACCCGTGGAGCAAATAGAAGAAATAAAAGAACTTCTTTGTGAATTCAAGGATTGCTTTGCCTAAACATATGCTGAGATGCTTGACTTATCTCTTAACATAGCAGTTCACAGATTAGTAATCAAACCAGATGTAGCACCCGTCAAGCAAGCTCCAAGGAGAATGAGATTGGAGATTGAAGAATAGGTGATTGCTGAAACAAAGAAGCTTATAGAGGCGGGCTTCATTCGAGAAGAAAAATATGCCGATCTCATAAATATCATCCTAGTGAAGAAGAAGAATGGGAGGATTCGTATATGTATCAACTTTTAAGATCTCAATAAAGCATTCCCAAAAGATGACTTTCCACTCCCTATATCAAAACTACTAGTGGATAAAACTTCCAACTATGATATATTCTCATTTATGGACAGATCATTAGGCTACAATCAAATCAAAATGGCATCTAAAGATGAAAAACACACATCATTCAAGATGCCCATCGGTATTTTTTTCTACACAGTCATGCCCTTTGGCCTGAAGAATGTTGGTGTCACCTATCAATGGGCAATTACTCAAATATTTGATGAGTTAATACATCAAAAGGTTAAGTGCTACATGGATGACCTTGTTGTCAAAAGAATGGATTGAAGAAATCACCTAGATGACTTGGGGATTGTATTTGAAAGGATCAAAAAGTTTGATCTGAAGATGAATCACGTCAAGTGCGCTTTTGGGGTCTCCTCTGACAAGTTTCTACGGTACATTATTCTTTATCGAGGGATAGAGGTCGACCCCAACAAGATCAAGGAAATCATGGAGATGCCACCTCTAAAAAACCTTCGACAACTCAGTTCTTTATAAGGGCAACTAGCTTTCATTCAATGATTCATATCGAATCTGTCGGATAGGTGCCAGCCATTTTCAAAGCTGATAAAGAAGAATATACATTTTAAATGGGATAATGAGTTTCAAGAGGCTTTTAATAGCATCAAGAGATACTTAATGAACCCACCCATTTTTGTGGGGCCAATTCCAGGGAAGCCTCTTATACTGTATACGGTAGCACTAAAAGAGTCCCTCAGAGCTTTATTGGCCCAGCATAAAGAGGAAGGTAAGGAGAATGCAATCTACTACATTAGTAAGAGGCTAATCGGAGTATAAATTTTTTATTCTCCAATTAGAAGTATTACCTAGAATTGATTTTTGTAGTTTAGAAACTCCGCCACTATATGCTTTCTCACATAATCACCCTAATATCAAAGATCAATCCACTGAAGTTCTTGATGATAAGGCCAGTGTTGATAGGTCATTTAGTCAGGTGGGCAGTACTACTTCTACAATTTGATATCATATACATGCCACAAAATCCAGTGAAAGGGCAGGTATTAACAGACTTCTTGGCAGTATATCCTACCCGGCAGATTTCCTACTAAATAATGATTTACTTGATGAGCAGATCATGTAGGTTAAGGAGAATAAAAGACTAGCATTATGGGAGATATACTTTAATGGAGCATCATTGATTAAACCTACCCGACCTCCAAATATTATAAGGGCCCGAGGGAGGCCTAATGAGATTTTCATTTAGTTTGACTGAACCTCTGACCAATTATGAAGCCAAGTACAAAGCTCTTATAGTAGGACTGGAAATCACGATCGATGTTAGGATCCAAAATCTTCAATTTTTTTGACGATTCTCAACTTATGATAAATCAAGTCCTCGACCTTTATAAGGTGGGCAAAGTTGAATTAGCCCATTATCAACGGTGAGCTATCGAGCTTTTAAAGCAAGTACCAAATATTGAAATAGCCCAAGTTCCATGAGAACAAACTGCTAAAGCAGATTGTCTAGCCAAATTAGCAAAAAAAATGGCGAATACCAATGAGAGAGCCCTATATTTATTAGAGTTTATACCTGTAGGGTCTTGGAACCTGCTTTATTACAATTCCCAAGGGATAAAGAATTATTGGATTCAAGCTAGTAAGATAAATCTCGGCTGACCCTCAAAGACCTTTCCATTATATCATTATGGAAAATTATCCGAAAGAACATCATATAGCTATGAGACGTAAAGCTAGTCAAGCTTCAGAATCCTGGTGGCATTGCTTAGACATTGAGGAAGAAGATGAGTGGAGGCGACCGTTCATCAATTATTTCAAAGAAAGCAAACTCATACTGGATAAATATATAGCTACATAAATTTGAAAAAGGGCATTACAATATATATTCGTCAACAATACATTATATCGCTAAGCTTTCGATTAAATGTGGCTAAGGTGCCTAGGGACCAGGGAAGCTAATAAAGTGGTGACAGAAGTCTA
The DNA here is from genome assembly GCA_019514585.1 of Dendrobium officinale. NCBI lineage: Eukaryota > Viridiplantae > Streptophyta > Magnoliopsida > Asparagales > Orchidaceae > Dendrobium > Dendrobium officinale. Next base: position 35,529,560 of record CM033691.1, on the reverse strand, counting down.
TAAAGGACTTTGTGGTGCACATTAGTAAGGTCCCAAGATGCCAGTTAAAATCAAAAGAATGGGTTACTATTAGCCAACCATGGTCAGAGATTGCATTGATCATACTATGAGGTGTCACGAATATCAAATTTATGGTGATGTTATACATCAACCACCAAATCCTCTACACCCAACTGTAGCATCCTGGCCATTTGAATATTGTGGTACAGATATAATTGGACCAATAGATCCACCATCATCAGCAGGATATCGCTTCATTCTGGCAGCAATGGACTACTTTTCCAAGTGGGCAGAAGTGGCTCCATTCAAAGAAGTCACATCCAAGCATGTGATTAATTTATTTACCCATAATATTGTCTGCAAATTTGGTATGCCACGCTGTATAATCTCAAACAATGGCACCACATTCAAAAGTACAAAAATTTACAAGTTTGTTGATCGGCATAAAATTGATTGGCGGTACTCGTTTATATACAATCTAAGGGTAAATGGCTTAGCAGAAGCCTTCAACAAAACATTAGTGAAATTGTTGAAGAAGATCCCTACTAAGAATAAAAGAAAGTGGCATATGAAGATGGCAGAGGCACTATGGGCATATCATATAACGTACAAGATGCCATCCAAAGCCACTCCTTATTCTTTGGTAATCGGTGTCGAAGCTGTATTACCATTGGAGATTGAATTACCATCACTCCAGATAAAAATCCAGAATGAACTCACCCAAGAATAGAATACTCGCTTGAGAATGGAAGAGCTTAATGCACTTGATTAGGTCATGCTACAAGCTCAACAAAACCTAAAAATCTACTGAGGAATAATGGCAAAATCATTTGATCGAATGGTGTGTTCTCTAGCATTTCAAGAAGTGGAATTGGTCTTGGTGCTGAGAAGACCAATCATCCCATACCAAAAAATTAGTGGAAAGTTTGTATCCAATTGGGAAGGTCCCTTCGTCATCAAGAAGGTTTATCAAAGAGGAGCATATCAATTGATCAATCTGAATGATCAGAGACCTATACCGCCTATCAACGGCCAAAATTTAAAGAAGTATCATGCATCAAAATTCTATGTCTAATATACTTTATGAGGATCAAAGTTTTATGTGCATAGTTATCAATGCATGCTTACATTTATATTTTGAAATTCTCTTGTATAAAAAAAATGCATTTCAAAATCTCCCATCAAACTGGGGGCATTTTAAATATTTATCTAGGTTAATATCCTATCGTGTGCCAAGATCCCTGAATAAATATTTAAAATTTCATAGATACAAAGCCGATCTAAAATGCCCCTTTTGAGATAGAGGCATTTTAAATATTCATTTGGGTTGACAATGTGCTATATGATGAGATCCCAAAATGAATATTTAAAATCTCAAATTTATTCTGCCCTAAAATATCCCTGCAAGATAGGGGCATTTTAAATATTTATTGGGGTTGATATCATGCTGCATGCCGACATCCTCAAATAAATATTTAAAATTATCAATTCAAATGATCATTTGTATTAAAGAACATAAAGATTTCTTTTTCAAGGTATGTGCAGGTGATCTTTCCAAAGTGAGATACACCACCTTCTCCGATGTACCAAGACTTAATGGTCAAGAAAGTGACTTTTGTGGCTACACACTCCTATAAATTGAACTGAAGAAGCTTATAGTATTTTGACAGTCTGAAGCTTAAGGTTCAAATGGGTGTAAGAAGTCGGATCCAACAAGCCCAAATATAACCGAATCGTTGGCAGCTCTGTCTACTCAACAAGCCATAAGAAAGGTCGTAGTAGCGGAACCCCCACTTCATAAACGCATCATTAGGGATTATAAGAAGAATGAAGGCCAATTTGACTCGACCAGTTCAAGTGATTGTAGTCCACCAAATTCTCCTAATTGATAAGAGAATCAAAATTCTAGTGGAAGGAAAATTCTCGAGCAACTACCAAATGTATGTGGGCTCTAAATCTACAGCCACAAAGGATGACTCCATATCTACCAACTTTAGTAAAATCAATATTTGGAAGTGTAATTCCCATAACTCAAGTCCAAAGCCTGAATGGGTGTAAAAGGTCGGATCCAATAATTTTAAATATGGACAGATCGCTGGCAGCTCCGTCTACTCAACAAGCCATAAGAAAAGTCCGTAGTAGAGGAATCCCCATCTCAGTAACTAGAGGACAAAGAGCTATCAAATCCAAGCTCTCCTGATCTGATCAACTCAAGTGACTCAGATTAAAGTCTCCTCAAGTGGTTAATGAATAAGATACTACCTATAATTGGTACTATCAATCAAATCCAAAACCTGTAAATCCTTTAACAAATCTATAAAGCACAAAGCAAGAATCGAATGAATTCTTCTTCAACAAGTACATCAAAGCATAAAGCAAAGGACCAAAAAAATATCTTAAAAGTTTACATAAAGCCTAAGGCTGAACTAAAAGGATTTCGTTATCAACAAGTCCGCTATACATAAAGCTCTGGATCGATGACTTCTTGCCACCAACCTTATTTAAACCAAAGGGTTTAGGTCACCTACGTCTACCCTTTCATCAAGCCCGCCAAAGCTAGACGCATAGGTCCGAATGTATAAATCTCCTGACAAGTCAAAAAAGATAAATCAGGTAATTCTTCATCAAATGTCTACAGCACAAAGCACAGGCAGAAGAACCAAAATCTCAAGATTCAAGTTAAAGCTATGAAAAGAAGCATCCTAAATGACACCTACAAATGTCCCTAAATACTAGCGGTATTTTAAATATTTATTTGGATTGACATCGTGCCGCATGCTGAGATCCCCAAATAAATATTTAAAATTTTGCCAAGATAAAACCAGATGATGGAAGAATGTCGAGCATATACAAAAAGGTTATAAACTAAAATGAGTGTGGTGATTAAAGAGAACTTATGGTGGTGATTCTATCCACTAGCCTCAATCTACAAAGTGATACTCTAGGGATCTAAGTATGAAATACTTTATCTCTACCCTATGGATCTCTACTTGGATAAGAGCAAATATATTAACTATATTGAAGATTACAAATGCATCTAAAGATTTATAAAGGCATAGAGATGAACTCTTAGAGATCTACAGAAGAAAAATCTTAGTGTGACATCCAAGCAAATTTTTAGAGATCCACTAAATGAAAATCTTAGTGTGACATCCAAGCAAATTTTTGGATATCCACTAAATAAAAGTCTCAGTGTGACATTCAAGAAAATTTTTTGAGATCCACTAAATGATAATCTTAGTGTGACATCCAAGTAAACTTTTGGAAATCCACTATAAGAAAATTTCTATGTAACATCTAGAATAAATATCTAGAGATCCACAGGCTCAATCTTATACAACAAATGTGATTCACTCTAGACGTAAAACACGTCTGTTGGGGGGCGTTTATTGACCTCTGTATTAAAACAAAAAGAAAAAAAAAAATAATTACTAAAATGATTACCTGTCATTGTCCATGCCCCAATCCCGCAAATATCCCACCTCCTGCTACAGGGCCATTCCCTACAGATAGTGCCAAATAGTCCTCTCACACGTGCCTGATCTTCCCATAATTTTCCCTCCGTGCTCGTCTTTAAAATCTAACTGGATGAAGGCTTATGGGGTTTCTACCTTCGACTCCACACACGTAAGAATTCCACTGGCTGATTCTCTCTTGCACCTGATTGAACCCCATCGACCTCAACTCTGAAGCCTTCAACCCCACGACCCCATCTCGCCGAAGCCAGCTCGATCGGGATCATTACTTGACCTCTTGGTCTTTTCAATCTAGAGAGAGAGAGAGAGAGAGAGAGAGAGAGAGAGAGGAGAGAGAGAGAGAGAGAGAGAGAGAGTGTGACCTCCTCATACAAAGCCTTTGCCAACCTCCTTCCTCTCCGAACCTTCCCTGCCCTAACCAAAGATTTCTGACCCATTTGATGACTCTCCCTTCCTATAGGGGTAAACGTTACAACATTTTAATTAGAAGTAGTAACGGGGGCTCGCCTGTTAAGAATGTAACTTTCTCCCATTTACATGCTTATTCAAACCTTCGTGGTTGTTCAACTTTGCTCCTTCCATGACTTGTCCGATCAAAATTTATGATATTTTGATCGGAAGTAACAACAAGGGCATGCTAGTAGTGAGTGTAACTCTCTACCTTTCACGCACTCCTTTGACTTAATCCTAGAAATCTGTGGAACCAGGAATCAATCTTATTTAAAATTAATTTTAATTAATTTTATTTATAAATAATTTAATTCATTATGATTATTATATTTAATTTTGATTAAATAATTATAATTATATTTAATTAATTATAATTATATTAGTTAAAAATTAATCTTAATTAATTATAACTAATCCTTTATTAATTAATAAAAAATTATTATTATTAATTAATTAACATTAATTAATTTTAATTGATTAATGTAATATATAATTAATTACTTTAATAATTTATAATGATTATAATTAATTATCTTAATTAATTATAATTAATTTTGAATAATATAATTAATTAAAGATAATCATAATTAATTATTAATTACGATTAATTATATTTAATAAAAAAAGAGAAAAAAAAAGAAAATCCCCTTCCCTCTTACCTCGATCCGCGTGCCAACACCGACCACACACAGGTATAACCCCTTAACCTTAAAACTCGATAGCCCACTTTTATCGTTTGTGGCAAATCAAAAAATTGCCCATATAGGCCTTTATTGTGCGTGGTGGGACGGGACCCCGGTGTGATGCCTACGATGACGAGGGTGATCACTCCGAGAGTATGTTTTTGTTGTCTACGGCGGACCGAAAAACCGTCCATACATGCCCTTATTGTACATTGTGGGATGGTACCACAGTGCGACGCTTACGGTGAGGCGGGGTTATTTATAAGAACCCCCAAGTGGGGGGAAAGCAAAACTGTGCCATTTAAAATAGATACCGTCAAAGATCCATACATGCCTTTATTGTGCATGGTGGGAAGGATGATCACGGCCGCTGTGTCCTCATCCGAGAACACCTACCATACACGTCTCTATTGGACGTGGTGGGAAGGCCAAATTTCTCATTGTTTTCCCCTAAACATGGGAGACGTCGGGAGGCTGCCAAAATTTTGGGTGAATATGCTACTACATTCGGGCCGAATTTGAACTCGAAAGAACAACAGAGGACCTGTACTTAGACTTTTAAACAAAATCTAAGTGACTTAATAAAGGATTGAACCCATGTAAAAAAAATTGAACCGAACTCAAATCTGAATCAAACTCGAACCATAGTAGACCTTTGAACATTCAAGCTTGATTTGGACAACAAGACATGAACTCAAATAGGACTTGAATTTAGATGGAAACAATAATGAACCACAGAGGACTCAAAGGAAGAGGATCATCTTAAGCCTGAACTGTACTCAAACTCAAACAATTTGGACTTGGACATATTTGGAACTTGAATGATCAATAAAGTTTGAATAAAATGATAAAGACTTTAAATCAAATGACAATAGCTTAAAATTTCAAATTGGATAAGAAGTTTGGAGTATAAACTTGACTTAAATTGGATGAACAGTCAGTGAAGGAATGAATTTGATTAATCTCTAATGAATGCTAAGAGGTGACTACTTCAATTGGAGTACAAATGAATGGTGAGGTTGAGTGTAGCATACACAATGAAGCACCTTGAAGATAAAGTTCTTGCAAGTGCGATGTGCTTACAAATTACAAGAAAATATTTAAAGATATGTCATGGTTACATTGCCATGGCCTAAGAGACTTTGGAGGGTGATAATTCATCTTCAAGCAACAATTGATAGGAGTCATCACTTCAATTGGATGATTATCATATAAGAGCTCCAATAGATGTTGTAATTGACCCATGAAAGCTACTCAAGTAAAAGTGCAAAACTCCAATCAACCATAATACTAATGAATGACATTCGTATCTTAGACCAACTGGCTACATGATAAAGAGATTTATATGGTTCATCAAGAGCTGTTGGTAGGTGGCGACAAGGATACACAAACAACATATGTGATAAAAAAATTATAGTGAATTACAACTTGAGCAGTGGTCAATGACAAGTCATAGATGGGCATATTGGTGACGAGAGAAGATGTGTTGCAGACACATTAGATCTCACATGCATATAAATAATGCCAACAATGTGTAGTTCCCTTAATAGTTTTGTAAGAAGACATGATGGTCTTTCCAAATAATAACAACATAAAGATTGCGAGAAGGATCGACATTCTATGGATGTAAACATACATGCAACATATCATCCACAAGCAAGGGTAGTATGCCTATAGCGCATACAAGTCAGTAGCTATACAATGATAGTCAAAAGTAGAGGTCCTTCGCAAGTAAGCAGAGATCAATGTGTAAATAATTGCAGATATTTATTGGCAATGATTAGGGGCTACACCCTTGAGCACTTGCATGACATCCGTTGTACACACAAAATGTTATTTACAGACAAAATGCTAACTGATAACAATTAATATAAATTCCCACGAGCTGCTGAAGGATACACGTTATACATTCAACTGGTTATCTGTGGTCAAATATGAAAGATCTACAATACATATAATCTCTCTACAAAGACAGATGCATGTGCCACATGCCAATTATGGGTAGATGTAGAAAGACTTTAGTAAATGCAGTATCTTGAAGTCAATTTCAATTTGTGAAGGAATACATCTACCTGGCTACTTGTGGCAGTGGCAGATGTACTATATGAGCTAAAGACCACAACAAAGTGCATGAAGAATACGACATATACAAGCTCCCATGAGCTTCTGTTCGAGCCCCGCTACAAATATTACATACTATCTACAAACAAACGCCACCGGATCTACAATGTCCTTGCAAGCGGAGAAAAGGCATTTATAAATATTCCAAGTATACCCTTGCGCATAAACCTTAAATTTTATGCACATAGATAAACTAAAGGGGTAAATACAATCAAAACCTGCATGAACCCCAACGAGCATTTTATTGGTACACACGTGACATCTAGAGATGCTACGCGGGTCAACAAATTTGAATCTGATCCTCTAAAGCAAATAAATAGGAGTTGACAAGGTTCAACAAACAATTATAAAATGCCTCCCAAATACCAGCATGGGCCCCGGTGAGCGTGTTATTTGTACACACGTGACATCTAGGGATGTTGTGCGGGTTGATAAGTGAATTCAAGTTCAAACTCGATCATTCTATGTGTATCAATGGGAGTTGACAGGGTTCAAACTATCAAACAAATATGCGGTTGTGGCAACCGATGTATTTGTTCTAATACATCCATTTTAGGCCTTCAAGGCCTATATTCAAATGAATTTTTTAACAAAGGCATGAAGACTATGAAACTTGATCCTCCTAAGCATGTAAATAGTAGTGGACAATGTTCAAACCATCAGATAAATATGCGGTCATTAAGTCGACCATAATATTTATTTTATACATTCATATTAGGCCTTCAAGGCCTTTAATAAACAAAATTCACAAACAAAGAAAAAAATCCTACAAGAAACTCGATCCTTGATCAACAACTTGGTTGAGTTGACAGGGTTCAATCAACAAAAGAGAAATGGGCCCAAACACCCCGATGATGGTCATGTTGAATGATGATCTCAATCGGAGGGGTTCACAAATATTTTCAAATGTCACTCAAATTCTCAAAAATTCAGAAATCCATCCATCAACACTTAAAGTAAAATTCATCCACCCTCCGTAACAGTTTGTCGGGGTGGGTAAATCTAAAAATTACTTTAGCTCACAAAGAGCTCATGCTTAGTCAAAAATATCATTAGGATCCAATCTCAAATAATCTTCTGCCAGTAAAGACGTGGTATGTATCCTCTAACTGACAGTTTTGCCGCCAAATGGCACAGCAGGATAAATGGTTATGACTCAAGGCCCTCTGAACCGAGTGGTTTTGCCGCCAAATGGCACCACAAAATACTGGCTTTGGCCAGAGCCAATATGCTCCTTAGTGGCATCAAATCCTTAAGATATGAATCAATTGGATATGATTGATAGGGCACAAAGCCCTCTGTTAGCTAAGGTGGATTCAAATTTGTCCCCTTAGGCAAATATCCAACCCAAGCCTATAAGGTACCCTTAGATGAAGCAACCCATGGCTGCCAACAAGGATCCTTCTATCAAGTTGGGTCGACTACCTCCTCTGACTAAGTTGACCAGGGATGACAATGGCCCAGGATGACGGAACCATGGGATCTTGATCGGGTTTATCATCCATTCCCCCACCATCCGCTTTAAGTGCACGATGGTAAAATTTCTTATTTTAAATATCAAATCTTCTAACCTTTCAAACATTCAAAATCCAAACTTATGCTGCTACTATATGCCAGATAATACGTATTTAGAACTATTAGCACTTGCTAGGGATATAGAGAGAGGGAAAATGTAGTTGAAAGCTCACATGTATGGCCAGATCAAGGGGTATTTATTGGCGATTGATATAACAGACATATTAAGGCCATTAGGCACATTAGAAATTAATGCTAAGTTTTCATCTATATTTTCATCATCACCCAAGGTATGACAAATCTTTTTCTTAATCACCAACATGAATTATCAAAGCCAAAGCACCATTTAAACTTGGCCAAAGCGCTACACACAATCTATCTCACTAGTAATGTCATCTCACCAACGATATCGAAATATTATTATACACTGTAAACATTTAAGTATAAACTCACTATATGGAGGGGAATAATTAACCTGCCACTCAAAGGTAAACCATTAACTCATCAGATTATTAGACAATATAAATTTTCCATTTGGAGATGAATAATGAACTTGCCACTCAAAATTAATCTATTAACTTTCCATCATATCAAATGAAAAATCTAAGTCTTCATCACATATACACTACAACAATATATATAAAGTTGATTCCATAATAATGAAAAAGAACTAACAACATAATGCACGAAGTTGACACAAAGGTACATACCTCAATTATGAAATTTTATTACTTAGTAGCTTTATATATATATATATATATATATATATATAAAGTGGGGTAAATTTACTATCTTAAAACATCCTACACACTACTTCAAATGCTGACTCAAGCAACAATAGCCTACATCTAATAGGCACATTAAGAGGAAGAGGATACAAGATTCTTCCATTTTAGCATGTAGATCAATGACATCCTTTAACATAGGTGTTTATCTATAGGGGAACATTCTTCTATGAGCTCCATCCTCCCTCACCAACAATGTCTTTCAATTTAACGGATTTCTTCATAACACTAAGGGGCTGTTTGGTATGCAGAATTAGGAGGGCAAAATAAAACAATTACATGTATTTACTAAATGCGGTTGTTTGGTTGATTTTGAGGGGAACAAAAGGATACCCTCTGAAGCATTAGCCGTGTATTACAAAGCATCTTTTGTATGAAATAGAAACCCGCTCATATTGAGCGGGTTATAAATTCTCTCGATGAAATGCTTCGCATCATCATTGATGTTCGGCTTCATTGCTTCATAGGAGGTGTAAGACTGAACAAGTGACTTCTTTGAACACTTCGTTCTTGTTTGACTTCGCTCCTTCGATGATGTTTCCTTTGCCTATCGGATCAGAAGTTGTGACATTTTCATCGGAAGTAAGGACGGGAGCTCGCTAGTTCTGAAGGTTACTTTCTCCTTTTCACATATTTCTTCGATCAAATCCTGTCAATCCTTCGAACTAGAGGATTTGGTAAAAAATCCATATTTTTTCCTGGTGAGATATTGTGCTTTCACCATCTTCTTGATGTGTACCTAAATTAATCTCTTCAGCTCCAATTGTCTCTTGTCATTCTGATTATTTGTTGACAAAGGCTCATCTGTAAGGCAAGCTAAGCTTTTTGCCATAGATACTGTACAATCACCATTTCTTGGAGAATCCTCAACATCTTCAAGCAGGCATCTCTCTCCAAAATGTCACGACCATCCACCTATTTTATATGCTACATAAACATTAATGTGCCACAATTTTCCTATAAACCTCGTTATAGTCGTTATAGCTACTTTTTTATCTTAAATTTTACCTAACCTGACTACTAGAAACAAGACGGCAAAAAGCTTAGCTTATTATTGCCTGATTTCTAATGTTCTCCTCTTTATGTTGTTCAACACCTACTACCACAAACACATGTTAACCATATGAATGGTTACTCTTCTTTCTAATCTCCCATCCAACCGGAAGAATGACCAAGTTTAGATCTCATTGCTACTTGACTTTTGATGTTTTCCACAATCATCATTTGATACATACCAACTACAATTGTCCCGACCCTTACCGAACAATTCAATCGGTTACATCATGTTCATAGTATTTCTAGGTACTAGAAAGCATATCATTTGTAATATATAATTCACACTAATAAAATTATTTTAACTAAATTAGCATATACTATTTTTGTCTTGTTGAAATTTTTATATAAAACCTTATATTTCCCGTTGCTCGGGACTTGTTGGTCCTTGCATGTACAAACTTTTTGTACAAATCTAACAAATGAGTTTTTTTAACACAAAAACCATGCGAGGTAGGTTGAATTTGATCGGCAAAAAATAGAGCAATTAAAAAGCATAAATCTTTCCCCTAGAAGCCTTAATCAGTCAGCAAATAAAAAGCTGTCCCCAAACAAAGCCTTAATCAGGCATCAAATGACTTGTATTCTTGTATAAATATACATGCAACTAACTTACAGGTTTTTTAGCACTTTTGTGGAGTATTTGTTTCCACAAGTATTGCAGTTGTAATAATTTTGTGCATCTCACATATATGCCATATTTAGCTTCAGAATCAATAAAAGACTATTCCATGCACTTGAAAAAATATTTTTCAATTGATGTAATCCTACCTTTTTGTCAATTCCTATTGTTTCTTCATGAGGGGCCTCAAATTCATATTTATGCTATTGTAATGGGGTTGATGAATGCCTCATAATTTTACTTATTAATTTCGCTTTTTTATTTGCAAATTCAATTCTACTGGACATCCGTTATAATTCCAAGTTTACTAGTCCTAATGCTTTCTAATAGGCTGTCTAAATAAAGTCATTTTACATTTTCTTGCATTGTTGCTTCCCCTTTGACCCCTCTCTAAAGAACATGGTCGGTTTCATTCCCTGTTAAGGAAGAACAGTATGGTAATTGGTTGCACTTGAATCATTTCGCCTTACTCTAAAAAAAATTCCAAATTTAACCATGAAAGTTAACCCTGATTGTTATTTCTTCATATTTACTATTTGAGTTATGTATAACTTGATTAACTAATGTTTTTGTTCCGTAACACACACTTTGTTTTGAAAAGGCTTAACTATTGATGTTTTAAAAGTGTGAGTTAAACTTTTGATTGTTCAGTGGGAGCGGGATAGATTTTGTGTCTCAACTTCTATATTATTTCTATATCAATGCAAATATAAAAAAGTGACCTTTGAAATGCAGGAGATCAGCATCACCGAAACAATGAACTTGTACCAAGTACCAGTCTGATTTTATTAAAAAACAAACTTGAGATTCAAAAATATAATGATTTTATTCTTTATTCATTTTATTTCATGAATTATTGCTCATTGATTTTTTTTTTTTTTTTTTTTTGCTTGAAGTTTGATGTTATAGTTACAAAGATGGTTAAACCATTGGGAAATGTTTCTGAACTACATGAGATTAAAAAATATAATGATGTGCTAAAAGTGATTTTTATTGCAATTAGTACAGTATGTGTACTATTGCAGCAGATTCACAAAGAAAAAATTTATGATCCTCAATTGAATATACAACGTGACACATATATATCTTGGTTATATAATGGATGTGATTCTGACTGTGTTGACATGGTACGCATGGGGCAAGCACACTTTTTCAAATTATGTGATTTAATGCGTACAAGAGGATTATTGTTAGATACAACAAATGTTCGAATTGAGGAACAAGTTGTTATGTCATCACATACACTTGGGCATAATGTTCATAACCGAGTTATCCGATTTAACTTTCATCGCTCTAGCAAAAGTTTTTGTAGGTACTTCAAAGCTGCATTACATGCTGTAGGGGAGTTACGCAATGAGTTTATCAAGCCTCCACCACCCAAAACTCCATATAAGATTAAATCAAGTAATAGGTTTATGCCATTTTTCAAAGTATAATCAATTTTTATTCAATGAAAATCTTTTTATTTATTACGAAATCCTAAATATACTTTGTGTCAAATTTAGGATTGTATTGGTTTGATAAATGGAACTCATATTAAAGCTAGAGTTCCAAAAGAGAACGAAAGCCACATTTAGAGGAAGGAAACAATATCCAACACAAAATGTTTTAGTAGCAGTAGCTATTGATTTGAGGTTCACATACATGCTTGCTGGTTGGGAAGGTTCTTCTCATAACATAGCAGTACTTAAAAATGCATTAGAAAGATCATATGGTTTACATGTACCAGCAAGTAAATATTATATGGCTGATGGTGGCTACTCCACACGCAATGGTTTTATTCTGCCATATCATTCCACAAGATATCACTTGAAGTAGTTCAGTTCTATTCAACCTACAAATTCTAAGGAATTTTTTAATCTACGACATTCCTCATTACGCACAACTGTTGAGCGTGCATTTGGTTCCTTGAAGAACTGTTTCACAATTATAAAATGCGAACCCTACTTTCCTCTACAAACTCAAGTTAACATTGTTATTGTCTGTTGCATACTGCATAATTGCATAGTTACAGAAGGTGGCGATGAGTTCATTCAATCCGAGGATGAATGGGATAGGATAAGTCACAATAGAAGAGTTGATCAAGCAACTGCAGATGATTCTAGAGAATGGCTAGAATAAAGAGATGAAATTGTTCAATTCATGTGGACTTGCATGCAAAATGATGGATACTAGATTTGTTAATTTACTTTTTATGAATTTAACTATAAATTACTAATTTATACTTTGTGTTTTTATTAATTATATTGGTTTATTTCCTTTTTATGCATTTCTTTCAATGTTGCACCTAGTATTCGTATTCTTTCATGATATTTATTTTCAAGTTAATTTTTTTCATGATATTATTAATTAAATTCTTTGAATTACCAATCACTTTTCTAGTAGTATAATAAAGGATTCATTTAGCCTACCCAACATGGTGGGACAAAGGCTTGATGTTGTTATTGTTGTTGAAAGGTGTTGTGTATGAAACTCTTAACTTTTCATCGCAATAATTTTAGGAGAGAGATATGGTGATAATGACCCTTCATTTGATGTCATAGACTTTCTTTCTTTTCTTTGTGGCTTCAACTATTCATAAGTATTGATGCTGTTACCACTCTCATATTATTCCGAAGACTCCCTTTATTATAAAATGAGTTTTGTTATTAATGGAGGGGTTTTATTGCTCTCAAGTGAAGATCTAATCTCCATTTGTCAATTCGTGAGCTTTGGAGTGCTGATTCCAATCTACAAGTTTATAGTTTTTTTATGAAACCCAAATTATTTGAGTTGCATTAGTATTTTATCTTTGTGAGATCTTGTACTTTTGGATACGGAATATATTTTTGCTCTGTATACAAGCATTTTTGGATATAGCATGCTAGAACTTGTGGTAGTATCAATATTCCGAGAGATGCGAGACTTGATTATAGAAACAAATCAAAAGCAATTTTGATTTGTCTTTTTCTTGCCTGGAAAGATTTTGAGAACTCCACCATCCTGACGGTTTGGAGGTTTCACTGTATAAAACTTCTCAAAGTGGATAACTGGATATCATGAAAAATTATTAGGAATCCACCATAAGTTTTTATAAGTACCTCTATAGCTTTATCTAAACTCACATTCTTAGCTTTATCTAAACTCACATTTGTAGGAAGTTGGCCTTGAGTTACATTTGAAGAATTATGAATGGCATAACTATATGACTCAATAGTGTACCACTTGTTTGTGATTGTGTCATAACACCATTCAGGATAGTGTGGATCAAACACCATATTAGGAGGTAGTCATGGTTATGTTGAGAAACCTGATTCCCACTCTTTAGGAAGCTGATCTCTTCAGATATGGTTTCTAAAAGTGGATGACTAGTCTGCTGAAGATTCATGATATCTGATCTCTCTGATATTGTACCTCCAAATGCATTTTGACTTTTAACTTCACTACTCTCATGGGTATTTGCATTCGTTGTTATGAAATTATCAGATTGGCTAGGTGCAGTAACATTATTATCATCTAGCTGGTAACATAGCCAGTAATTACCTCGTACTTCCTGCCAAGGTAAATATTTTCCCAATTCTTCATTTCTGTCAAACATGCACTTTGTTCACTGATAGAGCTATAAACTCGAGCATATTGAAGTTCATATGAATCAACATGAGAGCTTAAATTTCCGGTTGTGTTTTCTATTAAGGTTGATTAAGAAGTTTTGTAATATTTAGAATTGTTTCTCTCTCCACAATTCCATTGCGGTATATTTTCTCACCTAGTTTTCTTGTTTTGGAGAGCGAATGTGTTGCTTTTCTTGTAGCTATGTTTTGTGGTTTTCTCTCCAACTCTTTTTGGTTTGGCTACAAGTAGGATATGTTAAATTTATTTTTTGCATATTTATTTCAATTCTTGTTTGTTACATCATATAACAAATTTAAGATCCTGTATGTATCATATTTTATGTAAGGGAATAATGAATTCATCACAAATAGAGACGAATGGTAATTCAAAGCCCAAGAGGAAAAAATTTTTATGGAGCTTAAACCTGAGTGGATAACTGGATTGCTTCAAATAATGATGGAATATGTAAATGTAAATATGCGAAGTGCCCAAGAATTCAAAGACTATGCGTATCAAGGTGCAGCCCAAAAAAATGAATGTGAAGTTTGGAATAGAGGTGACAGGTCAGCAATGCAAGAACCAAATAAGGTATCAAAGAAGTGTGTGGATTCACATTCAGGAGTTAAAATGAAAATTAGGTGTATTTAGGGATGAAATAAAGAAAATGATAGTGATGGGTTAAGAAGAGTATGCATCACATATTTAGGTATTACTTTAAACACATCATTTAAATTTATATTTTGGGGATAACAACTTTTTTATTACTTATAGGCTTTTCCCAAGGATTCTGCTTATTTAAATATTCCAATTGCAAATTATGTAGAGTTGGAGATAGTATGTGGTCTTGGACATGCAACTGGAGAGTGGGAAAAATCGAGAAATTCTCAAACTCCACTTGGATCTCAACAAATACATTTAAGCGATGATGAACCCTCATAATTTACGGATGTTGGTGCAGATGGATCAATGCCTACTAAGTAGCCTGATATGCAAGTTATAGAAGATTCTACTGTAACAATAAAGAAAATGTTTTCCTTCATCTAGTATAAGAGGTGATGCAAAAATGAAGTATAAGACATCAGCTGTCGATGAAAATATCCATGAGAGTATTTGTTTGATGACTGATAGTATGAATGAAGTTGCTAACATTATCAAGAGCTCAATAACATATCCAAATCAAATACGAAATATGTATATTGAACTGATGTTGAGTTAACAAATATTTCTGGCTTCTCAGAAGAAGAGGTTGATACGATATATGATAATTTAATAAAAAATCTCATACTTATACCATCTTTTCTTTCAAAACCTACAGATTTGAAGGCTAGATGGATGCGTAAAGAGCAAGGAAACTGATATAACTTGTTGAACATTGGCATATCTATTAAAGTTGTTATTTATAAACTGTTTCAGGTTAATTTGTTGTAATTATAACTACGAACAATGGGTATATTTTTATCATTTTTTTAATTATACATTTTTATTAATGTTGTTTACATGTTATGAATGAGAATCATGTGATTTATTGATTACTAATCGAAATCAATTGTTTTTATTTCTAAATTAAACAAATAAATCAGTTTGAAAATTTAATTTTCTATAATTTTTTGTTATAAAAACATTACTTAAAAATAAAAATTAAAAATTTTAAAAGAATTTAAAACTAAAATTTCTCTTTATCACAAGTATATTTTCGTTTATTGTAGCACACTGCTAAATTAATACACAACAAAATTTTATATCTTATAATAATAAAAATTATAATAAGATCATTGCAATAAATGCATACATTAATTTTATTTTATAACACCAAATAATACTAATTATTATAAATAAACTACTTTTATAAATACACTAATTTTAATGCCAAAATAAATTATAAAAAAAAATGCTTTTACTTTACTCTAGATATACCTAACCAAATAAGGGAAACAATTATCTTGTGTTTATTTTGCAGACAACCAAATAGGCTCAAAGTATTTTGAATGCATTACATTTACTTTATATTGCATTTACTTTACACTGTATTTCTTTTTCAAGCAACCAAATAGCCCAAGTCTCTCTGTCAATATGTTAGCTTGATTGTAAGTGTTAATGCCTCCTTGTTCGCTAGGATCTCTTGAGTAGCAGGCACCTCCTCTTGCTCTCGGCAATCTCTTTAGCTAGTTTAACTCTTAGCATTAACTCATTTCTTATTGTAAGCTTAGTGGTGGGGGACCTCATTGTCGTAGCAGATGCTCTTGTGGTCAATAATGAAGGATCAACAACAATGAACTCCTTATCCAAAAACTTAAACAAACCTCAAGTTGCTTGTTGCAGAGACTAGTCATCTTAGTGTATAAAGTCAACCGCTCGTTGTATTATCACAATTGCCTTGTTCTCACTCCATGGATAACAAATTAACTCGCTCGAAGATGTATATTATAGGCTTGCTACTTCTTGAAGTTTCTCAAGCACTAATAGAATTCATTCTAAGCAGTGCATGAAGTTCCTGTGAAATACTATATGAAATGTCATCACATAAGTCAATACTATTAGTTCAATTGTATTGATGAATTATATAATCTACTCATGTGATTATACCATATGCAGTAAAATAGTGGCCAAATCCATACTTATCAATCATAAGATAGTATAGATATTATCATTATGAATGCATCATATCTATGTTCTATCAATATCAATGCATTATGTCTATACATGTAAAATCAATTATCTCCGCATGCAATAACTCTACAATCTTAGTTATTATTATCTATGCAAATAAGGATATTTGGCTCATGTTGTGTTCTACATCATATCATGTAGGTCAAACCTACATTAATCAATCATCATTCTCATCAATCAAAAGTCAAGTAGTTTCATATAAGAAGTCATCATTTCCTTTTTTTTTTTTTTTTATTGTGATTTAATTCATCATTTTCCTACTTGTTAGCATATAATACCATATTAGCCAAGCTCTCCTTATGCCACCCATCATATTTTTAGGATTACATCATGATCCTTATTTAAAGGAAAGCCCACTAGCTCACCATCTTATATATGAGCACATATCTCCAGCCAACCTAAATCAATTAAATATCTTGCCTACTTTTCTTAAATATGCATATATAACATATCTTGTATTTATGATTCATAATAACATTCATTATACATCATGTACATATCAATCGCAAATAAAATAGCATGTAAATATATTAGTACTATGAACTACAACAATTATGTTAATTATGATTATAAGTATACTTGTTAGTGTGCATGAGAAAAATTATGTTAGAATGCATGTCAAATTAGATGCATCATATCAAATATTCATGTCAAGCCTAGTGTATCGTAGATGTTGCATGTCATGTCAAATCAGATTAAATGAAAGGTAGAAGTCCACATCATTTTTATTATGCCTTTATCCTTATTATTTTAGATAGAATAATATACATGAAAAACAATAAGGTAAAATCTCAATATGATCATATCAAATGTATAGAAGGAACATTCATACAACATATCTAAAATTATTTGGTGAAAATTTGGGAGATTAAAAGAAATTATATCTTTTTTTTTACATTCAAAAGAGACAAATTAGATCGAAATTGTAATCATTGAAATCAGAGGTAGCATAAAGAACAACAATCATGAGATGAAAATTTTTTATAATTACCATGATAGAGAAAATTGGCCCAAGGCAAACTTTCTATATCCTCCTCTCTCCCCCTTCTCTACTTTCTTCTTTGGCCAAATAGGAGAAAGGGTAAATTTTTAAACAAAGTATCATTAGTACTTAAATTATGTTATTAAGCATGTTGTAAAAAAAAATAAAAAAGGAATAATCATTTGTTTAATGGGCAACTTATTTGCCCAATCAGCATTTAGAAAATAAATTAAAAAAAAAAAAAGAAGAAGAAGTTAGCAAGTTGCCATTTGAACAAGCAACTTGATACAATACACTATACTTTTTTTACATTTTATTTTGGTTTTAACTCAAATTTATATTTCTCAATGGAAAATTTTAATTAAATTTAAGAAAAAAAAATTTTAATTTTAAAATATTAATTAATTTGAGTGTCAATTTTATTTTTTAATAGAAATCATTTCTCAAGTTTACATCATTAGTTCAAGTTTTTTTAAATAAATTTTCATTATCTTTTTAAAAATTAAATATCTTTTTCTTAGTTAAATTTAAAAAATATATATTCAATGTTAGTCTATCTATAAATATTTTGAATTTAAATATGTAATCAATTTTTTAAAATATATATTCTAAATGCAATCCCAAGGAAGCAATGATGTTGCATTTTAATAAATTATCTTTAAGATTAATAAAGTAAATGTAAGATTGATTTAAAATTTTCAATATTAAATTATAAAATTAAAAAAATATATAAAAATTAATAATGATATTTAAATTAATGTGATTTAATTAATTTTTTTTCCCTTGAAAAAAATAAATTTGATTTAAAAAATAAAAATATAAAAAAAAAAATTACTATAGATAGTCACCCGTTCAACGAGCAACTTACTATAGTACTTTTAAAATTTTTTAATGGGCAAGTAAGTCTCTCGTTGAATTTACGAATATGCCTATTTTAATTTTTTGTATAACATAGTTAATCATATAATTTAATTACTAATGATATTTGGTTTACAAATTTTCCTTAGGTGAAATGAGGCGGTTGGGATGGTTTTTGGATTTAAGGAAAGTAGTTTTAAATATTTTATTAAAAAATATTTTTGTCATGTCAACACGATTGGGCTACACTTCTTAGGATTGCAGCGCTCAATTTGATTGAGAGCACAATATCGGCATGTATCTCTCAATCTCTGGTATGCCACTCAATCCAAAAGCCACAACACAAAGAAGACAGCATCACCATGCTCACCAATGCAGTGCCACTCAACTCCTATGCAAAAATTTTCATTTATATAAGAGATCATATTATGTTCCTATTGGATCATTAACATATCATTAATCTAATAAAAAATGAGTCATTATAGGGAGGTGAATTGTTGCGTCTTTAAAAATATTATAATTATTCAAAAATCTTAAAAACACAGATTTCTCCGATTTTGTGAAATAATGAAAACAAATTTGACAATTTCTCTAAGAAATATATATATGATATCCATGGCTAACCTTGTGAAGGTGGAGTTAGAGGAAGGAAGTGTGCTTAAAATCAGCGGGGAGAGGAAGCGAGAGAAGGCAGAGAAGTCCGATACCTGGCGTCTCTTCGAACGCACTACCGGCAGCTTCCTACGCTGCTTCAATCTCCCGGAAAATACGAAGGCCTACGACGTGAAGGCCGCCATGGAGAATGGCGTGCTCACCGTCACAGTTCCTAAGGAGGAAGTTAAGAAGCCGGAGGTGAAGTCCATTAAGATTTCCGGCTGATGAAATTGGTGAACCCCTTTTAAATGCAAAAGTTGTTTTTGTCGGTTTCGGAACCCTACTCGTGTTTATCCTTCTACGTTTATGTGTCTTAAGTATGCCCTTTTTCCGGTCAGTGTATGTGATGCCACTACAGGAAAACACGTCATTACCGGCGGACAGTATCCGCCGGTAACCATTTAAATCTGACGGAAATCCTCAATTTCCGACGCATTTTCGTCGGATTTCAATGCACTGGTTTGGCGTGCATCGCTAAATCTTTACCGACGTCTCTAATGCACCGGAAAACATTCTGGCGCACTTTTCGGTGCATTTCCGGCTAAAATATTGACATAAAAGACGACGATTTTCAAACACTAATTCCGACGACAAATACGTCGGTAATTTACGTCGTATTAATACGCTGGACATTACCGTCGCATAAGACGTCGTAAGTTCGCCGTAAATAAGCTACGACTTAGTTCCGACGCAACTTCGGCGTCGGCAATCTCCGGCAGATTAGATGCCGTAACAAGCGCCGGTAATTTTCGGGCACACAAAGACGCCGGCATGATCGATCTAATTTGTTGTATCGTCGTTTCCGTCTTTCCGATGCAAAATCCATCGGAAACCTGTAGCATTGACAAAAAAAATTGCCTTCCCAGCCAACAATCAAATTTCCACACCTGCAAACCTTTATAAATATCTATCCACGGCAGTTTATAACAATTTCACAACATAAAATTCATCAACAAATGCACAAAAACATAAATACTCATTAAAAGAAATTGTTCAATAGTAACAACCAATTAAAAACATCACATATTATTCAATATTATAGATTCAAAGAAATAAACCTTGGTGCATTACAATGATGGCATGCAATCTCTGAGAAATCTTCTTTAAAGTATAACATGCATCCATTGACATAACAATCTATCTTTGTGTATGTCAAACCAAGTTTAGAAACTAACTTTTTTGTCCAATATAAATCTGTAGGAATTAAATTATATGTTGGATTGGTTTTCTTAAGCAACCCAATGAATTGATTAAAATATTCACTAGCAACATTATATTCTACCTTGATGCTTACCATCTTCACAGCAACAGATAACTCTGAGTGAGTGGTTCACCCTCTCCAGATTGGTTGCTGGGCAGCATGCAACAAATCATAAAAATTATGTGTCACCTTATTCGGTAACTCTTCTACATTTTGTTCAAATTGTATTCCAGTTGCATCATGAATTAATTCCTCAAGATTTGGTCGGATAATTTTAGCCTCTACTATATTAGTGCTTGTAGAAGGACAGCATTGATAATCAAATTGTGGCTCGTACTCACCATGAGAAGTCCAATACCAATAACGTGGCATGAATCCTCTGCGATACAGATCAACAGTTACATCATCTGGTTCTAGGTGCACTAGATTTTTATGTTTAGAACATGGACATCGAAACTTTCCTTCTGATATGAAGCTTGGTAGTTGTTTCGCTTGCTGAATGAAAATGTTCATCCCATTAATGAATTCATCTGTTAATGTCTTTCGTCCTTGAGATAATCGGTTATACATCCAACTTCTTTGATTTCTAATATCCATCACCTATATATAAGAGCAAATAAGTAATAGATTTTTGCTCAAGTAGATGTAAAATTGAATATATAGAGATATTAACATTAGAATTCTTCTAATCTAATTGTAAGAAAGGGGAATAAAAATTCTGATGTTGTTCCCATTAAGGGAGTAGAGGAAGATAATGATGAATATGGTTTGTTGATTCTTATTAATCATGGCATGAAAAGATTCTTTTATCTTAACAGAACAAAGTCTATTACAGCTCCATCAGTAGTTAAACATGTTGAGGAAATAAGTGCTAATACTAAAGGTGTGTTGGAGGATAAGCCACCTACCGTCTTGAAGAGTTTGGTGGAAAATAATGAGTTAAATGTTCTTTGGCTTCTATAGTTTCAAACAAACAAATGAAGCAATCCGCCACTATAGGAGTAGCACCAGAACCCGACCTATAAATTAGAAATTTTCTTAACCCCAGATAGTCTTCAGGTTAGTGCCAACCAAACCCTATCCTTCCTTAGGCATTCTTCCTTCCCTTAGCAAGAAGCTGACCCTTCACCCTTCTCACCCTACTTCAAGTAATCTGAACCAACCATCCGATCTGATTTCCAAAGACTCGATGTCTCAGAAATATTTAAATTATCATTTCTCGCCAAAATCATTGGGAATTTTTCTTCTTTCTTCCATCTTTAGATCATTATGATCCCTTCCACAATCAAATTCTTGATACTCCAAGATCTCCCTTGCACCCATAAAACCTTTACCTTTCTCCATATCTGACCACCCAGATTACTTCATAAAGTTGTTCTCCATTAACACATAATCAATCACCTTAACAACTCTACCTACATGCTTTTAACCACAATCTTCAACATTTGTAGCCATAAAACTCATGGTCAAAAAGCGTGCTTTCCCCGACGATGAATGCGGTGATCATCGGCGGCGTCCGGTGATCAGTCGGGGACGTCGATCTACGGCGAGCGGACGGAGGGCGACGAGGGAGAGAAAAATTGGTGAGAGAAACGAACGAAAGAAATGAGCAACCGTCGGGCTCAGGTTCGAAAATAGGGTTTACGACGGCAGATTTTCCGGCGTCCCGGACGCCGGAAACGTTTCCGGCACAAAATGCGTCGGTCCTAAGTCGCTGAGTTTAAATACCCCGACGTTTTATCCACCGATAACTGCGCCGGTACGTTTCCTCCGCAAAGTGTGCCGCAAAAATAAATTGCTGTTATTAACCGGCCTATTTTCCGGCGCAATATCCATCGGTATGTTACCGGCGTCATATGCGCCGGAAAATATGCCGTAGATATTCCTTCGTATTATGCGCTGCAGCAGGCGCCGTGTGTTCCGACGCAATTGTATCCGCCGGTAAATTTTGCCGGTAAACACGTGTTTTCCTATAGTGTGCGGAAAAATTGTGCTCTTCTTCTTAATTTTAATGATTATATGCTTATTTATAAACGCGTTAGAACATTTAGCATTAAATTTTGATCCTCCTTTTTGTTGTTAAATTTCTGAATATTTTAGCGCTACAATTTTAATGGCTTTATCTCGAAATTTTCTCGTAACTTTCAGCATTAAATTTATAATCATCAGAACTGTAATTTTAACAAATTTATAATTAGGCTTCATTTTTTGATAAGATGAATCTATTGGTAAATCTTATGCTGAAAAAAGTTTCAAATTTAAATCAAATGGAGTGGCACTCAAATATTGAATAAATAATCTATAATTAATATCATACAGTAGAATTTTTTGAATTATGATCAAAATTTATTAAAATGTTCTCCCAAAAATTGTTATAAGAGGTTGGAGAGCTGGGAGAGAAAAAAAAAATTAACAAATTTTAACGATCATCTAACTGGCATCATAATTAGATTTTCGCTTGATGTTTATTGTTTAACACATAATTTTATTGTTAAAATTTTAATAGTTTATTAGTAGTAGCTTAATTTTTTTGTATTTTCTTAAAAGAGAATCATATAATTATTCATATCTAATATTTGTTCTAGATGTCGCACTAGTAATACATATATGTATAATGATTTTTCTAGATGTCGCACTATATTGAATTATTGTTGTTGGATCGGATCTAATGATTTTTCTCTTTTTTTTTTTAATTTTTTTTATAAATTTTCTTAATATCTTATAATTTCTTTCTGTGTTGAATTCTGTTCAAAATTAAGATATTAGATACATTCTATCTTAACAAATGATATTTTTAATTTTAATAGAAAAGTTATATTATTTTTTTATAATACTCTAGTTCATATTTAATTTTTAATTATAATTTGATTTGATTATACTGAGTTTAGCAAAACATTTTATTAAATAGTTAATCTAATTAATATGCTAGATTTTGCTCTTTGTAAGCGTGCTACCTTGTCACATCAGCGACGGCAAATTTCTATTCTAATTTTTTGGCTGACTAATTTCTCAAACGTAGGATTGTCAAAAAAGTTATCCTTCTCAATTCACTTCATTTTCAACTAGCTAAAAAACATGTATTTAATTCATTTATTAAATAAATGACTTCATATTAAATATTTTTTATTTGATAATTAAAATGCAAAATAAAAGTTATATATGTATAACACTTGTATTTTAGATTTATTCATTGATTAGTAAATAAGATGAATAAAAAAAAATTTACATAAGCCGAATAATTTTAAATTTGAGTGTGATTCATATGAACAATTTCAAACAAAAGTCAAACATGAGTATGCAAATTTGAATGAGTTGAACATAATGATGAGGTTTCATTTGGGACGATTTTTATACTACTTAAAATAACTTTCTAATTGACTGCTTTAAAAAGCAGTAAAAAGTTATCTCAAACAAAGCTAAGTGCGTTTAAACTCGATTTGTTTTTATAAACAAAGGCCTAAGTGTCCTTGACAAATCGGACATTTATTATCATCTTGTTTTTTTTTAAATATTTTTCTATAAAATATTTTCTTGAGTGTTGGAGGACTAATATTGAAACATGTCTCTAATATTTTAATTTTTTAGTGATTATGGGTTTTTGAAATTTGTATTTTCATTATAATATTATCCCTAAATATATTTAATTAGATATAGCTTATTTGAATGGCACCTTTGGTCTCTTGTTTGATCATGCATTTTTAGCTCACATCGCTGATCATATTATCGTGAATTCTTATGCTTATTTAAGGATTATTATTTTCTGTAGGCACCAATAGCATTATCAATAGTTATTAGTGTTTTGACTCAATAAATAAAATCCATATATAAGTTGACTATCTCTTAGATCAATGATAGTCAAATAGTGATGATCATGTGAGGATGATTGAACGATGACGATTTAGCAAAGGCAATGCCTTATTGGCAGTCAGAATAAAGGAGAGTTTCGTAGTGATCATTGGTCTTAATTGTCAGGTCAAACTCTAACTTCAATTCTTCACAGATTTTTCTAAACTCAAGTTTAGATTTCTGTCACATGAACATTGGGGTTTTATTTATAAAGTTTTATAAAATTTGATCCAAAGTTCTATAACACTGACAAATAAAATCACCATTGATGTTATTGGATTAACATTGACATATAACACTAAAAAACAAATCATGTAATAGCATATCCTTCCATTGTATTACAATTCCCAAGGTTAGCCATGGATCAAAATTCAAAAAAAAATTAAACTTAATTTTATAAAAATAGCTCTGATACCACTTGAAAGTTCATTAGGGATGTTAAGCCCTATGAATCGACCCAAGACTAACCAAGAGGAGGGGTGATTTGGTATTTTAAAAATTCTTACAATCAAAACACAAAACTCAAACCAAGATTCACCACAACGTAAATCAAAGTGAGAAAAATTAAATGCGAAAGTAGTAGAAAAAGAACACAATGATTTATATTGGTTCGGTCAACTCGACCTACGTTTACTCCCTGGAGGCGCCCTCCGAATATTGCACTACAAAAGTGACTCTCCTTTTCCTCCCACAGCGGTGGAGAAGCCCTCACAAAAACTCCTTTCCGCTAACCTCGACGAGGCAGAGAACCCAACTCCGTTTGCTTCCTCCTGAAGCAGGTAGAGAACCCTGATCGATTGCTGAAGCTCACCTCTCTCAACCTTTCCAAGGATAAGAGACTCTAGTGGAAGAAGAAGTGGAACAATGCTTGGACCAACCCTTATGAATTCCACTCACAAGCTCCCCCTCATAAAATCCTCTCTCTCCCTCTCTCTCTCCCTCTCCTCTAGGATTTCTCAGGTCAAGACAGCAGCAAAAGGTCTCCTCTAAGGTAGAGCAAGAGATCTTAAATATAAGAGCTTTAAAATAGCTCTTATATTATACAAACAGACTTTATCATCTAGGCCGATAGGGATATCAGCCTGGCCGATCAGCATAAATTTCGCTCAATCAGTCGAGTCGGTTTGGGATGATTAGAGTAATTTTGGTCACATCATCTAGGCCGATAGGATATCGTCCTGGCCGATTAGTTCAAATCTGAGCCAAATCGTCCTGGACATCGTCCTGGACATCGGCCTGAATTGAAATAAGGTGATATCAATCCTCCATGCCATCGTCTAGGGGTGTCAATATTTGACACGACCCGAAAAACCCGACCCGGACCCGACCCAGAAAATCCGGGTTGGACCCGACCCGATTGATAAACGGGTCGGGTTCGGGTTCACAAATTCGACCCGTTTATCAAACGGGTCGGGTTCAGGTTAACCCGGCGGGTTGCCGGGTCAACCCGCGAACCCATTTATTTTAAAAAAATTTGAAATTTTCCCTGCCCGGTGCCCGCTCTGCCCCACCGCTGCGCCTGCCCTGCCCGCGTCTGCCGCGTGCCGCCCCGCGTGCCACCCCGCGTGCAGCCCCCGAGCACCTCGTGCCACCCCGTGTGCAGCCCCCGAGCCCCGCGTGCCGCGTGACGCCCAACGTGCCGCTGCCACTGCCGCGTGTCGCGTGACGCCCGCGCTGCCGCTGCCGCTGCCCTGCCGCGTGCCGCTGCCGCTGCCGCCGCACTGCTTTGCACGTGCCGCTGCTGCCCGCGTGTCACTGCCGCTGCCACCAGCGTCGTCGCCGTCGCCGCTGTAGCCTGCCGCGCCCGCGCTAGCAAGCCGTCGCCGCTGCCGATTCCCAAATCCGAACCCGCGCTGCCCCACTGCCGGGTCGCGGGTCGAGTCGGGTAAACCCGGCAACCCGGCCGGGTCGGGTCCGGGTTGAAATGTCAGACCCGTTTTTGCAAACGGGTCGGGTTCGGGTTGACCCGTTTAGATCCGTGTCGGGTCGGGTTCGACCCGTACCCGACGGGTTGACCCGAATTTACACCCCTACCATCGTCTCAATCGATGTGATCGTGCAATCAGCCTTAATTGCTTTCCATAATTACTAGATTAATTTTGGCATAATTGTGCTACATCATCCAGGCCGATAGGATATCGTCCTGGTCGATGTCCTAAAATAAAAAATACCTAAATAGATCATGGCGGCTGATTCTTTTTTATTTGAGCCTATCGTCCTAGCCGATACAATATCGTCCATGTCGATTGGCTTAATGATGGCTGCTTTATTCATGATGCCCTGATTAGGGTTTATGTTTTTTAACCGATCGTCCAGGCCAATATAAATATTGGCCCGGCCGATGTTACCAAAAATAGTAAACTCTAAGAAATAGTCAAAAATTCTCCCAAGGTGTGTGTGTGCAAGGTTACTTAGCATCAGGCACCACAAAGATTACAATTGACTCAAGAAAGGGAAAAAGTATATTATAAACTAACTCAGACCTTGTCTACCCAATCTTGAGTTGGTTCCGTTTACCCTCTGATCTTGTGGTCTTTAAATGTCAGTAGGCAAGGCAGTCGTAGAAAAATAGGAGTATTGCTATCATCAAAATCATAATTCATGAAAATAGATTCGAAACATAATAAAGTTAGGAATAACATTAGCAAGTTTCTGATAGTTCCAATTGTTATCATTAATGAAGTAATTCACCTTAATGGTCATAGTGGAAGAAGAGTTAATAATAGAATCAATAGATTGGTCACCCAACTAACGGTCTTGCCAAAAGTAAATATTACCATTACCTAGCCCCCAAGAGATGAAGAGTTCAATACCCATTTAATTTTGCAGAGCCTCTACCATACTTTAAAATTACCTTGATTGAAGCATTAAGTAGTAAGGTTTTTACCCACATAATATTTAGCAAACATGAAGTTAGCCCAAAGGCTCATTCTAGCATAAAAGTTTTACCACAGTTTGAATGAAAAAGCATAAGCCAAATCGTTCATACTCTTACAACCGAGGACCCCACTTCCAAAACACCACAACACTTATCCCAAGAAGATGAGATAATTTTAGAGTTTCTACTAGCTCCTTTCTAAGAAAATTTATTAGTAAGTTTATCAATTTATTGCAAACTGCTTTACTGGGGAGAAGAGTTTGAAAAATGTAAACATGCAAGGAACAAAGGATACTTTTGATAAGAATTAATTTACCCCCAAAGCTTAGAAAATTAGAATCCCAGGATAACAGCTTATTCTGCACATAAGTAATTAAATCATCAAAAAGAAATGTTTTCTTTCTTCCTTTAAAAAGAGGAACCCCAAGATACTTAACAAGTAATTAGCCATGCACAAAACCAGTTAAATCTTTAATAGCCACAATACAATCATTAGATGTTCTTTTAGGGGCAATAAACAACATTTCTTTTTTTTTAGAGAAAGACCACTAACCTTCTCAAATTGATGTAAGAAATCTATAAGTTTATTCTTCCTGTTAACATAAGCATTGGTAAAAATAATAATATCAATAGCAAAGCATAAGTAAAAAATAGGAAAACCACCCACAGTTCTAAAATAAAGACCAAGATAATTCTCAAAGAGGTTAAAAAGACCTCTAGAAAAGTAATCAACTGACATAATGAAGAGGGCAGGAGAAAGCGAGTCATCCTGTCTCAAACCATGTGAGGATTTAAAAAAGCCATTGCTATTGTTGTTAATAATAATAGAAAAATAGGCCTTCAATGCAATTTTAAATAAGCTTAATGAAAATAGAGTCAAAATCAAAAAGCTTCAAAATATTATAAAAAAAGCTCCAATCAAGGTTATCATAGGCCTTAGAAATATCAAGTTTCAAAATCAAGTTACCACCTCTAACCCTAATATCAAGATCTTGACAAAATTCATGAGCCAACAGAATATTATCAGCAATAGCATGCCCTTTCACAAATCACCACTCATGACATGAACAATCTCTTTAACTTCCTCTAAAGAAGGAAGTATAGAAAGAAAATCATTATCCTCAAAAGATATAAGGTTAGGAATAATAGAAGGATTATCAATATGACCAGGAGTAATATTGAAA
The DNA here is from genome assembly GCA_019514585.1 of Dendrobium officinale. Lineage (NCBI taxonomy): Eukaryota > Viridiplantae > Streptophyta > Magnoliopsida > Asparagales > Orchidaceae > Dendrobium > Dendrobium officinale. The sequence goes on along the minus strand of CM033691.1, from coordinate 35,500,994 downwards.
AGGTTTTTGAAATGCTGAACCGCTAAATTAGAAATCTCCAAACTATCCTCAATCACAGAACCATCATACCGGTGAATTTTTTTAATACAATTTTTTGCCTATTTTCTCTTCACCAAGGCATGGTAATACTTGGCATTATTTTCACCTTCAATAAGAAGTAAAGCATCATCTTTTTATTTCCAAAAAGCCTCCTCCTGTGTTTGTAATTTAAAAAGGCAATTTTTAGAATCCCTCAATAAACTGAAGTTAGCATCAGAAGGATTAACTTGACAAGTAGTCTCAAAATTGTTCACTTGCTGCTCAGCATCCAAGATATTAGTAAAAATATTTTAAAAAATATTATGATTCCACCAGTTTAAAACTTCTTAAGTCTTTTATGTTTAAACCAAAGTCTCCTCATATCATAGATAGAATTATCGTGATGGATCAGAGCTTTCCAATTCTCCAAAACCAAATCCAAAAAGGAATCATGAAGTAACCACATGTTTTGAAATCTGAATTGAGGGAAAGAGTTTATTTTCCTTGTCTTGAGACTAATTAACAAAGGAGAATGATCCGATAGAGTTCTACTAAGATGCTCAACATTAATAGTAGTAAAAGAATTAATCCATGAATCATTAAATAACACTATCCAACTGCTACCATAAATGACCCTAGTTCCAAGTGAATTTATTCCTAGAGAAACCAATATCAATTAAATTATAGTCCATAATCATGTTACAAAAATCCTCCAAAGAGCTATATAAAGGAGAAGAAACCTCTAAATGCTCAAACATATTAGTAAAAGTGTTAAAATCACCACCAATAAGCCAAAGTAAATTACAAATACTATGAAAGTTACTAAATTGATCCCATAAAATTTTTCTAATAAATTGAGAAGAAGCAACATTGAAAAAGGAAGCATAATAATGAAAATTTAAAACTTTTACATTACAATGTATCACCTGAGTGAAATCACCAATAACATCAATCTTAATCAGGTCCTTCCATAAAAACCAAATCTTATTAGCCACATTCAAAATAGCATACTTAAAACCCAAAAACAGAGAGGTACTAGCTAACTTAGCAGAAGAAACAAAAGGTTCAAGAAAAATAAGAAGAGAAACATTTTAAATATTGCATAAATTCTTAACTCTTAACCTAGAAGAGAGACACTCAATGCCCCTAACATTCCAAATAATGTAATTAACCATAAAAATAGACTTAATGAGAAGCATGTGAATAAGTGGTTCTAGGCGATTGTAAAATGATGGTTTTCTTTTTCCTACCTCTCCTACTATTAAACTTGATAAAACTAGTTTCATTACATCTTTAGCAAAACATTTAGTCATCATATCCATGTCTTCAGTAGTAGTAAAAGCATCACTATGATAATGATAGTTTAAGGGAAGCTTACTATCCTCATTCAAACCTTCTGGTCTAATCTCCTGCTGCAAATCACCCTCCTCAAAGATGTTTCCATCATCCATATTTGTTTTGTTTCTTAATTCACTACCAACATTACCAACACCATACAGTGTTGGTCTTCCTCCTAAGCAAGAACAATAGTTTGAGTAGGCTCCATATTAGCAAAATTATTAGACAACATGATATTCATCTCAAACAAATTATTGTTGGTAACATGATGAGTAATAGATGAAGAAGAAGCAAAATTAGGGTTAATAGAAATAGCTAACATATGCTCATCCACATGTTGATAGTCACTATTAGCGGGAGGGATAGAGTGAGGATTTACTCTCTGAACAGAAATCATATAATCATATGAATAGAATGTGGTTCATTATGCATTAAGTTACATGGGTCCTCTAAAGCATCCTCCACATTAGTACCATTACCCTCAATCATGATAGGAGTAGAATCCTCCCTAATAACCTGTATTGGAGAAACATTAACCTGTGTATGAGAACCATTACCCTCAACCAAAACCGAATTAGGCTTCATATTATCAAGTTCAACTGAAATCTTTAGGCTTTAAAAAGGCAGACTTTTTTTCTTTGATTGCATTATTTCATCAATTTAGGTTTAACATGCTTTTATAATTGCCATATAGTGAGTGTTTAATATCATTTAAACACGATCTTTTTATTTATTGGAGATGTTAGTTTAAATAAAAAGAGACATGGGCTTACAATTTCATTAGCATAATTATCAAATCAATAATATTTTGATAATCAAAACTATAGCAATCTCATCAATCTCATGGTGTCTAATAACCCCCAATGATAATACAATGAATGGGCTCAACCTCGATATGTATTGAATTTTCTGGTGGATTCTGTGTGTGTAAATTCATATAGAAATCTTATTTTACTTTCGGGGCTCAACCTCAATATGTATTGTGAGTACTATGATGCTAGGTTTGAGAGCACACAAATGCTAAATAATGCCACTGTCATTTTTAAGTATATATTTTATAGTAATTCTATATTTGATATATAGTGCTGGAGCACTAGGTCTGAGCATTACGGTGCTAAGCCACTAACAAAATTTATATATATATTAAATTATGCATATCAATTCCATTCCCTCACCTCACTCTCACTCTTGCTTCCATGCCTTTTAAGGAATAAAAGAAGGAAGAGGAGAAGGGGGAAAAGAGGAGTGAGAGAGTTTGTATGGGCATTTTCATCCATTATTTCTTATATAGAAATTGTTCTATTCATATTAATTGAATAATCTCTTCCTTTAATTTTTGGTGATTTTGACTTCTACGGATTTTACCTCTCATAAATTTGTTAAAAATATAATATCTCTTGATTTCATAAACTTTCACTATATACGTTTTGTTATATTATAGATTTGATCATTCTGAATAATTTGATATGATTTTATTATACTTTCACGGATCAAAACTATGAACAGGAATGTTTTTTTTTTTTTTTTTTGTGAAATGAGTAGGAAAAAGACATACTAAAAATGGTTTTAAACTGATGTTATATTATTTGATGTGATAATAATAAAATATAATATGTGCCAAATTGATTAATGAATTGATATATATTGGAATATGATATTGACTTAGCTGAATGGATATTTTGAATGATATCATATATATATGAATTGATAACCCTCATGTGATAACCTCAAGATTCACTGGTTCACTAATGGGAGCCATAAGAAACTAGAGACTGGTTGGGAAAACTAATTCTTATAATTTAAGGAGAGTTATAAGGAGTTTATTGATTGAGAGTCAAAAGGGGCGACTTATTATGAGTCATAAGAGCAAGAGCAAGATTAAGATAAAAATATATTTTTCTGAATATCTGAATACTATACTTGTATTGATTTCTATCATTAATTACACCTTACTATTACTGGTACCATATCTTAAATTGTATTAATATTGGTTATTCTTAATGATTAGTGATTACTGTTACTATCACTGATACTAAGAATATTGATATTGATATCATTATTGACACTATAACTAAAATATATTGATATTGTGATTGATTATGTAATAGACTGAGATGTGATGTATTATACATTAAGAAATAGGTACAGATAACCGATATAAATATTGATGCTTAAGTTTCTTTATATGATTTATAATATATTATTTCTTTTTAATCATAATGATTTCAGTTATAAAATTTTTGTTACTTGTTGAGCTTTCATGCTTTTTATGTGATTTTACATTATTTTAAAAAAAGTTGAGCTTATGGATTAAAGCTTAGCTGTAATGATATTTTCTCAATTTTCTTTCAATTTTTTTGGGTTTATGTATATTTTTTTTATAGCCAGTGTGGTTATTTTATATATTATTTTGGACTCTACCGATATGATGATGTAATTATGATCTATATTAAAGTGAATTATGATTTCTACTATTTATTGGTTTTCTTTACATTCAATTAGCTCTAGATATTCATCGATATGGTTAATAAATGAATAGAATGAGATTGAAAAAATAATAGAAGAAAAAAAAAACACATAAAAGAAATTCTTTCACTTTAGATTCTAAGGTGTTACAATATTTTCTACCATGCCAAAAGAATTATAAGTTACTTTAGGAAATAAATAAAAGCATCTTCTTGATGATTTCTTCTTAGGAGAGAATGATGCATAAGGTTCTCTCCTAGTGGTTTATGAGTAAGTGTGGGGTTAAATGAAAATTATTTTTAGCTTGGCCTCCTTTTACATTTGTCATAATTATAATTCTAGCTTGAAGCTAATTCTAAACCTCATAACAATGCAAAATCTTAACTTCCAATATATTATATGCACTTTAAGGCTCTAATGCATAATGATTTTATTATTTAATTCTTTTTAAAAATTTCACTCTAATATTATGTTTGTATGCTTGTTGTGTAATGCACAAAAATCTTTCTTTAAACTAAAAATTATTTCCTTAACTTCTTATAATTTATATGAAATTGCTCAACAAACAACAATAATTTATCATATGAAAATTCATATACCTGACTATAATCCAAGTCACATGAGCCATCATTATCATTAAGCATAAGTTAGTAACTTTTTTCTTTCCACGTTTCCTTAGTATTTTATCTTTACAGTTGATTCTTCAAATTGGGATATTCCCCACTCAATGTGACCTAATTTCTTACATTCAATATGAACAATATTATATGAAATCTTATTGAATTGCTTACATTGATCCTTAAGTATGCCATTGTTCTTTAGGAAAGTTCTAAATTGCATCATCATCAATGTTATGTCCTAATCATCAATGCCTTTTGAGTCACTATGATTAATTTTGTCCACTTTTAGTGTTATTACCTTCACTTTTTTTCTTTTCAATAGCATCAACCTACCTTTGGCTAACTTTTTATTTGTAAGCTATGAAAGAACCATGTTGATGATCAATAGAATAAGTAATTAAATCATTAGACTTAAAAATAGCCGTCACTATGACATTTTAAGATTCTAGTAGTCATGTATGCATTTTGTTTTTTTGTTTTTTTTTTTTTTTTTTGAGGGAATGCATAAAGCAATTTTATTAAAGAAAAGTAAATACAAACTACTACGTGATTGCTCCACAATCACATTCCTCCTTAAGTATAGAAATAAAATCAGGAGGAACCTTATTGCTAAATAGATCATCCCAAAAGAAATCTAAAGAGCAAGCATAGTTAGCACAAAAATCCGCTAACTTATTGCTATTTCTATGAACAAAATGGAAAATTGCCTGATTAAATTTTGAAAGAAAAGATAAGTCCCAATTCCCTTTTTCCTTTTCTTCTTCTGGTTGCTTATTTAAGATGTTCTGGACAAAATCAATAATATTTTTATTATCTCCCTCTATGATGATTCCTTTGTAGTCATATTTCCATTCCAAAATGAAAGCTTCGATAGACAAAATTGCTTGCAACTCCGTTTGAGCTGAATCCCAATGCTTATATTTCGAACCAAATGCAAATAGGAATCTCCCTTTATGATCTTGGAATACTCCACCAATTCCTGCATCATAATTCCTTTTCACCGAGGCATCTATGTTTAATTTGATCCATTCGGGAGGTGGAGGAAACCAATGATAGGACAACTGTGAGAGCTGGTTGGTTTCCCAGTAATTCAAACTTTATTATGTATGCATTTTGTTAACCATTTTAGTATTGGTAAATTCTCTACCTATAGCATGTATGAAATGATAATATTTGTGAAACTTGTATAAATATCCAAAATAGTTTTATTTAGTTGTATGCAGAAAAGTTCATAGTATTGTAACAAAATATTCTTGCAGAATTATTTTAGTTTGTTCTTTCAAATGTTAGGAATAACATCCAAAATTGTTTCCCCATAGTGAAAGTAGAGACACACGTGTGATTAGATTTCAAAGTTCAAAAATAAAGTAATTTAAATATTTATAATAAAGCTATGCAAATTCTCTATCCTCAACACTCCTTTTATTACATTTTCTACTCTCTGGGGTGTTGTGTTCCTTACTCATACTAGATTCCACATCCTATAGTTTATTGATTATATAAAAGTAGTCATGTGTACCTTTCAAAAGTCAAATTGGGAATTAATGAATAGCGACATTCGGGTAATGGACTACCCTTCTAATGTATGCATATTTTTATATTTTTTCCATATACAGATCTACTTGTGTTAAAATCTATCTACCAAGCAACCTCATATATACCTATTGAAAGTGTGTACACTTAAGAGGGGAGATGAATTAGTGCATCTTTTAAAAATTGTAATTATGTGTAAGCTTTAAAATCATCAATTTCTCTTTTGTTAATGAAAAAAACAAGACTATTTTATTTTGGGAATAAATTTCTATATTTTTTCATTTAATAAATTAAGCACCAAAATAATAAAATAGAGATTATTTTTTTACAATGCTTTTGAACAAGATTAAGAGAAAGACAAATCTATCACTTGTTTAAATTTTTTTTTTAATATAAATTCCAACAATGGTTTCACTACTAAGCATACAACCACAAAACAAAGTATTGAAATGCAAATCGATTTATAGTTGTTCGGCCAACTGGTCTTTCCAATCTCCAAGTCCATTCCTTGTGGGTTTCGCTTGTACTTTCTCCTTTTGCTTTCAACAAGGAAGATAAGCCTTTCTCCTTTTGCTCATCCCGAGATCATATAGTACAATTTATTTAACTAGCTTCAAACCCTAGAAATTATTTTTTCAGTTTCATCATACTATATGATATTGATTGTATAATAATAGTAGTTTAATCTCTTATACCAATATATTAGATCAATGTGTACAATTAAAAATTGTATCAACATGCTCTTTGTTTGTTTGGGCTATACGATATGTATCGTAGATTATGAAATTTTGCTAATTTCATTTTTTAACTGTTATCCTAGATTTTCATATACTAAGTAGGTAAATATATTAAATAATCATGTAGTAGTGTATGAAAAGTATAGTATTATTTATTTACTTTTGAATTTACCTATTTTTAAAAAAAAAATTAATAAATGGCATGATTCTAACTAGGTCATATTGTATGATTAGTCTTTTTAGAAAAAACTCCTTATACCTCTTGTTAATTAAGAAAACTTAATTTTTCTATATTATAATTTTTCCATGCAAATCATACACTATGAAGAAGGCTAAACATTACAATCTTGCATTAAATCAAGTGTTTTAAATAATTTTAAATTTTCTCTATTTTTAACCTACTTTACTTTCATGTGTGCACGTAGTTGTCTTTGTAAATCATATACTTGGCACCATGTCAACAAAAATCAATAATAGAAAATGAAAAATAAAATTATAAGTTATAATACTTTGAGATATTACTTTGACATACTTCTTTTCTTTAACTACAAAATTTCTTCAATTTTGGTTTATCATGCTTTTGTGATTGTTGTCTAGTTTATGTTCAATATCATGTTACCTTCAACCTCTAATTTATTAAAATATTTATTAAAATAATGAGATGTGCATGTATAAATTCCTTAGTCTGATTATTAGAGCCATTAATATTATTTATCATCAAAATCTTATTAATCTCAGTAGGATCATGAGGTCCAACCTAGCTAACTTAAGTTCATACAACGTTGCATTGACCTTAGTGGAGGCTACACCTTTAGTAATAGCTACCTTCATTGGTCACCCAATGGGAATCCATCTTGCCATTTTTGATGTCATGATATTATCCTTGGAACTTGAGGAAAGCACCACTCTCCTCAAACTCGCTCCTTCCTTATCTCTTGCAACGGGATCTTATAATTCAACATCTTTAGTTAGTAGCTTCATGTTGTCCTTCAACTACCAAATTCAACTTATTACTTTTTTATTAGAGAAGGGAGGGGGAACAACAGATTTAGTAGACCCCTAAATATTTTAAGGGCCAACCTTGATGTCCTTCATCTTACTCGTCGAGGAGTTAAGGTGCCTCTTACTCCTCTAACCCTTAGAAAGGTGAATTGATGACCACCTCATCAAGTTAGCACTTAACAAGAATAACTCAATTAAGTCCATTACAATGTCCAAGGGTTCAATAAAGTGTTCAATGGTATAAGAGCATCAAGCACTAAATTGCTACTTATATAAGAGAAAAGTGATTGGCATCATATTACTGTAATATCATTATAAGGAAACAACATGTTGCCTTACGCAATAGTAAAAATGGGCAAGTGAATTTTTTTACACCTTTCTTTTAAGTATCTTGTAGCCATAAAAATGCTTGCCATTAGTCATTTTCACAACTCATCTTTCAAAAGTTCAAGTGAACATTCTACTATAATTTATGGGAAAATAAAAAAAGATGGATGTCCATATATTCCCATTAATATCTCTTTAATTAAGTCTACATAGTTGAACATTCTACTACTTTGACATATGACTAAAGTTGGGCTATTAATTTGAAATGAGAAATGATATTTATTTTCATAATTAAACATGCTATAGGAAATATTAAATTCATCTCAAAAAATAAAAGTTATGTTAACCTATCATTTTGAAACTAAAACTAACTAATGAATAGGCTAGAGTTCGTGACAAGAGATTTTTCCACTAATTTAGATGACAAAAGTAGTGCTTATGATGGATGGGCTATTAAGCTGGTGGGGTCACTAGGGTGGTCGGTGAACAATAAGAGAGAAGGGTTGATAGGGGAATATTTCCACCTTTAATTACTTATCATAGAGAACTCAAATTGAGAGGGAATTAGGTAAATTTTCTTAGTGAAAATTAGGTAAATTTACTTAGTGAAAGAGGGTAGATTTAAAATTAAATTTTGGAGAGAATTAGGAAAGATTGTTTTTTAAAGAAAGAGGATTGATTTGAATTCAGATTTAGGATGAAAATAGAGCAATTTATTTAAGGATTTTTTTGGTTTTTTAATTTTATCATGTGATTATGTTTTTTTTATAATCTTCTTTGGAGTTATTCCTAGTGGTGCCTATGGTTTGTGGAGAGCCAATCTACCTCTTGATTTTAATATTTATGTAATCCATTTGAATATGTGTCAGGGGTTAATAACATTGATCTAAACTTACCTAACCTAGTGACATCTTAAGGATAAAAATTAAAAATTATCTTTTAAAAAAATTATGAAAATTTAGAAATTAAAATATGCATATGATAGACTTGACACTTGAACCATTTAAACTCAGTGACAACGCATACCTTAAGAAAATTTCTTACTGATTTAAAAAAAATTATTAAGCCACTTAATTAATTAACTTAAGATTAATTTATTAATTAAGCATTAAAACTTCTAAAAATCCTAATAAATTCAAATTAAATCCAAACATTACAATAAATAGATCAAACTGACCAAAATTTAACCCTTAAGCAGAGAAAATTAAAAGCTCCTTGACTGGATTTTAATTTTAAAGGTTAATTTATTTTTAAGTAAAAATAAATATTTAATTAATTAAATTAATTAATATTTTAAGAAAATTCTCAAACACTTCAAAATAGCTACTTAGGTCATCTCTGACCTTTAGAGGTAATTTCAAGAAATTTGGAGTTCATTTGGATTAAAATCATAAAAACCCAATTTTAAAAATTCAAATAAATAGTCAAAATTTCGAAAATCATAACTAATTCAAATAAATTCTAAATTGAGTAAACTTAAAGGTATTAGACTCCATTTAAGGCCTAATATTTATTAAAAATATCAAACCACTAGAAATATTTCAAAGTCAACAAGTCAACAAACTAGTCAATTATAGTTCAAAAATAAGTTAAAATTTTAAAAATTCATAATTAAATGTAAAAAAATTCAAATCCAGCAAACTTAGTGTCTAATTACTCATCTTAAGTTATAATATTTAAGAAAATATTGAATTTTTAGAGTTCACTCTAATTTAAAAAACTCAAAATTTAACCCCTATAATTAATTTAATTAAATAATTCAAATAATTCTTGAAATTTAATATTTAATCTAAAAAGTTCAAAAAACTTTAATTCAACATTAAAAACCAATAACCAATCAATTTCATTAAAATTGATCAACCTTTAAGATTCAATCAATTAAATTCACTTAACTATATTAGTTACCACTTGGTAACCTGGGCCTACAAAGCTATTAGCTTAGTCCCATGGATGGTGAAATAAACTTACGGCATCGGTGAGAAGCAAAGGTGGCAGACATTTAACATTTAAAATATATCTTAAAATTAATTCTAAATCATTATAGTTAAACTCTAACTAAACTTCCCCTTAAGCCTTTCAACCAACTAGAATGTCAAACAATTTTAACAAATTATCCAACATAGGACATATCTAAACCACACAGCCTACCTCACACACATTAGATGGTTTGCCATGACAACCAACACTAGTCGTAGGCTAGGTCAGTGTTTTTCTTTTTTATTATTGTGTGCTAGTTTTTTTTTTTAGTTTCATTACATGCTGGTTGTTAGAACTAAGTGATTAAATTGATTGTTTATTCATTTTATGTAATCTATGAATTGATGTGGTAGGCACTAGATTACCCTTAGGTTACGACAATCTGTATTGTTCATATAATCTTATACATTGCTAATATAATTTTATGCAGGTGGTCATGCTTATATCGGGCTATTAAAATAAAGGGGGCAAATAAAAATTAAGCCTTCAATTAACAAATTTTCTGCTGGTGTTATGCTTGCTTAAGTCCCCTTTTAAATTAAAAAGAGCATGGACAAATATGACTGGATTGAGCATTTTAATATTATATTATATAACTGCTTAAGATATTAAATTTGCCTATAACTGCCTAGGATAATCCTGCCGGTTATGTCTAGGTTTTTCTTTTAATATTCAAATATAATTTAATGTAACTTGAGTTATAATCAAGTGTTGTAAAAGTATTTTAAGATGGGATGTTATACATCCAATTTTGATCCCAAGAGGAAGGACCATCCCTTAAGAGAGAGAGCATTTCATTTGGAGATCCAAATTTGGATGATTTCAAGTGTCCAAGGAAAAAAGAAAACACCCCTTCGGGGAGGAGTTCTTTTCACTTAGAAGGATGAAGAAGTGGAGATCAAGAATAATCATATTCTCAAACTCACTTGAGACTTAGGAGTAGAACCTAGACTATTGTTAGTGGTACCCTGCCACTTTAATTTCTATAATTTTGAGTTGTAATATTAAGTGGCACTTGTCATATGGACTATTAAATTTATTTAATTAATTTGATTTAATTGATTTTTTATTCTAATTAAGATTAAGATTACATTCTTTTCTTTGTTTTTTTTAACGACTACATGTTATATTTTATTTTAGCCTGGAATTTGATCGGAGGCTCGTGAGGGCACATTAAAAATATTTTCTATTTTAATAAAATTAAAAATTTTAAGTTCATATAGAAACTCTAACCATTTTAAAAAGTATGCTCGGATCGTTGAGGGTCTCATATATACATATTGTATTTTCTCCTCCTTGTTAAGCACCTCTCTACTTATAGGTTCTAATAGGCCACATGACCAATTACGGTGCAGTCCTATCAAGAGGAAGTTCTGTATTTCTTAGGATAAAATTTATTTTTAAGCATTTTTAAAACTGCTTCATTTTGATTTAAGCATTTATCGATTCAACTAGCATACATTGTATTAGAAACTAATTTTAAAGAGTCAAAAGTTTAATTGCTTTTTAATTTCAAAGCATCAATTTACCAAACAAAAGTTAAAATGCCAATTAGGATCTACTCTAGATGTTGCTCACATTTCCTCAAACTTAACTAAACAATATTCCTACCACTCTTGCATAAAAGTTGGATACATGGTTTTAAAGCGCCCATGTGGTTAGATGGCTCCCCAATCCAGGATAGATGAGTCGATATTTGTACTACATTAGCTAGGTTTGGGCTACTGATTTTTAATGCTCAATTTAGATTTAAGTTTGAGGTAAGTTTAAAAAAATGAGACATCAACCTTCTCCGAATAAATCTCAACGTTCTAATAAAGTTGATAGCTCAAGTTAAATATCGTTCAATCCAAAATTTGAGTCTAACACAAAGGATAGATCAAGGTGCTTCTAAATTGTTTCAGAATCTCAAACACCTCCTACTTTTTTTCCTTTAACCTCCAAGAATAAGAGCTCTAATTTGTTTTAATCCTAGTTGAATTTCCAACCTCACTCCTTTGACATCAATTTTTGAAAACTATTTAAATAAAATTTCTATCATTATTTTAATTGAGAGTCTTCATAGAAAACTTTGATTTTCCCTATAATATAATTAACTACGAGAGCTGGCACTCGTAGGAAATTTTCAAAATTCAATTAATTATCTTTAAAAAAATCAAATTTAATAATCATTATCATCATTTTCAAAATATTGACATTGAACGATATTTTCTTCCTTCTAGAAGATATATCATTTTATTATCATGATTTTGATTATAAAATTAATGATCAGGATTATTATGTTCAAACACTCTATCAAACATCATTTTGATCATAGGGATAGTATGTCATCATTCCCTGAATTTGACTATGATTATCAGGATAAATTCAAAATTTTGTAATCCGAACTCACTTGGTAATAATCTTTTATCCTCCCAATGTGATATATCGTTCATAATGATGTGTTTAATTCAAAAAACTAAAATTTTTGAAATTTAATTATCCCAAAAAAGTAATCTTTTTTAAACTTAATCTTTTTCAATCAAACAAACACATGCAAAGCAACCTGACTGCAGAAAGAAGAATCAAGCTCATGGCAAATATAGTCATCAATGAGAGATAGCAGAAGATTCATTAATTCACAATAATCTATGTGTAGAAAGCAAAAAGTACTTCAAGATATTCTAATTATATGAAATGGCAAATGATTATAGTACAACGCTACACCACCAGATCTGCAACATACATACAAGCGGATAGAAGGCATCTACAAGTTCTCATAGAAAGCATCGCTCATGTTCAAATGATAGTTGCCCGCACAACTGACCAATGTCAAATATTCCAAAAATGTCCCCTCATATGCACTATAATGTGTATGCATATAAACCCAAACAAATGCATGTGCAATCATATACCTGCATGGGCCCCAGGAAGCATGTTGTTGGTACACACATGACATCTAAGGATGTTGCACGGGTTAAAATTACATATATTTAAGTTTAAGTTCAATCCTCCTCCATGATTAGATGGTTATTAACATAACTTGAATAGTTAAACATATATACGATCACGATATCAACTGGAATATTTATTTTATAGTTAACTTTAATCCTTCAAGGATCATAATAAAGAAAATTAACTAATAAAAGCATACCCGCATGGGCCCCAATGAGTGTGTTACAGGTATACACGTGACATCTAGGGATGGTGTACATGTAAAATAATAAATCAAAGTTCGAGTATGATCCTTTTATACGAGTCAATAGAGTCGACGTCATTCAAACCATCAAATAAATATACGATTATGGTGTGATATTTATTTTAATACATTCATATTATGCCTTCAAGATATATAATGATGAAAAATCATTAATTAAACTTGAAACCAATAATGATTCTGGTCCTCAGTCAGGAATTAAACAGAGATGACAAGTTTCAATAGATAATCATAAAAATGCCCTCAAATACTCACATGGGCCCTGACGAGCATGTTGTATTTACACACGTGACATCTGAGGATGTTGTGCGAGTCAAGAAATGAACTTAGCTTTAAGTTCAATCCTTCTCCTTGATAGAACGAGAGTCGACACAACTTGAACCAATGAATAAATATACGATCACGACATCAACCATAATGTTTTGTTTTACAAATCATATTAGGCCTTAAAGGCTGATAATGAAGAAAATCCATTAATAAAAGCATGTAGCCGACAACAGACTTGATCATCTGTCGACAAATATACAGGGTATGTCAATAAGGTCCAATCAATAAAATATAAATACTCATATTACCCTGATAATTATTATGTTGAATGTAAATCTCATTTGGATGGGTTAATTTTCAAGAATATACCAAGGCACCAAGCCTACCAAAAAAAAAAAGCCCATGTACCCTAAAGTTGGTTGTATTGAACGTAGACCTCAACCGAAGGGGTTAAGTTCACAAACACTTAAAAAAATACCACCTAAATGCCCATAAAATTCAAAACTCCAAAAATATCAAAGTCTAACATGTTTTAAAGTCGATATATAACCATCAAATGCTTAAAGTAAAACCCATTCATCCTCCATAACAATTTGTCGAGGTGGACAAATATGAAAATTATTTCATCTCATAAAGAGCTAATATCTTGTTGATAATATCACTCTGCCTCATTCTCAATCAGTCTCTTACTAGCGGGGACGTTGCACATATCCTCTAATTGGTGATTTTGCTGTCAAATAGCAGCACATGTAAATAGTTATGATCGGAGCCCTCTAAACCGGGTGGTTTGCCGCCAAATGACATCACTAAATTATGATCATGGCCAAAACCCATATGGTCCCCAATGATAACAAATTCTTGAGATATTAATCAATAGGATATGATCTATAGGGAACAAATCCCTATGTTAGCTATGGTGGACTTAAATTTATCCCCTTAGACAAATACTCACCACAGGTTTATAAGTTACCCTTAGATGAAGCAGCCCATGGCTGCCGACAAGGATCCTTCTGTCAGGTTGGGTCGACTACTTCCTCTAACTAAGTAAACTATGGACCATGATGGCCCGGGACTACAGAACAATAGGATCTTGATCGAATCCATCATTCATTTCCTCACCATGTACTTTAAGTGCAAGATGGTAAAATTCCATATTTTAAATATCAATTTTTCAAATATTTACCCATGCTACTACTATTTGCCATATAAAATATATAACTACGTATAAGATTAACGACTAGCCATAATTGAAAGTTCTCTATTGTTATTGTGAGAGGTAATTAACTATAGAGTCTTGCACCTATAGGAAACTAGAACTTGAATTGCATAGTCCTCGTAAAAGGAGGGCGAAATCTTTGGTAATGTCTTATCTACAAACCTAATATACCTTCTGAAAATTTACCCCATAACTTAATCCATTAAAACTCTTCCCAAAAGCAGGGGAAGCCGGGGTGCAAATTTTTGGAGCCCACAGCATTCATGAGAAAGATGAATTTTTCATCGATCTGGTTATAATAACTTTGTATAGCTAATTGATTGTATTCAATCAAATCTATATGATGAAATCTATTACATATGTTTAATCATTTAATTGTCAATCCTAAGTTTTTTTTTTTTTTTAAATAATTTAATATTCTTTTCTTCTCACAAATCTCCACTCTAATTAGATTGTTCGAATGGCATAATGTGAACCTAGTTCAGTACTTATTTCTCACAATTTATACATAATACTTTTTAGGAGTGGAACTAGGAAGAACTTAGGGTGACCAACTACCCAAATTTTTTTTCCCTTAAAAGAATAAGAATTTAACTATTTTGGCCACCTTGCACAAATTTTAAGATTTTTTTCCTATTTTATACATAAAATTATATATTTTATAATCTTATTTTACCTACCTCAAAAGAGATTAATTCGGCCCCTGTTACTTATCATTTTATTATTTATATAATCACATAATATTTCGTCAACATTTAAACGTAATAATAAACGCATATGCAGACAATTAAAAAATAGGGACAAGTATCTCACACTGCCATCAATTACCTAAACTATATGCACTTTTTTCGGTTCGTGGAAACTAAACATATCACAGACAGAAAATTACATATGTTTTACTTAATTCTATAATAAATTAACATTTTTTTTTTTTAACTATCAAACTAACAGATCTGCTCATGCCACCAATTCATTATGAATGACTCACCCATCAACTAATAATAGGATGATCATAAAATTTAAATATTAATTAAATTTTGACAATCAACCACTACAGACATGATCGTTCACCCAAAGCATTATAAATGAATTCATGATTTTGCTAATTTTTACTCATACCAAGAATTTCTACTCTCGTGATCTAATATTTTTAATTAAACATGCTTTCTTTCATTTTAAAATTTGCGAGTATCAAAATTGCTTATCAATGTTAAAATTACTTTTTTCATGTAATATTTAAAAAATTTTATTATATAAAAAAAAATTGAAAGAGTATTCTAAGGGAAAAAAAATGTTAATATATTATAAAACTGATCGATTGTGTGTTTGAAACAACTTTAGGCCACGGTTGTTTTTCCTGCTTCCAATAAATTTTTGAACTATAAAAAGAAAAGAGGAATAATAAAACCTTAATTAGCCTACGGCCTCACTTAATAATCACAAACAAATATGAATAGTGGTTGTCTGCACCAGAATTCTCAGCATGATAACTTATCAATAAATAAAAAGGCAGTAATTTAAATAAGGGTTAGGTGAAAATATTAACCTACAAATCAACCAGGGAGATGCAGGAGCTCCAAATAACAAAGAAAAATATATTTTCATGAATTTTGCCAGGATATCTTCCTGATTTTGACATCATTTCCTGAGCTAAAAGTAAATAGGCTGTCCTACAAATCACTACAGGATTATCAAACAAGAAAATGTAAGCAAGCCTGTGCCAAGCAAGCTGCGGGTCATTCAGGGTCAGGGGAACCACCAGGGACAAGCTGCACATAAGATAGACCAATCAATATAGAAATAAGAATACGCTGATCTTTTGTAGAGTTTTGGTATCATGTAGCACCAATCAAGAACCTATACAAAATTACAACTATGGATGAATGAATCAAAAAGAGCTTATCTACGTCAAAATCCTACACATAAAAAATGGATTAAAAAATTGAATCAATATGGACTTTTAGAATCTTAAATTTGTTTTGAGATCACATCAATGTATGAATAATCAATTAATTTTTATAATAGAATTGTCTGAAAGTAAATTTAATTTTTTTTTAAAACTACTGGCCAATGTTTGATCAAAGTACCTTGACCCAATTTCTCTCATACAAAATTTCCCTTTGTTGAGAGAATGAGGGCTTCTTGTTCCAATAATTGTGGTTAAGACTATTCGGACTTGCAATTGTGTAGACATATGAATATAAGCTCCAAAGCCAATATCGTTTTCGAGAAAACACCAATAAAAACTTTCCAACAAAAAAGTAAAGCTAAAAAATGTCACAGTTCCGCCATCCAGATCATAGAATTTAGTTATCATAATTTCCTTGATTAATAATTATAGCTTACGAGGAACCCTCTCCATGTCAAATACACCAGCAAAATAAACATATCCAAGTAAATAGAATCTAATTCAGTAAGCTCGGATGCAACGAATTTCTAACATGCACCTCATAAAATTTACCATAAAATGAGCATTGATAAATAAAAAATGCCGCTAAAATATACCTTATATGCACAAACACATATCGCATAACAGGGGGCAAGAAAATCATAAATGTTTTCCTATATAATAATCATAACTAATAAGGATAATCATCATAATCTTCTTTTTTTACTTATACCAACTATTTAGTGGTTGGCATTATGAATCATTATTCTCATGTTATTTGAGGTGTACAAATCTTGTGATTAAACGTTGTTTGAGGTGTTTTGCACAAATCCGTTCGTACTTCCATCTATATTGTGGCAAAAATATTTTAGGAAATTTACATGCATACCACTACATTTTATCCTTTTACATATGTAACATCTCAAATATTAATATTACACTTATACCACTCAAATCCCTATTTTACCTCATTTCTATCACTCCGTCTACTGTGGTCCTCACAATATCTTTTTCCCCCTTGTTTGGTGCGCATCTGAAGGAAGTTAGGGCTCGCAACTGGACATTTGTTCGTTGGCTTTGGAGGACCGTGGTGGCCGGACATTGTTCGTTGGCTTCGAAAGACAATAAGCGGTGGCTGGTAGCATTGTTAGTTGGCTTGGGAGGTCTTTTTTTTTTTTTTTGTATACATGAGGTTGCGATTGTGTTTCCCAAGTGCAGTTTCCTCTAGGTCTTTTTGGTTTTTTTTTTTTTTTGTATGCATGAGGTTGTAGACGTAACTAGCTGAGTTCTGTTGTAGCTCTCCCTACGTGCTCTCAGTAGAAATAACAATAAATAGTTGCTATATTTTCATTGTTTTTACGTAGTTGCTATACTTTCATATTTCAAAGAAGAGCATGACTTTGAATGGAGTCATTACCTCGCTGGAAGGCAGCAACCCGGAAGGAATTTGCAAGCCGATGTCCGCGCAAAGGAGTTCACAAAAACAGACACAGCTCACGAGAAGTTGAGCGTGAAGGGGGGAATTTGGCGGGAAGAAATACGTCGTGAAGTATGTGGTAGACGGACTGATTGAAACGAGGTAACATAGGAATTTGGGTGGTATAAGTGTAATATTAACATTTGATGTATTAGATATATAAAATGATACTAATATAGTGGTATGTTTGTAAATTTCCCAAATATTTTTCCTCTGATCCTTCTAGATTAATTTTAAACTACTCGTCATATTGGTAACTCTGCCACCCTCCATTGCAATGCCCAAATCACCAAGATATTTTTCCAATCCCTTTTTATAGTTGGAGCAACTCCCATAGTATCTCCTACACAACATCTCACAATCCATTCTTCCAAAATTTGTCACATTCATCGGTAACATACTCTTTTGTTATACACTTGACTTTCAAAATTTTCTTTATCATTCAACAATAAGATCCATATAACATATTTATCTCTTTTGTTATACACTTGACTGTCAAAATTTTATTTATCAATCAACAATAAGATCCATATAACATATTTAATCTGATAAAAGTCATAAAATTTACATTCACATATCCATGAAATTTTATTACATAGTACTCATAAAAAACTTCTCTAATTAAATCTTCCAACTATTAAGTTTAGAAGTTATATTTAGGTCTGCATCACCATTCTTCTGTATAGAGATACAAAATGCTTAAAACAATCAAGCCTATGTATCACTTGGTCTTTAAGAAATATTTACTCTATTCTTCATTTCACATTCATTAGAACTAGATATTATATGATCAATTTTTGTTCTATTATTCTCAGCCCCATATATTCTAAATAATTCTTCTTATGTTCTAACATTTTGCTTATTTTAACAAAAATCTCATCAATTAGAACTACATGAGCAAGTCATATGTATAATGATACCCCATTCTAAATATGCTTATTGTTTTTTTAACCAAAATAATAACACAATTATAACTTGGAGAATTTCATTATACAAGCCTCATATAAACAAAGACCCATGAGCACGGAGATTAGACACAAAAAGAGAATATTATAGGCAAGAGGCTCCTCTTAAGCGGGACTTCACCCTCTCATGCAAAGAAAGGGTTCTTTTACTTTGGGCTTTGCACCCTCATTCAAAAAACAAAGGCTCCTCTTACAAAGAAATTCAGGGAGGGTTCAGTGTGACTAATGAAACTTTACACTTTACGGGACATAAACATCAATTTCCATCTCTTACCAAGCATAAGCTCTTTTAGGCTCGGTTTGATTTGAAGAAACTACGGGGAAACGAAAGATACTTTACCTCGTAATTGTATTTTGAGTACTCGTTTAAATGCAATTCATAAAAAAGAAATTTATTAAGCATATAGAAATATTTGTATACCACAACAACAATTCACAAAACCTAATTTAAATGCACAGTTATTCAGGAGTTTCCTCTCATCCTCACTAAGGCTCTTATTGGACCACATTTCTCATGGAAAAAAAAAGGACTTGGTCGAGGGAAATTTGAACTAGATAAGTTTGCATTTTGCAACCAGATTCAGAATACTAATTCCAAGGGAAGAACCCAGCTTACTCCTGATCGCATGTGCCTCGTAGCATCTACTACATCACACCCCTAAGACAATTTCTTGAGTTTGTACCATAATAAAAAAAGAACTTATGTCATTATGAAAGTGGCAACCTTTAAAACAGTTCACAGCGTCTGAATAGATGAGGTTTGTATTTATAGAAGTCCATTGAATTCTTATCCTTCATATGGAGGACCGTTCATGCCAATGCTTTATAGAACAAACTAGCTCGCATAGCATCCGGAATTGATGCCTTTTTCTTAGATTGAGAATTGAAAATATTTTAATTTGAAAGAGCTTTATGTTATTTTGCACGCTTTTGACTTCCTTAGGGTACATTGAAGGTCAATATACGCTCTCGTACATGTCCATGTAGGTACAATAAATTTTCACTGGGATTCTCACCCTAAAGAATCCCACCTCCCAAGAGAAGCACTCAAAGCAAAGAAAGGCATTTGAACAACAAGCTGGTCAACATCTTTCCACAGGGTCACGGTCATGCTCTCAACAAGATAATGATATTAAGACTTGCTCAGGCAAAACAAACCATAGGAGTCATACTCAAAACAGGTCTCGTAAAGTGGACTCAACTAAAATCATCTAAATTTCAGACACCACTAAAGTCATCAGGAACCATTCATCTACAATCATTCCCTGCAGTCAAGCTACTCAGCCTCCGCTGATATCCTCGATCCAGCTATAAGAAGTAAACACTTAAAAAACAATAACTCCGATTTCTCAGGCATAGATTGTCATTTGCCCATCCACAACCTATTCGTCTCAAGAGAGCTCACCCTTTCACTTCTAGCAGTAGGAATCTCATCTCAATGGACTCACCACCATGTCCAAAGAATTCACTTTTACAAACTCGCCCAATATAAAGAGCCCCAAGGACTCTCTCAATGCACTTGCCCATGAAAACTCGCACAAATGACTCACCACGAGACCAAGGGTTCTATTATATGCAGAGATCCATATAGAGGTCAATCAGCTAGGTCACATGTATACGACAGCCTGTAATAAATGATGTCACACATTGTACTTTGTATTATTTTTTAAGATTCTCTTAGTAGCATTTATTGTAGCCCTTTAAACCCAAGGGTGAAGAGGCCTCTTCTGAGACTTCTAGAATTTTTGGTGATTTTTTACCTTCGAGAGCCCTAGATGATCTTAATTTCCAATTGTCCCTAATTTCGCTATTATTCTCTTCTAGGACACAGAGCTCTCTCTCTCCATACTAGCCCGAAATCCACTCCAACTCGTGACTCGAGATTGCTATTAGTTAAATTGGGTATCATCCACAAACAAATTCAAATCCAACATCTTCAAAAGTGCAATGAGTGTAGATTTATACTAGTGACTAAAGAGCAGCACAACCCTGAATAGTCGGTAGACATGGAAAACACCACCTAAACCCTTCCTATGACATAGTAGAGATGGAAGAAAGGCTCACAAAGTTGATACAAGATACACATGATTGATCGCGAAGAAACAAGCTAAGAGAAAGTACACCAAAGGATCCTCATATTCGATAGTTCAGCTAAGAAGGCTAAAAATAGAGTGCTCACCTCGATGCCCTCAACCACTTAGCCCAAGAACGGCCTTAATGCACAATCAGCACAAGGTTCGCAAGCACGATAAGAGTCGTCGAAGACACCAATAGAAGGCCACACCCACCATAATTTAGCTAACATACCAGGAATCCAATACACTTCTGTAGACTAAGCCTCTTAAGACTACAAGGTCACCTGCTTTGCAAATGAAGTATCATGAGCCCCTCACTCATACCAGGAACGGAGGATTTCAATGAGTGGACGTAGGTCAAGTTAGACCGAACCACTATAAATTCAAGTGTGTTTGTTCTTATTATTTTTCTCACTTTATTTTACTGTGATTAACTGTGTGATTGAAAACTCTGATCTTTTTGTTATTGTGAAATTAATTTGCTTCTGCATCAAGTGATAAAATTGTCTGTTTTCATATATTGAAAAAGTTAGGAAAAGATTTTTTGTTAAAGGAATTTTTAAATTACCAATTCATCCCCCATCTTAGTTAGCCTCACGCTGGTTCTTTGAGGTTTAACAATCTTCATGAACTTTCAAGTTGTATCAAAGCGGGATTCAAAACCTAAGTTTTTGAAAACTTTTGAAAAAGAATTAATTGCTAACTTTGGAAATCGTAATACCGCGGAAGAATATTTAATTACACGACAACCAATATTTGATAACATTCCTTTTGATTTTTTAAAATTTCGCAAGTCTATTTTCTTACAATCAATAGACAATCACATGTGGATGTTAGTTCACGAAAGATATTATGCACATCGCTTTATAAACGACATTAAAATTGAACTAACCTTTTTCTGAATGGAGTATTAAGGATAGAGATTTAGCCGAATTAAAAGTTAAATATTTAAACTATTTTTTCTGTGTATTAAAATATGAAGATTACATGCGTATATCTATTTGTACTACTAGTAAAAAAATTTGGGATAAACTCCGCATAACCTACTAAGGAACTAATTAAGTAAAACAATATAGGTTAAACATTCTGCTTCATGATTATGAACTATTTCACATGAAACCTAGGGAGTCAATTTCTAAAATGAAAAAATAGGTTCACTAAAATTGTGACATCCCTACATACTTTAGGTAGAGAACTTATAAATTCTAAAAAAGTTAACAAGATTTTGTGTTGTCTACCTAGTTCCTATTATGCAAAATAATAAATATTACTGAATTTGAGAATTTAAACATTTATTCAATTCATAACTTGATTGGATCACTCATTGCCCATGAGCAAGGAGTAAGGCAAATTAATGTAGGTGAGAAAAGAAAGGACAAAACTGTAGCCTTAAAAGCTAAATGATTCTGATAGTGACACTTCCGTACCAAAAAGATAATGACATAGTGCTGATGAAAAGGCAATTTAAAAGTTTTCTAAGGAAAAAGCAAAAACATCGTCAGCAATGGAACAAAGGTAAAGCTAATAAAAAATTTAAGATTTCTTCCGATGTCATCTGTTTCGAATGCAAGAAGTTAGGGCACATGAGGATTGATTGTTCAAATCTTAAAGCTCACCCAATTAAGGAGAAGAGTGAAGAAAAAGTTAAATTCAAAAAGACCAAGCAACAAACTCAAAGGTTTCTAGGAAGACTCATCTGAGACAGAAGCAGAAGATGAGGTAATCAATATGTGCTTAATGAAAAATAATCATCTTGATCATTCTGATCAAAAGGAGGTATGTGAGCCTTCTTACAATGAATTATTTGAAGTTTCTGAAAAAAAATCATAACACAGAAAGCTCAAGAAAATATATGCCAGCTTTGATTTTCAAATTTTTAAAAAGAGCATGAATGCCTTAGGAAATATTACTTTGAATAACACTCATATGATCATACTTGATGAATTTGATGCATTAAACAAGAAGCATCTTGATTTAACTGCTGAACATGATTCCTTGAAAGCATCTAATGTTGATTTAAAAAATTCATTTAAAGTATTAAAGGCATGTTTAAATGGAGCTTATGATAGGGAGGCATTAAAAATTGACAATTCAATTCTTGAAAGTGCAAACAATTTTTTGCAATTGAAATTAACTGCTTTTAAAAAAAACAAAACATCACCTACACTTGCAGAATTTCACAACCCATCACTACAGCATGCATCATTTAAATCTAGGAAGAGGCATCATAACCCACATAGACTAGTGAATCCATTACAAGGAGTTGTGTCTTTCTTGTGTCATTTTAGGACATATATCACACACTTGCACTAGCTATCGTAGAACACATTTAGCGTGGAGGCCAAAACTGTATAAATCACAGCATAGCATGCAAGCATTTCATCCATCAATCCATAATATAAAATTCAAAATTTTTTGAGTTCCTAAATCTAATCCTTGATGACTTTGTAGAAATGCCTCACAAAAGGCCCAGTAAGAGCACTAGCAGATGCTCAAGGCATATGACTGGAGATGTAAAGCAAATTCATCACGCTGGAGGCCAGGGTAGGAGGCAAGGTAACACTTGGAGATAAAATCACTAGGAAAGTGGTTGGATCAAGTATAATCGGCAACTCAAAAATTTTATTATTAAAAAATATCTTAATGGTAGATGGCTTGAAATATAATTTTTCAGCATTAGCCAACTGTGTTATAAAAACTTCAGCATAAAATTTGTATCTACCAACTGCATGATTAGCTTAAATGGAAATAATATTTTACAAGGAAAAAAATTAATAATATTTACACGCTTTATATAAATTGTATTGAATCTGCTACTTTTTTTTGCCTAAAAACTATTTCTGATGAATCCTTGTTATGACATAGAAGACTATGTCATGCAAGCATGAAAATTATTAAAAAAATCACCCAAAAAGATTTAATAAGAGGCATACCCAAACTAGATTTCAGTAAGGACCACTTGTGTAATGCCTGTAAATTAGAAAAATAAGTCAAATCCTCCTTCCACTCAATCAAGGACATCAACACTAGCAAACCCTTAGAAGTCTTTCACATGTCTCTTTTGACCTGTTAGCACTACAAGCCTAGGAGAGAAAGTCTTGTATGTGATTATTGATAATTACTCGAGCTTTACTTAGATTAGATTCTTATCTCATAAAAGTGAATTATTCAAGGAGTTTAAAATATTTTCCACTTGGATTTAGAAATAGCTAAGTTGTGAAATTCTAACCATTCACAGTGATCATGTTGGAGAATTTGAGAATGAAAATTTTGAAACTTACTGTAGGGAACAAGGGATAGATCATAACTTTTCAGCTCCTAAAACCCCTCAGCATAATGGGATTGTTGAAAGAAAGAACAGAACTTTGATAGAAGCTGCTAGAGCCATGTTAGCAGAATACTCAATTCCTAAATATATCTGGACAGCTACGATAAATACAGCATGTTACATTCTAAATAGAGTTAATGTTAGATCCAAGCTAAATAAGGCATCCTATAAAATCCTTATGGGTTGAAAATCAAACCTCTCTCACCTTCATGTCTTTGGATGTAAAGTGTTTATTCTAAATAATGGAAACCTCTATTAGGAAAAAATTTGACCCCAAATCAGATGGAGTTTTCCTAGGACACTCATATGTTGAAAAATCCTATAAAGTTTTTTAATAAAAGGACAATGGGGGTAGAGGAGATCACTCATATAGTATTTAATGAATCTGATAATTCTGGAGGGTCTAGGGTAGAAGAAGTGGTTGAAGTCACCCAAGAAGTAGAATCTGTAAATCTAGAAGAAAGGGTAAAACCTAAAAATTCACTGTTCAGAAAATGGAGATATTCTTCAAGTTATCGTAAAGAATTGATCTTATGAGACCCATTTGAAGGTGTTAGAACTAGGCATAGACTTAGAAAAGAAGTTAATCACTTTGTCTTTATCTCAATGATTGAACCCACAAGCATAAATCAAGCAATATCGAATGAATTATGGATCATAGCCATGCAAGAATAATTGAATCAATTTGTTAGAAATGATATTAAGAAGCTAGTTGAAATACCTACGGACTAGAGTGTTGTTAGAACAAAATGAGTTTTCAAAAATAAAATGAATGACTCTGATGTAGTGGTAAGAAACAAAACAAGACTAGTAGCTAAGGGAGACAACTAGATAGAAGGGATTGACTTTGAAAAACCTTTGCCCCTATAGCTAGACTAGAAGTCATAAGTGTTACTAGCTTTTGTCTGTTTTAAGAATTCAAATTATACCAAATGGATGTTAAAAGTGCATTTTAGGTAATAAAAGAAGATGTGTATGTTGAACAACCCCTAGGCTTTAAAAATTTATAATTTCTCAATCATGTATTTAAATTAAAAAGGATATTATATGGACTAAAACAAGCATCGAGAGCATGATATGAAAGACTAAACGCATTTCTATTACATAGATTCTTTGTTAAGGGTAGCGTACACATCACCCTATTCCTCAACAGGTAAGAGAAGAACTACTTATTATCCAAATATATGTTGATGATATTTATTTGGATCCTCTGACAAAAATCTATGTGATAAATTTTCTAAAACAATGAGTAAAGAGTTTGAAAAGAGAATGATGAGAGAACTAAACTATTTTCTTGGATTTAGTATAAGGCAGAAGGATGATCGATTTTTTTTTAGTCAATCAAAATATATTAAAGACATCCTTAAGAAATATGAAATGGATAAAGCCAAGGCAATAAATACTCTCATAAGCTCTACTGTTCAGTTATATAAGAACTCGAACGGAAAATCAGTTGATTAGAAAAGTACAGAGGAATAATTTGATCACTTCTTTAGTTCACTGCTAGCAGATCTGATAATATGTTTAGTATTTGTCTCTATGCTAGATTTCAAGCTAATCCAAAAGAATATCACATATCTGTTGTTAAGAGAATTTTTAGATATCTCTTAAAAATCAAAAACTTAGGAATCTGATATCCTAGACATAACACTTCCTTTAAAATCATAGGATATTCTGATTCAGACTTTACAGGATATAGGGTTGATAGGAAAAGCACTTCTAAAACCTATCAATTATTAAGATAATCTTTAATCTCCTATTCCAGCAGAAAATAAAACTTGATAGCCCTGTCCACTACTAAAGCGGAACATATAGCCTTAGGAAATAGTGTGGCACATGCCCTTTGTTTAAAGCAACAAATATTGAATTTAAGATTACCTGTAGGCATCATTCCAATCTTGTGATAACACTAGTGTTATATGTATTTCAAAGAATTCAATCCAACACTCCAAGATCAAATATATAGACATAAGACACCATTTCATTAGGGACTATATCACCAAAGGAGAAATAGAACTACATCATGTAGCCACTAAAAATCAATTTACAAATATCTTTATAAAATCACTGGCTTTTGAAACCTTCAGCACCTTGAGGTAAAATTATCATTTGATGAAATTGATCGATTCTTTAAAAAACATTGTTTAGCTTGTTTTTGTTTTGTGATCATTGTTTGCTCCTATACTTTTTTATAGTTTCCTATTTTTGTTGTTGTTTCCTCCATTTTTGTGATGTCAAAAGAGGGAGTAGCATGTTATTGGTAGATTATATTTTGTTCTGGAATGATTAATTCCATGTTTGTCTCTTAATATTATGTGTTTTGTTATTATGTATTTTTTCTATTTAAAAAAGTTAAAATTAAAATAAAAAAGTAACCTCCCCTATTTTTGAAAGAATTTACTTAGTGAGGGGGAGCTTAGGGAATAGAAAAATATTTTTAAAACATAAATCAATAATGTTTGACATCATCAAAAAGGGAAAGATTGTTGCAAATTTTGATCCAATTCTTATAATTTTGATAATAATAAACATTATTGGATTTCTTATTATGATATCTTTTGATAATTGAGTTTATTGCATATCTGTTTTGCCCTGCTCACTAACATTTTAGGTTCACTGTTCACTTGCAACTTCGATTAGCTCAAGATTTAGTAACTAAGATTAAAGTTTGTATTTTCAAAATTTATGTACTTTTTATCTTTCTTTAGTCAATCATATAGTTTGGTGGATCCTAAAGCTGACTAACCTTACACACATATACTTAATCTTTCTTTAGTCAATCATATAGTTTGGTGGATCCTAAAGCTGACTAACCTTGCATACATATACTTAAAAGGATGAGTTAGTGAGTTAGGAAGATGAATTTTTTTAACTAATCGTACTGTAAGATTTACATCATACTGGACGATTAGTTAACCAAAAAAATTATTAGTTATGACACTTATGTTAATTAAGATTGTACTGAACGATCAGTTATAATCATGAAAACAATCACCAATCATAATTTAGATAATATTTTAAAATTCAAATTTTATTCTAATTGTATCATACGATATGCATAGTGTTGTACGAAATTAGGGCTGTCAATATTTGACACGACACAAAAACCCGACCCGGAAAATCCGGGTTGGACCCGACCCGATTTCAAAATGGGTTGGGTTCGGGTTGACCCGACGAGTTGCCAGGTCAACCCGCGAACCCGTTTAATTTAAAATTTTTTGAATCCCGCCCCCTGCCCGAATATCGCGTGACCGCTGCCCCGCGTGACCGGCTGACGGCTGACCCGCTGACCCCATCGTGACCACTGCCCGCTAACCCCCGCGTCGCATCCCACCACTTGATTCATGACCACTGACCGCCAACGCGCCGCGTTGAAGGACGCTGCTGCCGCATTGAAGGCTCGATGCCGCCGGACGTCTCTGCCGCCGATGCCGTGAAGCTGCTCTCGGCCTTGTCGTGTCCGCGGGTCGGGTCGGGTTCGGGTCCGATAAATCGACCTGTTTGTAAAAACGGGTCGGGTTCGGGTTGACCCGAATAGTGTCGGGTCATTTTCGGGTTCGACCCAAACCTGACCCGTGACCCGAAATTGACACCCCTATACGAAATATGACAATCATGCCTAAAGTGATCCTGTGATTAGGGGGACAATTATGATTAATTTGTTCGATCAAATTATACAGGACAATTGGTGACGATCGTACTGTATGACCCAAGCAATGCATGAGACAATAACTTATCGTTGCTTATCGTACAAGAAAAATACCATAGCGCCACCCACCCCCCCAATTTCGTACTGTACGAACCAAGTGCTTCATGGGACAATAATTTGTCTTCGCCTATCATACTAGACGATTAGTACAAACTCTTGAACTGATTGTACATGATAATGAAGTTTGTATTATAAAAAAAAAAATTTGTTTTGTACTAATCGTATAGGACGATCATAGGATCATACTGGACGATCTTAAACAACAAATTGAAATTTAGGGCTTTTTGAGATACTCTCTATTTAAACTCTTACTTAGACTTGTTCAAAAGCTTTTGGCTACAAAGTGTCTTGAGAGGGAAAAATTATTACGTGCAGGTCCAGATTTGTCCGGAGACCAATAAAAATGTGCCACGTTGCCCCAAAAAATATACCGCGCTACGTACCGAGTGCTTGGTACCGCTCGGTACCAAGCGCGGAACCGGACGGTTCTCCCGTCCAGTGTCCGCACAGAATAATCTCCTTGAGAGGGAGCATAAAAGAGTATAAGAGAGCATTGGGAGAGGAGAGGGAGAGCTTTTTGTGAGGGATTCACAAGGTTACTCTAAGCAAGGTTCTTGCCTGACTTTTTCAAGTTTATGGCTTAATTCTTTGGTGGCTCCGGGTGTAAAACCCGAAAAATATTGATCATCAGCATCGCACGCATTTCAATGCGCCGCAACAAAATTAGACAAACTTTCAAAGTTGTCGGAATTCGACACAATAAATTTTATAAAACTCTACACGAAAGCTTTAGAAAGTCAATTTAATTTTATAAGCAATTTCAAGTTTTTAGAAATTAGGGTTTTCCCTAATCATGAAACCGTTAAGCATTATTGTTCTAATTTAACTTAGAAATGAATTTAGAGTTGAAATTTAGAATTTTTATACAAAATGTTATTTTTTGTCATTTAAGTTTGGTTTAATCCAAAATTTTATAGTAAGTATTAAGTGTATGGGAGATTCTTTACGCATGTGTTATATAATGGGCATGAACATGGTTCCCATAAAGGTAAAATCATGGTGAAATCAAATTTAGAGAAATTAGGAATGAGACTAATCTTGGATTGGGAAAGGGTTCAATTAGGGAATTTAAGAATATTGTATGGGTAAGGTCTTTATTTTCATAGTTTAGGGTTTTAAGAAGTTTATGTGAAAACAATTGATATTTACGCATTATGTTATGTTTCTTTTATATATTGATCGTGTAAAGGGAAGAGTTTGTTAGGACATTCAACAAATCACACCGCGGTGAAGTAGGTAAAATGAAATTCTTTTAAATTTGAAAAATTCTTTAAATACAATCATGTAGAAAGTTATTTCTTTTAAATGCAACTTGTACCTTCATATGTGGCTTAACATGTTCTTACATGAATGCTTTTGAATACATGATGCAAATGCATCTCTCATGTGATGATAATAGAAAGTATAAAGCTTATGCCTCTTTTATATGTAATGCATATATCTCTTTTTACATGTAATATATATATATATGATCAGCTCTCTTTTCTTATGAATTATGTAGCAACATATGAGAACATTAGACCATACGCATGAATGGCATGTTAAAGTCTTTTTTATAAATAAATAAAGAATGTTTGTATGTGTATGTTCGATACGGAGTATCAATGGTAAATGAGCTCTTTTGAGCCAATGGTAAAGGGATTCTTCGGAACCAAATGGTAAAGAAATGGTCAATTAAAAAGTGTACATGATAAGTACAAAACAAATTATTCTTCCGTAACGGGTGATTAATATTATATTATTATGATATCATGTCATTATGTTATAGGTACAAGAGACATCAAATGAATCATGAATATTTAATAAAAAAAGATTTGCAAGTTTATGCAAAGAAAGAGAACATAAAGATTGACTTAGAGGCATTTTTTACTTTAATTGATATATTATGGCATATTGGTTATTTCTTTACTTAGAGCATATACATGTACTTCTTTCCTTGCCTCTAAATTTAATTAAATGTCATTTTATCTACTGAGTTGTGACTCACCCAACTTATGGAATATTTTTTAGGAGAACCTAATAAGCGATAATGACGGATAGATCAACCTATACGTACCGTCGTAGAGAGACGATGGATGACAGGTTTCTTCTTTTTAGTTTTTGATATTTTGTATCAGATGGATTCAGGATGACTTGTAATAGGTAGATTTATGGATATCCTTTTATGTTTTGAACCTCTATGTTTAAGTTGACATATTGGATGATAGAGGAAAAAAAAGAAAAAATTTACTTGGAATATTTTATTGGCTCTTTCTACATGTTTGGAGATATTTTGTTTATGTAATATTTAAGTTTTTAAATTCTACTGTCTGACTTTCGTTCACATCTCGCCTATACGAGCATACCAAGCCGGGTCGTGACACCGGGGAGACATTCTACAGCACTAGAATGTGATTTTTGCCATCACGTGGAGGGTGAAAAAGGATTCAAGGAACTCTGCCTTCTCAAGTAAGGAGAAAAAGCTTCGATGTACGCTGCTGTCACTTGGGGTGTGAAAAGCTTCCAATTCTCCGCCGCGCAGAACTGATAAAAGTGATTTTGTAAGTGTTTCTCCACCTTATTGTGAGGGAAAAATGAGAGTCACTTGTTTTAGTGCAATACTTGAAAGGGGGGTTCCAAGGAAAGGACGTAGGTCAGGCTGAACCGGACCACAATAAATTCAAGTGTGTTTGTTCTTATTATTTTTCGCACTTTATTTTTCTCTGATTAATTGTGTTGGTTGAAAACTTTGATATTTTGTTATTATGAAATTAATTCACTTCCGCATCAAGTGATAAAATTGTCTGTTTTTAGATATTGAAAAAGTTATTAAAATATTTTCTTTTTGTTAAATAAAATTTTAAATTACAAATTCACCCCCCTCTTGGTTAACCTCGAGTTAGTTCATTGAGGTTTAATAACCTTCATGATCTTTTAATTCCAACAAACAGTTCTTAAACTCCCTCCAACTCCATATAGGTCGCATTATATCCCTCCACTGGTACCATATGAATGATTTTCCCTCCAAGCACAGGCCGACTGTCATCAGTCTTCCTCCTCTATCAATCCATTGATAGAAAAATATCTTTCAGCCCTATAAATCCACTCATGTGCATCATCTCCCTCAAAAACAGGCATATTCAGTTTCCTCACCCACAAATCTCCTCTGTTCTACCTATTTCTTCCATAACCTCTCATTACACAATGAGGTGGTCCTCCCCAAATATCCTGATCTTCCCTTCTACGCTAGCACCCAAACCCTTCGTCAAAATCCCTCTTCCATTCAAAATCAGCACCCCACCAATCATAATCATCCTCTCATCTTTAAAATTCAGCACCCCTTCATTTATACCCAACCCCCTCAAACCTCTCCCCATACCTTCTACCTATCTCCCTAGGAATGGGCTCCAGAGGAGGTCTTCTCTTCACACTCCACAATCTCTATCTCTTGTTCTTTCCCCCTCCTTATCAGAATAGGGTTTTCCCCACTCACTTAACTGTCGGCTGCTTCCCTCGCCTTCAACTACTCCATTTTGATTTGGCTCTCGAGCAACTTCTTTACCATCTCTATGATGGCAAATTACCCATCGATCTTCTAGTGGATAGCTAAAATTTGAGTTTCGAAATCTAAAATTTCATATTTCAATTGTCTAATATCCCCTTCCAACACTACGACCTTTTTTTCCCGCCATAGGTACCTAGATTTAAGCTACAAACAACAAAAAATAGCGAAACTGGTCTTCAAACAGCCAAAATCAGCAAGATGGAGCGAAAAAACACAACAAAAATCAATGAGGAAAACTTATATTTAAGCTGAGGGCTCGATTCTGATACCAATTTGATAAGTTGATGCAATTTTAGCCAAAAATTAGAGAACGACATAAGAAGATTGGGAAGAACACAAAAAAATAATTTTTATTGAAAGAACGTTGAAGGAAAATAAAATATATAAGTAGATCTTCAATTGAAGAGGAAGATATGGCTCTCCCAAATCTCTAAACACTGGCTAGAGCCCTCACAAAATAATAAAAACTGATTTTAGAAAACACAAGCATAATCCTCAAAATACAATATTGTTAACATTAAATAGGCTCCCCTAATTCCCTCCCAAATCATCTTCCTTTCCCTAAATAGTTCTCCCTCAAATTTGAATTCAAATTAGATCTCTATCACTAATTAATTCTCTCACAATTGTAATTAAAACTTTCGTAAACAATCTCCCTTAATTCCTCCTCACATAATAGATTATAGCTTTGTTGGGCCCCACAAGGAGGGCTGAACTCCCTCTTTGCCGCTTTGTTTCCCGCCC
The DNA here is from genome assembly GCA_019514585.1 of Dendrobium officinale. Taxonomy (NCBI): domain Eukaryota; kingdom Viridiplantae; phylum Streptophyta; class Magnoliopsida; order Asparagales; family Orchidaceae; genus Dendrobium; species Dendrobium officinale. Next base: position 35,468,507 of record CM033691.1, on the reverse strand, counting down.
AGCAAAATTTTTGGGTTTGGCTAGTCTGGGCCGGAAGGAGCCCCGACTCCCGCTTGCCAGTTTTGTAACAAAGTGCTCCTACCAGGTTCCCACACCTTCTCAGATGGAGCCCTTCCTCCCACCTTTCACAACAACCCTATCTAACTCCTAGGGCCTCTGCAACCTTCAAGAAACCATCACGCTTTTGCTGCAACTATTTTCAGTAAGTAGCATTAAACGATATCTCAAAGTCACAATACAGCAATGTAATTATTGAATTTGTAGTAATGATGCAAGCAAAATAGGAGTTACTATTCAAAGGGACCATATTATTAAAATACACAAATAAAAAATTAAATAATTTAGCTAGGTCATTATAACAGTAACTTACAATGGCAATGTTGTTTCCATTCAACAATATTTGGTCAAGTTTGGTTATCCTCCGCCCTTCAGCAGTTATTTCACTGGAATGGAATATAATACAATCACTGGCAATCCTTTATCACAATCAAAGTAAATATTGTAGAAAAATAAAAACTATTGCATATGGTTCCACGCCATAGAAAACATAGCGTGCTGATTAACTACTGATTGGAACAGCAGCAGCATAAACAACTTAAGCAAATGAAAAATATCCCCAAAAGAAGGTAGTAACTTTTTAGTCGAGAAGTAGGAATCAAAAACATAGTGTAATCAATGCATGATGTTTCCTGCCAATAGAAGATCTAGAGAGTTGTTGGACAGTAGTATCTCGGTATTGCAAAGAGGTTCTATCCAGCTCAGAATCTCCATTTCACAATGGAGACAACTAACCATTGCTCCATAAATGCTCCCTTAACAATAAAAGAAAAACAAGGCACAACCTAAATTTCTCAAAAGTAGAAATAAAACTATTTGCGAATTCTTATGGAAGTCAGACAATTCAATCAAGTCGAAGTAAAGAGCATCCAGTAAATTCGCTTATCAGGTACCCTTTTGTAAGTCAGTACTATTATTTGTGATATTAATAAAATAGAGAAACTAATCCCTGAAAAACCCTCCAATGAGGAGCTAGCTAATTAGATCTAGATGCTGGATCAAGTTTTCTACCTAAAAGGAACTATGAATACAAAGATAATAGCATATAAATGTTTTCATGGGTAATGGAAAGTGTTGACTCTTCTGTGGGGCTTGAAGACATGGCATTTGAAATGATCTTTTATGGAAAAAAATGGGCCTTTAAAACCAAAACGGAGTGAGTCCAAAGGGAATAGATGACTGGCATAAATCTAGAAATGAAGCTATTTAGTCCAAGGGATCTACTACAATTGACAAAATCAGCTTCGAAAAGGACCCATATGAGATGATCTTCGCTCCCATGGTTTGTTTTAAGACCTTCACCAAATGAATGTGAAATTGTCTTCATTTAATAAATATTCAATTTATAAATGCAAATGGAACAGCTCAGTAACTCCTAAAACGGCAAGGAACATCTAACATGGCTGATTTATGCAAATTTGAAATAAGAAGTTACGAACTTAAATAAGCACTTAGCGAGTAGCATCTATATTTTATTTGATAATACCAAACTTCATGTTTACGGAAAAATCTGATGCATATGTGTGAGCATCATATTTTATGTTTTATATGAGTGATATTTTGCTCAACACAGACCTCAAGCTTTCTCAGGTAAATAGGTTTCTTTTTATAACAAAGTGTGAGATGAAACAAATGCTGAATATGGCTATCCTTAGACCAACCCAAGCCAATGTCTATTGCTTTAAAAAAAAAGAACGAAATAGAAAGCATAAAATGTGCTTCATTAATAGGACGGATTTTATTGATAATGAGGAGCAATCATACGAGTATAATTATCAATAAGGATATAATTTAGATGTCAGTAGGCGCTTGGGCGCCCACGTGGAGGGGGGCTGTTTGCAGATAACCAAGTCGACAACAACAACATCAAGCCTTTTTCCCACGTAGGTTGGCTACATGAATCCTTTTTCGCCATTGTGTCCGGTTAAAAGTCATACTTTCATTTAAATCTAATAAAGAAAGATCATTTCTAATATTTTCTAAACAAATCTTTTTAGGTCTACCTCTACCTTTCTTATCATAAGTCAAATCTAGTACCTCAACTTCCCTAACCGGGTCATGAAAGACATCCATTTAATATGACCAAACCATCTAAGGCGACTCTCTCTAATCTTATTTTCCACTGGAGCTACTCCAACCTTTTCACGTATATGCTCACATTTCGTATCCTATCTCTAAGGGTCAAGCTACTCATCCACCTAAAAGCATCCTCATCTCTACAACACTTAACTTAGTATTATGCTTCTCTTTTAATGGCCAACATTCGGCACCATAAAGCATTGCAGGTCTCACCACCATCTTATAGAATTTTCCCTTAAGTTTGAAGGGGACTTTTCTATCGCACAATAGGCTCGATGCATTTCTCCACTTCAACCATCCAACTTGAATTCTGCTGATAATATCCCCATCAATTTCACCATCACTCAGAACAATAGATCCAAGATATCTATAAGGTGTACTCTTATTAATGACTTAATCGCCCAAAGTCACAATCCCCTCACTAGGTCAATTACTACTAAAATTACGCTCCATATATTTAGTTTTAGATCTACTCAAGCGAAAACCTTTAGACTCTAAAGTTGACCTCCATAATTCAAGTTTACCTTCAACTCCCTCTCTAGTCTTATCAACAAGAAGAATATCATCAGCAAAAAGCATACACCAAGGTACATCCTCTTGCAAATGTCTAGTGAGAACATCCATGACTAAAGCAAAAAGATATGGACATAAGGTTGATCCTGGATGTAATCCAACCGAAATTGGAAAATACTTGGTCAATGATTTGAATATAAGCATTATTAACTCCTTTCTTTTCAAGAACTCTCCATAGCACTTCTCTTGAAACTTTATCATATGCTTTGTCATCAATACACATCATATGTAGATCCTCCTTATTCTCTCTATATTTCTCCATCAAACATCCCAATAAATGTATGGCTTCCATAGTAGACCTACCCGGCATGAATCCAAATTGATTTTGAGAAACATTAGTATCACACCGCAACCTACGCTCCATAACTCGCTTCCACAGTTTTAAAGTATGACACATTAACTTAATTCCTATATAATTCACACACTCCGGTGCATCACCTTTATTCTTAAAAATAGGAATTAACACACTCATTCTCCACTGATCTGGCATCTTTTTAGTCTTCAAAACAGTATTAGAAAGTTTAGTAAGTTAAGAAATTCCTTCATCTCCTAAGCATTTCCACATCTCTAATGGAATATCATCGGATCCAAAAGCTTTTCCACACTTCATTTTCTTTAAAGTCTCTCTAACTTCGATTTTACTTATACGCAGATAAAAACAAAAATCTTTTTTTTCATTTAGGGTGATAAAATCACTAAAGTCAATCATATTTTTACATTCTTTATTAAAAAGTTTAGCAAAATACCTCATCCACCTTTGTTAAATATCATCTTCTAAGAAAAGTATTTCTTGATCTTCATTCTTAATACACTTCACTTGAACTAAATCCTTACTACTCCTATCTCTTTGTTTGGCTTGCTTATACATATATCTTTCACCCTCTTTAGTATCTAATATATTATATAAATCATTAAAAGCTAAGCTCTTTGCATCACAAATAGTTTTCTTAGATTCCTTACGAGCATCTTTATAGCCAATGTTTAAAATTGCGTATTCGAGTATTCAGACGTTTTTCATTCGTGAGACGAGGCATAAGCCTCAAAGCATTTTGAGGCATAAGCTTCAAAATCAAAAGATTGTGTAAACATAAAATGATAAATTTTTTATATACTAATTAATGAATTATATAAAACATAAAAAAACATAAGATATGAAGTGAAATCAAAATATCTCAATAATAAGACAACATGAAATATAGTTCAACTCAAAATTCTATATTTCTCAAATCCCAGTATTTTTTTTCATTAACATATAATTCAAATTTTCAAAAATAAATAACAATGACATATCACATAAGAACTCATAAGTCATAAGCACTGTCATCACTAAGGGGTTCTTCATTTGAATCATCATTATGATGAACTGCTCTCTCCCCTTCCTCCTCTCCTATAGAGTCTAATGTCGGGCATTTACTTCAAGTTTTATTTAAGTTTTAATATATATACCGTGAGGCGTAAGCCTCATGCTAGTGAGGCGAGGCGGGCCTCAACCAAGTTAAGGCACAAGCATCATAAAAAAAAAACTTGAGGCGTAAGCATCGAGGCGTTTTTTACTAGAATTGCGCAAAGGCGAGCCTCATATTACGCAATTTTAAACCATGTTTATAGCTTTCCCAATTATCAGAATTTTTACATCTAAATTAATTTTTATAACAAATCTTCTTATTTTTTATCTTCTTTTGCACATTTGGATTCTACCACCAACTATTTTTACTATTATGAGTTTTTCCCATCGAAACTTCAAGTATATCTTTTACAATATTTTTAAAATCACAAGTTACTTTTTCCCACATAATATTAACATCCTCATACACAGATGGAATCTTAAGATCTAAAATCTTACTCTCAAAAATACTTTTGTTAATATCATTTAAATTACCTCATCTAGTACTAGAAAATCGTTTTACTTTATTTTTTTATTTTTTGCCCCTTTATCTTAAAGTCCCAAATTAATAATCGATGTTGGGTACATAAATTTTTACTCGGAATAACTTTACAATCTTTGCAATCTAAACGATCTAATTTTCTTATAAGAAAATAATCAATCTGTGTTTTACTATATCCATTTTTATAAGTGATAAGATGCTTATCTCTTTTCTTAATAAGGTATTAGCTATTAAAAAATTATAAGCTAAAAAAAAATCTTATATAATCTTACCACCTTCATTTGCGTTCCAAACTCATGGCCACCATCATCTATCTCTCTACCAATATGTCCATTTAAATCTCCTCCAATAAAAACTCTTTCTTCAAAATGTATATTTTATAGTAATTTTTCTAAGTCATTCCAAAATTTTAATTTTGAACACATATCCAAACCTACTTGACATCAAGAACAATTTTTAAAACTATAATTTTATCTCCAATTCTATTAATTTTTATAACATTATCCTTCAAACTCTTACCTATAATCACGCCTACATCATTTCTAGTACGACTCCTACTCGAATATCATAGTTTACATCCTAAATTATTAATCTCCTTAGCTTTCTCTCCAACCCATTTAGTTTCCTGAATGCACATAATATTTATCTTCCTATGAATCATAATATCTATTAATTCCATTAATTTTCCTGTCAGGGAGCTTATATTCCAAGTTCCTATCCTAATTTTAGTTTCATGGACTAGCTTCTTTGCCCATATCCGTCCTTGATGTGAGAACTCTTGCCTATTCAACACTGCACCAAGTCGAACGGAGAGAAAATCCAAGTGCTAAAAATCAAGAAATCTAGATTTCTTGATGCTTGATAGAGACAACCAACATATAACAAATTAAAATGATTTGCAAATAATTGATAGGAAGTGGATGCATAACTTGTAAAAATCTATGGCTAAAATCTAATTTCAGCAAATCAAAAATTGGAAAACTAGAGAAAAAACTCACAAGAACACCTTTTTTATTAAAATCGTTATGAAAGAAAGACAAGATACAATTGGATTTTCAATTGGATAGGAAGATCCTACTCTCCCAAATCCCTAACCGCCGGCTAAAGCCCACAACTCAACCTAAGAACAATCCAAATTAAGCCAAAACAAAACATGAAAACTGAACCCAAGGGTAATCCACCTACATCAAGCATACAATCATGAGGCAATTCTCAAAACAGCCCCTCTTTTGAATTTTCCCTCATAACCAAATTTAATTTCCCTCTTGAAATTGTTGGACCACACCCCAAAGGGGGGCGGGACTTACTAGGAGGAACTCTTGTTCCGCCTCTTATAAACTAGAGCCGGTCCAGAAAGGACCGATCTAACAATAGCTCCCTCTCAAAGACCCACCTTATCCTCAAGATGGAAGGATGAAAAGTGATGCTTTATCCTCTCGTACGGCTCCCATGCGACATCATACTCTAGTAGATTCTTCCATTTTATCAACATTTCCTTGACCCCTCCCTCTCCTTGCCATACTCTTTTAGCTCCAGTGGTTCCAGTACAACCTCTAAATCTTCTGTTAGTATCATGGGCAACATTATATTGGATGCATGATCTTCGATAGTTCTACTCAACTGTGACACGTGGAACATCGAATGTATAGTAGCGGTCAGGTGTAACTTCAAGCGAAAAGCTACTGCTCCAATCCTCTCAAGTATTTCATAAGGGCCAAAATACCTCAGGGACAAATTCTCATTTCTCCTGTTAGCTACTTTCCTTTGAATGTATGGATGAAGCATTAAGTATAATATATCTCATATCTCAAATTGGATGTCCTTCCTACGTCTATCTGCCTGTTTCTTCATGATTTACTGAGCCCTTAATAAATGCCTCTTTAATTCAGTCAACATCTTATTCCTCTGCTCCAAGTACTGCTCCACCAATGAGATCGATGTGCTACTATGCCCAAAGTGCACCAAATAAGGAGGGTCTCTTCCATACAATACTTTAAAAAGAGTCATCTATGAAGTTCAATGATATAAAGTGTTATACTAGTACTCCACCCATGCTAGCTACTTGGCCCACAGTCGAGGCGCCTTTGAAGCAAAACATCTCAAATACATCTCAAGGCTTCTATTTACCACCTCTGTCTGTCCGTCCCTTTGGGCTGGTAAGCGATACTCCGCTCCAATATTGTCTCCTGCAGTCTGAATAGCTCCTTCCAAAAATGGAACACTTATCTCGATCGAAAATGATAGACTGATATGTCATACAGTCTAACCAACTCTTTGATGAATGTCACTGTCGTGTACGAATGTTATAAGGGAATAAAATGAGCATACTTACTCAATCTATCCACCACCACCAAAATCACTATAAACCGCTTAGATTTAGATGCCCCATCTATAAAATCCATGGTGACCTCCTCCCATACTCTGTCTAGAAGAGCTAGAAGTTGTAGTAATTCTCCTAGAGTCATGGCCATATATATGCTCCTCTAGCATACCTCACCTCTAATCACCATCTCCTTCATATCCTTATGCATTCCTTTCCAATACAACTTTGTCGTCAATCTCCTGTACATCTTCTGCAACTCTAAATGACCTCCACAGCACTCCCGTGAAACTCCTACAGAATGTGAGGAATATGAATCGAGGACCGTGATAACACAAATCTCCCCTGATACAGCAATCTCTCCCCTCTAGGGAATAGCCAAGGTGGCTACTCTTATCTCTTAACAAATCTGCCCTAATCTCGCATAACTCCTCATCCGGCACACTCTCCACCAACAAAGCCCCCCAATCCAACATCAATGGTACCGAAATGGCCAACTCCTGGAGTTCCCCCACGCATCTGAACAAGGCATCAACTGTCTTGTTCTTTAGCCCTGACCTATATTAGATCTTGAAATCACATCCCAACATCTTTGACAGCCACCTATGATGCTCCTTAGTCGTATACTCATATCCTCTACTCTAACAGATACTTCAAGCTCCTTTGGTCTGTCATGGCGATGAAATATCGGCCCAGCAAGTAAGGCCACCACTTCTGAATAGCTAACACAATGGTCATCATCTTGCTTTCATAAACCGACTTCAGCCTAACTATGGTTGTCAACACTCAGCTGAAGTAAGCTATGGGTCTGTAATTTTACATTAGCACTGCACCCAATCCATACCCTGATGCATCAATCTCCACCACAAAAACTGGCTAAAATCTAATAAGGTCAAGATTGGTACCGTGGTCATGACCTTATTTAGTCTATCAAAGGCTTGGGTAACTGCCTCTCCACACAAAAAACTATCCTTCTTCAGCTACTCTTTGTATCCCCTCACAAACCTACAGTAGTACCAAGTCAACCCTAGGAAACCCCTCGGCTCCAAATTCCTAAGTAGCAGCCATTTCAGCATTGCCTCAAGCTTGGCCTGATCAGCGACCACCTCCTCCTAAGATACCACATGCCCAAAGTACCCTACATTAGGTTGTATAAAATAACACTTCTTCATGTTGGCCCTCAGCTGATGTTCCTATAACAACTCTAATACCACTCTCAAGTACTTCAAATATTCCTCATCCAACTTACTGATACCAAGATGTCATCAAAGAAAATCAATACAAATCTCTTGAGGTATGGTCGAAACACTCTATTCTAATTTGGGCGATCTCCAAATATACCATAAATTCATCATCATTATCGTTGCACACCACTAGCCGCTACAACCACTGGCCACCACTATCGGTCATTGCTGCCACCAGCCAACAAGCAACACAACTACCACCGATTGTCGCTGTTGCTCGTTGTCAATCGGTAGCCACCCAGTGCAGCATGTGCCGACCTGGCACCAACCATTGCCAGTTGCTCCAGCTGCTGCCACCACTGATGTCCAGTACTACAAACCACCACCAGTCATTGAAAACCCTTCCACCGTCTGCTACAGCCCACCAACATCTTCAGCGCCCAACGGCCACCGACCACCACTCTCTTTTAAATTTATACTACAATAATTTTACTTTAAGCCAACAACAAAGGAAATCTCATGAATTCATTTTATACTCATCCAAATAACTCCAAAAAATTACTTTTACACTACATTCCTTTTATCTTGCATTCTTTTTTATCCAACCAAATTGCCCCTATATCAATTCTCAAATACAAATATATTGTTACCCTTTCTAAATATATTAACTTATAACTTTCTCCATTATCCTTAGACTTTGACCGTTTCATTTATTTGTCTACAAATAAGTAAATATTTGTTCTTCTAATTATTGTGTGATGGGGTGCCACGCCCTAGGTGGTTTGCTTTTTTGGCCTTGGTAAGGTTCCAAAATGAGTTAGCGTTGATGGTTTATCCTTGGGAAAGGTAGAAATGGAGTGGTATTCAAGTTTCATACAATGGAGTGGTGAAATGTATGCATGATGGAATTCTGGCCAAATTTAGACAAGCGGAGTTTTTATTTTTAGGGCTTCAAATAGTGGGCATTCCAGGACTTACAAACACTTAGAGAGGAAAGAGAAATGTCTTAAAAGTGATTCAATAGATTTTCACCAAATTCTAAGGGATTTTGACTGGTCAAATGAAGGCTAAAATCCAACTAGGTCATATTCAGCATAATTTTGGCTGATCACTTCAGAAGAGATTTTGGATGAAAATTTGTTTGGAGAATGCTAGGAATAGGTTAGAGTGGTGAGCACATGAGTGTAGAAAGATTCTACAGCAAAAGAAAATTTTTAAAACAAAAAGATAAAATAGGTTTGCTACTCACCAAAGTAGCAAGATTGAGGAGATCACTAAATCTCTTTATGTGAGGGTTAGCCACCAAACCTCCTTTTCTTAGATGGAACTCTAACTTTGTAAACACAGCAACCTTTTCTTTTTCATTTCAACAAACTTAAATAGTTACAAAAAGTCCAATAAAATTGCACACAAATGGGGGTACAAGGAAGGAGAGGGCTGACCACAATAGTGTGGGAGAGAGATTGTCTAACTATAACTACCCCCACCATCTTGCCTTGGCCAACCATCCAAGCATGGTCTCATATTTAAAGTGAATTTATTCATTCAATTAAACATGTGCAATCAAGGAATTAATCATTCCCTCCAATAATTCAAAATTCCAATTTTTAAAAGTCAAATATTCAAAATTTTGAATTTTTCACTTGCACTTTATAGTTTTTACTACAACTCAACTTACAATATTCAACACATACATAAACATAAATTAAAACTCTATTTAATATATTTGCTCCTAGTCCTTGATCCTTGCATCATAGCCTCCTTGCTTTATCATTGTGTCATCAAATTCTGTTATCATCTCATTTAAAGTTCATAAAATTTATCTAGCAAATCTAGTCTTATTCATAGACCAATTCAAACGTTATTCACTTTTCACCACAATTGGGGTATGTTATAGCGCATCATTTTTGCAAGTTCCTAGAAAAAAAAATGACTAACTAGCCAAAGAATGTTCAATTTGGGGTACTCAGTTTTGTTAGTCAAATTAGTTGGTAAAACTGATTGCACGACTCAATAAGCAGCCCATGTTATATTCAATTTGTAGTGATCAATTACAAGAAATCAAGCTAGAAATCAAACCACTCACCTCCTATTAGCTTTTTAAGATATAACAATCCCCTACCTCAAAATTGAGAAGTTTCTTTTTATCCTACATTCTTAGGATGGTGAATGTGGGCTAAGAACATATAACGAGAGCTTCCATTATCTTATTTAAAATCATTTAATGGGAATGCATATCTATAACTATGTTTCCTTCTTCCTCGAACAAGTCTTTATATAGAGAAAGTGAACAAAATCATAAAAATATTCCCAATGACTAATTGAATACTTTGCTAAAGAGAGTTGCCCGAAGCATCGGACCAATGATCACCCATGACTACTGTGTACCACTAGTGCCACAAAGGCTTTTGGTTGAAAATGGAAATGATGTTTCCCACACAAATGACCACTATCATTGCTGTCACTTCAATAAATACAAGGAAAATCTAAAGTTAAACAACTCTAGTTAACACAATATTCAACTTAACATGAGCAAAACTCCCCTTCTCAAGAAAATTTCATGCCGCTTCCATTACTTTTACCAATACTTACACATCATTGAGAAGGAACTTTTGAACTCTTACTAGGTCATTCTTTATGAGATTATAATAAGATTGTGCTAGCTTAGGCATTTACTTGAACTTTGTTTTCTAAATCTTTCTTCCAGGAAAATTTTAGTTTGCCAAGTTACTGTTCATAGTGTTGCTCATTGTAATATCTATTATCTTGCAACTTGCTTTCTTGCTATAGTTTCTAGCATCTTACCTACCATGGGCGGAGGGAGGGGGGCAAGGGGGGGCACGTGCCCCCACCCCCTACCCCCCCACCCCCAAACTAAAAAATAAATCACTTAGAAGGAGGATAGACATCTTATCAACAAATTAATGAACAATGGATGGCATAAGCCCACATATAGAACTTTTTCTCATTCATTTAATCTATTACAGGCTTTTTCAATTTCAAGTCTTCAATCCACCTTCTACCCAGACCATGCAATGCTTCAACTGTAGAGAGAGAAAGACAAATGGGAAAAAATATTGAAAGAGAGGGATGAATGACTTTCCATTGTGTACGGAATGATGAAAAGAGATTTTGACGTAGAGTTGCAAGGGAGGACTTAGCCCACATGCAAAACGAGGAAACCTACTCTAATTTTTGTAATTCTTCCTTTTAAAGTTATTATTAATTCAAAGAAGCCACCAACATCTTTTTTTCCGGACACATGAAAAACACCAATGGTTCGTTTTCCCTTTCACTTCTCTCTCGCCCCCAAAACGAATACCGCATGTTGCAGATGCTTATGTCTTCTAAGCTTTAAGGGTCATGTTATTTGTATTCCTAATTTTTATCTTACAGCTCCTCTTCCCGGTAATGAAACTGTAAATGGAACTATTTTAATGTATTCTAACCTTCCAAATGACACGGCAAACGGAACTATTTTAATTCAGGCCCCCCTAACTAAAATTTTTTGCTCCACCACTAAACTATGTGTATGTGCGGGTTTTTTATCATTGACCTTGAAAAGGATTGTAGAAGTTCTTCATAGGCCTTGAAGAGGAAAAGTTGAGTGTACATCATTGAGCCAAAAGGGAGGCATGTGACAAGAAGAGGATTGGCGAAAAAGGTTTTCTGGAACAAGGTCGGTACACTAAACCCAAACAGACCGATAAAACTAAAACGATGTGAAATCTTAGCTTGATTGTTTGACAACATAAAAGAAGGATTCAGTGAAAGAAACTAGCGTGCTCAAGGAAATTGTTGGTGAGAAAAAAGGAACGTAAGGGTAAATTAGGGCATACTATTCGGTGACGTCCTCGAGAACCATGTTGACATAGACATCGAAACCTCTTAGGGTTCCCACGAGCTCCTTGTCTCCCTTCATAATAACCCAGATCTTTGAACCAATGCACCGATCGATCAATTCTGCTTTCAAAATATGAAACAACTGAGAAGAGGAAAGATGAGCCAAAATAAATATAGCAAACAAAAATGACAACCTGAAGGAAGGAGCTGAGAAGGGTTATGAGACATCTCGTCGCCTGTTTCCGCGCCGTAGTAAAGGCTGCACGTCCTGGCGACGGGAGTCGGCGGTGCTGATAGGTTCCGCTTTGTAAATTTGACTCTTTTTTTTTTCAAGATTTTTTCTCTATTGCGTCTAAGGTGCTAAAATTATCCCCGTTCACCATGATATTTAGAAATTCCCTTTCACTTGGTGATTCATTCACATTCACTACGGTAATTTTCATTAGTTAAATTTGAGTTTATATGCATTATAATATTCAAATTTTAAAAAATATATTGACTATTTTATTTTTTAGAAAATATTTTTTTTCTTTAAATGCCTCTTCATCAAGCTCACTTCAGTGCGATTTTTTTTTTTTAGTTAAAACTCGCAGAACGGCCTACGCGTTAAATAAATAAAGCGATTACAAAGTCCTTAAGGGAGACTATCAGCTCTCTAATGTTTGAACGAGCTACAAAATAAAAAAAAAAAAAAAACCTACGAGCCAATAGTCCCCACTTAGCAAAAAAACAAAATGTTCTAGTAACATGCAAGTGATGTTATAGACAAGCATCCAAAAAAGAAAGATACTGATAGGAGCATGAAGCACAATCTTTCTGCAAAAAAATTTGACCACAGCCATTAGCAATTCCAACTCAGAATCAAGAAGGCTGCAAAACAAAAAATAAAAGCACAAAATAACATAGAAATATAAATGGGAAATGACTAAATTAAAAGCAGAATAACAAGGAGAGATATTACCAATATTGAGCTTCCGAGCAAAAACCACCACAATACATAAGAAACATAAGTAGGAACAAAAAGTAGATGGGCAATCCATGCATAAAAATAAAAGAACTCCAAACCATTTCACCACATAAAAACCAAACAAGGGTACAGATTGATAGATCTCATAATAGATTGAAACCAACATTCATCACTTAGGTAATCTAAATGTCACTCAATCCTACCTCCAAACCCATTCAACCACACCCAATCGATCAACCTGAACTGTGACAAACTAGGTTTATCGAGAGAGAGAAAAAAGAGCCTTCCACACACTAACAGAAAAACTCCAGGACAGAGAAGCAAGACATCACAAGAGAGAAGTTGAAGGGCACATAAGCCACAAGCCAAACCTGCAAAAGGGGCCCAGGCCAACACCAACAACCAACCCGCAATATGGCCCAAAACCAACAACCATATGCAAAATACTCAGATACCAGGAAAGGCCCAGAAACCACACCAGACAACCAAAAGTAACACAGCAACCCCACAACAGGTGAAACCCAAAATAGAACAAATATTGTCCCAGTCCCCAACTTTACTCCCATAGAAACCTGTAATCATAAAATACAACCAATACCAGGTCTTACAGCAGCAGCTAAAGGTAGGAGAGCAACAAATAGGAAAACCATCAACAAATGAACTGGTGCAATTATACTCAAGCCCATAGCCATAAATTCTCAGCTAAAATGTATAAAACAATAGAAAAACACCAACATCAATTCAAATACACCAAAACAAAATAAGGAAAGAAATAAAGTACAACCTAGCATAATAAGGAAAGCAGCAAGCATCAACCACAAAAGGCCCCCCGGAAGGCATAGGGGCAAGGCCAACTCAAAAAAACTATTTAGAGAAGTGATAATTTTTTATAATAGCTATAGGCTTAATAAATATAATTTAATTTTTATACAATTTGTTAGGGTTAATAATCATCTGTAGAATATTCTTCATTGATAACTTTCTTGTTAGAAGAAATAATTGAATCATTGATATTGTTGTTTAGAATATTTGTTCGAATAATGGGTGATAAATATCCAATTGATCAAGACTAGGTAATTGCTAGAACTATAGAAGTTGCATTACCTAGCACACATCATAGACTGTGCCAATGACACATCTCTAACAAGGCTCCATCTAAAGCTTGGTGCTTCAATAGCAATAATAAAGTTAGATAACTCTTTTATAGATATTTGAGCAAGTGTGACTCTAACAAGGAATTTGAGAAAATATGGGCTGAAATAATCATAAAAAGGAGCCTCTATAGCAATGGTTGGTTGGATGAGCTTTATAGAATAAGAAATAAGTGGTCAATAATATTCAATAAGGACTATTTTAGCATGGATATTCTATTAACATAGTATAGTGAGTCTACTAATAATATATGTCATGATATTTTAAAGCCAACAAGTTTAATAACTTATTATTTTCTTGACTAGAAAAGGTGATGATGATATGACACCTGAATGATTAGGATAAATATTATAAATGATACTAATTCACAATAGTTCCTGTAATAAAAAAGCTGCATAATATTAAAACAAGGTACTTAATTTTACACAAGAAAGCTTTATTTATTTTTTTAAGAAGAGTTTTTATATGGAGTGGGTGAAAAGGTATAGAGTTTACCACTAGTGATTCTTCAAAGTTTTTTTCTTTGGAGCACGGAGAATAAGGATCATTCTATTGAGTCTAGTAATTAGGTTGTTAAGCCTAAGTTAATGTCCCAAGGCTACCAAGAGGGGGTGAATTGGTAGTTTTAAAAAAAAATTAATCCCTCAGTTCAGTTGGATAAGGATCTTAAGAGAAAATTTGTTGATCAAAAGAAATATAGAGGGATTATTGGATCTTTACTTTACTTGACTGCTAGCCAACCAGATATTATGTTCAGTGTTTGCTTATGTGCTATATTTCAATCAGATCCAAAAGAATCACATTTTACAGCAGTGAAAAGGATATTAAGATATTTAATAGGAACTCAAAACTTAGGGATTTGGTATCCTAACTTTAGCTCTTCATTTGAAATTGTTGGTTATTCAGATTCTGACTTTGCAGGCTGTAGAGTGGATAGGAAAAGCACTTCTGGAACATATCAATTTATTGGAAATTCATTAGTTTCTTGGTCCAGTAGAAAATAAAATTCAGTAGCCCTATCTACTGCAGAAGCATAATACATTACATTAGAAAGTTGTGTGGCACAAGTACTTTGGTTAAAACAACAGTTGATTGATTTAGGATTAACTATAGGCACTATTCCAATTTATTGTGACAATACTAGTGCTATTTGCATTTCCAAAAATCCTATTCAATATTCTAGAACCAAACACATTGACATAATGTATCATTTCATAAGGGATCATGTATCCAAGGGAGAAATTGAACTTACTCACATTTCAACTGAAAATCAACTTGCAGACATTTTTACAAAACCTTTAGCCTTTGATACCTTCAGTACATTAAGAACAAGGCTTGGTGTTATTGATTTGAATGCTTAAATAAAAATGTTTTTGCAATAATGATATTTATGTTTTCTTAATTTATTTTTTTTAATTTTGTTTTGATTTTTGTGATTTTTGTGTGTTTTGAATGAGTTTATTTTAGAGCATGTGGTTTTGTCTTTGTTTTCTATGTTTTGAATGTTTGTTTGTCTTTATTTTAAACTTTAGTGTATTTTCTTTTGTATTGATATTATGAAATGATCCTGTAATTCTTTTTATAAATATCAATATATATTGTAGTTGATTTTGATTTTGGATTGTTTTTTAAATGTGTTTAGTTCTTATGAATTTTATTAGTCTTTTTAATCCTAATTGTGCTTAAATTAGATTGTGATTTAAGATTAATTACATTAGAAAATCTAGTCTTTCTAAATTTAAAATTTGTTTATAACTTGTCATAATTAGAATTTTTAATCTCATGTCTATTCATTTAGACTACATAAAAATTAATATTATTATTGCAATTTAGATATTTTCTTATTTTGTATTTCTTTGCTCAAGTGATATTTATGCACTTAGAAAAATTTGAAATTTTAGATTATTGATCTTGGAAATAATTGGTTTCAATTACTCTTGAAAATTATACAAAGAGTACAAAAATCAAAAGGAATGCGCAAAGGTTCGCAAATATGAAAAAGAGGCACAAAATTAGCCCAATGTCAAAAGATGCACAAAAATATGCCAAAAATTTGAAAAAGATGCGCAAAGCGCCACATGTGGTAATTCTCTTCTTTCCAAATTTTTTCAATCTCTTAATTCAAATTGATCTTATGTTCATTTATATTCTATTGAACTTTGAAATATAGAATTTTTATTCATCTCTCTTGTAATGATTTTCTATATTTAAATGTCTAAATTGAATCATGTTTTTGATAAATTCTTCTTACTTACAATGTTATATCACTTCTTAAATTCTATGAATTTCGATGATTTGCCTAATGTTATTAGTTTTAGATTGCATACCTTATGTCAATCACCATTTAGATTAAATTTTCAAATGAATTTCATATAATTACTTACATTTCTTGTATATTTCTTCTTCAATTTTTATTGTTGTCAAAAAGGGGGAGAAATTATTGTGTTTGTATGTTTTGTTTATTTTGTTTGTTTTGTTTGCATTTTAATTTTGTGTTTGACTTTGTGTATGACTTTGTGTCTATGGCTTGTGTTATTTTGTTAAAATTTTTTTGAAAAATAAAAATATTGTTATTTGCTTCAAAATGCCTTCTTATTTTCATGTATTTATCAATTCAGGGGGAGTTTAGAAGATTTGTTTAAATTGAAATCATACAAATAATAATTATTTTGTCATCATCAAAAAGGGGGAGATTGTTAAGATAGTTGCTATTTGCATGCTTTACATTTTTACAACTTGTATAGTTTTGATGATTCCAAACATTATTGTTCAAATGTGTAGTTATCTCCTAACAATTTTAGAAGATTTATATTTGCTCTTGTATGTACTAACATTTCAGGAAAATCAAACTCCAGACTACGAAGACTTCAAATCAAATTCAACATGAGATACTTTGTGAATTTGAAGCTTGTACTTTTCTTTGAATTAAATTTAAATGGGAGTGATTGTAATTGAGTGAATAAAAATATACACACACACATAAGGAGATCATATAAAATTTATACTGATCGTACGGGACGATATCAGATCGTACGGGATGATCAGACAGTTATCTCCTATTGAGCACATAGAACGAATAGCAACTGGCTTGAAAAATTTTCTAAGTTCTATTCGTCCGGGACGAAATTAAATATCGTCCAGGACGACTTGGTCTCTGTAAAATTTTCATCCAGACGAAATTAATTATCGTCAGAAAACGAGTTGCTCTCTATAAAATTTTCGTCCAGACGAAATTAATTATCGTCCAGGACGATCTGGTTTCTATAAAATTTTCTTCTAGACAAAATTAATTATCGTCAGAAAACGAGTTGCTCTCTATAAAATTTTCGTCCAGACGAAATTAATTATCGTCCAGGACGATCTGGTCTCTGTAAAAATTTCGTCCAAACGAACCAATTTTCGTCCAAACGATTAACCGACTTAGAACGATTTTCAGCAGTTTCTAGAACCGACCTAGTAATAACCGTTCGTACCGGACGAACATAGTTCGTACGGGATGATCAGCGTGTAGGAAGACATTTCTTACACATATACAAATAGGGTCGTTTTAAAGCATTTAAGTAAAATCGTCCAGGACGATCCACGATCGTACGGGACGATCCACTGCGTACAGAATTGAAAATTTGCAGTTTTTGGGCGGTTTTTCTTGTCTTTTGTATAAATAGTCCAAATTAGACTGCCACCCAATCTTTTTGTCATTTGATCTTCGTGCCTCTTGAGAGAATAGCTAAGGAGAGAGTGTGAGAGTGCATTCAAAGGAGAATTCCTACCACTGGAGCGTGAAGGCTTCATTTTGAGTTCAAAGGTAAGAATCTCTACTTGTGAATTGGGATTACTTCACTCTTTTCCTTCTTCCTTCTAGATTTCTTGTGAGAAGATCTGTCAAGGAGATCTGGTTCGCTGCCGACACTTGGAGAGTATGAATAGCCGAAAGGGTGGCTTCCTACACTTGGAGAGTGTGAATAGCTGTAGGGTTCTTTGCCCACACTAGGAGAGTGTGAAAAGAGTGCAGTAGAGAATCGTCATCCTTTTACACAATTCCCCAGTGTTGGCAGAGAACCATCCGTCCTTTCACACTTTCCTAGTGTGGGCAGAGAACCCTTTCGTCCTTTCATACTCTCCTAGTGTGGGCAGAGAACCCTACAGCTGTTCACACTCTCCAAGTGTAGGAAGCGACCCTTTCGGCTATTCACACTCTCCAAGTATTGGCAGCGAACCGGATCTCCTTGACAGATCTTCTCACAAGAAATCTAGAAGGAAGATGGAAAAGAGTGAAGTAATCCCAATTCACAAGTAGAGATTCTTACCTTTGAACTCCAAGTGAAGCCTTCACGCTCCAGTGGTAGGAATTCTCCTTTGAATGCACTCTCACACTCTCTCCTTAGCTATTCTCTCAAGAGGCACGAAGATCAAATGACAAAAAGATTGGGTGGCAGTCTAATTTGGACTATTTATACAAAAGACAAGAAAAACCGCCCAAAAACTGCAAATTTTCAATTCTGTACGCAGTGGATCGTCCCGTACGATCGTGGATCGTCCTGGACGATTTTACTTAAACGCTTTAAAACGACCCTATTTGTATATGTGTAAGAAATGTTAGTACACACAAGAGCAAATACAAATCTTCTAAAAGTATCTCATGTTGAATTTGATTTGAAGTCTTCGTAGTCTGGAGTTTGATTTTTCTGAAATGTTAGTACACACAAGAGCAAATACAAATCTTCTAAAATTGTTAGGAGATAACTACACATTTGAACAATAATGTTTGGAATCACCAAAACTATACAAGTTGCAAAAATGTAAAGCATGCAAATAGCAACTATCTTAACACATTCAACCCGTTAGATTATTCATTGCGATGCAAAAGAGGGTAACATTCAATACACTTACATAAAGTTTGAGACGATGGATTTTACTCTGTTCTTATTGCATGAGAGTTTTGAGGCAGCTAGACATTGTGAATATCTTATATCATTGAGAATTACCTACTAATACGATGATCAGTAAGAATTAGGAAAGATAGATATGCTAGTCACATGTTCATATGTAAAGGATAGACATATTTAGCTAGTAGTATATTAATATTGAGGAATCATATTAGAATATTCTCATATCAAATTGATGCATGAGCATAAGAGAATGAGGAGGCAAAACTGTATATATTGGCTGTAATGAAGGATGTGGTTAAAAATATCGACATAATTCTTAATGATAAGTGAAATAACCACAAGTTTTTAAGCAATACATAGGGTAGCATTATAAAATTGAAAGACCTACCAAATTGTAGGCCTAAATGAATCTCTAATGCAATATTGAAGGGCCACTGAGAAAAGAAGAGAAAGCTTAAGAGTAAGTTTTTTGGACGCCCTTGTACATAGTGTGTACAAGCCTATACGCATTGTGTACAACCTTGTACACATTGTGTTTAGGCTTGTACACTATTTGTGCACTCTATACAAGGTTTTTAAAATAGTGTATAAGCTTGTATGAATAGTGCATAGGCTTGTACATGCTTATACACTATTTTATACTCTGTATAAGATTATGCAAATAATGTACAAGCTTGTACAAAAATTTTATAGGCTTGTACACTATTTGTATTCTCTCTACAAGCTTAAACAAATAGTATACAAGCTTGCATAAATAGTGTACAAGCTTGCACAAATAGTGTACATGCTTGCACAAATAGTGCATAATCTTGTATATAGTGTATACAAGCTTGTACATTGATCATACAGTTGTACACAATGTTAACAACTTGGTTTTGATAATCGAGAAGAAACCTATAGAGGCACCTGTAATAGAAAGCATTTTACTTCAATTCCTTTCCTAAAGACAACTACATTGGGAGACTGTTCATGTTCAAAGCATATCAAAGTTCTCTAATTTGCCTGCATGCTTCAGCAAGGAATTTATACATGGGTCGGCTAGCAATTAGTCGATATCTGAGTACAAGAGGATGATGATGTATATCATGTATCGAAGCAAAATTTATAATTCCTTATAAAATTTAATTATTTTTTGTAATCTTCTATTAAAGAATAATTATAGTAAATTAATTATTCTATATAATTATTGATTGTTTATTATAAAAATAGATTATTCATTATAGTAATCATCTACTAAAAATTAATTGTAAACATTGATTGTTCTTTTTAATTTTTTTGGGTTTAATCACTATAACAGCTAAAGCTCTTAACTATCAAGATATTACCCGTTTTGGCCTAAGAGCTCATTATTTTGTCCTATTTGAGTAACTTTCTAATGGGACACCCATCGTAGAATTGCTCCAAGATGAGCATGCTTAACTATAGAGTTTCTTAATGAAATTTCAACCATTACACCAAAAGGTATCTCGATGTTTAAGAGTTTAACCTACAACTTCA
Source organism: Dendrobium officinale (assembly GCA_019514585.1). Lineage (NCBI taxonomy): Eukaryota > Viridiplantae > Streptophyta > Magnoliopsida > Asparagales > Orchidaceae > Dendrobium > Dendrobium officinale. The sequence goes on along the minus strand of CM033691.1, from coordinate 35,448,060 downwards.
AGTGATGGCTACCATCATATATCACATTGTCCCATACAGAGTTCAAGAGTAGGCACTTATGGTGTAGTACTTTGTCTTATATGGCACTTAGTTCTCATCTTTCGGCTAGTATATTACTCAGCTGGTGTATTGCTTTTAATACCATTTATAACAGCCCAAACTCTTAACTATGGAGATATTATCTGCTTTAGCCTAAGAAGCTCACAATTTTGTCCTGTTGGTGTAACTTTTTAGTGTGTCACCCATCCCAGAATTACTCCGAGATGAGCACACTTAACTACATAGTTTTTAATGAAATTTTAAACATTATACGAAAAAGGCACCACAAATGTTTAAGAGTTTAGCTTCTTTTACTTAGAGGCTTCACAATCACCAATATTAATTCATTATTCTGCATAGTATTTGCATGTGCATGTAAAAGTTTGTATTTTGTGTACAGTGTGCGCATTATGGTATAAGATTGTTGATTGTGTGTATAAGCTTGTGGTAATCATGTACACACTATATAGAATGATGAACATATTGTGATAACTCATATAAATTTATATTACTAAAAAAATTATTATTCTAAGAATTATTAAATAAAAAAAATGTATAAGCTTCTACTCAATGTGTATAATGTGTACATGCTTGTTGTAACCATGTACGTATTATGTATAACAATGTATATAATGTAGTACCCCATGTAAACTTATATTACTAATAAAATATTAATCCAAGGATTATTATAATAAAAAACTATATAAATGAATTTATTTTAATTTTTTTTAATTGTATAGAGTAATATTGTAAATTAATAAAAAAATAAAGATTATGACTCAAATTTGTACGAAGTGATGAATGTATAAATGAATTAATTAATGAAAAATAACTACAGACAAAATAAAAAAGATTATTTTATAGTAAAATATAATAAGGCATAGGCTATTTCCAATCTAAATTGTGTCATTTTATCTTTCCAATCTTAATGTTCATCCCATTCAACAACTTCATGTTGGATAAATGCTTCAATATACTTGCAGACGAACTTGCCATAATTATTTTTCTGGGTTGGCACACCACTGACAATATTGATAGGCCAATTTCGTATATCTTAATCAAATGTGCCCCCCAGATCCTCATGGAGTTTATTAACGATGTAAGAGAGAATAACCCTATGCATGGCTTTGGACAAAAAATCGAAGAATAACAAAATCTTTTCCTTAAGGTCTTCTACAAGAAGTGTCCAGTGTTATTCGTGACACAGTGTTATTCGAATGAATTTGGAGGGTTAATACGCCTTATATATAGATTGCTTATGGCTTTGTAATTTTTTTTTATAGGTCTGAGATAAATTAAACAACTTAGGTGAATATTGAAGGAAAAAAATACAGGGTAGGCAATAGCTCATTCTTTTCGGCAAAAGGGGTGATGTAAGCATCTTTTTGGGCATCACTAAAGTACTTATTTGTAATGAATTCATTAATTTCTCCTCTAGACATTGTGATGTTGTTATCAACGAATATATTTTCTAACATGTAAACATCATTAATATTGTTAGACATTTTGTACAATTCTTATCTTATTTGGAACACCTCACACAAAGTGCACTGTTGACATCATTATTCGAGGGCAATTTCCCTAGAATTAATCTCTAGCATCTATGTCTTCTTAGCCTAGTGTAGAAGTCTCCTTTAGGATCATCTTAGGGGGATGCCTATTGACGTTGAATTGACTCAACCTGACTCGACTTGAACCATCACCACTTTAAATAAAATTGACTCGATGAGAATTTAATTTAACGACGACAGCTCTAATTATTCTAAATAAAATTATCACAAATTTAAATTAAAACTGGATTCATGTTAATGAAATTAATTACATTAATTCAAACTGTATCAATTTTTTTAAAATTAAAATTCATTTAAAATTTTCAATTAAATCCATTTAGTTAACATATAAAATCATTCTTCTATATCTCTTTAAAATAATTAAAAATTAATATGTAATTTTATTTTAATTTTAATTAAAAAACCTTAGGTAATTTTGATGCCTCTATGCACGATCAAATTAACGAGTTAGGGTGGTTCTCACACATACAACCTCCTCTCCCACTCTCTATTCATTTGGAAGGAGCCCGAGCATCTCTGCCTGCTCCCAATTTGCAAGAAGGGATCATGTCTCTCCCTCGTGATGATACCAAGGAGATCTCCCTTCCCAGTTTGCTACTCCCTCTCCTCCTCCCTAGGTTCGCAAAGAGCTCCCAACAGAATCCCCCCATTCATATGACCGGTCTTAGCCAAACACCTCCAGCCCGATGGAAGCCTCCGCCTCCGTCACTTGCCCTAGATGCCACCTGCCTTAGCCACCGACTTGCCCTAGCCACCGGCCCTCCTTCATTTGCAAGGTGAGCTCTCCCCATTTCTCCTTCTTCCTCTCCTTCACTTTAAAGTTGCTACAAGAAAATATTCTATAGTGTCCCTTGGTTTTCTTGAAGTTTGGATGTGTTCTTTTATGAAATTACCTGGATAAAATGGTTAGGATTCTTGCATTCCGGTATCAACTAACTCGATTATAGTGATTTGCTAGCCCCACCATTTACTTAAATGAAGTATATCAAGATTATCATTATTGAGAATTAGTATCCATGGAAAAAATGTCATGTAGGGATTGCTTTTACTTGCTACAATTTGTCATAGATACATGTGTTGTGTTGACAGATTTGTGTAAACAAAACTTCAATGATAGATTCACCTTTTAAATTGGGATCGAACGTCTCCAATTTTAGTTCTATTTTATTGGATAAATAGATATGACATAAGTTATATGTATTTCCTTTGGTCAAATATTGAAATTGTAAGATGGAGATGATTTCCTTGCTTTAGAGAATAATTTTTGTGGATGTCAACACAAACCCCACATTTATGTATAATTCTCTTTGTATTTTTGTACTCACAAATTTATCCCTCATGTATTTATGCATGTGGTTGTAGATTCATTGGCATTATGCATATGTATTCCAAAAAAGCATGAGGTGGATTGAAATAATATTTGAACTTCAACATTTGTGTATTCTTTTTACCTCTATATGGTGCATACTTTAGCATTCATGAAGGAATTTTGGATGGACAATTAGTGTTGATAAACATTGCATTTGAAAGATGAATTGCATAAGATTTGTATGAACCCCTCTTTTGTTCCATGAAGCAATAGTCAATATTTGCAAGGTAGATCAAAAATGAAGAATGTGATAAGGGGGAGGAATTCATTCTATAGATTTATATTAATCCTCCTTAAGAAGGCTTGAAGTTGTATGCTACATGAGAAAGTTGTTGGTTGTATGAATCATGATTTATGATTGGAGGGTTTTTTTTGAATGGTTAAAAGGAAATAAAGTTGCATCAATTTCTATTTCTTTTATTAATCTTTGTTGGCCTAATTGTTGAAGATGGGTGAGTTGCATTCATAAGGAAGTGATGACTTTTGAGACATTTGGAAAGAATTAAGTTGCATGAAAACTTCTTTATCCTTCTAATTGAATTTGGTATAAGTGTTAAGTTGGAAAAGTTTTATGCGATGTTGTTCATGTTATTGGAGTATTTTCCTGAAATGTGAAGAGCACAGATTGACATCAAAATCTCTTTCTTATGGTGGCATTTTAGTATGAATGTTTAGTTTTAACATCAAGTGGGATGTTTGTTTTGGTTCTTGAAAAAAAAAAGTATATATATAAATATAAAGGTGTAGTTTTTTTCTTAAATGTGAGGTTTTAGAAAGTAGAGATTATGAATTTTGAAAGTCAAAAGTGTAGGTTTTGAAGGGTGATGCTTGGGAAAGATGAAAGGTAAAGCGTTTTTGTTTGTGGAAAATGTGTGTGTTGAAAAGTGAATTGTTTGTGTTTTGGAAAGTGAGAAGAGTGTGTTTTTGAAAAGTAAAAAAAATTATATATTTTGGGAAGTTTTGGAAAGTGAAAAGTGTATGTTTCTGTTAAAAGATCAAATGTGTGAATGTGGAACTTGTGCATTATGGAAATGTGGAAATTGTATATGTGAAAGTAAGGTAATGTGTGTATCTTTGGGAAGTTTTGGAGATGTAGAGTTTGTGCCTATATTGAAAAGTGATGTGTAAAGGTGGAAATTATGTGTATGGTTTGAAAGTGGATTGTGTGTTTCTTTGGAAAATGATACATATAAATATGGAAAAGTAAAGTGTATGTGTATGTTTAGTCAATCTTGATTATGGAAGTCACATGTGTATGTGAAATGTATGAGCCTTGAAAACTGCAAGTTTGGAAGGATAAAATGTATGTTACTTTGAAAGGCAAATGGTATATGTGCATTGGAAAGTGCATCAAGTGTATTCTTGAAAATAAAGCGAAGATGAAAGGTGACTTGTGTATGTTTGGAAAAGGGAAATTGTGAAGTTTGTATATATTCTGAGAGTTGAGAAATGCAAGTGTAGGAAATCAAAGTGTGCGTTGGAAAAGGGAGAAGAGTATGTTTGAAAGTTGAAGATGTATGGTTTTGAGAAGTGAAAGAGTTTGTGTTGGAGAACGGTTGGTTTGGGTGACTGTTGAAAAGCAATGCCTCTCTTTCTCTCTCTACCCCTCTCTTTCTTCCCCTTCTACTTACCCTTTCTTGTGCCTTATGGTGATTTTTGGAAAAATACAAAATATGAGTTCAAAAATGAAAAGTTCAAAAGGCAAAAAATAAATCAGTGTGCAAGCCCAAAAAAAGGTATGTTTGGATTTAAGTTATATTTTTCAATTGTTTCAATTATAATTATTAAATTTGCTTCTAATACATATTTTTTTATCTTTATTTACATGAACTGCGAGGAATGGTACCAATTAATGACCAAAAAGGTAATGTACCAAAGGCGTCAACCATCTCCATCCAACCAAATGGAGGTATTATGGGCAAAAATATTGAATGCTGGCTCCAGTACTCTGTAAGTATTCTAAGACTTAGGTAAACCTTAAAACCCAAAACCCCTGATATGATTGTGCGAATTTCCAACCTTAGGGCTCTGTAGAAACCTTTTAGTTTTATTTATTATGAATTTTAAATTAAAAATTACTTGCAAGTTATTTTTGCTATACTATTTAGATTTTGTTTTGTTATTTAGAACCTGAAACCCATTTACAGTCACGCATATGTCCAAAAGTTTATTAATAATATTTTTATCCCATATAACATTATTGACACTTAAGGATAAAAATTAAGGATGGGTCTTAGAGAACTTAGATTTAGGATGCATGCACCCTTTAGGAAGGAAAATGCTAAACATAGAAAACTTAGTCACACTTCACTTTAGGATTATTAATAAACTTAGTCCAAAAGTTTATTAATAATATTTTTATCCCATATAATATTATTGGCACTTAAGGACAAAAATTAAGGATGGGTCTTAGAGAACTTTAGTTTAGGATGCATGCACCCTTTAGGAAGGAAAATGCTAAACATAGAAAACTTAGTCACACTTCACTTTAGGATTATTGAATATCTTTAATCTAAGTGCATTCAATTCTAAATAATAATAAAACTTAAATAATAAATCAATCTTAAAAAATGGAAACTGCAATCAATCACATAACATACAATAACACTAATATGAAAGTTAAACATATATATTAAAATATTAAAAGCCATAAATGATTAAATAAAAAATTAGAAAACTAATAAAATTTTGTAACAAATTAAACGAATCAATCCTAAATAAAATTTAAAGAGAGGTCAAAAAATAAATTACAATCAATTGAAATATATATATATATATATATATATATAATAATAATAATAATAATAATAATAATAATAATAATAATAATAATAATAATAATAATAATAATAATAAAAAATAAAAAAAAAAATAAAAATGAAAATAAATAAAATTAAGATATAAAAATATACTAAATTTTTAAAAATTAAATAAAATCTTTAAAAATTTAATAAATCCTTAACAATTTCATAAATTAATTAAAATTTCAATAAATCATTTAAAATTAATAAATCACCAAAATTAAATAAAATCATTAAAAAATTAATAAAATATTTTCACTTTATTAAATAAATTAAAATTTCAATAAATTATTTAAAATTATCAAATCATCAAAACTTTAAATAAAACCTTTAAAATTTCAATAGATCATTAAATTAAGTACTCTAAGAATTAAAAAATCAATTAGAAAACTTTAATTAATAATTAACTTAGGTTATATACAAACCATGCAGCCTATCACACATATTTAGATTTGTTTGCTAAAATAATTGACTCTAGCTTTAGGTTAGACCATTATTTACTTTATTGATGTTGTGTGATAGGTTTTCTCATGGTTTTCACTACCTGTAAAATCAAAACGTCGTTTAGGAATGATCAGGATGCTCACAAAATTTTATGTAGGTGGACATGCTCGTGCAGAGCTAAATCAAAGGGGGCAAATTAAAGATTTAAATTGATATAAAGTTCCTACATGTGTAAAATGCTAAGCCCTCTTTAAAATTAAAGAGCATGACCAAGTGTGAATGGTGAAATTTAATTTAAATGCAAATATATAATTACTTAGGATGATTTTATTATAAACTACTTTGGATAACCCTACAGGTGTTCTAATTTTTCTTTTTTATAAATGAAATGTAATGTAAATGTATATAGAAAAGAGTTGTAATGTGAAAGTGACTTAAAAGTGGGATATCACATCCAACTTAGAATTCAAAGAGAAGAGAATGCCCCTTAGGGGAATTTTCTCTTTTATTTGAAAAACCAAATTAAGATGGTTTTAATATCCAAAGAGAAAAGAAAATACCCCTTTGGGGATGAGTTTCTTTTCATTTAGATATCCAGACATGGTAAATTCAAGAAGCTTGTAAAGAAAAGAAGGCTAAGGAGAGAAAATGAAGAAGTGAAGAAAAGAAAATATATCACATTTCAAAATCACTTGCATCAATCTTAGGATTAGAATCTGGGTTTGTTTTTAGTTGTACCCAGTCACTTTACTTTTCAGCAAATTCTGGGTTGTAAATAAAGTGACACTTGTCATATGGATATTAGACATTATATTTTAGATAATTAATTTATCTATTTACATTATTTGCATAGTAGAATTCTTTATTTTTTTAGGTTTTCTTGCATACCGTATTTTATTTTAGTTTGGATACGATCGAAGTTTTTGTGAAGGTATGAATAAAATTTTTATAATTGAAACTCTAATAAAATTTTTAAGCTACTATAGAAACTTTAACAATCTAAGAAGTAAGCTTGAGACCATCAAGAGTCAGCATATGTATATTATTACCTAATCTTCCTTATTAGGTACCTCCTTGCCTGCGAGTTATAACAGACCACCTTAGTCTATTAGGGTTCAGTTCTGTCAAGGGGATGTGTAATCTCTATAGAAAAATCTCTAAGGCTAATTTAAAACTACTTCATAATCATTTTATATATTCGAGTTAATTAGCATACATTGCATTAGATATAAATTAAAAAAATCTAAAATTTTAATTGCATTTTACTTTCAAGCATCATTTACCCTATATAAGTTGTGGGGGCAATTAAGATCTGACTTAAATGTCGGCCCAAAATTCCTTAAAACTTAAGTAACGTCCATACTCATCTTTTATAAAGAGATCGAACACATGGTTTTAAAGCACTTAGGTGGTTAGCTAGTTCCCCAATCCAGGCTAGGGTAAGTCTAGATTTGCACTTTATTAGATAGGTTTGGGTCACTACTTTATAGTACCCAATTTAAATTTATGTTATAAGGCAGATTTTTAAATCTTAAGTCCTCACCCTCCATGAGTATAATCTCAAATTTCTAATAAAATTCCAACTCAAATATAAAAATTTCTTCTAAACTGTAAAGCTCAATATAGAGTAGATTGAGGTTGTCTCTAGGCTTCTCAGAATCTGACACCTCCTACTTTTCCTCCTTTGACTCGTTAATAACTATTCAATGTTGAGCATTCTCCTTAAAAAATTCCAACTTCTTTCCTTTTCTTCTACTTTATAATCAAAGGGTATGAAATCTTTACTTTAATCGAGAGTTTTCTTAGGAGAACACCTTCTAAGATTTAATTAACTTGAGAACTCTAGATTAAAATAAACCTTATTTTATTCCTATAAAGAAAAGGAGAAATTTTTGAAAATGCAGATATCTTTTAAAAATCTCATTTATAATTTTAAATATACTTGTAGAATTTTATTATTATCTTTTCAGTTAATATAATATTCTATTTATTATATTCAACTTTAGAAATAATGAATTTTAGAAAATCCATTATTGCTTTTAGACGTCTTAAAGAATATTGTGTTTGTCTCTTAAGATGATATAATATTCTCCTTGTTATATCTAATCAATAGAGTGGATAAAATTTTTAATTCTTAAACACATTCTATAGAATTTAATGTTCATCTTTCAAGATGATGTATTATTCTTTGAATTATGTTTTATCATAAAAATATCATTTTTCAAAATCCTATTTTGATATTGAATTCATTATAGAATATTGTGTTATTCTCCCGAGATTATACTTTATTCTCAATATAGTATTCAATAACAAGATAGGAGAAATCAAAATCTACGTGGCGCCTTTACATTTTTCCCATATATGCACATGCTTTTATATATAGAGTACAATATTATACACATAGTGTAAACCCATGTGTATAATGCATAAGCTTGTACACATAATGTACAAGTTTTGTACAACATTGTACATACAATATGCAAGCTTATACACATATTATACAATTTTGTACACATAAAGCATAACTTTGTATAGATAATGTATAGTAATATACAAAGAGTGTATAACTTTTTACAAATATTATACAAGCTTGTACACACTGTGTATAATTATATATATATATATATATATATATATATATATAATATACACTAAGAATCCATAAAAGTTAAAACTTACTTTTCAAAGTGTTTTGTAAAATAAGAATACATGAAAGCTAGCATACTCTCATTGATAAGCTCCCTGCCCTTGAAATCCATCTTTATGCTTGGTTGGACAAGAACTTTAGGTAATTCGTCTACATTGATGACTTCATTAACTCTTGTCTACTCACCCTCCTCTATGACTGTTAGCTCTCCCACTTCAATATCTGGATTCTTCTCCACATTTTTCTTATTTCTTTTTATGGACAACCTGTTGTGTAGGGTATTTTAATAGTCTTCCTTGATTGGCCAACTTTATCCTTGATAGTGTTGGCTATAGTACTAGAACACCTAAAGATAATGTGGAATGTGTGTAAGCATTTTGTATAAGACTGCAAAATTTAGGAACTTTAGAAGTCATAGATTTTTTAGCTAGTGGCTGCTCTGGTAGTTTAACCTGCTCAATAATTCTCATCTCATTAAAAGCAGGGATAGAAGGGACAATAAAGGTAACCAGAGCAACAAGATCAACCATTTCCATCTCATAAATAGTAGGGACAACAGGGGTAGTCATGTAGTAGGCTCATTAAATTCCAATCTCATGGACAACAGGGGTAGTCGGGGCAGCAGGCTCAATAATTCCCATCTCATTGATAGCAGAATATAGTACAAGCATTATCATACTCCAATAAAGTTGCTTAAGAATATAAGAATTTATTTTAAAGTGTTTACATTTCATTTCAATTCTCCAGATCCGCATGCAAGTAATAACCATCTCATTTGTGAGAAGATTAATAAAAGCACACATTTTAATGAGAGCTTTCTAAAATGTCTTAATGGCTGATCGGGCTTGCTGAGGAGAGTGAGGGATATGGGTTTCATGAGGGGAGACACATGAGGCTTGCTTAAGAGAGAGAGCAAGATAAGTCTCATGAGGGGAGACAGAAGTGGCTTGCTTAGAAGAATGAGTGATAAGTGTAAATTATGTCATATGTTTATATATGTTTTTATCAATTTAAATGTGTTATTTAGTTATTTTTATGTAGTAAAACCAAAAAAAAAAAAGAAGTAGAATACAACACCACGACATTCAATAATTATATGCCGCAGCACTATCTTCCAAATCACTGAGGCATCACATTTTGACATGGTAAAGCCGTGTTAACTATCTTCAAGCGTGGCGGTGTGAAATTTTTAGCTTGGTAGCATCGTGTTTACTATTTTCAAGTATCGTGGAACATAATTTATTACACCTTGGTGCCAAATCTCTCACTTGGGCTTTGCAACATTGGAAGGTCAATAGCATTGTGGTGTAGTAGTTTTAACTTCTAAAGAACATGATCTACCAATGAAGCAATGTAAATGTTCACTAAGTAACCTTCCACATCAGTAAGCATTACGGTTGTACAAAAGTTCTGATGTTGAGGCACTAAATCATTTTAAGGCCACTGCAGTACAGCTTTTTTATGCACCACCTACTATTTTGGTGTATTTCTATACATCTAGTGAAGTTTAATTTATAAGAGAGTTCAATCACTTGTCTAAATTTCATACTTTTTATAGTACTCCTTTCGATCTATTTTAGAGTAAATTCTATGGAAGGCTAGAGAAGTACTAGATATAATCATTAGAGTATTTTAGTAAGTATGTGTTTGAGCAACTTTGTCCGTTAAGAAAGAAGTAGTGTGGGGAAGACACATTGATCCTTCCTGGTGATATCATTCTCTTGAATTTTCAACAAGCATATAATGAAAGCCATGTAAAACTCAGCACACAAGTAGCAAAAAGTAAACACTAACCTAACCCAGAACCATAGTCTATTATCCTTGTAAACCATCTAAAGTGTTTACATCACGCTATGTGTTTTCGATTTATCATATGCTAGATAATTGTTGAAGTTGTATAGTGTTTTAATTTGTTAAAGGTCAAAGAAAATTCTTATTTTAATTTAAGTGTTGACATGTTGATGCTAATTTTAAGATGTATTTTAAGTGTTGAGTGATTATAACCTTTGTTTACACCAAGATCATGAATTTTATTCCACCTTCCTTAAGGCTAAGTTAATAGCCTCGTAGGCTCTGGTTACCTAGTAACAACCAGTATGGATTAATTGATTTAATTGGTTAAAGCCTAAGGGGTTGATAATTTTTACTTAAGTTGATTAGTTAGTGATTTTAATGATTGCATTGATGTTTTCTAAAATTTTAATTAATTATTGAATTTTTGGAATATTTATGAATGATTTAATTCATTAAATTAAGGGGTCAAAATTTGACATTTTAAATCAAGTTAAATTCTAGAAATTTTGTATTTTAACTTCTACCAAACCCATAGCAAGGCAGAGAAGTCCTTATACAAACCACTTCTACCAAACCCAGTGCAATGGAGAAACGAAAGATTTGTCACCCTCTAGGTGATGCCAGTAGACCTTCAATCTTTTTCTTTCTCATAAAGAAGGCAGAGAACCTTGGACCTTTTTCACCTCCTAGTGATAGAATAGAACCACATGCTTGAGATAAGGAATTTCTCCCTAGATAAACCCAAGAAACCCAGATAGAAACTTGGAGGAAAAAGATAAGACACTTGCTAGGAGAAATCATGTGATCCCCTCACACAACTTCTCCCTCACACACAAGCACTCCCTTTTCTTCCCAAAACTCTCCTAGATCTTCTTCTCAAAAGTTTCCTCTCAAGAACACTCAATAGATAAAGACTTTGAAACAAGTTAATGAGAAAAATTAAATACATGGCCTCACAAAAAGCCCAAAATGTAATTCTGGTGAAACAGATTATACAGTATGATCCCATATCATCCAAAATAAATAGTGCAAAGTACTCCTATTAGTATTATATAAAGATCTTGGTTTTCTATGATCAATTCAAAGAATTGAGTTGATCCTCTAGGACGATTCAGATCATATCCAATACGATTAGTTTAAATGACTTGGATTATCATCTCATATGAATGGAAACGATTAAATCATTGTCTCATGTAAGAATCAGGTCGTGCAATATGATTGGTCAAATTATCCTATATGATCTGACTGGATTAATTAATTAAAATTCATTCCTTAATCACATGATTAATTTAGGCAAGATTTAATTACATCGTACAATATGATACCTATCAAACATTATAATGAGTACAAAATTTGAATTTCAAAATATTACCAAAACTATGATTGATGGTTGGGATCCTGATTTCAACTAATTATCATGTATGATGTACATCTTACAGTATGATTAGTTCATCTTATATTAATTATCATAATTTATATTTTTAATCATTTCTGATTAACTGATCATATAGAAGATAGGGATCGGACAGTATGATTTGTTCAAAAAATCCAACTTCTGATATTGTCACTGACTCACTCCCTTGAGTGTATATGTGTATGGTTATAAACTTAGTATCCATTAAATGCATTATTTGACTTAAGAAAGGTAAAAATACATAAGAATTAAAAATACATATTTTTTTCGATATACTTAACCCTAGTCTACCCAATCTTGAGTTGACCAAACTTGCAAGTGTATGATGGACCTAAAAAGTTGTGCATAGGAAAAAGCATTTATGTACTAATAACAGTTAACATGAGATAGCATGGTAAGGAATTCAACACTATTTGTTATCATCAAAATCATAGGACTCTGGTCTAAATTTGTAACAATATCCCCCTTTTTATTATTCCAAATATTTTTGGTAATTTTCTCAAAAATATTTTTGTTATTTCCCTTACTAGGTGAATCTTTAAAAAATATGGATGGTTTCTTTTTATTTCTTTTTTAAGAAAATAATATATACACAAATAATAAAATTTAAAATAAAATAGTAGATTAATCATTCAAATGCAGAGTACAATCTACCAATAATAACCTACTCCCCCTTTTCACATCAAAAAAAGGAGATACTTCTAAACAAAGTCACCAAAGAGAAGCACATACATTAGAAAGCTGAGAAGTAAAACTAATACAAACACAAGAAAGAAAATACAGAGCACACTGAAAGTATGAAGGATCATGATCAGGTGAAGGTGATGGTTGGATGAATCGATGGATTGAAGCAAATTACTCTCCAAACTAAGCCTTATCATTATCATGCTATTGCTGCTGCTGTACTATATGAGTATCAAAGCAAGCCATATCATTGTCATACTGTTTTTGCTGCTCTACTATGTAGGTGTTTAAATGAGCCTCCCACTGGTCAAATCTCTGAACCAGTAGCCATACTGAGACTGCTGGTGGACAGGTGTTGTTGTCGAAACTTGTGCTAGTTATAGACCTCACTTTACTTCCACTAACTTGTCATCTACATAGTGAATATTATGGCGGTGATTTTGTGAAGGATGTGGAAGAAGCTATTAGAATAAAAAATTGGAAGGTGATTTGGCAGTGTAGAGAACTAGAGGTTATATTTAGATTCAAGGATGAAAGAAATTTTGTGAACTAAGGCAAGATTTGGCTTTCTTTTATGTCTAGGATATTGTATACATGTTAGATTTTAAAGATATCAAATAATTAGATCAACTTCATTGAAATTTATCTTAGCTATTATGAAGTAGATAGTCATGGATAGAAGTGGTGTGAGATTAAATCGATCCCCAATTTTTGGAATTGTTGAGTTGTGAAGGATATGCTGGATGATTCTGGCATCTTGTACTAAGGTATTAACATGGGTGATGTGGAATCTATGATTTTATTCCTTAAGGGTAGAATTTGCAAGTGTCCAATCATAGTTAGTGTTTAAAGCAAAAATGTGACCATTTTGTCTAGTTGTGGAAAGGTGGAGGAATTCATAAAAATCTTGGTATATAATTTTGATAGTCCTCCAATTAATATAAGATTGGAGGGTAGTACCATCGATATTAATTTGAAGACTAGAAAAAGTTTTGAAAGAAGTTTAGAATTTAACATGTAGGTAAGTGCGAGAATAAACTGAAGGGTGGTGCGAGCACACACACACAAAGAGAGAGAGAGAGAGAGAGAGAGAGAGAGAGAGAGAGAGAGAGAGAGAGAGAGAGAGAGAGAGAGAGAGAGAGAGAGAGAGAGAGAGAGAGAGAGAGAGAGAGAGAGAGAGAGAGAGAGAGAGAGACTACCTGGAAGTTTAAACTTCCAGGATTATGATCTTGGAAGGCATGATCCTGATAATTTTGTATCGATTGTAAGCCTCTTTGTCAGCAGCTTCGATAAACTAAGGATCCATGGGGGGTCGAGAAAAACTTCTGACTAGAGCTCATGAATGCTTTGCTCTGGTCATTTGAAAGGAAAAGATCTTTAGGAAGGATGTATGAAGAGTGAAATAGGTTGAATGAAGAAAAGCTTTGAATTTCATATCTTTAAAAATAATGGTCATATTGTACAGTACCATAGAGCCATCGTACAATACGAATGAGTACATTCAAATTTATCTAATCTAATTGGTAAAAATGGTTGTCTTATCATACAATACAATCATAATCATACTAGATGATTGGAGAGAAGATGTTCGTCCCAAGGTGTCATCCTGGATGATCGTTGACTGGTCAGATCGTCATTTATAAATAAGTGTTTGTATAGTATAATATAAATATTATACTGACCAAAATCAATTCGCTCAACATCTATTGCCATATGTATCATATAGTATGAAGTAGGTTTTCATACATTATGATCACCAATGATCGATCAATATTAGTTGTTGGATGTGCTGTGATCAGTGATTTGGTATTTTTGTGAATGTCATATAGTACGATGTGAAATTGTACAATATAATATGAACAAAATTTAGAAAGTGGTGTGTGATGATCAAGAAAGCTCCATAAAAAGAACATAAAATAAATCACAGAATTAAAAGTAATAATACAAACATTCATAAAACAAATTTAAAAGATGAACACAAAAACTTTTAATTTTTTAGTTTTTAAAATCATCCTAATTTAAGCATGAATATCTATAACACTTAGACTAGTCCTTAAGGTGTTAAAGGTTTCAAAAGCTAGGGGTTTTATAAATATATCTGCCAATTGATTTTAGTTGCTACACGATGTAGTTGTATATCCTATTTTGTGACATGATCCCTAAAGAAATGATGCGTAATGTCTATGTGTTTGGTCCTGGAATGTCGAATTAAATTCTTTGATATATAAATGACACTAGTGTTATTACACGTGATTTAAATGGTGCCTGCAGATAGTCCAAGATGTAAAATGTGTTGTTTAAGCAATAGGACTTGTGCAACACCACTCCATATAGTTTTATATTATGCTTCAGCAATTTTGTTTTCTACTGGATCAGAAGACTAAAGATTATCTTATGAATTAGCATGTTCCAGAGGTGCTTGTCCTATCAACCTTATAACCTTAAAAGTCTAAATCAGAATATCCTATGATTTGAAAAGAAGCATTATATTGAGGATACCATATTCCTAAGTTTTAGGTTTCAAGAAGATATCTAAGAATCCCTTTAACAACACTCATGTGCAATTCTTTAGGATTAGCCTGAAATTTAGTACATAGAAAAACACTAAATATAATATCAGGTCTATTGGAAGTCAAGTAAAGGAGTGATATAATTATTCCTCTATACTTTTTTGATCAACTAATTTTCTATTTGGGTCATTATCTAACTCTATAGTAGAGCTCATGGGAGTGTTTATTGCATTAGCATTATCCATTTCATATTTCTTAAGGATGTTCTTGATGTATTTTGATTGATTAAGGAAATTTCCATCATCCTTTTGCTTCATACTAAATCTAAGAAAATTGTTCAGCTCTCCCATCACAATCATCTCAAACTCCTCACTCATAGTTTTTAAGTATTTATCACAAAGATTTTTTTTGTCGATATAAATAGTATATCATCAACATATATTTAAATTATGAGTATGTATTCTCCATTTTTTAGGAATAAGGTGGTGTCTACACTACCCTTAATAAAAGCTCAATCTAGAAGGAATACGCTCAATCTTTTATACTAGACTCTAGGTGCTTACTTCAACCCATGTAAAGCCTCTTTAGTTTGAATACTTGATTAGGGAATTTAGATATCTCAAAACTAGGGGTTACTCAATATATACATCCTCTTTACCCCAGTTAAGAAAGCACTTTTAATATCCATTTGATATTACTTAAATATTTTAAAGCAAGAAAAGGTCAACAACACTCTAATGGATTCTAATCTAACTACTAGGGAAAAAGTCTATTTAAAGTAAATCCCTTCAGTCTGATTATTCCATTTAGCTACTAATATAGCATTATTTCTCAATACTATGCTAGAGTCATTCATTTTATTTTTAAAAACTCATTTGGTTCCTATAATACTCTGGTCTTTAGGTCTACTCACCAACTCCTAAACATCATTCCTAATAAATTGATTCAATTATTCTTGTATTGCTAGGATCGAGAATTCATCAGCTAGGGCTTAATCGGTGCTGATGGGTTCTATCGTGGAGATAAATAAAAAAAGACTAACCTCTTTCTTAAGTTCATGCCTAATTCTAAGACCTTCAGATGGGTCTCATAAGATTAGTCTTTAGGATGATTAGATGAGTGTGTCCATTCTCTAGGAAAGGGTTTTTGAGGTTTTATACTATCTCCTAGGTTAATGGCTTCAACATCTTGAATTATCACTACTACTTCTTCTGGTTTAGATTCATAGGTCCTATCTAATTCATCAAACATAATATCGATAGACTCTTCTACTACTAAGGTCCTTTTATTGAAGATTCTATAGGCCTTACGTATAAATGAGTAACTAAAGAAGACTCCTTCATCAGACTTGGGATCAAATTTTCTTGAGGGAGATTTTGTTGAGAATCTAGATTTGGAGATTATAATTTTGACGATAGCAAACATTTCTGACACTTCTATTTTTCTACGATTATCCTACATACTAATATTTTAGGTCCACAAGATCAATTATAAATCAAGCCAGCTCAAGATTGGATAGATTATGACTGAGTTAGTTTATAAACATTTGTTAAATGTTTTTACCTTTTTCTTGAGTCAAATATAATAAAGTGGGTTTTGATGCTAAGTAACCTTGCATACACACACTTAGGGGAAAATTTTTATCTATTTAGAGTTTTTTATTTTTATTCATATCATATGGGACGATCCCATATCATCCTGGATGATATGTTAAAAATAGAAACCCTAATAAGGGCATTCTGATTAAGGCATCCAAAATTAAGCAATTGTCTGGGATAATATTAGCATCATCCAAGACAATAGGCTCAAATATGAAAGAATCAGTCGCTAACTCTTTTAGGCATGTTATTATTTTTATATATCATCCATAACACATCCTGGATGATGCATTACATTTATGCCTAAATTAGTTAGATGATTAAGGAAAGTAATTAAGGTTTGATTGATTGATCATGTCATCCTAGACGATTATAAAATTGCACAGGATGATCAATTAAAAAAACCTTAATTTCTTACTGGATAACCATAACAATATTCTAGATGATATGTGTTAATTTGAACTAATCATCCGGGATAATCCTAAATTGTGTTGGACGATCAGTTATTTTTTATATCATCTGAACATGTAAAGTTTGGCCGAACATAGTGATTATCTGGATGATATTCGACATCTTGAACTAACTGTATAGGATGATTATGAAATTATCCTGGATGATCAGTTATTTTTTCCATCATCCAGACAAGTAAATTCTGGTCAAACCGAGCAATTGTCTTGATGATATTCGACGATTTGAACTAATTATATAGAATGATGCCCCATCATCTTGGATGATTAGAATAAATAAACCTAATCATCCAGCCTCCCCCAGATCATCCTAGTTGATTGAGCTGAATTTATTTTGATAATATAAGATGATCTGTCGATTGTCCTAGATGATATTTATTGATTAATTACAATTTAGGGAAAATTTGAAGTTGTTATTTATAAGATCTCTTATTTACTCAAGAGGGTATCTTTTGTTGTTGTCTTGACCTGAGAGAGCCAAAATGAGAGGGAGAACTTGAAAGAGATAGAGAGGATCTTATAAGGGAGAGTTTGTAAGGGTTTCATAAACGTTATTTTATGCAAGGATATGCATTGTCTTCTTCGGTCATCATCCTTGGTTCCTTGGAGGTTCTAAAGAGGTCTACTTTAGCAATTATCAAGGTTCTCTAGTTGCTTTAGGAGGAATCAAAAGGAGTTAGGTTCTCTACCTCATCAAGGTCGGTAGAAAGGTGTTTTTATGCAGGCTTCGCCTCCTTGCTATGGGAGTGAAAGGAGAGATAATGAGTTTAGTGCAATACTTAGAGGAGAGGCTCCGAGGAGTGGACGTAGGTCAAGTTGATCGAACCATTATAAAATTTGGTGTGTATTACATTTTCGTATTTAATTTTTGCACTTTAATTTATCTGGGTGATTATTTTGGTTGCGATTGTGATTTTTGGTTGAAAAATTTTAAAACACTAATTCATCCCCCCTCTTGGTTAGCCTCAGGCTAGTTCATAAGGACTTAACATCCCTAACAAACTTTTAAGTGGTATTTGTTGAAAATCTATTTTCATGGCTTATGTTTTGATGATTGACAAACCTTTTCAGGAATCGAAGATCGGACAAACAAGACAAAGCCAGTTCAGGATTGAGTAGGTTTAGGGTTGAGTCAGTCTGTACTTTTGTTTTTCACTTTTTTAGTCTAATTGTAATGGTCAAAGAGATTGATGCTAAGTAACTCTACACACACACACTTGAGAGACTTAGAATTTTTATTTTTACTCATATCGGCCAGGACGATTTTTTTATCGGCCTGGACGATCAGGCTTAAAACAGAAAGTCTAAATAAGGATTCTTAATTAAGGCAGTCGTCATTAACATATTGGCCTGGATGATACGTGTATCGGCTAGGATGATATGCTCAAAACAGAAAGAAGTTGCCGCCATAGACAATTAAGGTATACTATATTTTTAAATTATCGGCCAGGACGATCCTTGATCGGCCTGGACAATATTCACAAATTATGCCTTAATTGATCAGGAAATCAAGGGAGTAATTAAGGATGATTTATACGATCATATCATCCTGGATGATCGCAGGATCGACCAGGACGATCCAGTCAAAAACCTTAAGTTACTTCTGGACGATAAATATCGGCCAGCTCGTATCCAGGGCTATTCTCAGGACGATTTTCCTTTGTTTTGAACTGATCGGCCAGGACGATCGTGAGATTGGCCTGGATGATCAAGCTAAATTTCAATCGTCCAGAAGTGTATCCAGGGCGATGCTCTGGCCGATCTTCTGAGTTTTGTACTGATCGGCCAGGCCGATGTCCATATCGGCCTGGACGATAAAGTCGACAACTTGCAATTAATGAGCTCCTTTGAAGCTCTTCTATTTAAGAGCTCATGTTCAACGTTTTGGAGAACCTTTGGCTGCTGCCTTGACCTGAGAAGACCTTGAGGAGAGAAAGAGAGAGAGGGAGAGAGAGAGGATCTTGTGAGGGGGAGCTTGTGAGGGGATTCATAAGGGTTGCTTCAAGGATCGTGTTGACCTCATTATTCGAGGTCAATTTCCCCAGAATCTATCTCTAGTGCTTAGGTCTTCGTAGCCTAGTGTAGATGTCGCACCCGCAGGATTTCCCTTAGGTGGATACCTACTGACGTAGCACGGACTCGAACTTTTAAGTAAACCTAAATCAATTCGCCTCTACTCAATCAAATTCAAATCATTGTAAATGAGATAAAAATTAGTATTTCAAAATTATTTCTATTTTAAAATTAACTCAAAATATTTATTTTAAATTATCAATTATTTTCTAATTAATCTCTAAATCAATTTGAAATATAAATTAACTCTTGAACTTATCTTTAAATTGTGATCAATCTGAGTCGTTCAATTTGAAATGGAATAGATCTAAATATGAGATTTGAGTGTCGTTTAGGTCGGTTCAAACCAGTCCCCCATGATCTCTCCCTCTAATTTGAAAACTGACTCTCACCTTAGGATTGGCATGCACGAACTCTAGCCGAGCACAAGGAAGTTCGAAATCCCTTCCCTAGCTCTATTCGCGCTCTGTAGTTCGAAAAACTGCTCTCTTCTCCCATTCACTCCCACTGATTCGCACGAACCGCACTTCCTCTCTCATTTCGCAAAACCACCAAAACAACCCACGATCCCTCTCTCTCTCTCACGGTTTTAGACAACTACTCTCTCACGACGATTCCAATTGGCAAGAAACCTCGTCGTTCTCCTCCCCAAGCCCTCGTCATTCTCTGCAATAGGTGAACAGCCTCAGACCGTCGCTTCCTGCCCAGGTCCACGTCGGAACCTTCTCAACCTTTGGAAGTCCAGTCAAGAACCAAAATTGTTCTTCTTTTCTCTCTCGCACTCTTGTTTAGAATCGGATCAGACGGAAGCCTTCCGAACTGTTCTTACCGTGCTCAGCATCTCCGACCACCTTGCCTTCTACGGCTCCAAAATCTGTCCTATCTCCCATAGACTCCAGAAGATGTCGTTTGAGAACAGCAAATTTGTGATAAAAAAAAAGGTATGAATAAAATGTATGGATGAATTTTATATTCACTATTGATTTAATCATTACAATTTTGACTTTTCTTCTCTTCATGTACTTTTCTTATTATTTTCTTTTATGAATATTTAATATAATTAGAGATAAGGATAAGTAGATATTTTTCTAAAAACCTATAAGTTTGAAGCATTACATATTAAATATTAATTCAACTAGTAAATTTAAGATAGTCTGTCATTTAATATATGCTTCCATTGTTTCATCTTCGTCCTTCCTTTTCTTCATCTATTATTATTTTCTTCTTCTAAAATTTTCTCTCCATAGTGTTTTGTCTTTGTTAGATATATGTTTTCTTTGCCAAATTAGTTATAAGATCTAATGATCCTGGGTTCTTAAGTAAATAATTATATGCATTTGAAAGATTTCAAATTATTATTTATAGTATTTTAAAAATTCATTATTTTATAAATATATATATATATATATATATATATATATATATATATATATATATATATATTATATATATTGATGAAATTGTGTTTTAGCCTTAAAATTCGTATTTTGGCCATTAGCTTCTTTGTCGACTTTCACTTTTTGTTTTAAATTTTATTTTGTTTGTTCACTTAAGAAAAAAATATTGTGTATAATATTTTATTTGTTCTTTGATATAAAATATGTCGGATTCATAAAGGTGTATTTATGTATTTGATGGGTTATGATTGGTAGAGTTTTGTGAGACTTTGCAAATATCAATTTTCTCGTTATAAATTATAAAATGTTGAAATTGGCTTGTGATGAATTTTCTTTGTATTTGAATACTTTTGCAAAAAGTTATAAGATTTTTTTTTTTTGTTGTACAAGTCATAATTTAGTTGGAGAAGTTATATGCTTTATTTCATGTGTGAATATTAGAGAATAGTTATATATTTTATGTATTTAATTTTTAGCAATACAATGGTGATTTTGATATAATTGGAAAACTTCATTGATATTGGAAGAGAATAAAATTGATTTTAATTCTTTCTTTGAATTGTTTTGGCATAAGTATTGAATTGGAAGGTAGAAATGTTGAATTTTTGTAAATATGAAAATTGAGTGTGTTATATAAAATGGAAATTATTTATGTAGAAGGATGAGAATAGTTTGTATTTTGGAAAAGTGGGATAAAATGTGTGGGAGATAATTTGTAGATTCTTGAAAGATTGAAATGTGGGTGTTTTGATAGGTGGTGCGTAAGAGAAAGGAAGAGTGAAACGTGAACTTTGTATATTTTTGAGAGTTGGGAAATGCAAAATGTAGGAAAGCAAGATATGTGTTTGAAAAGTGAGAAAGGTGAAGAGGAAGGTTGGATTGTGAGAATGGAGTGTATGTGTGGAAATGTATTTTGTAGTAAAGAATATAGAGTGTGAATATTGGAAATGTATGGAGTGTTCATACGAAAAAGTTAAATGTTTGGATATGGAAAGAAAAGTAAATTGTCTTTGAGAAGTTTTGGGAAGTAAAATTTGTGTGTGTTGAAAGGTGTTTATGAATATTGAAATATACGAAAGTGTTTTGAAAAGGAAGAGTGTAAAGTATGATTTTGGGAATGGTGAAATGTACAAGTGTGAAAAGTAAAGTGTTAGTTTTATGAAAATTGTGTAAATTTGGAAAAGTGAAAGTGAATATTAGGAAAATATATATAATTTGTTTTCAAAAGTAAAGGTTTTAAAAAGCAAGCAACAAAGCCAGTGCTTAAGCCCGAAGAAAGGTACGACTTTTATTTTCAGTAAATTTCAATTATTTTATTATTATTTATTAAAAGTGCTTATAATGCCTATTTTTCCTTATTTTCCCTATTTTCTTTGTATTTGCATGAACTGCGAGGAACGGTACCGGTCGAGGGAACAAAAGGACAAGGAGCTAATGACATCAGTCGCCTCTATCCAACCGGGTAAAGGTGCTACGGGCGGTACCACCGGGTCGTAGCCCCCGGTGATTGTGAGTATTTCTAAACTTAGAAAACCTTTAGGGACCCCTTGATGTGGTGTGCGTGAACCCTTCCCTTTTAGGTTCCTGTAGTAACTTCAATTTTATTAGGTTTATTTTTATTTGCTCTTAGATCTCTAAACCCCTTTACATGTACGAAATATCCTAAGAGTTAGTAATAACAAAGATTTTCTCCTATACAACACTAGTGACACTTAAGGACAATAATTAAGGACCGAGTCTTAGAAAATCTAGACTTAGGATGCATGCACACTTTTAGGATAGAGACATACAACATAGAAAATTTAGTGACATTATTATTATTATTATTATTATTATTATTATATTTTATTTTTACTTATTTATTTAACAAATTAAATTTAATTAATTAAAAATTTTCTTTTAAATAATAATTGATTTAAGATATATCAAAACCACACTTTCTAATACACACACTTAGATTTGTTTGCTAGGACAACCAATTCTAGTTTTAGGTTAGGCCGGTGTTTATTTCTTTATTGCACTGTGACGGGCTTTTTCTCGAGTTTTATTGCATGCTGGTTGTAAATTGTTGGTGTGTTTGTTTACTTACTTTTGCCGCACTCTGTGATGTGATTTGATTAATGATTAGATTACCCATAGGTTAGGAGTGATTTGGTTGTTAACAGAATTTTCTGCAGGTGGCCACACTCGTGCAGGGCAAAAAAAAAGGGGGCTAATTATTCAATAATTTTATAAAATGCTACAGGTGATTCAGCTTCTTAGCCCCCTAAATGAAGAAGAGTGTGGCCAAATATGGCTTAATAATTTAAATTCAATTGCATATATATATAACTGCTTGGGATGATTTTGCTTAGGATAACCCTGCAGGTGATCCAGATTTTCTTTTTCTTTCTGTGAAATGTAATATAATGTAAATGAGTTTGAAAATTGTGAAAGTAATTTTGAAAGTGGGATACCACATCCAATTTGGAATCCGAAGAAAAGAGAATATACCTTAAAGGATTATTCTCTTTTATTTGGAAAGCCAAATTAGGATGATTCAATATCCAAATAGAAAAGAAAATACCCCTCTTAGGGATGAGTTTCTTTTCATTTGGATATCCAGAACCCGACGGACCGAGAAGTTTGTAGAAGAAGAAAAGACAGAATGAGAAGATTGAAGAAAGAAGATGAAGAAATGAAGATTTAAGGAACAATATATGCCATTTCAAAAATTACTTGCGTCATTCTTAGGATTAGAATCCGGGTTTGTTGTCAGTGGTGCCCGGCCACTTTACTTTTCTGTAAATTCTGAGTGTAATATGGACATTGGACATTGGACATTATATTTGGATTATTAAAATTGATTGTTTACATTGTTTGTGCAGTAGAGTTTTTTAGGACCTTGCATGCCGTGTTTTGTTTTAGCTTGGATTCGAATCGGAGAGATTTTTTTCGTAAGGGTACGCTCAAAATTCTTTTACTTCAAATTCTAATAAAATTTTTAGGCTCACATAGTAACTCTAACGATCTAAGAAGTAAGCTCGGGACCGCCGAGAGTCAGCATAAGCATATTATTAATTTCTCTTCCTTGTTAGGCACCTCCCCGCCTGCGGGTTCTGGCAGACCACTTGACCTATGAGGGTGCAGTTCTGTCAAGGGGAAGTTGTGCAATCTCTAGGGAAAAACCTATTTTCTAAGCCTAATTTTAAAACTGCTTCATATTCATTTTATACATTCGAGTCAATTAGCATGCATTGCATTAGATACAAATTAAAAAGAGTCTAAAATATTAATTGCATTTTTAGGCATAATTCACCCTATATAAGTTAAGAGGCCAATTAGGAACTGTCTTAGATGTCGGCCCTCAATTCCTTAAAACTTAAATAACATCCCTACCCATCTTTCATAAGAGACTGGACACATGGTTTTAAAGCGCTTAGGTGGTTAGCTGGCTCCCCAATCCAGGCCGGGGTAAGTCCATATTTGCACTTCATTAGTTAGGTTCGGGTCACTATTTTATAGTACCCAAATTAGATTTAAGTTCTGAGGCAGATTCTTTTTAGATCTTAAGTCCTCACTTTCCGGGAATATAATCTCAAATTTTTAATAAAATGTCAACTTAAACATAAAATTTTCTCTTAAAATGTAAAGCCCAATATAGGATAGACTAAGGGTGCGTTTGGGATGGCTGCAGCTGTCGATAAAGTAGGTTGTGAAATTGTTGTACAGAAAGTTGCTTCTTGAAGTTGTTTTATATAAATCATTATATTTTGTTTGGATAGCATAACTGTAGAACTGCTGTGCTGCAGCTGTATGAGAATAATTTACCTTCATATCCTTATATATATTTAGATGAAATATATAATTTTTTAAATTTTATTTTTTTAAAATGTATATGATAATCAACTAACAATTCTAAATCAAAATTGTATCACTTCTTAAGTTGATAAAATTTAAAAAAAAAAAAAAATTAAAGTTGCCAAAAAAAAATTTTAAAATATTGTTGTAAAAAATAAATTTTTATTAAAAATATTTATAAGTTGTACAAAAAATAAAATAAAAATAAAAATTATAATTACGATTTCAAAAAGCTAGATAAAAATTTTTTTATTCATGCCTTAATGCGAATGCTTTTGAAAAATTTTGAATAAAATATGTTAAAATTTTTATTATTTCACTTCTACGAAGTTGACAAATACATCTAAGAATATATAAATTTCAACTTGAACAAGGAGAAATTAAATAAAAAAGCTGAAAGAAATTAACATTAATGATCATGGCATGTATTAGAGCACATAGACACTTTTGGAATTGAAACCATAAAATTGCTACGATAATGAACGAAAATGACAACTACAACCTATCAAAGCCTCATGCATCCATGCCGGTGGTACACCGAGGTCTGCAATAAACCTTTTTTGTGTTTCACTCGTCCTCCAGGTCTCACAGTACTGTGATAAAATTTCCTTGATTAGATTGGTCTATATATATATCGGAATTCAGCATGGTAAGGCATGTGGATGGCAACACAAATTGCCCAATGGCATGGCCCTAGACTGCTAAACACAGCAGCTGTGAAACAAAACTTATATCAACAACATGAAGTTCCTTTGAATTGAAAACACCTATCGACTCTAATATAGCTCATTGATGCCAAATCATGTGGCAATCAAGTGGATCAAATGTGGAAGAGAAGTCGCTAGATCATTTCCTCTGCTCCTTCACCATCTTGTACCTCCCGATTAAAATCATTTCCTTCCGTCTCTACTACTGATTGCCCAATTCTATAATCATATGCCTCCTCTGGTATATATGTTTCGTCCGCATCACATATATTGAAATCAGGGTCTTCCCGACTGGAATGTCGACGTATGTAATTATGCAATGTCATGGTTGCTATCACTATTTTTATTTGTTTTTTGAATGAGTATGTAGGCATATCTCGTAGTATGACCCACTTCTTCTTCCAAACACCAAATGACAAACATTTGGGATTGATCAATTGTTCTTTAAAATCAGATGGGGTCCATAATAAAGAATATCAATGCAATGCTCTTAAGCCAACAGTAAAAATGTATTAAGCTGAAACATGACTTCTAATTACTGCTCCCTTCCAAGGCAATATCACACCCCAATCTCTCAAGATCAACCAATAAAAAAAATTTCAGTTATCAGGATCGAAATTAATTTCACATATATGCTATCTTTTCATTTACCAAATAAATACATGAAAAGGACTTTGCACTTCCATAATCCTGCAGAAAGATAATAATAGACTGTCTTTTATGATTTTGAAACTAAAAAAAGAAAAGAAACAACATGCATTGGAATCAAAACAAAAGCATTCGATCAAGAAAGATCTCATAGAGATCATCACAAGAAAGATTTGGTGTATAAGCATATACCTCGGATGAGTTTTTACATTGATCGGATGCAACAAATATTGCTAAAGCCATTTATATATTAAGCAACCAATTCATATAGAAGCAAGAAGCCCCCCCAAAAAAAAAAAAAAAAAAATGCCGCAAGATTAGAAACGATCTTCAAAAGGATAATTTAAAACAGGTGCATAAAACTTTAAGGGGGTGTTTGGTATAGGATTGGATTCAATTTTAGTAGGATTTACTAAATCCTGTAAATCCGGATTTAGTAAATCCTGGGCTCTTAAATCCTGAATTGTGTTTGGTATGACAATTTTTAAATCCTGCTAAATCCATAAAGATGTTTGGCAAGAGATAACAGGATTTAAAACAGTTGGAGATTTAAAATTGAATTAACAAAATATTTTGAAATAACTAATTATTTAAATAATATTCCTACTAATTATTTAATTAATAATTTAATTACTATTTTATTAGTTTTAATTATAAATTTTATTATTAATTATCTCATTAATCACTTAAGAATTCTACTGCTCATTAATTATTTAACTATTATTTATATTATTAATTATATATTTAATAATGTATAAGATAATTATATTAATTTATAATTGCTAATTATATTACTAACTATTTTATTAAGTTAAATTAGATAATTAATTTATACACTAATTCTAATATTAATTATTAATATTTTAAAGGGATTTTTACATACATAACACCTGAAACTACTTAAAATACCTATTCAACACCTAAAGTTTCATATTTACTAATATACCACTTATTTCTCATTCTAAACATTATATATAGCACTCCGTTCGTTCGGTCCGTTCCATCAAAACCCCTCTCCCCGAACCCACTAAATTTTCCCGCATGAAAGCTTCGGCGAAACTTCGTCGCCTCTTCTTCACTCGAGCAGGTACGAATCCCGTCTCTCCTTCATCGCCTCTTCTTCGATCATAGTTCACATCGCGTGCCCTAGATAAATCCCGACATGGAAAAGGGTCTTAGTGAAGCTATAAAACTTATTTTTCCAAATGCCGAGCACAGAGTGTGCATGAGATACCTGTGGAAAAATATAAAAAAATACTTTTTTGTTGTGAGGATGGCAACAAGCTCCAAAAATTTTGGTTTGGACAGCTGCAAATAGTTACAAGCTACATGACTTGCATAAGAAAATGGAGGAGATCTTAAAAATTAGTCCGCAAGTGTACTCTTACTTGAATGTATTGTCATGCAAGTGGTCTAAGGCGACATTCTCTTTGCACATTAAAAACCACTACAATACGAATAATATGTCGGAATCCTTTAACGCATGGGTCGAAGATGCGAGAAGTTTGACAGATTGGAGAAGAAGACAATAAAACAACAACAACAAATACATTCATATGGTGAAAAAATTTAGAATCATCCTTCGATCTTCGAACAACAAACACATTCACGAAATATAAAATACGATCTTCAAACCTTGCCGATCTTCTCTTCGAACGTGACCGAGAAGAAGCGAGGCCAAGGGAAGATGCGCCTCGTGTGAAACCTTCAAACGCGACAGCAAATGCAAGGGGTTGGATTCGAGAACGAGGGGAAGACGAAGGGTAAACGCGGAGAAGGGAAGGGTTTCACGACTGAATAGAAGAGAAGCGAGATAGGGCTTTTTACACGGAACCCAAACGACGTGATTTAACGTATTTTATGTGGTATATTAGTAAATATGAAACTTTAGGTGTTGAATAGGTATTTTAAATAGTTTCAGGTGTTATGTATGTAAAAATCCCTATTTTAAATTATATTAATTAAGTTAACCAGCTAGGGTTTGCTTTTAATCTTCTCTTATTCGTCCATCCTGTTCGGCTTCGTTGCTTCACAGGAGGTGTTGAGACTGCACGAGTCGCTTCTTGGGCTCCTTTGTTGCTTCGAAGGAGTTGTTGAGATTGCGCGAGTCCTTCTTCGGCTCCTTCGTTGCTGTTCGACTTGCGAGTCGCTTCTTCGGCTCCTTCGTTGCTGTTCGACTTGCGAGTCGTTGCTGTTCGACTTCGCTCCTTCGACGACGTTCCCTTCCTGTCGGATCGGACGTTACAACATTTTGATCTGAAGCAACGACGGGAGCTCCCTCTCGCTCGCTGTGAAGGTAACTTTCTCCCTTTCGCGCGCTTCTTCGGCCAAATCCCGTAAATCCGACTTCTAGCGGGATTTGAATTTACCGGGATTTAGCGGATTTACGCCGTAAATCCGCAAATCCGGGATTTAGGGATTTGCCGGATTTACGGCGCCATTTTTTGCGTTTGGCTGGATTTACCGTAAATCCTACTTAAAAACTTGAAATAAATCCGATACCAAACACCCCCTAACAGGAACGAGACATACAAACACTTAACTAAATGAAAAGGAATAATGCAGTACCTTGGGAAAAAAGACACATGAAATGATTTGTTTAAGAAGGATAAAGAACTACAGCCACTGAATAAAAATTTTCCAATAATTAAGTGTTTTAAAACAGGTCCATAAAAACAAATACCATTAAGTGTTAACAAAAAACAGAACTAAAACAGTTCAGACATCTACATTGTACAGAAGGTAAAATTTGTGTAGCATTTGCCTGTTAAAACTTCCAAGTTTTAGACAAAAGGAGAAGAAGATGATGAGAAAGAAGATAGAAGATGAAGGAGAAGAGGAAAGTTAGGGGGTATACCTGCTTGTCAGGAGGAGAAACAAGGTTTAGACGCTCTTGTTCGGCCCAGATCAAAGAGGAGACGGGAGCCAACGGCTTACGGTAGGGCAGGAGGTCGAGGGGAGGCGAGGTGGAACGGACAGTCGCGGCTACCTGTGGAATGCGATCGGCGGGAGATCAGGGCTTGAGGTCGTTCGTCTAGGCCGGATCGGACTGGACAGCGACGGAGGTCGAGGAGATGGGATGGACCTTTATCTCTTTAAGCCGTCTGGTTAGGAGAAGGAGGAGAGAGCGGTCGGAGAACTCGAGAGTTAGAAACAGGGGCTGTTTCTGCGAATAACCCTGTAGAAAGCTTTGTTAAGTAATATTGCTGAAGCTCTGTTCCACTCTCATCAAATTCTTACAACTACAAATTTGAAGAAATACCTGAACCAGGGACGTTGCATCGAGTTATTACAAAAAGCGTCGTGCTACAGCGAGGAAGAAATGGTGGCGGAAGTTCTCCAGAATGAGGAAGACGGGGTATATAACTGTAAGGGTATTGAAGTATTTCTTAACTTCCGAACAGCGGAAAGCAGGCCAAAGCAGCGAAAGCAGGGATGTTCCTTCGGACGGGAAAAGTAACCGCGGGACGCAGAAATTTTAAAAACGGAGCATCACCGCTTGACCCCAAACGACCTCTCGGTTACGTCCGGTGACGCACAGCAGGAAAAAATCCGTCCCAAACGAAGCCTAAGGTTGCCTCTGAGTTTCTCAAAATCCGGTTCCTCCTACTTTTTTTCCTTTGACCCATCAATAAATGTTCAACATTGAGCTTTCACATTGAAAAATCCCTACTTCTATTTTCTTGTCTTCTACTTTATAGTCAAAAGGGTATGAAATCACTGTTTTAATCAAGAGTTTTCTTAGGAGCTTCTCTCCTAGGATGTAATTAACTATAGGAGCTTGCTCCTATAGGGATTTGAGAACCCCAGACTAAAATAAACCTTGTTTTATTCGTATAAAACAAGGGAAGAATCTTTGGGAACGTAGATATTTTTTAAAACCTTATTTCTAATTTTGAATAGACTTGTAGAATATTATTATTCACTTTTCAGATAATATAATATTATACTTGTTATATTCAACTTTAGAAATAATGAATTTTATAAAACTCATTCTCTCTTTTGGATATCTTGAAGAATGTTATGTTCGTCTTTTAAGATGATATAATATTTTTCTTGTCATATCTAAATAAAAGAATGAATAAACTTAAAAAAAAAATGTATTTCTATTTTTAAACATATTCTATAGAATTTCATGTTCATCTTTTGAGATGATATGTTATTCTTTGAACTATGTTTGATTATAGAAATATCAATTTTTAAAAAACCTATTTTGATATTGAATCCATTATAGAATATTGTGTCTGCCTCTCGAGACCATACTTTATTCTCAATGTAGTATTCGATTACAAAATAGGAGAAATCAAAATCTACGTAGTGATGCCCAATTTTTCCCACCAGATCGCTCTGCTTGTTCTTCGTCTAGAGTTTCTCGTCCGTGTAAGGGTCGGTAGAGGTAAGGAGTTAGCTTTTGGTTGTGGTTCTCTGCCAGCTTCAGGAGGAAGCAAAAGGAGATAGGTTCTCTGCCTTGCCGGGGTAGCAAAAAGGATGTTCTTGTAAGGGCTTCTTCGCCTAGCCGTGGGGGCTAAAAGAGAGTCACATTTTGTAGTGCAATACTTGGAGGGTGCCTCCAAGGAGTGGACGTAGGTCGAGTTGACCGAACTACTATAAATTTATGTGTTCTTATTTTCTTACTTTCGCACTTTTAATTCCATATTTATTTTTTGTGGCGTGATTTTTGTTTATATTTTTTATTCTTTGTGAAAAGAAATTTTTAAAATACCAATTCACCCCTCCTCTTGGTTAGCTTGGGCCAATTCTATAGGGCTTAACATCCCTAACGAACTTTCAAGTGGTCTCAGACCGGGATTCG
The DNA here is from genome assembly GCA_019514585.1 of Dendrobium officinale. NCBI lineage: Eukaryota > Viridiplantae > Streptophyta > Magnoliopsida > Asparagales > Orchidaceae > Dendrobium > Dendrobium officinale. The sequence continues at coordinate 35,417,244 of CM033691.1, read as the reverse complement.
AAAATTTAAGTTTGAAAACTTTTTGAATTAGATCCATGGCTATCCTTGGGAATCGTAACACTACGGAAGGGTATTCTATTACCCGACCTCCCCTATTCGATAACCTACCTTTTGACTTTTGGAAAACCCGCATGTCAACATTTTTACAATCTACTGATTATCGCATGTGGATGCTTATTCAAGAAGGTTATTCTCCACCTTCTCGTGAAATTAATGCTGTTAAAATTGAAATTTATTTTACTGAATGGACTTTCGATGAACGTGATTTAGCTCAATTGAATGCAAAATATTTGAACTTCTTTTTATGTGCTTTAAAATCTGAGGATTACATGCGTGTCTCCACTTGCAAAACTGGTAAAGAGATTTGGGATAAATTGTGCATCACCTATGAAGGTACTAATGAGGTTAAACAATCCCGTTTGAACATTCTCTTACATGACTACGAACTTTTTCATATAAAACCTCATGAATCGATTTCTGATATGTATACAAGATTTACTTAGATAGTTACTTCACTGCATGCACTAGGAAAAGAACTTTCAAACTATGAAAAAGTTAACAAGATTTTGAGATGTTTGCCTTTGTCGTATGATGCTAAAATCACTGCATCACTGAATCTAAGGATTTGAACACCTATTCTATTGATAACTTACTTGGCTCACTCATTGCTTACGAGCAAGGGGTGAATCAAAGAAATCTTGATGTAGGTGAGAAGAAAAAGGAGAAAATAATTGCATTGAAGGCGCACAAATCGGATTGTGAATCTTCCAGGTCTGAAAGCGACGAAGTTGCCTTCATCACAAGGCAATTCAAAAGCTTTCTAAGGAAGAAACAAAAGCATCATCAAAGTTGGAGAAACGGTAAGGATAATAAACATATTAAATGATCTTCTGATGTTGTTTGTTTTGAATGCAGGAAACCTGGACATGTGAGAGATGATTGCCCAACACTTCAGGATAACACAAGCAAGGAAAAGATTGAGGAAAAATCTAAGTTTAAGAAGGAGAAGAAGAGAATCCAAAAGGTATTCTGGGCAGAATCTGGTACTGATTCCTCTGAGACTGAACCAGAGGAAGAAACAACGAACCTGTGCTTAATAGGGGAAGATCATCTTGAGCAAAGTGATGAGGAAGAGGTATGTAAACCAACCTATGATGAATTGTTTGAAATTTGTGAAAAAATTTATGCATCATACAAAAAACTTAAGAAGACACATGCTAGCTTAAAAGTAGAACTTTTGAATTTACAAAAAGAGCATGAAGTTTTTCTCAAAGATCATGCAACGATTGATTCAAATCACATGGCTCTTCTTGATGAATTTGATGATTTAAACAAAAAATATTTAGAATTAATTGATGAAAATAATGCATTAAAAGTTTCACACACCTCACTTAAATCTGATCTTAAGAAATCTAAAGAGAGTGTGAAAAATTTGAGGATTAAAAATGAAGTTTTAAAAAGCACTAATTTGAAGATCCAAAATGATTTAGAAGCATATAAGAAAATTAGGATGACATCTACTTTTAATCAATTGCCAAAACCTAGGAAGAGGCATTATAACTCAAACCACTTAAGAAATCATTTTCCGGGAGTTAGATGTTTTTCATGTGGCATGCTAGAACACATCTCACACACTTGCACCATTCACCGTAGTACACATTGGGTGTGGAGACCTAAGATGAATAATTTACAACATACCTTACCTGCATTTCATTCTACTTTTCCTAAGAAGGAGCCCTAACCTATTTGGGTTCCTAAATCTGACTGTTGTTGAGTTTTATAGAAGTGCTCTCACCAAAGACCTCGTGGGGGCATAAGATAACTGGGCATATGAAGGCTCACAGCTCATTCATGCTCAAACATGTTGCTTCAATAATTTCTTAAAATATATTTTATTTCAATGTGTTTTATTTCCGCTTTTTTTGTTATTTTTTTGTGTGTTTTGACTTCACTTTATTTTTTAAAAATTGGCTTTCCATATGTTGAATCTTTTCAAGATTTTAGATTTTGGAGTTTTGAAGATTGTGTTTAGCTTTTCTAAATTTAGTTAAAGGGAGAAACATCGTGGATAGTTTCTCTCCTTCTGACCTTGTTTAGTGGTATAATTTTTCTTTTCTAAACAAAAGTCTAACTCATTTTAGCCAATGGTTTTTGAAACTAAGATTCTTTCTATCTTGCTATAATATTCTATCTTATTCATAATATCCAAAGCTTTTACTTATCTTTCGAGTTATTTAAAATCTTGCCATTGCTTTTATCACATGTTTTTTATTTTGTTTTGTGAATTATTCTTCCCTATGTTAGAGAGAGAGCTCCTATTCTCTAATATTTGGAGGATATACTCACAACTGAGCTTCTTTTAAGAGTTTGCAAAAGAGCTTTTAGCTTGCAAGAATTAAAAAGGAAAGAGGCCAATGACGCCAAATTGAAAAAGGAAAATTATACACAATTGTGTATCAAAAATCAAAAGATGCTCAAAGAGCCAATCAAAGATTCAAGAGGCATAAAATGAGCCCACTAAAAGCAAGCTATCACCTCTTTTCGAAACTTTTAAAACTTAGAAAACTCATTGACTATTTGATGAATTCAAAGGCTTGATTTCAAATTCCATGATTGAGAAGAAGTACTTTGTTTTATTATTTATGAGATGGTTTTTGTAAATAAGTTTGATTGAATATTCTTTTTGCCCAATTAGGTTTATTCAAAGTTATGCATTATTATTTTTCAAAAAAAATTTTATACCATAAAAAACGTCTGATTTAAGGTTAACAAAATCGGATATCTTACCTTTGTCTGATTAGGATTAGCTAAACTCCTTGATCTTGTGGAACTCTAAAAGTTTAACGTTTTGAAAAATTCTCATATGATGCCTCCATAAAACAAAAAATTAGAAAAATTAAAATAAAAAAATATTCATTTTTTTATTTTCCTTGTGTTTTTGCTTTTCTTTTGCTGTGTTTTTCTGATTGTTTTTCTTTTGTTTTATTTTTGAGGGCCTTGATCATCACCATCTTTTCCTTGGTTTCAATTTCTAGTCACATTATCCTGGCTGATATTTTTATCGTCCTAGACGATAGGATAAAATATCTTCAAACTCCATCTGCTGAACATTTCTGTGCTTGCTGTAACTCATCGTCCTGGACGATCCTATATCATCCTGTACGATATGATTGAACTCTGTTGCAATTCTGATGATAGTCCTGGCCGATAGAATATTTTTTCTGGCCGATGCAACTTATGTACATCGTCCTAGCCGATACACTGGATCATCCTGGATGATCCACGTGTCAGCACATTTAAATCTTTAAATTCGGCCCCGGACAATCCATCATTGGAAAATCGTCCTGGCCGATCCACTGTTCATCCTGGACGATATACGTGGCAGTGATTTAAAACATTTTAACTTCGATCGGTACGATCAATTATTGTGCATCGTCCTGGACGATACATCTAATCGGCCTGGACTATCTGCTTTTTCAACGGTCGTCCGGATTGACTCCTCGGGCCGATCGCCTGTGTCTAATCGGCCTGGCCGATATCTGATCGGCCCGGACGATTGGACCGCCTTTTTGACCAATCGTCCTGTACGCAATTATTGAGCCATATAGGCCTTGACGATTCTGCGATCAGCCAGGATGATATGGTCCGTTTCTTTAAATTCTGGCCGTTCCAGCCATGGTTTTTCACTCTCCACCCTTTCTCCTCTTGTGTTTTCTTGCTAACTCCACTCTATGGATGGTGGGAAACGTGTCCGTTAAACTTTTGGGAGTTCTTTGAGGGCTAGGATTGACCCTCATTTTAGGGAAGCAGAAGATAAAGCCGCCTACCATCGTTACAAAGAGTGTGGGATAACTGTCTCCAGAATCATCAATCCTGCCCACATCTCATACCCGGTAATGGATCTTTTCGCTCACACCTCCCTTTGCTTCATTTTGTCTCTTGCTTTCCCTTTCAATACCGAGTTTCTTCAAGAATTTTTCGTAAACCTTCGCATTAACCCTACCTTCACTGCCCTGACCTCCTATGTGAATCGACGCCCTGTCGAAATCACATATCAGGATTGTGTTGATCTTTTACAGCTATCCACCACTAGGGATAAGCTGCACTTAATCACCTCAGATCCTGATCTTGACTGGTCCACGACGAATCACTTCCTTCGCCAGACCAATGCACCTTACCATGTTGGAGAGACTAGCTCTTTAGTCAAAGATGCTAGGACAATCCAACATGTCCTTCGCACCTCCATAATTCCAAAATCCGGGGACCGAATCCACATCACCCCTCTACTTTCCCTCACTACTTTCTACATCATGGCTTATAGAGAATTTAATACTGCGGACCTAATTTTTTGATACATTGATCACTTAATCACAATCCGCGATCCAGGTCACAAGAGGAAACCCAATCTAGCCTTAGGACACATCATAGCCTGTGTCCTTTAAACTAAATACCAACTTCAGTATCCTATTCCACCAAACCTCCCAACTCCCTTCTACTCAAACAGTTCCTTCAGTACCCTTCACAGTACTCGTCTCCACTCTGAGGAACCTCGGGGGGCTAGAAAGGAGGAGGCTCCCGCTCCCGCTCCCTTTTTTGACCCTGTTCCTCTCCACCAGCACTCACCGGTTGATCAGTTGATTGAGAGATTTGATCGATGGGAGACTCGCTTTGACGCCTACATTACTGCATAGGAGCAACAACACTCTGAGGACATTGCCCGCTACGAGCAGCACCGCACTGAGGATTTAGCCCGATTTGACAGTTTCCTTACTCACCAGCAGCAGCAGCATGACCAGGACATCGCCTGGTTCAATGCTCAGTTTACCATGCTTGCCAGCTACTTTCAGCAGCCACCTCCACCACCTCCATCAGATGATCAGGATCCCTCATTCTTTTAGTTTGTGCTTTCTGTTGTTTGTTTCATGTTTTTTTGTAGTTTGCTTTTTAGTCTTTTTTTATTTTTCTTTTGTATCTGGACTCTCTTTTTGTGATGACAAAAGGGGGAGTAGGGTGTGGTAGGAAAAGTTGTTGGGTTTGTAACTTTGAAATTTTAATGGACTTTTTTAGATATTTTCCTACTTGTGTTTGCCATCATCAAAAAGGGGGAGATTGTTGCAAATCTATTTTCATGGCTTATGTTTTGATGATTGACAAACACTATTTCTCTTGGACTGCTTGTTGCTTCTAACTTTTTAGGAATCGGTGATCGGACGAACAAGACAAAGCCAGTTCAGGATTACGTAGGTTTAGGGTTGAGTCAGTCTGTACTTTTGTTTTTTACTTTTTGAGTCTACTTGTAATGGTCAAAGAGACTGATGCTAAGTAACCCTACACACACACACACACTTGAGAGACTTACAAGTTTTATTTCTACTCATATCGGCCAGGACGATTTTTTTATCGGTCTGGACGATCAGGCTTAAAATAGAAAGTCTAAATAAGGATTCTTAATTAAGGAAGCCATCATTAACATATCGGCCTGGATGATACGTGTATCGGCCAGGACGATATGCTCAAAACAGAAAGAAGTTGCCGCCATAGACAATTAATGTATACTGTATTTTTAAATTATCGGCCAGGATGATCCTTGATCGGCCTGGACGATATTCACAAATTATGCCTTAATTGATCAGAAAATCAAGGGAGTAATTAAGGATGATTGATACTATCATATCGTCCTGGACGATCACAGGATCGGCCAGGACGATCCAGTAAAAAACCTTAAGTTACTTCAGGACGATAAATATCGGCCAGCTCGTATCCAGGGCGATGCTATGGACGATTTTCCTCTGATTTGAACTAATCAGCCAGTTCGATATTAATATCGGCCTGGACGATCAAGCCAATTTTCAATCGTAGGATCGGCCAGGATGATCCAGTCAAAAACCTTAAGTTACTTCAGGACGATAAATATCGGTCAGCTCGTATCCAGGGCTATTCTTAGGACGATTTTCCTCTGATTTGAACTGATCGGCCAGGATGATCATGAGATCGGCCAGGACAATCGTGAGATTGGCCTGGACGATCAAGCTAAATTTCAATCGTCTAGAAGTGTATCCAGGGCGATGCTCTGGCCGATCTTCTGAGTTTTGTACTGATTGACCAGGCCGATGTCCATATCGGCCTGGATGATAAAGTCGGCAACTTGCAATTAATGAGCTCCTTTGAAGCTCTTCTATTTAAGAGCTCATGTTCAATGTTTTGGAGAACCTTTGGCTGCTGCCTTGACCTGAGAAGACCTTGAGGAGAGAAAGAGAGAGAGGGAGAGAGAGGATCTTATGAGGGGGAGCTTGTGAGGGGATTCACAAGGGTTGCTTCAAGGATTGCTCTGCTTGTTCTTCGTCTAGAGTTTCTCGTCCGTGGAAGGGTTGGTAGAGGTAAGGAGTTAGCTTTTGGTTGTGGTTCTCTGCCAGCTTCAGGAGGAAGCAAAAGGAGATAGGTTCTCTGCCTTGCCGGGGTGGCAAAAAGGAGGTTCTTGTAAGGGTTTCTCCGCCTAGTCGTATGGGCTAAAGGAGAGTCACGTTTTGTAGTGCAATACTTGGAGGGTGCCTCCAAGGAGTGGACGTAGGTCGAGTTGACCGAACCACTATAAATTTTTGTGTTCTTATTTTCTTGCTTCCGCACTTTTAATTCCGCATTTATTTTTTGTGGTGTGATTTTGGTTTATTTTTTTATTCTTTGTGAAAAGAAATTTTTAAAATACCAATTCACCCCCCTCTTGGTTAGCTTGGGCCAGTTCTATAGGGCTTAACATCCCTAAGGAACTTTCAGTATTAGAGCGGGATTCATAAAATCTAATTTTTGAACAATTTTGAATTTTGATCTATGGCTAACTTCGATAATCGTAATACTACAGAAGGGTATTCTATTACTCGATCATCTTTGTTTGATAACATACCTTTTAATTTTTAGAAAACTCGCATGTCCATATTTTTACAATCAATTGATTATCATATGTAGATGCTTGTTAAGGATGGATATTCACCACTAACTCGTGAAATCAATGACATAAAAATTGAACTTATATTTACTGAATGAACTTTTGATGATAGGGATTTAGCGCAACTTAATGCAACATGCTTAAACTATTTTTTATATGCTTTGAAATCGGAAGATTACATGCGTGTCTCAACTTGTGCTACTGGTAATGAAATATGGGATAGATTGTGTATTACTTATGAAAGGACAAATGAAGTTAAGCAATCTAGGTTGAATATCTTACTGCACGACTATGAACTTTTTTATATGAAAACTAATAAAATGATTTCTTAAATGTATACTATATTTACTCAAATTATCACCTCACTGCATGCCTTAAGAAGAGAACTCACTAACTATAAAAAAATTTATAAAATTTTGAGATGTTTACCTTCTTCCTTTGATGCTAAGATAACCTCTATCACTAAATCTAAAGATTTAAATGCTTATTCTATTGATAATGTACTTAGATCACTCATTGCTACAAGTAAGGAGTGAACCAAAGATAACTTGATGTAGGTGAGAAGAAGAATGAGAAAATTGAGGTGCTAAATGCTAACGATATGGATACTTATTCTTCCGGGTCTAAAAGTGATGATGTTTCCTTAATCACCAAGCAATTCAAAAGTTTTCTAAGGAAGAAGCAAAAGCAACATCAGAAGTGGTATAAAGGTAAGGGTAGAAAGAATTTTAAAAGTTTTACTAACGTCATTTGTTTTGAATGCAGGAAGCCAGGACAGGTTAAAGCTGATTGTCCTACACTTAAGGCTCACTCAAATAAGGAGAAGGATGGGGAGAAATTCAAGTTTACAAAGGACAAGAAGCAATTTAAGAAGGTGTTCTTGGTGGATTCTGCATCTAACTCCTTTGAGATTGAAGCTGAAGAGGAAACTACAAGCTTATGTTTAATGGTAGACAATCATCTTGGTCAGTCTGACCAAGATGATGTATGTGAACTAACCTATGATCAATTATTTAAAGTTTATGAGAAATTTATGCATCATATAGGAAACTTAAGAAATCACATGCTAGCTTGAAAGTGGAGTTTGTAAATTTTCAAAATAGCATGAAATTGTATTTAAAGATCACTCCACACTTGATAGCAATCATATATCATTACTTAATGAGTTTGATGTATTAAACAAAAGGCATATTGAATTATCTGATACACATGATTCCTTGATGTCATCGCATATTGAGTTAAAAAAAGAGTTTAAAAAATTAGAGGAACTTACATGGAGATAGATACTAATGAACATCGGCTAAAAGTTGAAGTGGCAGCTTATGAATAAGAAAATAAAGTATTAAAAGAAAAGAAAAACTCATAGTATTTGAAAATGATAAACCATCATTACATGTATCACATAACTTTAAGAAGAAGTATCACCACTCAAGTAGATTAGTAAACCCTTTTCCTGGTATTAGATATTTTTTATGTGGCTTGCTATGATATATTTCACACACTTGCACTATTCACCATAGTACACATTGGGTGTGGAGACCCAAATTGCATGATTCAAAGAATAACACATACGCATTACATTCTTTTCTCCATGAGAAGGGACCCAAACTTATTTGGGTTCCTAAATATGATGTTTAATGATTTTGTAGGAGTGCTCTCATAAAAGGCCTCATGAGAATATATGGTACATGGACAATGGATGCTCACGACACATGATTGGAGATGCCAACCAATTTATTTGGCTGGAGGCTAGGGTTGGAAGCAAGGTCACTCTTGGAGACAACACCACCTAGAAAGTAGTGGGCACAGATATAATAAAGAACTCCAATAAACTTTTGATTGAAAATATTTTACTTGTAGATGGATTGAAATATAACTTGCTCAGTATCAGTCAACATTATTATAAGGGCTTTATCATAAAACTTTTGGCAAATACATATATTATTAGCTTGAATAATAACATTATTTTACAGGGAAAGTAGATTAACAATATTTACATATTTGATTTAAATAATCTTGAATGTGATGCTTTATTTTACTTAAAAACTATCACTAATGAGTCTTAGTTATGGCACAAGAGGTTATGCCATACCAGTATGAAAATCCTTAGGAGAGTGACTCAAAAAGACCTAGTTAGAGGTGTCCCCAAGCTTAAGTTCACTAAAGACCACCTATGGATTTGTAATTGTCGATGAAAACTCGAGGTTCACTTGGATTAAATTTCTTTCATATAAGAGTGAGTCTTTTGATGAGTTTAAATCCTTCTCCAATTGGATTAAAAAACTAGGTTGTGAGATCATGTCCATTCATAGTGACCATGGTGAAGAGTTTGAAAATAAGAGATTTAGAGTTTTTTTTAGAATAACTTCTCAGCTCTTGGGACCCCTCACTTCCGAAATACTTTTGAGGTGCAGTGGTAAATACAGCTTGTTATGTGTTGAATATGATGAATGTTAGAGCCACACTAGGTAATACACCCTTTGAGATCATTAAGGGTAGGACACCTAACCTTTTCCACCTCCATGTTAAGCTGTTAAAGCCATGTTTGCTGAGTATTCACTTCCTAAGTATGACAACCTTAGGAAGATTTGACCCAAAATATGCTGAAGGAGTGTTCTTAGGATATTCAAGTGTGTGGAAATCCTTTAGGGTTTTTAACAAGAGGATATTGGTGGTGGAAGAGACTACTCATGTAGTGCTTAATGAATCTGATCCTATGAAGTTTAAAGTTGACAATGAAGATGAAGTTGGAGAGATTACCCAAGGAGTTAAAATTTTGAAGAAGAGAGTAGAGCCCTAAAACACTGAAGGAGTAGGTAAGATTACTCAAGGAGTAGAAAATATAAATCTGGAGGAAAGGGTAGAACTTAGACACACTTTGCCTAGAGATTGGAGATATTTTTTGAGTCATCCTAAAGAACTGATCTTAGGAGACCCTTCTGAAGGTGTTAAAACTAGGTATAGACATAATAAGGAAGTGAACCACTCTACCTTTATTTCAATGATTGAACCCACCAGCATCAATTAAGCCATGTTAGATAAGTTTTTGATCTTAGCCATACAAGAGGAATTAAACTATTTTTTTAGGAATGATGTTTGGGAGTTAGTAGAAAGACCTAAGAATCAAAGTATAGTGGGAACCAAATGTTTCTTTAAGAATAAAATGAATGATTCAGGTGTGGTGGTTAGGAATAAGGCGAGATTGGTGGCCAAGGAGTATAACCAAATATACGGGATTGATTTTGAATAGACATTTGCCTCGGTAGCTAGATTAGAAGCCATTAGAGTACTACTAGCCTTTACCTGTTATAAGAAATTTAAGCTTTTCCAAATGGACGTTAAGAGTACCTTCTTAAATGGGGTAATAAAAGAGGATGTATTTGTAGAGCAACCCCCAGGTTTTGAGAGTTTCCAATTTCCAAATAATGTTTACAAACTAAAAAAGACCTTATATAGATTAAAACAGACACCTAGAGCTTGGTATGAGAGGCTTAATGCATTCTTACTAGAGAGGGATTTTATTAAGGGGAGCATAGACACCACTCTTTTTCTGAGAAATGTAGGAGATGAGTTACTTATTATTCAGATCTATGTTGATGATATACTTTATGTATCTTCTAATAAAAAGTTATGTGATGATTTTTCTAATACAATGAGTAAGAAATTTAAGATGAGTATGATGGAAGAGTTGTCCTACTTTTTTGGGTTTAGCATAAGACAATTAGATGATAGAATCTTTTTAAATCAATCAAAGTACATTAAGGACATCTTAAAGAAATATGAAATGGATAAAGCCAAGATAATAAATGCTCCCATGACCTCAAGTGTTTAGTTGGATAAGGACTCAAATGGAAAATCTATTGATTAAAAGAAGTATAGATGAATGATTGGATCACTACTTTACTTGACTACTAGCTGACCTTCTATAGTATTTTGTATTTGTCTATGTACTAGATTTTAGCTGATCCTAAAAAATCCCACCTAACTGTAGTTAAGAGAATCCTTAGATATCTCTTAGGGACCCAAAACTTAATAATCTGGTATCCTAGGCACAACACTTCTTTTGAGATTTTTGGATATTATGATTCTAATTTTATAGGATGTAGGGTGGATAGAAAGAGTAGTTCTGGGACTTGCCAATTCATAAGACAATCTTTAGCCTCCTAGTCTAGTAGAAATAAAATTTTATTACGCTTTCTACTGCTAAAGCCGAGTACATTATCTTAAGAAGTTATGTGTCCCAAGTCCTTTTATTGAAGCAACAAATTCTGGATTTAGGATTACTTATAGGCATAATTTTAATGCTTTGTGATAACACTAGTGTCATCTGCATCTCTAAGAATCCTATCCAACATTTCAGGATCAAATCCATTAACATGAGACATCACTTTATTAGATATCATTTAAGCAAAGGAGACATTGAGTTTCACCATATGGCAACTGAGAATCAACCAGCTGATATCTTTACAAAACCAGTGGCTTTCAACACATTCAACATCTTAAGGACCATATTAGGTGTGATTGACATAAATGCATGAGCTTGATGCTTACTGAATTCTAATTTTTATATTTTTTGATCTTTTATTTGTTGTTTCTTTTCTTTCTTTTATTTCTGACTTTTATTTTGTCTTTAGTTTTAATTATTAATCTTTATTTTTTCTTTCTTTCATAATTTCATTTCTATTATTTTAGTTTTCTTTCTTTTTCTTTTTTTTGTCACTATTGAATTAATATTTTATGTATTATTTTTGTTTTTTAAAAATTGTAGTTAATGTTTGATATCCCTAAATCAGTTAAAGGGAGAAACACCGTTGATTATTTCTCTTCCTCTAACTTCTTTTTGCGGCATAATTTTCTTTTCAAATTAACAAATAGACTTTATTATTGTGATCTTTTCTATCTTGCTATATTAATCTATCTTTATAAATAATGTTCAATGTCTTTAAATTACTTTCAAGCTTTCGTAATCTTATTGTTATATTTATTATAAGAATTTGATTATGCTTTATGGTTTACTCTTTCTTATTTTAGTGAGTGAGTTTTTTCTCTAATATCTAGAAGAAATTCTCACAATTGAGAGTATTTAAAAGTTTCAAAAGGAATCTAACTTGCAAAAATGACAAGTGTTGAGATAGTTGCAACTTGGTTTTTTAATTGTTGATATTCTTACAACATGTACGATTTTGATGATTCCAAATATTATTATTTTAATTATAATTTCTCATAATATATTTTGGATATATTATTTTATTATTTATGTGTACTAATATTTCAGGGAATTCATACTCCAGATTATTGAAGACTTCAAATCAAATTAGATTAGAGTTCATTGTAAATGAAGTCTATATTTTTCATTTTATTGAGTCTGAGAGAGTATAATTGTAATTGAGTAACTGTGCATACACATACTGGGGAAGTGTTTAAAATTATAATTTTTTAAACTAATCATAATGTACAAAGTTATTTCATACGGGATAATTTATTCAGTTATTTTTCCCTTCAAGCAGCCAAATGAAATGAAGGTAGAAAGTTTTTCTAAGTATGGTTCGTACTGTACGAAGCTACCTTCATAGATACGCCGTCCAGAGTATAAATTGGGCGGGTCCCTTTTCATCCCAATGAATTTAAAGTTTTTTTGAACTAAAATTACTGTATGATGTCATCTTCATACGTATGCCATCGAGCGTATAAATTGGACAGCTCCCTTTTCATCCTGATGAACTTGAAAAATTTTTGAATGGTTCGTTCGATATGATGTCGGGTTCATACGTACGCCGTCCAGAGTATGAATTGGATGGGTCCCTTTTTATACTGAAAAACTTGAAAATATTTTGAATTGATTATACTGTATGATAACCCATTCGTACAAACATCGTTCAGAGTATGAAAATATGGAGTCCCTTTTCATCCCGGCGTAGATAAAAAATTTTCTAATTGTTTGTATATTATAGATTCATGCTAGAAGATCATCGTGTATGAAAACATTTTGTATAGATTCATAATAGGTTCATATGCAATAGTTTTTGAATTGTTTGTACGTATGAACATACGATCGTACTGTAAAATCATACACGCTCAAAATGGAAAATTTTAGTTTTCTAGATGGTTTTTGGTATCGTTCATATAAAAGGTCCTTTAAAACTAACATGAAAAGAGTTGTTCTTCATGATTTTTCAAGGGAAAGTGAACGAATGATAGTAAGAGAGTGTTTGAGAGAGATTTTTTACAAGTGGTGTGGGAAGGGTTCACAAGGTTACTGAAAGGTAAGGATCTCTTTGTGTTTTTGGTTACAACTCTGCTTTTCTTCTTTGTAGTTGCTTGTGACAAGATCTTTAAAGAAGATCTGGTACTCTGCCGACACTTAGAGGGTGTGAAATGATGATGGTACTCTATTAATACTTGGAGGGTGTGAAAGGACAACGATTCTCTATCAAAACTTGAAGAGTGTGAATAGATGATGATTCTCTGCTGACACTTGGAGAGTGTGAAAGGATGACGGTTCTCTACCGCACCAAGGATTAGTGGAAGAGAGGTTTTATAAAGGCTTCTCTACCTTCCTATGGGGGAAAAATGAGAGTCACTTTGGTAATAATGCAATAACTGAAGAGGGAGTCTTCAGGGAGTGGATGTTGGTCGTGTTTGATAGAACCACTATAAATCTTTGTATCTTTTTATTTTCCATATTTATTTAATACAATTTTTTTTACTGTGGTTGAAAAGCATACTTTAATTTAAAATCAAATTGCTATAAAGTTTTATAACAATTTTTTATTAAAAATCCAAGAGAATTTTTAAATTACAAATTCACCCCCCTCTTAATTAGCCTTGGGACAATAGCTTAGGTTTAACATTCTATACGAAATCAACAAGGGGTATCAGAGTTTTGTTTTAAAACTATAAGTATAGACTACTTTAAAAAAAATGATAATGGCTACTTTTGGAAACCGAAACACACCTGAAGGATATTCGATCACCAGATCTCTATTATTTAACAATATCCTATTCAAGTTTTTGAAAACATACATGTCAACTTCTCTTCATTCGCTTGATTATCGCATGTGAATTTAAGTTTAGGAAGGGCATACTAGGCCAACTGAACTTATAGATGACATTAGAGTTAAAATACCTTTTGCTGACTGGACAATAAAAGAATGTGACTTAGCACAACTAAATGCAAAATATTTAAATAGTTTCTTTTGTGCACTTAAGCCTGCAGATTATATGCGGGTTTCTATTTGTAAAAGTGGAAAGGACATTTGGGATAGGCTTTGTATTACTTATAAAGGGACTATTGAAGTAAAGTAATTTAGATTAAATATCTTATTACATGATTATGAATTATTTTGCATGAAACCTAATGAATCAATTTCTAAAAGTATACAAGATTTACTCAAATAGTTACTTCTTGCATGTATTAGGTAGGGAACTAAGAAATATTAAAATGATTAATAAAATTCTTCATTGTTTGCCTACTGCTTCTTATGCTAAAATAACTGCAATTATAGAGTCTAAGGACTTAAATATTTACTATGTTGATAATCTTCTTGGATCACTAATTTCTTATAAATAAGGAGTGAGTCAAAGGAAGATTGATGCAGGAGAATAGCAAAAGGAGAAGAACATAGCACTAAAAGTGAATAATTTAGAGAGTGATCAATCACAGCCTGAGGATGAGGATAACATTGTCTTGATGATAAGGCAATTCATGAGTTTTCTTAAAATGAAGTAGAGGAGATGCCAGCAGTGGAACAAAGGTAAATTTCATAAAATTGTTAAGATTTTTAATGATGTAATTTTTTATGAATGTAGGAAACCTGGATATATAAAATTAGACTGCCCTAATCTTAAACCCACTCCTAGCAAGGAGAAGATAGAGAAGAAAGGAAACGTGAAGAAGGGCAAGAAGAGATTTCAGAGAGCTTTTTAGGCGAACTCAGCTTCAGATTCATCAGAAATATAAGAGTAGGAAGTCACCAACCTGTATTTAATGGCTGATAATCTTGATCAGTCAGATCAAGAAGAGGTATGCAACTTAATCTATGATTAATTATTTGAAGTTTTAGAAGGAATACATACTATATATAGAAAAGTCAAGAAAATGCATGTTAGATTGAATCTAGAATTATAAGAATTACAAATGGAGCATGAAACCCTTAGGAAAGATCACACATTAATTGACAACAACCATATGAGCTTATTAGATGAATTTGATTATTTGAATAAGCAAAATGATCATTTAAAATAATCCTATACTAAATTATAAAAAGAATTTAAAGATTTTAGGGATGAATCTCGGAATAGGGAAGACTATTTAAAATATGATATTAATGTGTTAGATGATATAAACACATTTTTAAATTAAAAGTACAAGCTCTCAAGAAAAATAGGATACCTCTCACACTTGAAGATTATACTAATCCTTTTTTGAGGTCAAAAATTTTATAACCTAAAAAGAGACAAATTTATTATCGGAGATTGATTTCTTTTCCTGGAGTTAAATATTTTGTATGTGAGATGATTGGACATATATCACACACTTATACTTTACATAGAAAAACTCATTTAGTGTGAAGATCTAAGATGCATCAAACAAGTCATATCATACATGCATCTAGTTGTAGTTTACCAAAAGGAGAACCCAAACTTATTTGGGTTCCTAAGTTTAACATTTGATTATTTTATAGATACACTCTCATATAAGATATCATGAGAGTGATTGGTACCTGGACAAAGCATATGACCGAATAAACTATATAATTTATGTCACTAGAAGCCAAGAATAAAGGCAAGGTTACACTGATATATAATACCACTAGGAAAGTAGTTGGCACAGGTATGATCGAAAACCCGAATAATTTTTCATAGAGAATGTTTTACTTGTATAAGGCTTAAAGCATAATCTGTTAAGTATTAGTCAGCTATATAACAAACGTTATAGTGTTAAATGTTTTTCTCACTAGGTACATATTAAGCCTTATACAAGTAAAACATTCTCTATGAAAATAGGTGAAGGATTACCATTGTGATTCAAGTCGACTAGGAAAATAGGTGAAGTCCTAATTTCATTCCAATAAGGATCTTATAACTAGTAAACCATTGGAGATTATTCATATGGATCTTTTTGGATCGGTTAGCACTGTAAGTCTAGGTGGGAAGGTATACAGATTTGTGATAGTTGATGATTTTTCAAGATTCATGTAGGTTAAAATTTTATTTTATAAGAGTAAATAATTTGAGTAATTTAGAGATTTTTTTACTTAGATTCAGAGGAAATTAGGGTGTCAAATTTTGACAATTCAAAGTGATCACGGAGGTGAATTTAAAAATAGAAAATTTGAGGATTTAAGTAAGGAACTTGGAATTTATCATAATTTTTCTGTACCTAAGACCCCTTAGAAAATTGGGGTAGTTGAAACAAAGAATAAAACATTTATTGAAATCGCTAAAGCCATATTTGCATAATATACACTTTCTAAATATTTTTGGGCTGAAGCAGTTAGCACTACATGTTATATTCTGAATATGGTGAATATAAGATCTAAATTAAATAAAATACCCTATGAGCTTCTTAAGGGGAGAACACCTAACTTGTCACATTTACATTTTTTTGGATGTAAGGTGTTCATACATAATAATATAAAATCTTCTTTTGAAAAATTTGATCCAAAATCAAATGAAGGAATTTTTCTTGGTTACTTTTGTGTTGAAAAATTGTATAGAATATTTAACAAAAGAACTTTGGTAGTTGGGGTGACCACATATGTTGTATTCGATGAATCTAGCATTTTGGAAGAGCCAAGTTTGGAAGAGGATGATATAGAAAAAAACTCCTAAAGGATTAAGAGAATTAATTTGGATGAAAATTTGGAATAAGAAAATCCTTTGCCTAGAGATTTTAAATTTTCTAAAACTACCCTAAGGAATTGATTTTAGGTGAACCAAGTGAGGGTTTTAGGACTAGGCATGGTCTTAGGAAAGAAGTCAATCATTCTCCCTTTATTTCAACAATAGAACCCACAAATATAATTCAAGCACTTTTGAATGAATTTTGAATTTTGACAATGTAAGGAGAAATAAATCAGTTTGTAAGGAATGATGTTTGGGAATTGATTGCAAGGCCAAATGATCAAAGTGTAGTTGGACCTAAGTGGGCATTTAAAAATAAAAAGAATGACTCAAGAATTGTTGTTAGAAATAAGACTAGATTGGTGGCTAAAAGATATAATCAAATTGAAGGGATTGATTTTGAGGAGACTTTTTCCCTTGTAGCAAAACTTAAAGCATTTAGGGTTTTGTTAGTCTTTGCCTGTTTTAGAGGATTTAAATTGTATCAAATGGATATTAAAAATGCCTTTTTGAATAGGATGATTCAAGAGGATATTTATGTTGAGCATCTTCCAGGTTTTCAAAATTCAAAATTTCTTAATCATGTTTTTAAATTAAAAAGGCATTATACGAATTGGGACATGCACCTAGGGCTTGATATGAGAGGTTAAGAACTTTCCTATTAGAGAGATATTTTAAAAAAATAAGTGTGGATAACACTCTCTTTTTGAAGAAATTGGAAAACAAAATACTATTATTCAAATTTATATTGATGATATCATTTTTTGATCTACTAATAAAAATCTTTGAGATGATTTTTCTAAAATAAT